>CM066170.1:55759269-57206769 GCA_033629205.1 Lithocarpus polystachyus | reverse complement strand
TTTGGTGAATTTTTTTATTTTTCTTGCATCTCTACTTTAAATTGATAATTTTTTATATTCTTTGAAACTCTATTTTGGGTTAATACGATTTAGTTTTTTTTTTTTTTTTAAATTGTTGTTGTTTTTAGTTTTATTCTCTTTGATTGTTAAATAATATCCTATTGTCTTCTAAATAATTAAATATAGCATATAAAAACATAATATTATTCTTTTACATAACATGATTTAGATGATTTGGTATTTATTCTGTTACATAGCATAATTTTTTATAGTGCTCAATTTAGATGTTAAATTATGAGACTTTACTAATTTTTGTTTATTTTATTTTCTAATCCTTTGTGGTGGACAAAGTACTCTTAATAGTTGTATTAGAAGTACTCTACAATACCATTCATTTAAAGAAAAGTAAAGGTTAGCCAAACGAAAAGAATCTAGGTGACAAATTTTAACTTTTGCAATTTTATTTTAATTATTATTATTTTATAACAATGCATGTATAAAAATTTAGTTTTTAGATTTTGCTAATAATTGTTTATTTGATAATATGTTTTGGGTGACAAAAATTATAATTTCTATAAAGAAAATAATCTTAATAGATTATCAAAAACAAAATTTTATCCTATTGGTTCAATTAATCATTGTTAAGTTTTATTAATTTTTTTTTAGTTTATGTTTTTTTGGTGTTTTGGATTGTTCCTATATTACATTTATGATTGTTCCTATAATAAATAAAAATATAATTACGAAATACATTACTCATTATTAGATTAGTTTAAATTGTAAAAAAAAAAAGATTAATAAAACCATCATAAAAATAATTATCACGCGCAATGCGTGGATTTGCGGCTAGTTTATATAAAAAGCTAACAAAAGCAAAATTCAATTTTGAGTCTAATTAAATTTTCTCTAAATGAGTTAATATATATATATATATATATATGATTATCTTTTTTAAGGTTTATTTATATTAAACTTCTCGTTTTCTACATTGAATTAACTTACTTGATACAAAAATTTAAAAAGTTAAATTAGATGGAACATGTGGTGTAAAATTAAACTCTAATTGAATTACAATTTGAAATTGTGGGGGTAAAAGGCCCAATGCAAGATGATGGGCCGCGGGACTGTCCGAGGAGGCCATCCATCCGAGGACACCCCGTCCTGAGGAAAGTACCTGGCTTGACTCCTCTCTGTCGTATAAACTACGTGAAGGAGAAAAGGACTTGTCCGAGGAGAACTCACTGCCCGGATCATCAAAGGAACGGCTGAGATGAATGTTCCAGCACCGGTCCTGATATTTCCGAGGAGTCCCTAGACTTATATGGGCCAAAAGGGACAGGTGGCAACAAGGAGATATTTCACAGAAAGCTGCTGACACCGCATTTATGTTGACAGGACCCTTGAACAGTGCTACCTCGGTTACCGCAACTCACAGAACATCAAAGAGAGTGTCTGATGGGACAGGCACTCAAGTATAGGCTTGGATGATCAACAAATGGAAGGCCCAGATCGTCTGAAAGGGAATATATAATGGGAAAAATCCACCATGGAAAGGGGGAGGAGAACAATCTCAAGAACTCCTGTAACAATTCTCATTGAACACATTTACTAGAACAAAGCTACTCGGATTGTGCCGAGGACGCTCTTTCACTCAATTCATCTCTGTTTGACCCACTAAAGCCTAGCTCTTCAACCCACTCTCTTACAAATTCATTGCGAGGATATCTTTTACTCGTTGGGCCAGAGTCCATCTCTCCTGTAGGCCCAATCTGTAACTTGTGTCCTTAATACGAAAATACGATGGTACACTACTTCCTTCGCTTCACAGCTTATAAGGTTAAAAGTGGGGGAAGCTCTCTTTGATGTGGGACATCTGAGCCTCCTCGGTACTGTGCCCAGAGCCTTACCGAGGACCGGCAAAATGAGTCTTCTCGGCACTGCGCCCAGAGCCTTGCCGAGGTCTGACAAAAATAGTCCCCACAGAAATCAAATTGGATTTTCTCTCAGCTTTACATATACACACACACACACACACACATATATATATTATTGTTTCTTAGAGAAGAGAGCCACCATTTATGTGAGAGAAGAGACTTACATCTCCATATTACAAGAACACTATATAATTTTTCATTTTATATAGAGTAAAATAAAATCATTTTATTTTCCTTAAATATATGACTCTTGAAAATAATTATTTATGTAAGGGGATAAAAAAAAAACGTTTATATAACGGTGACAGATTGTCAAGTGATACTTCTAGAGAGAGGAAAAAATAGCATGAGTTCTTTTATTTTAAATTACACATTGTCTACGTCTGTAAAAAAGAATAATAATAAAAATTCAATGGATATAAGATATAATCTTATATTAAATAGTTTTAAAAATATGGTCTTAAAGCTCAAGACCTTTGTTTCTCCAAAACAAAACAAAACAGAACAAAACAAAAGATCTTTTATTAAAAAAAAAGTATAAGATCAAAATAATGAGCCTAGCTCATTCAATTGTCCAACTTTTAATTTAAATGAATAAATCAGAGACACTAAAAACTTAGTAATTATAAATTTACAATTGTAGACAAGTGTAATACCTAGCAATGGTAGTGCACCAGATGTAATAGCTATGAATGACTAAGATTTAAAGTAAAAAAAAAAAAAAAAAAATTAAATCTTAACTATTGAATAAAAAAAGTGAGAAAATATTAATAAAATTTAAAAAGTAAGAACGGTAAAAATATGTTGTAAGAGGGAGAGGGTTAATTGCACCCTTAGTATTGTACTGGATCCTACAATTATTGCTTATCACTTACAATAAGTAAGTCTTCCACTGGCTGATGCGGACCTCCACTTTCCAGTAATTTGTTTGTTCGTTTTTTGTCCCGTGATTACATCATTGAATACCGACAATTTGAGACAAAAAAGATAGAGAAATACTGTAATATTTTCACAACAAATTTTAACAAATTTTATATAGGAGATTGTTAATTATAATAAATTTTTAGTTGTAAATTTAAATTAAAAACTTGTAACAACCTGATAATTAGAATTTATTGTAAAAATATTGTAGACGTAACACTTTTAAAAAAGATATGCAAGTTAGTCCTTCACATCATTGAATTACTGAGAACTAAGAAGCTGTTTGATACATAATTTTAAACACATATTTTTAGTTTTTAAATAACATTACACACTTTTTTTACTTACACATATATTCAAAAAAATTAAAAATTGTTGTTTCAACTCACGTACTAAACGCCTTTGCTCCGTCACAACTCTTCTGCATCCTTTGTTAGATCTCAGTATTTACTCAAAGTTTCCTCCGTATTTTTGTCAATGGCCTGACAACTTTGAAGCACTGTCTCTCCGTAGCTGATGAGTCCATCCCCTTTCAACCTTCACATAGGGTTGAAATTGGTCGTTTAATTGGGATAAGGGTGGATTTGTGCACCGAACATAGACTCTCGGTTTCGCCACATTTAAAACCGAAATTGACCGGAATTTGGGGCAAACTGCAACAAACCGAATAGAATACAATTAAATGGAAGACGCGAGTTAAGTACCAAGGCAATATACAATTACAAAATAAAATTTACCTATACTAATATATATCGGTCAGTTTCGGTTCAATTCGATACAATTTTCACTACAACCGAGATCGAACAAACCAATTTCGGTTTTTCAAAAATAAAAACTGAAACATGGCCGAATCAAGAAAAAAAACTTAAAAATTGGATTCAGTTTGAGCAAAAAAAAGATAAGCAAGATAGTCCTTCTCCTTCACATCATTGAATTACCGACAACTTAGCCATCACAACTCTTCCTCAGCATTTGTAAGATTTCACCGTTTACTCAAGTTCCTGGTGTAATTTTGTCAATGGCCTTTCAACTTTCAAGCATAGTCTCTATACATAGCTGGTGAGTTCGTCCCCTTTCAACCTTCACATAGGGCTAAAATCAGTAGGTTTTAATTGGGATAAAGGTGGATTTGTACGCCAAACCGAGACTGAGTTTTGCCACATTTAAAACCGAAATTGACCGGTTTTTGGGGAAAACTGCACCAGACCGAATGGAAGACAAGCGTGTTATCCACTAAGGCAATATACAATTACAAAATAAAATTTACCTATACTATTATATATTGATCAGTTTCGGTTCATTTCGAAACAATTTTCACTAAAATCGGGATTGAATCGACCAATTTTCAGTTTTTCAAAAATACAAACTGAAACATGTGAAAGTTGTATACACACACGCATTATATATATATATATATATATATATATAAAAGTACATATTATTGATTTATTTATACCACACAAAATATGTGTAGGGAGAAAAGTATCATACAAACATATTACATTGAATTGGAGTAGGCAACCAATATTATCAGCTACAATATATAATTTTATTCATGTTAAAGAAAATGGGAACGCTAGTAATTGTAGCAACATATTCATGGCTTTATTTATTAGGGAAGTGTCTTTAACTGAATTTCATGTTGACACATCTCCTCCAATTCACTCTTCTTCATGTTGGATGGCCAACTGCAAAAGTCTTTCTAAACCAATCATACTTCCTTTTGATCATAATTTTCCCAACAAAAACTCCAACTATAAATCCACATCCGTACCCCATCATAATTGCTTTCCAATCAAACTCAAATGGAGACTCTGATCCTTGATCTTCTACGAAAATTGATGGTGGAGGCGTTGGGTCCTTGGAACCGGCACATTTTTTTGACAATGGGCTTCCGCACAATCCCTCATTTCCATTGAATGAACTGTTTTCAAATGTGAAAAATTGTTTCCCTTGTGGTATAGGTCCTGTGAGATGATTGTGAGACACATTCAAGACAACAAGGAAGGTGAGATCTACCAATTGCATAGGAATCTCTCCACTAAGCATGTTTTGAGAAAGGTCTAGCGATTCTAGGTATGTAAGGTTTACCAAAGACAATGGGATAGAACCAGTAAGAATATTTTTGGAAAGGTTAAGTGTATGAAGCACTCTTAGATTACCCACAATTTTTGGAATTTCTCCTTCAAACCTGTTGCTTGAGAGATCAATGGCCACAAAGATATTTTGGATCTTCTCATATTCTGTCCTTATGCCTTTGATTGTGAATGTCATTGGGTAATTCAAAGTGAAAAACCAGACATTGATTGATACTCGGATTTGTCCAGTTACATGCATATATGTTAAGCCACCTGCATCAAAGCTTTTCATGGATTTCCAAATTTGGAAGTATTCAGATGGCAACTTACCAGAAAAATTATTGTTAGAAAGGTCGATGACATGTAATTTTGGAAATCCAAAATTTGCATTAGGTGTAAGAACACCATGAAATCCATTTGATTGCAAAATGAGGATTCTTAGCTCTGGAAGAATGTCCAACCAAGAGGGGAAAAAATCAATTATATGATTGTTTCCAAGATCAAGAATTTCCAGCATAGTACAATTGGCTAGTGAACTTGGTAAAGGCCCTTGAAAACCATTATGATTCAAACTGATCATCCTTAATTTACATCCTTCCAGGAATATTTGAGGAATACGGCCATGGAAGTTGTTGTGATGTAGATTAAGAATTGAAAGGTTTCTCAAATTTCTTAAACATTGAGGAAGGAAGCCACTCAAGTTGTTGTATGACAAATCAAGATAAAGTAGAGAACTTAGATTACAGATCATTTGAGAGATTTCTCCATGCAACAAGTTATTAGAGATATCATAAGAAATAATGGAAGGAGGAGGAATTGGGAGAGACACTTGAAGCTTGTTGTCGCCAAGGTCCAAAACTTTTAGACTGGTCCACGGGAGTGTACCTGGAGTTTGATCAAAACCTGTGAGGAAGTTTTCAGAAAGGTCCAACATCACAAGAGTGTCTTTACTTACGTTTGCGATCCACTTTGTTATTTGGCCATGAATTGTGTTGCTATGAAGTAACAAAACTTCCAACTGATCTTGGTTTTGGAGAAAATCTGGGAAGTCATTTAAGTCACATGAACCCAATCCTAATACCTTAAATTTTTGAAGGGTAGTGTTGGTATTGGGATTAATAAGTAATGAAAGATTGTTATCAGATAGTTGGAGGTAAAAGAGGCTATGGAGTTCTAGAAACAAGTCAAGTTTTACTGTGCCACTCAATTGATTAAAAGATAGATCTAGAATTTGAAGGTTCTTAAGATTGGAAATTGACATTGGAATTGGACCATACAAGTTATTTGATTGAAGCCACAAAATATTTAGTTGGGTGAGGTTTGCTAGCCAAGATGGGATAGGACCAGTTAAATCATTGTAACCTAGATGTACAGTTTTAAGCTGAGTTAAGTTTCTAATAGAAAACGAAATGTCACCAAATAAATTGGTATCTTTTAGATACAAATGAGTGAGTTTGGTATGCTTACCAACCCAAGACAAAGTTCCTCGATTGAAATTGTTAAATGAAAGCCTTAAATAAGTGAGCTCAGTAAGGTTATCAAATGTGGACGGTATTGGTCCAGAGAAATTGCATCCTTCAGCATCCAAGCTAAATAAGGATTTCAGGTTACCAATTGAATCTGGTAGCATGCCATAGAAACTTGTGCCCGCAAGTCCCAAAACTTCAAAGGGGCTACTTCTGTTAAATTCTGGAACATGTCCAGTGAGATTTGAATTGAAGCTCACATTGAGAGATTTGAGATTTGGAAGCTGAAAAATTCCTATTGGAAACTCACCGTGCAAACCACTATCACTAAGATCAATAGATATTAAAGAAGATAAGTTTGCCAAGTTACTAGGTATAGTAGATAATATTTCAACCTCACTAAGAACAAGTTCTTCCAAGTTTATTAACTTGTCAGTTATACTTTTGAGACCATGCTTTTGGAGACTCAATGAATTCAAACCGAGATCTAGGGAAACTAACTTAGAAAGCTGTAAAATTTCTGATGGGATTTGACCTGAAAATGCAGAATTAGAGAGGTTAAGGTAGGTAAGCTTTGAAAGCTGCCTTACACCAAGTGGGATTCGGGAGTGATTGAAGTTGTTGTTGGCTAGATTAAGCCATTGGAGGCGAACAAGCTGGAAGACGCTGCTGCTGGAGTTGATGGAACCATAAAGGTAACTGCTACTAAGGTCAAGGCTGGTTACATAACCCGTGTTTTCATCGCATTGAACACCATCCCACATGCAGCAATCACTATTGTGTGTCAGCCACGACGAAATCTTTGAATTTGCTGGAGCATAAGATGGTGGCTGATTGATGACAAAGGTTTCTTTGAATTGCAACAAGGCAAAACTCTCATCATCATGGCAAAGTGGCCGCACAGAAGAAAAGGAGCCAACAGGTATAAGAGAAAGGCACGACAGGAAAAAAAAGAAAGCGCATGAACACGAAGAGAAAAAGTTGCAAACCCATAATGTTGTACTGGATTTTGTTTAGCACTCTTTAAGATAAGCAGGGAGGTGAATCTAGGAGCTTTTATAGACATGTATGTTAGTGATCTTGCGTATTTAATTTCACATTGCACGTGTGAATTCAAGTGAGACGACTCCACTTAATTAAAGCGTGCGTTTGCTCGTTGCGGTTTGCGCGTTTTGCGTTTTTTTTTTTTTTGGCTAGTCCCATAGCACTGTTTATTTACCAGTCAACTTGTGAAAAAACGTGCGAACAGTATTTTACTTTTTAAAAATTATTTTGTTACAGTGTTTTTAGTAATAAATTTCAGTTTTTAGTAAAATAAATAGTATCTAAATAGACCTATATCACAGTGCACACGTGAATTCATAAAACACGAGGCTGTGAGCAATGTTGTTTGGTGTGAGCAATGTTTCAAACAAGCAATAGTAGTCACCTCTCAATACAAGAATATTTTGCGAAATAGCATAATTTTTGAAAATATTTAGGAAAAAATATCGAGTCAAACTTATTTAGTTATATAGTATCTTTTTTGAAACTCGAGTTTATCAAACTTAAGTTTCAAGTATCATGGTAATTTGATCAAACATAATGCTTGGAACTCAAGTTTGGTAAACTCGAGTTTCACTTGGAATTCGAGTTCCAAAAAAGTGTTAAATAGTTAAATAAGTGACGTCAGGTGCTATTTAGAAAATTTTTCCTAAAATTATACTTTTTAGCAAATTTTTCCCTCGATACAAATTGAGACTTAAAACAATGACTTTGGATATTTTTTTCTTTTTGCATTCCAATTTCAATTAAGGAATATTTATATTTGATTATCTATATAATAATTTTTTATTTAAAATAAATAATATATATTTATTTATTTATTTGGATGTAAAAAATTTATAGCGTAGTTTTTGTTCCAATTTGTTAAGATCATATTTTCTATGTAATTCACTAATCTTTTGACAAAACTCACTTTACTTGTAATTGGGTAGATCTTAAACGAGTTTAATGTATTAAGTAATATGTTGTTCAAACATATCAAGTGGTATCATTAAAAACATAAAGGTTAATTCAAGAAACAAGTGAAGAAAATATGTTTCATTAAATCTCGACACAAGCTCGATAAATGCTGTTATTGAAGACTAATATGGAAACTCAACACAGACTCGACACAAGCTTGATCTATTGAGAATTACAATTTCAGATTTCTTAGATCTGAAATTTGGCCCATGATGACTTGAATAATTGGGGTTTCTCTTTATACAACCCTAGTCATATATAAAACTTAGTCATGTTCGAAAACAGAGACTTAAAACTCATATACTCTGTGTGAAGCTACTACATTTGTATATGCCTTAGGGTTTTGCAATCAAGTGCTTCCTGATCTTTATCATTTATGAAGTGAAGAATTTTGCAGCTAACAACAATCAATCAAGTTACTAGAGTTAGTCACGTAATAGGATCTGTGCAAAATGGTTAGTCACAGATTGGAGGTTTGTGCAATAAAGGAAAAAAGGCTGCTACAAGATCAAGTCCAATTTGGTATTGGAGCAAAGGTTCAACTATAGGTTGGTATTTTCAAATAGTCTAGGGTAATGGTAAGATTCCTTATACTTGTAACTGCTTGATTATTGATTAGTGGATTCTTGAGAGTGATGACCTTAAATTCAACCGGTGGGGATTTTACCTTGCAAAAGGTTTTCCCCATTTGTCAACATATCACCATGTTAATATAATTTCCACTGCACTTAGTTTATTTGGTGATTTATTGGTGCCTCTACGATTTGCATATAATTTGACCAAATTAATCAATTTGAGTAATTGAATTAATTAACCGGGGTCAATTTATTTTAATCCAACACAATTAATAATATCACTCATTATTTAATCTTTCTTATAACATAGTTGATGTTAGGTAGAATTTTGTTAATTTTAAATTTCAATAAAGTATTTCTAGAAAAGCAACTTTATCAAGTATTTAAATAAAAAACTTTATTCAATCAAAAAAAAAAAAAAAAAAAAACTCTATAAGTGATATATGCAATTGGAAAGTAATCTTTTTTTTTTTTTAATATCATTTAGTTTATCGATTGGGCCTAATTTATTGAACAGCTTCAATTAATACCCAAAATATATATATATATCAACCTTCAAAAGTAATAGAAATTTTCTAAAAATCAAATTAATAAAAAAAAATTCAGATTAATTTTATATGAATATTATGTTGTATTCCTAGAGTATGATGATGTGGTACTAACTCCTTTCATATGAATAATTGGGTTTCACTAATTAACTTCATAGTGATACACATCAATTATTATTACTAGTATGTAACTCATGCTCATGCACATGTATGATGAATTGTATTGATACTACTGATGTTAGCTTAGGTTATAAAACATATAGGATATTAGTTTGACTAGTACATTTGAAGATACTAAAATAGTTTTTCTTACAATTTTCATTATATTAGTTACGCCAAGTTTCTTATAACACTGCTATTATGTATATAATTTTGAAAATCACTATTAGATATTACATATACAATATTAATTGACATTCACTGTTTGTGAAATTCTAATAAATACAATTTGTTAAGTTCAAGATCATGGCATACAAAATATTTGAATAGAAATAGTATAAAAAATATGTTCATTAGTTCAAAAAGAATAGCAAGAAAAATCTATATAATTTAATTTATATAAAAAGCTAACAAAAGCAAAATTCAATTTTGAGTCTAATTAAATTTTCTCTAAATGAGTTAATATATATATATATATATATGATTATGTTTTTTAAAGTTTATTTATATTAAACTTCTCGTTTTCTACATTGAATTAACTCACTTGATACAAAAATTTAAAAAGTTAAATTAGATGGAACATGTGGCGCAAAATTAGACTATAATTGAATTACAATTTGAAATCAAATTGGATTTTCTCTCAGCTTTACATATATATATATATATATATATATATACACAAACATATATATTATTGTTTCTTAGAGAAGAGAGCCACCATTTATGTGAGAGAAGAGACTTACATCTTCATATTACAAGAACACTATATAATTTTTCATTTTATATAGAGTAAAATAAAATCATTTTATTTTCCTTAAATATATGACTCTTGAAAATAATTATTTATGTAAGGGGATAAAAAAAAAACGTTTGTATAACGGTGACAGATTGTCAAGTGATGGTTCTAGAGAGAGGAAAAAATAGCATGAGTTCTTTTATTTTAAATTACACATTGTCTACGTCTGTAAAAAAGAATAATAATAAAAATTCAATGGATATAAGATATAATCTTACATTAAATAGTTTTAAAAATATGGTCTTAAAGCTTAAGACCTTTGTTTCTCCAAAACAAAACAAAACAGAACAAAACAAAAGATCTTTTATTAAAAAAAAAAGTATAAGATCAAAATAATGAGCCTAGCTCATTCAATTGTCCAACTTTTAATTTAAATGAATAAATAAGAGACACTAAAAACTTAGTAATTATAAATTTACAATTATAGACAAGTGTAATACCTAGCAATGGTAGTGCACCAGATGTAATAGCTATGAACGACTAAGATTTAAAGTAAAAAAAAATTTTAAATCTTAACTATTGAATAAAAAAAGTGAGAAAATATTAATAAAATTTAAAAAGTAAGAACGGTAAAAATATGTTGTGAGAGGGAGAGGGTTAATTGCACCCTTAGTATTGTACTGGATCCTACAATTATTGCTTATCACTTACAAAAGTAAGTCTTCCACTGGCTGATGCGGACCTCCACTTTCCAGTAGATGTTTGTTCATTTTTTGTCCCGTGATTACATCATTGAATACCGACAATTTGAGACAAAAAAGAGAGAGAAATACTGTATCTATTTTCGCAACAAATTTTATATAGGAGATTGTTAATTATAACAAATTTTTAGTTGTAAATTTAAATTAAAAATCTGTAATAACTTGATAATTAGGATTTGTTGTGAAAATATTGTAGACGTAACACTTCTAAAAAAGATAAGCAAGTTAGTCCTTCACATCATTGAATTACTGGGAACTAAGAGGCTGTTTAGTACATAATTTTAAACACATATTTTCAGTTTTTAAATAACATTACACACTTTTTTATATACTTTTTTACTTACATATATTCAAAAAAAACTAAAAACTGTTTCAACTCACATACCAAACGCCCTTATCACAACTCTTCCACATCCTTTGTTAGATCTCACTATTTACTCAAGTTTCCTCCGTAGTTTTGGCAATGGCCTGACAACTTTCAAGCACAGTCTCTCCGTAGCTGATGAGTCCATCCCCTTTCAACCTTCACATAGGGTTGAAATTGGTCGTTTAATTGGGATAAGGGTGGATTTGTCAACCGAACATAGACTCGGTTTCGCCACATTTAAAACCGAAATTGACCGGAATTTGGGGCAAACTGCAACAAACCGAATGTTAATACAATTAAATGGAAGACGCGAGTTAAGTACCAAGGCAATATACAATTACAAAATAAAATTTACCTATACTAATATATATCGGTCAGTTTCGGTTCAATTCGATACAATTTTCACTACAACCGAGATCGAACAAACCAATTTCGGTTTTTTCAAAAATAAAAACTGAAACATGGCCGAATCGAGAAAAAAACTTAAAAATTTGGATTCAGTTTGGGCAAAAAAAAGACAAGCAAGATAGTCCTTTTCCTTCACATCATTGAATTACCGACAACTTAGCCATCACAACTCCTCCTTTGTAATTTAGATTTCACCATTTACTCAAGTTCCTGCTGTAATTTTGTCAATGGCCTTTCAACTTTCAAGCATAGTCTCTATACATAGCTGGTGAGTTCGTCCCCTTTCAACCTTCACATAGGGCTAAAATCAGTAGGTTTTAATTGGGATAAAGGTGGATTTGTACGCCAAACCGAGACTCAGTTTTGCCACATTTAAAACCGAAATTGACCGGTATTTGGGGGAAACTGCACCAGACCGAATGGAAGACAAGCGTGTTAACCACTAAGGCAATATACAATTACAAAATAAAATTTACCTATACTATTATATATTGATCAGTTTCAGTTCATTTCGAAACAATTTTCACTAAAATCGGGATTGAATCGACCAATTTTCAGTTTTTCAAAAATACAAACTGAAACATGACCAAATTGAAAAAAAAAAAAAAATTAAAAATTGGATTGCCGGTTTTTTTTGTAGCCCTACTTCATAACTCTAGGTATAGAGAGAGAGAGAGAGAGAGCGAGAGAGGTTGGTTTTGGCCTTTTGGGTGAAGAATAAGACCTGTTGGTGGAGTAAAATAAAGAAGATGAAAAGAGAGACATTTGATGGGAATTAGGAAGAAATCGGTGGATGAGATAAATGGGAAGAAAAAAAAAAAAAATTTTGTGTGGAATACACGTCTACTGTAAAGGAATTTATAAAAATAAAAATTATAATTTTTTTAGGACAAAACAAATTATCACAAAATTTTCACTACAACTAGGGTGTCAATCTTTCATATGTCAAAAGAAAGTTAAATAGAAAATATATATATTAGACTAAGACTAGCCACAACAAAAAACAAAAAGTATTATGAAAATATTGTGGTATTTTGTTATGTTCTTACAATTTTTTAATTGGTTCTATTTTTCTTTAGAAAAAAAAAATGCTATTGACACAATAATTTCATGATAAATATTACGTAGAAAGTTGATATAGGTTCATATCTGGACCTACCATTGATAGATTCTTTTCTATCTACCGTCAACAACTTATCACATAGATTTTGTTGTGCTCATAACTTGCACTAAGAGCAAAATAAAGTTTGAAAAGAGTCATTACTATTAAAAATTAACAAGTATAATAATTACAAAAAAATGATAAATCTCAATAAAAACTTATTGCAAAGATTTATACAACCAAAATTATTAGATTTTAAGATAAAGATTGTACCACCGCATACTCATGGTGCGATGATCACTTCACAAGTATAAGTTTAAGTCTCTAGAAGGGAACTTCACATATATATACACTTATATTAAGTTAGAGTAGAATTTCTAGCTTGTATAAAAAAAGAAAAAAAGAAAAAAAAAAGATAATGATTATCTATTCCATTATAAGAATATTAAAAGAGTCATTTACTATTGAGGAATCATTAATAATAATAGGACAAAATTTAGCTACAAAATTGATTGTAATATAAGGCTACAAGTCTATAACCTTACTCAATAAAATAAACATTACTACATATTTTAAAAATCTAACCGTTGAATTACATGTTCTTTACGTCCCTAATACACAATACCAAATTTTGTGTCAATTAGATATTATATACTATATAATCTATAAGTCTATATTTTATGCAAAATTTTAAACTACAAATACTTGTAATTTAAATAATTTATTGATGACATAGATATTGATTTTTAATTTTCTAGAAATTTTGTAAACACAAAGGATATAATAAGAATACGTAATCTAATGGTGGATTTGTCAAAATTCAACTACAATAAAAAGATATTGAATAAGTTTATAACTTTAAGCTACAACTAATTTTATTTCTAAACCTTTTTTATAATAATAATAATAATAATAATAATAATAATAATAATTATTATTATTATTATTATTATTATTATTATTATTATTATTATTATTATTATTATTATTAACCAAAGTCTCTAAAACTCTCACAATTTTCCACATTATCATTTTAATTTATAAAAAAAAATTAAAATTTTAAACTAAATAGTGAGAGAGTCCTAACAAGAGTCTCTCTCTTCTTTCCTTAACCCTAAAGTTTTTTTTTTAATTTTAATTTTTTAAACTAAATAAAGAGAGAGAGAGAGAGAGAGAGAGAGTCCTAACAAGAGTTTCTCTTTTTTCCTTAATCCTAAAGTTTTTTTTTTTTTTTACATGAATCTTTCTTTTTTCTTTTTTGAAACCTAAAGTAAGTCATTTTTTAAAAAAAATATTATACCGTGACATCATCATTTTAATTTATAAAAATTTTCAATTTTTTAAACTAAATAGTGAGAGAGTCCTAACAGGAGTCTCTCTTTTTTCTTAAACCTAAAGTTTTTTTTTTTTTTTACATGAATCTTTCTTTTTCCTTTTTTCTTTTAATGAAACCTAAAGTGAGTCATTTTTAAAAAAAAAAATATTCTAACGTGAAGTCTAATTAAAAAAAATATAATTATTTTTTTAACCCTAATTCTAACGTAAGTATCTAAAAAAGTCAGAAATTTCAGTTTTATATTATATATAGATAATAATAATGATGTGGCAAGCTCTAAGAATATGAGAATGCAATTTGTAGATTTACTATCAAGATAACATAGATTAGATTGGTGGTGGATAGTAGATTTAATTGCAGTAGAGTATTATGTGAAATTACTACCATAGAATAACCGACGCCAGAATGTGTTATGTGGAACCAATAATATGAAAGAAAAAGAATTTTTCTAAACCATTATATTACACAAAAAATTACATATTTTCATTTATTTTCAAGTTATACATTTTTTAAAGTTAAGTCATAAACCTTTAAGAAAAATAAGTACTTCTAATTTTTATTATTATTAAGGCAATTAAAATAAAAAATTCTCCTCCATATGTTTTATCCAAGTCATTTATACCTCAAACCGTCCGTAAGTATTAGTCAAGTAATTAACTTTTCAAAAAGTACTTTTTTGACAATTTTTACAAAATTTTTTACTTTTAAAAACACCTAATTTCATATTGCACTTTTTAAATTACAACTTTTTCAAAAAGTTGAACCAAACTCACCTTAATAGCTTTTCAAATAACTGTCACATGCCATTTTGTTGGACACTTCTTCATTTTTTTTTTTTTTTGACCGAACGTCTAGCTTTTTTTTGCTAAACTTCAATGAATTAACCTCAAATAGACAAACAAACTAAGGCATCTTCCTCACAAACAGCAGCCAAACTGGCTGGAAGAGTGCCAGGTACAAAACAGGAAGAGTCTAAACAGTTTAGAGCGTATTCTGCTGTCACGAACGTCTAGCTTGTACAACTTCAATTTTAGGTCATGAAACCACAGCCAGATTACACATAGACCCACAAAATACAAACTACAAAGTATTTGAAGGATCGACTACAAATCTACAATGAAATTTTGGTACGAAATAATGATGATCCTAAGTCCTAACACGTTCCAACTCCCTCGTTAATGATCTAGTAATAATAGTAGTAGTAGACTAGTAGTATCACAATGCCGAAGAGTGGAAATTTCAAAGATTGATTATTATTATTTTTAAATTTTTTTTTAAGAATTCCTAGGTAATCGACTACTCGTTCAATACCGTGAGAAGGACACGCTTATCATTTTACAAAAGCAAGTCTTTCCACTAGCGTTTTAAAGCACTTCTATGCAAAAGGATGTCTTCCGTTAGCTGTTGCAGGCCACTTCATTTCTTTACCAACTTTTATGTCTTTTTCGCTAGCTATTCATATCGCTTCTTTTATGTCTTTTTCGCTAGCTATTCATATCGCTGCCCAATTTCCAAATCAGACTGTTGGATCGAAAGATATCGCATGATTAAGTTTGCACGGTCAGCATGCATTGTGTCTAGGTAGAATCAACTACACATGATTAATTAAATTAATTCTGTTAGTTAGTGTCAAAAATAGGCTTGCTTGCATGAGAATAAAGGGGATAATTGGATCACAATAAAATTGTGGAAAATCAAGACTTTTAGAGTATTTGTCTACAAGATAATTGTTGCTGAAAAGACCTGAATTATCCAAAAAAAAGTTTAATTTTCAGAATATAGATTAAAAACGCATCTATGTACAAGTCCTGGCTCTAAAAACCTCAAAAAAGGAGTCCAAAATAGTCCAAAAGTGCTTTTACAACTCAAACCGCTACTTTTATTAGTGCTAGCCAAACACTCAGCTTTTTTAAAAAGCATTTTTTAGCAGTTTTTACCAAACACTCAACTTTTTGAAAAAGCACTTTTTCATACTGCACTTTTTGAAAAAGCCACTTTTTTAAAAAGCCCCTTTTCAAAAAGGTGAAACAAACTCACCCTTAATAGCTTTTCAAATCACTATCACATGCCATTTTGTTGGACACTTCTTTTTTTTTTTTTTTTGACCGAACGTCTAGCTTGTACAACATCAATTTTAGGTCATGAAACCTCAGCCAAATTACACATAGACCCACAAAATACAAACTACAAAGTATTTGAAGGATCGACTACAAATCTACAACGAAATTTTGGTACGAAATAATGATGATCCTAAGTCCTAACACGTTCCAAATCCCTCACTAATGATCTAATAATAATAGTAGTAGTAGACTAGTAGTATCACAATACCGAAGAGTGGAAATTTCAAAAATTGATTATAATACATTATTTTTAATTTTTTTTAAGAATTCCTAGGTAATCGACTACTCGTTCAATACCGCGAGAAGGACACGCTTATCATTTTACAAAACAAGTCTTTCCACTAGCGTTGTAAAGCACTTCTTTGCAAAAGGATGTCTTCCGCTAGCTGTTGCAGGCCACGTCTTTTCTTTACCAACTTTTATGCCTTTTTCGCTAGCTATTCATATCGCTTCTTTTATGTCTTTTTCGCTAGCTATTCATATCACTGCCCGATTTTCAAATCAGACTGTTGGATCGAAAGATATCACATGATTAAGTTTGCACGGTCAGCATGAATTGTGTCTAGGTAGAATCAACTACGCATGATTAATTTAAATTAATTCTATTAGTTAGTGTCAAAAATAGGCTTGCTTGCATGAGAATAAAGGGGATAATTGGATCACAATAAAATTGTGGATAATCAAGACTTTTAGAGTATTTGTCTACAAGATAATTGTTCCTGAAAAGACCAGAATTATGCAGAAAAAATTTTAATTTTCAGAATATAGATTAAAAACGGGTCTATGTACAAGTCCTGGCTCAAAAAACCTCAAAAAAGGAGTCCAAAATAGTCCAAAACTGCTTTTACAACTCAAACCGCTACTTTTATTAGTGCTAGCCAAACACTTAGCTTTTTTAAAAAGTATTTTTTAGCAGTTTTTACCAAATACTCAACTTTTTGAAAAAGCACTTTTTCATACTGCACTTTTTGAAAAAGCCACTTTTTTAAAAAGCCCTTTTTCAAAAAGGTGAAACAAACTCACCCTTGATAGCTTTTCAAATCACTATCACATGCCATTTTGTTGGACACTTCTTTTTTTTTTTTTTTTGACCGAACGTCTAGCTTGTACAACATCAATTTTAGGTCATGAAACCTCAGCCAAATTACACATAGACCCACAAAATACAAACTACAAAGTATTTGAAGGATCGACTACAAATCTACAACGAAATTTTGGTACGAAATAATGATGATCCTAAGTCCTAACACGTTCCAAATCCCTCGTTAATGATCTAACAATAATAGTAGTAGTAGACTAGTAGTATCACAATGCCGAAGAGTGGAAATTTCAAAAATTGATTATAATACATTATTTTTAATTTTTTTTTAAGAATTCCTAGGTAATCGACTACTCGTTCAATACCGCGAGAAGGACACGCTTATCATTTTACAAAACAAGTCTTTCCACTAGCGTTTTAAAGCACTTCTTTGCAAAAGGATGTCTTCCGCTAGCTGTTGTAGGCCACTTCTTTTCTTTACCAACTTTTATGTCTTTTTCGCTAGCTATTCATATCGCTTCTTTTATGTCTTTTTCGCTAGCTATTCATATCGCTGCCCGATTTCCAAATCAGACTGTTGGATTGAAAGATATCACATGATTAAGTTTGCACGGTCAGCATGCATTGTGTCTAGGTAGAATCAATTACGCATGATTAATTTAAATTAATTCTATTAGTTAGTGTCAAAAATAGGCTTGCTTGCCTGAGAATAAAGGGGATAATTGGATCACAATAAAATTGTGGACAATCAAGACTTTTAGAGTATTTGTCTACAAGATAATTGTTGCTGAAAAGACCAGAATTATGCAGAAAAAATTTTAATTTTCAGAATATAGATTAAAAACGCGTCTATGTACAAGTCCTGGCTCAAAAAACCTCAAAAAAGGAGTCCAAAATAGTCCAAAACTGCTTTTACAACTCAAACAGCTACTTTTATAAGTGCTAGCCAAACACTCAGCTTTTTTACAAAGCATTTTTTAACATTTTTTACCAAACACTCAACTTTTGAAAAAACATTTTTTCATACTGCACGTTTTGAAAAAACCACTTTTTTAAAAAGCCCTTTTCAAAAAGCTGAAAAAAAACTCACCCTTATTTGCTTTTCAAATCACTGTCACATGCCATTTTGTTGGACACTTCTTTTTTTTTTTTTTGACCGAACGTCTAGCTTGTACAACTTCAATTTTAGGTCATGAAACCTCAGCCAAATTACACATAGACCCACAAAATACAAACTACAAAGTATTTGAAGGATCGACTACAAATCTACAATGAAATTTTGGTACGAAATAATGATGATCCTAAGTCCAAACACGTTCCAAATCCCTCGTTAATGATCTAATAATAATAGTAGTAGTAGACTAGTAGTATCACAATACCGAAGAGTGGAAATTTCAAAAATTGATTATAATACATTATTTTTAATTTTTTTTAAGAATTCCTAGGTAATCGACTACTCGTTCAATACCGCGAGAAGGACACGCTTATCATTTTACAAAACAAGTCTTTCCACTAGCGTTGTAAAGCACTTCTTTGCAAAAGGATGTCTTCCGCTAGCTGTTGCAGGCCACCTCTTTTCTTTACCAACTTTTATGCCTTTTTCGCTAGCTATTCATATCGCTTCTTTTATGTCTTTTTCGCTAGCTATTCATATCACTGCCTGATTTTCAAATCAGACTGTTGGATCGAAAGATATCACATGATTAAGTTTGCACGGTCAGCATGCATTGTGTCTAGGTAGAATCAACTACGCATGATTAATTTAAATTAATTCTGTTAGTTAGTGTCAAAAATAGGCTTGCTTGCATGAGAATAAAGGGGATAATTGGATCACAATAAAATTGTGGATAATCAAGACTTTTAGAGTATATGTATGCAAGATAATTGTTGCTGAAAAGACCTGAATTATCCAGAAAAAAAGTTTAATTTTCAGAATATAGATTAAAAACGCGTCTATGTACAAGTCCTGGCTCAAAAAACCTCAAAAAAGGAGTCCAAAATAGTCCAAAAGTGCTTTTACAACTCAAAGCGCTACTTTTATAAGTGCTAGCCAAACACTCAGCTTTTTTAAAAAGCACTTTTTAGCAGTTTTTACCAAACACTCAACTTTTTGAAAAAACACTTTTTCATACTACACTTTTTGAAAAAGCCACTTTTTTAAAAAGCCCTTTTTCAAAAAGCTGAAACAAACTCACCCTTAATAGCTTTTCAAATAACTGTCACATGCCATGTTGTTGGACACTTCTTTTTTTTTTTTTTTTTGACCGAACGTCTAGCTTGTACAACTTCAATTTTAGGTCATGAAACCTCAGCCAAATTACACATAGATCCACAAAATACAAACTACAAAGTATTTGAAGGATCGACTACAAATCTACAATGAAATTTTGGTACGAAATAATGATGATCCTAAGTCCTAACACGTTCCAACTCCCTTGTTAATGATCTAATAGTAATAGTAGTAGTAGACTAGTAGTATCACAATGCCGAAGAGTGGAAATTTCAAAAATTGATTATTATTATTTTTAATTTTTTTTAAGAATTCCTAGGTAATCGACTACTCGTTCAATACCGCGAGAAGGACACGCTTATCATTTTACAAAAGCAAGTCTTTCCACTAGCGTTTTAAAGCACTTCTTTGCAAAAGGATGTCTTCCGCTAGCTGTTGTAGGCCACTTCTTTTCTTTACCAACTTTTATGTCTTTTTCGCTAGCTATTCATATCGCTTCTTTTATGTCTTTTTCGCTAGCTATTCATATCGCTGCCCGATTTCCAAATCAGACTGTTGGATCGAAAGATATCGCATGATTAAGTTTGCACGGTCAGTATGCATTCTGTCTAGGTAGAATCAACTACACATGATTAATTTAAATTTATTCTGTTAGTTAGTGTCAAAAATAGGCTTGCTTGCATGAGAATAAAGGGGATAATTGGATCACAATAAAATTGTGGAAAATCAAGACTTTTAGAGTATTTGTCTACAAGATAATTGTTGCTGAAAAGACCTGAATTATTCAGAAAAAAGTTTAATTTTCAGAGTATAGATTAAAAACGCGTCTATGTACAAGTCCTGACTCAAAAAACCTCAAAAAAGGAGTCCAAAATAGTCCAAAAGTGCTTTTACAACTCAAACCGCTACTTTTATAAGTGCTAGCCAAACACTCAGCTTTTTAGAAAAGCATTTTTTAGCAGTTTTTACCAAACACTCAACTTTTTGAAAAAGCACTTTTTCATACTGCACTTTTTGAAAAAACCACTTTTTTAAAACGCCATTTTTCAAAAAGCTGAAACAAACTCACCCTTAATAGCTTTTCAAATCACTGTCACATGCCATTTTGTTGGACACTTCTTCTTTTTTTTTTTTTTTGACCGAACGTCTAGCTTGTACAACTTCAATTTTAGGTCATGAAACCTCAGCCAAATTACACATAGACCCACAAAATACAAACTACAAAGTATTTGAAGGATCGACTACAAATCTACAACGAAATTTTGGTACGAAATAATGATGATCCTAAGTCCTAACATGTTCCAACTCCCTCGTTAATGATCTAATAATAATAGTAGTAGTAGACTAGTAGTATCACAATGCCGAAGAGTGGAAATTTCAAAAATTGATTATAATATATTATTTTTAATTATTTTTAAGAATTTTAAGGTAATCGACTACTCGTTCAATACCGCGAGAAGGACACGCTTATCATTTTACAAAAGCAAGTCTTTCCACTAGCGTTTTAAAGCACTTCTTTGCAAAAGGATGTCTTCCGCTAGCTGTTGCAGGCCACTTCTTTCTTTACCAACTTTTATGTATTTTTCGCTAGCTATTCATATCACTTCTTTTTCTTTTAATTTTTAAATTTTAATTCAAAAGCGAGTACTGATTAACTAGCATGCAAATAATGATCAGAAAAGACAAAGCCCATCTAGTGTGATCTGGAGAAAAGTTTGAAACTTAAAATTGGGGCTATTTTCCAATAGGGTAATAATTAAGTACAATAATTAGTTGCTATATTTTAGGTTCGTTTCTTAAAATTCTATCATGTAGATTTTTTCTTATATTGTGGAAGTATATTTTTTAGTTAAGTAGTCACATGGTTGAATCATAAAAGATAAACTTAAAGAACAATACCTAAAGTATTATACTTAAGGGTATGTTTGATTGGAAATGAAATATGAAGGATGGAAAATAAAAGAGAGAGAATATATTTAATGTGTTGTTTGGTAAGGAGAGAAATAATGGAAATTTATTGTAAGACCCAGATATTTTCTCCCTAGTCCACAAAAAATCCACCTCTTCAAATTGGACAGAAAACAAGAGTGAGAACTCTTGTTCCAGCAAAATTACAAAATTGCGCTAAATTTTAATTCTTCTCAATAATCTCACCTACCTCCACTCACTTCCCCACGCGCTCAATTGTCTACTACTCCTTTATGTGTCTACTACTCCTTTATGTCTTCCTCTTTTTTTGCTACCCAATTTTGTTTTTGTCTTCTTGTTTTTTTGTTTTTTTTTTCCCCCGTTTCTAACGAGCAACATATCCAGATATATAATAATAATAATAATAATAATAACAACAACAACAACAACAAAGAAAATAATTAAATAAGTTTATACATATGATGTGTTAATTTTTATTATTATTTAATAAGTACAAATAAATTATTTTTTACATGTTATGTAATAAAAATATAAGAGTAAATTTATATCCTCCCTCCAAAAAAAAAAAAAAAAAGAGTAAATTTGTATAAACCACATTTGCTATCCTCAGACTTTTCTCTTTAACCAACTAAAAGAGTTTTTCATCCCTTCAATTTTTCCACCCTTCCAACCAAACACACACGAAGGAAAACTAAATTTTTTCTATCCACCTACGTTTCTATCCTCTTACTACTTTTCTATCCTCCCACTTTTCCACTCTAATCAAACGATCCTTAAGTTTTGTCCTTTTCAATATCTCTTTTTCGCTAGCTATTCATATCGCTTCTTTTTCTTTTCTTTCTTTTTAGTTTCAGATTTTAATTCAAAAGCGAGTCTTGATTAACTAGCATGCAAATAATGATCAGAAAAAGACAAAGCCCATGCAGTGTGAACCGGAGAAAAGGGTGGAACTTAAAATTGGGGCCATTTTTTAATAGGGCAAGAATTAGGTAAAACACTTAGGTGCTATTCCTTAGGTTTCCTTTTTAAAATTTTACCATGTCGATTTTTTCTTATGGGATGGAAGTGTATTTTTTAGTTAAGTAGTCATATGACTGAATCTTAAAAGAGAAACTTAAGAAATAACACTTAAGATGCTATACTTAAGGGTATGTTTGATTGGAGGTGGAATATGGAGGATGAAAAATAAAGAAAAAAAAAAAATGTATTTGTGTGTTGCTTGGTAAGGAGAGAAAGAATGAAAATTTTTTGATAGAGCCCAAACATTTTCTCCCCTAGCCCACCAAAAATCCTCTCTTCAAATTGGATAGAAAACAAGAGTGAAACTCTTGTTCTAGCAAAATGACAAAATTGTCCATAAATTTTAATCCTTCTCAACAATCTCACCTATCCCCACCCACTTCCCCCCGCGGTCTAGTGTCTACTACACCTTTATGTCTTCCTCTATATTTTTTTATAATCTCCTCTTCACTCTCTCATCGATAATTGCTCATCTTTTTCTTCTTTTTTTCTCGTTTTCTTTACTATTTCTATTTTCCAATTTTTTGGCTACCCAGTTTTTTTTTTTTTCCTACCAAGCAACATATCCAGATATATATATATATATATATATATATATATTATAATAATAATTATAATAATAAAGAAAATTAATTAAATAAGTTTATATATATATATATATGATGTGTTGATTTTTTTATTTATTTAATGAGTATAAACAAATTATTTCTTACACGTTATGTAATTAAGGTATAAGAGTAAATTTATATGAACTACATTTTTTATCATTTCACTTTTCTCTTTAATTAAACAAAAAAGTTTTTCATCCCTCCCATTTTTTCACCCTTCCAACTAAACACACACGAGAGAAAACT
Organism: Lithocarpus polystachyus; assembly: GCA_033629205.1. NCBI lineage: Eukaryota > Viridiplantae > Streptophyta > Magnoliopsida > Fagales > Fagaceae > Lithocarpus > Lithocarpus polystachyus. Next base: position 57,183,182 of record CM066170.1, on the reverse strand, counting down.
AATTTTTTTTTATTCTCTTACATTTCCACCCTCTCACCACTTTTTCATCCTTCTACTTTTCCACTCCTTCAATCAAACGAACCCATCCTTTTCAATATGTCTTTTTCACTAGCTATTCATATCGCTTCTTTTTCTTTTCTTTTTTTAATTTTTAATTTTTAATTCAAAAGCAAGTCTTGATTAACTAGTATGCAAATAATGATCAGAAAAAGACAAAGCCCATGCAGTGTGAACTGGAGAAAAGGGTGGAACTTAAAATTGGGGCTATTTTTCAATGTCTTTTTCACTAGCAATTCATATCGCTTCTTTTTCTTTTCTTTCTTTTACTTTTTTTAATTTTTAATTCAAAAGCGAGTCCTGATTAACTAGCATACAAATGGTGATCAGAAAAAAGACAAAGCCCATGTAATATGAACCAGAGAAAAGGGTGGAACTTAAAATTGGGGCTACTTTTCAAAGAATATATATATATATATATATGTCGATGCCTCGTGGCGGTCGACCACCCATCGCGGCGACGCTCGCACCTCCCTTTGATCGGGTTGCGGACTCGGGTGTTGTGAGAAAAGGTAAATCTCTAATGTGTGACTAAATTGAGTCAATTTTAACCTATTATTACCAAAGGTTGTGAAGTTGTCACCAATCATTGGGTTTTTTCTAAGTGTGATTGGTCATCTGACTCTATTTGATTTTATTATCAGTCCTAGGCTAAGAAAAATGGTCGTTTTTCCTAATATAATACAGATGGTAAAAAAATCTTGATTCTTAAGTTCGGAAGTCTGGTTATGTGTGGGGAAGGTGTTAGGCATCCTACAACGCTTGTTCGAAGATAGTCCTTTGTTTGGTAAAATCTTAATTTTCGAACATTACCAGTTAAAAACAAGCTATTGGCATTAGCTTTTGTTGCTTTAAAATAATTGGGCTTTGAGGTTTGATTTTGGAAAGGGGTGTGGCCTTTATCGATGCTTTACTAGCACATTTGGAATTGTTGCCAAATTTCCACGATAAAAATTTGGCAGCATTTTGCCCTATTTTCATAGCAGAAATCCGACAGTATTTCGCCTCAAGTGCATCATAGCACACAAAACACTATTCTCACCAAGCTTTCGTTGTGAAAATATGGCAAGAAAGATGCTCTATTTTCACGGTGAAAATCCAACAGAGTTTTGCGTTGGTGCAGTGTGGTGCACCAACAGGATCAGTATGTTCATACTAAGGTGAGTCGAAGCTCACCAAAGCATCGAACACATTGACGCGTGTTGTATACACGAGGAAACTAATGTCACTAGCTGACATGGATCGAAGCAATCACACTGCGATAATTATGGACACAATGTAGCATGAATATGCATCTACAGCAGTCATGTTGAATGCATACCTACACTCCAAGGTCAAGAGCACCTATGATTATGAGGGGGGGTACCCTCCTAACCATGTAAGTCCATCATACAAAGTGCATGACCATCTTTAAACACACACACACACACACATCTCAAGCTTGCACAATGCAAGCACACAGAGTAGGAAAGTAAGCCAGACATTACTGATGTTCCAGGGGTACAAGATACAGAAAAGATAAATCAGGCATTGTCATACCCAAGAAACGTGGCCCAAGCAAGGTATAGGAAGATAAACAGACAGTGCCTACACCCAAAGGGTATGACTTAACAAGCTATAGGAAATGTAAATGAGACATTGCCATATCCTAAGAATGCGGCCCAAGCAAGATACAAGGAAAGTAACCCTAATCTAGAAAGCTATAGACATGGTTCTAAAGAAAAGGCTACGAGAGAGAGAAAACTACTTGGAAAGGCTAAGCCTCCTATTCTACTGATCATTGCCCTTTTTGGGCTTGCTCCTTTTGCTTGCATTTTTGCCATTTTTAGCTTGCATTTTAGAAGTTGTGCCCTCACTCCAAGCGTGTACATGCAACAACAAGGAAACACAAAACCAGCAAACAAGCAAAAAAGATAGCAAAGAAACAAAGAAAGTGCACAAAAGGGCAAGCAAGGAAAGAAAGCATACAAAGGAGCAAACAAGCATGTTATCAAACAAACAAACAAACAAACAAGAAAGGGTGTCCTAGGAGGACAAATGTAGATTTGGATTTTGGTGTCCATTGTTCCATTAGATTGGAGTACAGACGACACATGCGAGATCAAGCAAAGTTCCCAAAAGGGACTCAGGATCTCATGTACAAAGATGGGTGTGAGCCTGCACGAGATTGTAGTTAGGGATTAAGCTTGATGACACAAACAAGCACATAAAAACGCGTGCATGAACAAGTAAACAAGGATGCAAAGATGCAAACAAACAAAGAAAGCCAAACAATATGGCACAAAGCAAGCATAAATGGAGCAAAACATGTCATCACATAGAGGGGAAGGGTAAACATGTTATAACACACACACAGAGGCTAACATGAGAAACCCTAACATGCAAAACTAAGCAAAAGAGAAAAGGGTAAGTGGCAAGCAAACCAACATCACTAGGATGTACTCTCACACAAGGTTGTATCCAAACAAGCCACAAAAGGGGAATGAATACAACAAACAAACAAGAAGGCCCCAAAGAGCAACAAGCATAAACCCATAAAGGGAGGGCAAACAAGAACATGGCAAAGGCCTAGATCTAAGCAAACAAGCATGGACCCAAACACATTAGCATGGAAAAGAGCAAACAAAGCACAAACATGCAAAAAGGAGCTAATCCAAACCCTTGAAACTTGGGTGTATGGATGTAGGCCTAGACCGTGGATGCCTAGAAAATTTCGAGTAAGGGAATTTCCGGGTTTGGTCACATATTGGGTCTTTAGCGACGTGACTCTTGTTTGCTTGTGTCTCTATGGTGGGGTGTGTGTTTGTGAGTCCCTTTTTCTTTTTCTTTTTTTAGGAGTCACCACCAATCATCGGTTTTGTATTAGGTGCGATTGGTCACCCATGAATTTAATTCATCTTAAGTTACCTAATTAACTAAATCAAATTTTAAAGGATTTGTTAATTAAGGTAAACCAAAAGTTTTTGAACCAAAAATCTTGGACTTAGAAGTCTGGTTACATGTGGGAAAGGTGTTAAGCACCTCACAATGCCTATCCGAAGATAGTCTCTCATTTTAATTTATTTCAAACGTTACATTTTTATGAAGAAATAGAATACTTGGCATTTTGATTTTTTTTTTTTTTGAAAAAATGTTTTTGCAAACAAAATACACACACACACACACACACACACATGTGAGTAAATATTTACATATAGCTAATATGTAAATATTAACTCTAAAGCATATATACAATCAAGACATGTGAGGTATACACATAAGCAACATGTGGGAGAACATACAAGTATACTATATAATAGCATGTGAGTATTTATTACCATATAGCTAGTATGTGAATACTAAATACCATACAAAAATAAATTACAACGTAAAAGTAAAAAAAGTGGGAGTTGGAAAGTAGCACCTTATTGTCATCCACAATTTTCTCACTTTTTTTTATCATGCAAAAAAGATGACAAAGGAAACTCATTAGTGCCAAGAAATGGAGACAAATGTAAGCTTTAATGGCGTTTAGGGACCCAAGGGAATGACCCTTGAACACAAATCAAAAATTACAACTATTTTAAGAAAAAGGTTTAAAAAAAGTTACAATGTTAACTTTTATTATTTTGAAATGGCACATTTGTTTAGAAAAGATTTTATTGAGAAGTTTTGAGAAAAGAATTTTTTTAAGACTCTTATTTATACCTTTTTTTTTTTTTAAGGAAATCTAACGTGGTAAAAGAAGCTTTAAAAAAAAATTCTTCTTTTTTTTTTAGACACAATTTTCGGATTTAAAAAGGGAAGAAGATTTTTGAAACAATTTCTCTAAAAAAACATTTTTTAATGTGGTAAAACATATTAATTTTGAAAGCATTTTTCTTTTTTGGCAAAAATTCGGTTCTCATTTAAAAAAAGAATTTTTTTTTTTAACAACTATTTGAAAACACATTTTTAACGTGGTAAAAGTGTTTTATTCTTTTTGAAAACATGTATTTTTTGAAGAAGCATTTTTTTGGAAAACACTTTTTTGTATGTAGGAAAACGTTTTTGAAAACAATTCTTTTGAAAGAGACATTTTTTTTTATGTAATAAACCCCCCCCCCCCCCCCCCCCCTTTTTTTAAAACCATTATTATTTTTTTTTGAAAAGAAGTTTCGGGTTTCCCCATTTTTTTTAAAACAGATTTAAAAAAAAAAACTGAAAACCCTTTTTTGAAGAAAAGGAGAAGCACTTAAAAAGGAGTTTTAATTTGAAAAACTCTTTAAAAAGAAAAAGGGAAAAAAAAAATTTTGAAACTCCTTTTTTATTTGAAAAAACTTCATTTTTTAAGAAAGATGTGGGAAAAGATTTTGGAAAAAGCATCTTCTTAGAATAGTTTGTAGGGGAAATGTTTTACCCAAGTATATTTATATTATGGCAACTTTAATAATTTGAAGAAACAACAATAATAAAATGCAGAAAATAAATTGCAAGGAAAGTAAAGTTCAAAAATTTAAATGATATAAAAGTAAAGAGCTGAAATTTAAATGACATAAAAGTAAAGAGCATAAAAATAAAGGGCTGAAATATAGTAAAAGTTGATTAGAAAGTTTATTTTTTATTTTTTTTTATATCCCTTTTAAATAGATTTTAATTTCTTTCAAGCCTTATGGGTCCTTTATCATAAGGAAATGGGAATTCTATGTCATCAACCATTCCTATGAGACATACCCATATTGTGCTTTATTTGAGGTTTAAAAAATCATTTAAGAGAGATGAAGTAGAAAATCTTTTTTATCTAGGTGTCTAGATATAGTATATGTATATGTATATGTATATATATAAGTGCAATAAAGTAAAGGGGGAAGAGGATGGTACAAGAAATTAAAGGGATGACATAAATGTGAAGGGGGAAGGGGATTGCTTGGAAAATAAAATGGATGACATAAATTTAAGGGGATGGGGATTGCTTGGAAAATAAAAGGGATGACATAAATTTAAAGGGGGAAGGGGATTTGCATGAAAAATACAAGGGATGACATAGATTTAATGCTAGAATAGTAAAATCCCTAGATGCCTAGGTGGGATGAGATTTTTTTCCCCTAAGGGTACTTCTCATACAAATCCTAGGAGATGGTGCAATACCCATTTAGGGAAACAAGCACAATAACACAGACAATCAACAATAATATGAACATAGAAACAAAGAGAGAGATATATACACGAGCATAGGAAAAAAAAAAAAAACTATGAACAACAAGCAAGATAGAAAGAATGATTTTATATATATGGAAATGATGTTTACAATATAATAAAGGGGGTGGGATGGATGCAGTTATTAAGAAACTAACCCATCCCTCTAGCCTTACCCACAAAGATTACTAATAAAAATTGATGAGGCTTTTTATTTTTTAGGTGGGTTTCCTAGAGAGAGAGAGAGAGAGAGAGAGAGAGAGAGAGTTTTTTTTTTTTTTTTTTAATTTCTAAGGCTATTTTCCAGAATTTTCTCACCTTTTCTGACTTTCCTCACCTTTTTCTCCCTATTTCTCTATTTTTCACTTATTTTCTCTATGATTTTTCACAAAAAATAGAGGTATTTACAGGGGAAATGAGAAATGGGAAGCTAGAAAAGGTGTAACAAGTTACACTTGAGCTAGCCCCCCAGGCCAGGGGCGGCTAGCTTAGTTACACCTGAGCTGGCCTCCAATTTTTACCACCTCATCTGCCTATTTCGTCTTTTTCTGATTTTTGGCCTGATCTTCGTGCAGCTGTTTGGAGGTTTTTCCAAGCTCCGTTTTCTTTAAACTTTATATTCTTGGAAAGCTTTGGATGTCTAGTTCCCAACGGTCCTGGCCTCATTCAATTTGGAGCTACGGTAGTCGAGATATCTCACTCGGAAGGAAGGAGACGTAGTGCTAAAAAATTCGGTGATGTTTCTTCTTAAAAAATTCATATCTTCCAATCCGAAGCAGATATTGTCAATCCATTTTGATGAAAAATAGCTAAGACCTTGTTCTTCAAGATGGTCCAGCCAGCTTGCTCCAGTTCTCGCCCAATCAGTACAATTTATTGTGTAAAGTTGGGTCGAAAACTGTCAGTTTTTCCTGAGAAAAAAAAAAAAAAAGTGAAGATTTTATTAGGGTTTTTGGTATGTTGGTGATATTCATCCATTTTAACCTTGATTTGGCCTGAAAACTTTCTTTTCGACGGGAAAAATGTGCCCTATGAGACGGTCCAAAATCCAACACAATCCAATGGTTAGATCATAAAGTCAACTTTTTGACCATACTTAGGGAGCCTTAATTGCTACAAAAAGTGGTTTTTGAATATTCTGACCCTTTAATCCAATATCCAATCATGTGGTATTTATTTTTTGGCTTTGAAACTTGTAATTTGCACCTTTTTTCAAAATTTTTTGGATTTTCGGCATTTGTTTTGACGTGTGAATTGGGGTCGGATAAAATACAGTATCGACAACTGCTCCTTTGTCTAATAATATTGGACAAAAGATTAGATAAAGTATTTTGTCCCTCCTGATTTTAGCATACATTTTTTGGACCAAAATAGAGTTGCTTTGGACAAATGAAAATATTGACAGAAATTGAAGAAGAGGATAGAAAGAAATCCTGATAAGCTTATTGATAATAGCATGTTCTTAGAAATTTGCAAGAGAGATACCCACAAACACAATAAAACTAGTATAGGGTCCAAGCAATACTGAACTATGTGGGAAATGCACATTGGTTTAAAAGTTAAAACTACACCTAGTTTTTTTTTTTTTTTTTTTTGGAAATATATGGGGAAAAACCTGATTTCAATTTTTTTCTTGATTACATAACTAGTTGATATTGGTAAGGTCATATTAAATCTAAAACTAAGGGTGTTAAGGAAACACCATATGGATTTATCTCTACTTGTTATTACCCTAGGTGGCAAGAGGATGTGTGGGGGTGGACACGAATGGGGGAGAACTGGTCTTAGTTTCAGATGATGATCCAAAAACTGAAACAAACTGGACAATTTATTTGGTGCGATTGTCAATCCAACAGGCATTACTGACAGTTGAAGAAAGTCTATAAGACTACTAGCAGGCCTAATGGCCTGCACGGCCTTGTTTTTATTTGAAGATATACATGCATAGTTACAGTTAGTTAGCGAGCAACTTGTTAGGGTATCGCTTTAACCAATTTCCCACCATAACATTTGCTATTTGTTTTTGCCACAACTAAGGTTCATAAACAAGCAATTGCCTAAATTCAAATGTCACAGATATTGACATACATTATTAAAAAAATCCGTAAAATATCCATAACCCTACATGTCATCATATTCATTCACTAAAGTGCATCACAATATGTTATAATATTAAATAAATGTCACTTACCTTGTCGGATCCATGATTGAATAAAGGTTCAGCAGTCTTACTGAAATCTTTCAAGTCATATCTCATACAGCCTCCTTTTCCTGAGAATGTCAATGGCAGAACGTAATGTGATATATATATATATATATATATATATATGAAAAATGATAAAAAGGTTTCAAGATTAATAGTCAATATTTATTTGCAATAAGGTCAGTTTTTTATCTTCTTCTCTGAATCAGTCTTGAAACTATTGCTATTTATAAATGGCTACTCCAAATATTTAATCAATAATACTGAAATTTTTCTTAACAGCAAAAGGCTCATCTTAGCTGCTCTAATTTTGCTTCTAAAGGACTCGGATGAACTTGCTTATTATGTTTACATAATTTTAAAATTCAATAAAATTTTTGGGTTTGCTTAATTGCTATTGTAATTTGTGATTATTGGGTTTAATGTTAACTAAGCCAGTAAAGGACTTTAGCATGGATAGTAAAGGACTTTCTCACAACCGAAAGGGGGAAAAGCTTCTTTTGCTCAAAACTAGTATTTTTTGCTGATGACATCACCACCACCTACTCCATGAATTTGATGAGATTGCCACCACTACGAAAAATTACGCTAGGAAGTGACCATATAAGCATCAACTACATCACCTCCACCATCATTGGTCATTGCAACCATTAACAACCAACACCACCATATATGTCATCAACAAAAACAACCAATCCGTAGTCCCTTATTTTTTGAGGTTGGCTATGGACCCTCAACAAACTTTATGTAGCTCTCCTTCTCAAAATATCACAAGCATTTCCTCTAGGACAACTAATACCACCACTGCCTCCATTTGTGCAAACTATGCCTTTACCCGGTGCACAAAATTGAAAACTCCCACTTTGGGCTACCACTAAGCCTACAATTGTTTCAGTTTTTCTCCATTACACTCTATTGACATCTAATTAGAAAAATTGAGGCAATTTTATCACATATCATCAACTAGCTTAGCCACTACCCACCAAGTATGGTGTGGAGGGTGAGGTCATAGGTTCAAGAGCATTGTAATTCACCAATATATAAGTATCTGTGCATGTGTAACCAATCAAAATAAAAAAATGTATGTGTGCTTATATATATGGACTTAGTGTAACTCTTTGCAATGTTACACCACTCCATCAACAATGTTAGGATTACACTGCCTTGTTATACTCATGCTTGTAGAATATCAAGATGATCAGAGATTAATTACCATCTCATCATAAAAAATGTTAAAGTTCAAGTATTTTTAACTTTAAAATAACGATAAGATAGTAAATAAAATCCAATTAATAGGAAATTCAGCATGCATATTAAGAACAAAGAAAATATGTGATTTAATAGTGGAATTCAATCTAATAAAAATTTATGAAGTTGTAACGTCGCAAATAATTACCAAGTCTAACTCAATCCTAATCTTATACTTGAGAAAAGTCTAGAACTTCCATTCAATGCCTAGAGAGTAATCAATACAAAATCTAAGCAACATAGTGAATTAGAAGCTAGAACCAATCAAGATTAGGCTTTTTTCTTAGTCCAGTCAAAACATAAGAAATCCTCAACTCTCATCTCTTCTCCCTTCCATTTTCCTAGCATACAAACAGTGCAGAAGTAAAAGATTCATACACCATATACAAATCGGCATTGATTCTTACACAGTTCTTATTGTAAATCGTCTGTACACATCACCCGTTTCTCATTTTAAAATACTGAATAACAGTAACAAGTTAACAAACTGCTATTGGAGCTAGAAAAGCTTACTTTTTTGGTGGTTGAAGCTTTCCTGAACTTGCAACAGCCTAGCTTCTAAGGGGACTTTGAATTTGGGCTTTGACACATCTCACTAAAAACATTTTCAAAAAGAAAAAAGCAATAATTAGACCAAAAATCCACATAAAACGAAATGGGTTTGTTAAAATTATTAAGATTCAATGAACAACGAACTAAACAAGAACACAGAGAGAGTAAAGAGGGTACCAGAAAGCTTTGGAGATTTGGAAAGAGAAAGAAACGACAAGCTATGAGATACTGGCAATGGGAAGCTTTAATAGCTGCGGTGCCATTTTTGGCCGAATTTTCTTTCCCTCTCCGTTTTCACGGGAAAGCAGGGCAGAGCGGAGAACAGTCCGAAATTCTTACGAAGAGATAAAAGAGGCCTGCATAGGAATGTGGATATCTATCTTTTTTATAATGGAATCTACATTCCCACAAAAAAAGGAATTGAATGAGAATTCATATACTCCTATCATCTAATTTTCTTGTGTAATTTGTAATTAATTGTGGTAATTTTTAACATTTTTAAGAATCTTAAAACATTAATATATACCGAATGCCACCTATGTGTTTGAGAGATTATTAGTTCTACACAAATAAAATCAACCGTCTATAACACATATCCAATGAAGAGTTTTTTTTTCATGTTTTTTCTTTGATAAAAAAGTTACTTTTTATTTATTTATAAGTAAAGATATACTCTTATTGGTAAAATTTAGGGGTCTTTTTATATTTGGTGGCCTTAGGTGATTGCTTAACTCACTTATAGTAAGAGCTAACCATGGGTATAACCATTTTAAATCTTGGCTCTTCAAGAGTTTAGTGTTGCAATTTGTTTCTTGAAGGGAGGAGTTCCATGCCTTTAACTGACATGGCAAATATGATGTGGTGTGTAGTCCAAGTGTGAGTTTGGATAGTGGCAGGTTACACGTTTTGCACATCTATGTTTTTTTTCCTAGGTCCCGTGTACAGTTCATGGGGTCTGCAAGTACAAAATCTGGCAAAATTCTTTAAAATTAGGTCTCATAGCACTATTTACATATTTAAAAATTATTTTACTACAGTGTTTTCAGTTTTCAATAATAAGCGATATTCAAACACACTCCAAATACACTTTAGTTCTTTATTAAAAAAAAGTAATGAAATTTAGTAATTTTATTATTGGTTACTCTTTTAAGTGAGTGGTAAATTTGCGTTTCTAAACTTTAGGTCTCTATGATATTTGCCTGCTTTTAGTTCAGATCTATAATAGTTTTGATTTCTTGGCTTTGTTTATTACAAAAACAAACACCAATGAACTACACAGAAATCTAAGTCAAAATATATTTTTTTTAAGTTATAAAATTTTAATATGTTATAACCGTAAAAGATCTTAAGTTTATTGTTTGCTTTAAGAGTAGACACCATAGATTGAAACTCTCTTAAAAAAAAAGTTTTTTGTTTGCTTTTATTGTCAAATTAGGTTCTTTAATTTTTATGTGATAGGCTATAGTTGTTGAGTTTTAATGTAGAGCTATATAGAGCTTTTATTGTCAGATTAGGTCCAGCTGAATAATAAACCTAGAAATGGTCTGTTTGGAATCTGCTTATTTTATTTTATTGAAATTTTTTTACTGAAAGTACTATAGATAAAAGTAAAAATGAACTAAAATAGTACAGTATCAAAAAGTGTAGTGGGACTCATAAATAGTAGCAAAAATAAGTTAAATAGTAAAATAAATTGGCAAAAATAATTTTTGCCAAACACACCTAAGGCTTGTTTGGAATTCGCTTATTTTGTTAAAAATAAAAATTTTTTGTTGAAAGTACGGTAAAATAAGTTAAATAGTAAAAAAATAACCTTTATTTTTTATTTTTTATGAGAACGCTGACTTTTTCTTTTTGATTTGGTGCAAACCAACACCAAAGGAGTTCATTGTTGATGACTTTCTTTTGGTCCATGTTGACAATGATCATGATTTATCAACGTTGATGATCAAGATATTTTTTTGTCCTAGCAACTAGTGGAGCCAAAAGCCCAAAACCGAGCCCAAGGTCATTCAATTGTAGCTCAATTTTAATATTACACGTGTCCCACCCAAACTCAATACCGGAATTTGGCGCGAAAATCAGAAAACGCATCCCAATTCATTATCTCCAAATTAGGATTTAATCCGGAGCCACTGCTTCTTCGTCTCACGCTCTTCCTCAACAATGTCCAATTCCTCCGATCAGCTCGAGGAAATCAAAGCCCTAATTTCCTCTGGTTCGAAGTGCCTCGCTTACTCAACCCTCCTACACTTCCAAGAACAGTCCAGTGGCGACCCTACTTCAATTCAAGCCCTAGCTGGAATTTCTCAGCCTCTTCTATCTTTAATCGTTGCCGACATCTCAGACGACGATGAAGAAATGTAAGTTTCAAATCAAAATGATATGTTTGGATGCTAGGAAATGTGGAGGAAAAGAAAAGGAATGAAATTTTGAATACAATTATGAACTGAAATAGATGATTTTTTTTAAAAAAATTAGTTTGTTTTTTCGTTTTGGGTTTCTTCTATCCATCTAAGTGGCTTTTAAATGGAGGGTGATTGAATATTTGTATAAATATTGGTTTTGAATCGATGACAGTGCTGCACTGGCTTTGAAGTGTTTGGGTTTCATGATTTATCATCCGTCCCTTGTTGCCGTAATTGCAGGTATGTTGTGCTAGTGGTACACCATTGTTTAGTATAATATTTTAGTAATGGGATGTTGGTAAATTTTTGCCTTTCAAAATTTAGATATTAAGAAAGGTCCATTGCAAATTACACCCTTAAAGTTAAGTTTGGGGGTGTTTAGATTTTACACCTTAAAGTTTCAGAATTTAGATTTTACATCTTGATGTTTGGGGATGTTTGAATTTTAAACCTGGCATGTTAGAATTTGGATTTTACCTGGGTGTTTGGATTTTATATCTGAAGTTCCAGAATTTGGGGTGTAAAATCCAAACCCTCAAACTTTAGGGGGTAAATTCCAAGTTCTGAAATTTCAGGGTAAAATCCAAGAACCTCCAAACTTCAGGGCTAAAATCCAAATTCCAAAACTTTGTAAAATCCAAATACCTCCAAACTTTAGGAGTGTAATTTGCAAATTACCCTATCAAATTAGTGGCTTAAACCACGGTCCTAGTTGACCGGTATTGTTTAGTTGTCTTTTAATTGGAAATAAGTGCTTAATCAGCATTTTCTCTATGTTGGTTTTGTAGTGGATGATGCCAATTTGCTTATAGAGTCTTTAGTTAGGCTCATTACAACAACAAAAATGAAGGTAAATGTCACATTGTCAAATAATGATAGTTTTCAAGGGTTGCTGTGCTCTTTTTATTTATTTATTTGTGGATTTGGCTTGTTTTCCTCTTGATTGCAGTCAGTTTGTAACTTAGGAGTGTGGTGCATATCCATCCAACAGTTTAATGCACCATTTCTAGATTCCCACTACAACTCTCTGTTGCAGGCAGTTGTTCAAGCACTTGACAACCCAATTGGTTCTTTATCAACAACTTTTGAGGCTATTCAGGTATAAGTAATTCTTCCAAGCTTTCTATTTTATGCTCCTCAACCATTTCTAGTGATACTTCTTAAGTGGAAGTCTATGCATATAAACTGACTAAGTCAGTCACTAATAGATTTCAATATCGTTTTTTCTGTAAAGTGTATAATGTGCATAGCTTGTCCTGGAGAAAGAAAGAGAGAGAATTGGCAGTGAAGTGGTTTTATTTGCTTAATTGTGGATTTTTTTTTTCAAACTTGGACAGAACATTATGTTACACAAGCAATTTGTGTCAAACTTTTGTCCTAAACTAATGATTCCAGTGTTAAATTTTACATTGTTGCATAATCAAGTTGGTTATTTATATTTTATATATCACTGCTGAACTTAGCATCTTATGTAAAACAAGAATCAATAAATGAGTTTAGTCAACTTGTCTCTCTTGCTAACCCTTCTTGCTATTATAATAGGCCTTGATAAAGTTAGCATCTAATTTAAGCGAGAGAATGAGAGACTCATCACATGTATGGGCTCCTCCAATATATAGAAGACTTCTCAGCTTTGACAAGAAGGAGAGGGATATGTCAGAAAGGTGTCTATCGAAGATTAAGCCTATAATATTACCTCCTCCACTAGTTCTTTCCAAGGTACAAATGTGCTTATGTTCTTTATATTTTGCAAGTGCATCTATCAAGGTGCATTCATAGTTGAGATATACATTTTAAACATGGAAAGCTTAAACATGCTAATATGATATAGCTAGCTAAATCTGTTTCCACCATCTTTTTTTCCACTAAATATTTGTTAAAAGGTTTGAGAATTTAGATGGATTTAATGTGTTTGCATGTGAAGTATTTCAAATAAACATCTTACTAGCTGTTGCTAACATTGCTGAATCTGAAAAATCATTACTAATTTTTGCCCATTTTATATCTTATTGGTGCTTGTCAGAATCTGAGGTGTAACTTTTTGTTTTAGGAAAATTTGTGATCCTAATTAGCTAGTAGTTTCTTTACTGTGACTGTGAATCTGGTTTCAAAAGTGAAACATCACGGGAAATGTCCTTTTGTAATACAAACTAGAGTGGTGGCTACGTTTACAATGTAAAATAGATGATTTTGATGCTTTGATGAAGTAGAAATTTTTTATTTTGGTGGGTGAAGCCAAACTGCTGTGAAGGTTTAGCACAAAATGCCAGTAAAATTCAAATTACATCCTTAAAAATAGTTCAAACTAATAGTAAGAGGTTGTGTCACAGACTGTTTGGATCTATTGATTTATTTGACTGTTATCTAAATCAGCTTCAATAGTTAATATGAATAAATATTTATCATAAAATTCCCAATTGTGTGTCCAGAAGCTAAAAATCAAGACCAGTCAACTCTACCAGTGTTTCATTCATTATCCCTGTACCTACCATTTCTACCATTTCATCTTTACCATGACTATGTATCTGGTTTCAAAAGTGAAACATCACAGGAAATTTCCTTTTCAAAAACAAACTGTAGTGGTTACTACATTTAAAATGTAGGATATATGATTTTGACATTTTGAGAGATTGAAATAGCACTCTATTCTTTTCCCTTTGTGTGTGTGTGTGTGCGTGGTGGGTGAAGAAAAAATGTTGTAAAGGTTTAGGCCAAACAAAATTCCATTAATTGTCAAAATAAATCCTAAACAAATATTTAACCTTATCCAAAAAAAAAAAAAAAACCTTTAAACCATCAATAAGAGGTTGGGTCACGGTCCTTTAAATCCAGCTTCCATAATTCATATGAATAAGTGTTTTTCATAAAATTCACAATGGGTGTCTAGAAGCTCAAAATTAAGACCAGTCACTGTACTGGTGGTTCATTCCATATCCCTGCATCATGGAGTAGAAAATTTTTCAATTTGAAATTCCAAAACTTCTTGACTTCTATCATGAATGAGTGCCTCATTAGATTTGTAGAGTATTATAGGTAGTTAACCTTAACAGTTTTATATTGCAATTTAGTCAATGATAAAGACTAGGAGAAAAAAGTTTCAAATACCAATGATCCTCTCTCTCACTCTCTCATGTGCATTAATGTGTGCCTATCTCACATTATCAGGCCTGAATGTCTAAGGTAGACCCATGAGAAAGGTTCCTTCTGTCTAACTTTGATTCTGGTATCAAGGTTAAGGTTCGCCTAAAATCATTCCAATATTGTATCTATCTTGTTGTGTATTCTAAGATCCCTAAATGTACTTTATTCTATCTTTAAACAGGTTCTTGTCAAAGATATGAAGCAAATTTTGCTCTCTAAGATGAAGGAGCTGCTAAACCAGGGTATGAAGGTCCAAGCCATTCATGCATGGGGATGGTTTATTCGCATACTAGGATCTTATGCTATGAAGAACAGGCAATTAACAAATGAAATGCTGAAAATTCCTGAAAATACATTTTCAGATCTCAACCCACAAGTCCAGATTGCTTCACAGGTATTTTTAATACAGTTGGTCTTTTTGGAAACCTGGTCACTATCACCAATCACTGATAATATTATCAAAGAAAATAATTCTTTAGTTGTTGAATTTATTACCAATAAAATAGCACTTCAAAAATAGAAGGTGCTTTCTTCCATTTCCTTAGTTCAATTGTAGCATAGAAGTGGTCATCTTTTGAAGGATACAAATTTATTATGGGCATAAAGAATTTGCAGGAATCCAAATCAAGAGACTAAATGGTCCTTGCTTAAGTCAGAAAAGGGTGTCTAGTTATCAACTTTTTGAGTTGTTGTGGTCCTTGCATGTAAGCTCATAGGACTGTGTCTACCCAAGTTTTTATGGCAATAGCTAAATCACTGCCTAGTTACCTGTTCAATTATCTCCTATGGTAATTTCTGCATTTAAATATACCAGTGCTCCATTACAGCACTTAGAATGTCATTCTTCCATCAATTATGGTAACCTTTTGGATTAAAAAATTTCAGAAGTCCTACGTTATAATGCTTTAAATGTCATTCTTTTGTATGATTTTTTACCATAATTTGCAGTTTGCTTGGGAAGGTCTTATTGATGTTCTAATTCATCCTCCAATAGTAGCTTGTGAGACAAATGCATCCAAGGAGGAGAAGGGTGTACACCATTTGCAAAAATCTAGAGAGACCAGTGATAAAATCCAGGAAAATGGGTTTTTAAAAAGCATAAGGCTTGTAATGACTCCTCTGACAGGAATCATATTAAGTAAATGTGATATATCCGTCCACTCATCATGCTTGAACACATGGTGTTATCTGCTGCATAAACTTGATACTTCTGTCAATGATCCATCAGTGATAAAGCTAGTGTTGGAGCCTATCTGTGAAGTAATTTTTCGCATTGGTCCTCAAAGTAAAAGTGTGAGCTCATGGAATCTTTGCCTAGATCTGCTTGATGATTTTATTTTAGCAAAATGTAAAGATGTGGAATATGTCACAAGTAACTCTGCAAGCCATCATTTATCAGCTACCAAATTCTTATGGAAGCAATACTCTGTTAAATGGTTGCCATGGGATATTTGTCAGTTGGACTTCCATTTAAACATAATTTTTATTCTCATCAGTCAAGCATCGATTGCAACTGTCAACCATGAATGCAAAAGTTTCGCATGTGATGCTGCTTTAAGGTTATTTTTATCTGTTCTGAAAGGAGTTCGATTGGAGTTGGAAAAGCCATCAACCAATTATGATGATATTATGTTGTGTTTGGAAACAGTATTAAGGTTCATAAAGAAGATATGTGAAGATGTAAGTTTAGAAGGCAGTGATAGTAGTGATTTGCATGATACTTGTCTCCAGTTTATAGACGCTGTCACTAAGGAGTTACAACCTGCTACATTAGAATCCCCTCTGTACAAGGTTTCATTGGACCTCAAGTACATTGACAAGCTTCAATCAGTTAATAACATTAGACATGCAAAATTTATGGATATCTGCTCTATCATTCACATGAATATGGTTTCACCAGTGGTTTATTTACTTGTAGCCTACCTCTGTGTGGTCTTTCAGTCAACTATGAAGACATCCAAAACAGAGTTGATTTTACAGGGAATCCACAAGTATTTCAAATTTTTATTCTCTTCATATGATCCCCTGGAAACTCTCCTTGCTATGATCAGTTTACTGTATAATTATGTCGGTCCCCACTGCTTAAATATATGGGTAGCAATAGCCAAAGGATTGACAGACTGCATAGATGATGTCAAGGAACTTTCATTATTGAGAATGGAGTCCAACAGCACTGGTTTTCTTGCCATATGCTCTCTCTTATTGTATCCATTTTCAGTATGCTCTTGCCCCCAGAAAAATTCAGCCTCACTGGTCAGTGGATTCTCACAACAGCCTTATGTTTCACCACAGAGGAAGCTTGACTTTGAACATGTTTTTGAAGTGTGGAAGAGACTTTATTGTTCTCTTAAAACTTCACAGAATGTGTACTGTTCTGCTACAAACAGTTTCCTTGAGGATTTGTATTCAATGTTAAATGGGTTCCTTGACGAACATGCCAGAATGCTTGATGGCGCCAATGATCTCGATTTAAGTTATAAGGATCTGGATCTGGATCTCCTTTCTTTATATGGCAATGTAGTAATATGTTTCTTGGAAGAGAACTGTACTTCAGAAGTAGGTTCAGAAAAAAGTAGACACAAACATTTTGGTGACTGTAAAATATCCAGTAAGATGAATGTTAGCTTGAGATTTGCTTCCAGGTAGGTGCAAACATTGCTTCTTAGAGTTGGGTTTAGGCATGATAGGGTGTTAAGGCATTCTTTCATTGCAGGTTGGCTGGCTGCCAACTCTGGACTTGGGTTCTTACAGGATCCCATCATTTCATATAATCTCATTGTGATTTGTTTATAGATGGAGTTTTGGACACTCTACAAATGAAATTCAATTCAGTTTTATAATATCAAGTAAATTATCTAATTTAAAATTGAATCTTCACTATCCAAATAATAGGAATGAGTTTTGATATATTAAAAGTTGTATGGCTTATTCCTTCATAGGTGGAGTTTTGGAACTTTCTACAAATGAAATTCAATTCAGTTTTATAGTATTACATAAATGATTCAATCTAAAACAGAACCCTCACTATCCAAGTGTTTTGTCTCTTCCATCTGCCATTGCTCATGTTTCCAAGTCTCTTCATACAGATATTTGAAGGTGTTACGTACAAAGTTAGCAACGAAACCCCCAACTGTTCTTCTTGTGACATCAAGGTAACTTTATAGCTGGCTTCTTGCCCTTTATGCTTGAGTCATTACATATGTGATCTCCTTATGCCTGTATAACTTTGCCATGAAATCCCAGGTTATTTTCTGCATTGGCATGTGTTATCAGTTGTCTTCACATGAAGCAAGATATCCTCTTGTTCATTGAGGTAGTGCACCAACCAGGTTTTTGCAAAGAACTTTATAATTAGATCATGCTTTCAGTTAAAACTGAAGCAATTTTATATACTGTTACTAGAGTGAAACTCATGATCTCTAATAATTCATTGAAGTTACATACGAACGGTGGCTAAAGTAAGCATGTACCATGCTCTTTTATTTATTTTTTCCCTTATGTTGAACCATATGTTGAGGGTGTATGCTTTTAAAGTCTTACTCCTGCTTTTAACTCTCTCAATTTTCCCTCTCTTTTTTGGGAAAAAAAGGGGGGGGGGGGGGGGGGGGTCTGTATAGAAAACATGTTTGCATAAAAGAAAGTGAAGTGAACATTTGGAGTAATCTTCCTTGAAAGTTTCTTTAGAACATTCCAATGGAGTTGGTAATCAGGATCTTGAAGTTTCCTTCTTTTGTTTCATATTTTCACACACATTCTATTTCTTGAAATCTGCTATCCTGTTTGACTAGCATATGATCTTTTCATGTACTTGCAGATAATATCTTGTCCACTGCTCCAGTGGGTGTCACATATAGAGATATGGGATGAAAGCACCAAATATCAACTTCAACTCTTGTGGACTGAAATCCTTAATTGTTTGCGAAGTAGTCAGCCGCCTATAATCTTTGATTCTGTACTCCTCAAATTGCAGGCACCCCTTCTTGAAAAAACTCTTGAACACCCAAATCCATCCATTTCAGAGCCTACCATCGCCTTTTGGAATTCCACTTATGGTGAGCAAATCAAGTTGGATTACCCTCAAAGCTTGCTTCATGTCTTAGACAAGCTCTCGAGAAATGGAAAAATAAACCTCTGCAAGAGAAGCTTACCATATCTTGAAAGATGTCGCTCTAGACTAGGAGTCAACACTGCTTTACAAAGACACAGGGTGACTGCAACCCATAACATGTGCTCCAAAAGAGTAGAGTTTGTGGAGGATACAGTGAACCAACTTCAGCACGAGGAGAAGCTGTCTCCAAGGTTAAAAAGAAAAAGTTTGGAACTAACTGAGCATCAAAAGGAAGTAAGACGAGCACAGCAAGGAAGGGAGAGGGATTGTAGTGGACATGGCCCGGGGATCCAGACTTACACTAGTGTTGATTTTTCACAGGGGAATGAGGATTCACAAGAAAGCCTGGAAATCCGGGATCCAGAATCCATTATGGAGATGTTAAAAAGAGCTACTTAATTGTTTTTATCTGCGTTCCTTGCTTTGAAAAATGGAATTCTGGATGGGGCACCCAACTTAACCAGGCATGCTAGATGGTCCTGGCCACCCAGTTATTTCTTTGGTCTTGTATGTCACCTATTTGATCAGCCTTGTTATTTTGATGATGTTGTGAGTTGTATCAATTAGTATCGTAGTCCCCAAATGGATTTATTGTATATAATATTTATATTGATCTTCTGTACAGAATGTACAACAGTATTTTCATTAGCATTGTGCCATTGTATATCGTGTATGCTATTTTGAGTTATAGAGCCTTTTATTCCTAGCTTTGAAACTTACTGTTGTTTAAAGGAGCAAAGTAATACCAAACTTTCAAGCTCCCAGAAAAGAAGAAGAGAAAAACGTTAAGCTGCTGGAAATCTATCTGGTTCCAGAGCTTGCTATTGTAGAACAATCAATTGAAATAGGATGAAGTCATTGGTCATAAATGTATGATATTAAGCCAATGACAATTTTTCAGTCTCTATACTTTATTCAGACACCCAAGCCAAGTTATAAGAATTCTCCTGAATGGACCGGAATGACAAACTTTACAAATTGGTAACTTTATTAAGACAGATGAGTTGATGAATCATGAATGTGGTATATTTGAATGACATAAAACGAATTTTCTTTGCATTTGTTATATATTCTTGAATAAATAATAATCTATATATTACTAAAAGCCGAAGCGTAGAGTTTAATGCTGCTGTTTTTACGTTACGCCACATCAGCTGTTACGTCATTTAAAAAAAAAAATTTGTCATACAATTTTAAAATAATTTTTACAATTTCAGCCCTATAAATGCAGCCTACTAATTATTTATTTTCTTCCACTATCACGCTATAATAAATCCAGTCCACTGCATATTTATTTACTTCCACTATCACCCCTTGTTGGGGGGAAAATTTCGATATTCCCAAATAAATTATCGGGTAGCTAGGCCGAAACTCGACGATGGACCTTGAAATAAAGCCCAAAGGCTTTCGGTGTTGTGAAAGTCCGCCCAAGTAAGAGATAGAGGCTGCAAGACAACAACAAAGCATAATAAACACATCACTATTGTTAGTTTGTTATATTTTTAGTCCTTTTTACAGTGTCATAGTTCAAATCAGTCCTCCAACAGTAGGGGTGAAATTATACTTAGAGTCCAATAGTCAATGATTAAATCAATTTAAGAGAGTGTTCATTCTTGGGGGTCCTTGTGTGCTTTGTGAAAGGGAGAATATAGTACTTTTAGCCATCATTACATCAATATGAGGTAAAAATTCAATTGTTACAAGTATATTATATCCTTTATCATAATAATAATAATAAACAAGGGTTAAAGGCCCCATAGTTACAAATAAAAGAGGAGAAATAGGATGGAATGAAGGGAGAGAAAGATCCCCAGCTCAGTGCAGCAAGTGTTAAGCTAAGATTTGGGTGAGTATGTGTTTATAAGGCATGGACGAGCTGAATGTGGGTTGTTTTGAGTGAGTGGAATAGGATTAATGCTGAGATTGAAGTTTTTTATGAGTAATGGGTTATTTGTGACTAGTTGGAGAGACATTGAGTTGTGTTTATGTGAAAATAGAAAAAGAACACCTAAGATTAGATGAATGTGGGCTAGGGATGATGAGTGAGATGGGATTAATACCAAATTCAAGGCTTTTTGTGAGTGGTGGGCTGTAATTGTGTGAAGGTGTGAGAGGAACATCTGGGATTAGATGAGAGTGGGTGAAGGATGATGAGTGGTGAGCTTGAGGAAAGCTAAAACACTAGCCAAAATGACAAACGAACTCATAGTTTCAGAGGGGGGTGGCTGGCTGTCTTTGTGGTTGTTTGCTTGTCTATTTATAATGGAGGTATAGGGGGTATTAATTGACAAGAATCCAAGAAAAAGATGATGACTTAGAGATGACGAAATCAAGATCAAGTCTCCTGAGATTTTTGGTCAGAAGTGGGGGATTTGCTTTTGGGGCTGCCTTGCTTCTTTGGAAAATGATGGATTTTTTTCATTAATTGCTAAGATTTCTAGGGCTGAGGTGAATCAATATGATTATGGCGTGTATTAAGAACGAATCCTAATGCTGCAACTGAGATTTGGTCCCCCAAAAAGCAAGATTCAACACCCCAAGCCAGGTGTCAAACTTTAGTCTACTTCAGGGGGTTCCGCTGGAGATCACTTTATGCCCTCCAAACCACATGTTCCCAATTTTTCCCTTTTAGGATTCATGGGCTTGGTACATGAATCATGTCTTAAACGTTTTTGCCATTTATAGCATCAATTTGTTGATGTTTGAATAATTTGGCTTCAGCTCCCCTTCCGCTGGAGGTACAGCTTTGAGGAAGATGATGGAGTTTGATCACCCTTTAAACTTCAGCTGATATGACAGCTCTTTGGCACTGTTCACGTCAGGCAGAGGATGGCAAAAACCTGATGGGACAGCCCTTAGTTCATTCTCAAAGGCTTAGTTCTCTTGTTGGGGTCTCTAGTTGTTTTTTGGTTAAGGATGAATAAGAGCTGTTTGCCTACTCTTAATTTTTTGCCTCTTGCTGGTGTTTATTGCTTGGGCTTGCTCACATGGGCTGGTTCCCTTGGACTGGGTTGTGTGCACATGTTGCTGTAAATTTTTATTAGTAAATATTTTTTGGGTTTTAAATAAATATTGTAACAACCACTATAATTGAATAATGTGATGTTTCTCATGAGTTTCTCCATAGATAATCATAATGGATATATAGGATGTATAATTACCATGAGTTTTGGTAATAAATATTATAAATGTTGTGATGTAATATAGATAGTGAACATGAATTTATAATATAAATGTCATGGGTCTAATAATCATGACTCTTCATGGGCTTTTATAGGATGATTGCCATGGGTTTTGAGAATAGATAATTCATAAATTCTATGAGCTTGTAATAGTAATAGTTTTAAGAATCTAAAGTATTGTTTATTGGACTTTTAAGTGGAATAACTATGATATAGTATTTTGCCAAGTATTGATAACCTTGGGCTTTTTGATAAAATAACGCCAAGTAGTTAGCTTGGGCTTTTGATGTTGCCAATGAGAATTGGGCTTTTGATGTTGCCAATGAAAATTGGGCTTTCGATGTTGCCATTTAGTAATGGGCTTTGATGTTGGAATTTAAATATTGCCAACGAGAACTAGGCTTTAAATAAATAAATTGTCATGGGTTTAAATCATGGGCTTTGATCATGAATTTGAATTCCATTGATAAAGTTGTTTTGCCATGGACTTGAATCATGGGTTTTGATTTATGGATTTGAATTCCATTGATAAAATTGTTTTGCCATGGACTTGAATCATGGACTTTTCAAATATTACCAAGCATAAGTATTCTTGGGTTTTAAATAGAATGGTGTGTATAAAATTAGGTGTAAAAAAAAAGTACCCTAACACCCCTATAATAAATCTGTATAATTAATTCAGCTCACCTCTTATTTATTTAGTTCTACTATCAAGCCCAACCCAGAATCTTTTTAGTTTAGTTTTAGGGTTTTGTGTGAGCCTTTTCAGCTTAAAGAAAAAAAAAAAAAAAAAAAAACAAACAAACAAACGTTGAAGCCTTTCAAGCTTTAGGATTTTTTTTTCTATAATTGTTTTTAACATTTATTTTTTTTAATATTTACACTTCTCCAACCTTTTTCTCTCCCTTACCATTTCATCTCCCTACTACTTCTTCAATCTTTCTCCTTTCTTTACCTTTTCATCTCCCCACTATCCTCTACGTTAATATCATTTTTCCTCTTTCTCTTCATCTTCCTTTATTTTTGTCTCTTTTTATTCACATTCTTTTACTATAAATTTGTTACTGTCTCTTCCATTCTATGCATAGTTTTCCCTCACAAAAAAAAAAAAAGGGTTCTCTCTCCCACTCTCTCTCTCTCTTTCTAAATTTTTTGGTGAATTTATTTATTTATTTTTCTTTCATCTCTACTTTAAAATTGATAATTTTTTATATTCTTTAAAACTCTATTTTGGGTTAATGCGATTTATTTTTGTTTTTTAAATTGTTGTTTTTTATTTTATTTTTTATTCTCTTTGACTGTTAAATGTTATCCTATTGCGTTCTAAAGAATTAAATATAACGTATAAAAATATAATATTATTCTATTACATAGCATGGTTTGGATAATTTGGTATTTATTTTGTTGCATATCATGATTTTTATACTGCTCAATTTAGATGTTAAACTATGAGAATTTACTAATTTTTTTTTATTTTCTAATTCTTTATGGTGGACAAAGTACTCTTAATAGTTGTATTAGAATTATTCTATAATGCCATTCATTTAAAGAAAAAAGCAAAAGTTAGCCAAACGAAAATAATCGCATAGATGACAAATTTTAACTTTTGCAATTTAATTTTAATTATTATTTTATAACAATGCACGTATAGAAATTTAATTCTTAGTTTTTGCTAATAATTTTTTATTTAATAATATGTTTTGTGTCAGTTCGTTTAGACCCCTTAAACCCAACAGATTAACCTAGAGAATTAGCCAAGTGATTAACTTAGGTAATTTAATTAAAACTAGGTTAACACAGATAAGCAAAAATAACAAAGCAGCGGAAAATAAACAACACAAAGATCTGATGACCTAGGAAACCACACCGGTAAAAACCTGGGGAGGATTTGACCTAACTATCCTCAAGGTAAACTGAATCCACTATGAAAGAATTGAAGTTTACACGACAAGACTTAGACCACTAACATCTTGTTGCTACCCAAGTGTAGGAAACTTACTACCATGACCCCATGATAGCTCCGAGATCCACGGACTCCTTCTTTCCGGAATTCTTCAGCAAATCCACAAGCGCACCTGCTTGTATATCTTTGTGTTCTCTTGATTCTGCAACTGTAATGATCTACACAACTCTTGACATAAATCTCAAGTTTGTAAACCCTAAGTGTATGTGAAGGTAAACACCTCTAGATCTCACAGAGAGATTCACAAACACAGCAAAACAGAACTCTAAAAACGTGGCTAGGGTTTTCCCTTTTATACTTAGGGCAAAACATAAAACCCTATACATTAAAACGGGCTTGGGCTGAGTTGGAATTTTCTGCAGAAAAACGTTCTGCACGATTTTCGATCGATCGAGTCTTATTTTCGATCGATCGAGTCATACAGAAAGTGAACAGTACTTCTGCATAAAAACTCGATTCCAACTTTACAATAAGACCCATACTTTGAGCAAGTCTAACACACGACTAAACATTGTTTTGATCATGGTTTGCCAACATACAAAATGAAGTTCTAAATACATTAATTCCTAATCTTTAGAACCTAACATTTTGAGTGGCCGAAATTATAAATTCTACAAAGAAAATAATCTTAATAGATTATCAAAAAAAAAAAAAAAATCCTAATATTGGTTCAATTAATCATTGTTAAATAAGACATAATTTTTTTTAGTTTACATTTTTTGGGTGTTTTGGATTGTTTCTATATTACATTTATGATTGTTCCTATAATAAATAAATATGTAATTACGAAATACATTTCTCATTATTAGATTAGTAAGACATAATTTTGGCAATACACATGATTAGAAAAAATTATGTCTTACTCTTTTATTTAAAGATTAAGACATAATTTTTTTTTTTAACCAGTAAGTTTATTTGGGTTTGATATCTTTGGTAGGAACCTTGGGTTCCCTTTTTTAACCAAATTTATACCTACCCTATAAGCCTATAGGAGACTTACCTCTCATATGTATCAATTGGGTTTTTCAATTGAAATCCCAACATTTTTCACTAGAATCAAAATAAATTATCAAGACTTTTATAGTAATACAATAAAATGCGTTAATAAGATTAGGACAAAGTTTAGCTACAAACATGTTTGCAGTTAATAGCAACAACTCCCACTAAAAAAACTAATATGATTACATATTTTGAAAATCTAACTGTTAAATTACATGTTTTTTGTGTTCTTAACACTTATGCCACATTTCATGTCAATTGGATGTTATTATTATTAAATCCATAAACTTATTTTTTTATGCAAAATTTTAAACTACAAAAACTTGAAATTTAAACATTTGATTGGTGATATAGCTATTGATCTTAGATTTTCTAGAAATTTTGTAAACATGGAGGATATAAGAAAAAAATAGAATCTAATGATAAATTTGTCAAAATTTACATCAAATAAAAATATATTGAGTAGAATTGAAGCAAAACTTTCTCCATAAGTTTATACTTTCCTCTTCCATGTCACAAGACAAGTTTAGGTGGTCTTCAAATAGCAAAGGTACATTCATGGTTAAGTCAGTTTACTTGCTAGATTAAGAGTACAGTTTACAAAATCTGTTTTCTTGCTAGATCAGAATGGAGGAAATCATGAAGATTAAAGGTAAATGAGAGATTAAAGCCATTGTCATGGGAGATTGCCTGGAATGTACTCCCACCAAAAAAAAAAAAAAAAAATCTACAAGAAAGTTTTTTGAAGCCAATTATGGAAGCAAACTCAACCAGGTCGATTTAAAACCAATTTTGATATTGCTATTTGATAATGCAAAAATGCAAATCGAAGTGATTACCGGGTATGCTCTTGTAGGTGAGCCTTCGATGCTTAAATTTGTATACATTTATATATTTTGTATGGAGTTAATATTTGTAGGTTTTTTTTCCTCATACCTTAGCAAATGAGGTAGATTGTCCATTTTATAAGTGGCCTAGGTAGCCATTAAGCCCATTCTCAACAAAAAAAAAAAAAAAAAAAAAATGTAGCCGGAATGCTCATGAATGTCTTCATATAATTAGAGGTGGTTATTACGCTGGGTGTAATGGTCACTATCTTTACGAGAATTTAAGGCGTTTAATTTTTCTCTTTGATGGCCTACAACATGCTGCTAACCGTGTAGTTCAAACACTTTCCTCTCCCTAGATCCCCAACACTTTGTGCACGAGAAGGTGTCAATTTAGCTACAAGACTCTTGGCTAATTATTAATAACAATTGTATTTTCTTTTTCTTAAATAATCTTTCAATTATCCAGTGTGAGAGACTTGCATTCTTCATATCAATTTCTTATAAAAGCATGTTTTCCACGGTTGATGATGCATCTTACTTTTTTCCGAAATTAATTTTTTACTATTTTTTTATTGTAGCTCAAACACTTTCCTCTCCCTAGATCCCCAAGCACTTTGTGCATGAGGAGGTATCAATTTAGTTACAAGACTCTTGGTTGATTCTTGATAACAATTGTATTTTCTTTTTCTTTAATAATCTTTCAATTATCCTGTGTGAGAGACTTGTATTCTTCATATCAATTTTTTTTTTTAAAAGCATGTTTTCAATAGTTGGTGATGTATCTCACTTTTTTCCGAAAGTAATTTTTTACTTTTTTTTCCTAAATAAATAATTGAATATTGTTGAAAAAGAAGAAAATTTTCAACTGGTTTTATCTATTAAATAAATAATTAACTATTGTTGGAATTTTCATACCTGGGTCACATATTAATTAAATAGTAAAGTTTCACAATGAGTAATAATAACAAAATAGTGAGTGATTTTCTTAGTTTTCTTATGTGATACACAGATTAATTCAAAATTTTACATAAAATAAGTTTTAGTTTTTACTAAAATTATTGAGATTATCATAATAATTAGTGAGTCACTCTAAACTTATTTTTTGTTATACAAAATAGAAATTTTACTTTAATCTAATCTAAGTGTATATGTCATTTTCAAAAATAATCTAAGTGCATATGTGTGTGAAGTCTCTCTCCTAAAGACTTGAACCTTGATCCTTACCTTTCCTCCACAAGAATTTTATACATGTGGATACCAAGAATTTGCATTGGTATCACTCAAAACTTTTAAATTAGCTGTCGTCAGAGATGCATAAATTGAGCCACATGACATAAAGACAATTTATATAATACAAAACTATTATAGATAATTAAAATAATATTAAAATTTATTTTTGGTAATAGAATTTTAAATTCTTTAAAACTTATATAATAGATTTTTACATAAATTAAACCATCTTAACAATTAATAAGATATCTAAAAATAATAATTAATAAAATAAATAAAATTTTAATTTTGAGTAAAAATTTCTATTTTTTAAAATATTTGTAATAGGTTTTTAGTTAAATTAAATTATTCTAATAATTTATCAAATAAATTAATTTAATAAATTAATGAGGGTGTACAACTATTTATGAATACTAGTCGCTAACCCGTGCTATGCACGAGAACTTACTTATTTGTGAGGTAGACTAAAATAATTTTATAAAATCTTAAATTGATTAAGAAACTACACCATTACATGATTTGCTCTTGTATGACTTCAATTTGTATTACAATTTAATGAAGAAGTCATGGCTTACAAAAAATTTGTCAGACAATTTCAGATATTGCAAAAGATAATTCAAAAATTCAGATATTAAAACTTCTGAAAGACCAAAAAATATTAAAGAATCAAATGATCCACTACTTAGAAATTATTGAAACAAAAGAAAATATATATGAGTAAAAAATAAAAAAATATAAGAAAAAGATTGGGTTACATTTAAAAGAATAATCCATGGCTATAAGTTTGCACCCTATCATAAAATATCACGTTAGTGAAGTAGATAATAATAATAATAATAATAATAATAATAATAATAATAATAATAATAATAATAATAATAATAATAATAATAATAATATCGACGTTAATTTTAAGTTGAACTTATTAGAGAGATAGAGTTTTACTCCTTGATAAGTTTGGATCAAACAAAAATATTTTTGTTTAAAAAAAATGATGAGTTTGAGTTTAAGTTGGACTTGTTAAAGAGATATAGTTTCACATCGACGTTAATTTTAAGTTGAACTTATTAGAGAGATAGAGTTTTACTCCTTGATAAGTTTGGATCAAACAAAAATATTTTTGTTTAAAAAAAATGATGAGTTTGAGTTTAAGTTGGACTTGTTAAAGAGATATAGTTTCACTCCTCATTAAGTTTGGACTAAATAATAATAATAATAATAATAATAATAATAATAATAATAATAATAATAATAATAATAATAATAATAATAATAATAATATCGATGTTAATTTTAAGTTGAACTTATTAGAGTGACAGAGTTTTACTCCTTAATAAGTTTGGATCAAACAAAAATATTTTTGTTTAAAAAAAAATGATGAGTTTGAGTTTAAGTTGGACTTGTTAAAGAGATATAGTTTCACTCCTCATTAAGTTTGGACTAAATAATAATAATAATAATAATAATAATAATAATAATAATAATAATATCAACGTTTGAGTTTGAGTTTAAGTTGGACTTATTAAAGAAATAGAATTTTACTCCTTGATAAGTTTGGATTAAACAAAAATATTTTTGTTTAAAAAAAATGATGAGTTTGAGTTTAAGTTAGACTTGTTAAAAAAATAGAGTTTCATTCCTTATTAAATTTGGACTAAATAAAAATAATTTTACTTAATTATTGTACTTACATGAAAAATTGTGAGAGCTTCATTAGGCTTCGGTTTATATATATATATATATATATATATATATATATATATGACAAAACAACCTCGAAACACCTTTAGGCTGATTTAATGGTCTCGATGGAAGATGTAATATTAGACATTCTTCATATACTTTAGGCTGATTTAGCATTGAGTAATTAATGGAATTCTAGTGTTCTTTCTAATAAAATGACTTTTTTTTCACCCAAAAGTAAGTTTTTTTTTCTTTCCAAAAATAAGTTTTTTTTTTCTACTTTGAATAAATAATTAAATACTATTGTAAAAACTAAAAAGTAGGTTTTTGCCAAGAGTAAGTTTTCTAGCAGCTTTTATCTTTTTTATTTTTAAATTCCTAAATAAATAATTGAAAATATTCATGTATGAGTGATGTGTTAATTCAATAATTAAGTTTCACAATAGATGATAATGACAAAATTGAATGGTTTTTGAGTATCAGCATTCGAGTTTCTAAAAATATTGCTACTTTAACTCCTAAAAAGCTACTTTATTTATTTTTTTTTTTTGAGAAGAAAAAAAAAGCTACTTTATTATGTATTTTAACATCCCATTTCATAATTAAACTTATATCCTATCTACTAATATAAAGAACACATGAAAAGAATATAAACCAAAAACCCACAACAACCAACCACAAAAAGTAAGAGTGATGGTGAATTATTCTCTCTGTGAAAACCAACCATGGCTCTGATATCACTATTGGTCCCAAATGTAGATAGCACTCCTTTTATGGGGTCATTACCAATGTTACAATGTATTTGTAATGAGAAAATTATATACGGAAAGAAATGAGAGTCCATCTATTTATAAACTCTCTCATGCCTCTTAGTAATAGACATATCCTTTCATGAATATATATATGCCTTATCTAAAAGACATGATTGTTCAATAATACTAACTAACTAACATAATATTAATTAGGGTAAGTCACATATTTGGTCTCAAACCTTTACATTATATATCAATTTGGTCCCTGATATTTTAAATATGTCAATTTGGTCCATAATCTTTTAAATGCTTTAATTTGGTCCTTAACATTTTGGTATTGTGTCAAAATAGCTGCTACTGTTAAGTGATAGATAAAAAATGATAACATGGCTAAAAAAAAAAATATTATTTTTATGCCATATAAACTGCCATGTGGATTGCCATATGGCCTAAATTAAGAAACTAAAGTGACACATTAACTATTACAATTTCGGTTTTATTATTTCATTTTAGATTTTAGAATTAAAAACTTAAAACAAAAATTATAATTAAAAAAGGAAAATTTTTTCCCAATTTGCATCTCCAAAACAAAAACCCTAAGCCCTCGTTTAGGAGGAGGGAATGGAATGAAATGAAAAGAATAATTTTAGAATATTTTTTCATTCCTTTGTTTGGGAGTTCTAATGGAGGGCATAGAAAGTCAATTCTCTTATTTGGGAGTTTAGGCGGGAGGGAATGGAATGGATAGGGGGAAACACTTATTCCTTTCTATTCCCTTAAAATCTCAAATATTCATTCCCCCCAAAATTGGGAGGAATGTGACCCTTTATTTTAAAATAAGGGTCTAATAGTAATATTGTCATAAAATGATTCTATTCCATTTCCTCTATGTTACTCCCAAACAAAATTACTTACATTTTATGTATTTTCATTCCTTTCCGTTCTTTTATTTTAAAGCATCCAATCAAGGTTACTTAATTCTATCCCATTCTATTCTTTTCAATTCCTTTCCCTTGCTTAAATACATTTCATTCAATTTCTTTTCATTCTCTTATGATCATTCCATTCCATTCCATTCCTTTATGAACTCCCAAACGAAGCACCTCAAGGGATCATCAATTCATCACCCACATAGCACCACACAATCATCAATCATCACCCACATAGCACCACGCCATCAACCAAAATGTAATAATTCCAAAAACATAAGCAGAGAGGGAAAAAAAAAAGGACTATCGTTTGTCTCCTTCATCACCTCTTCAAACTTCAAAATTGGCCGAAACTCATCTTCTTCTTTATCATCCCCATTGTCATCACCACCATCTCCACCTCCTCCACCACTGTGAAATCTCCCATTGACGCTTCCACCAAGCACATCCCCCATCACCATTCCCATCAATATCAGCTTTACTTCAAACTCTCTTTCCAAAGTCCTAATATCCTTCCCTACAACATTACCATTATCTAGGAACAAACCTAGGATTTCAAGTTAGGGGGACCGAAGTATAAGAAGAAAAAAAAAAAAAAAAATCCAAATAGGTATCTATATATTACTAACAAACTATCAACCAAGATCAATACACAAAATTATTGTTTCTTAATACATTAAGATGCAATCATTTACCAACAAAGACAAAATACAAAAAATACAAAATAATATTGTTTCTTAAGAGCATCAATTGTGGCCAAAAAAAAAAAAAAAAAAACCAAAACATTTTATTTGCTACTTTAATATAGTATTTGAAATGTCTCGTATAGTAGTGTTTTTGAAATTTGGTGTTCTAAATACTAAATATTTACCATTTAGAACACTTTATGCTAGTACTCTAATACTGGGTTGACTAAGATTTTTTATTTTTTATTTTAAAATTTTATTTTTGTTAAGTTTTTGAGTTGGGTAGTTGCTAGTTGGGCTATGCTAATTAAAAGAGAGGGAGTCTAAGTTTTTGGAACAACGAGACACAACTCTAGAAATATATATATATATATATATATATATATATATATTCATTAAAAGAATTATTTTTTCTTTGGGCTAGGGGGCCCAAATAATTTTTTTCCTTTTTCCTTTTTTTTTTCCTTTGGGCTAGGGGGGCTTGGGCCCCCCTGTGGGTCGGTCCCTGCCACTATCACTATTACCTCCTTTTAAAATTGTAACAAAGGCTACACTGGACTGTGATTCACCAAGTGGCAAAGCCACCACCCATTCACTACCACAACCCTCTTATTTTTTTCTGCACAACACCGGCAAAGCTATACCATCTTGACTTGATCACATCTTCCTCAATGTTTCTCAAAAACCCTAGGCTCAATGACCCACTAGCCATTACCAACACTCAGAGAATTCAACAAATTATTATGCAATTCCCACACCCAAAATTTGATGTGGCAATAGGTTTTAAAATAGCTAACTTGTCACTTTTGTTTTTTAATTTAGGCCATATGGCAGTTCACGTGGCAGTCTATATGACATAAAAAGTAATATTTTGTTTTTGCTGTTAGTGGTGTTAGTATTTTTCATTCATCACCTAACTACAGATGTTATTTTGACACAATATGAAAATGCTAGGGACTAAACTAACACATTTGAAAGGCTAGAGACTAAATTGACATATAGCATAAATGTTAAAAGTCAAATATGTAATTTACCATATTAATTAATTAACTCATACCAATGACACCGACCCAAAAAAAAAAAAAAGGTACAACAATTAATGTGAGAGTACACCATATTATGGTTTGACCCATAACAACCGCAAAATATCTATAGGCACCACTGCATTTTGTAAAATCAACAAGACATGTTAATGATATTATTTCAATATGAAATTTAATATAAATAGACTAGACCTATAATAGAGCAATACTAAAGAATTCATTTCCCCATTTCTATTATAGGATACTACCAAACAATTGCAAAATTCAGTTTAGAAACAGAACATTATCAAAACATAGTAATCCTTCAACACCAACATGCTTTTGTACTCAATGAACATGGAATGCAATCAAGACAATAAGAATTTCCAGAGCTTCCTTAGCCTAAATCTCAAAATACCTCATTCAAACTCAAAACAATAAGCTGAAACAAAAAGCAACCATGTAAATATTTTGATTTTGTGTCTTGCCTCTTGAAATGTAAGGGTTGTGTTCTTTGTTCTTGAAAAAGAGAAAGAGGAAGAGAAAAAGTGTAGGATATAAAAATTGGGTATGGGAATAGCTGGCCATGAGAGTTGGAGGTGTGTAAAAGGGTGAGGTGTCAACCATTTTTTTTTAAAGGGCGAGTCATGTTTTAAAGTAGGTCACTCATGCTTTATGCTTCTGGATAAAACTACCCATTAATTATCATAAATTTCTATAAGATCAACAAACAATTTTGCAGTAAGACCTAATTCCTTTTAACATGTTCCAAAGGTTTCCACTATTACTTTGTGGCTTTCTTAAATGTAAGCTGTGTAAGTTTCTCTTTACAGATTCATAAAGGATAAAGTTAAGTGCGTAGATAAATTATTGTGACAAGAACAACAGTAACATCACCAAAATACGAATGAAGATTTCAAATTACCTTTTAGGTTTATAGATTTACCCTATACACAAAATGTTTGAGGGTCTAGAGGGATAATGGTTCAAACTGCAAGGTTAGTAGCATATTATAACTACTTCAAAAAAAAAAAAAAAGTCTCTTAATAACAAAAATAGTTTTTCAACATAAAAAAAATTAAGCAACACTATTTTGATGTGGGTGAAAAAGAAAGGAAGATAGAATTATAAAATTTAGAGTTACAACAAAATAATTAGATAATTAAATTGGTAGCTTTGATCAACCAAAGGATTTGGATTCCCACATCAATATGAAAATACTATTTTGGTCCTTACATTTTGGAGTCACAATCAATTTGGTCCTTATAATTTTCGACTTGCAATGTTAACTTACTAACGGAAAACGTCTATGTGGAAAATGATGTGCACTATGGCACACTTGGCCCAACCAAAATCAGCCATACCAATTAAAAATCTGAGTCATATCCACGTTAGCAAATTTAACAAAACATCCACTCTGTCCGTTAGATATATCCAACAGGACTAATGCTACTTTCTCTTGTCAATTTTTTATTTTATTTATTTATTTATTTTATTTTTCCATTTGGCCTTAAATTTTTAACAATTTTCGTTAGTGGTGATGTTTGCAAAACAATATGGAAAAATAGCATCTCGAGTTTTTAAGACTCAAGTTTATGATAGAACTCAAGTTTTAAATGCTCGACTTTCTGAACTGGCAAATAAAAATTTTCCAGGTGGAATCCATATAGAACTCAAGTTTACAATACTCGAGTTCCTCCTTTGCATTTCTTCTTCCTTCGAGTTTTCCAGATCTTTCTTCTTCTTCCTTCGGATCTGGTTCTTTGGTTTTTCAGATCGTCTTCAGCTTCATGTGTTTTCCAGATCAGTTCTTCAGATCGTCTTCAGATCGTTCTTCTTCTTCCTTCGGATCCGGTTCTTCGGTTCTTCAGATCATCTTCATCTTCATGAGTTTTCCAGATCGATTCTTCAGATCGTCTTCATCTTCATCTTTGTTCTTCTATAGAACTCGAGTCTGAGAAACTCGAGTTCCACGTGGATAAATTACTCCACCTCAGCACTAGAATTCGAGTCCTTGAGGCTTAATTTTGTCACCGAACTTGAGCTTCACAGATTCAAGATGCTAGTTTCCTAACAAGTTTCAAAACCTTGCTAACTAACGATATTCTCTTCCAAAATTATGCCAGCCTGCAAATTACCTCTTCTCTTGTCTCTCCATTCTTTTTCATCCATTCTTCATCACCCTCCATGACCACCATCACCAATACCATCTCCACCATCCTATCCCCTTCAGTTGCCTCTCCTCTTCAATTACTCTACTCCTTACACTCTCCCTTGTACGGATTAGCACTTGGCAAGGTGCCTCGCTTGATTTAATGTTCGCCTCAATAGCTCTAGCAAAGAGAAGTGAGCGCTTTGAGGTTGATGATTGGCTATGGCTGGATGTCAGGTTTCAAAGTTTGAAATTTAGAAGTTCAATTTGGTCACTTCACATTATATAAATGGGTGAGTTATAGAGTTAACTCAGTTAATTCGGCCATGGCTGAGTTAACTCAACTCATATATGGTTTGTTAGGTTTTTCCTGATTATTTTTTTTTTTAAGTTTTTCATTTTGATTTTGGACTTTACTTTATATATAATGCCCAATGAGATGATGAAAATGAGGAAAATTAATGGGACTAGTTGTTCTCTCTATTGCTCATCCAATCCTATATCCCTTCTCTCTCCAAACTTAATCCGTGGAACATGATTATGGGTTAAAGATGTGCTAACCTTTGTGACTACTAATAGTAATTGGCAAGAGGAAAAGAATGAAGTCTTTGATTGAGTTTGGAAAGACTTATTTTATTTTATTTTTTTGAGTTTGTCTATTGCAAAATACTACATCGGATTAAGAAATTTCAAGTGTAGTAGGGCGAAGGAGGTGGGAGGGGTAAATGAAGATGAGGTGTAACAGAGGAATGACTGGGATTGAGTTTGGAGAGAGAAGGGATTTGGGTTGGATGAGTAACGAAGAGATAACTAGATCTATTAATTTTTCTAATGTGGATGTGACTTGGATTTTTAATTGATGTGGCTGATTTTGATTGGGCCAAACCTGTCATATTATAGGCCACATAAGCTTCTTAGTTCATACTGTTTGCCATATTGGCCTTTTTCGTTAGTGAGTTAAAAATAACAAGGGTCAAATTGACTGTGACCACAAAATGCATGGACCAAAATGGTGTTTTTGCCAAAAAAGAAAAAAGAAAAAAAGAAGAAGCTTGATTTGAATTTCCACATCTTTACCGTATATATAGACTAAAATCATTATCACCCCTATAATTACTACGTACAACTTGCACCCAGACAGATATTAATAAT
The DNA here is from genome assembly GCA_033629205.1 of Lithocarpus polystachyus. Lineage (NCBI taxonomy): Eukaryota > Viridiplantae > Streptophyta > Magnoliopsida > Fagales > Fagaceae > Lithocarpus > Lithocarpus polystachyus. Next base: position 57,147,731 of record CM066170.1, on the reverse strand, counting down.
TACCAGAGACACATAATAAGACTTAATAAATACAAAGCTTATCAACAAAGACTAACCGACTAAAATCGCATTTCCAAACTGTCTCTTGAACGCTTACTTAAAAATAGGTTAAAATGCAAAACACACCTTCTAAGTTTCTTTAGAATTCATTTTAGTCTTTTAATTTTATTTTTGTTCATTTCAGTTCTCCAAATTTCAGATTTATTTAATTAAGGAATTTTTGTCAACTTTTTAAAAAAGATTGAAAGATATTTTTCAATCATTAATTGAATTTTTTTAATTAAAAAATTTTGAAGAAAAATTTGAAAAATTGGAAAATTAGGGTCCGTTTGGATACAGCTGAAAACTGAAAACTGAAAACTGAAAGCTGAAAACACTGTAGCAAAATAATTTTTAAATGTTTGAATAGTATCGTGGGACCCATTTTTAATGAAAAAATTGTAAAAAAGTGAAATTTGTGGGACCCATTGTGGGTTGAAAAGTCAAAAAGTGTGGCTACTGTTCATGAACAGTAGCCGCACTGTAGCTCTCCAGCGGTTGAAACGCTTGCCACACAAAAAAAAAAAAAAAAAAAAAAAAAAAAAAAAAGAGAAAAACGCGGACACAGAAAACGTGCCGCAGAAAACGCACTATCCAAACATATACTTAATCATAACATATAACAAAAGTTAATGAAAAAGCCTTAATTGAATAAATTTGAAAGTTAGATGACTGAAATAGATTTTAATAAAACATAGAATGTGAGTTTTACATTTTAGCCTAAAAATAACATAATACGCTATCATACACTACATCACATTATTCCATGGCAAAATCAAGATCTCCCAAAGAAAAGGGTGGGAGAAAAAAAATGAAAAGCAAATATTACATTGATTTGGTGTAGGCGAACAAGTCCATCAAATACAGTAATATTATTAACAACCCCTCCCAAACCCTTAATGTAATTAAAGCAAAGGAAAATATAGAAACGGTGACAACATATGCATGGATTTAATTCTTTACTATGGAAACATATATATTGCCTTTCGATGTCCCCTCTAATTCACCCTTCTTCATGGTGGATGACCAATTGCAAAAGTCTTCATAAACCAATCATTTTTCTTCTTGGTAATTATTTTCCCACCAAAAACTCCAAATATAAATCCACATCCGTATCCCATCACAACTACTTTCCAGTCAAACTCAAATAGAGACAACGCCTCTTGATTTTCTACAAATATTGAAGGTGGAGGTGGTGGGTCCTTCAAATTGGCACATTGTTTTGATAACGGGCTTCCACATAATCCTACATTTCCATTGAATGAATTGTTTTCAAATGTGAGAAATTTTTTCCCTTGTGGTATAGTTCCCGTAAGATGATTGTGAGACAGATTCAAAAAAACAAGGAATGTAAGCTCTACCAATTGCGGAGGAATCTCTCCAACTAGCATATTTTGAGAAAGGTCAAGTGATTCTAGGTTTTTTAAGTTTACTAATGACAACAGAATAGAACTAGTAAGAACATTGTTGGAAAGGTTGAGCATACGAAGTGCCTTTAGATTTCCTACAATTTTTGGAATTTTACCTTCAAACCTGTTGCCAGAGAGATCAATGGCCACAAAGTAATCTTGGATTTTCCAATATTCTGTCTTTATGCCTTTGTTTGTCAATGTCATTTGGTAAGTGTAGGTGTATAACCATCCACAACTTGGTATATGGATTTTTACTCTTGCTTGCATATAAGTTAAGCCACCTGCATCATAACTTTGCATGCCTTTCCAAATTTGGAAGTATTCATATGGCAACTTACCAGTAATATAATTGTTGGAGAGGTCAATGACATGTAATTTTGGGAATGTAGAATTTGTTTCAGGTTTTCCAATAGCACCATGGAAGCCATTTGATCGCAAAATGAGAACGCCTAGCTCTGGAAGAGTGCCCAACCAAGAGGGGAAAATATCACTCATATGATTATTTCCAATATCAAGAATTTCCGGCATGGTACAATTAGCCGATGGCCTTGGTAAAGCCCCTTGAAAATGATTTTGATTCAAATTGATCATACTCAATCGGCATCCTTCTATGAACATTTGAGGAATGTGGCCATGAAAGTTGTTGTGCTGTAGATTAAGAATTGAAAGGTTACTCAAGTTGCCTAAACATTGGGGAAGGTAACCACTCAGGTTGTTGTATGACAAATCAAGATAAGAAAGAAAACTCAGATTACAAATCATTTGAGTGATTTCTCCGCTCAACATGTTGCTATGGACTTTATAATAGACAGTGGACGGTGGTGGAATTGGGAGTGGCCCTTGAAGCTTGTTATTTGAAAGGTACAAAATTAGTATACTGGTCCAAGGGAGAGAATTTGGGGCTTGATCAAAGCCGGTAAGGAAGTTTTCAGACATATGTAAAGACACAAGAGTGTCTTTACTCAAGTTTGAGATCCATTTCGGTATTTGGCCATGAATTTTGTTCCGAGAAAGTAGTAAAACTTGCAATTGATCTTGGTTTCGAAGAATCTCTGGGAATTCACTTAAGTGACAAGAAGCCAAACCTAGTACCTTAAATTTTTGAAGAGTAGAAATGTTAGTGCTAGGATCAATAAGCAATGAAAGATTGTTATCGGATAGTTGGAGGTAAAAGAGACTACTAAGTTCTCGAAACAAGCCAAATTCCATTGTACCACTCAAGCGATTTAAACACAGATCTAGAATTTGAAGATTCCTAAGTTTGTAAACAGACGTTGGAATTGGACCATGCAATTTATTTTTTTGAAGCCACAGTTGAGTAAGTTGTGTGAGGTTTGCTAACCAAGATGGGATAGGACCAGTTAATTCATTTGAAGAAAGACAAAGTTTTAAGGTGGGTTAGGCTTCCAAGAGAGAATGGGATGTCACCATATAAAGTGGTCTCATATAGGTTCAGATTCAGGTTAGTTTGGTTTGCTTAGCAACCCAAGAAAGAGTCCCTCTGTTGAAATTGTTATCTGAAAGGTCTACAAAAGTGAGCTCCGTCAGGTTACCAAATGAGAACGGCAATGGTCCAGAGAAATTACATCCTCCAACATCGAAGAAATGTAAGGATTTAAGGTTACCGATTGAATCTGGTAGCATGCCAGAGAAACCTGTACCCGCTAGCCTCAAATCTTCAAGGGGGATACTTCTATTAAATTCAGGTACACGACCAGTGAGATTTGAATTAAGATGCACACTGAAAGACTTGAGATTTGGTAGCTGAAAAATTCCTGTTGGAAACTCACCATGCAAACCACAATTTCTAAGATAAATAGCCTTTAAAGAAGTTAAGTTCGTCAAGGTACTGGGTAGAGTGGATGATATGTCAACCTCACTAAGAACTAGTTCTTGCAAGTTTACAAGCTTTTCAGCTATACTTTCAAGATTAGGCTTTTGGAGTAATGGGTTCAAAGCGAGGTCTAGGGAAATCAACTTAGAGAGCTGTAAAATTTCTGATGGGATCTGACCTGAAAATGCAGAATTAGAGAGGTTAAGGTAAGTAAGCTTTGAAAGCCGCCTTACCCCAGCTGGGATTTGAGAGTGATTAAAATCATTGGAGGCAAGGTTAAGCCTATGAAGGTGAACAAGCTGGAAGAGGCTGCTACTGGAGTTGATAAAACCATAAAGATAACTGCTACAAAGGTCAAGGCTAGTTACGCGACCGGTGTTTTCATCACACTGAACACCATCCCAAGTGCAGCAATCACTACTTAGTGTCATCCATGATGAAACCTTCGAATAAGCAGAAGGATCATCAGATGCAGACCGATTGATAATTATGCTTTCTTTGAATTGCAACAAGGCAAATCTCTCATTATCATGGCAGGGTGACTGCACAGAAGAATAAGAGCCAGCAGATATAAGAGAAAACAACGATAATAAAAAAAGAAAGCGCATGAAGAAAGAAAGAGATAAACCCATAATTGTTTTACTGGATTTTGTTTAGCACTCTTTTGATACGCATGGAGGTGGATCTAGGAGCTTTTTATGTACTGAAATTGAAGTCTCGTCCACTTAATATCACAGTGCATGAACATGTGGTATTCATGCAAGTCAAAGTCGTCTCCGTGTTACCATTTCGCTTTCACTTTTTGGAAAAGGTAAAAGGAGGAATAAGATTTCTTTTCTTTTTTTGCTGAATAAGAGGAATATGATTTCATGAGGGAAAAAGAAGGAAAAGAAATCACCTTCCAATTTGTTAGAGAATATATCTGTGATCCAATCGAGTGTTTATTTAATTAAGCAGGGCTTACAGGTTTTTGTAGTGGAAAAAAAAGTGTATTAGAAATTGTATTGTAGATTAGTTTTATATTTTGTACAAGCTATTTTATTCTACACATTTTCCAAATTTTCCATATGTGATTTGTATTTTTCAGGTGTGATTTTTGTAATTAATTATGACTTACTTAGTTTGATAATGAAATTGCTATTAAAATCTTGTGGATTTAGCGTTTCTTTTTGTATATGTCCGAGTGCCTAATTAGTAATGTAATTTACACAATCACTAATACAAGAAGTTTTTTTAATAATATTCTCTCCATTTTTACAAAGGGAAAGAGAGTATAGGTACGTTTCAGAAAGATAACAAACCCACGGATCAACGCGTCCAGAATTTTGCCTATTCACAATTTGTTAGAGAATGCTGTAATCCAAAGTTTTTAAATTAATGTATAGTCCTAGCTTGCTCTTGTGATGCTCAACACTTCTTTACCATGCATCGCCCGTTGTTCCTTTATAGCTTAAATATTCTAGAAAATCAAGCCACAAGAGGCTTGCAAGCTATTTTTGTAAAATTGATTCTTTTTCTTACTGAACTGCTGGTCCAAACATGAAATAATCAAATCAGACAGAAATGAAAGGACAGGGAACTTTTTTTTTTGCCTAGTAATTAAGAAAAAAAAAAAAAAAAAAACAGAGAAATAGATGAAAATCTTATAGCTTCTCAAAGACACTCTAAACTCTTATAGTTAGGAACTTATAAGAGAACATTTTGTCATAATCAAATTCAACTATTGTTATGATTTAGACCCCAAATTACAATTATGGCTAAGCCAATTGTGTACATGATTAACCAATTAACATTAATAAGCAAGGATTAACATAGAAATCATTGTAAAGTAAACACTCACAACACACCAAAGTGCTAATGAAGAGAAAAACTCAAGTACTAAGCGTAAAGGCCTCTCCATAGCCTCATTGTCGATAATGATATACTAGAATAAATAGATGTAGTACATATTACTCACAAGACCCTCCGAATCTAGTATTAACCATGTACTCAAGTCCTTTAAGCTCTTGCTCGCAATCGATTCTGCAAGTGATCATTTCTCAACTCTAGCTTTTGAATCCGCAATTGAACTTCAATTGCAACTTCAAACCTCCACGTTTGATTTTGGGCTGCTCCAATGATTCCAAGCTCCAATTGACAAACAAAACTCAGAGCTAATGATGGATGTGGATGTGGTCTTAATATGTTTACATCGGATATGGCTATTTTGAGAGGCAGAATATAGATAAAAATTGATAGTGCTTGGCTCTCAAAAATTTGTTGGGGTTTTTTGCAATCTTTAGATAGAGATTATGGTTTCATGGGAAATGGGGTATATATATGATGGGCAAATGCTGAAACAGTAGAAGAATTTGTAACAAAATTTTTTGTGAAAAATTTTCTTGACCGAGTGTCAGGTGAACATCCCATGAAATCACTGCCTTAATAGCTTATCAAATTATTGTCACATGCCATTTATCTGGACACTTCTCCATTTTCGCTGGACCGAACTTCTAGCTTGTACAACTTCAATTTTAGCTCATGAAACCTCAACCCAATTACACATAGACCCATGAAATACAAATTACGAAGTATTTGAAGAATCAACTACAAGAAATTCCAATTCTTCATTTGGAAGTCGATGCGCAATTGGCTTCCCACTCGGCAATATCTAGCTTTCTCTTGCCTAAATGTTAGTGATCAATGCCCTAGGTGTAGCAATCCTGAAACCACTATTCATATTTTAAGAGGTTGCCCTTGGGCTAAGGAGATTTGGCTTCAATCTCCGGGTATCTTGCCTCTTTCGTTCTTTCAGCTACTGCTTCAACCTTGGCTTAAAACAAATTCTACATCGGATAATATTCTCCCAGGTCATCAACTTCCTTGGAAGGTGCTCTTTTCTTTCCTTTGTTGGCATCTTTGGTTAGCTAGGAATGAGCGTGTTTTCATAATCAATCTAGCTCCCAACCTCGTCTAGTCCATAAAGCAGCTCCTTTAGCTACAAAACATTGCCTTGCTAAAATAACTAAAATAGGTATACCTAGGATTATTAAATGGATCGCTCCACTTGACCTTTTTATAAAATTAAATACATATGGTAGCTCCTTAGGTAATCCCGGGTTGGCTGGAGCAGGTGGTTTGTTGTGAAATTGCTTAGGTTCATGGGTCTCTGAATTTTCTTTAAATATGGGTATTGCATCTAATAATATAGCAAAGTTGGGGGTGATTCGCCAAGGCCTTATATTGGCATGAGATTTGGGTTTTAAATTTATTCACCTTGAGATTGATTTTGTGACAGTTTTTTTTTGGCTAACTACTACTAATGATTTATCGCAACATGTTATCCCGTTAAACTTTGGTTGCAGAAACCTTAATTATGGCGTACGCGTGGACTGTCTAGCTGTTTCACATATATCGTGAGGCTAATGGTTGCACAGATGCTCTAGCAAAAAGGGGTCGTCAACAACAATGTGTTTTGGAAGTTTATGATACTTGCCCATCCTTTGTATATGCAACTTTTGTTTGGGATATGCAGCACCTTGGGACTAGTTGACTGTGTCACTTGGAGATCTTTGCGCATGTTGTTGTATAAACTTTTATAAATAAATAAATAAAACTTTCCCCTTTTATCAAAAAAAATAAAAAAATAAAAAAATCAACTACAAGAAAACTTTGGCACTCTTAATAATAACCTATTAATAATAATAATAGGAGGGAACATTATCATCACAATGCCGAAGAGACTGGAAATTTCAGAAATTGATTTTTTTTTTCTTAAAAAAAAAAAGATTTCCTTGGTAATTTTGAGAGAGACTTGCATATCATTTTACAATAGCAAGTCTTCCACTAGCTGTTGCAAGCCACTTCTTTACCAGCTTTTATTTCTTTTTCACTAGCTATTCATGTTGCTTCTTTTATTTTACTTTTAATTCAAAAGCGAGTCTGATTATCTAGCATGCAAATGAATGATCAAAAAAAGACAAAGCCCATGCAGTGTGAAAGTGAAACCGCAGAAAAGAGTGGAACTTAATATATTAGTAATCATCATCAAAACGAAGGATAAGAGCCCACACCCACAGCCTTGGTTGGTTAAAGACAACAATTGCCAATTTCCACATGCTATACCGCGTGCTGCACATAGCTTGTGGGACCTCAGGTGTGAGGATCGTGTGACTAAGGACTAATCACCATCGCCACTGCCACGGAAAATGCTAGGACTACATGTTATATATTCTTTGAAGGACAAAATTTATATACAATACTTAAAGTGTTGTTCCTTATGTTTCTATTTTAAAATTCTGTCACGTAGCTACTTAATTTAAAAAATATACTTTTATTTATGAAAGTCACATGACAGAATTTTAAGAGAAGAACCTAAAGAATAGTCTCTAAGTACAGTACCTAAGTCTTGCTTTTCTTTAAAAATAGTGCCAATTTTAAGTTTCACCTTCTTTCTTTTTTTTCTTTTTTTCTTTTCTTTTTTTTCGGTTTCACACTGCATGGGCTTTGTCTTTTCCTGATCATTATTTGCATGCTAGATAATCAGACTCGCTTTTGAATTGAAAAGGAGAAAAAAGAAAAAAGAAAAAAAAAAAGAATAAAAAGAAGCGATATGAATATATACATATATATATATATATATATATGTATATATTAACTAATAACAAAATAATCACAAGAAAAGGAAAGCACAGAATCTTTGCTACAGTAAATTGTTTTGCGATAATACACGAGATGCATAGAAGAAATTGTCACACGTAGCTGGATGCTTGATTTGAGACTAGGGATTTCTTGAGAGTCTTTTTGTAGCCCTGAAACGAGATGTGTTTTGAATCTTTTGATAAGTACGTGTTAGATTTGAGTATTTTTTAGGACAGTCAAGTTAGGTACTCACACCAATAGGTCACCAAATAGTCACTACCTTTTTATTTTGTTTTGTTTTTGTTTTTGTTTTTGTTTTTGTTTTAAATAAGAATAGCCGCTACCATTGTGTTTCTCTTAGGCAAAAACATAAAATAATGAGGGATAGAAATAATAAATTATTGAGAAAAAAAATACTTTTCTTATGTGTAGATAATTTAAATTATGAAGCATATGCAAATAAATATGAAAGGAATATGTTAGTCTATCACAAGCAATGACCAGCAGGTAAATTTGACAAGCAGCTCATATTAACTTTGGCATAGACGAATAAATTGTCGCTTATTACAAGCAAGCCAAGCATGTATATATAAGAGGGTAAGTATTTGAATTCTATCTTAGCTACAAGCAACTCATACTCCTCTCTTGGCCAAAACAAATAATGAGGTGCATGTAGTAATTCAAGCCCCAAGGATTCATACTGGCAAGTGTGAAACGGTAGCAACTATAAAAACTTGCAAAAAACAGCTTACACAACTTGAGGAAAATAGATGTTCGCACTTAGCTCCAAGAAGGTGGGGTTAATAAGTTGAAGGAGAAAGGGGCACTTCTATTTGTGTACGTAATTGAGAGCTCAAAAACATGGTTTGCACCTCTACTGAATGTAACTTCATGTCCCAAGATGTATAAGTGCTTCAATTTTTTTTTTCAAATGTGTGTAATGTATGTGTGTTGTGTTCTAGTCTAGAGTTAATTTTAGCCCCCTCCCCACCTCCCACATTTCGGGTTCCTTTCTAATTTATGGTGATGTTTAAATCACTTAAAGACCTATTAAGTGAGGGAAATGTCGATTGTGGCCATTGAGAATTAACTTTCCTTGATATTGAGTATGTTGGGTCCCAATCTAGTCTTGTGTCGATTAAGACAATTAACAATTTTAATCAATCATCAAAATCACCATGCCAAAATATCAATCACATGCAAGACCACATAAATTTAACGGAAAACTCTTTCTCCTTGAAGAGAAAAGTAACGGGACAAACTCTAGATAAATCAATTATTATAAATTCAATTACAATATCTTTTTCAAGAAATCTCAAATTTATCTCACTTGTGTATGTCTTGCGGTTAAAGAAAAAATCTCTATGTTTTTCTTTGCTCTCACACACACTTATTGCACTCATTATGGTTTCTTCTTCTTTTCACACAATATTTTGCTCTTCACTATATTCACATTGCGGCAACACCTTTTTTCTTTTCTTCACTTCACAACATGAATCAAAGCCTCACAATTTTTCCTTGATTTGAGCACTTTACAAAAGCTTTGTAGAGAAGACCCAAACCTTGTTGTTTCTCTCCTTGGGGTACTTCCCAAGCAAAAATCTCATTTTTCTCTTTTCGTTTCATGCCCAATTCTATTGTTTTTCTTCTATTCTCATACCATCAAAATATTTGCAACACTGTCTATTTGTAAGACTTCAAATCAAATTCCTTGATACACAAGGAATGTATTACTTTTTTTACAAGAAATAGAATTTTCTTCAATTTCAAGGAAAAATATATTTCCTTCCACACTAAGGAAATTAAAGAAAATAACCAAATTTAAATTTTCCTTCTTCAATAAGAAAATTCAACTAGCTTTCCAGGTCATAATAGGTATTTGAGACAATATTTCAACAAAGTAGGATGCATTGTTTATGTGTCTTGTTTCTAATACAACAACATGGCTAACTAATCACCCCAAATACTGCTTCCTTTGGGGAAAACCCCAATTTATACTTGATGAAATTAAGGGTTGCAACAACTTTGTATTAATCGTAATTGGCCCTTATTTTATGGAGGTAAAGATGACATTGGCTATAACTTTGTGTGTGTTTGGGACTAGCTTATAAACTAGCTTTTTTATTTTTATATTTTATATAAAGCTTTTTAAAATCTCACTTTGTCTTAATTTTTCTCAAATTTTCAAAGTGGAAGTAGTTTAGCATACTTTTGACAAAAAAGTTTTCAGCAAAAAGCTAAGCTAAATATATAAAGCTTTTTAAAACCTCACTTTCTCTTAATTTTTATCATTTTTTCAAAATATAAATATATTTTAGCACATTTTTAACAAAAAATTTTTAGCAGAAAAAGCTAAGCTATTCCCAAAAACACAAATTTGTAACACAATAGATTTATTATTGCTCTAATAAGTTCTTTTACTTACACATGGTATCAAACTATAGACCCAATGGTCTTGAAACGACCATTTTGCCCTTCAACCCATCGCACTTCTATTTCCCTTATCTGGGTTGTTACTCTCCTCAGGGAGCATGGTTCACTAGTGATGGAGGGAAATACTCGAACTTAAAAAACTTGATATTCGTTACAGCTATGGGCTTTCATAGGATGTTGCTAATCTTTTGTGGGCTTCAATTGATTGATTCCATCGAATGGCTTTAGGACTTTATTGCCCATTTGGATGGGCTTTGAAGTTGATGTCGTCGGGCTTATTATGGACCCATCTTAAATTAATTTTGGATGGCTATTTCAAATGTGCGGGTTGTACTTGCGGACTGTGGGCTTGGATGGCTCGTGAGTTAATAATAACTGGATTTAGATTGACTGTATGGGTTTTGTCAACTCATAGATTCAAAATCCATAAGTTCCCTCCTTGAAAATTTGGTTCTTTAGAGTTTACACTACCCCTCACAATTAATTATAATTTATATGTTACACAATATTAGTTCATGTCACCATTTAAGGAATAATTTAATTTCAATGCTCAGTTACCTTTAACAGTATAGAAATAAGTTTCATTAGAAAGTGACGATTATCTTTAAAATTACTTGTGACGCTTTCTGTAAACATACTTTATTTGTTGGAAAGTTTTATACAAGGATTTGATCCTAGATTCAATCTAAGATATAAAATATTACATAACTATATTTTCTAGTTACAATATAAGTTGAGTTATACTAGGATAGTGTATGATGATGTCAAAAAATCGCCAGTAAGCTACAAGGTCATTTCACGTGCTTGAAGCAACCTGCAACGCACAAAGAAAAAGAATACTTAAGAGGATACTGGTGTGGTACCGGCCAAAGACCCTCCAAAGGTTAAGTTAGAAGATGCTCTCAACTTTAGAGTGCCAAAGTTGGGAATAGTATGCGTACTTCATGTGAGAGCCTTTGGGGTTTTTATAGTGGTCTAGAATTGACCTTGTTTTCTTGTATTCGAAGTCTTTTCCTTATAGGACTTTCTCTTTATTGGGTGAATAATGTAGAATTCCCTTTACAATTGGATTCTATTCCGATTGAGATTCTACGTACTTAATTATGCGTGAGTCGCAAGTTGTTTCGATTTATAAGGAGTTGACACGTGTACCTCAGACCCGTATGCATTAGGTCCATTCACCATGGATCCGTCCACCTCAAACACATTCATTTTCTCCTGTCATCTCAACTAGGAACCAAATTTTACCCTCTTCAGCTGCCCCCTCACTCCATGGGTCCGTGACCTTGCAAGGGACGGACTTATGGAGTGACGGCTCAAGCAAGCCTGGCCTATCATATGGACATAGGGTAATTAAATGCTAAGTAGTTAATGCTGTCAGACACGTGTCACTTATTTTGTGGTTGTTTCATAGGAACGAAGTGTCCCTTCGTCTTTCATGTCGTTCCTCCTATATAAGCTTGCCTTTTTCTTCCTCATTTCTCACTTTTTACTGAAATCAAACAATCAGAGCACATCCGTTCACCTTGTCTGACGCTCAATCCGTCACGTTTGTTCATCCGTCACCCTTGCATGCCCATCACTTTGAATTTCCCTATTGCAAATACAACTGGTAAGGACTTGCTCTTTTTGATTCATTCATTTTTATCACCGTTGAACATCTTTAGATTCGTTAGTCTTAGGGTTTACTGTCACGTGTAGGTGACGGATGTCTAGTGCATCAAGTAATCAATCGTTTGTCCATGACGGGGCGGCCTACGATGAAGCACAACCGTCAGGTCAAAAAGATTTTGACATTTCAAGTGAAGAGAGGAGTTTGTCTGCTACCTCTTCTTCCTTTAGTAGTGAGGATAGGTCTGAGAGCAATCTTAGTGACGGCTTAGGTGGAAAAGAACCTCCGATCGAGTCCGTCATCGGTCCTGACGAGATGAGGAAGTTCTTATTACTTCCAATATGGACGGTGAACGATTTTGCATCCTCAATTAAGGAGTCGCATTTAAAAACCTTAAGGGATAAGTACCAGATTCCTGACAATATACCCATTCGTCTACCCTTCAAATCTGAGAAGTGCTACTACGATGGGGTCACGGGTGTCGGGATCTATGAGCAAATGCTCAAAGCAGGACTAAGGTTCCCCTTGAGTCCTTTTCACCGTCGACTCCTCCAATACCTAGGTTTGTCCGTCAACCAGGTTTCCCTAAACGCATGGAGAGTGTTCCTCGGCGTAGAGGTCCTGTACGGGGTCATGTCCAAAGGGAAGAGAAAGCTGACGGTGGAGGAGTTCTTCCAATGTTACCGTCCTGTAGAGATCACAAAGTCTAGAGGAATGTACAACTTCGTGGCGAGGAGTTCGTTGCTGCGTCTTGTTAGTGATACTCCAGATTCCAACAGGGACTAGAAGTCTAGGTATTTTTTTATAGACGGTAGTGAATGGATGTGTCAATTTGGTGACACGGAGTTTATGCCGGTTGATACAACATGGGGCATGTTACCCCCGTCTGGTAAGTATCCGTTCATTATCTTCGTATTATCTGCACCGTCGATTTCTAACTGTCTTCCTTTTGCAGCTTAAGACCGTCCACAAGTTACTCTTGAGGAGTGGAGTTTCTTGGAGAAAATTTTCCAAAAAATGAAATTAGAGGAATGGACTTGGGCCAAGTTGGTGAGTCTTGAAACCATTAATTGGTATTGTGACGGACTAGAGCCAACGAAGGCTACTATTCGATACGAGAAGCAAGTCTATCGACGTAAGTTTATTAAAGTTATGCTTCGAAATTTTTTTTTAACAACTGATGCCGTCCTCTTTTTTAGAAATGTACGAGGAATTTCTACTGCCTGGCTGCAGTGGGAAAATGGCCCATTATATCTAAACCCCATTGGGCGAACGGCCATGGGGCCGTCATTGGTGTGAGCTCCTTCGTCGGTTGTCTTATGAAATTTCCAAATCTTTGGCATTTGTCGCAAGTCCTGACGTATGCTTGGGCGTCCTTTTGCATGGTAGGCTAGTAGTATCCAGCCCGTATCAGCTTGTGAACTAACGACCGCGACCCTAAATGGTTCTCCCATACCCCTTCATGTACTTCTCTCATGACATAATTTGCTTCCTCGGGGCCTAGGCATCTTAAGTATGGGTGTGAAAATCCTCTCTTGTACAGGATACCATTGATCAGTATGAATTGCGCCGCCTGGAACTTCAGCTTCCTAGTGGCTTCTTTGACGTCAGGCAATAGGCCTTCCTTCAAGTAGGCGACTATTGGCGTGGCCTGGTTATTTTTAGAACCTATCTCCTGCACGTTGATATTATCAATAACAAGTGAAAGTTGAACAAAGGAGAGTACCTTTTCAGGGATGATCATGTGATCTGATGATGTGGCTTTGGCCAGCCGATCGGCTTGTTCATTTCTCCTCGCGGGATCTGTACGATCTTGGCTTGCAAGTCGTTTATCTTCCTTTTTGCCTGGTCTAGGTACATCTTTATCCTTGTGCCCTTGCACTCGTATTCGCCGTTCACCTGATTTGTAACAATCTGAGAATCACAGTGGATAATAGCATTGGTGGCGTCGACTGCTTTTGCGAGGTCCAACCCTGCGATTAAAGCTTCGTATTCCGCCTCATTGCTGGTCCCTGAAAAATCCAGGCGAATCATGCATTCCACCTCGTCGCCTTCAGGAGATCGTAGCACGATGCCCGTTCTGCCTGCTCGTTTGTTGGACGAGCCATCCATGTAGACGTTCCATGGAGGATGCTCATTTGCCCCCTGGTCTTTAGTGAACTCCGCAATGAAGTCAGCGACTACTTGTCCCTTCATGGCTGTATGTGGGCGATACTGTATTTCAAACTCGCTCAATTCTATCGCCCAAAGTGCCATTCGCCCTGCAGCTTCTGGACTGCTCGATGCTCGCTTTATGGGCTTGTCAGTTAGGATGACTATGGTGTGTGCTTAGAAATATAGCTTTAGTCTACGGGCCATCGTGATTAAGGCGAAGGTGAGCTTTTCCATCAGTGGGTATCTCTCTTTGGCACCATGAAAAGCCTGGCTGGTGAAATACACGAGCTTCTGAATTCGGTCTTCTACCCGAATTAAGACTGCGCTAATGGTTGCTGCTAACACAGCCAAGTACAGGAATAGTTCTTCTCCTTCTTTTGTGGGACTTAGTAGTGGTAGGGAAGAAAGATAAGCTTTTAAGTCATCGAACGCCTGCTAGCACTCAGCCGTCCACTCAAAGGATTTTTTTAGTGTGCGGAAGAAAGACAAGCATTTATCCGTTGCTCTTGCTACGAATCTATTCAGTGTAGCTACCTTGATGTTGAGGCTTTGCACTTCCTTCACGGTTCTCGGAGGCATTATCTCCAATATGGCACGGATTTTATCTGGGTTGGCTTCAATTCCCCTTTGGGACACTATGAACCCTAAGAATTTTCCTGCGGTTACTCCAAATGCATATTTACTTGGGTTGAGCTTCATGTCATACGAGTGAAGGGTGTCAAAAGTTTCCTTGAGGTCGTTCAAATGGTCATCCTCCCTTCGGCTTTTGACCAACATATCGTCCACGTTCACTTAAACGTTCCTTCCGATCTGTTTTGCAAATACCTTGTTCATGAGCCTCTGATATGTTGTACCCACATCTTTAGGCCGAATGGCATCACCTTGTAGTAGAAGAGGCCTTGACTTGTAACGAATGAGGTCTTCTCCTGATCTTCTTCATTCATCTTGATCTGGTTGTATCTTGAAAATGCATCCATGAAACTTAGCAACTGATGTTGGGCTATTGAATCGACTAGGGTGTTAATCCTCAAAAGATGGTAGCTATCTTTGGGACAAGCTTTATTCAGGTCCGTGAAGTCTACACACATTCTCCATTTCCCGTTGGCTTTTCTAACCATTACTACGTTTGCTAGCCAATCAGGGTAGTAGACTTCTCTAATAAAGTTTGCTTTTTGCAACTTGCGGACTTCCTCCTCTATAGTTTGGTCTTTCTCTCACGTGAAAACATGCTTCCTTTGTCGGACTCGTTGAAAGGCGGGAGATACATTTAACTTGTGGACTATGACTGAGGGATCAATCCCGGGCATATCTTCATGACTCCATGCAAAGACGTCCCGATTTGCTTTAAGAACCGCTTCGAGTGCCTATAAGGTTGGTGGACTGGCAAGAGTGCCGATCCGTGTCATTCGCTCCGGCATGGAGTTATCTAGTGGTATTTCCCTAAGCTTCTCAACAGGTTCCGCCATCGTCCGTTGTTCTTCAATGTTCATTGTCTGCATTTGGCCCTCCATCTCCATCATTGCCACGTAACACTCCCGCGCTGCAATCTAGTTTTCCCGCAGTTCTCCTATCCTATACTCAGTAGGAAACTTAATCATTAAGTGATAGGTGGAAGTAACGGCCTTCCATGAATTAAGAGTTGGTCGCCCAATTATGGCATTGTATGCTGATGAGCAATTGACCACGAGGAATGTGACATCTCTAGTGATTTACTGGGGATAATCACCAATTGTGACGGGCAAAGTAATTGTGTCGAGAGGGTATACCTTGGTTCCTCCGAACCTAACAAGGGGTGCGCTTGTCGAGATTAGCCATTTTTTATCAATTCTCATTTGCTGGAACGCCGGGTAGTAGAGGATGTCGACAAAGCTTCCATTGTCTACCAGGATCTGGTGCATGTTATAGTCTCCCACCCGTATGCTAACAACGAGTGCATCGTTATGCGGGTGGTGGAGGCGTCGGGCATCGTCCTTTGAGAATTCAATGATGGGGGTTCTGACTTCTTCACCTACCGGCGGTCTTGGATGGTCGTTTTCTTGTCAGGGATTCTGTTCCTATGGTGGATCTGTTCTTTCCTTGCTAACGAACCTTTGCAACTTCCCTTGCCTTATGAGGGCTTCTATTTGCTGCTTTAAGTCATAGCAATTTGCTATGTCATGGTCGTGGTCTCTATGAAAGCGGCAGTATTTGTCTCGGGGCCTTTTATTGGGGTCTCCTTTTAATTTTCCTGGAAAAGTAAGGACCCCTTCGTCTTTGATTTGCATCAAGACTTGGTCTATTGCGGTTGTAAGCGGAGTGAAGTTTGTTAACCTCCCAGCTGGAGGTTTTGAGCGCCTTTCTTCTCTTTTGTCTCCCGTCCTTGCTGTCTTCCGCCCCCTGTCTTGATGTACATCGTCCTGCCTTTCTCTCTTCCTGGAAGGCTTTTCTTCTCGGGCCAGGAGTGAATCCTTCGCGTTCATGTATTTGGTTACCCTGTAAAGCACATCGGGCATGGTCTTTGGGTCATTCTTGTATAAGGAGAACAGGAACTTACCCTTCCTCAGTCCATTCGTGAATGCAGCTACAAGTATTTTGTCGTCCGCTTCATCGATCGAAAGTCCCTCTTTGTTAAAGCGGGAAATGTACAACCTCAGTGTCTCGTCTTCACGCTGTTTGATATTCATCAAGCACGCAGTGGACCTCTTGGATCTATTCCCTCCGATAAAATGCGAAGCAAATTGTGCACATAGTTCCTTGAAAGTACTGATGGATTCTGGTGTCAGCCTGCTGAACCAGACCCTTGCAGAACCTCTCAATGTTTTAGGGAAGGCTCGACACATTATTTCGTCCGCTACTCCTTGTATGTGCATCAGTGTCTTGAAAGTTTCTAGATGATCCAACGGGTCCTTAGAAACTTGGTCCACATCTTTGCGACTACATACGCTCCTTCATCATCTACATCTTTGCGACTACACTAGACAGGACTTGGTCTGCAGTTGATGGTCGGTTTGTGTCCTGCCGTTCGGGCCTGCTTTGGGCGTTGCTCCCTTCCGGCCTCTGCTGGTTTCTCCTTTCGGCGTTGCTGGCCTCCTGCTCTTCCTCCTGAGTGTTGAGTGTTGCGTCTTTCGCGCAATTGCTCTTCTAGGTCATGGTTACGTTTTGTGAGGCGTTCTACCGCTGCTGCTAGGGTTTGAACTTGCCTCTCAAGAGCTGTGGTATGTGTTTCTCCTTGATCGATCATCGTGGTCACCATCGAGCGTGTGAGTACCATGCAACTTTTTGTCCAAAAAGCTCAAAGTAATGACTTTTCCTTGCGCTTCCCACAGACGGTGCCAACTGATGATGTCAAAAAATCGCCAGTAAGCTACAAGCTCCTTTCACGTACTCGAAGCAACCTGCAACGCACAAAGCAAAAGAATACCATAAGAGGATACCGGTGTGGTACCGGCCAAAGACCCTCCGAAGGTTAAGTTAGAAGATGCTCTCAATTCTAGAGTGCCAAAGTTGGGAATAGTATGCGTACCTTTTCATGTGGGAGCCTTTGGGGTTTTTATAGTGGCCTAGAATCGACCTTGCTTTCTTGTATTCGAAGTCTTTTCCTTATAGGACTTTCTCTTTCTTGGGTGAATAATGCAGAATTCCCTTTACATTTGGATTCTATTCCTATTGGGATTCTACGTACTTAATTATGCGTGAGCCGCAAGTTATTTCCATTTATAAGGAGTTGACACGTGTACCTCAGACCCGCTGCATTAGGTCCGTTCACCATGGATCCGTCCACTTCAAACACATTCATTTTCTCCCGTCATCTCAACTAGGAACCAAATTTTACCCTTTTCAGTGTATTTGAGGATTCCAAATCCAAATTCGTTTTGTTGGGAACAGTATGAGCTATGGATGCTCCGAATTATATTGGGTGGGAATGACTTTTGAAATGTTCAACTAAATGCCTGAACAGTATGATCTATGGATGCTCCGAATTATATTGGGTGGGAATGACTTTTGAAATGTTCAACTAGATGCCTGAACATGATTGGGTATCTTGGAACACTATTATCGTTATAGATTTTCTTTCAACATGACTTTTGGGCTCAGAGTCTTAGTACTTTTGTTGAGATGTGGAGTAAAGTTGTTAGGCTGAATTCCATGACCTATGCAATTGAATACAATACAGTATCGTATATATATGATCTTGAATGGGGGTATTAATTTGCATGATTGGATTGTTCAAATGGAACTACTCTTGATGTTCTAGCTGGTAGTAGTCTTGTTGATAGCTTAACAGAACACAACACAGTTTCGTAGGCTTATTTGATCAGTGGACTTGCATATTTTGAGTTAGAAGAATAAGCCTTGGAACGGTTTAATCAAATGAGTATTGTCTTGGATGAGTTTTCTCTTGCAACAATTCTTTGGCTTTAGTTCAGGTGAAAAGTATGTTTCAATTAGGGAACAGCTACATGAATGTACAATCAAGACTGGAATGGGTTCCTCTGCTACTGTAAGAAATTAGTCAGTAACATGCACTATGTAGAGGAAAGTCTTAAATAAATAAATAAATATAATTTCTATCGTACCAAAATGAAAATAGTACAATTTTTTTCAAAATTTCAAAAGGTAAGTTTGTGAAAATATTAATTTTTTAATAGAAATTATTAAGGGAAAATTACAACTTACCTACAAGTGGTTTGGCTAAAATTTAAATTGCCTACCTGTGATTTGAAATTTGACACTTTACTTGTCTAAGCTTAGATCAGTTAGATTTCTGTAACCTACCTCTGTTAAAAATAGGGTTAAATAAGTAATTTTGTTCCACTTTTATATCTCTCTCCTTCAAAAACACAAAAAATATAAAAATACAAGATCAAATAAGATAAAAAAAACAATTCAATGGAACACTTGCATCATGGGATTTCAAACCACAGGTAGGCAACTTAAATTTCGATCAAACCTCATGTGGGTAAAGTTGTAATTTGTCTAATTATTTATAACAATTTGTATATCATTAAAAAATATATAGAATTTTGAAATTATATTTTAAGTTTTAAACAAACTTTCTCAAACCTAATATTTTCCACCCTACAGTACCAAAAAAAAAATTCTTAAAAATTAATAAAAATCAACAAAATTACAATTCAAAATAAAAAAAGAATTAAAAAAAATCAAACTCACATTAAAATCAAACTCCAACTCTTGAATATGAAAAATATGTGATGTGATGAAGCTAAATGTCTAATACATAATCAAATTCAAGATTTTTAACAAAACTTTGAAGTCACGCAATAGAAAGAGGTGGTTGATCTCAAGTAAAAGTGTTGGTTGTAGCCAAGGCATCCCCCTCCCCCCTCAAAGCAAAATTTATGGTTTCGCCACTGACAATGTCAATACCTTAATTTTATTAACACGGCACACAATCCACCCAATTTACTTAGATTGGAATTAATAAGCCTATATAGTTCATCATCAACATGCCCACAATCGTTATACATGAAACTTATATATATTTAAAAATTTAGAAAGACCGTATATTTTTCTTCAAGTTTTTAAATTTAAAATACGTAATACAACACCATTTTATCATTTATGACAAAACCAAGATCACCAAAAGGAAAAGGTGCAATAAGAAAAGCACCACAAAAACGTATTACATTGAGTAGACAATAAATGCGGCTTCTCACCACAAAATAAATAATAAAAAAAAGAAAAAAGAAAAAGAAGGCAATAAATGTTATCTAGTATGATAAATTATCAAATACCCCTCCCAAACTCTTGAAATAAAATGGAAACACCAGTAATGGAAGCACCATATTAGGGATGGCAATTTTGCCCTGCCCCGCTTTGTCCCGCCCCGCCCCACCCCGCCCCGTAAAGGTAGTGGGGCGGGGATGGGACAATATTTTGTCCCCACACCTCGAGGCAGGACGGGGATGGGTTTAGTATTTTTATTCCCGCCTCGCCCCGCCCCGTACTAATAAGGACTATAATTGTAAATTTAGTGAACCCTAAATCACTAATATTTAAAGTAAATCATAAGAATACAAGATATGAGATAAAATATTTTTTATTCTAAAACCCTAATGCTATTGCCGCCCTTTGACCTATCCCTTTGCTCTATAGTCTATACGTGTTTTTCAAATTTTAAGCCAAACTCCACTCCAAGTCTATAAAGAAGAAAGTGGTGTCACTACATTGGGAGAAAGCGAAACTTATTCTTAAAGAACTAGTTAATTTTTATTTGTTATAAGACAACTTTTATTTTGTTAACAAACTAGTCAATTATCCTTGATGATTTTGTTCATGCAAAGATAATGTTTATTTTGTTATAAGAAATTTTGAATTATGTTGTTACGTATTAGACTATTTAAATATTTGATTTATTTAAATGCTTGGATTTAAAACATTTTGTTTTGTTGTGATTTATATTATTGTAGCAAAAAATTTATTTATATATTTAAAATTGTATTAGGGGCGGGGCCCCGCGGGGCCCCAAGGGGCGGGGATGGGGCAAGGTAGTTTGCCCCGCACCCCGGGGCGGGGCGGGGACGGGGAAGAGCAACAACCATGCGGGGCGGGGATGAAGATCCCATCCTCTGTCCCCGCCCCGCCCCACCCCATGGAGTGTGTGCGTAACTTACCAATTAAAATAAATTAAAAAAAACTCACTACAAAAAACAAGATCTATAGCCGCGTTTCTATAGACTCCAAAAACACAGCTATAGGATATAGCCGCGTTTACAACCCAGGCCTATGCTACGTAGCAATACCCCTGGCGGGTCTATAGCCGTGTTTTTGTAACCGCGGCTAAAGGTCGGACCTAAAGCCACGTTTCTTAACCGCAGCTATAGTCTTCGGGCCTATAGCTGCGTTTTTAGAAAACGCGGCTACAGACCCACTTTGAGCTGCGTTTATAACCTATAGCTGCGTTTTTAAAAATGTGGCTATAGGTTTTTTAAAAAAACAAAAAAAAAATTCTGGGTTTTTTTTTTCCCAAAAAAATTCAAAATTCGAACAAAAAAAAAATTCAAAATTCAAACAAAAAAAAATTTCAAAATTAAACATAAACCCAAAAAATTCAAAATCAAACACAAACCCAAAAAATTCAAAATCAAACACAACATACTACAATGGGTCTTTTTTTTTTCCCCCTAAAGATGCAAAACAAAAATGATGAAATTCTTCTATTTTAAAATAGGAAGCATGGACACTAGTACAAGAACAGGTAGGACATAATGACATGAGCAATTTTTGAAAAATTAAACAGCAAGTACGACATGGGTACAACAATCTAATGACATGTTTGTACTGTGTTTGTGTGGCCCAGTTGATGGTGGTGATATTCATGTTCATTGTAGGTGATTTGGGTTTGTTTAGCAAACAAGCATGGTGATTTGGGTTTGTTTGTTTTTGTTTGATTCGGTGGTGGTGATGTGTTTTATTTGTTTGATTTGGGGAGTTTGAAGGCTAAGGTTTGCTTTGCTAGAGATCTGTTTGGTTGTTGGATCTATGGGTTTGGTTGCTTTGCTGCAAATCAGGGTTTGAGTTTGGTTCTTTGTTGGAGATTGATTATGGGGAAGAGAAGACAAGAAAGGCATTTAATTTATTTTGTTTTGATGTGTTTGGTTATAAGAAAGTACAAGAAAGACAAAGAAAATTATAAGAAAATAATGATTAATTAGCTAAAAATATGAATCATTTTCTAGGGAAAGATGAATATGAATTAATTTGCTAAAAACACAAAGAACATGAATATGTTCTTCCGAAAAAGGAAAGGAATACTGGCATAGATGGGTAACATGATGAGGCCCAATTTTATTTTATTTTATTTTTTAAAAATGCATCTACTATTTTCCCTGTTTGATAATACAGGGTGTAGGCATTTCTCACCAAAATGTATTTCAATTTTCCTTAATATAGCAAGTATGGTAGGTTAAATTCAAAAATAAAAAAGGCATTATATATTTTAAAGAGTAAGATCAAATACTAAAGATTAGAAATTTTTTTGTATATATATTAAACAAATTTCTTTGTGATTATATTTACCTGTATTATTAATTAAATAATTTATAATGTCACTAATTTTTCCGCCAATTGAACTGGCCCAAGTTGGCTAGAAATTGAAAACCACTTTCCTTTTAGGTCTTATGTCCAGTCAAGTTTTTAAACCCAAGGTCTTTTTTGAGTAAGAAAAAGGAAGATATATCTATATATTTAGTTGATAAATTTTCATTGAATTTAATATTTTAGTTAATAATAAGTTATTGTAAGAAAGTTTGAATGAGCTTCAATTAAACAGAATTTTCTTCAATATCAAGGAATAATATATTTCCTTCCACACTAAGCAAATTAAAGAAATAACCAAATTTAATTTTTCCTTCTTCAATAAGAAAATCCAACTAGCTTTCCAAGTTACAATAGGAATTTGAGACAATTTTCCAACAGAGTAGTATTCTTCCTTAAAAGGAGGCATTGTTTATGTCTTGTTTTTAATACAACAACATGGCTAACTAATCACCCCAAATACTGCTTCCTTAGGGGAAAACCCCAATTTATACTTGATGAAATTAAGGGTAGCAGCAACTTTGTATTAATCATAATTGCCCTTGTTTTATGGAGGTAAAGATGACATTGGCTATAACTTTGTGTGTGTTTGGGACTAGCTTATAAACTAGCTCTTTTATTTTTTTATTTTATAAAAAGCTTTTTAAAACCTCACTTTGTCTTAATTTTTCTCAAATTTTCAAAGTGCAAGTATATTTTAGCATACTTTTGACAAAAAAGTTTTCAGCAAAAAGTTAAGCTAAATATATATAACTTTTTAAAACCTCACTTTCTCTTAATTTTTCTCAGTTTTTCAAAATATAAATATATTTTAGCACACTTTTAACAAAAAAATTTCAGAAAAAAAGCTAAGCTATTCCCAAAAACACAAATTTGTAACACAATAGATTTATTATTGCTCTAATAAGTTCTTTTACTTACACATGGCATCAAACTATAGACCCAATGGTCTTAGTGCTCCAAGCTCATTTTGTCAAATTTTGGGTGGGCCCAAGTTGACAAGAAGCGACCATTTTGCCCTTCAACCCATCGCAATTCTATTTCCCTTATCTGGGTTGAATCTTTCGAATCCAAATCTTTTGTCCCACTTTTCCTACTCCATTCTATACTCCACCAATAAATGCTAGCCACGTGTTAACTTAATTAATTAAATATTACCATTAATTAATAATAGTAATATTAATATGTCAATAATAATAGTATTTAATTAATTAAGTTAACACATGGCAAGCATTTATTGGTGGAGTATAGAGTGGAGCAGAAAAAGTGGGATAGAAGATTTGGATTCGTTTCTTTCCTCAGGGAGCATGGTTCACTAGTGATGGAGGGAAATACTTGAACTTAAAAAGCTTGATATTTGTTACAGCTGTAGGCTTCCATAGGCTGTTGCTAATCTTTTGTGGGCTTCAATTGATTGATTCCATCGAATGGCTTTAGGACTTTATTGCCCATTTGGATGGGCTTTGAAGTTGATGTCGTCGGGCTTATTATGGACCCATCTTGAATTAATTTTGGATGGCTATTTCAAATGTGCAGGTTGTACTTGCGGATTGTGGGCTTGGATGGCTCGTGAGTTAATAATAATGGGCTTTAGATTGACTGTATGGGTTTCGTCTACTCATAGATTCAAAAATCATAAGTTTCCTCCCTGAAAATTTGGTTCTTTAGAGTTTTTTTTTTTTTTTTGATAAGAAGAATAATACTTTTATTTCAAGAACTTAGAAACCACGTACATCCTGGGCACACACAGATTCAATATGGCTAGGACATTCCTCAAGCCAAGTGACATAGTCTTCAGGTTGGCCTGCATACTGGGCTAGTGCATGGGCTGGGCATTCCTTTGCCGTTTAACGTGCGAGAAGGTGAACATTCTAAAGCCTTGAGCTTGACAGAGTATACTGGTGACGATATTCTGGATCGCCGTAGACGCTGAGCCTGACCCATGCATTGCGTTGTACACTGAGAGTGAATCTCCTTCAAAGATCGCATCTCGTATTCCCACTTCTACAGTGAAACGGACTCCCGTCTTCATCACTTTTGCTTCTATCTCCAGTGCTCCTAACGGGACTGCCATCTTCTTGTTCATCGCAGCGACCACAGCCCCCGTGTCATCTCTGATAATAACTCCGATCCCCGTTTGCTTTCGTTTGGTGAACACGGTGCCATCAACGTTGACCTTGTACCATCGCTGCGGTAGTGAGCCCCACTTTACTGACATAAGTGTACTCTCCTGAACAGCTTCAGAACTTTCATTTACACTCTGATATTCCTCTAGGAGCATTAAAGCACTCCGTACCACAGCTCTCCCAGGCCTACCTTTTCCTCCATGACATATCTCATTCCGATCTTTCCATATTTCCCAGCAAATCGTTATAGTCCGCTCCACCAAACTCGGCAGAAAGTCACTCCACTTTTGCACCTAACACATTAACTCCATAAAATCCCATGATGGCAGCACCTCAAAAGGTAAAAGACCAAATATCTTTGGCGTGTTCCCAATACCAGAAAAGGTGGCTGACTGTTTCAGCATGGGCCCCACAGTAGTCACAAAGACCATCTTTTGTGATATTTCTTTTACGTAATTTTTCTTTAGTAGCCAAAATGTTCCTACATGCTTTCCATGCAAAGTGTTTTACTTTTTTTGGTATATTCATTCCCCATAAACCTTTCCACACTCTCCTTAACTCGGATGAACTAGAGCAACTCGCTACCTCACCATTCAAACCGTCCTCTCTGGCCACCTTGTATGCGCTCCTTACTGAGAACCTCCCATTCCTATTCTTTGCCCACACTATTTTATCACGAGCTCCATTAACACTTAACGGAATGCTTAAAATCGCCTCAACGTCCTGAGCTAAGAAATTTTGGCACACCACGTCGACCTTCCACTCCTTGCTTTCATTGTCTATGAGATCACAGACCATTGTTAGCCGTGTGTTGCTTTTCTCGAGTGTTACTACTTGTACGTTTTTGGTGTAGGAAGCCATTTATCCCTCTATATTCTGATATTTTCCCCATTACCCACCTACCACCTCAGTCCCCTTCGCACCAGTGCTTGGGCTGCATGAATACTCCTCCAGGCATAAGATGGCTGTCCACCCAACTCTGCATCCACAAAATCACAACTGAGAAAATACTTGGCTTTATACACACGGTAAAACAATGAAGATGAGTTTGTCTGCAGCCGCCACCCTTGCTTTGCTAAGAGAGCAAGATTAAATGTTTTTAGATCTCTAAACCCCAGCCTACCTCTCTCCTTAGGAAAGCACATCTTTTCCCAGCTCATCCAAGCTAGCTTCTTTTCATCCCTCACCTGTCCCCACTAGAATTGTCTCACCATACCTGTTAGTTCATCATACAGCTTATTTGGGAGCTTAAATCAGCTCATGGTATATGATGGCACTCTTGAGCCACTGCCTTGATCAATACTTCTTTCCCAGCACTAGATAGAACTTTTTCTTTCCAGCCGAAGACCTTATTTGCTACCCTTTGTTTTAACTGAGCAAATGTATCTCTTTTCGACTTGCCTACCAATGATGGGAGACCTAGGTAGGATTCACCTGTGCGCCAAACATGGCTTTAATTGATTCCTTCGTGCTTATTTCCGTGTTAGGGCTGAAAAACAACGATGTCTTACTCCGATTCAGTTGCTGTCCAGATGATGTCTCATAAACTTATAGTATCCTCTGTATCTCATTACATTCCACTGTAGTGGTTCTTCCAAAGATGAGGCTATCGTCGGCAAAAAATAAGTGCGATATTCTTGGGCCCTTTGCCGAAGTTGCAACGCCACTCAACTTCTTTTCTTGAACGGCTTTGTGTAGTGATGCAGACAGACCTTCGGCAACAATAAGAAACAAGTAGGGTGATAGTGGATCCCTTTGACTCAGTCCACGTGTAGGTGAAATCTGTCCATAGGGAACTCCGTTGACCCGCACCGCATATGTTACCGAGGACACACAGCTTATGACCAACCGAATCCATTTATCATGAAAACCAAGCTTCCTCATTATTTGTTGCAGGCACTCCCACTCCACCCGGTCATACGCTTGACTCATGTCTTGTTTCATCGCTATCTCACTTGTCTTCCCCTTTATTTTCCTGTTGACATGGTTTATTAGTTCATGAGCTACCAATACATTGTCCGTGATAAGTCTCTCCGCAACGAAAGCACTCTGGTTTTTACCTACAATGTCCTATAAGACCGCCTTTAACCTATTGGCCACTGCCTTGGACGCTAACTTATAGACCACGTTACACAAGCTTATCGGTCTATAGTCAGTAACACTTGCTGGGTCCTTGGTCTTTGTAATGAGCACAATGTGCGTTTCATGAAATTTAGGAGGTGCTACTCCATGGTTAAGGAAACTAAGAACAGTTTGAATAACAATAGAGTTTACAATAGGCCAAAAATGCTGATAAAATAATGGAGGCATACCGTCGGGTCCTGGCGCCTTCAATGGATGCATCTGTTTCAATGCTTTCTCTACTTCGTGGGCTTGAAAGTCTTGGATGAGCCTAGAGTTCATTCTATCAGTCACCTTAGCATGTAAAGCATCAAGCATCTTGTTGCTCACCATCTATTGCGACGACGTGAAGAGCTTCTTAAAATACTCTACAAAAATACTGCCTATCCTCACTTCTTCATCTTGCCAAGCACCATTAGAGTCCATGATTTTTGAGATCATGTTTCTTTAATTTCTATTCGATGTTTGGTGTGAAAAAAGGGTGTATTACGGTCCCTTGACTTCAACCACCAATTTCTCAACCTTTGGTGCCACATGTCTTCCTCTGTCATTAGCATTTTGTTCAACTCCATCTTTGTTCCCTGGATTTCCTCCATGATCGCATTGCTGCTTCTCCTCTTCTCCAGGTATTGAAGCTTTCTCTGTAAAGAGGATATTTTCCTCCCCACATGCCCAAACATGTTTTTGTTACAAGACACTAATGAAGTGCAGCACTCCTCTATGCAGTTTGAAAACAGCCATTCCGACCCCTCATGCATCCCTCTCTCTTAAGCTGTTGTTACTATCCCATCACACCTATCATCCCTCAGCCACATAGATTCAAACTTGAAGAGTTTTGGTCGACAAACATTGCACCGTTTGTTACTGTTTGTCTTGAGGACAAGCATGCAATGGTCCGATGCCGATGTTGCCACATGGAAAAGCCTTGTCCGTGGAAAACACGAAGCCCAGTTTGTGGACACAAAAGCTCTGTCAAGCCTCTCCTGAACCCACCCTCGCAATCCCTATCGTTTATTCCACGTAAAATCTGGACCGATATATCTCATAATCCTCAGGTTACACCTGTTCACTGCCTCACGAAAGTTTCTCAACTGCCCATCTGGACGTGCTCTGCCACTTTCTTTTTCCCCGGAGTACATTATCTCGTTGAAGTCCCCCATGCATACCCATGGAAGATCACAAGACCTGCTCAATTATTCTAGCAGTTTCCACGACTCCTCTCTTTTGCTTGTTTTCGGATTGCCATAGAACCCCGTGAACCACCACTTCTTATTTCCTTGTTCTTCAGTTACTATGGCGTCAATATGGCGTGGAGAGTATGTCTGAACGTCCACTCTCATAGAGCTTTTCCATAAAAGTACCAAGCCACTCCCGTGTCAAACACTTGGCACCACCAAACCCTGTTGCCGCTCCAATTTCCTTTTGATACTTGCCATCTTCGATACTTCAAACTTGGTCTCAGTTATAAAGACCATAATGGGATCTTCCTCCAAAATTTTTTTTAGAGAGTGTTAACTATTTAGGGGTTCCCAAGTCCCCCGACAATTCTAACATATTGAACTCATGGCTCTCGGCGGGGCTGTCCAACAGCTGCCGCCACTCCAAGTTGCTGTGCCATTAGCTTACTGAGAGTCAGAACCTCTCCTTCTACCTTTGATTGTTTCCCTGTCATCCCATTGTCTATTATTTCATTCAACGGTGTCCTTACCCTTCTTTTCATTCCCACTCCATCAACTTCATTCCCCATCACGACCTCCATTTCCGTTGCCTCTCCCTATATGCCGTTGCCACCCTCCTTCTTATTATTTTCCTTGTCTAGTTTATTTTTTTTCTGAGCCGAAACTTTGCTTTTCCTTGTTTTAATTTCTCCTTTGGGCCTTTGCATACACAAGCCCATAGTGAATATATCACCAGACTTAATGGAAGCTCAATCCGATCCTCCCTTCCTAAGTGCTTGGTTTGTTTGGTCCAAAGATTCATCATGTTGGCCCTTATTACAAATGGGCTTTAAAAGCATCCCACTACTGTTTGTCTTATCCACGTCATGGCTGGCATTTGTAACTTCCAGCATGCTTATCTCCTTCAATGCTTCCTTCTCTTTTGCCACCCTTTTCGTACTTGTTTCCTTTGTTAAAACTTCTCCAAATATTGCATCATCAATCTCCTTTAACTGCTCCTCAAATCCTGGACATTGCAGATTGCACGAAATCCTCATTATCTTGTGCCCTTCTGGCTCGTCAGATGACACCACCTTTGCTCTACATGTTGCCACGTCATCATCCCTATGTGCACTTTGTATGGCAGACGCCGTCAACTTCCTCCCGGTGTTAACC
The DNA here is from genome assembly GCA_033629205.1 of Lithocarpus polystachyus. Taxonomy (NCBI): domain Eukaryota; kingdom Viridiplantae; phylum Streptophyta; class Magnoliopsida; order Fagales; family Fagaceae; genus Lithocarpus; species Lithocarpus polystachyus. Next base: position 57,119,010 of record CM066170.1, on the reverse strand, counting down.
AACTGCCCCACCGTCATGGACACCCCATCCACCGCTGCCTTGTGTTCCTTCCTCCCCTCATTCTTTGATGCAACCACCAGTTGAGGCCGCTGAACACGCTTCGACACTGCCCGTAGCCATGGTCCATATTGCTTCTCTTCTACCTTGAGCGATTCTTTACTACGCATCCACTGCATGCAATCTTTTTCATCGTGATCAATCATCCCACACCAATAGCAGAAGATGGGTAATCTTTCATATCTAAAATCCACTCACGTAGTGACGGACCTCCCATTTGAACTAGTCCACCCCGATAGGGCGGCATGGATATATCTATTGACACCCAAATCCGGAGATAATTCCCCAGACAAAAACCTTTGTTTTCCACATCCACCTTCTCCACTTTTCCCAAAGACTCACCGATGCGTAGACCGACCTCTTTTGTTTGGCTCATGGTGGGTAGGCCATGGATTTGGACCCAGAAGGATGCTTTGTTAAACTTGAGTTGGCTCACCACTCCCTAGCTTTTAGCTTGTGTACTACTAGGAGGTATTTGTCAAAAGACCATAGACTAAGCATAAGAACTCTGTCCAAGTCCTCCTTCTGCTGAAAAAGGAACAAGACCTTATTTTCACTCACATCACTAACTTTGAAATTCTTCTTTGTCTTCCATACTATTCGCGAAACCCTCACCACTAATTCTAAGTTCACCCTCCTCTTCGTGCAAAACTTTCTTGCAAGGACAAAACCCGCTCCATTCTCTGATGGACTAAAGTCCACCTCACTCCCTTCTCTTCCTGATAGTTGTAACCCTCTGCACCTCTTCGTGATGTCCTCCATAACGCCTCGATTAATACTGAGAAAACCAATTTCCACCGTTAGAAATGGAGAGAAAATCTTTGCCGTGCGGCAAGCCTATTTTCCACCTCTAGGGCTTCGTAGAAGACCTAGAGAGAAAACTGCACTTTAGAGTTTATACTACCCCTCACAATTAATTATAATTTATATGTTACACAATATTAGTTCATGTCACCATCTAAGGAATAATTAAATTTCAATGCTCAGTTACTGTAGACACTCAATTTTGCACTCATAATTTAATCAAGGAAAATGGCTAAAATGACCATTCATATACCCAAAATTTATGATTGCATTACATGCATTAATTCATACATTGCATATCATAAAAATGTTCTTGAGATTCTAACGGTCATGACGGTATGCCGGATTTCCAAATCAGATTGTCGAATTGAAAGATATTGCATGATCAAGTTTGCATAGTCTACATGCATTTTGTTTGGGTGGAACCAACCATGCAGGATTGATTTAAATTAATTCTGATTGGTTAGACAATTAAAATTAATTAAATAATTTTGTGATTGGCTGTTAGTTAGTGTAAAAAATAGGCTTGCTTGTATGGGAATAAAAGGGATAATCAGATAACAACAAAATTGTGGATAATCAAGACTTTTTGGAGTGTTTATCTACAAGATAATCAGTACTGTAAAGACCTAAATCATCAGAAAAGGATTTTAATTTTTAGTGTACGGATTAAAAACACGTCTAAGTGCAAGCCCGGGCTTAAAAACCTCAAAAAAGGAGTCTAAAATGGACATAAACTCAAACATGGATCCAACACCCAACAGGGCCATTTGGCACTCTTGGAGTGAAGATTGGCACAAATCCAAGGCACGGCCTGAGGGCTTATGGATTGAGAAAAATCTTACATTTTTTGATTTTTTAGAGATAAGGACGTGTCCCAATTTGTATTCTGATAATTTAGCAAATTTTTCGAAGCATTTTCACCCTTATTAATAGAGGTGCCTCTCAAAATTCAGCAGGCTTTTTCACGCTTTCTAATCCCTCTCTTTCTGGCTCTTCCTTTCTTTTCAATTCTCCCTTACGTTAAAGACGTTCTGGAGGCTCTTGCCTTAGGAATTTCTTTTTTGTAAGCAAAGTATTTTAGGCTTCAAAGATAGTTGAATAAATTTCTTTAAATCCTAAAATATTCTTTCACTAAGAAGAGCACGCTCATGCAAGAGGTAGTCTATTTCTTTTCTTTTTCTAGTCTTCTTTATTAGTTTTGTATGATGATGCATGTTTGATTATTAATTTTGAAAGCATCAGTTATTCTAATGCTTTCAAATCTAGTAGTTAATTGTTGCAATTTATTAATTTTAACTGCATTTGTGCCTTCATGCATAGTCCAGAGGATATTCCAAGAAGTATGAGCAACCTCAACATTAAAGATCCTCTTAAATTCCTCCATAGAGACAGCATTAAAAATAGCATTCATAGATTTGCTATTAAAAGCGACTACCTCTTTTTGAGAAGTTTGCCACTCACTCACAGGAGTAGTAGGCTTCTCTCATCCATATTCAACAAAATTCCAGACTCTCTCATCAATGAATTTCAGGAATGTTTTCATCCTTACCTTCCAATACGCATAATTATTCTCATCAAAATGAGGTGGAATAACAAGAGAGTGTCCGTGTTCCATGACAACCGGGGTTAAGGATCAGCTTTTAGATTCTACACAAAAAAAAAAAAAAAAAAAAAAAGCTACCCGCTCTGATACCACTTGTAAGAAATTTAGACCCCTTAAACCCAAACAGATTAACCTAGATATTTAGCCAAGTGATTAACTTAGGTAAATTAAGCAATTCTAGGTTAACACAAATATATCATATCATGCAATGTGCAGAAAATAAAGAACATACGTTATGATAACCAAGGAAAACCAAACTGGTAAAAAACCTGGGAAGGATTTAACCTAGTTATCCTCAAGGTAAAACAGAATTCACTATGAAAGAATTAAAGTTTACACAATAGCGACTTAGACCACTAACATCCTATTGCTACCTCGAGTAGGAAACTTACTACCACGACCACGTGATAGCTCCGAGTCCATGGACTACTTCTTTCTTTGAATTCACAACAAGCACAAGCACTCCTGCTTGTATATCTTTAAGTTCTTGAATCTGCAACTAAATGATCACCAAGTTCTTGATATCAATCTTGAGTTTGGAAACCCTAAGTGTATGTGAAGGCAAACACCTCTATATCTCACAATAAGATTCACACACACAGCATTCAGAACTCTAAAAACGTGGCTAGGGTTTTCCCTTTTATACTTAGGGCAAAACATAAAACCCTACACGTCAAATGGGCTTGGGCCGAGTTGAAAATTCTGCAGAAAAAAAAAATCTGCACGACTTTCAATCGGTCGAGTCTAATTCTCGATCGATCGAGTTTGGCAGATTTGCACAGTAACTTCTACAGTAACTTGATTCCAACTTTACATAAAAAGCACATACTTTGAGCAAGTCTAAACAATACTAAAACTGTTTTGATCATGGTTTTCCAACCTTAAACAATGAAGTTCTAATATATTAGTTCCTAATTCCTTAGAACCTAACAAACTCCCCCTTTGGCAACCCGTGACAAAACACAAACTTAATATAAAGCTCAAAGTTTACAAAAAGAATAGCCTAGAACAAAACAATAGCCCAACTAAACAAATTCAACCTAACTACTATCTATCAGTTGCAAGTGTAGACAGCAGCACGACTGAATTAACCTGTATATTCTTGTAACACTTAATAAACACATAAACGTATGTGTGGAAAATACAAGTAACATAGAAAATAACTTCTTGATTTCACATAACACAAAATAAAGACATATATCAGGAATAACCTCATAAATATATATCAATAAGCAATGTAGCATAGTGAAACAAGAAACATATACAAAATGTATCTCATATATCTCCTCCTATCATGAGCCAAAAAAAAAAAAAAAAAATGAATACACAATGAAGCACCTAGATACAATCTAAAAACTCCACAGCTCCACAGAATCACAATAGAAAGAAAAATCTCCCCCTAAGACAAAAAAGCTCCTCTACTACAATGTACAATCTCCACTACAATGTACTCCCCCTTTTTGTGACGAATTGCCAATGGGCATTCACTCATCATCAAAAGGAGGTGGCGGAGAAGAACGGCAAAAACTTTCCAAATCTGCTCGCAATGCTCTAATCTCATCAAGCATATCCACCAGAAGCTGACCATGAGCCGCCTGGACGGTCATGACAGTGTCCAACATCCGACGAATGTCCAAATCATCCGTAGGTGAACGTGGAGGAACAGCAGCAGCAGCAACAGTCGGATTTGCAGACGTCTCTGCCGAAGGAGCACCTGTAGAAGAGGAAGGAGGAGGAGTGACACCAGAAGGCTTAACCCTAGGACGCTTATAGCTAGCTCGAAGCTGAGCAGCCCTTTGCCTAAGAAAGGTGGCACCTATAGGAGCAATGATATGAACAAGCTCAGAAGCAGGGAAATCACCTAACTTTAAATGAAGAAGAATCCTATGAATAAAAACGGGAAAGAACAAAGCATGAGCAGTAGAACTACTCTTATGCACTTCGTTCAAAGAACAAAGAAAAAGATAAGAAAAACTAATAGGAGCATCAGTGACAAGAACATAAAGAAACACACATCGCTTAATAAGGATAGTGTGTAGATAAGAGATAGGCAACAAGGAATGACAGGCAATCCTAAAGAAAAGATAGTGGATTTCAGAAAGCTCAGCAGACGTGATCTGAGGATCAGAACCCCACTATATAGAAGATCCAGTGATGTATGACATAACGTCATCAAGGGGAGGAAACTTATCATAAGGATAGACAGGATGAGAAACCACGGGTACCCCAAGAGTATCAGACACTACCGAAGGAGTAATGCAATACTCTACACCTCATATCCAACTCTTTACTAAAGTATTGGAATCATAGACATGGATAGAGAGGTTCGAATAAAACTCTCTAATCAGGGTAGTCGGAGGTGGATGATCTATGTCTACTAAAGGTAACTAACCCCGACGCTCAAATTTACGCCTCACCTCATCATCTAACTCATCTAGAAGAACCCTACGCTCACCCTAAATGTTCCTCCTAAGGTTGAGTGTCTCATAGGTCTCCTGATGTTTCTCACTCAGAAACCTATCACTATCGAAGGATGGTGAAGAGGAAGAGGTCCTTTGGGCTCTAGTTTTCCTAGGCATGATGCTACAGACCAGAATGAGAGACACAGAAAGAAAAGAGACAAAAGAAAAACCAAGGGCAGACTGCAAGATTAACACCAAAAACAATATAGAAATAACAATTCTATATAATGCATGAACAAAATATCCAAATGATGCATGGTTTAATGCAATGAAAATAGTTTAATTTTGTTCCAAATTCACAAAATTGGCTTGAGCAAAAATTTTATATCAAAAATTCCCAAAATTGAAAAACCCATTTTCACAAAAACCAACAAATTGAGAAATTGATCATTACACAAGTTAGAAAACACAATATAATGATCAAATAAGTCAATCTAACAAGCCAATTTCATCAATTTAAGACAAATTGAACAAAAACCCCAAACTTGGTATTTTTCAAGCCCTAGAATTTTCAATTTCTCATAAATCATCAAATTGATCAAATTAAACCATATGGATCAGTTGTATATAGAGTCCCAACAAAAACCCAATGTTCAATTCACAAAGAAAAAACTTGTAACATAAAAAAACCCCAAATTTGAATAGGTCCAAAAATTTCAAAGAAAATGCATGATTTAATGCATGTAAATTGAAAATAAATGCAAAAGGAAGGGTATAATTGTCTTCCGGCTCAAGAGGAGTGAATTCTTGCAAAAAGTTCAAAGGAAAACGAAAAAAAATTGCTTTGGAGGCTTGACCAGTTGGTGAGAGAGAAAAATGGATTTTGAAAAGTTTTAAAATGATGAAGAGCACGTGAAGAAAAAACCTTTTTAAAAACACTCATCACGATTTTCGATCGGTCGAAAATACTTCGATTGATCCAAAACAATCAATCGAAGTATAATGCTGAACATAGTGTATTAACTTCCCATGTCACCAGAACAATCAATGTTCTGGTGACATGGGAAGTTAATGAATATTTGTGTGCATAACTGGTATTGAAACTTTTGCTATGACATATATTTTGATCATGTTTTCTGGTGAATTATATTATCAGGGAGAATCTTTTGCTTTTATTAATTGGTGGTGTCCAATTATGCTCCTGTGGACCTTGGTCTTCTCAATTCAGTCGAGTCATCTTCCAAATTACACTATCTTTGCTTGCTTTGCCTGAACACAAACACAAACAATCTTTCATATAACCAAGCTGTTAGTAGATTGGCATCAAAATGTACTTGCTGATGCTTTATACTTGCTAATGAAGGATGGGTGTGATTAGTTTAAAATTTTAAATAGTGAGCTACAAGTTCTTAAACCGTTGAACTCTGTTGTGGGAATATCAAACTCTCAGCATGCTCTCTCTATCTCATGAAAGCAAACACACAAGGAAAAAAAAAAAAAAAAAAAAAAAACCTTGATCGGGTCACTTCATTTTTTTTTTTAATGTATAAAAATCATATCATGTATGAATTTAAACCGCCCAAAAAATTATAAAATTTTAAATTTTTACTTAAATTAGAGAAGTAAAGTAATTTATATCTTTTCCTTATCTGTTGGTAAAAAGTGTTACGTAGGTAACAACACACCTTAACAAATACTATCAATAGATTCAATACTATCAATAAAAGTAATGAAGTTGAAATATTTGCACATTAGTTGAAATATTTGTGAACAAGTATAGTATGAAAAATGTTTGATATACGTTATATACGTTTAATTATAGTTCACTATATTTTTGTCTGATATGATAAATTGGATATATTGGATATGTTTTTTTTTAAAGGTACTTTAATAAAACACTACAAAGGATATATTATTATTTATTTATCATCGTTGGGCTATCATTTGAACCTTAATTGTTGACTGTTTGGCTAAACAATCACTTTTAGACAAATTCAATAACAATTATTTTACCACCACAACTTTTGCAATAACCAGTGAAGTAGACCACAATTTTTGTAATCTTATTATTGAGATAAATAGATAATGGGAGAGGAGGTGATATAAAAGACAACAAACGTTATAGAATTATTTATTTATTATCATTGGGTTATTACTTGAATCTTAAGTGGTTGACTGTTCGACGATAAACAGTCCCTATTAAAAGAACCATCTAATAATTTTTCTTGACCAGTCACTCTGTCATTGTACATTTGAGTTCTAGGGTCAAAAGTTGTTACCTAAGACTTAAAGTTGCCTAAGAAGACCGGATTGCTTGTGAAATGCGGATGAGCATAGGCAGGTTTTACACTTTCCCGAAGCAGTAAATGAAAAATGAGATAAGAGATGTTAGCAACTTAGCAATAGCAGAATATCCTTACCCGTGAAGGCAGAAACGATACCTATTCTTAACAAAACGGAGTCTCTAAAACTCAATTCTTTTATTTTCGAGCAGAGCACCAGTATAAGACCTACCTAGAGGCCTCTGAAAGTCACGTTTTTACTTAAGAAAGTTTTCGTTAAGTATCTTTCAAGGTACACGTGATTGAGTAGGTCCTTGACAAGTGGACTATAGCTTGCATATGTTAAATAACTCATTTAATTTAAATTTTAAAAGAAGAGCAACTGACTTTTTTTATATGGCTATCAAGCTCTCTATACTAGCCAGTCAGCCAAAGTCCTATTACTATACTATTCATTAGAAAAAATGATGAATCCTGCTGCAAGGAATACATCATTGCTTCTTCACCACAAAAAAAAAAAAAAAAAAAAAAAGCTTTAAATTTTTCACCCAAAAAAAAAAAAATTAAATTCATACCTCAATACATTTTTATATGTTTGATTTGGGAGCAAACATATCACAACAAAGCATTAAATTTTTCACAAAAAAAAAAAGCATTAAATTCATACCTCAATACATTTTTATATGTTTTATTTGGGAGCAAACATATCACAACAAAGTAATAAATTTTTCACAAAAAAAAAAAAAAAAAAATTCATACCTCATTACATTTCTATATATTTTATCTAGGAGCAAGCATATCACAACAAATCATAATACATTCTTTAAAAAATGAAACAAAACACAACAAGACAAAATAAATTATACCTCCATTACTTTGAAAATTGGGTTCTTCCATATTTATGTGAACAAGACACTACAACAAAAGTAGACTATAGTGACGAAATTCAGTGAAGAAAATTAAATTCATCACAAATTGATAACATTTAGTGACGAATACAAAAATTCGTCACCAATTTTGATAAAATATTTTACTATGGTGATGAAATCAGTAATTCGTCACTTAAGATATTCGTATTGGTGACGAAATAAGGTTTTCGTCGCTATAGCTCATGAAATAAGACGGGGCCATTGTGTTTTTATTTGGCGGGCTGTACCATTGTCCATGGCGATGAAATAAGGTTTCGTAACTGATGATAAAAATTAGGCGCCCTTTCAGTGTTTTGGGCGCCAGAGTTTTTAATTTACTTTTATTTTTAATTTAATTTTTGGGTAAAAAATTGTAACCCTAAATCCCCAATTTTATTTCTCTCTCTCTCTCTCTCTCTCTCACGCACACACACACGCTGCACCAACCACCAGCCGCTGGCCAACCCAGCCACCAGCTGCCGACGAGCTGAGCTGAGCCCAGAGCCGACGCCGACGCCAATCTTTTCCACCGTTAGGTCTATTCTTCTCCCCCTTGCTCTCTCTCTCTCTCTCTCTCCCCATATTTGATTTTATTTTATCTGTGACTGAGAGTTCCTTCCATTTAATTTGTTTCTATGGTTAGATTTCCGTTAAGGTTGGAGATTTTGTGTCTTGAGAGATGAAAGGACTGAGTGTGATTGTTTGTAGATCCATGGGCTTGGGTTTTCAAGTGAGAGTGGTGGTTGATTGTGGATCATTATTTTATGATTAGACTAAAGATAGTTTTTTTTTTTCCTTCTTCTTCTGTTCGTGAAGGCCATATTGTGGGGTTTTGATTTTTGTTTATTTGCATGTGAAATTGGCCATGAGAATCTTTTTCTAGCAAGTTGGTTTTTCTCAATTTAACAAAAAAATAAAAATAAAAACTAGCTTGGATTTATAGAGGTCCCACTTGGGACGTTACTGGTTTGGTTTTCTAGCTTTGCTTTATGGATGTGGCACTTGAGACTTGACTGGCTTGGCTTTCTAGTATTTGGCTTGGATTTCTAGTAACTAGGTTGGATTTACCCTTTTCGTATATGAGAACTTTCGGTGTTGTTGCTATTATGTTTTTTTTTTTTTTTTTTAATTTTTCTTTTTTCATATCTAAAGATAACCCCATGTTATTTTTCTTGTTTATTAGTGGGTGAATTTTTTATTGAATTGTATCGATTGTTAATGCGTGAGAGTGATGGAAGACATATGCATTTGAGTTGGGTGACCTAGAAAAGTGAATTTGAATATTATTTTCTGCAGTGATTGAGAAGGTTCTGTACAGTTTTCGAACTGTGTTTATTGAATTTATTTGTATAAGTTTCGGGTTTTTCTATGATTCTGTGTATATTTTTTAAAATAAAAATCGTTTTGGTTTTTTTTTTTTTTTTTTCATAAAAAAAAAATTAAAAGTCCTTATGGTCTTTTCCTTTGATAAAGTCCTTTTGGTCTTTAAAAATTACAATAATTTTCTAAGGCTTTTTGGTCGAGACCTTTTGTAGAAGTTTGTAGAAGTTGTAAGTGTACCAAATTACCAATGGAGTAAAAAAAAAAAGAAGAAAAAAAAAGAAAACCAACCCAACACGCATTCCCCACTTGACTATTTACCCTTTTCTGCAACACACCAGCCATGTGAATGTGATAGTACCAAGAAATCATGCATCTTGCATGTTTTACATCTGTCATTTTTCCCCGCTTTTTTTGTTTGTTTGTATGTATTGCAGAGCTAATCCTTTATTAATGACTCCCTATGTATATTTCTATTTGTTATATGTGGGTGTGTGTGTGTGTGTGTGTGTCTTGAGGGTGGTGGTGGGGTTGTGAAGGTGGTGCTCAATTATGGTGGTGGCTGTGTTTTTTCTTTAATAGTGGTGGTGGGTATTTTGTTTATGGTGGTGGCTGTGTTTTTTGTTTATGGTGGTGGCTGACTTTTTTTGTTTAATGTTGGTGATGAGTTTTTTGTTTATGGCAGTGGCTGAGTTTTTGTTTAATGGTGGTGGTGAGTTTTTTGTTTATGGTGGTGGTTTTGGTTTTTGTTTAAAGATGGTGGCTAGTTTTTTTTTTTTTTTTTTTTTAAAATAGTGTTGGCTAGATTTTTTATTCGTTGTGGTGGTTGGGTTTGTGTTTATGGTGGTTGGGTTTGTGTTTATGATGGTGGCTGGGTTTTTGTTTTGGATTTTACTTTATTTGTTTTGTTTTAAATTGGGATTTTTCTACATTCTTTATGATTTCTTCATGGTTTGTAATGTGGGTTGGGTTTTTAGTTGATGAGAATGTTGTGGGTCTTCTTTCTTTGATAGTTTGGCTTCATATGATGTTGCATTATGATTATTTTGTCTAGTTTGTTATTAGGTACTATGGACATTTTTGCGTTGTCTTAATAATAATAATAATAATAATAATAATAATTTTTTTGTTGTTGTAGTACATCTTATTAGGGATATAGGTTTGCAGTCTAGTTTGATACTTATGTATTTTCTTTTATACTTGTGCAGATATGGGATTGGTGGCAGAAAGATAGCTTCTGTGGGACTACTTGAACTCAAATAATTTTCTGTAAAGTTTGGAAGCTAAGACATCATTTGTATATAAATGGTTGTAATTACTTTGTGAACATCTTTATTGCATTTTTGGATTGTATGAATGCTTTTTTTTTTTATGGATTTGGTTAAAAATGAATGGATGTTTTTTTTATGGATTTGGTTAGAAATGAACAGGTTAATGTAATGGCAAGTAAATGTAAAGAATATTAACAAAAAAATAAAAGGCTAATGTAATGGCAAGTAAATGTAAAGAATATTAATAAAAAAATAAAATTGGTGCTAATAATTTTTGTCGCCATATCCGACTATAAGCAAAAATGAGTGACGAAATAATTTGTCACATAATCTATTGAAATTAAAAAACAAAGTGGACTATGGTGACGAAACCTTTCATCACCATAGAATTTGGATTTCAAATCTTCCTAATCTAAAAATCAATCAATATTTTAAGTTTGATGGTAAAAATTAATTATCATAGAATAGTGTTGCATGTAGTGTCTTTGTCATGGTTTTCATAGTTTCGTCTCCAACTTCCTTGTCAGAATTTATTAAAAGGTTTGTGTTGATGGGCACCTTACAGTCCCGTTAACAACAGCTTTTTGCACTTTTTTTTTTTTACAACTTTTTATTCTTTTTAAAAAAAAATTAGTAATTTTTTTTATCTTTTTAATAATTTTTTGTCCTTTTTATTAACACAACCTAGTAAGGGAAATCTTAATAAGCAACACATGGTGCTCGTTAACATTTTCCTTATTAAAATCCATGTGGGTGGAAAGTTTCTTTTGTCAAATTTGGATTTCAAATCTTCTCAAAATAAAAATCAATTAGTATTTTAAGTATGATGATAAAAAGTAATTATCATAGAACCCGACATGTAAGTTAAAAATCAAGAAATAAATAGAAAGCTACATCCAAGACTTTCAGTATATATGGCTATCAAGCTCTATACCAGCCATTCAGGTCAGCCACAATTTTTGTGTCACAACTTGCCACGTGGCGAGTTGTGATTAGTGAATGTATGATTGTAGGATATGTAGGGACACATTTTCACCACTCGTAACTCACCACGTAGCGAGTTGTAGCACAAAATTGTGCTATTTTTTTTTTTTTTTTTTTAATGTCACATAGCATGACTCATCTTTCACTAATGTGAACGGGTTTTGAAGGAAAACGTGATTTAAGTGTGTGGGTCCTTGACAAGTGGATGATAGCTTGCATTTGTCGAATAACTCTTTTAACTTTATTTATAAAAGAAGAAGAACTGATTTTTTTATATGGCTATCAAGCTCTCTATAGTCTATACTAGCCAGTCAGCCACAGTCCTATTACTGTACTCTTCATTAGAAAAAATGATGAATCCTGCTAAAGGGAATACATCATTGCTTCTTCTCTCCCTTCTTCTTGTTTGCCCAATCTACACTTCCCTTGACACCATAACACTAGACCAACCCCTCAAGGATGGTGATGGTCAACTTATACTTTCAAAGCAGAAAACCTTTGCACTTGGGTTTTTCAGCCCTGGCAGTTCCAGTCACCGCTACGTTGGAATTTGGTATAACCAAATCACCGAACAAACCGTTGCATGGGTTGCAAACAGAGACACTCCTCTCAATGATACCTCTGGAGTCCTCTCCATCAACGGTAAGGGAAACCTTGTACTCCACACCCAGAACCAAACCACTCCTATTTGGTCCACCAATGTTTATTTTTCTGTCTCATCCACAAATAATTCTATGGCTAAGCTCTTAGATATAGGAAATCTTGTTTTGGTTCAACAAGACAGCCAACGTGTCACATGGCAAAGTTTTGATTATCCCACCAATACTCTGCTTCCCTTTATGAAACTTGGGCTGGACCGGCGGACCGGGTTGAACCGGTTCCTAACATCTTGGAAGTCTAAAGATGACTTGGGAATTGGCAACTATTCATTTCGATGGGTTCCAATTGGGTACCCTCAGTTATTCTTATACATGGGTCAGACTCCATTATTTCGTTTGGGATCTTGGACTGGCGAAACATGGAGCGGTGTACCCAGAGTCGCATCAAATTACTTCAAAATTAGCACTGTGGTAATCAAGATGAAAGCACCGTTATGTACAGTATACGTCCAAATTTACCCACCAAAGTTATTGTTAAAATGGTGGTGGAAGAATCAGGAATTGTGGAACGGTCCTTATGGCAGGAGACCACATGGGTCAAATATTGGTCCGCCCCACAACAGTTGTGCGATACGTATTTGAATTGCGGTCCAAATAGTTATTGTGACCCACACAATAATATGGTCAGTTTTGAGTGCAAGTGCTTTCCTGGATTTGAACCCAAGTCCTCTCGTGATTGCATGAGAGAAAAGCAAGGAGTGTCAATGTGTAACAACGGAGAAGGGTTTGTGAAGTTGGCACGTATGAAGGTGCCAGATACTTCAATAGCACATGCGGACATGAGTTTGAGTATGAAAGAGTGTGAGCAAAAGTGTTTGAGGAATTGTTCTTGTATGGCTTACGCAAGTGCAAATGAGAGTGTGGGAGGGATTGGTTGCTTGACATGGCATGGGGACTTGGTGGACACAAGAACATTTCCTGATGGAGGACAAGATTTGTACATACGTGTGGATGCGGTTGTATTAGGTACTCTTAAATCTTTTTTCTTTAAAAATTTGGTAAAACATTTTATGAAAATACAGTGACTTTTTTCATTACTTTTGGAGGCTGGGTCACCGGTTCGGTGAGCTAGGAAAATGACGAGGGTAGTCCAGTGGTTAGAGCCACCACTATGATGATCAGCGCCAACACTCGAGTAGCTAGAGCCATCACTCTAGCAACCGATGCTGGCAATCCGGTCACTGAAGCTATTTGCTAGAGGTTTGATAACTGAAGCCACCATTCTGGTGGCCGAAGACATCGCTCTGGCAGCAGTTGCCCCCTGTCCGGTTGTAGAAGACATTGTTCAAGCTACAATTACGACAGTCTGGTCACTAGACCTCCTACACCAGCAATTCTGGTGACTTAGCTACTGATTTTGTTTGTTTGCTTGAAAACATTTATTTGTGATACTAAATACTTGAAAATTTTATTTATTTTACTTCAAAAAAAATAGTGTTAGTCAAAGTTCATGTCTATTGTATTATATTAGTCTGAAATTTATACAGAATACTAGTTCAACATCTAATATGCCCTATGGTACTAACCTTCTATGGTACTAACTTTAAAGTTGATTTTGGTCATACTATTGAAAGATGATTTTCTCAATTTAAAATAGATCTATTTCATAATACAAATCTAAATGAGTATTACATTCCATATGGGAAAGAAATTATATATGATTTTGTTAAATTATCTAAAAATTTCAAAATTTTCACAATGCTGCCTTATCTATTTCATATAATTCAAAACTCAAATGTTGTGTAGAGAAGCCGAAATTATTTAAGAGTTGTATACCGTTAACAACGCAAGATTTCTACAATTATATTCATCACTCGTAGTAGGTCCTCCTATGTAATACATGTTTTATTTTAATTTCATATAGTTACAATAATAGGAGAGAGAGAATTTGAACTGTGATTCTACTTATATTAATAAGAAATACTCTCTTGGCATTTGAAATTGTTGTTACAAAAATAGGTTTGCAATTTTTGTTTTTCGTTTCTTCTTTTAACACGTTTTCGGCCTCAAAAAAGAGAATCACATATGGACATGACATTGTAGTGAGAACATGTTTGTCTTTTTGTTTTGTTTTTTTGATACGTTGGACCTCAAAATGAGAAACAAATTTTCTCCATTTAGAAAAAAAAAAAAAAAATCACATATTTTCCTTAAACCCATTGTTTCATCCTTACTCTCATTTTCCTGTAAAACTGCATCAATTAAATATTTATGTTCAATCAACTTCTGAAATTTATGATGTCATTTGATTTTTTTTTTTTTTTTAACTCAGCTCAATTTGCTAAGAAAAATGGTCTTACTCAGAAAAAGAGGATGCTGGTGATTCTGGGAGTTTCTGTTGCTGTAATGTTTCTTCTTATAGTCTCAATTGTGTATTGTTTTGTATTGAAGAAGAAGAAAGGTAAGGAAGTTTAGAGCAATTTTTTTAAACCTATTTTTATACTTCTAAGGCTAGTGAACAAATGCTCCCAAGATTACTCCAACACTATGTTTCAGAGTTTATAAAAGAATAGGCAGAATACGTAAATCAAGAAAAAAAATTGAATAAAATGGAATGGAACTAGATATATTTTTCAAGCGTAGAAGTTGATAAAAGAAAAAATGAAGAAGAACTGGATATATTTTGTTATTATACTCATAATCATTTCTTCAGATCCAAAGACGGTATACTAAAGCAGCCAAGGAAATTTTTCAAATGCTATTCTTAAACTTCTTGCCATTCAGGCTACGAATAAATGCATTAGCACATTCCATTTGCATATTCTTATGTCTACCATACCCAAATGTCAAATTCAAAAGAAAGAACACTCAATCTCGAAGATGACATGATCAAAAATCCCTTTTAACTTCTACAGAAAACATACATAAGCACCATTTTACCCCATTTTACAAGCCTTTCTTGGGAGGGAAACCTGTCCTTCACTGCCAGCCAAGATATGAAGGACTTGATGGTCAAAGCTACTTTAGACCATACCAGTTTCTACCATTCATTGAGACATACATGTTTCTTATTTGCATTAGCACATTCCATTTGCATATTCTTATGTCTACCATACCCAAATGTCAAATTCAAAAGAAAGAACACTCAATCTCGAAGATGACATGATCAAAAATCCCTTTTAACTTCTATAGAAAACATACATAAGCACCATTTTACCCCATTTTACAAGCCTTTCTTGGGAGGGAAACCTGTCCTTCACTGCCAACCAAGATATGAAGGACTTGTTGGTGAAAGCTACTTTAGACCATACCAGTTTCTACCATTCATTGAGACATACATGTTTCTTATTTAATTCTACTCTGAATTGCAATTCATCCTTCACTGCCAGAAAAAGACAAAGCATTAAGGAATGCTTAGAAGCAGCTGCTTTACACCATACCACTTTCCACCATTTAGTTGTATCCATCTTGTTTCTTATTTCACTCGAGGTTGAAATTCATGTGACTTTTCCATATTTAGATGAAATCCGGTATATTGAGTTGTCTTAGCTAATTTTAATTGATGAAAATAAGCTTGTAGGGTAGTATCTTTTGATCTGATAGGTTTCCAAGGCTACTGCATTTCTTTCAGAATATTGGATACTTTTGCAAATTTAGAAATTGCAGTATCATACACCCCCTTTTGGACAAAGTTGGGGATCAAAACACCTTCAAGGTGTCAATTATCATGCCACATGGATAATTTTTTCACACTTTCAACTAAAACTTGATGAATGGCCCAACCAATTCCTTGACATGTTAAGATTTTCTCCAGCCCCATCAGCAGGCCTGAAGAACTTTCATCACCCATAAGCACTTACCTCTTAGAAAAGTGCATTTTAACCAAATGGGATTTCCTGTCAATTATAAATAGAAAATTGTAAACTTCAATTTTTCCTCTTATTTTCCTTTGTTTCATTCTTTTATTTTAGTGTGTTTCTCAGTTTTATTAAATGAGGCTTTTGTGTGAGAATTCCTAATTGGACAAAAATGGTTACTGGCATTATTAATTACTTGTTTTATGACAGAGACGAGGCATAGCACATATTTAGATAGTGCTGACTCCACTTTACCATACTTCGAAGACTCTCCAAGTAGAAGGAACCTCGATGGAACTAGAAGAAATTCAAATTTGCCATTATTTAATCTAAGAACCATTATTGCAGCTACAGATAACTTCTCTATTGCTAACAAGCTTGGCCAAGGTGGTTTTGGCCCAGTTTATAAGGTAGTCTCATTGAACGAGTCCCAGAATTTGCATAATCTAATTTCAAGTGTGTTTATGCATCATAAATTCCGTCATGAATGTTTACGGGTACTCATTGAGTACAATTTTATTATGTGCAATTGGGCTTCCCGAAATAATTCACCAAGTTGAGTTTCTTTCAACAATTGTGCACTATGACAATGATATTTGGACTTTAATTGCAGGGTTTGCTACAAAATGGAATGGAAATAGCAGTAAAAAGACTATCAAAATGCTCTGGACAAGGAATAGAACAATTCAAAACAGAAGTTACACTAATTGCTAAATTCCAACATAGAAACCTTGTGAGAATTTTAGGTTGTTGCATTCACAAAGAAGAGAAGATGTTGATCTATGAGTACTTGCCAAATAAAAGCTTGGACTCTTTCATTTTTGGTATGTCTTCTTTTTCACATTAACCTCACTCATCATCACCAGAAAACGATCCTCCCATTACAAACATATCAATTCCAAATTGCAGGATTTATATGTAAGTAAGAAAGCACGAATGCAATATAATCTAATCCAACTTCTCATTTCTTCATTTAGATGAAACAAAAAGGTCATGTTTAGATTGGGAAAAGCGATTTGAGATTATTTGCGGAATTGGACGAGGGATCTTATATCTTCATCATGACTCAAGATTAAGAATTATCCACAGAGATTTAAAGGCCAGCAATGTTCTACTTGACAATGCATTGAATCCAAAAATTTCAGATTTTGGTTTGGCTAGAATTGTTGGAGGGGACCAAATTGAAGCTAATACAAATTGCATCGTTGGAACATAGTAAGTATGCTAAAAAAAAAAAGATACACTTTTTTAACTGATTACTTGACTACCATTTGTACATCTAAGGAGAGTACAAACTACAGGCCTATGTAAGAAAACAATACTAAGGATATCTTTGTAATTTGCTTTCATACTATGATACTTCAAATTTTATGTGTATGTTAGTGCCCAAAGGGCTATCTTTGATCATTTTATGTTGAGGTTCAATATCTTCATTTTCATTGTGCTATGACAGTGGTTATATGTCACCTGAGTATGCAATGCAAGGACTTTTTTCAATAAAATTTGATGTATATAGCTTTGGGGTATTGCTACTGGAGATCATTGTTGGGAAAAAGAATAGTACTTACCATCATGATGGCCCTTCCTCAAATTTGATTGGACATGTAAGTACATGTGAAAACTATGACTGCAAAATTAAGCCTATATTGTTGAGCCTAATATGATTAATATCTTGTCTCAGGTTTGGGACCTATGGAGAGAAGACAATTCCATGAAAATAGTCGACCCGTTACTAGATGAGACATACCCTGCTAATGAAGTTTCAAGATGCATTCAAATTGGACTTTTGTGTGTGCAAGAACATGCAACAGACCGGCCAACCATGTCAACTGTTGTTTTCATGTTGGGTAATGACACTCCTCTTCCTTCTCCAAAACAACCTGCATTTATTTTGAAGGGTACTTACAATAGTACAAACAGATCAACTAGTGCAGCATCTAATTCTATAAATGAAATAACACTTACTAAAATTGACGGTCGTTAAAACCCCAAACTATTTGAAGCAAGTGTACAAATATTCCATACAACATAGGATCGAGTTACTCTAAGTCTACTCTACATTACTATTTTTTTTTTTTTTTTGTATGAACAATTGAACATAATGTATGCATTGTAAAATTATTGCAAAAAAGAAGATAATATATAATATTACACAAACTATTATTGTCCAGAACTTGTGATGAAATCACTACCATCTCCTTTAGCTTTTTCTTTCAAGTGGTTTCTGAAATTAATATACAAAAAGTTAACTGCGTATATATGTTCTATGGAGATAACTTCATTGGTTTTTAGAACAAGATGTCCAAAGTTACAAAGATCTTTTCTTTTGGTGTGAAATTTACTAAGTTTAACCATGAAGATTTAAAAGAGGAACCCTGAATGCATAATACTGGAATTTAATTTGGATTTTAGGGTGTTTTACTCAAAATGGAACTATTGTATTTATGAATTGTGCCAAGCTTATTGATATACTTGGGTATGGCTAGTATTTTTAACTTAAAGAACACTTCAACCAAGACAATTTTACAAAATAATTTAGAAAAACAATTTATAACTTTGATGGCAGATCCTGTTGTACAGCAAGGAGAAGTGTGAAAAAATGGGTGACAAAAAGTTGTAATCATTTCCTCATTTTTGCTTAAATTTGGCCCAATTCTACTTTTGCGGTCACTTATATTTGTGAAGGTGCCTTATTGAGAGTGTGTAATTCTCTCCTTGAAGTTCAACTAGGAAAAAAAAAAAAAAAGCTCAAACTAGTTTTCACAACATCAGCATCATATGGACCAAATTAATGTTATATAGCAGGACACAAGTGATGAATATAATTGTAGAAAATCTTATTATGTTAGACATCTACAAATTTTAAACAATTTCAATTTGTCAACCTGCTGCTTATAGGTTTGCCAATTTTATTTTATTTTATTGGTGGAATGGGGATAGGTTTGTAAAAATTTTAAGAAAAAGAGAAGATCCATTGAGATAATTTTAATATTTTTTGGGATGGTTTAATGAAACTATATATGTTTAATAAGTTGCCTACGCGATGCACGGATAATTTTGTGATATTTTATGTAAAACAGTTTTGAATAATGTTGTATATAAATTATAAAGAAAAAGTAAACTAAATTAGAGTAAAGAAACATATATATTTTGAGATATTAAAAATTGGTTTAGTAGCTTCACTACATATTTGTAGCCTTCTTAAGGTAAGATTATTATTTTTTTAAATCATGAAATCAAAAATAAATGCGAAAGAGTAACGACACCATGAAAATCAACTAATTTGTGTTGTGTTCACATATTTCATAGTATGAAATATAAGTATACTCAACTCTCTTACTGTCTTCCACTTATCGATAGTGCGGCATGAAGACATGTTGTGGGCAAGTGTATATGTATGTGTCTTATAGGTGATTTAAAATTAAACCATAGTAAAATATGACTTTACATTGCGCACCAAATATTCTCTCTACTTATACCCAAAACAAAAACTAACTAACCAAATTACCTAAACTTAAATCATATTTAAGCCCTTAATTAAAAAAGAAATAAAGATTACCCATAGGGGTTTCGGTGTCTTGATGGTGGTGGGAGGCCAGTATTACGGAGGTGGTGACTCCTCAGATTCCTCCTTCTCTATGTTTCAAATGTTTTGTTAGTCTCAGGTTTTTTTATTTTTTATTTTATTTTGGTAATATATAGTGAAATAGTGCCTTTTGTTTAACAATCCACAACATTTTTGTGTCTCTCTATCTCTCTCTAAAGTCTTATCTTGTTAGTTATTACTATTAGTCCTTGCTTATTTTTTGTTTTTTTTTTTGTTTTTTTTAAATACTAAAATAGTGGATATGCTAAAAGACATGAAGAATAGCGAAAAGTGTGGTGTAAGCTTAGGCAATTAATAAGATATTAATGAGATAATAGTAAAATAAGATAATGTGAAATTTTGGGTAACAATAAAAAAAAGCTTAATGAAAGAGATAACAAAAAAATTTTTAAAAAAAAAAATGCTAAATGCAAAATTAGAGTGCTACTTGGTAGGACCTCATGCACTCTCGCATGAGGTTTCTTAGAGAGAGACATTTTGTAACAACTTTTATTCTACAATATTCCTCCAAATTTTTTTTTTTACTCATTCCTTGAACTAAGTAATTTTAATGGTTATGTGTGTACAATTTATAATTGTTGTTTCACTGCATATTCAAAGCCTTCTCAAGGTAAGTTTTTTTTTTTTAATCATTAAACCAAAAATAAACGCAAAAGAGTAACGAGATCATGAAAATTACTACTATGAAATAAAGTATGTCCAACTCTCTCACTGTCATCCACCCATTGATAGTGCGACATTAAAACACGATGTGGGCAAGTGTGTATGCACATGTCTTATAGATGATTTAAAACTATGGTAGAATATGACTTTACATTGCGTACCAAATATTCTCTCTACTTATATACCCAAAACAAAAATTATCCAACCAAATTACCCAAACCTAAATCATATTTAATCCCCTAATTTAAAAAGAAAAAAAAAATACCCTTAGGGGTTTCGGCGTCTTGATGGTGGTGGGAGGCCAATATGACGGAGACAGTGGCCCCTCAAATTTCTCTTTCTCTCTCTTTCAAATATTTTGTCAGCCTCAGGTCTTTTATAGTGAAACAATGCGTTTTGATTTTGTAGTGAAATAATGTGTTTTATTTAACAATCCATATCATTTTTGTGTCTCTCTATCTCCCTCCAAGGCCTTATCTGGTTAGTTATTACTATTAGTCCTTAATTATTATTATTTTGCTTTTTTTAAAATATTAAAATGTGTGATGTAAGCTTAGGCAATTAACGAGAGACTAATGAGATAATAGTAAAATAAGTTAATGTAAACTTTTGAGTAATAGTAAAAAAATCTTAATGAAAAAGGTAAAAAAATGTGAAATGCAAAATTAGGGCGTTACTTGGCAAGACCTCATGCACTCCCGCATGAGATCTTTGCTTATATAATATATATATATATATATATATATTGATGATTATTTCTTTATAACTCCTAATCACTAATCAACATGAGTCTCAAAAAAATTTGTGATAGGATTTTATCATACGTACAAAATAAGCATAGATTTTTTTATCTTTTTTTTTTTTTAAAGGATATTTCTATTATGTTCATCCTTATAAGAATTTAAGCATAGATTAAATTTTCATTATTTTTGACAATTTTTCTTTGATTCCTCTATAATTTATATATTGTTTTGGTTTAAATGAATTTTTTCTCAAGCTTTCAAAAGATGGACTTTAGATAAGATGTTCAACTTTTATATGCCAAGCATTGATCGTAAGTCTTGTAAATGGAACAACTAGAGATAAGAAATTAAGAATATGGTCCATTTTGGTCGGCCTTAGCTTGATTTGTCTAGACATCAATTTTTTCTCTAGCCAAAAGTCAGACTTATTTTAAGCAGAAGTTTCCTTGATTATTACATGTATACAAAATTCCAGGATCATTAAATTGGGATAGGTCCCTTACTAACCTAACCAATTGGAATAGGATGAAATTTCTTCCCATTCACACTAAACATTGTGTACACTACAAATTTTGTCTAAGGAAAACGATATAGTGCCTCCAAGATATTTATTTTCTCTTTGTCTTTTCTGTTAATCTTGTTCTTCTATTATTACTTTGTGTAATTTCCCCAACAATCTTAGACAATATTTCCTGCGATGGAAGGAACAAGTGATGTTTCAGCGTTGAAGATGTTGAATCATGAGTTAGTGAAATTGGATCGCTTTGATGGAACCAATTTCTCTCGATGGAAAGACAAGATGAAATTTCTACTTACTGCGCTCAAACTCTTCTATGTCTTGGACCCGAATTTGATGCCTTTTCCTCCTGCGAGTGATGAAGATACTGATGACATTAAGGCACAAAGAAAGAAACGGGAGGAAGATGAATTGATATGCAGAGGGCACATTCTCAATACTCTTTCGGATCGTCTCTATGATCTCTACACATCACTGAATCACCAAAGGAGATTTGGAATGCTTTGGAGGCAAAGTACAAAACTGAGAAAATAAGTGCGAATAAGTTTATCATTCAAAAGTATTTTGATTATAAAATGCTTGATAATATCTCAGTTTTGGATCAAGTGCATGAGTTACAGATTTTGGTCTATAAACTCCGTGATTTGTCAATCAATATTCCTGAATCATTCCAAGTGGGTGCAATCATTGCGAAACTCCCACCAAGTTGGAATAATTTTAGGAAGAAGCTTTTGCATATGTCGGAAGATCTCACTTTAGAACAATTCGGACAACATCTTCGAATTGAAGAGGAAATTCGGGTTAGAGATGCAACTAACACCGATTTTAAAGTGAATGTGAATAATGTGAGCAATGTTCAAAGTGGGAGTTCGAGTAAGACCAATAAGCACTTGAAAGTAAACAAAAGTGGGAGTGGATTCAAGAAGAAAAATTCCAATAATCCCAACAAGGACAAGAAGAACCGGGCTTGTTTCCATTGTGGAAAGAAAGGTCATTACATTCGCGAATGTAGACTCTTAAAAAATAAGAAAAAGGATGAAGAGGGCAATGCCATTGAAACAAATGTCATTGAGGACATTGTTGCTATGGTGAGTGGCATACATATTGATATGATTACTGAAGTTCATATGGCTGAAATTGCAAATCCTTTTGATTGGTGGTTCGATTCGGGTGCAACGGTGCATGTGTGCAACAACAAAGAGCAATTCAGAACTTATGATGAGTCTTCCATAGAACAACAAGTGCTAATGGGCAACCATAATAAAGCAAGGGTTCTTGGAAAGGGCACCGTTGAAGTGAAGATGAGTTCCGGCAAGATGATGATCTTGACCAATGTTTTTCATGTACCCAAAATCAAGAAGAATCTTGTGTCTGCCAATTTTGTTATGTAAGAGTGGCGTAAAAGCTGTACTTGAATTGGACAAGTTAATCTTGTCCAAGAATGGGATATTTGTAGGAAAGGGATATGCTACTGATGGCATGTACAAACTAAGTATTATTAATAAAGAAGTTTCTGGTTGTGCTTATATTGTTGATTCTTCATATTTGTGGCATGCTAGATTAGGACATTTAAATTTCAAATACTTGAAGTTTATGTCAAAGCATGGTATGATTTTATATAAGCATGATGATGAAAAGAAATGTGAAGTTTGTATTCAAGCAAAGATGACAAAGAAACCTTTTTCTAAGTCGGATAGAAATTCTATTATGCTTGAACTTGTACATTCTGATGTATGTGAATTGAATGGTATATTAACTAGAGGAGGTAAAAGATACTTCATTACATTTATTGATGATTTCTCTAGATTTACATATGTGTATTTAATGAGAAATAAAGATGAATCATTTGACATGTTCAAACGCTATAAAACTGAAGTAGAAAATCAAAAGGATAGGAAAATAAAGATCCTACGAAGAGATAGAGGTGGTGAATATTTTCCTAATGATTTTTCTACGTTTTGTGAGGAATATGGTATAATACACCAAAGTTCAGCCCCTTATACACCCCAACAAAATGGTTTGGCTGAAAGAAAAAATAGGACTCTCGTAGACATGGTAAATGCCATGATCTTAAGTGCAGAGCTCCCATTTAATTTATGGGGAGAGGCATTGCTTATAGCATGTCATGTGCACAATAGAGTACCTTCCAAGAAGATTAAAGTATCTCCATATGAGTTATGGAATGGAAGAAAACCAAATCTTGATTATATCAAAATGTGGGGGTGTTTAGCCTTTTATAGAGTGGTTGATCCAAAAAGAACAAAGTTAGGGCCAAGAGCTATGAAAAGTGTGTTTGTAGGTTATGCTGAAAATTCAAAAGCATATAGGTTATTAGACTTAAGCTCTAATACAGTGGTGGAATCAAGAGATGTTGAATTTATTGAGGATAAATTCAGTAAAGATTCCATAGATGCTTTGATACCTACTCAAACACAACAAGGTGACTCTAATCCAAATACTACTTTGGGTGGTACTAAAAGGATTGAAAGTGGTTCTTCAAGTGAACAAAGAAAGAGTCAAAGGATAAGAAAGGTAAAGGACTTTGGTCCAGACTTCATTTCTTATCAAGCCCAATTGTTTCTTGTCGAAGGAAATAGACAAATGGTCCTAAATAAAATACCCATAGTGTTTAACACTGAGGATGATCCTAAAACATTTGAGGAAGCTATGGCTTCTAGAGATTCAGCTTTCTGGAAAGAAGCTGTAAATGATGAGATGGACTCAATATTATCCAATAATACTTGGGTCCTAGTGGATCTACCCACTGGTTCTAAACCAATTAGTTGTAAATGGGTATTTAGAAGAAAATATAATACTAATGGATCAATTCAAACCTTTAAAGCAAGGTTAGTGGCAAAAGGCTTTAAACAAAGGGAAGGAGTAGACTAGTTTGATACCTATGCACCGGTGACTAGGATCACGTCTATTCGTGTATTGTTAGCACTTGCATCCATATATAAGTTGATTGTACATCAAATGGATGTTAAGACAGCTTTCCTAAATGGTGATCTTGATGAGGAAGTTTACATGGAACAACCTGAGGGTTTTGTACTTCCTAAAAATGAAAAGAAAGTTTGCAAGTTAGTCAAGTCTTTGTATGGCTTGAAACAAGCTCCAAAACAATGGCATGAGAAGTTTGACTCAGTAATTTTGTCGAATGGCTTTGTGCATAATAGTTCCGACAAATGTATGTATTCCAAATTCACAAAGGAATATGGAGTCATTATATGTTTTTATGTAGATGATATGCTCATATTTGGTACGAATATGAAAGGTGTATGTGAAACCAAAAAGTATCTTTCTTCTATGTTTCAAATGAAAGATTTAAATGAAGTAGATACTATTTTGGGAATCAAAATTAAAAGACATAGTGAGGGTTTTGCACTATGTCAATCTCATTATATTGAGAAAGTGCTTCAAAGATTTAAACATCTTAATATAAAGGAAGCAAATACACCTTTTGATCGGAGCATAAAGTTGGGTGAAAACACTGGAAGAGCAATAGCACAGCTTGAGTATGCTAGTGCTATTGGTAGCATGATGTATGCTATGCATTGTACAAGACCAGACATATCATTTTTAGTGGGCAAACTTTCTAGATTTACAGGTAATCCAAGTGTGGATCATTGGAAAGCAATTGGTAGAGTTCTTGGTTATTTAAAGAAAACCATAAGTTTGGGACTCTTTTATTCTGAATTTTCAGCTGTGTTGGAAGGTTATTCAGATGCTAGTTGGATTACTAGTGTGAGTGATAACAAATCTACGTCTGGTTGGATATTCACTCTTGGTGGAGGTGCCATCTCTTGGGCATCAAAGAAACAAATGTGTATTTCTCACTCCACCATGGAATCAGAATTTATAGCCTTGGCGGCAGCAGGCAAGGAAGCAGAATGGCTAAGAAATATGTTGTTAGACATAGAGTTGTGGCCACAACCAATACTAGCCATTTCGGTGTACTGCGATAGTGAAGCCACCTTAGGTAGAGCATACAGTAAAATGTATAATGGTAAGTCTAGACATATAGGTCTAAGACATGGTTACATAAGACAATTAATAGAATCTGGTACCATTTCAATTGTCTATGTAAGGTCAAATAATAATTTGGTAGACCCTTTAACCAAAGCAGTGTCTCGAGATGTGGTTGGGGTAACATCCATTGGAATGGGACTAAAACCCTTCTTTTAAGAGAATCACCAATAGTGGGAACCCAACCTCGAATTGATTTAATCTAAAGAGGTTTAAAGGGTAACAACAAGCTATTGATACGTGGTTAGTAAAAGCACTAATTTTGTATCTCATTCAGGATGGATTAGTGTTGACTGTTACGATGTAATTGAGGATGAGTTTTACACTCTTAATGAAGTTCATAAAGAATAAATGTCTGTGTAACAGAGACATAAGAAGGAACTTCACCTTTGTGAACATAGGAGTGGTGCCGCTTCTAGCAAGAGTGAAAGGGTTTTCTCTTGTACATGTTCACTAAACCCGGAAGAGCACAAGGCCATAATAGTGCTAACAACAATGGATTTCTAAACGTGTTGTGGGTATTCTCATGTGTGTGTTGTCTCCGATTTTAACACATAAGAGTTTTGGTTTAAGCACCAAGCCACCATTAACTCTGTTGATTTCTTGAGCAATTACACTAAAGGGAGCTTTAAGTTGAAAGACACCTTCCATTATGCATGATAGGATATCAATCAAGTGAAACATATATTATTACAACCTACTGGGGGATTGTTGTATATATATGTATATACAAGGATAGGTTGTAATAATGATGGTTGAGTTTGGAGAATATGGTTTCATAACGTGAAAATTTTAAGTTCTAGAATTTTCTAAGTGAAAATTTGAAAATCTGAATTTTCTGAAATTTTCTAGAATTTTCTGCAGAATTTTCTGGTGACTATTGAGAAAGATTGAAGAGGTTTCAATCTTTGTTAACCATTTTATAAAAAAAAAAAAAAAAAACTAACTCTCCATACGTGCCTTTTCATGAAACATGTGTCTTTTCATGAAAAGAGGCTTATGTTCACTTGAAAAATAACTAACTCTCCATACGTGCCTGCATGGAACATGTGTCTTTTCATGAAAAGAGGCTTATGTTCACTTGAAAAATAACTAACTCTCCATACATGCCTTTTCATGAAACATAACCTTATGGGTATAAATAGAGGCTTTTGTTCTCTTAAAAATACATAACCCATAGAGGAAAGTTGGAGAGAAACACAAGAAATCCTGCGGTCATTCTCCAGAATTGCTATCTGAAGAACCCAACATCTTGGTTGTATCCTGAAGACAAATTTGCGATAATCCTTTAGCAACAAAAGAGTGGGGGCAAATATTGTCTAAGGAAAACGATATAGTGCCTCCAAGATATTTATTTTCTCTTTGTCTTTTCTGTTAATCTTGTTCTTCTATTATTACTTTGTGTAATTTCCCCAACAACATGATCCATGAGGCCATGCATCAATCTCTCTCTGGCTCTCTCGTCGATGCCTCCAATTTTTCCCCCCACCTCAACCCATCTCTATTGTAGGAATGAGTTAATCCCTGTTATGCTCTCTCTCTCTCTCTCTCTCTCTCTCTCTCTCTCAATATTTTTGTTAAATTTTTTTTTTTTTGTGAATTTTATCATTAATTAATTTAATCTGTGTTGAAAGTTTTTGTGATATCTAGTTGCATGCTCTAATTATATGTAGCGGTTGCTATTACTAAGCAATTGGCAAGGATTTTTGAAGAGAGGGTGATTATGTAGAAAAAATTGTGATTTTCAATACAAGATAAACATCAAAACAAATTTTCCAAAAAATTTTCAAGAACAACCTAACATTGGAAAATAAGCAATTTCCTTAAAAATATTTTCAAATGAAGAAAGTTCAATCAGGAAAATGTTTTACATCAAAACAAATGCAAACAACACATTCTAATGTGTTATTTATCAATTATTTAATGCACTATATAATGCTTTGTATGATGAATAAACATATTAAAAAGCAAGACAAATACAGAATTCATATTTGCTAAAGGGTTTTCTATTTTGGCCACAATCGCAATTGCTTCCCTCAACAATTTATATGCAAAACTTATTCCTAACATTCCATGGCACAATGCTTTATGAAAATATTATCTTAGGAATAAATTTTGGTTATAAACTTTGTACGGGCATCAGGTCGGGGTCTAGCAGTATCATATGGGAGCTAGGTTAAGACCGGCCCGTTAACCTTGGTTGGGCCGAGGACCAAACCAAAGGGTTTGAACTTAATTTACTTACCGACCATCTGAGCATAATTAGTGCATTGGAGGAATCCGCTACTGAGCTTCATTCAACGTCAGGTGCAAGTTTCAAGAGAATCCTCAGATGGGTCCACTTAACTAGGAATCTTGGGCAGAGGTGGGCACCACGTGAAAAAGAGATGAAACATCATCATTGGGACCCTACTAAAGATGCACTATAAAAGGGGAAGGAGGCTAGAAGAAAAGGGGTTGGCAAAAATTGGGAAAGAGAGATACACGAGAGAAGGGAGAAATACACAAAGGGGACAGAGGGATTAAGTTGAGTGTTACTCTTTCCCTCTCGGGAAATGCTTAAACTAGGAAAAGAGTTGATTATAGGGCCTAAATATTTCATTTTGGGTTGTCTGATTAGTTCTTGAGGCCTCCCATTGTAGGAATTTCCCTACCCATTTGAACAAGTAAATTGGGAGCCTAACCCAACATAAGCAAGTATTTTTGGGTTTGGGAACTACAAACTAAGTTGTAGCCAATGGCTACAACTCTATTTAATATATTTTTATTAGATATAAATTTTGACAAATCAACCATTGGACTATATTTTCTTTTTATATTTTTTATGCTTACAAAATTTCTAAAGATCAAAGATTAATAGATGTCAAATGTCTAAATTTCAAGTTATTATAGTCTAATTTTATAAAAAAATAAGTTTGTAGATCAAATAGTAAATAAAATCTGATGGACGTGAAATTTGACATAAGTGCTAAAAACATAAATAATATGTAATCCAACAGTTATATTTTTAAAATATGTAAAAAAATTTTAGTGAGAGTTATCACTATTGACTATAACCAAGTTTGTAGTTAAATTCTATCGTCTCTGACAAAGTCCAAATTTAGTCATTGAACTTTGAAGTTACCCATATAACCCAGTCAATGCCTAAAGCAAAAGCCTGGTTTTT
Organism: Lithocarpus polystachyus; assembly: GCA_033629205.1. NCBI lineage: Eukaryota > Viridiplantae > Streptophyta > Magnoliopsida > Fagales > Fagaceae > Lithocarpus > Lithocarpus polystachyus. The sequence goes on along the minus strand of CM066170.1, from coordinate 57,090,198 downwards.
ATTTCATTTGTTTTTTACTGAATAATTTTTATGTTCACTTAGTCAAAAAACATTATAGAAAGTTATCTCACTTTTCATTTTCCTTGGTGGTTGTCATTTGCCTCCAAGATTGTTAGAATATTAATTAAGCCAATAAATTCATTGATTTAATTACTTCATCTTAGTCAATATTTACACTAGCATGACCTTAATTTTATTCTCCATAACAAAAATTGTAGGCTATCAAAGCAAGTGAGCCATCTCTCTCTCTCTCTCTCTCACTGTCTCACAATAATAATTTAATATATTGTTGCAGCAAATTCGAGTTTTCTGACGAGAACATGCGAAGTACGAGTGAGCTGTAAAATCGAATCATTATCAAGTCACTGATAGCCTCCTTCACAATGATTCAAAAGTTGTTCTTGCTCTATCTAAGTTAAGAAGTGCATTTAGGTATAGCGGAAGGGGTAAGCTTTAAAAATCTATCTTTGTTAGTCACTGTATGATGGCTTGGAATTGCTAGGTATAGGGTCTAGTGGGCCTTCAATCTTCACATACCTTTTTCTATTCGTTACATCTATGTTGTTAGTTTTTACTTCTTACTTATTTTGACCCCACTTTTATTTCATCATTTGCTCATAGCTACTCCAATTTATTGTAACTACCCCTTTGGTTGCAACAAAAGTTGTCAAGTTCGTTCTCAAAACCAAGAATAGAGAATCAAACCTATATGTAAGATAGCACGTAGTATTCCATGTTGGTTTTTTTGCTATTAAGTATAAAAGGTTCATTATAAATAAGCGTGTACAAAAACTATTCGCACAGTAAAGTAGCCCAAGTAGGCAAGGAGTTACCATGCATTCTGTTTTTCTTGTTAGTTGTGTCATTCTTTTTTCTTTTTGATCTTTTAATTGCGCCTATTTATAAATAATAAAAAATCAATTTAAGAGAATTTATCAAAAAAATAATTATAAGAAGACATCTAATTTCATAACTTACTAACTTATGCGACTATTAGTAGTGGACACTTTTACACTTTCTGCTCATTATTAATTGTATGAATCCACCACTTTTTATTGACCGCTTACAACGCACAAGTTAATAAATTGTGAAATTGAGTGCATTCGTAGGTGGACTATAATAAAAAAAGGTTTTAGGATTAGTTCTACCAAGTAACCTATCGAACGATGTCGAGGGAATGTGCAGAGTAGCACAGTGAGGAGGAAGCATATAGTAAGTTAAGACCTGTTTGAAAGAAAGTTGTAAACTAGCATCTCGAGTTTCATAGACTCGATTTCAATCTCGAGTTTTAGAGACTCGATTTTGTACTTGAAGAACATCAGCCCTGAAGAAGAATCGGAAGAACGATTTGAAGAGGCATGATCTAATCTGAAGAGAACGAAGAGACGATTTGAAGAGGCACGATCTGGTCTTCAGATCTGCTGTCGAAGAACGAAGAAGAAGAAGGAAAAAACCCAACAAGGAAGATGAAGAAACCCAGCAAAACGTTGAAGAAACCCAGCAGGAGGAACAATCTGCCGTCGAAGAACGAAGAAGAAGAAGGAAAAAACCCAGCAAGGAAGATGAAGAAACCCAGCAGGAGGAACAATCTGACGATGGAGGAAGATGAAGAAACCCAGAACGAAGAACAGAGAGGAAGAACGCTCTGACGACGAACAGGAGGAACAATCTGAGACGAAGAACAGAAACGAAGAACATTGGGTCTGAAATGGTGAAACTCGAGTCTTTCAAACTCGAGTTCCATGTGGTCTTCCACACCACCTACGATCCCCTACAAAACGAGACTTAAAAACTCGATTTTAATCTTGGAACTCGAGTTTTAGACACTCGAGATGCTAATTTTCAACATTATTTTGAAACTGGACAGCTAACTAAATTTTTTGATATTTAATATTATTTAGAAAAAAAATTCAACGATGTCAAGGCCGTGGTTTTGTTCATATTTCATATACAGCCACCTAATTCACTAAAATTGGACAAAGTCTATTTGTTCTTGCGCCATTCTATGTGAATCATATATTGTTAAAGATATATAGAAGGACCACGTCCTTTCGATTAAATTTCTTAATCGAAAGAGGAAGAATGAGATAATTAAAAAATATCAGCTGCACAAGAAAATCAAGAGATGGTGAAATGAGAGCTTTGAGCTAATCAAATTATTTGGATTCTCAAATCAATACAAAATGCTTGGATTTGAATTCTCACATCTCAGGCATATAGATAGGCTTAAAAAAACTATTCTCACCGTGCAACTGTCAAAAACACAACTTACAAGAAAGCATTAATAATTACAAGACACACATAAGAAGACATAATAAAAACTAAACTTATTTATTTTCGAGGCATATCTCATACAGCATCTTTGTCCTAAATATGTCAATGGTAGAAACTAATATGATATATGAAAAACGATAAAGGTTTTAAGACAGATAGTCAATACTTAATTGCTACAGGGTCAACTTTTTACCTTCTTCCTTGAATCAAGCTGAGTCTATTATCAATAATACTGAAATTTTCCTTTACAACCAAGAAAACCATATATGTCATCAACAATAACCAAGACTTAGTCCCATATTTTTTGAGGTTGGTTATGGATCCTCAACAAACTTTATGTACCTCCCCTTCTGAAGATATCACAAGCATTTCCTTTAAAATGACTACTACCACCACTTCCTCCATTTTTGCTAACTATGCCTTTGCCACTCCATTGCTGCCACCACCATCACTGCCATCACCAAATTGACACATTCTATCATGGGTTTCATTTTTAACAAAAATCTTCACACTTTTCATTATTGCAAAAAGAGTTTTACCTATTCTACCCAAGAGGGAGCACAACAATAATATGGAAGCATAAACAATGATAAAATAGATGATAAAGAAGAAAATAGCAAAATAGATATATTCAAAATAAGGTTAAAACGGATTATAGAATATGAAAACAGAAACTAGTAAAATCTTACTTAAATAAAAACTTTAGTCTTTGATCAAACTTGAAAACAAACTGCTGTCTTTGATACAAGCTTGAAAATAAAACACTTTCTGAAGAGTTAAAAGATTACAAAATAAAACTGTCTGAAAAGAAGGGTTGCAAGATTACAAAGGTTACAAGATTACAAGAGGGAAAGTCTTTCTAAGGGAGAGGGAAGGCTATTCTAAAAGCTTTTGGTTTCTCTAAACTTTTTGGTCTTCTGAAAAACTTTTGAGTCTTCTAAACAACTTGTTCTCTGTCTTTGGAGTCCGTCTCTTCATAGATGTAGTGAACCGTGGTAAAGTAACCTGAGTAGGTACAGTTAACTCCAGTTAATCTATCGATGGAATATTATAGAAATTACTATTGATGGGTAGTAGTCTATTTGAGTCTGTTTGAGAATTTATCAGATCTCTTTTCACGCATGCTAGCAAACAGAAGTGACTTTTGAACATCTACTTGTATCTATCTAGTCTGTCTTGGATTTGTTTGGAAGCTATTCACACATGCTGGCAAATAGTGATTTGGCACAAGTGAATAGTGATATGTTGCCGTTGTCTATCCGGGAGAGCATTCTTTCTTGCTTGGCATATTTGTTTGTCTATCAATTTGTGTCCACGTAATTATCATAATCTAGTGGATCAAAGTTATCCTCATACTACTCATGCTCATGGATTACTCCATAATTACTACATAGAACGCAGTATGAAATAGGAAGATAAATAGGAACACAATCCTTTGTTGTCATTAGCCTAGGATCCTTAACAATCTTTCTTTTCCCAATAAGCCTTCTTGCTAAAGGTCTTGGACCATACACAGCTATCCTATTGGTGTAGCCATATAAATGGAAGCCTCTGTCTAATTCTTTCTGTACTTCATAAATCTTGTTACTCATGAAATTAGACCATTCTTGAGCCAGAGCATTTGGATCATCAAGTGATTAATAAGTATTTCCTGTATACCAATTGTATTTAGGGATACAATGGATAAGAACCAAAATGTGTTGGCCGAGCTTCCATACAATAGCTAATGTCCCAAGCTGGAAGAGTGCTCCAGATAGTGATCTTCATATAATTAAGTCCTCCAATCTGTGCAACTACTTCTTGGATGACTTTGGGAAATAAACTAATTTGAATTCCAGAAGTTATGATTAATTTTCTAATAAACCCTGCTTCTAGCATTTCAGATAACCATAAAAGGATCACAAATTACTGGATCTTCTATCTCCGTGTGTTGACACTCTATTTTGCAACCTGCATTTAACCTCACACGGAGGGTAAAAGGGTAATTTTGCCTTGAAAATATGCATCTTAATTCTGGTTACTAGATCCTTAATCTCATTTCACCAAAATGATCTTGATGTTGTAACAATCAAATCGACTGGTCATAAGCCTTAATCGGACCATTAGATTGAAAGTTATCATTAAATCAAGTTTTAATGGCTGAGATGCACTATCACAAATTGAGTCCGACTATATGTGATTATGAACAATTGATTCCAATTGGTTATAATTATAATCAATTTGAGATGAATGATGTGTCATAATTTGATTAGTTAGGACTACATTTTATGGTAAGGTTGCATACACCTAATTAATTAGATAGTTAAATATTAATTATTCAATAAGTAATTTGCACAATTATCTTTTAATTAGGGTAAATTTGGAACTAATTAAGTCTGAAATGGGAGTGATTGGAGCCCATTAATGTTAATTGGGAGCTAATTTGGGACCTGTTAATGTTAATTATACTGAAATTGTTTTCTAACAAATGACTTCTGCTCACCATTTCATTGATATCTCTTAGAATATTTTGAATCTATGAATGAGGTTAGTTTTCCAAGAAACTAGACATCCCGGGCTTCAATTTAAGCACAATAACGAGACAATTCCGATCAGAATTGGGTAGGATATGATTTTTTGAAGTTGGCTCTACAGGCTGTTACAGTAGTTACGGGAAAACCGAATTTTGCTTGCTCCTCACTCCCACCAATCTCTACATTTAATGCAATAGATTTTTCTCAAGGCTAAAATGAGGTCTAGGTTCATGATTCTTTGTCAACCCTCATTAAATGGCCTTCCATTCATATTTCCTCCACCACTACTATATAAACCCCCTCTCTCCTTCATTCTAAAGCACACAAAAACCCCTTCTCTTCTCCTCTCTTGAGTTCTAGTGAAGTTGAGTAGTCTTGTCATATCTTGGTCTTCTTGAGACTTAAGGTATTGATTGAGACTCACTCTTCCTTTCCTAACTCTTCTCTTCCTCCACCCTTAGGATCTCTACCAAGAGTCTCCTCTTCCACCATATGGATCTTGCATAAAGGTATAATCCCTTTTCCTAATTTTTTTTTGTGTTGCCATGATGAGAATTTAGGATTAAAGCATGATAGTAACTATTTAAATTCTCTTGAATATGTTTGAATGTTCTTAAATGTTCTTATGTGTTCTTCACATGTTCTTGGTTGTTCATCACATATTAATGCATAACATTAGTTTTAATCTTAAATACACATCAAAAATATGAAAAACATGTTTGTTTCATAATTCTTTCAAATCATTGAATCTAGGATATCACAATCCACTCACATTCACTAGAATTTATTTTTCAATCCAAATGAAATGCTTAATAAATTGAATTAGGGTTTATCACATGCACACACTTTAAATTTAACATGCAAATTGATTGATAACATATTGGATGATGTGATATGAATGTTGGCCACCATGGTTTAGAATACCGGTTTCACTGGGCAAGGTAAGTGCCTAACACCTTCCCACCTTGTAACATAACCTCCAAGCTTAGATCAAGGGTTAGTAGATCGAATGCTTATCCATGTAATTTTCAATTTCTAGATTGTAACTAGGAAACAAAGCCATGTACTTTATCTTAGATTATATCTGGGACCAAAGCCATGTAATTTCCTATGATTAATGTAAATTCAATTTTAAATTAATAAAATGAGGAATTTTTCAATTTTTGTTTTCTTAGTTATTCCAATAATTAAATAAGTGACGACTCCATTGTAGAACCCTTATTTTAAAGGGGAAAATATAATTAGTCGAACCTCTATTTTGAGAGGCAATAACACGACTCTACACATTCACATAGGTTTGGCCGAGCAAGCCTAAAAAGGAGGCCGGGGGCGCAGTCTGTCACAGTGGCGACTCCACTGGGGATATTGAGTGTTTAGCTTCAATTAGATTATGGTGGCCAACCATGTCATTGTTTGTTTATTTTTTTTTTTTTTTTTGTATATAATATGTCTAATATGTCATTATTTTGTATGTTATGTATCATTTGCTTGATTGAAATTTATTTTATTTGTGTGCTAGCCTAGAAGCCCGGTAGTATTAGCTGTGGATTGTGGTCTTCCTGAGACTCACATACCAAGCGGTGAGCCTACCACCCACTGCGACAAGGGTCATCATGGTTATATAATGGTTGTTTATAGGGACAAACTGTACTGTTTGGACCAACGCGACACTCCTAGCATCACAAGTTGGGAGGTACGACATCCTAGCTTGTGGGGACCTTTAACCCACCTTCTACCCATGTTGTAATGACCCATAAAACCTACCTTTAGGTCGGTCCATGTAAATTGCATTTCATTATGCATTTGTTTGGCTGTTGTTTGAACCTCATTATCTCGTGCCCTTCTGGCTCATCGGATGACGCCACCTTTGCCCTACATGTTGCCATGTCATCATGCCCATGCGCACTTTGTATGGCAGACGCCGTTAACTTCCTCCCCGTGTTAACCAACTGCCCCACCGTCATCGACACCCCATCCACCGCTGCCTTGTGTTCCTTCCTCCCATCATTCTTTGATGCAACCACCAATTGAGGCCGCTAAACACGCTCCGACGCTGCCCGTAGCCATGGTCCATATTGCTTGTCTTCTACCTTGAGCGATTCTTTACTACGCATCCACTGCATGCAATCTTTTTCATCGTGATCAATCATCCCACACCAATAGCAGAAGATGGGTAATCTTTCATATCTAAAATCCACTCACGCAGTGACGGACCTCCCATTTGAACTAGTCGACCCCGATAGCGCGGCATGGATATATCTATTGGCACCCGAATCCAGAGATAATTCCCCAGACAAAAACCTTTGTTTTCCACGTCCACCTTCTCCACTTTTCCCAAAGACTCACCGATGCGTAGACCGACCTCTTTTGTTTGGCTCATGGTGGGTAGGCCATGGATTTGAACCTAGAAGGACGCTTTGTTAAACTTGAGTTGGCTCACCACTCCCCAGCTTCTAGCTTGTGTACTACTAGGATGTATTTGTCAAAAGACCATAGACTAAGCATAAGAACTCTGTCCAAGTCCTCCTTTTGCTAAAAAAGGAACAAGACCTTATTTTCACTCACATCACTAACTTCGAAATTCTTCTGTCTTCCATACTATTCGCAAAACCCTCACCACTGATTCTAAGTTCACCCTCCTCTTCGTGCAAAACTTTCCTGCAAGGACAAAACCCGCTCCATTCTCTGATGGACTAAAGTCCACCTCACTCCCTTCTCTTCCTGATAGTTGTAACCCTCCGCACCTCTTCATGATGTCCTCCATAACGCCCCGATTAATACTGAGAAAACCAATTTCCACTGTTAGAAATGGAGAGAAAATCTTTGCCGTGCGGCAAGCCTATTTTCCACCTCTAGGGCTTCGTAGAAGACCTAGAGAGAAAACTGCACTTTAGAGTTTATACTACCCCTCACAATTAATTATAATTTATATGTTACACAATATTAGTTCATGTCACCATCTAAGGAATAATTAAATTTCAAAGCTCAGTTACTGTAGACACTCGATTTTGCACCCATAATTTAATCAAGGAAGATGACTAAAATGACCATTCATATACCCAAAATTTATGATTGCATTACATGCATTAATTCATACATTGCATATCATAAAAATGATCTTGAGATTCTAACGGTCGTGACGGTATGCCGGATTTCCAAATCAGATTGTCGAATTGAAAGATATTGCATGATCAAGTTTGCATAGTCTACATGCATTTTGTTTGGGTGGAACCAACCATGCAGGATTGATTTAAATTAATTCTGATTGGTTAGACAATTAAAATTAATTAAATAATTTTGTGATTGGCTGTTAGTTAGTGTAAAAAATAGGCTTGCTTGTATGGGAATAAAAGGGATAATCAGATAACAACAAAATTGTGGATAATCAAGACTTTTTGGAGTGTTTATCTACAAGATAATCAATACTATAAAGACCTGAATCATCAAAAAAGGATTTTAATTTTTAGAGTACGGATTAAAAACACGTCTAAGTGCAAGCCCGGGCTTAAAAACCTCAAAAAAGGAGTCTAAAATGGACATAAACTCAAACACGGGTCCAGCACCCAACAAGGCCATTTGGCACTCTTGGAGTGAAGATTGGCACAAATCCAAGGCACGGCCTGAGGGCTTATGGATTGAGAAAAATCTTACATTTTTTGATTTTTTAGAGATAATGACGCGTCCCAATTTGTATTCTGATAATTTAGCTAATTTTTCGAAGCATTCTCACCCTTATAAATAGAGGGTGCCTCTCAAAATTTAGCAAACTTTTTCACGCTTTCTAATCCCTCTCTTTCTGGCTCTTCCTTTCTTTTCAATTCTCCCTTACGTTAAAGACGTTCTGGAGGCTCTTGCCTTAGGAATTTCTTTTTTGTAAGCAAAGTATTTTAGGCTTCAAAGATAGTTGAATAAATTTCTTTGAATCCTAAAATATTCTTTCACTAAGAAGAGCACGCTCATGCAAGAGGTAGTCTATTTCTTTTCTTTTTCTAGTCTTCTTTATTAGTTTTGTATGATGATGCATGTTTGATTATTAATTTTGAAAGCATCAGTCATTCTAATGCTTTCAAATCTAGTAGTTAATTGCTGCAATTTATTAATTTTAACTGCCTTTGTGCCTTCATGCATAGTCCATAGGATATTCCAAGCAGTATGAGCAACCTCAACATTAAAGATTCTCTTAAATTCTTCCATAGAGACAGCATTAAAAATAGCATTCATAGCTTTGCTATTAAAAGTGACTACCTCTTTTTGAGAAGTTTGCCACTCACTCACAAGAGTAGTAGGCTTCTCCCATTCATATTCAACAAAATTCCAGACTCTCTCATCAATGGATTTCAGGAATGCTTTCATCCTTACCTTCCAATACGCATAATTATTCCCATCAAAATGAGATGGAATAACAAGAGAGTGTCCGTGTTCCATGACAACCGGGGTCAAGGATTAGCTTTTAGATCAAAGGATCTACACAAAAAAAAAAGCTACCCGCTCTGATACCACTTGTAAGAAATTTAGACCTCTTAAACTCAAACAGATTAACCTAGATATTTAGCCAAGTGATTAACTTAGGTAAATTAAGCAATTCTAGGTTAACACAAATATATCATATCATGCAATGTGCGGAAAATAAAGAACACACGTTATGATAACCAAGGAAAACCAAACTGGTAAAAAACCTGGGGAGGATTTAACCTAGCTATCCTCAAAGTAAAACAGAATTTACTAAGAAAGAATTAAAGTTTACACAATAGCGACTTAGACCACTAACATCCTATTGCTACCTCGAGTAGGAAACTTACTACCACGACCACGTGACAGCTCCGAGTCCACGGACTACTTCTTTCTTTGAATTCACAGCAAGCACAAGCACTCCTGCTTGTATATCTTTAAGTTCTTGAATCTGCAACTGAATGATCACCAAGTTCTTGACATCAATCTTGAGTTTGGAAACCCTAAGTATATGTGAAGGCAAACACCTCTAGATCTCACAATAAGATTCACACACACAGCATTCAGAACTCTAAAAACGTAGCTAGGGTTTTCCCTTTTATACTTAGGGCAAAACATAAAACCCTACACGTCAAATGGGCTTGGGCTGAGTTGGAAATTCTGCAAAAAAAACAATCTGCACGACTTTCAATCGGTCGAGTCTAATTCCCGATCGATCGAATTTGGCAGATTTGCACAGTAACTTCTGCAGTAACTCGATTCCAACTTTACATAAAAAGCACATACTTTGAGCAAGATTAAACAAGACTAAAACTGTTTTGATCATGGTTTTCCAACCTTAAAAAATGAAGTTCTAATATATTAGTTCCTTATTCCTTAGAACCTAACAAACTCCCCCTTTGGCAACCTGTGACAAAACACAAACTTAACATAAAGCTCAAAGTTTACAAAAAGAACAGCCCAGAACAAAACAATAGCCCAACTAAACAAATTCAACCTAACTACTATCTATCAGTTGCAAGTGTAGACAGCAACACGCACTACAAGAAAAGAGTCTATTAGCGAGGGCCATATGCCCTCGCAAAAATTCAAATATCATCGCAAAAGGTTATTAGCGAGGGCATATGGCCCTCGAAGGCCGTCGTATTTGCTCTTGTTGCTAAAAGAGATTTTGCGACCATACCTTCGCAAATAACTAATTTACGAGGGCAATCCACCGTCGCAATTGAACAAATTCGTCCTCACAAATATATTACCAAACGACGAGAAAAGTCGACGACTTATTTTTAGTGAGAGAAAACAGTCGTTGTTAACAACTATTTGTGAGGATCTTTATACCCTCGCAATTAGTTATTTGCGAATTCCAAATTGACGACGTACTTTTTAGTGACTAATAATGGCATCGCTAAAATTAATTTTTGAGGGCTTTTGGCCCCTCGCAACTTATTTTTTGCGAGGGGAAGCAATCGTCGTTAATAACTATTTGTGAGAACATTTATACCCTCACAACTTATTTTTAGCGAGGGAAAACAGTCGTCGTTAATAACTATTTGTGAGAACATTTATACCCTCGCAATAATGGCATCGCTAAAATTTATTTGTGAAGGCTTTTAACCCCTCGCAACTTATTTTTAGAGAGGGGAAGTTAGTCGTCGTTAATAATTGTTTGTGAGAACATTTATACCCTCGCAATAATTGCATTGTTAAAATTTAATTGTGAGAGCTTTTAACCCTCGCAACTTATTTTTAGCGAGCAAAACAGTCGTCGTTAATAACTATTTTTGAGAACATATATACCCTCGCAATAAAGGCATCACTAAAATTTATTTGTGAGGGCTTTTAACCTCTCGCAACTTACTTTTTACGAAGGAAGCAATCGTCGTTAATAACTATTTGTACAAACATTAATGACGTCAATATTCAATTAATTGCGAGGGACTATCATCACTATATAGTTATTTATGACCAAATTTTTATATCAGTGGTAATATTTTATATAATTTTTTAAATATTTTATTGTTTATTTATTTTTAATTTATTATTATCATTTTTGTTTAATTATCATGTTACAATAGTACAATAATTAGTAAATATTGATACAATAGTCCAATAACTACTAAAAATTAATCCATCAAAAGATAAAAATTCAAATAAGTTCAAACTTTAAAATATAAAATACACAAAGAAATCTTGAAATTAAAACTTGTGTTAAACTTAAACTATTCTATGACAAGATTTATATTAGTCTTCCTCTGAATCACTCTCCAAGTTGTTTTCAACCTCTATGTTATTGTTTGAGTTGTCCTCTTCATCTCTGCTAGTACCATCCTAAAAAGATGAATAAAAAAACATTAAACATCAGTTAAAATGAAACAATTAAAGTGAATTTGTAATTGTATCAATGCCTCATAAGTACACATACCACATAAAATCTAATCATATAATAATATATCATAAACAATGGTAAATTCCTTACGGTCTCAGATAAGCTATATGCAAGAAAAGCTATATTGCAACTTACTTATGAAGGCATAAAGCAACCACAAGGGCAGTTACCACTTCCAGTATCCCAAAACCACCAAATGTAACTTTTTTTTTTTTAATTTAACAATAACAATAACTTAATTTGATTACTTAAACCACTATCAAAATTAAATATAAATTAAAATAATATAACAATTATGTAAAAGTAAACCACAAAACACAAATGCTATACAAAATTAAATGCAAAACTTATTCATAGCTGTCAAAACAGTAGATAGTGTCATAGTCCTATTATCATTTATCAAAACTAAATATAAAATAATAATAAATTATAATAGATGTAAGTTATAAACCACAACAAACCAATAGAAAGTTGTAGAAGATCCAAGAGGCAAAAGCATAAGTTTGAGAACGTACCATGGTAGCTGCATCTATGTCAGATTGTTGTGGTATGCCCATTGATTGCAACTTTTGTGCAAACTTCTCCTCAAGCTTCTCCACAACTTTTGCAAGTTTGGAATCCATTTCCTCTCTAAGACGTGCCTCCAAATCTTCTTTTTCTTTTGTAAAATCTTCTCTACAACGTTTGCTACAACCTTTACTAGTTGAAGTTAAGCCATACACATCCTTAGCCTTAATACCTACTCCCATGCCAAGAACACGACCATGACTTGGTTCACCAACCACTTCACGAAAGATCTGATAATCATTTGTCTTAGTACCTTCAGAAACAGCTTTGGCCTTTATGGCATCCATTTTTTCCTACACAAATAAAAACCACGTGGATAATCAAAACAACAAACAAAAACTAAGGTTCATAGCAAAATTAAAATTTTGGTATAAGTTGCATACATATAATGTCTTAGCATGATCAGTTTTCCATTCTTTGCCATCCTTCTTTGTGTGAAATTTCTTAAAGCAAGCAATGGGGCTAGGTTCAGAACCCGTCTCAAGATACTACAATATTTAAAAGAAAAAAAAAACATTGGTAAAGTTATTAAACTATGTAAATACATAATAAAATGTAAAACTATTTGATGATAATATAATATACCATTTCATATTTGTACTTGGCCATTGGTACAGAACCTGTAGCGGAGAAAATTTTAGACTTATTTCTATTATCCTTATTTGTCAAACTTGTCTCCTGCATGCAAAATTCATACGCTAAAACATTAGTTTCTATGAAAATATTAACAAATAATGGTTAGAGAAAGAGTAAGAGAATTTATAACATGCATTCCATTTACACTCACCCCCCAATCTCCCGCCATCCACTTATCCACCATCTCTTTCCAAAAAGGGGTAGGAATGAAAGAAGGACCATTCTTGTAACGATCTTCTTTCTTTTCGTACTTCTGAAAAATAGGATTTCTTATGCGAAACATCCAATCAGAATAGCGGTGTTTGACTGATTCTACAAACGCTTTCTTGACTTCCTCATCTGGTTGTTTATGCTTAAAGCGTTGAGCTCTATATCGAGCATATAAAGTCTCTAGCTCAGAATTTGGGTATTCAGTAAAAGTTGTCCAAGCTCCATTAAGTTTTTGGTGAAAAAGAATGGTAATCTCTCGTGTGGCTTTTGGTGTAATAATTCTAAAAATTGAAATCAAACATGTTAACAATATCATATAGCTATGGTACCATAATTAATTTTAATAAACCAACATAGCAATAAGTCACTCACTTGCCGTCATAAATCTCAACCTCTATGTCACCATCTCCGGCATTGATGCCTCTAGCCTTTCCTCGACCCCTCTTTTTTCCAGCATTAGTACCTATTGATAATACAAATAATAATAAAAATTTGATAAAGAACATGTACTTATTAAAAAGAAAAAAAGAAAAGAAAAAGAAGCTCTCCTAATAAGGGAAAGAATCGTATAATAATGTTGTGAAATAAGTTAATAACAAAACATGTATCACATTTAGAATCTGTTCTTGATCTCTCACATATTCAAGCACACCAATATTATTTTAACAGCAAAAGAAATTAACCAAAAAAAAAAAATTCATGCTTAAAGTTTTGATTCCAGCTAACATTTAGTTTGAGTGCACAATTGCATACCCTGCTACCAGATGGAAGAGTTATTAGGCAACACAAGAATTTCAATGCTATTTAAGATATTTTACCTCATGTTAATAATAAAATTCCCATTACGTTATCTAACTAATGAAAATTATACCATGGAAAAAAAGCTAGAAGAATTATTTATCCCTCCAAAAATAACACAATGATTTCATCAATTTCAGTAGGGTATGATACAGCAATTCAGTAGATTTAAAATATAGACATCTAGTTGATAGATTTTAACCAAAATTTGAGCTGCCCCCATTTTCATAACTTCTCAAATTTTTTTTATAGGTAAATGAGCCATTCAATAAGCGCAAAGCACAACCCAAGTACACAGGAAATACAATTTAAAATTTGCATGTGTTGTGAACAATATCAGCAAAAGGTGCATAACAAGAAAGACAAAAACTCAATGCTTTGACTCCAGCTAACATTTAATTTGAGTGCACGGTTGCATACCCTGTTACCAGATGGAAGAATTATTAGGCAGCACAAGAATTTCAATGCTATTAAAGATATTTTACCTCATGTTAATAATAAAATTCCCACTCACATTATCTAATTAATGAAATTATACCATGGAAAAAAAGCAAGAAGAATTATTTATCCCTCCAAAAATAACACAATGATTTCATCAATTTCAATAGGGTATGATATAGCAATTCAGTAGATTTTAGATATGGATATCCAGTTGATAGATTTTACCCAAAATTTGAGCTGCCCCCATTTTCATAACTTCTCAAACAAAAATATTATAGGTAAATGAGCCATTCAGTAAGGGCAAAGCACAACCCAAGTACACAGGAAATACAACTTAAAATTTGCATGTGTCATGAACAATCTTAGCAAAAGGTGCATAACAAGAGAGACAAAAACTCAATAAGATGGAAACTATCTTTAGAACATCATGTACCAAAGGGAAATGAAATTAAAAAAAAAATACTAACATACAGCATTCGACACTAGTTCCATGATTGCAGAAAGGGCAACTGAAGACAGTATCAAGCTTGTCCATTTTATTATTGAACTTCTACTCCCTCCCTCCCTTTCACAGGTCTAAAACTCTCTACATACTAATGTTATTGTTCTATGTACATTAATTTTCCATGACTTATTTCATTTCATCCTCTTTGATACATCATTTACCTCGGTCATCTTAATTCTTTGAATAAATCAATAGTTTTTATCATCAATTGGATCACTATTATGAAATTCAAACTTCTAACAAAGAAACAAGTAAGATCATCACAATATTCTCAACCAGCCACTTGCAATGATGCTATAGTAATATGATGGATTTGGAACTGTTACGCATGATGCAGATCCTTGGTAGAAGTGCAATAATGAAGGTGCAACCAAATCACAACTTAAATTATGAATATAAGTAATTGCGAAAAAAAAAAAGGTATATAATGTAAATACTACCTATTATAATGGAATTAGAGGCCTGCGGTGCTCTTTCATCAGTTTGAGGCTCAGACGATGGACGTAGAATTTGTGAGAGCTCCTGCTCACAAACTTCATTATGATCAAAGGAAGGCCTAGTTGACTGAGTTTCTTGTAGTTGAGAGTCTTGAGACTCACTAATGCCTTTACCTTTCCTCTTAACTTTCCTTGCCATGCCAACCTACTATTAGAAGAATTAACATCCGTAAACAACACAATGAAAGTAGAATATAAATATGTTAATGCCACCACAAAAAATAAAGAAAATTAGCAGTTATGGGTATTAATGTGAAATTACACATGTTAAATCTCACAATTGCACTATTATATACCTATAAAACTGGAATCCTATAAATGAGGACAGTATTATGTGCCTATAAAATAAACCAAATGTGCTAACACTATTATATACCTATAAAATTTCATCAAAAAAATTTACATACCTATAAAATAAACCAAACATACTATTCTATCACATGAATCCTTAGGATTGATTCTGTAAAGCTAGTTATAACATTAGTTTATTCAAAGTTAAAGTAGGTCTTATTTATATAGATAGTAAAATATTATTTTAGATGTGTACCTTTGACTGATGGATCACCAAAAGCTGTAAAAATTGAGCAAATCTGCTAATAGAAAACAGAAATATGAAATTAGGAAGAGAGAGATAAATTAGAGGTGCAAAGAATAAAACTGGAGGGGATAAATCAGTACTTGGCACCTTGTCTTTGGTTTCGTTCACTAGCCTCTCTATGATGAACTTGAGAAAAACCAACAAATAAATAGTAGGATTTGTGCGGGAAATTTTGGGAGAAAGTGGCGGCAAATAGTGAAAATATTATGTGAAATATTTTAGGAAACCCATTAAATAAAAATAAAAAATCAAAGTCGCGGCAAAGAGAAAAATAAAAATCAAAGTAGGAAATATTTTAGGAAATATCTGAATGCATGTTCAAAGATCCTATAACCATATACAAAACCCATTAAAAATAAAATATAAACCATAAATTAGATATTGAAAAAAAAAAGAATATTAAGAGCATCTCCACTACTACTAGACTACAACTCTTAAATAGAAAAGGAATAAACAATCTGAAGACCTCAAAACCGAAAATAGGAGAAATTCTATTTTTTATATCTGTGCAGAAAGTTTGATTCTAGCAAAAGATATACTGCAGTGAACCTAATACAACCACTTCTCACATTCTTTTCTATAAAATCAAAAAGGAAGCAAGGTAAAAAACAAAAAGATCTGAACTTTCTTTCCAGGACTTGTGCACATTTTCTTAGCAACCCAAACAAAAGGAAATAAATTTAACCCCAAAAGAAAGAAAAAAAGTAGCAATCTTTTTCACATTTTGCTCTATTTGAAGTAATGGGTTTTGCTTTCTTGATCGTTTGAAACGATCCAGAATATCTTGAAAACACAGCAAATAGGCCAATAACACTGAAAAGCAAAGAAATAAAAAAAAAAAATTTTAAAATCCCAGATAAGAAAAATAGAGAAGTGAGAATGAGACAGACCTTGCAGGCATTACCCAGTATGTGTAATGAGAATCGACAAGGAAGAGCTGCGGCGGTGGCTAGTAATCCCGCAGTACCTTCGTTTCGCCATGCGCGACACTATTCGCCTCCAAGACCCTACGGCCAGCGAGGCTTGGTTTCACAAGCGGACAGACCTCAATGTCGGGCCGCCCGAGGCTCCGATCGTCGTGCTCATCAACGCTTGTAGCGGTGGTAGACACGGGCCTTAGCTTAAGGAGAGGCTGCATCAATTGATTGCCGAAGAACAGGTATGGGAAAAATGCAAAATAGAGTTTTTTGGTTTCTGTGAGGCATTTTGTCAAACAGGTTGTGTACTTCTTTTTTGAATTGGGAAATTGTTTGGGAAAAAAAAAATTGTAGGATGTTGATTTGAAGGATGTGAAGCTACATGAGTTTGTACAGTATGGTTTGAAATGTCTGGAGATGTTGGCTGGGATTGGTGACTCTTGTGCCAAAGACACTCATGAAAGGTTAGGAGTCGTGGTTGTTAAGAGTTTTGAGAGAGTTTGAGAATACCAAGTAGAGAACTGAGACTGAAGAAGCGAAGAGGTGAGGAAGTATGTTAAAGGGAGGAAGCCATGAGGCCCATGACCACGGACACAGAGCATTTAATCTGACCTCTGAGAGTGAGTCCGAAGTGAAAACTGAAGACAGTCAAAAGAGTGAAGAGAGTCTGTAATGAAGAGATATTCTGATCTGTACAATGCAAATCTCACCGTTAGATTGGATTTTGATACTTTTGAACTATAAGTTTATAACCGTTGATTCATTTTGAATTATTGTATATGTGCCACACGTGACACGGTCCACGTTGCCACTGAAATCAGTCTCAGTATTCAGCCATACCACTGAGTGGAGTGCTCAATTTTTACTGTTATCAAAACCGTTGATTTGAATTTTAATTTGAGTTAACGGCTGATATGGTTATTAGAAATTTGTGTGAGAAAAAGTTAATCATTGTTTGGGTTTACGCGTGGGTTGGCTGGCCTGGCATGTCAAATCACAATGGCATGGGAACAATGACAAATTTGTATCCCAGAGTCGATCATTTATTGCAGCACCAATCCTACAAAAATCTGCCACTTACTTCGCTGCACTGCAATATTTGAACATGGTTATAAGCTTTTTTCTTTTCCTTTTTTTTTTTTTTTTTTATGCCCTCTCTTTGACAGTCATTTATTGTAGCACCGTTCCTACAAAAATCTGCCACTTCCTTAGCTGGATTGCAATATTTGCACATGGTTTAAGCTTTATTTTTCTTTTCTTTTTTTCCTTTTTTTTTTTATGCTCTCTCTTTCACAGTCATATATTGCAGCACCAATCCTACAAAAAACTGCCACTTCCTTCGTTGTACTGCAATATTTGAACATGGTTATAAGCTTTTTTTTTTTCTTTTCTTTTTTTTGCCCTCTCTTTGACAGTCATGAATTGAAGAAACATGACACAATGTTTTTTTTTTATGAACATGACACAATGTTATGAAGGAATCGCAGTCCATAAGTAATTTACATATTATTTACTTTCTAACGAGAAAGCTTCATTGAAAATGCGGGACTACACTACACGTAGTGAATGTTCCACCTTTGCTAGTGTATGCACTAGTTTACTTTGTATAACTATATTTGACATTTCATAAATAATTTCTATCGTACTAAGCTCAAAAATTTTTTTATAAGAAATTGTGTTATAAAAAATTTTTATTTGTTAATTTAAATTTTAGAATATATGTAGCCGCATTTGGTTTGAAGTTTAGAAGGTTTAAAGTTTAAACAATTAGTATTATTTTTTTATAATAAACAAAAATAAATAGGAGTATGTGTATGAAATACATAGGTTAATTAATGAAATAAATTAGATATAATTCATAAATTGAATAGCTCCCCCAAATTAGATAATAAAAAAGATTATATGTCATATGTTAAAATAACAATATGAAAATGTTCCATAGTGAGCTATATCAAATACTATAAAAGAAAAATATAGTTCAACTATTAAATATTAAAAGAAATTATGGGTTTGCTTATATGTAAAAATGGTTTAATTTGAGCTCGATTTGGTTGTTCAATTAAGCTTAAATTTCATCAACACCAATATTTTCTCATGCTATGCAAATAACGGTAAGAATTGGAATCTAAATTGGTGTATGAAGGTTACATGTCGTGTACCCGTACTTGGATCGGTTTGCTCTCACAATCAAACCATCCAATCACACCCTAATTTCACCAATACCCATTCTTTACTGTGCTCTTCCCATCCAATGGTTGGACTTTGAATTTGGTTCCATTTTCAAAACTGTCAAATTCTAGACCCATGCTCCTACAAGGCTGGCCTAAAGCCCCCACCACAAAATGCTCAAAAATTTACTCCTAAGAAAAAAGGCATTGTCCCCTGTTATAAAAGTCTCAAAATTTTATAAAATTATATATGTGTGTATGTATGTATGTGTAGGTGTGTGTATATATATAATGGTTGTTTACCTTTTTTTTTTTTTTTTTTTATTAGTGATGCTAAGGATAAAACAAATTTACTATAGGATTACAAATTGACATGTTATCTATCACAAAAAAAAAGAGAAATTTAAACATTCATAATTAGGTTGTTGAAATTTATCAATCATAATCATTTTCATACTACATTGTGAACATTTTTTAATACCATTAATGCATTTTTCCTTTTCATTTCTATCAAGGCTTCCAAAATGCAAGACCAATAGCAACCTAACTCGATTGAAATCCTAAAATGTTTCAAAAAAAGTTACAAATGCTTCTCATGAATTTTTGTCTTAAGCCCCAAATTATGTTGAGCCGCCTCTACGCCCCTACACCTATCCCCTAAGGAAAAACTTTAACTACCTTGACCAAAAAATCTAATATACATCTTTTAAAATTTAAAGTAAGGACATTTTCCCCCTCTTAAATCAAAACCATTTATATCTAAGCACACGTGTAAGGGCACGGTTTGGGTCATAAGCCCAAGAAGTAATAAGATTAAGGCTCAAATAGCCTAACACAATGAATTTGTAGAGAGTGTGCCAAAAACTAGGCTTTAATGAATTGACTGATGCTTACAATGGATTAAAGGTGGGAAGTGAATAAGGAAAAACAAGCTTCATGCAAAGAAATCTTTCCTCAGCAAAATTTGAGGAGAGTAGTTCTTGAATATATTCTCTCTAAACTTAATTAAAATTCTAGTTCTTACCATGCTATAGTGTTTTCTCCACCGATTTTCTTATCCTCCCTTTCCTCTGGAGAGTTTTTTACATTATATAGCCTCTTTCCGTTGATCTTGGCCCTCCATTTGTTGATCAAGTATGCCGCTACTCGAGTGTTTGTCCCATTAGACGTTTCCCCAAACCTTTCGTGAGTTGCAACTACCTAGACAACACTATTCATAAGTCTTCTCCATATAAATGTAGCTAGAGGGTTTAGTGAGTTGCAACTACCTAGACAACACTATTCATAAGTCTTCTCCATAAGTCTTCTCCATATGGTGGTAACTTTCATCCCTTCAGACATGACAAGACTAACCTCCTCTTTGAAGCCTTTCCTCTACAGTGCAACCTCCTCTGGTAATGTGCCACTAACGTGGTCAAGGCTCGCCTCCTTGGCCTGACCATCCAAAGGTAGAGTCTTCTCCGCATCAACGTTGCATCCTCGGCCTCATTTATGTATCCCATGACATGTACTATTCTAAACTAGCATATAACCCATGCTTACATACGGGAATGTTTAATTGTAGTGGTACTATTAATGCTAAGCTTGGATTATTAAACATATAGAAAATTAGTTCGATCAAGACTTTTATATTTTGGAGTAATTATGTTCTATAATATAGTGTCAAATAAATAATGAAAAATTTACATTTGTGAATTTTTTTTTTTGGTTAATAAAAATGGGGGCCTTTATGGCTATATTTTACTCCCATTTGTGAAAGTTTAATGATCATTTGATTTTGTTATCTCAAAATAATAATAATAATAATAATAATAATAATAATAAGACATTTAAAGATATTAAAATGGTTTTTTGTCATAATTTCGAAGGATTAATTATTTAAATTAGAAAAAAAAAACTAGACTAACTATTGACACATATGAAAATCTAAGAGCTTACCAAGAAAAAAAAAAAACATGAAAATCGAAGAGGGATATTTGTAAAATCACCAATTTTTATGGTCGGTCAAGCCATATGACCATTGTGTACGTGTAAGTGATTGATTGATAACATAATTTTTGTTGCAAGTTCAATTAATTTTGAAAAAGGATTTTAAGAATAATTAAAAATAATAATTAATTATAAAACTAGGATTTGAAACCAAAAAAAAAAAAAAGGAAGAAAAGAAGAAAAAGATAATAGATGAAAAAGAGAGCCGGTATTTAAAAGAAGAAGAAGAAGGAAAAAAAAAAAAAAAAAAGCTTATAACCATGAGGCTTATAACCTTAGCGCCACCTGTCCAATTCAATAACCCTTTCCCTCAAATTTTTTTTCACTTTTCCCTCTAACACTTCCTCCTCCCAATTCCCTTTACCTCTAAGGGTGCGTTCGTTTGGAAGGAAAATAGGAAGGATGGAAAATAGAGGATGGAAAATAGGGTGGAAAATACTGTTTTCCACTGTTCGTTTAGGGAAGGAAAATAGGGAGGATGGAAAACTCGAGAGAAAGTTTTCTCTCCGGGCCCACTTTTTTTTCCTTCCAAATCGGAAGGAAAATATGGAGAGAAAAGTTCTATTGTAGCACTTTTACAAAAATACCCTCTTTCCACCTATTTTTTTCAACGTTTTTTTTTTTCTTCTTTTTTTTTCTTCTTTTTTTTTTCTTTTTCTTTCAACGTTGACCTGAAAGTTTTTTTTTTTTTTTCAACGTTAACAACAATATTGTTAACGTTGTTCACTGAACAACGTGAACAACAATATTGTTCACGTTGTTCACTGAACAACGTTATCAATGTTAACATTGTAACAACATTTTTTCTTTCAAATTTTTTTTTTTTTTACTAAATAACGTTGTTCACTGGACAACGTTGGTCTTTTTTTTTTTTTTTCTTCAACGTTTTTTTTTTTTTCAATGTGACTTGATCTAAGTTTTACATTATAATAATATAAATTTATATATATGATGTGATAATTTTTATATTATTTAATGATTAAAAATAAATTTATTTCTTACATATTATGTAACAAGGGTATAATAGTCAATTTATATAAATTACATTTTTCATCCTTTCCTTTTTCTCTCCAACCGAACACAAAAGTTTTCCATCCTCCCACTTTTCTACTCTCCCAACCGAACACACAAGAGGGAAAACTAAATATTTTCCATCCTCCCACTTTTCCATCCTTCCACAATTTTCCATCCTCCAACTTTTCCACTCCTCCAACCGAACGGACCCTAAATTTTTTCACTTTTCCCTAACACTCCCAACTCACGCCAACTGACAACCAAACTGCGCGGCAAGACACCCAAAAAAAAAAAAAACAAAAGAGAAAAGCAACTAAAGATCTCTCTACCAAATTCTCAACTCCTCACGCCATAGCCGAACTCAGTTTCCTCCTCCTTCTTCATCTTCTTCTTCTTCTTCTTCTTCTATTCTTCCTTCTTACACTTACACACCACCACCACCACCACCACCACCTTCGTCTCTCGCTACTGCTTCTCTCTCCAAACGACGCCAACTTCCATTTCTCCGCCGGCGGCGGCAGGCCTGTCGTCTCTGCTTTCTCCGGCGTCGACGTTACCAACTCTCTCCCGGTGAGTCTTATGATTTCAGAGAAAGTAGTTATTGGACCTGAGGGAATTTTATTTTTATTTTTTTGTTTATTTATTTGTCACAGTTAAAATTGGAAAGGCTTTTGATGGATATAGTTTTATTTTATTTTATTTTTATATTAATATAATATGGTTTTATATTAATATAAGATGTTATAGTGGTAGATAAGGCTATTGGTTTTGAGATTCAATCTCTATCTCTCTCTTCTTGGTTATTTGTTTTCTGGTTAATTTTTGTTCTCTAGAATTATTGGTTTTCAACTGAAATTGGTATTTGCTTAAAGCATCAATTGTAAATTTTTATTGTTACCATTCTTTATCTCGTTTTTTTCTGTCTCCTTTTCTAATTTTATATATATATATATATATATTTTTTTTGGGTGCGTGATTGAGCAGTTCTGTGCAACTTTCAAAGTTTTTGAAGAGCTTCATAATTTTGGAGAGCTTCATAATTTTCGTGGGTTCAAAACTCTCTGGGTGGGTGGGTAATTACAAAGAAATAAATGTTGAATTTTTTGTGTAATCTCGTTTCAAAGCAAAATGAGGAAGGAAACAAGAAAATGGCTTAATCTTAGAAGACAATGTGGTAGTGCATATCCTTCCAAGGGTTTAAAGACAAAATGTAGTGCTGAAAATATTAAGCATGTAAAAACTGTTAATTCCTTTTATCTCAAGGTGAGTTAAGTGTCAAGTTTACAACTTTATTTTCAAACATGCACCTTTCCCCTCAGAAAAATCTAGACTCCCCCAGGGAAAGACTACTTTTTTGTGGGGTGTACTTTATTGGCAGCACCATTTAACAAATAGTTACTGGTTCACCATTTGTCATTCTTAACCATCATGTAGGCTTTAATTAACAATTTTTTTGGGATGAAAGTAATGCACTTTTGCTTGTCCATTGCAAATTACAGTTTTCCTTCAAGCAAGCTGCCTATACTTATGCTTCTGATGAGCCAATTTATTGTCATATCATGTTTTTTTTTCCCATATTGCTATTCTCTCTCTCTCTCTCCAGACATTGTATTGTTTTGCAGTTTTAAGGACTTCAGGTGCATAAAATCTTGAAGATTCCTTGCTTCAGTGATTTGATCCTTGTGAATAGTAAAATATTTCTATTTCCAGTATGAATTTGGATGATGTGCTGTGCAGGTACAAAGCAACAGGGATTAGGTTGGACTCTGGTGACCTAGCATATTTGTCTTGTGAGGCCCGGAAATTTTTTGTTGCCATTGAGAACGACTTTGGAGTGCCTGGTTTTGGAAAGACAGTTATAACAGCTAGTAATGACCTCAATGAGGAAACTT
Source organism: Lithocarpus polystachyus (assembly GCA_033629205.1). NCBI lineage: Eukaryota > Viridiplantae > Streptophyta > Magnoliopsida > Fagales > Fagaceae > Lithocarpus > Lithocarpus polystachyus. The sequence continues at coordinate 57,066,344 of CM066170.1, read as the reverse complement.
TAGATGCTTTAAACAAACAGGTATTGATGTTAAAGCAATTTGGTTTAAGTAAATTATATTCACTTATTGTCTCAGATCTGTACCAAATGCATGCAAAACCCCGAGAGAGTTTGTATAATAGAAGTCTTCAACTGTTTAGAATTTTCTGTATTTCATCTTTGGTCCAAGTAGGATGACCAAATTGGATTATGATATGCTACTCAGCAACAGAGATCTCTCCATTGACAAGAGTGTTGCAAGGCAGTTATCTCATTCAGCTAGCATGCTGAGTAAATGATACATTTAGCTGTTGTCCTCTGCTGATTTCATTATAATATACTCACCCATAGCTCTGGTTTTTCTGGGTTGTCTTATTTATCCCATTATGTTATAAGTATGCAGAAAGCTGTCTTAGATCCTGAAAGTCCTAGAGAAATGTTACAGTTGTAATCTCTTTTTAAACCAAGATTGTAGTTACCTGACAAATTGATCACTTCTATACTTTCTCAAAAAGTTCGATTCCCATAGAAAAACATTGCAGGGAGAGTGTTTTTTAACTGCTCATAATGTGTGTATACATGATATTCACCTGAGCAGGTAGTTACTTGATACTTCCACATTCTACATGTAAGTTCTTTCAATAGTTCATAGCTTGCTCAAGTGAACATCATGTAATTCAGCTTAGTATGTTGTATATTTGTTTCTCATGTCTCAATCTTTCCCAGGATATCTCTATTTATTTTTATCTCAGATTCTACTCCTTTCTATCTCTTATGTTTCTTCTTGTCTATATTTTCTTTTCACCTCCTTTATCATAAATAAAAAGAATAAAATATTTTCCCAACAGTTTATGCATCCTAAGTGTTTGCCGAATTAGGATGTTATATCTAGATTCAAATTATATCAAAATTGAATTGTGTTCCCTGTGCAGGGTCATAAGGTTGATGCATTTCAAAGATGTGTCACCATGATAGAGCCTAGGCTTGTAATTTGGAATCATCTAGAGGCAATTTCCACTAAGGTATTTTTTTATTATCTCTTTTATTTCTGTTGTCTTCCTCCTATGTGAAAAAAAAAAAAAAAAAAAAAAGCTGGGCTGCTGCTGGGGAATTTGATTCCTTTTTGAGTGGTGATATGACTAGTGTTGGGGTAGAAGAACCTGATCTCTTCTTTTTAGATTTTTCCTTTTTGTATATCTAGAGAGAGGCAGTCAGGTACCCCTTTAAGGGCTCTCACCTTCTCTTGTCATTATTAGGCATGCACTAAGAATTTACAGTCAAGTACCCCTTTAAGAATCCATCTTAATTTGGGATTATAGTTTTTTCCTCATTAAGGCCAACTTCAAACTTGTACTGTCTTCCAATCTTCACACTTGTACTTTTTTTAAAAAAAGATATGTAAAAGGTACCAAGCTGGTATGAAACTTAGCTCATGCTTGTTTAAAATTGACTTATGAAGATTTACTATCTGCACCATCAATGTTAGTTATGATTAATACAATGCTTTAAATGGTGTAGATAAAATGACGGTTGATAAATCTTGGATGCATCTTTCTACTAGATCGTGCACTGAGTATATTAATGGAGTTGAAAACTTTCTTGAGTATGCATTTAAACATTCAATAGATGGAGATATGAAAATCAACTATTCGTGTATTGATTGTAGCAACAGATATCGTAGGACTCGGGATGAGGTCCAGTATCATCTTTTATTTAGGGGTATAAAGAGAGATTATACTACTTGGTATCTTCATGGGGAAGGTGATAGTGAAGAGGAAGGTGATAGTGAAGTGGAAGGTGATGATGATGATGGTATGTTATATGGTGACATGTTTGATATGATCAAGGATGTTTATCCATAAGTGGTGCGTGACAGGGAATCAAGTGGAAATGAACCACAAGAGCCAAATGGAGATGCAAAGAAATTTTATAGATTGTTGGAAGAGGTTAAACAGCCTTTGTATCCAGATTGTGAAAAGTATTCAAGCTTGTCCTTCATAGTCAAGTTATTGCACATAAAGTGCGTATCATCATGGAGCAACAAGTCCTTTAGTATGTTGATGGAGTTGTTAAAGGATGCATTTCCTATGTGTGAGAGACTACCTAGCTCGAACTATGAGGCAAAAAAGATTGTCAACGATCTAGGCCTCCATTATGAGAAGATAGATGCGTGCAAAGATGATTGTGCACTTTATTATAAGGAGTATTCAGAAGTGACTCAATGTCCAGTTTGTAAACTTTCAAGATGGCAACAAAATAAGGGTGGTAAAGGGAAAAATAAAAAGGTACCATGGAAGGTTTTGCGGTATTTTCCACTTAAATCAAGGCTACAACGGTTGTTTATGTCAACAAAGACTGCTGCGGATATGAAATGGCATCATGAAAAACGTGTTAATGATGGAGTGTTACGACATCCAGCAGATTGTGAAGCTTGGAAAAAATTTGACCAAATTCATGAGTCATTTGCAATGGATCCTCGTAATGTTAGGCTTGGACTAGCTACAGATGGGTTTAACCCATTTGGAAATATGAATATTAAATACAGTATTTGGCCTATTATCTTATTTCCATATAATCTTCCCCCTTGGATGTGCATGAAAGAGCCTTACTCATTGATGTCATTACTTATACCAGGCCCAAAGGGTCCTGGGAATGACATTGATGTATTCTTGAGGCTGTTGATTGATGAGTTGAAAGAATTGTGGGAAGATGGGGTGTATACATATGATGCTTCAACAAAGGAGAACTTTCAGACGAGAGCAGCAGTGTTGTGGACTATTCATGACTTTCCTGCATATGCTGTTATTTCTGGTTGGAGTACGAAGGGAAATTTGGCGTGTCCTTGTTGTCATAGTGAGACTACTCATTGCAGGTTACGAAATGGATATAAGATATGCTATATGGGACATCGTCGTTTTTTGGCCTTAGACCACAAATGGCGTAATAAGAAGTCACAATTTAATGGTAAAAATGAAAGGAAGACAGCACCCAAACGATTATCTGGTGATGATGTGTTAAAACAAATTCTTCCATTAAAGCCAATAATATTTGGGAAAGTCCAGAAAAAGCAATTTTTAGAAGGGCACGGGCAGTTTCAAAATTGGAAGAAGCATAGCATTTTTTTTGAATTGCCATATTGGAAAACACTTTTGTTACGTCACAATTTGGATGTGATGCATGTTGAGAAAAATATATTTGACAGTGTGATTGGGAAAATTATGAATATTAAAGATAAAACGAAAGATTCTTTAAGCACTCGTCTTGATCTAAAAGAAATGGGCATACGACATACGCTCCACCCCATAGAGGTTAATGGGAAGATAGAGCTACCCCCAGCTTGTTATACACTGTCAAATGATGAGAAAAGGGCCATATGCTTATGGGTAAAAAATCTTAAATTTTCGGATGGCTACTCGGCAAATTTATCTCGATGTGTGAATATTGAAGAGAGAAAAATTTCTGGTATGAAGACTCATGATTGTCATGTTTTCCTAGAAAGATTACTCCCACTTGCAGTGCGTGACTTTTTACCTAAAAAAGTATCTGATGCTTTGACTGAGTTAAGTAACTTTTTCAAAGAATTGTGTTCCAAAGTGTTACGAGTGGATGATTTGGATCGTCTTGAAACCCAAATTGCAATAACTCTCTGTAAATTAGAACAAATTTTTCCACCTTTTTTCTTTGATGTAATGGTTCACTTGGCCATTCACCTATCTTGGGAAGCTAAAGTTGCAGCTCCAGTGCAATACAGATGGATGTATCCAGTTGAGAGGTAAAGTTTACAAAATTTCTTATAATCTAAATTACAATTGCACACTAGTATTTTATTTTTGATAAAATTTCATATTATGCCTTCAAATATAGGTATTTGCACAAGCTTAAGAATTATGTCCGTAATAAGGCACACGCAGAAGGGTCTATTGCAGAAAAGTATTTAGCAGATGAATGTCTAACATTTTGTTCTCGCTATTTACATGGAATAGAAACCAAATTTAATCAGGTAGAGCGAAATTATGATGGAGGTACTTCCGCATGTGCAAATACCTCTCAATTGTCTATATTCTCAACACCAGGACGACATTTAGGGAAAGCAATAAGGTGTGAGTTGAATGATGATCTTCACAATGAAGCAACATTTTATGTCCTTCAAAATTGTGTTGACGCTGACCGATTTGTTGAGTAAGATGATCTTCACAAAAATTACTTCTTTGATATTCTCATGATATGATATTAAAACTTATTATGATATTTAACTATGTGCAGAGAACATAAGAACATCCTTACAAGTACAAGTGTTCTCGACATTGACAGGGTACATAGACAAGAATTTATTGAGTGGTTTGAAAAAAGAGTAAGATAGTAATTTATTTTGAAAATGTATGTTTGTTTATATTTTAACTATTACAACTTGAGTTTAACCTTATTTAGGTTTTATTGTAGATCACTAACTTATATAATACAAGGTAAGTTAATGGGCATATGCTTTCATTAGCTCGGGGCCCTGAGAAAAGAGCTATTTTTTATCGAGGTTACAATATTAATGGGTTCAGATTTCATACAAATCAGTGTGATGAAAGTAAAAGAACACAAAATAATGGAGTTATGGTGAGAGGGGAGGATCAAAGTTGCAATGTGCCTTATTATGGACAACTAATAGACATTGTTGAACTTCAATATACTGAAGGGAACAAAGTTGTGTTGTTTAAATGTGATTGGTATGATGTATCTCGTGAAGGAATTGGTTATAAGAGAGATCGGCACGAAACCACTATTGTTAATACATCACGAAAGTTGAAAACCGTAGAGCCATTTGTATTAGCATGTCAAGCAACTCAAGTTTACTATGTTAATGGAATAAAAGATCCCACATGGAATGTTGTGATTGAAACCAAACCACGAAACCTTTATGAAATGCCATCAGATGAAGAAGAGCCATACCAAGAAGAAGAAAATTTACACTGTAATGCAAATGTGCTCCTGGAAGAAAATGAGGATGATGATATAGATTGGAGTAGGAGTGGTGTTGAGAATATGATAATCGAGTGACATGAAAGGCTTATGGCCTCCACTCCATCACCGTATTTGGCTTCATCCAGATTAGTCATCCGTGTGCATAATACTAAGAATGCTTATTGAAAAAGAAATTTAGTTACAGACAAGGTACGTGCAGTTATCTTTCTTGCTATCTTTCTTAATTCTCTAAGGTTATTACCCTAAAAGTATAGAATGCTCTCTTAGACTCCATTGAGTTTAATATGTGATTATACTATCTATTTTGACTCTGTTTGAGCTTGAAGTTGCTTTTTTTTTTTTTTTGGAAAGAGATACTATTGTTGGCTTTATGAATGTGTCCCCTTCATGCTTATACATCTATTTTGTTTCAGACATGCACTTTAGACTAGGGAGGCAGGGACAATGGAGTCATGAACACAATTTAAACCGCATATTTAAGCTTGATCAAAATTCTTGGATACATGGAGGTTATTAGTGAGGGCATTGACCTTTAATATATCAATTGCAATCAACTCAAAAAATAGCATTAAAAATTTACCTCTTTACCAGATTTCTTATCATTTAAGCCAATGTCTATTTGGAAGTAGAGTCGAATTTGTTTTGAAAATATCAAAATGTCTATAAGTTCATAATAAGAATGACTTAAAGCTTTTAGTGGTGAAACAAGGATTAAATTTTAGTTTCTTTTGCTAGACTCTCATATGATCTTGTTACTTACATGTAACACAATGGTGGATTTAATGGTTTAGAAACATTTCTGCAATAAGCATGAGTTTTCATAAGTAAAACTTTTTTTTTTTTTTGGTTTGTAATTAGGGTGTTAATGTTAGCGGTGGTTAATTTTCTGAATTTTAGATTGCAGGGACAGTAAGAAAGCTGCGCATTTTGGTGGTTGCGGATGAAGTTTATCACCATCTCACTTTTGGAACTAATCCATTTGTGCCAATAGAAGTATTTGGGTTAATAGTGCATGTTCTCACACTAGGTTCCATATCAAAGAGACGGCTTGTACTAGTTTTAAAGTTCTTGGATCCAAGTTTAAATTACTGCCTCCAATTCTCACCACTTAAATGCCTTGCACTGATTTTAAAACTAAGCTTTATTTTTTTGTTCATCTTATTTCCCAGTACTATGAGTGATTGGCAATCACTGATTGCTATATGTGTTATGGATATGTAAATAACATTTTTACTATAGTCTAGTTCATGCAACTTTCCAAAGAAGTGATCATGTAGTTCTTGTAGTGGTTAATTACATGATAAAAAATGATGGATAAATTAGAATTATGAAGTTCAAAGTCAAGCTGAGTCCGAAGGTTTCAAATAATTTGAGCAAACCATCTATAAGTTGGTGGCCTAATTGAAAACCAGAGATGAAAAACAAGATATTATGAACTTTAATAGGCATAATTTTGAATACAAATTTCCTATCACTTTATGTTTCACCAATCATTATATTCTTTGAATTTTAGAATGATTTTTATCTCCAAAGAAAATTAATATTTTCATGATTATTTGCAAAGGCCAATTGTGGCTTTCGCAAATAATTAAGTATTAGTGAGGGTATATTTTTAACTCACACAAAAATTAAAATTTTTGCAAGGAATTTTTATTGTCCCTCGGAAATAATTTGGTGGAAACATTTTCCTCCAAAATTTTTTACATTTTAATGATTATTTGTGAAGGTAAATCTTAACCCTCGCAAATAATTTAGTATTAGTGACGGCATTTTTTTAACCGTCACAAATAATACACTTTTTGCGAGGGATTTTTAATTGTCCCTCGCAAATAATATGGAGGGAAAATTTCCCTCCAAAATATTAGTATTTGTGACGGCTATAACATATAATTGCGACAGCTTTTTTTACTGGTCACAAATATTTCACATTTTACGAAGTATTTGCGAGGGCTTTATTTTGCCATCACAAATAAGATTTTTTGAGAGGGCTTTTTGGGTCCGTCAAAAATTCTTGGTCGCTAATAGGCATTCTTTTTGTAGTGACGACTGAATCAATCTGTATATTCTTGTAACACTTAACAAACACATAAACACATGTGTGGAAAATACAAGTAACATAGAAAATAACTTCTTGATTTCACATAACACAAAATAAAGACATATATCAAGAATAACCTCATAAATATAGATCAATAAGCAATGCAGCACAGTGAAATAAGAAACATATACAAAAATGTATCTCATATATCTCCCCCTATCATGAGCCAAAAAAAAAATGAATACACAATAAAGCACCTAGATACAATCTAAAAGCTCCACAGCTCCACAGAATCACAACAGAAAGCAAAATCTCCCCCTAAGACAAAAAAACTCCTATACTACAATGTGCAATCTCCACTACAATGTACTCCCCCTTTTTGTGACGAATTGCCAAAGGGCACTCACTCATCATCAAAAGGAGGTGGCGGAGAAGAACGGTAAAAACTCTTCAAATCTGCCCGCAATGCTCTAATCTCATTAAGCATATCCACCAGAAGCTGACCGTGAGCTGCCTGGACGATCATGACAGTGTCCAACATCCGACGAATGTCCGAATCATCCGTAGGTGAACGTGGAGGAACAGCAGTAGCAGTAGCAGTCGGATCTGCAGACGTCTCTGCCGAAGGAGCACCTGTAGAAGAGGGAGGAGGAGTGACACCAGATGGCTCAACCTTAGGACGCTTATAGCTAGCTCGAAGCTGAGCAGCCCTTTGCCTAAGAAAGGTGGCACCTATGGGAGCAATGATATAAACAGGCTCAGAAGCAGGGAAATCACCTAACTCTAAATGAAGAAGAATCCTATGAATAAAAACAAGAAAGAAAGGTGGCACCTATGGGAGCAATGTATGATGCTACAGACCAGATAGAGAGACACAGAAAGAAAAGAGACAAAAGAAAAACCAAGGGCAGACTACAAGATTAGCACCAAAAATAGTATAGAAATAACAATTCTATATGATGCATGAACAAAATATCCAAATGATGCATGGTCTAATGCAATGAAAATAGTTTAATTTTGTTCCAAATTCACAAAATTGGCTTGAGCAAAAATTTTATATCAAAAATTCCCAAAATTGAAAAACCCATTTTCACAAAAACCAACAAATTGAGAAATTGATCATTACACAAGTTAGAAAACACAATATAATGATCAAATAAGTCAATCTAACAAGCCAATTTCATCAATTTAAGACAAATTGAACAAAAACCCCAAACTTGGTATTTTTCAAGCCCTAGAATTTTCAATTTCTCACAAATCATCAAATTGATCAAATTAAACCATATGGATCAGTTGAATATAGTGTCCCAACAAAAACCCAATGTTCAATTCACAAAGAAAAAACTTGTAACATCAAAAACCCCAAATTTGAATAGGTCCAAAAATTTCAAAGAAAATGCATGATTTAATGCATGTAAATTGAAAATAAATGCAAAAGGAAGGGTATAATTGTCTTACCGGCTCAAGAGGAGTGAATCCTTGCAAAAAGTTCGAAGGAAAACGACAAAAAATTGCTTTGGAGGCTTGACCGATTGGTGAGAGAGAAAAATGGATTTTGAAAAGTTTTAAAATGATGAAGAACACGTGAAGAAAAAACCTTTTTAAAAACACTCATCACGATTTTTGATCAGTTGAAAATACTTCGATTGATCCAAAACAATCAATCGAAGTACAATGCTGAACATAGTGTATTAACTTCCCATGTCACCAGAACAATCAATGTTCTGGTGACATGGGAAGTTAATGAATATTTGTGTGCATAACTGGTATTGAAACTTTTGCTATTATTTATTTATTATCATTGGGTTATTACTTGAATCTTAAGTGGTTGACTGTTCGACGATAAACAGTCCCTATTAAAAGAACCATCTAATAATTTTTCTTGACTAGTCACTCTGTCATTGTACATTTGAGTTCTAGGGTCAAAAGTTGTTACCTAAGACTTAAAGTTGCCTAAGAAGACCGGGGCTTGTGAAATGCGGATGACCATAGGCATGTTTTACACTTTCCCGAAGCAGTAAATGAAAAATGAGATAAGAGATGTTAGCAACTTAGCAATAGCAGAATATCCTTACCCGTGTAGGCAGAAACGATACCTATTCTTAACAAAATGGAGTCTCAAAAACTCAATTCTTTTATTTTCAAGCAGAGCACCAGTATAAGACCTACCTAGAGGCCTCTGAAAGTCATGTTTTTACTTAAGAAAGTTTTCGTTAAGTATCTTTCAAGGTACACGCGATTGAGTAGGTCCTTGACAAGTGGACTATAGCTTGCATATGTTAAATAACTCATTTAATTTAAATTTTAAAAGAAGAGCAACTGACTTTTTTTATATGGCTATCAAGCTCTTTATACTAGCCAGTCAGCCAAAGTCCTATTACTATACTTTTCATTAGAAAAAATGATGAATCCTGCTGCAGGGAATACATCATTTCTTCTTCACCACAAAAAAAAAAAAAAAGCTTTAAATTTTTCACAAAAAAAAAAAAACATTAAATTCATACCTCAATACATTTTTATATGTTTTATTTGGGAGCAAACATATCACAACAAAGCATTAAATTTTTCACAAAAAAAAAAAAACATTAAATTCATACCTCAATACATTTTTATATGTTTTATTTGGGAGCAAACATATCACAACAAAGTATTAAATTTTTCACAAAAAAAAAAAAAAAATTCATACCTCATTACATTTCTATATATTTTATTTAGGAGCAAGCATATCATAACAAATCATAATACATTCTTTAAAAAATGAAACAAAACACAACAAGACAAAATAAATTATACCTCCATTACTTTGAAAATTGGATTCTTTCATGTTTATGTGAACAAGACACTACAACAAAAGTGGGCTATAGTGACGAAATCTAGTGAGGAAAATTAAATTCATCACGAATTGATAACATTTAGTGACGAATACAAAAATTCGTCACCAATTTTGATAAAATATTTTACTACGGTGATGGAATCAGTAATTCGTCACTTAAGATATTCGTATTGGTGACGAAATAAGGTTTTCGTCGCTATAGCTCATGAAATAAGACGGGGCCATTGTGTTTTTATTTGGCGGGCTGTACCATTGTCCATGGCGATGAAATAAGGTTTCGTCACTGATGATAAAAAATTAGGCGCCCTTTCAGTGTTTTGGGCGCCAGAGTTTTTAATTTACTTTTATTTTTAATTTTATTTTTGGGTAAAAAATTGTAACCCTAAATCCCCAAATCACTTATAAATTTTATCTCTCTCTCTCTCTCTCTCACGCACACACACACGCTGCACCAACCACCAGCCGCTGGCCAACCCAGCCACCAGCTGCCGACGAGCTGAGCTGAGCCCAGAGCCGACGCCGACGAGCCTAGCTCAATCATCCCAGCGCGCCGACGCCAATCTTCTCCACCGTTAGGTCTATTCTTCTCCCCCTTGCTCTCTCTCTCTCCCCATATTTGATTTTATTTTATCTGTGACTGAGAGTTCCTTCCCTTTAATTTGTTTCTATGGTTAGATTTCCGTTAAGGTTGGAGATTTTGTGTCTTGAAAGATGAAAGGACTGAGTGTGATTGTTTGTAGATCCATGGGCTTGGGTTTTCAAGTGAGAGTGGTGGTTGATTGTGGATCATTATTTTATGATTAGACTAAAGATAGTTTTTTTTTTTCCTTCTTCTTCTGTTCGTGAAGGCCATATTGTGGGGTTTTGATTTTTGTTTATTTGCATGTGAAATTGGCCATAAGAATCTTTTTCTAGCAAGTTGGTTTTTCTCAATTTAACAAAAAAATAAAAATAAAAACTAGCTTGGATTTCTAGAGGTCCCACTTGGGACGTTACTGGTTTGGTTTTCTAGCTTTGCTTTATGGATGTGGCACTTGAGACTTGACTGGCTTGGCTTTCTAGTATTTGGCTTGGATTTCTAGTAACTAGGTTGGATTTACCCTTTTCGTATATGAGAACTTTCGGTGTTGTTGCTATTATTATTATTATTTTTTAATTTTTCTTTTTTCATATCTAAAGATAACCCCATGTTATTTTTCTTGTTTATTAGTGGGTGAATTTTTTATTGAATTGTATCGATTGTTAATGCGTGAGAGTGATGGAAGACATATGCATTTGAGTTGGGTGACCTAGAAAAGTGAATTTGAATATTATTTTCTGCAGTGATTGAGAAGGTTCTGTACAGTTTTCGAACTGTGTTTATTGAATTTATTTGTATAAGTTTCGGGTTTTTCTATGATTCTGTGTATATTTTTTAAAATAAAAATCGTTTTGGTTTTTTTTTTTTTTTTTTCATAAAAAAAAAATTAAAAGTCCTTATGGTCTTTTCCTTTGATAAAGTCCTTTTGGTCTTTAAAAATTACAATAATTTTCTAAGGCTTTTTGGTCGAGACCTTTTGTAGAAGTTTGTAGAAGTTGTAAGTGTACCAAATTACCAATGGAGTAAAAAAAAAAAGAAGAAAAAAAAAGAAAACCAACCCAACACGCATTCCCCACTTGACTATTTACCCTTTTCTGCAACACACCAGCCATGTGAATGTGATAGTACCAAGAAATCATGCATCTTGCATGTTTTACATCTGTCATTTTTCCCCGCTTTTTTTGTTTGTTTGTATGTATTGCAGAGCTAATCCTTTATTAATGACTCCCTATGTATATTTCTATTTGTTATATGTGGGTGTGTGTGTGTGTGTGTGTGTGTCTTGAGGGTGGTGGTGGGGTTGTGAAGGTGGTGCTCAATTATGGTGGTGGCTGTGTTTTTTCTTTAATAGTGGTGGTGGGTATTTTGTTTATGGTGGTGGCTGTGTTTTTTGTTTATGGTGGTGGCTGACTTTTTTTGTTTAATGTTGGTGATGAGTTTTTTGTTTATGGCAGTGGCTGAGTTTTTGTTTAATGGTGGTGGTGAGTTTTTTGTTTATGGTGGTGGTTTTGGTTTTTGTTTAAAGATGGTGGCTAGTTTTTTTTTTTTTTTTTTTTTTAGATAGTGTTGGCTAGATTTTTTATTCGTTGTGGTGGTTGGGTTTGTGTTTATGGTGGTTGGGTTTGTGTTTATGGTGGTTGGGTTTGTGTTTATGATGGTGGCTGGGTTTTTGTTTTGGATTTTACTTTATTTGTTTTGTTTTAAATTGGGATTTTTCTACATTCTTTATGATTTCTTCATGGTTTGTAATGTGGGTTGGGTTTTTAGTTGATGAGAATGTTGTGGGTCTTCTTTCGTTGATAGTTTGGCTTCATATGATGTTGTTGTCTAGTTTGTTATTAGGTACTATGGACATTTTTGCGTTGTCTTAATAATAATAATAATAATAATAATTTTTTTGTTGTTGTAGTACATCTTATTAGGGATATAGGTTTGTAGTCTAGTTTGATACTTATGTATTTTCTTTTATACTTGTGCAGATATGGGATTGGTGGCAGAAAGATAGCTTCTGTGGGACTACTTGAACTCAAATAATTTTCTGTAAAGTTTGGAAGCTAAGACATCATTTGTATATAAATGGTTGTAATTACTTTGTGAACATCTTTATTGCATTTTTGGATTGTACGAATGCTTTTTTTTTTTATGGATTTGGTTAAAAATGAATGGATGTTTTTTTTATGGATTTGGTTAGAAATGAACAGGTTAATGTAATGGCAAGTAAATGTAAAGAATATTAACAAAAAAATAAAATGCTAATGTAATGGCAAGTAAATGTAAAGAATATTAATAAAAAAATAAAATTGGTGCTAATAATTTTTGTCGCCATATCCGACTATAAGCAAAAATGAGTGACGAAATAATTTGTCACATAATCTATTGAAATTAAAAAACAAAGTGGACTATGGTGACGAAACCTTTCATCACCATAGAATTTGGATTTCAAATCTTCCTAATCTAAAAATCAATCAATATTTTAAGTTTGATGGTAAAAATTAATTATCATAGAATAGTGTTGCATGTAGTGTCTTTGTCATGGTTTTCATAGTTTCGTCTCCAACTTCCTTGTTAGAATTTATTAAAAGGTTTGTGTTGATGGGCACCTTACAGTCCTGTTAACAACAGCTTTTTGCACTTTTTTTTTTTTACAACTTTTTATTCTTTTTAAAAAAAAATTAGTAATTTTTTTTTATCTTTTTAATAATTTTGTCCTTTTTATTAACACAACCTAGTAAGGGAAATCTTAATAAGCACCACATGGTGCTCGTTAACATTTTCCTTATTAAAATCCATGTGGGTGGAAAGTTTCTTTTGTCAAATTTGGATTTCAAATCTTCTCAAAATAAAAATCAATTAGTATTTTAAGTATGATGATAAAAAGTAATTATCATAGAATCCGACATGTAAGTTAAAAATAAAGAAATAAATAGAAAGCTACATCCAAGACTTTCAGTATATATGGCTATCAAGCTCTATACCAGCCATTCAGGTCAGCCACAATTTTTGTGTCACAACTTGCCACGTGGCGAGTTGTGATTAGTGAATGTATGATTGTAGGATATGTAGAGACACATTTTCACCACTCGTAACTCACCACGTAGCGAGTTGTAGCACAAAATTGTGCTTTTTTTTTTTTTTTTTTAATCTCACATAGCATGACTCATCTTTCACTAATGTGAACAGGTTTTGAAGGAAAACGTGATTTAAGTGTGTGGGTCCTTGACAAGTGGATGACAGCTTGCATTCGTCGAATAACTCTTTTAACTTTATTTATAAAAGAAGAACTTATTTTTTTATATGGCTATCAAGCTCTCTATAGTCTATACTAGCCAGTCAACCACAGTCCTATTATTGTACTCTTCATTAGAAAAAATGATGAATCCTGCTAAAGGGAATACATCATTGCTTCTTCTCTCCCTTCTTCTTGTTTGCCCAATCTACACTTCCCTTGACACCATAACACTAGACCAACCCCTCAAGGATGGTGATGGTCAACTTATACTTTCAAAGCAGAAAACCTTTGCACTTGTGTTTTTCAGCCCCGGCAGTTCCAGTCACCGCTACGTTGGAATTTGGTATAACCAAATCACCGAACAAACCGTTGCGTGGGTTGCAAACAGTGACACTCCTCTCAATGATACCTCTGGAGTCCTCTCCATCAACGGTAAGGGAAACCTTGTACTCCACACCCAGAACCAAACCACTCCTATTTGGTCCACCAACGTTTATTTTTCTGTCTCATCCACAAATAATTCTATGGCTAAGCTCTTAGATATAGGAAATCTTGTTTTGGTTCAACAAGACAGCCAACGTGTCACATGGCAAAGTTTTGATTATCCCACCAATACTCTGCTTCCCTTTATGAAACTTGGGTTGGACCGGCGGACCGGGTTGAACCGGTTCCTAACATCTTGGAAGTCTAAAGATGACTCGGTGTAAGTTCGTTTAGACCCCTTAAACCCAACAGATTAACCTAGAGAATTAGCCAAGTGATTTACTTAGGTAATTTAATTAAAACTAGGTTAACACAATTAAGCAAAAATAACAAAGCAGCGAAAAATAAACAACACAAAGATCTGATGACCCAGGAAACCACACCGGTAAAAACCTGGGGAGGATTTGACCTAGCTATCCTCAAGGTAAACTGAATCCACTATGAAAGAATTGAAGTTTACACAATAGACTTAGACCACTAACATCTTATTGCTACCCAAGTGTAGGAAACTTACTACCATGACCCCATGATAGCTCCGAGATCCACGGACTCCTTCTTTCCGGAATTCTTCAGCAAATCCACAAGCGCACCTGCTTGTATATCTTTGTATTCTCTTGATTCTGCAACTGTAATGATCTACACAACTCTTGACATAAATCTCAAGTTTGTAAACCCTAAGTGTATGTGAAGGTAAACACCTCTAGATCTCACAGAGAGATTCACAAACACAGCAAAACAGAACTCTAAAAACGTGGCTAGGGTTTTCCCTTTTATACTTAGGGCAAAACATAAAACCCTATACATTAAAACGGGCTTGGGCTGAGTTGGAATTTTCTGCAGAAAAACGTTCTGCACGATTTTCGATCGATCGAGTCTAATTTTTGATCGATCGAGTCATACAGAAAGTGAACAGTACTTCTGCATAAAAACTCGATTCCAACTTTACAATAAGACCCATACTTTGAGCAAGTCTAACACACGACTCAACATTGTTTTGATCATGGTTTGCCAACATACAAATTGAAGTTCTAAATACATTAGATCCTAATCTTTAGAACCTAACACTCGGGAATTGGCAACTATTCATTTCGATGGGTTCCAATTGGGTACCCTCAGTTGTTCTTATACATGGGTCAGACTCCATTATTTCGTTTGGGATCTTGGACTGGCGTAACATGGAGTGGTGTACCCAGAGTCGCATCAAATTACTTCAAAATTAGCATTGTGGATAATCAAGATGAAAGCACCATTATGTATAGTATATGTCCAAATTTACCTACCAAAGTTATTGTTAAAATGGTGGTGGAAGAATCAGGAATTGTGGAACGGTCCTTATGGCAGGAGACCACATGGGTCGAATATTGGTCCGCCCCACAACAGTTGTGCGATAAGTATTTGAATTGCGGTCCAAATAGTTATTGTGACCCACACAATAATATGGTCAGTTTTGAGTGCAAGTGCTTTCCTGGATTTGAACCCAAGTCCTCTCGTGATTGCATGAGAGAAAAGCAAGGAGTGTCAATGTGTAACAACGGAGAAGGGTTGTGAAGTTGGCACGTATGAAGGTGCCAGATACTTCAATAGCACATGCGGACATGAGTTTGAGTATGAAAGAGTGTGAGCAAAAGTGTTTGAGGAATTGTTCTTGTATGGCTTACGCAAGTGCAAATGAGAGTGTGGGAGGGATTGGTTGCTTGACATGGCATGGGGACTTGGTGGACACAAGAACATTTCCTGATGGAGGACAAGATTCGTACACACGTGTGGATGCGGTTGTATTAGGTACTCTTAAATCTTTTTTCTTTAAAAATTTGGTAAAACATTTTATGAAAATACAGTGACTTTTTTCATTACTTTTGGAGGCTGGGTCACCGGTTCGGTGAGCTAGGCAAATGACGAGGGTAGTCCAGTGGTTAGAGCTACCACTATGATGATCAGCGCCAACACTCGAGTAGCTAGAGCCATCACTCTAGCAACCGATGCTGGCAATCCGGTCACTGAAGCTATTTGCTAGAGGTTTGATAACTGAAGCCACCATTCTGGTGGCCGAAGACATCGCTCTGGCAGCAGTTGCCCCCTGTCCGGTTGTAGAAGACATTGTTCAAGCTACAATTACGACAGTCTGGTCACTAGACCTCCTACACCAGCAATTCTAGTGACTTAGCTACTGCTTTTGTTTGTTTGCTTGAAAATATTTATTTGTGATACTAAATACTTGAAAATTTTATTTATTTTACTTAAAAAAAAACAGTGTTAGTCAAAGTTCATGTCTATTGTATTATATTAGTCTGAAATTTATGCAGAATACTAGTTCAACATCTAATATGCCCTATGGATTTAACCTTCTATGGTACTAACTTTAAAGTTGATTTTGGTCATACTATTGAAAGATGATTTTCTCAATTTAAAATAGATCTATTTCATATTACAAATCTAAATGAGTATTACATTCCATATGGGAAAGAAATTATATATGATTTTGTTAAATTATCTAAAAATATCAAAAGTTTCACAATGCTGCCTTATCTATTTCATATAATTCAAAACTCAAATGTTGTGTAGAGAAGTCGAAATTATTTAAGAGTTGTATACCGTTAACAACGCAAGATTTCTACAATTATATTCATCACTCGTAGTAGGTCCTACTATGTAATACATGTTATATTTTAATTTCATATAGTTACAATAATAGGAGAGAGAGAATTTGAACTGTGATTCTACTTATATTAATAAGAAATACTCTCTTGGCATTTGAAATTGTTGTTACAAAAATAGGTTTGCAATTTTTGTTTTTCGTTTCTTCTTTTAACACGTTTTCGGCCTCAAAAAAGAGAATCACATATGGACATGACATTGTAGTGAGAACATGTTTGTCTTTTTGTTTTGTTTTTTTGATACGTTGGACCTCAAAATGAGAAACAAATTTTCTCCATTTAGAAAAAAAAAAAATAATAATAAAATCACATATTTTCCTTAAACCCATTGTTTCATCCCTACTCTCATTTTCCTATAAAACTGCATCAATTAAATATTTATGTTCAATCAACTTCTGAAATTTATGATGTCATTTGAATTTTTTTTTTTAACTCAGCTCAATTTGCTAAGAAAAATGGTCTTACTCAGAAAAAGAGGATGCTGGTGATTCCGGGAGTTTCTGTTGCTGTAATGTTTCTTCTTATAGTCTCAATTGTGTATTGTTTTGTATTGAAGAAGAAGAAAGGTAAGGAAGTTTAGAGCAATTTTTTTAAACCTATTTTTATACTTCTAAGGCTAGTGAACAAATGCTCCCAAGATTACTCCAACACTATGTTTCAGAGTTTATAAAAGAATAGGCAGAATACGTAAATCAAGAAAAAAATTTGAATAAAATGGAATGGAACTAGATATATTTTTCAAGCGTAGAAGTTGATAAAAGAAAAAATGAAAAAGAACTGGATATATTTTGTTATTATACTCATAATCATTTCTTCAAATCCAAAGACGGTATACTAAAGCAGCCAAGGAAATTTTTCAAATGCTATTCTTAAACTTCTTGCCTTTCAGGCCATGAATAAATGCATTAGCACATTCCATTTGCATATTCTTATGTCTACCATACCCAAATGTCAAATTCAAAAGAAAGAACACTCAATCTCGAAGATGACATGATCAAAAATCCCTTTTAACTTCTACAAAAAACATACATAAGCAC
Organism: Lithocarpus polystachyus; assembly: GCA_033629205.1. NCBI lineage: Eukaryota > Viridiplantae > Streptophyta > Magnoliopsida > Fagales > Fagaceae > Lithocarpus > Lithocarpus polystachyus. Next base: position 57,048,541 of record CM066170.1, on the reverse strand, counting down.
CATTTTACCCCATTTTACAAGCATTTCTTGGGAGGGAAACCTGTCCTTCACTGCCAGCCAAGATATGAAGGACTTGTTGGTGAAAGCTACTTTAGACCATACCAGTTTCTACCATTCATTGAGACATACATGTTTCTTATTTGCATTAGCACATTCCATTTGCATATTCTTATGTCTACCATACCCAAATGTCAAATTCAAAAGAAAGAACACTCAATCTCGAAGATGACATGATCAAAAATCCCTTTTAACTTCTACAGAAAACATACATAAGCACCATTTTACCCCATTTTACAAGCCTTTCTTGGGAGGGAAACCTGTCCTTCACTGCCAGCCAAGATATGAAGGACTTGTTGGTGAAAGCTACTTTAGACCATACCAGTTTCTACCATTCATTGAGACATACATGTTTCTTATTTAATTCTACTCTGAATTGCAATTCATCCTTCACTGCCAGACAAAGACAAAGCATTAAGGAATGCTTAGAAGCAGCTGCTTTACACCATACCACTTTTCACCATTTAGTTGTATCCATCTTGTTTCTTATTTCACTCGAGGTTGAAATTCATGTGACTTTTCCATATTTAGATGAAATCCGGTACATTGAGTTGTCTTAGCTAATTTTAATTGATGAAAATAAGCTTGTGGGGTAGTATCTTTTGATCTGATAGGTTTCCAAGGCTACTGCATTTCTTTCAGAATATTGGATACTTTTGCAAATTTAGAAATTGCAGTATCATACACCCCCTTTTGGACAAAGTTGGGGATCAAAACACCTTCAGGGTGTCAATTATCATGCCACATGGATAATTTTTTCACCCTTTCAACTAAAACTTGATGAATGGCCCAACCAATTCCTTGACATGTTAAGATTTTCTCCAGCCCCATCAGCAGGCCTGAAGAACTTTCATCACCCATAAGCACTTACCTCTTAGAAAAGTGCATTTTAACCAAATGGGATTTCCTGTCAATGATAAATAGAAAATTGTAAACTTCAATTTTTCCTCTTATTTTCCTTTGTTTCATTCTTTTATTTTAGTGTGTTTCTCAGTTTTATTAAATGAGGCTTTTGTGTGAGAATTCCTAATTGGACAAAAATGGTTACTGGCATTATTAATTACTTGTTTTATGACAGAGACGAGGCATAGCACATATTTAGATAGTGCTGACTCCACTTTACCATACTTCGAAGACTCTCCAAGTAGAAGGAACCTCGATGGAACTAGAAGAAATTCAAATTTGCCATTATTTAATCTAAGAACCATTATTGCAGCTACAGATAACTTCTCTATTGCTAACAAGCTTGGCCAAGGTGGTTTTGGCCCAGTTTATAAGGTAGTCTCATTGAACGAGTCCCAGAATTTGCATAATCTAATTTCAAATGTGTTTATGCATCATAAATTCCGTCATGAATGTTTACGGGTACTCATTGAGTACAATTTTGTTATGTGCAATTGGGCTTCCCGAAATAATTAACCAAGTTAAGTTTCTTTCAACAATTGTGCACTATGACAATGATATTTGGACTTTAATTGTAGGGTTTGCTACAAAATGGAATGGAAATAGCAGTAAAAAGACTATCAAAATGCTCTGGACAGGGAATAGAACAATTCAAAACAGAAGTTACACTAATTGCTAAACTCCAACATAGAAACCTTGTGAGAATTTTAGGTTGTTGCATTCACAAAGAAGAGAAGATGTTGATCTATGAGTACTTGCCAAATAAAAGCTTGGACTCTTTCATTTTTGGTATGTCTTCTTTTTCACATTAATCTCACTCATCATCACCAGAAAACGATCCTCCCATTACAAACATATCAATTCCAAATAGCAGGATTTATATGTAAGTAAGAAAGCTCGAATGCAATATAATCTAATCCAAGTTCTCATTTCTTCATTTAGATGAAACAAAAAGGTCATGTTTAGATTGGGAAAAGTGATTTGAGATTATTTGCGGAATTGGTCGAGGGATCTTATATCTTCATCATGACTCAAGATTAAGAATTATCCACAGAGATTTAAAGGCCAGCAATGTTCTACTTGACAATGCATTGAATCCAAAAATTTCAGATTTTGGTTTGGCTAGAATTGTTGGAGGGGACCAAATTGAAGCTAATACAAATTGCATCGTTGGAACATAGTAAGTATGCTAAAAAACAAAGATATACTTTTTTAACTGATTACTTGACTACCATTTGTACATCTAAGGAGAGTACAAACTACAGGCCTATGTAAGAAAACAATACTAAGGATATCTTTGTAATTTGCTTTCATACTATGATACTTCAAATTTTATGTGTATTGTTAGGTTCTAAAAGTTTAGAAAAATTGGAAAATCGTGAGCACACAAGAACATGTAAGCTGCAGAAAGAAGATTTCAGAATCTGCCTGGTTCGATCGATCGAAAAACAGGCTCGATCGATCGAGAATCGTATCTGCAGAATTTTAAGTTGGCCCAAACAGCAGTTCTAGCCCATTAAGGATTAGGGTTTCAAATCTACTTCTCCCACTATATAAAGGAAACCCTAAGCACGTTTTTTACAGGGCTTTTTAGAGAGAGAAGAGTGTGCCTCTTTTGTATTTAGGGTTTTGTTCCTAAAACCTCTCTTATTACTTCTACCGGTGTTGTTTTTTGAAGAATTTCAAGATCCGGTATTGCTAAAGTTGCTGCCTTCTCTAGTCATCAAAGGTGCTGATGATCTAAACCTTCAAGGGTGGTCTTGGAGTCACAAACAGGTGAGTTTGTGTTGCTAAACCTTTGAGTGGAGTCTCAAAGTCACAAACGGTGGTGTTTGTGTTTTTGCAAAGATTAAAGAAAGAAGGAGTCCGTGGATCTCGGAGCTATCATGGGGTCGTGGTAGTAAGTTTCCTACACTTGGGTAGCAATAGGATGTTAGTGGTCTAAGTCGCTATTGTGTAAACTTCAATTCTTTCTAGTGGATTTGCTATTTTACCTTGAGGATAGCTAGGTCAAATCCTCCCCAGGTTTTTACCGGTGTGGTTTCCTAGGTCATCAGATCTTTGTGTTGTTTATTTTCCGCTGCTTTGTTATTTTTGCTTAATTGTGTTAACCTAGATTTAATTAAATTACCTAAGTTAATCACTTGGCTAATTCACTAGGTTAATCTGTTGGGTTTAAGGGGTCTAAACGAACTGACATGTATGTTAGTGCCCAAAGGGCTATCTTTGATCATTTTATGTTGAGGTTCAATATCTTCATTTTCATTGTGCTATGACAGTGGTTATATGTCACCTGAGTATGCAATGCAAGGACTTTTTTCAATAAAATCTGATGTATATAGCTTTGGGGTATTGCTACTGGAGATCATTGTTGGGAAAAAGAATAGTACTTACCATCATGATGGCCCTTCCTCAAATTTGATTGGACATGTAAGTACATGTGCAAACTATGACTGCAAAATTAAGCCTATATTGTTGAGCCTAATATGATTAATATCTTGTCTCAGGTTTGGGACCTATGGAGAAAAGAAAATTCCGTGAAAATAGTCGACCTGTTACTAGATGAGACATACCCTGCTAATGAAGTTTCAAGATGCATTCAAATAGGACTTTTGTGTGTGCAAGAACATGCAACAGACCGGCCAACCATGTCAACTGTTGTTTTCATGTTGGGTAATGACTCTCCTCTTCCTTCTCCAAAACAACCTGCATTTATTTTGAAGGGTACTTACAATAGTACAGACAGATCAACTAGTGCAGCATCTAATTCTATAAATGAAATAACACTTACTAAAATTGATGGTCGTTAAGACCCCAAACTATTTGAAGCAAGTGTACAAATATTCCATACAACATAGGATCGAGTTACTCTAAGTCTACTCTACATTACTATTTTTTTTTTTTTTGTATGAACAATTGAACATAATGTATGCATTGTAAAATTATTGCAAAAAAGAAGATAATATATAATATTACACAAACTATTATTGTCCAGAACTTGTGATGAAATCACTACCATCTCCTTTAGCTTTTTCTTTCAAGTGGTTTCTGAAATTAATATACAAAAAGTTAACTGCGTATATATGTTCTATGGAGATAACTTCATTGGTTTTTAGAACAAGATGTCCAAAGTTACAAAGATCTTTTCTTTTGGTGTGAAATTTACTAAGTTTAACCATGAAGATTTAAAAGAGGAACCCTGAATGCATAATACTGGAATTTAATTTGGATTTCAGGGTGTTTTACTCAAAATGGAACTATTGTATTTATGAATTGTGCCAAGCCTATTGATATACTTGGGTATGGCTAGTATTTTTAACTTAAAGAACACTTCAACCAAGACAATTTTACAAAATAATTTAGAAAAATAGTTTATAACTTTGATGGCAGATCCTGTTGTACAGCAAGGAGAAGTGTGAAAAAATGGGTGACAAAAAGTTGTAATCATTTCCTCATTTTTGCTTAAATTTGGGCCAATTCTACTTTTGCGGTCACTTATATTTGTGAAGGTGCCTTATTGAGAGTGTGTAATTCTCTCCTTGAAGTTCAACTAGGAAAAAAAAAAAAAAAAAGCTCAAACTAGTTTTCACAACATCAGCATCATATGGACCAAATTAATGTTATATAGCAGGACACAAGTAATGAATATAATTGTAGAAAATCTTATTATGTTAGACATCTACAAGTTTTAAACAATTTCAATTTGTCAACCTGCTGCTTATAGGTTTGCCAATTTTATTTTATTTTATTGGTGGAATGGGGATAGGTTTGTAAAAATTTTAAGAAAAAGAGAAGATCCATTGAGATAATTTTAATATTTTTTGGGATGGTTTAATGAAACTATATATGTTTAATAAGTTGCCTGTGCGATGCACGGATAATTTTGTTATATTTTATGTAAAACAGTTTTGAATAATGTTGTACATAAATTATAAAGAAAAAGTAAACTAAATTAGAGTAAAGAAACATATATATTTTGAGATATTAAAAATTGGTTTAGTCACTTCACTACATATTTGTAGCCTTCTTAAGGTAAGATTATTATTTTTTTAAATCATGAAATCAAAAATAAATGCGAAAGAGTAACAACACCATGAAAATCAACTAATTTGTGTTGTGTTCACATATTTCATAGTATGAAATATAAGTATACTCAACTCTCTTACTGTCTTCCACTTATCGATAGTGCGGCATGAAGACATGTTGTGGGCAAGTGTATATGTATGTGTCTTATAGGTGATTTAAAATTAAACCATAGTAAAATATGACTTTACATTGCGCACCAAATATTCTCTCTACTTATACCCAAAACAAAAACTAACTAACCAAATTACCTAAACTTAAATCATATTTAAGCCCTTAATTAAAAAAGAAATAAAGATTACCCATAGGGGTTTCGGTGTCTTGATGGTGGTGGGAGGCCAGTATTACGGAGGTGGTGACTCCTCAGATTCCTCCTTCTCTATGTTTCAAATGTTTTGTTAGTCTCAGGTTTTTTTATTTTTTATTTTATTTTGGTAATATATAGTGAGATAGTGCCTTTTGTTTAACAATCCACAACATTTTTGTGTCTCTCTATCTCTCTCTAAAGTCTTATCTTGTTAGTTATTACTATTAGTCCTTGCTTATTTTTTGTTTTTTTTGTTTTTGTTTTTTTTTAATACTAAAATAGTGGATATGCTAAAAGACATGAAGAATAGCGAAAAGTGTGGTGTAAGCTTAGGCAATTAATAAGATATTAATAAGATAATAGTAAAATAAGATAATGTGAAATTTTGGGTAACAATAAAAAAAAGCTTAATGAAAGAGATAACAAATTAAAAAAAAAAAAAAATGCTAAATGCAAAATTAGAGTGCTACTTGGTAGGACCTCATGCACTCTCGCATGAGGTTTCTGAGAGAGAGACATTTTGTAACAACTTTTATTCTACAATATTCCTCCAAAATTTTTTTTTTTACTCATTCCTTGAACTAAGTAATTATAATGGTTATGTGTGTACAATTTATAATTGTTGTTTCACTGCATATTTAAAGCCTTCTCAAGGTAAGTTTTTTTTTTTAATCATTAAACCAAAAATAAACGCAAAAGAGTAACGAGATCATGAAAATTACTACTATGAAATAAAGTATGTCCAACTCTCTCACTGTCATCCACCCATTGATAGTGCGACATTAAAACACGATGTGGGCAAGTGTGTATGCACATGTCTTATAGATGATTTAAAACTATGTTAGAATATGACTTTACATTGCGTACCAAATATTCTCTCTACTTATATACCCTAAAAAAAAATTATCCAACCAAATTACCCAAACCTAAATCATATTTAATCCCCTAATTTAAAAAGAAAAAAAAAAAAATACCCGTAGGGGTTTCGGCGTCTTGATGGTGGTGTAGGGCCAATATGACGGAGGCAGTGGCCCCTCAAATTTCTCTTTCTCTCTCTTTCAAATATTTTGTCAGCCTCAGGTCTTTTATAGTGAAACAATGCATTTTGATTTTGTAGTGAAATAATGTGTTTTATTTAACAATCCATATCATTTTTGTGTCTCTCTATCTCCCTCCAAGGCCTTATCTGGTTAGTTATTACTATTAGTCCTTAATTATTATTTTTTTGCTTTTTTTAAAATATTAAAATGTGTGATGTAAGCTTAGGAAATTAACGAGAGACTAATGAGATAATAGTAAAATAAGTTAATGTAAACTTTTGAGTAATAGTAAAAAAATCTTAATGAAAAAGGTAAAAAAATGTGAAATGCAAAATTAGGGCGTTAATTGGCAAGACCTCATGCACTCCCGCATGAGATCTTTGCTTATATAATATATATATATATATATATATATTGATGATTATTTCTTTATAACTCCTAATCACTAATCAACATGAGTCTCAAAAAAATTTGTGATAGGACTTTATCATACGTACAAAATAAGCATAGATTTTTTTATCTTTTTTTTTTTTTTTAAAGGATATTGCTATTATGTTCATCCTTATAAGAATTTAAGCATAGATTAAATTTTCATTATTTTTGACAATTTTTCTTTGATTCCTCTATAATTTATATATTGTTTTGGTTTAAATGAATTTTTTCTCAAGCTTTCAAAAGATGGACTTTAGATAAGATGTTCAACTTTTATATGCCAAGCATTGATTGTAAGTCTTGTAAATGGAACAACTAGAGATAAGAAATTAAGAATATGGTCCATTTTGGTCAGCCTTAGCTTGATTTGTCTAGACATCAATTTTCTCTCTAGCCAAAAGTCAGACTTATTTTAAGCAGAAGTTTCCTTGATTATTACATGTATACAAAATTCCAGGATCATTAAATTGGGATAGGTCCCTTACTAACCTAACCAATTGGAATAGAATGAAATTTCTTCCCATTCACACTAAACATTGTGTACACTCCAAATTTTTTCTGCATCTCATAATTATACGTTGTTGATAGGTGTGATCCAAGTCCAACATGATTAAGAATTGTGATTGAGACTATGGCCTAGAAGCTTTACTATTCAATACTTTAATTAAACACTCTTTTAAGTAAGCAGAAGTGGATTGATTGATGATAAGGCTTTTTTTGAATTGCAACAAGGCAAAGTTCTCATCACCATGATATAGTGGCTGCACCGAGGAAAAAGAGCCAGCAGAAACAAGAGAAAGCAGAGACAATAGAGAGAGAAACTGCATTGTTAGGTTCTAAAAGCTTAGAATAATTGGCAAATGGTGAGCACACAAGAACATACAAGCTGCAGAAAGAAGATTTCAGAATCTGCCTGGTTCGATCGATCGAAAAACAGGCTCGACCGATCGAGAATCGTATCTGCAGAATTTTAAGTTGGCCCAAACAGCAGTTCTAGCCCATTAAGGATTAGGGTTTCAGATCTACTTCTCCCACTATATAAAGGAAACCCTAAGCACGTTTTTACAAGGCTTTTTAGAGAGAGAAGAGTGTGCCTCTTTTGTATTTAGGGTTTTGTTCCTAAAACCTCTCTTATTACTTCTACCGGTGTTGTTCCTTGAAGAATCTCAAGATCCGGTATTGCTGAAGTTGCTGCCTTCTCTAGTCATCAAAGGTGCTGATGATCTAAACCTTCAAGGGTGGTCTTGGAGTCACAAACAGGAGAGTTTGTGTTGCTAAAACTTTGAGTGGAGTCTCAAAGTCACAAACGGTGGTGTTTGTGTTTTGCAAAGGTCAAAGAAAGAAGGAGTCCGTGGATCTCGGAGCTGTCACGTGGTCGTGGTAGTAAGTTTCCTACACTTGGGTAGCAATAGGATGTTAGTGGTCTAAGTCGCTATTGTGTAAACTTCAATTCTTTCTAATGGATTTGCTATTTTACCTTGAGGATAGCTAGGTTAAATCCTCCCCAGGTTTTTTACCGGTTTGGTTTTCCTGGGTCATCATATCTTTGTGTTATTTATTTTCCGCTGCTTTATTGTTTTTGATATATTTATGTTAACCTAGTTTTGTTTAAATTACCTAAGTTAATTACTTGGCTAATTCTCTAGGTTAATCTGTTGGGTTTAAGGGGTCTAAACGAAATGACAAGTGGTATCAGAGCGGGTAGCTCTTTTGTTTTAGATCTTTTGATCTAAGAGTTGATCCTTGATCCCTGTTGTCATGGATAATTTTAAGTGTCTTACTATTTTTGATTGTGATGATTTAAATAAGAAGGACACTGTTATTTCTGTTGATCTTTTTGATGCTTGTGAAACTCTTCGTAAGGAATTATTGAAAACTATGAGAATTGCTAAGAAATTTAAGGAAGAGTTAAAATTGGCTAATCTTGAAAAAGAGGAATTGATTGTTAGATTAGATGAATCTAATAAAAAGAATGAATTTTTAAGAAATCAAATTTCCTCTCAAGATGAGAAGATGAAAAGCTTGGAACAAGAGTTAGCTGAATCCAAAGCTAAAATTGAAAATTTGACTATTACCAAGCCTACTGTTGTCAACAGAAGTGTTTCTGTTTCTCTTAAGCCTAAAGCTGAAAAAGTTTATATCCCTCCTTTCAAGAGGAATAATAAAGAAATGACTTATTTTGCTAGGTTAGACGAAGGCAAAAGTTCTGATGTAGACGTTGTAGTTTCTACACCTAAGTCTAAACCTACTGTTAGAAAGCATAATAAATCTGTTTTTGTGCCTACCTGTCACCTTTGTGGTATTGTTGGTCATATTAGACCAAACTGTTCTTTGTTGAGGCAAAAACAAAAATCTGAGACTAGATTTGCTGTTAGGAATACTGATGTTCCTAAATTTATTCCTGTTTGTCACTTTTGTGGTGTCTCCGGTCACATTCGTCCTAATTGTCATAAATTGAAATTTAAGCATTCTGTGTTTCAGTCTAGGACATGTGATGATATTTCTCCTGCCATAAGTCCAAATAAATTGTTTCATATGCTTTTGAAAAATTTAAGCTTGTTGGCTTGTGAAAGGAAATTGCAGGATTTCAGTCTTTCTCAGAAGATTGGTGTAATTCCTCAAATACACTCTGCTTCACATGGATTTTCACCTACAAAGCTGAAGACTCGTGCTATATGGGTGAGAAAAGATTCTCTAAGGTGAGTGTTCTGACTTGTCCCTGTTTTAATTCTTTCAATTATTTGTGGACATGTTTTGTTTTTGTTTTTGGTTGTTTTGTTTTTTAGGTTGTTTTTTATTAAAAAAAAAAATCCAAAAACATTGAAAAATTTCAAAAAGACAAAAATATTTTATTTTGTGTCTAGTTTTAATTTTTCTTGAGGATTACATGGATTATGATATCTCTCTCTTGATTTAGAACATGCTTGACATTGTGGAGAAACTTAAATAGCATGCGTTCTATAAGTGCTAAGCTATTTTTTGATTTTTTTGAGTATGTACTAGTTTGTACATGTACTCAAGGGTTAATTAAGAAATTGATATTTCTTGTTTGTGTACCCTCTATAGCTTAGTTAAGTACTATCATGCATTGCATTTGCATTTTTGTTCATTTAGCATAATGTGTGCTTTTTTGTTTTTGGTCATAAATTTTTTTTAAACCAAAAATATTTTTATGTGTTTTGTATTATATATCTTGGATTTATAATTAAGGTTGGCCATATTATCTTTACATAACATGTTTATGTACTCTATTTAGCTTGGATGAGTTTATTTTATTGCACTTTACTAGTTTAAGCATTGTAGTGCATGTTGTGTGGGAAGATGTTTGTAGTTTTTGATCACATGATCTTGATCTTGAAATCACATGCCTTTGATTGTTGGACTTGAACTTATTGAGAAAGGCATAAATAACCATCTCACCACTGTTTACTAGCCAATCATGAACACCTTAGTGCATATCGTAAGATTTTGTGCTCGAGAAAGTGTAGCACATGCACAAAAAGAATATAAGGTGTAGCCTCGGTTTAAATGCTAAAATTGGTGTGTACATTATTGGACTATAATTAATTCAATCAAATAAAATGGTGTGTATATTATGAGGCAAATCAAGAAACTTACATGATTGCAATCTTTTATTCTAGGAGATGTGAGAGTTATATGATGTAACTCTTTAGGTGATAGTCTCTTTCAAATTTATGTGATGAATTTTGTAGACTTTGTGATTGATTACTATTCACATATCACCTCATATGTCTCTCAAGCTTTTGCTAGTTGCACACACTACACAAAGTTACTATTTGCTAAACTTTGTACATGTTATTGTGTGTGATTTTATTGTGACCATCCAAGATTATATATTCCTTGATTTTGATGCAAAATTTGAGTTTTTAAGGACAAATTGATTGAAAATCTTAATTTTGGAAGATCTGGGTTGAATTCAAGTGTTTTTGAAAAACTTTTAGTCTCATACTCATGCATTTCATTCATGAAATATTGTGCTTTGAGGAGTTACTGCATTAAATTGCTCTGTTTTTCAAAAATTTGAGTTTTCCAGAATTCCGACCGATCGAAGCTGTTTCTCGACCGATCGAAATTGCAATTAAAATTTTTGGTTTGATTCTGTCTGACTCGATTGGTATTCGATCGATACTCGATCGATCGAAACTGAAAAATTTTCAGTTTTTAGAGTTTTTGACCAAATTTTTTTTCATGCATCATTTATGGTTAGGATTCACATGAGTTGCATTATTTTCTGTATCCATCTTGCAGTTTTGCAGTCATATATCTCATTGTTTTCATACATAACATGCATACACTTTGCTAAATTGGGTACTCAACTTGATCTAAAAATTGATTGATTAATTTTTGAGTCCTTTGTACATTTTAGTATATGCTATTTTTCTTGATGTGTAAACTACAGAAAATATTTTTCTTAAGAGATATGATGGATAATCAATGTGCAAATATTTTCTCTACTCATGCAACTATTTATTGGTCACATAGTGTCCAGTTTGCATTTTTTTTGAAAGAGAGAATATTTTTCTTCATGTGTATCCTGAACTCAATTTTTTTTAAGTTTGTGTGTTTTTATTTATCCCCACCTCCTAAATTTTCCCCAAAACTGTTTTTCCCAAAACTTTTTTTGTTTTTCCTATTTTTATAGGGGGAGAATAGTTTTTTTTTAACCTTTGTTGTTCATAGGGGGAGTTGTTGCTCTTCATAGGGGGAGTTCTCTCTATTTTCTATAGAGCTAAATTGTTTGTGTTCCCTTAATTCTCTATTTCCTCTTGTTCTCTGTTGAGTTGTTACTCTTTGTTTGAGTTGTCTTTGTCAATACGTGGCAAAAAGGGGGAGAAATAGATGAAATGTGGGAATCTTGTTTGTGTTGTTTAGGGGGAGATAAATTTGTTTTGTTTAGGGGGAGAGTATAAGAACTTTTTGGTTGAATCTAACTTAGGGGGAGAGTTAGAATTTATTTGTGTTTTTATATTTTTGTTTCGTATTATTGTTTATATGTCTTTCTTTCTACACATGCGTTGATGTGTTTGTTGAGTGTTTTAGGAAAGACATGTGAATTCTGATCAAGACCTTCTACCTCTTCTTGGCAACTTCTAGGTTAAGAGTCTTAGATTGGGATTTGTGATGTAATTGGGCATTTTATTGTATTGGGTTGTTCTTGTATTTTAACATTTCATTTTGTATGAAAGTTTTGTCACGAATTTCCAAAGGAGGAGATTGTTAGGTTCTAAAAGCTTAGAATAATTGGCAAATCGTGAGCACACAAGAACATACAAGCTGCAGAAAGAAGATTTCAGAATCTGCCTGGTTCGATCGATCGAAAAACAGGCTCGACCGATCGAGAATCGTATCTGCAGAATTTTAAGTTGGCCCAAACAGCAGTTCTAGCCCATTAAGGATTAGGGTTTCAGATCTACTTCTCCCACTATATAAAGGAAACCCTAAGCACGTTTTTACAAGGCTTTTTAGAGAGAGAAGAGTGTGCCTCTTTTGTATTTAGGGTTTTGTTCCTAAAACCTCCCTTATTACTTCTACCGGTGTTGTTCCTTGAAGAATTTCAAGATCCGGTATTGCTGAAGTTGCTGCCTTCTCTAGCCATCAAAGGTGCTGATGATCTAAACCTTCAAGGGTGGTCTTGGAGTCACAAACAGGAGAGTTTGTGTTGCTAAACCTTTGAGTGGAGTCTCAAAGTCACAAACGGTGGTGTTTGTGTTTTGCAAAGGTTAAAGAAAGAAGGAGTCCGTGGATCTCGGAGCTGTCACGTGGTCGTGGTAGTAAGTTTCTTACACTTGGGTAGCAATAGGATGTTAGTGGTCTAAGTCGCTATTGTGTAAACTTCAATTCTTTCTAGTGGATTTGCTATTTTACCTTGAGGATAGCTAGGTTAAATCCTCCCCAGATTTTTTACCGGTTTGGTTTTCCTGGGTCATCATATCTTTGTGTTATTTATTTTCCGCTGCTTTATTGTTTTTGATATATTTGTGTTAACCTAGTTTTGTTTAAATTACCTAAGTTAATTACTTGGCTAATTCTCTAGGTTAATCTGTTGGGTTTAAGGGGTCTAAACGAACTGACATGCATGAACATCACGAAAGAAAGTGATAAACCCATAATGTTTTATTGGAGTTTTGCTGTAATGCATAACAAGTAAATAACTAGAAAAGAGAATAGGGATTTTCTAAACCTATTCATACGCCACCCTCACACACCATTCATTTCTTATCCAATTACTCCATTCAGTCCTCTTTAACATTTTCCATAAGATATTGCCAGCTTTGTTAAACAATAAATGTATTATTCTCATGCCTTAATTAGCCGTGTAGACTAAAGCCACTGTGTCATTCTCAAGGATAGCTATCTTCTGTGGAATTTGGCAAAGTAAGAGAGAAACAAAGACAAAGACTAGGCGGTGAGGAGAAAATCTGGCATCTATCTATGTGATGAAGGAATAGGTTATAGGAAATGTAATTTTCTTTCATAAGTTTGGTGTTAATCTAACGATATATGCGGTCCCAGTGAGTGGTTGCTGAGCCACTCCATGTGCGGTCACATGATGTGCCGTGTGAGATGGTGAGTCTGGCATTTAATGCTAATTTACTTGTGACAAAATTAAAGGAGAGAGTCATACACGAGGGTTTGAAAAAACGGCAAATTTGCAGAAAAATCAAAGTGATGCTAAGAGATGGCAAAATGGTGGGGTTGGGTGATAGTACTGGCGTAGATGGGCAACATGATGAAGCCCAATTTTATTATTATTATTATTATTATTATTATTATTATTATTATTATTATTATTATTATTATTATTATTTTGTTTAAATGCATCTACTATTCTCACTGTTTGAGAATACAAGGTGTAGGCATTTCTCACCAAGATGTATTTCAATTTTCGTCAATATAGCAGGTATTATAGGTTAAAAAAAAAAACCTTGATCGGGTCACTTCATTTTTTTTTTAATGTATAAAAATCATATCATGTATGGATTTAAACTGCCCAAAAAATTATAAAATTTTAAATTTTTACTTAAATTAGAGAAGTAAAGTAATTTATATCTTTTCCTTATCTGTTGGTAAAAAGTGTTACGTACGTAACAACACACCTTAACAAATACTGTCAATAGATTCAATACTATCAATAAAAGTAATGAAGTTGAAATATTTGCACATTAGTTGAAATATTTGTGAACAAGTATAGTATGAAAAATGTTTGATATACGTTATATACGTTTAATTATAGTTCACTGTATTTTTGTCTGATATGATAAATTGGATATGTTTTTTTTAAAGGTACTTTAATAAAACACTACAAAGGATATATTATTATTTATTTATCATCATTGGGCTATCATTTGAACCTTAATTGTTGACTGTTTGGCTAAACAATCACTTTTAGACAAATTGAATAACAATTATTTTACCGCCACAACTTTTGCAATAACCAGTGAAGTAGACCACAATTTTTGTAATCTTATTATTGAGATAAATAGATAATGGGAGAGGAAGTGATATAAAAGACAACAAACGTTATAGAATTATTTATTTATTATCATTGGGTTATTACTTGAATCTTAAGTGGTTGACTGTTCGACGATAAACAGTCCCTATTAAAAGAACCATCTAATAATTTTTCTTGACCAGTCACTCTGTCATTGCACATTTGAGTTCTAGGGTCAAAAGTTGTTACCTAAGACTTAAAGTTGCCAAAGAAGACCGGATTGCTTGTGAAATGCGGATGAGCATAGGCAGGTTTTACACTTTCTCGAAGCGGTAAATGAAAAATCAGATAAGAGATGTTAGTGACTTAGCAATAGCAGAATATCCTTACCCGTGAAGGCAGAAACAGTACCTATTCTTAACAAAACGGAGTCTCAAAATCTCAATTCTTTTATTTTCAAGTAAAGCACCAGTATAAGACCTACCTAGAGGCCTCTGAAAGTCACGTTTTTACTTAAGAAAGTTTTCGTTAAGTATCTTTCAAGGTACACGTGATTGAGTAGGTCCTTGACAAGTGGACTATAGCTTGCATATGTTAAATAACTCATTTAATTTAAATTTTAAAAGAAGAGCAACTGACTTTTTTTTATATGGCTATCAAGTTCTCTATACTAGTCAGTTAGCCAAAGTCCTATTACTATACTCTTCATTAGAAAAAATGATGAATCCTACTGCAGGGAATACATCATTGCTTCTTCACCACAAAAAAAAAAAAAAGCTTTAAATTTTTAACCAAAAAAAAAAAAACATTAAATTCATACCTCAATACATTTTTATATGTTTTATTTGGGAGCAAACATATCACAACAAAGCATTAAATTTTTCACAAAAAAAAAATAAATAAATTCATACCTCATTACATTTCTATATATTTTATTTAGGAGCAAGCATATCACAACAAATCATAATACATTCTTTAAAAAATGAAACAAAACACAACAAGACAAAATAAATTATACCTCCATTACTTTGAAAATTGGGTTCTTCCATGCTTATGTGAACAAGATTTTATCTCTTTACATTAGAACTTCTCACTTCATTTCACTAAAAAACACTTATATTAACATTTGTTTGTGGTCACACTGCACACTTGTTTTTGGTTGGCACTGAGTAAGACCTTGTGGCTTTTGTGCACAAGAGTGAGAAACCTAAAAGGTTCTCTTTGTCCTAAGTCCCATTTGGAAAACATGTGGCTGGCTCTCTTTTTTATATTTTATTCATTTAATAACATTAACGTTAACTGTTGACTAGCGTTGGGGACTTTTTTTTTTTTTTTTTTTGAGAATTAACGTTGGCAACTTCAAGAGTGTGCTGCCATTGTTGAAGAGCTGTACTCATTAAATAATGTCAGCCAAATTTTTATTGATGTGGTATTTTTCTATTAATTGGCACTACAAAGGTCAGCTTGGTGATCTTGTTGACCGGGACTAGATAAGAATTTCTCCAAAAGTTATTACCTAAGACTTAAAGTTGCCCAAGAAGACCGGAGTTTTCGTCAACTTGTCGGCGCAATGGTTTTTTTTTTGAATTTGGATTTCAAATCTTTCTAATCTAAAAATCAATCAATATTTTAAGTTTGATGGTAAAAATTAATTATCATAGAATAGTGTTGCATGTAGTGTCTTTGTCATGGTTTTCATAGTTTCGTCTCCAACTTCCTTGTCAGAATTTATTAAAAGGTTTGTGTTGATGGGCACCTTACAGTCTCCTTAACAACAGCTTTTTGCACATTTTTTTTTTATTTTTTACAACTTTTTATTCTTTTTTTAAAAAAATTTAGTAATTTTTTTTATCTTTTTAATAATTTTTTGTCCTTTTTATTAACACAACCTAGTAAGGGAAATCTTAATAAGCACCACATGGTGCTCGTTAACATTTTCCTTCTTAAAATCCATGTGGGTGGAAAGTTTCTTTTGTCGAATTTGGATTTCAAATCTTCTCAAAATAAAAATCAATTAGATTTTAAGTACGATGATAAAAAGTAATTATCATAGAACCCGACATGTAAGTTAAAAATAAAGAAATAAATAGAAAGCTACATCCAAGACTTTCAATATATATGGCTATCAAGCTGTATACCAGCCAGTCAGGTCAGTCACAATTTTTGTGTCACAACTTGCCACGTGGCGAGTTGTGATTAGTGAATGTATGATAGTAGGATATGTAGGGACACATTTTCACCACTCGTAACTCACCACGTAGCGAGTTGTAGCACAAAATTGGGCTATTTTTTTTATGTCACATAGCATGACTCATCTTTCACTAATGTGAACGGGTTTTGAAGGTAAACGTGGTTTAAGTGTGTGGGTCCTTGACAAGTGGACGACAGCTTGCATTCATCGAATAACTCATTTAACTTTATTTATAAAAGAAGAAGAACTGATTTTTTTATATGGCTATCAAGCTCTCTATAGTCTATACTAGCCAGTCAGCCACAAGTTCTATTACTGTAATCTTCATTAGAAAAAATGATGAATCCTGCTAAAGGGAATACATCATTGCTTCTTCTCTCCCTTCTTCTTGTTTGCCCAATCTGCACTTCCCTTGACACCATAACACCAAACCAACCCCTCAAGGATGGTGATGGTCAACTTATACTTTCAAAGCAGAAAACCTTTGCACTTGGGTTTTTCAGCCCCGGCAGTTCCAGTCACCGCTACGTTGGAATTTGGTATAACCAAATCACCGAACAAACCGTTGCGTGGGTTGCAAATAGAGACACTCCTCTCAATGATTCCTCCGGAGTCCTCTCCATCAACAGTAAGGGAAACCTTGTACTCCACACCCAGAACCAAACCACTCCTATTTGGTCCACCAATGTTTATTTTTCTGTCTCATCCACAAATAATTCTATGGCTAAGCTCTTAGATATAGGAAATCTTGTTTTGGTTCAACAAGACAGCCAACGTGTTACATGGCAAAGTTTTGATTATCCCACCAATACTCAGCTTCCCTTTATGAAACTTGGGCTAGATCGGCGGACCGGGTTGAATCGGTTCCTAACATCTTGGAACTCTAAAGATGACCCGGGAATTGGCAACTATTCATTTCAATGGGTTCCAATTGGGTACCCTCAGCTGTTCTTATACATGGGTCAGACTCCATTATTTCGTTTGGGATCTTGGACTGGCGTAAGATGGAGTGGGGTACCCAAAGTCGCATCAAATTACTTCAATATTAGCACTGTGGATAATCAAGATGAAAGCACCGTTATGTACAGTATACGTCCAAATTTACCCACCAAAGTTATTGTTAAAATGGTGGTGGAAGAATCAGGAATTGTGAAACGGTCCTTATGGCAGGAGACCACATGGGTCGACTATTGGTCCGCCCCACAACAGTTGTGCGACAAGTATTTGAATTGCGGTCCAAATAGTTATTGTGACCCACACAATAATATGGTCAGTTTTGAGTGCAAGTGCTTTCCTGGATTTGAACCCAAGTCCTCTCGTGATTGCATAAGGGAAAAGCAAGGAGTGTCAATGTGTAACAACAGAGAAGGGTTCGTGAAGTTGGCACGTATGAAGGTGCCAGATACTTCAATAGCACATGCGAACATGAGTTTGAGTATGAAAGAGTGTGAGCAAAAGTGTTTGAGGAATTGTTCTTGTATGGCTTATGCAAGTGCAAATGAGAGTGTGGGAGGGATTGGTTGCTTGACATGGCATGGGGACTTGGTGGACACAAGAACATTTCCTGATGGAGGACAAGATTTGTACGTACGTGTGGATGCGGTTGTATTAGGTACTCTTAAATCTTTTTTCTTTAAAAATTTGGTAAAACATTTTATGAAAATACAGTGACTTTTCTCTTTACATTTGGTGGCTGGGTCACTGGTTCGGTAAGCTAGGCAGATGACGACGGCAGTCCAATGGTTAGAGCCACCAGTATGATGATTAGCGCCAACACTAGAGTAGCTAGAGCCATCACTCTGGCAACCGATGCTGGCAATCCGGTCACTGAAGCTATTTGCTAGAGGTTTGATAACTGAAGCCACCATTTTGGTGGCCGAAGACATCGCTCTGGTAGCAGTTGCCCCCTGTCCAGTTATAGAAGACATTGTTCAAGCTACAATTACGACAGTCTGGTCACTAGACCTCCTACACTAGCAATTCTAGTGACTTAGCTACTGATTTTGTTTGTTTGCTTGAAAATATTTATTTGTGATACTAAATACTTGAAAATTTTATTTATTTTACTTCAAAAAAAAAAAAGAATGTTAGTCAAAGTTCATGTCTATTGTATTATATTAGTCTGAAATTTATGCAGAATACTAGTTCAACATCTAATATGCCTTATGGTACTAACCTTCTATGGTACTAACTTTAAAGTTGATTTTAGTCATACTATTGCAAGATGATTTTCTCAATTTAAAATAGATCTATTTCATATTACAAATCTAAATGAGTATTACATTCCATATGGGAAAGAAATTATATATGGTTTTGTTAAATTATCTAAAAATATCAAAATTTTCACAGTGCTGCCTTATCTATTTCATATAATTCAAAACTCAAATGTTGTGTAGAGAAGTCGAAATTATTTAAGAGTTGTATACCGTTAACAACACAAGATTTCTACAATTATATTCATCACTCGTAGTAGGTCCTACTATGTAATACTTGTTTTATTGTAATTTTATATAGTTACAATAATAGGAGAGAGAGAATTTGAACTGTGATTCTACTTATATTAATAAGAAACACTCTCTTGGCATTTGACATTGTTGTTACAAAAATAGGTTTGCAATTTTTCTTTTTCGTTTCTTCTTTAAACACGTTTTCGGCCTCAAAAAAGAGAATCACATATGGACATGACATTGTAGTGAGAACATGTTTGTCTTTTTGTTTTGTTTTTTTGATACTTTGGGCCTCAAAATGAGAAACACATTTTCTCCATTAAAAAAAAAAAATCACATATTTTCCTTAAACCCATTGTTTCATCCCTACTCTCATTTTCCTGTAAAACTGCATCAATTAAATATTTATGTTCAATCAACTTCTGAAATTTATGATGTCATTTGAATTTTTTTTTTTTTTACTCAGCTCAATATGCTAAGAAAAATGGTCTTACTCAGAAAAAGAGGATGCTGGCAATTCTAGGAGTTTCTGTTGCTGTAATGTTTCTTCTTATAGTCTCAATTGTGTATTGTTTTGTATTGAAGAAGAAGAAAGGTAAGGAAGTTTAGAGCAATTTTTTTAAACCTATTTTTATACTTCTAAGGCCAGTGAACAAATGCTCCCAAGATTACTCCAACACTATGATTCAGAGTTTATAAAAGAATAGGCAGAATACGTAAATCATGAAAAAAAATTGAATAAATTGGAATGGAACTTGATATATTTTTCAAGCGTAGAAGTTGATAAAAGAAAAAATGAAAAAGAACTGGATATATTTTGTTATTATACTCATAATCATTTCTTCAGATCCAAAGACGGTATACTGAAGCCGCCAAGGAAATTTTTCAAATGCTATTCTTAAACTTCTTACCTTTCAGGCTGCAAATAAATGCATTAGCACATTCCATTTGCATATTCCTATGTCTACCATACCCAAATGTCAAATTCAAAAGAAAGAACACTCAATCTCGAAGATGACATGATCAAAAATCCCTTTTAACTTCTACAGAAAACATACATGAGCACCATTTTACCCCATTTTACAAGCCTTTCTTGGGAGGGAAACCTGTCCTTCACTGCCAGCCAAGATATGAAGGACTTGTTGGTGAAAGCTACTTTAGACCATACCAGTTTCTACCATTCATTAAGACATACATGTTTCTTATTTAATTCTACTTTGAATTGCAATTCGTCCTTCACTGACAGATAATGACAAAGCATTAAGGAATGCTTAGAAGCAGCTGCTTTACACCATACCACTTTCCACCATTTAGCTATATCCATCTTGTTTCTTATTTCACTCCAGGTTGAAATTCATGTGACTTTTCCATATTTAGATGAAATCCAGTACATTGAGTTGTCTTAGCTAATTTTAATTGATGAAAATAAGCTTGTAGGGTAGTATCTTTAGATCTGATAGGTTTCCAAGGCTATTGCATTTCTTTCAGAATACTGGATACTTTTGCAAATTCATAAATTGCAGCATCATACACCACCTTTTGGACAAAGTTGGGGATCAAAACACCTTCAGGGTGTCAATTATCATGCCACATGGATAATTTTTTCACCCTTTCAACTAAAACTTGATGAATGGCCCAACCAATTCCCCGACATTTTAAGATTTTCTCGAGCCCAATCAGCAGGCCTGAAGAACTTTCATCACCCATAAGCACTTACCTCTTAGAAAAGTGCATTTTAACCAAATGGGATTTCCTGTCAATGATAAATAGAAAATTGTAAACTTCAATTTTTCCTCTTATTTTCCTTTGTTTCATTCTTTTATTTTAGTGTGTTTCTCAATTTTATTAAATGAGGCTTTTGTGTGAGAATTCCTAATTGGACAAAAATGGTTACTAACATTATTAATTACTTGTTTTATGACAGAGACGAGGCATAGCACATATTTAGATAGTGCTGACTCCACTTTACCATACTTCGAAGACTCTCCAAGTAGAAGGAACCTCGATAGAAATTCAAATTTGCCATTATTTAATCTAAGAACCATTATTGCAGCTACAGATAACTTCTCTATTGCTAACAAGCTTGGTCAAGGTGGTTTTGGCCCAGTTTATAAGGTAGTCTCATTGAACGAGTCCCAGAATTTGCATAATCTAATTTCAAGTGTGTTTATGCGTCATAAATTCCATCATGAATGTTTACAGGTACTCATTGAGTACAATTTTGTTGTGTGCAATTGGGCTTCCCCAAATAATTCACCAAGTTGAGTTTCTTTCAACAATTGTGCACTATGACAATGATATTTGGACTTTAATTGCAGGGTTTGCTACAAAATGGAATGGAAATAGCAGTAAAAAGACTATCAAAATGCTCTGGACAGGGAATAGAACAATTCAAAACAGAAGTTACACTAATTGCTAAACTCCAACATAGAAACCTTGTGAGAATTTTAGGTTGTTGCATTCACAAAGAAGAGAAGATGTTGATCTATGAGTACTTGCCAAATAAAAGCTTGGACTCTTTCATTTTTGGTATGTCTTCTTTTCCACATTAACCTCACTCATCATCACCAGAAAACGATCCTCCCATTACAAACATATCAATTCCAAATAGCAGGATTTATATGTAAGTAAGAAAGCACGAATGCAATAAAATCTAATCCAAGTTCTCATTTCTTCATTTAGATGAAACAAAAAGGTCATGTTTAGATTGGGAAAAGCGATTTGAGATTATTTGCGGAATTGGTCGAGGGATCTTATATCTTCATCATGACTCAAGATTAAGAATTATCCACAGAGATTTAAAGGCCAGCAATGTTCTACTTGACAATGCATTGAATCCAAAAATTTCAGATTTTGGTTTGGCTAGAATTGTTGGAGGGGACCAAATTGAAGCTAATACAAATTGCATCGTTGGAACATAGTAAGTATGCTAAAAAACAAAGATATACTTTTTTAACTGATTACTTGACTACCATTTGTGCATCTAAGGAGAGTACAAACTACAGGCCTATGTAAGAAAACAATACTAAGGATATCTTTGTAATTTGCTTTCATACTATGATACTTCAAATTTTATGTGTATGTTAGTGCCCAAAGGGCTATCTTTGATCATTTTATGTTGAGGTTCAATATCTTCCTTTTCATTGTGCTATGACAGTGGTTATATGTCACCTGAGTATGCAATGCAAGGACTTTTTTCAATAAAGTCTGATGTATATAGCTTTGGGGTATTGCTACTGGAGATCATTGTTGGGAAAAAGAATAGTACTTACCATCATAATGGCCCTTCCTCAAATTTGATTGGACATGTAAGTACATGTGCAAACTAGGACTGCAAAATTAAGCCTATATTGTTGAGCCTAATATGATTAATATCTTGTCTCAGGTTTGGGACCTGTGGAGAGAAGACAATTCCATGAAAATAGTCGACCCATTACTAGATGAGACATACCCTACTAATGAAGTTTCAAGATGCATTCAAATTGGACTTTTGTGCGTGCAAGAACATGCAACAGACCGGCCAACCATGTTAACTGTTGTTTTCATGTTGGGTAATGACACTCCTCTTCCTTCTCCAAAACAACCTGCATTTATTTTGAGGGGTACTTACAATAGTACAGACAGATCAACTAGTCCAGCATCTAATTCTATAAATGAAATAACACTTACTAAAATTGACGGTCGTTAAATCCCCAAACTATTTGAAGCAAGTGTACAAATATTCCATACAACATAGGATCTAGTTACTCTAAGTCTACTCTACATTACTATTTTTTTTTTTGTATGAACAATTGAACATAATGTATGCACTGTAAAATTATTGCAAAAAAGAAGATAATATATAATATTACACAAACTGTTATTGTCCAGAACTTGTGATGAAATCACTACCATCTCCTTTAGCTTTTTCTTTCAAGTGGTTTCTGAAATTAATATACAAAAAGTTAACTGCGTATATATGTTCTGTGGAGATAACTTCATTGGTTTTCAGAACAAGATGTCCAAAGTTACAAAGATCTTTTCTTTTGGTGTGAAATTTACTAAGTTTAACCATGAAGATTTAAAAGAGGAACGCTGAATGCATAATACTGGAATTTAATTTGGATTTCAGGGTGTTTTACTCAAAATGGAACTATTGTATTTATGAATTGTGCCAAGCCTATTGATATACTTGGGTATGGCTAGTATTTTTAACTTAAAGAACACTTCAACCAAGACAATTTTACAAAATAATTTAGAAAAACAGTTTATAACTTTGATGGGAGATCCTGTTGTACAGCAAGGAGAAGTGTGAAAAAATGGGTGACATAAAGTTGTAATCATTTCCTCATTTTTGCTTAAATTTGGCCCAATTCTACTTTTGTGGTCACTTATATTTGTGAAGGTGCCTTATTGAGAGTGTGTAATTATTCTCTCCTTGAAGTTCAACTAGGAAAAAAAAAAAAAAAAGCTCAAACTAGTTTTCACAACATCAGCATCATATGGACCAAATTAATGTTATATAGCAGGACACAAGTGATGAATATAATTGTAGAAAATCTTATTATGTTAGACATCTACAAATTTTAAACAATTTCAATTTGTCAACCTGCTGCTTATAGGTTTGCCGATTTTATTTTATTTTATTGGTGGAATGGGGATAGGTTTGTAAAAATTTTAAGAAAAAGAGAAGATCCATTGAGATAATTTTAATATTTTTTGGGATGGTTTAATGAAACTATATATGTCTAATAAGTTGCCTGTGCGATGCACGGATAATTTCGTGATATTTTATGTAAAATAGTTTTGAATAATGTTGTACTTAAATTATAAAGAAAAAGTAAATTAAATTAGAGTAAAGAAACATATATATTTTGAGATATTAAAAATTGGTTTAGTAGCTTCACTACATATTTGTATCCTTCTTAAGGTAAGATTATTATTTTTTTAAATCATGAAACCAAAAATAAATGCAAAAGAGTAACGACACCATGAAAATCAACTAATTTGTGTTGTGTTCACATATTTCATAGTATGAAATATAAGTATAGTCAACTCTCTTACTGTCTTCTACTTATCGATAGTGCGGCAGTAAGACATGTTGTGGGCAAGTGTATATGCATGTGTCTTATAGGTGATTTAAAATTAAACCATAGTAAAATATGACTTTACATTGTGCACCAAATATTCTCTCTACTTATACCAAAAACAAAAACTAACTAACCAAATTTTCTAAACTTAAATCATATTTAATCCCTTAATTAAGAAAGAAATAAAGATTACCCACAGGGGTTTCGGTGTCTTGATGGTGGTGGGAGGCCAGTATTACGGAGGTGGTGACTCCTCAGATTCCTCCTTCTCTCTCTTTCAAATGTTTTGTTAGTCTCAGGTTTTTTTATTTATTTTTTAGTTTGGTAATATATAGTGAAATAGTGCCTTTTGTTTAACAATCCACAATGTTTTTGTGTCTCTCTCTCTCTCTCTAGAGTCTTATCTTTTTAGTTATTACTATTAGTCCTTACTTTTTTTTTTTTTTTTATTACTAAAATAGTAGATATGCTAAAAGACATGAAGAATAGCGAAAAGTGTGGTGTAAGCTTAGGCAATTAATGAGATATTAATGAGATAATAGTAAAAAAAGATAATGTGAAATTTTGGGTAACAATAAAAAAAAGCTTAATGAAAGAGATAACAAAAATTTAAAAAAAAAATGCTAAATGCAAAATTAGAGTGCCACTTGGTAGGACCTCATGCACTCTCGCATGAGGTCTTTGAGAGAGAGACATTTTGTAACAACTTTTATTCTACAATATTCCTCCAAATTTTTTTTTTTTTACTCATTCCTTGAATTGAGTAATTATAATGGTTATGTGTGTACAATTTATAATTATTGTTTCACTGCATATTTAAAGCCTTCTCAAGGTAAGTTTTTTTTTTTAAATCATGAAACCAAAAATAAACGTAAAAGAGTAACGAGATCATGAAAATTACTACTATGAAATAACGTATGTCCAACTCTCTCACTGTCATCCACCCATTGATAGTGCGACATTAAAACACGATGTGGGCAAGTGTGTATGCACATGTCTTATAGACGATTTAAAACCATGGTAGAATATGACTTTACATTGCGTACCAAATATTCTCTCTACTTATATACCCAAAACAAAAATTATTCAACCAAATTACCCAAACCTAAATCATATTTAATCCCCTAATTTAAAATGAAAAAAAAAAAAAAAATACCCGTAGGGGTTTCGGCGTCTTGATGGTGGTGGGAGGCCAATATGACAGAGGCAGTGGCCCCTCAAATTTCTCTTTCTCTCTCTTTCAAATATTTTGTCAGACTCAAGTCTTTTATAGTGAAACAATGCGTTTTGATTTTGTAGTGAAATAATGTGTTTTATTTAACAATCCATATTATTTTTGTGTCTCTCTATCTCCCTCCAAGGCCTTATCTGGTTAGTTATTACTATTAGTCCTTAATTATTATTTTTTTGCTTTTTTTAAAATATTAAAATGTGTGATGTAAGCTTAGGCAATTAACGAGAGACTAATGAGATAATAGTAAAATAAGTTAATGTAAACTTTTGAGTAATAGTAAAAAAATCTTAATGAAAAAGGTAAAAAAATGTGAAATGCAAAATTAGGGCGTCATTTGGCAAAACCTCATGCACTCCTGCATGAGATCTCTGCTTATATAATATATATATATATATATATATATATATTGATGATTATTTCTTCATAACTCCTAATTACTAATCAACATGAGTCTCAAAAAAATTTGTGATAGGACTTTATCATACGTATAAAATAAGCATAGATTTTTTTATCTTTTTTTTTTTTTTTAAAAAGGATATTGCTATTATGTTCATCCTTATAAGAATTTAAGCATAGATTAAATTTTCATTATTTTTGACAATTTTTCTTTGATTCCTCTATAATTTATATATTGTTTTGGTTTAAATGAATTTTTTCTCAAGCTTTCAGAAGATGGACTTTAGATAAGATGTTCAACTTTTATATGCCAAGCATTGATTGTAAGTCTTGTAAATGGAACTGTCAGTTCGTTTAGACCCCTTAACCCAACAGATTAACCTAGAGAATTAGCCAAGTTATTAACTTAGGTAATTTAATTAAACTAGGTTAACACAAATAAATATAAAAACAATAAAGCAGCGAAAAATAAACAACACAAAGATATGATGACCCAGGAAACCACACCGGTAAAAACCTGGGGAGGATTTGACCTAGCTATCCTCAAGGTAAACTGAATCCACTATGAAAGAATTGAAGTTTACACAATAGACTTAGACCACTAACGTCATATTGCTACCTGCCTGTAGGAAACTTACTACCATGACCCCATGATAGCTCCGAGATCCACGGACTCCTTCTTTCCGGAATTCTTCAGCAAATCCACAAGCGTACCTGCTTGTATATCTTTGTGCTCTTTGATTCTGCAACTGTAACGATCTACACAACTCTTGACATAAATCTCAAGTTTGTAAACCCTAAGTGTATGTGAAGGTAAACACCTCTAGATCTCACAATGAGATTCACAAACACAGCAAAACAGAACTCAACAGAATACCAAAAACGTGGCTAGGGTTTTCCCTTTTATACTTAGGGCAAACATAAAACCCTATACATTAAAACGGGCTTGGGCTGAGTTGGAAAATTCTGCAGAAAAACGTTTTGTGCGATTTTCGATCGATCGAGTCTAATTTTCGATCGATCGAGTCTCACAGAAAGTTACAAGTAATTCTGCATAAAAACTCGATTCCAACTTTACAATAAATCCCATATTTTGAGCAAGTCTAACACACGACTCAACATTGTTTTGATCATGGTTTGCCAACATACAAAATGAAGTTCTAAATACATTAGATCCTAGTCTTTAGAACCTAACAGGAACAACTAGAGATAAGAAATTAAGAATATGCTCCATTTTGGTTGTCAGTTCGTTTAGACCCCTTAAACCCAACAGATTAACCTAATAAATTAGCCAAGTGATAACTTAGGTAATTTAATTAAATCTAGGTTAACACAAATAAGCAAAAACAACAAAGCATCGGAAAATAAATAACACAAAGATATGATGACCCAGGAAAACCAAACCGGTAAAAAACCTGGGGAGGATTTAACCTAGCTATCCTCAAGGTAAACTGAATCCAGTATGAAAGAATCGAAGTTTACACAATAAGACTTAGACCACTAACATCTTATTGCTACCCAAGTGTAGGAAACTTACTACCATGACCCCATGATAGCTCTGAGATCCACAGACTCCTTCTTTCTTGAATTCTTCAGCAAATCCACAAGCGCACCTGCTTGTATATCTTTATGCTCTTTTGATTCTGCAACTGTATATTGATTTACACAACTCTTGACATGAATCTCAAGTTTGTAAACCCTAAGTGTATGTGAAGGCAAACACCTCTAGATCTCACAATGAGATTCACAAACACAGCATTCAGAACTCTAAAAACGTGACTAGGGTTTTCCCTTATATACTTAGGGCAAAACATAAAACCCTATACATTAAATGGACTAGGGCTGAGTTGGAAAATTCTGCAGAAAAACGATCTGCCCGATTTTCGATCGATCGAGCCTAATTTTCGATCGATCGAGTCTGACAGAAAGTTAACAGTAATTCTGCACAACAACTCGATTCCAACTTTACATTAAGACCCATACTTTGAGCAAGTCTAACACAAGACTAAACATTGTTTTGATCATGGTTTGCCAACATACAAATTGAAGTTCTAATACATTAGTTCCTAATTCTTAGAACCTAACAAACTCCCCCTTTGGCAATCCGTGACAAAACACAGACTTAACAAAAGCTCAAAGTTTACACATTGAAATAGCCCATTACAACATAAATAGCCACTTAGACAATTCAACCTAAACTACTATCTAACAGTGCAAAATAGACAGCAGCTCGACTGAAAACAACCTGTATATTCCTGTAACACTTAACAAACACATAAACGCTTGTGTGGAAGAAAAAAAACAAGGAATATAAAATAAACTTCTTGATTTCACAAAACACAAAATAAAGACATAGATCATGAATAACATCATAAATATAAATCAATAAGCAATGAAGTATAGTGAAACAAGAAACATATCAGTAACCAATGTATCACAAAACATATATCTCCTAATCAAGAGCCAAAAAAGTAAATACAAAGTGAAGCGCCTAGATACAATCTAATAACTCCACAAGTTCCAAGGTATCACAAAAACTACAAAAGCTCAAAACTCCCCCTACAACAAAAATCTCCTCTACAAAAATCTCCAAGATATATAATATGCACTCCCCCCTTTTTGTGACGAATTGCCAAAGGGCACTCACTCATCATCAAAAGGAGGTGGAGGAGAACGATGAGAGCTCGCCAGATCAGCTCGCAAGGCACGTAGCTCATCAAGGATGTCCACCAATAACTGACCATGAGCCGCCTGAATGGTCACGACAGTATCCAGAGTCCGACGAAGGTCAGAAACCTCATCAAACGGTGGAGGAACATCAGCAGCAGCAGCAGCAACAGGATCAGCAGATGGCTCAGCTGCAGGAACATCTGTAGAAGAAGAAGGGGGTGGAGTGACACCAGAAGACTCTACCCTAGGACGCTTAGAGCTAGCTCGAAGTTGAGCAACCCTTTGCCTCAAAAAGGTAGCACCAATAGGAGCAATAATATGAACAGGCTCAGAAACAGAAAAATCATCTAGACCGAGATGAAGGAGAATCCTATGAATGAAAATAGGAAAGAATAGCGCATGAGCCGTAGAGCTAGACCGATGAATCTCGTTCAAAGAACGAAGGAACAAATGAGGAAAACTGATAGGAGCATCAGTGACTAGCGCATACAAAAACACACATCGCTCAAGAGGGATGGTGTGGACATGAGAAATAGGCCACAAAGAATGACACGCTATCCTAAAGAAGAGATAGTGAAGCTCGGAAAGCTCAGCCGAAGTGATCCGAGGATCAGAACCCCACTGGATAGAAGACCCAGTGATGTATGACAAGACATCATCTAGAGGAGGAGACTCCTCATAGGGAAAAACAGGATGATCAACAATGGGCACACCAAGAGCATCAGATACTACCCGAGGGGTAATGCGATACTCCACACCACGTAACCACACCTTTACCAAGGTGTCGTTATCGTAGACATGGATAGAGAGGTTCGAATAGAATTCTCTAATCAAAGAAGCAGGAGGAGGACGCTCAAAATCAAGTAGAGGTAACCAACCCCGACGCTCAAAGTTCCGTCTCACCTCAGGATCAACCTCATCTAAGATAACCCTACGCTCACCCCAAATTTGACGCCTAAGATTAAGGGTCTCATAGGTCTCTTGGTTTTGGGCACTAGGAAACCGATCACTATCGAAAGAAGGTGAAGGGTCAGAAGTCCTACGGGCTCTAGTTTTCCTAGGCATGGTGCTAAGGAATAAGGAGAGACACAGAAAAAGAAGAGCAAAAACCAAAAACCAAGGGCAGACTGTAAGTTAGCACAGCATAAAATATAGAAAAATAGCAAATCTATATGATGCATGAGTATGAACACCAAATGATGCATGTACTAATGCAGTAACAAGTTCAATCATGATTCAAATTAACAAAATTGGCTTGAGCAATTAATTTTTATCAAAAATACCCAATTTGAAAACCCTAAATTTTTAAAACACAACAAAGTGATAAATTGATCAACACAATAGTTAATTGACACAATATAATGATCAAACTTATCAATCCAACAAGCCAATTTCATCAATTTCAATCAAATTGAACAAAAACCCCAATTTTTATCAATTTCAAGCCCTAGAATTTCAAATTTTCCACAAAGCACAAAAATAATCAAATTAAACCATATGAAGTGTTTGAATACACTGTCCCAACAAAAACCCATGAAAAATTGTAAAGAAAAGGAGCCAAAATCAACCCCAAAAAGACAAAAATCCTAAATGCCGAAAATACCCAAAAATGCTTGAAAATAATGCATGAAACATGAAAATAAATTCAAAAGGAGGCGCAAAAAGGACTTACCGGCCTTGGGAGAGAAAGATTTAGCAAAAAGATCGGAAGAAAACGACAAAATCCAGCAAAAAGTGATTGACCGGTTGTTAGGGAGGAAAAAGTTTTTGAAAAGATTTTGAAAAAGTGAAAAGTCACGTGAAAAACTTCCCCTTTTAAAAACAACCAACACGATTTTCGATTGATTGAAAATTACATTCGATCGATCGAAAATACTTTCGATTGATCCAAATTCAACTTGGATTGATCGATTCAACCAGAAACTTTTATACTGATTTTGAAACATTTTCGATCGGTCGAAAAACAGCTTCGATCGATCGAAATTCTGGAAAAATTAATTTTTTGAAAAACACACCAATTTTCAGGACAGTCACTTCTCAAAGCATCAGATTTTATGAGAAAAATGCATGAGT
Source organism: Lithocarpus polystachyus (assembly GCA_033629205.1). Classification (NCBI taxonomy): domain Eukaryota; kingdom Viridiplantae; phylum Streptophyta; class Magnoliopsida; order Fagales; family Fagaceae; genus Lithocarpus; species Lithocarpus polystachyus. The sequence goes on along the minus strand of CM066170.1, from coordinate 57,018,186 downwards.
AAGAGATGAGATGTTTTCCAAAAACACATGAATTTTAACCCAGATTCCTCAAAGCAAAATTTTCTTTCAATACCACACAAAAAAAAACTCAAACAAGCAAACATGTTCTGCATCAATTTCCAGAGATTCTCAAACTTGGTTGGTCAGGCCAAAGAAACACACACAATAACATGTACACAGTTTAGTAAAGAATAACTTGTGTAGTGTGTGCAACTAGCATAAGCTTGAGAAACATGTGAGGTGATATACACATAGAGATCAATCACAATTTCTACAAAATTCATCACATGAATTTGAAAGAGACTATTACTTAAAGAGTTATATCCTATAACTCTCACATCTCCTAGAATAAAAGCTTGCAATCATGTAAGTTTCTTGATTTGCCTCATTATTCAATTTAATTGATTAGAAACTTAATAAAAGCCGGGATAATGTACACACCAATTTTATTTGAATTTGTGAGATTATTATAGCCCAATAATGTACACACCAATTTTAATAGAGGCTACACCTTATGTTCTTTTTGTGCATGTGCTACACTTTCTCGAGCACAAAATCTTACGATATGCACTAAGATGTTCATGATTGGCTAATAAACAGTGGTGAGATGGTTATTTATGCCTTTCTCAATAAGTTCAAGTCCAACAATAAAAAACATAAGACTTCAAGATCAAGATCATGTGATCAACAAATATAGCATCTTCCCACACAACATGCACAACAAGACTTTAGCTAGTAAAGTGCAATAGTAATAAGTGCATCAAAGCTAAACAAGGTACATACATATGATATGTAAAATTTGATTGACCAACCTTGTCTTCAAATTTAAGAAAAAATAGCAAAAACACAATTTGCAAAATTTTTTTTATTTTTTTATTTTTTTTATATCAAAGAAACAAACATCCTAGAATAAAATGCATGAATGTAATGCAATGCAAATCCTAGAAACAGAGGTCACCAAAGATAGAGCAATGAAGCACAAGGACCATGTCAGACAGACTCAATTAGATTGAGCCTTTTGCATCCAAAACTTTTTAGATGCAACTCTTGCATTGGAGTTATGATTCATATTAGAATTCTGAGCAACTCCAGGATTGGAATAAAGGTTTAACGCCTTTACCAATTCAGCAATAAGTACCATAGGATCATGTGCTTGGGGCACAGGTACTTTAGTTTAATTTGCTCGCTTCGCAGCTTGCAATTTAAAACAATTTGGACGAATGTGTCCAGGTTTTCCACAAAAATGACAAACCCATGCAGGCTTATCATGCAACTTGCCCTTAGTAGAAGTAGAAGCTCTAAAATGAGAAGCTTGAAGATCAATCCTAATCTTCCTAGGTGGAGTAACATTTATAGGTTTGACAGGTTCACTCACCAAGAGTTTGACAATCTCACTCTTAGGAGGTTCAGAAGAGGGAACAAATTTAGTGGAAGAAGATTCAGACACATAAATACTTTCCTCAAAACCTAAACCAGTTTTATCAGAAGGAGACTTTTGAATGCTCAGCATGCGATCAAGTTTGGAGCTTGCAGACCTATTAGTTTGTTCTCTAGCAATAGATAAATCAAGTTCCAAACATTTAACTTTATCAAGTAAAAGCATGTTCTCAGTTTTCACATTATTCAAAAGCTCATTTGCATCAAACAATTTCACAAGTAAAATTTTCTTTTCAAGTTCAAGAGATGCAATTTTCTTCAAGCCTAACTCAACATTCATGGCATCCTTTGCAGCAACTTTGCAAAGTTTATTGTAGGCTTCCTGTAAATCTGCATCCTCAGAGAGTTCCCCATCAGAAGGGTTCTCTTCAACAGACATGCTTTCATTAACTACCGTAGTAGCAGTGAAAGCAATGAAGTTTCCATCCTCATCACTAGCGGATTCATTGTCGGAAACTTCATCATCACTAAGGGTTACAGCCTAGCTTTACCCTTAGACCTCAAGTATGTGGGACATTCAGATTTTAAATGACCATACCCTTGACAACCATAACATTGTTGTCCCAAAGAATTATTAGAAGATTGACCTACTTTCTCCTTTGGTTTTTCAGTGTTATTGACCTTAGTAGGATCATTCTTCCTAAAATTCCTAGGTTCAACAGTGTTCTTGCCTCTTGCCCTTCTGTTATTGTTCCTAAGAAAGTTTCTGAAGTTCTTGGCAAGATAGACAATCTCTGTAGCAGAGAGTTCATCATCAAATCCACCATCCTCAACATCATCAACAGACTTAAGAGCCATTGATTTGGATTTGTTAGTCTTAGGGAGGTCTAACTCATAGGACTGAAGAGATCCTACAAGTTCTTCAACAGGGATGGAGTCCACATCCTTGCTCTCAGTGATGGCAGTCACTTTGGGTCTAAAATCTTCAGTCAAAGATCTAAGAATCTTCCTAACAATTTTAGGTTGATCATAGATTTCACCCAAATTATAAGCAGAATTAACAATATCATTCAATTTAGCATAGAATTCATCAAATGATTCATCATCATTCATTCTAATGCTTTCAAATCTAGTAGTTAATTGCTGCAATTTATTTATCTTAACTGCCTTTGTGCCTTCATGCACAGTCTGGAGGATATTCCAAGCAGTATGAGCAACCTCAACATTAGAGATTCTCTTAAATTCCTCCATGGAAACAGCATTAAAGATAGCATTCATAGCTTTGCTATTGAAAGCGGCTGCCTCCTTTTGAGAAGTTTGCCACTCACTCACAGGAGTAGTGGGCTTCTCCCATCCGTACTCAACGGAATTCCAAACTCTCTCATCAATGGATTTCAGGAATGCTTTCATCCTTACTTTCCAATAAGCATAGTTGTTTCCATCAAAGTGAGGTGGAACAACAAGAGAGTGTCCGTGTTCCATGACAACAGGGGTCAAGGATCAGCTAAAAGATCAAAGGATCAAAACAAAAGCTACCCGCTCTGATACCACTTGTCAGTTCGTTTAGACCCCTTAAACCCAACAGATTAACCTAATAAATTAGCCAAGTGATAACTTAGGTAATTTAATTAAATCTAGGTTAACACAAATAAGCAAAAACAACAAAGCAGCGGAAAATAAATAACACAAAGATATGATGACCCAGGAAAACCAAACCGGTAAAAAACCTGGGGAGGATTTAACCTAGCTATCCTCAAGGTAAACTGAATCCACTATGAAAGAATCGAAGTTTACACAATAAGACTTAGACCACTAACATCTTATTGCTACCCAAGTGTAGGAAACTTACTACCATGACCCCATGATAGCTCCGAGATCCACGGACTCCTTCTTTTTTGAATTCTTCAGCAAATCCACAAGCGCACCTGCTTGTATATCTTTATGCTCTTTTGATTCTGCAACTGTATATTGATTTACACAACTCTTGACATGAATCTCAAGTTTGTAAACCCTAAGTGTATGTGAAGGCAAACACCTCTAGATCTCACAATGAGATTCACAAACACAGCATTCAGAACTCTAAAAACGTGGCTAGGGTTTTCCCTTATATACTTAGGGCAAAACATAAAACCCTATACATTAAATGGACTAGGGCTGAGTTGGAAAATTCTGCAGAAAAACGATCTGCCCGATTTTCGATCGATCGAGCCTAATTTTCGATCGATCGAGTCTGACAGAAAGTTAACAGTAATTCTGCATAACAACTCGATTCCAACTTTACATTAAGACCCATACTTTGAGCAAGTCTAACACAAGACTAAACATTGTTTTGATCATGGTTTGCCAACATAAAAATTGAAGTTCTAATACATTAGTTCCTAATTCTTAGAACCTAACAGGTCGGCCTTAGCTTGATTTGTCTAGACATCAATTTTCTCTCTAGCCAAAAGTCAGACTTATTTTAAGTAGAAGTTTCCTTGATTATTACATGTATACAAAATTCCAAGATCCTTAAATTGGGATAGGTCCCTTACTAACCTAACCAATTGGAATAGGATGAAATTTCTTCCCATTCACACTAAACATTGTGTACACTCCAAATTTTTTCTGCATCTCATAATTATACGTTGTTGATAGGTGTAATCCAAGTCCAACATGATTAAGAGTTGTGATTGAGACTATGGCCTAGAAGCTTTACTATTCAATACTTTAATTAAACACTCTTTAAGTAAGCAGAAGTGGATTGATTGATGATAAGGCTTTTTTGTGAATTGCAACAAGGCAAAGTTCTCATCACCATGATATAGTGGCTGCACCGAGGAAAAAGAGCCAGCAGAAACAAGAGAAAGCAGAGACAATAGAGAGAGAAACTGCATGAACATCACGAAAGAAAGTGATAAACCCATAATGTTCTATTGGAGTTTTGCTGTAATGCATAACAAGTAAATAAATAGAAAAGAGAACAGGGATTTTCTAAACCTATCCATACGCCACCCTCACACACCATTCATTTCTTATCCAATTACTCCATTCAGTCCTCTTTAACATTTTCCATAAGATATTGCCAGCTTTGTTAAACAATAAATGTATTATTCTCATGCCTTAATTAGCCGTGTAGACTAAAGCCACTGTGTCATTCTCAAGGATAGCTATCTTCTGTGGAATTTGGCAAAGTAAGAGAGAAACAAAGACAAAGACTAGGCGGTGAGGAGAAAATCTGGCATCTATCTATGTGATGAAGGAATAGGCTATAGGAAATGTAATTTTCTTTCATAAGTTTGGTGTTAATCTAACGATATATGCGGTCCCAGTGAGAGGGTATTGAGCCACTCCATGTGCCGTGTGAGATGGTGAGTCTGGCATTTAATGCTAATTTATTTGCGACAAAATTAAAGGAGAGAGTCATTCACGAGGGTTTGAAAAAACGGCAAATTTGCAAGTGATGCTGAGAGATGGCAAAATGGTGGGGTTGGGTGATAGTACTGGCGTAGATGGCAACATGATGATGCCCAATTTTATTTTATTATTATTATTATTATTTAAATGCATCTACTATTCTCACTGTTTGAGAATACAAGGTGTAGGCATTTCTCACCAAAATGTATTTCAATCTTCGTTAATATAGCAGGTATTATAGGTTAAATTCAAAAATAAAAAAGGCATTATTTTAAAGAGTAAGATCATAGACTAAAGATTTAGAAAATTTTGTGTGTGTACATATAAATATTAAAAAAGTTTATTTGTGATTATATTTACTTGTATTATTAATTAAATAATTTATGATGTCACTAATTCTTCTGCCAATTGAACCCCAAGTTGGCTAGAAAATTGAAAACCACTTTCTTTTAGGCCTCATGTCCAGTCAAGTTTTTAATCCCAAGGTCTTGTTTTGAGTAAGAAAAGGGAAGATATATTTATATATTTAGTTGATAAATTTTCATTGAAATTAATATTTTAGTTAATAATAAGTTATGGTAAGAAAGTTTGAATGAGCTTCAAAGTTCAAATGGCTTGAAAGTTGTTCCGGAAGGATTTTTAGTTTTAAATGGAGTTAATTAGTTTTAAATTGGTGAGGGCACATTGTAGAAATTTTAATGCATTCGTTGTTGGTCCTTCGCAAGTGCACTCCCACGAGCACTATACATCTTTCTTAGATGAGAACACGCAGACATAACAATGTCTCAACTTATAAGCAGAGTAAAACAATAAAAACAAGTGTGCTCCTATTATACGATTATTTTAGATCTCAATTGAAATTCATGAAATAAAATTAGAGTGGAATAGTGGATTAACTTAATCCTTTGTTTTGCTTTGTTTTAAATATATCATATATAGCTATGTAAAACTTATTCACAACGGTACTTGGTTATATGCAGAGGTGTGCATCAGACCCACTAAACTAAACATAATTAGTTTAGGTATTTAGAAAATTAGTTTAGATGAATTTGAAAATTTGTAATATAAATCAAAGAATATTATATGAATTGTAATAATTTATGACAAAAAATTTTAAATAATTGATGAAAACTCTATTTTTCACAAGGAAAAAAAAAATGTATAAACATATATAATACATTAATTGACTCAGCCCAGTCCATGTGAAATTGGGTTGAGTTAGTTTCCACACATATAATGGGTTGGGTTGCGCTTAGAATTTCTTAACCGAATAAAGTTTGGTTGGGTTGAAAAATATAACCCAATTCATGCACACCCTTAATAGCAATGCTACAATTTTCCTTTGCATTTGAAAATAATCTATAAGGCAAACATTTAGGCTTTAGCCTTCAAACATAGAAGCACCCCAATAATCCGAGAAAAAAGAAAAAGAAAAGGCCTAATGAACAGAATCTATTCCATTTTCTTAAGCATAAAACAGAAAAAATAAAACGGTCCTAATTTGTATATGCCTTTGCATTTGGCTCTGTCTTCAAAATTAATATCTGAGCTCTTGCTCTTTCGCCAAATCCTTCCCGTTCTCGTAGTGCTCTACAAGACTCTTGCTTTTCCTCCGTTCAACTTGTAAGTCTATCTTCCTCATTTTCGAGCTTTCATTTTTATGCTTTTCTAGGATCTTGGCTCGACCAAAAAATGGGCAAACTTGCCGAACATGCCAATTCTATGGACTCTGGAGAGAATGGTTTAGTTTAGGACCTTTATGTAGGTCTATCACGTTGCGACAAATGTATTTAGGTCTAAGATATGAAGGTTGGGATAGGGACATGTGGTCGTTATCCCTCTGGTTATGTAGTAGAGGCTGAGGTTAGAATTTTGGCCTATAAAATTCCTACATGGTGCATGGAGTCATTTCATGGTTGATTCCTTAAAACAAAATTTTTTCATGCTACTTTATTCATTCATTCGTTCTTATGCTGTTTCTTGGATTTCTGATGAAAGCCTTTTGTTATCATGCGATGTGAAGAACATGCATGAACCTAATCGACATGACATGTAAATAGCATGCAACACAAAAATCAAATTTCATTTTCGGTTTTCTCATTATTTTATGTGACGCAAAACAAAATCAATATGCTATAATAATTTTCATTAAAATGAATGAATGACATAATTACGTGTGATTATTTTCAAACAATATGCTTCATTTGCATCTTAAGCAGATTAGTTTATTTATCTTCGAGGATTAATCACATCATATCCTGAGGTAATGTATTAGAAAAATAGAATCAAAGATAAAAAAAAAAAAAAAAAAAAAAAAAAAAAAAAAAATCCCACCCTGCGGCTACATTTGACTCCACACAATCATTATTTTTAGGTGTTTGGGGCCCGGGGCGGAGCTACATGTTAGGATGGGGGCCCAAAATTTTTGAAAGTATCATTATAGTATATAGAAATATTTAATATTTTAATAATTATCCCCCAAAAATGGCCCTCCCCCCCTCCCCCAAAATATTTGAGTTAGTCTAACAATGTACTTAAAAAAATTGTCCAATTGGTCTAGTAGTTATAAAGAATGTATTGTTTCCCAAATTCATTTTTTTTTTATTGTAAAATGTGTTCTTGTATCTTTTAAAGTTTTGGATCATTCATATTTTTGAAAACTTTATTAGTTTAATTGAAATTTTTTTACTCACAATGATTGACAATTTGGTAACTTATATTTGAAAATGAAAATTTTAAGGATTTCACTATAGAAGATGGTGAAAGATGAATTTAATTCTATGAAACATTTAACTTTAAGGATTTCACTATATTAACTTATGTATGTGTATAGATGTATGTGTTTGTGTTTGTGTTTGTGTATGTGTATGTGTATGGAAGTTTGTATAAACTAATAAATAAGTAACACAAATTTTCAAACAAAAACTTCTGGCTTTGCCTCTGTTTGGGGTGACGTAGGCTCTTGGTCCAACAAAACACATTTTTGTTTGACAAAAAAAATAAGGTAAGATAGAGCATACAATCCTCTCTTCCCTGATTCTCAAAAAAAAAAAAAAAAAAAAAAAAAAAAAAAATCCCCCCTCCCCTTGCATGCACGACAACCCATCACCCCATCCTCGATGAGCAATTCATTGATCCACCCTATCCTTCTACGATGGTCCATCGACTTAAGGCATCCAACACTACCTAGCAGCACCTTTCTTTATCTATATCTCTTTCTTGGTCGCCAAGTTGGCCAATGCCTTCGCCGCCCCACATGTGTTGTAAATATATGTATATACAAGGATAAGTTGTAATAATGATGGTTGAGTTTGGAGAATATGGTTTCATAACGTGAAAATTTTAAGTTCTAGAATTTTCTAAGTGAAAATTTGAAAATCTGAATTTTTTGAAATTTTCTAGAATTTTCTGCAGAATTTTCTGGTGACTATTGAGAAAGATTGAAGAGCTTTCAATCTTTGTTAACCATTTTATAAAAAAAAAAAAAAAAAAAAAAAAAAAACTAACTCTCCATACGTGCCTTTTCATGAAACATGTGTCTTTTCATGAAAAGAGGCTTATGTTCACTTGAAAAATAACTAACTCTCCATACGTGCCTTTTCATGAAACATGTGTCTTTTCATGAAAAGAGGCTTATGTTCACTTGAAAAATAACTAACTCTCCATACATGCATTTTCATGAAACATAACCTTATGGGTATAAATAGAGGCTTTTATTCTCTTAAAAATACATAACCCATAGAGGAAAGTTGGAGAGAAACACAAGAAATCTTGCGGTCATTCTCTAGAATTGCTATCTGAAGAATCCAACATCTTGGTTGTATCATGGAGACAAATTTGCAATAACCCTTTAGCAACAAAAGAGTGGGGGCAAATATTGTCTAAGGAAAACTATATAGTGCCTCCAAGATATTTATTTTCTCTTTGTTTTTTCTGTTAATCTTGTTCTTCTATTATTACTTTGTGTAATTTCCCCAACAATCTTAGACAATATTTCGTGCGATGGAAGGAACAAGTGATGTTTCAGCGTCGAAGATGTTGAATCATGAGTTAGTGAAATTGGATCGCTTTGATGGAACCAATTTCTCTCGATGGAAAGACAAGATGAAATTTCTACTTACTACACTCAAACTCTTCTATGTCTTGGACCCGAATTTGATGCCTTTTCCTCCTGCGAGTGATGAAGATACTGATGAAATTAAGGCACAAAGAAAGAAACGGGAGGAAGATGAATTGATATGCAGAGGGCACATTCTCAATACTCTTTCGGATCGTCTCTATGATCTCTACACATCACTGAATCACCGAAGGAGATTTGGAATGCTTTGGAGGCAAAGTACAAAACTGAGAAAATAGGTGCGAATAAGTTTATCATTCAAAAGTATTTTGATTATAAAATGCTTGATAATATCTCAGTTTTGGATCAAGTGCATGAGTTACAGATTTTGGTCTATAAACTCCGTGATTTGTCAATCAATATTCCTGAATCATTCCAAGTGGGTGCAATCATTGCGAAACTCCCACCAAGTTGGAATAATTTTAGGAAGAAGCTTTTGCATATGTCGGAAGATCTCACTTTAGAACAATTCGGACAACATCTTCGAATTGAAGAGGAAAGTCGGGTTAGAGATGCAACTAACACCGATTTTAAAGTGAATGTGAATAATGTGAGCAATGTTCAAAGTGGGAGTTCGAGTAAAACCAATAAGCACTTGAAAGTAAACAAAAGTGGGAGTGGATTCAAGAAGAAAAATTCCAATAATCCCAACAAGGACAAGAAGAACCGGGCTTGTTTCCATTGTGGAAAGAAAAGTCATTACATTCGCGAATGTAGACTCTTAAAAAATAAGAAAAAGGATGAAGAGGGCAATGCCATTGAAACAAATGTCATTGAGGACATTGTTGCTATGGTGAGTGGCATACATATTGATATGATTACTGAAGTTCATATGGCTGAAATTGTAAATCCTTTTGATTGGTGGTTCGATTCGGGTGCAACGGTGCATGTGTGCAACAACAAAGAGCAATTCAGAACTTATGATGAGTCTTCCATAGAACAACAAGTGCTAATGGGCAACCATAATAAAGCAAGGGTTCTTGGAAAGGGCACCGTTGAAGTGAAGATGAGTTCCGGCAAGATGATGATCTTGACCAATGTTTTTCATGTACCCGAAATCAAGAAGAATCTTGTGTCTGCCAATTTTGTTATGTAAGAGTGGTGTAAAAGCTGTACTTGAATCAGACAAGTTAATCTTGTCCAAGAATGGGATATTTGTAGGAAAGGGATATGCTACTGATGGCATGTACAAACTAAGTATTATTAATAAAGAAGTTTCTGGTTGTGCTTATATTGTTGATTCTTCATATTTGTGGCATGCTAGATTAGGACATTTAAATTTCAAATACTTGAAGTTTATGTCAAAGCATGGTATGATTTTATATAAGCATGATGATGAAAAGAAATGTGAAGTTTGTATTCAAGCAAAGATGACAAAGAAACCTTTTTCTAAGTCGGATAGAAATTCTATTATGCTTGAACTTGTACATTCTGCTGTATGTGAATTGAATGGTATATTAACTAGAGGAGGTAAAAGATACTTCATTACATTTATTGATGATTTCTCTAGATTTACATATGTGTATTTAATGAGAAATAAAGATGAATCATTTGACATGTTCAAACGCTATAAAACTGAAGTAGAAAATCAAAAGGATAGGAAAATAAAGATCCTACGAAGTGATAGAGGTGGTGAATATTTTCCTAATGATTTTTCTACGTTTTGTGAGGAACATGGTATAATACACCAAAGTTCAGCCCCTTATACACCCCAACAAAATGGTTTGGCTGAAAGAAAAAATAGGACTCTCGTAGACATGGTAAATGCCATGATCTTAAGTGCAGAGCTCCCATTTAATTTATGGGGAGAGGCATTGCTTACAGCATGTCATGTGCACAATAGAGTACCTTCCAAGAAGATTAAAGTATCTCCATATGAGTTATGGAATGGAAGAAAACCAAATCTTGATTATATCAAAGTGTGGGGGTGTTTAGCCTTTTATAGAGTGGTTGATCCAAAAAGAACAAAGTTAGGGCCAAGAGCTATGAAAAGTGTGTTTGTAGGTTATGCTGAAAATTCAAAAGCATATAGGTTATTAGACTTAAGCTCTAATACAGTGGTGGAATCAAGAGATGTTGAATTTATTGAGGATAAATTCAGTAAAGATTCCATAGATGCTTTGATACCTACTCAAACACAACAAGGTGACTCTAATCCAAATACTACTTTGGGTGGTACTAAAAGGATTGAAAGTGGTTCTTCAAGTGAACAAAGAAAGAGTCAAAGGATAAGAAAGGTAAAGGACTTTGGTCCAGACTTCATTTCTTATCAAGCCCAATTGTTTCTTGTCGAAGGAAATAGACAAATGGTCCTAAATAAAATACCCATAGTGTTTAACACTGAGGATGATCCTAAAACATTTGAGGAAGCTATGGCTTCTAGAGATTCAGCTTTCTGGAAAGAAGCTGTAAATGATGAGATGGACTCAATATTATCCAATAATACTTGGGTCCTAGTGGATCTACCCACTGGTTCTAAACCAATTGGTTGTAAATGGGTATTTAGAAGAAAATATAATACTAATGGATCAATTCAAACCTTTAAAGCAAGGTTAGTGGCAAAAGGCTTTAAACAAAGGGAAGGAGTAGACTAGTTTGATACCTATGCACCGGTGACTAGGATCACGTCTATTCTTGTATTGTTAGCACTTGCATCCATATATAAGTTGATTGTACATCAAATGGATGTTAAGACAGCCTTCCTAAATGGTGACCTTGATGAGGAAGTTTACATGGAACAACCTGAGGGTTTTGTACTTCCTAAGAATGAAAAGAAAGTTTGCAAGTTAGTCAAGTCTTTGTATGGCTTGAAACAAGCTCCAAAACAATGGCATGAGAAGTTTGACTCAGTAATTTTGTCGAATGGCTTTGTGCATAATAGTTCCAACAAATGTATGTATTCCAAATTCACAAAGGAATATGGAGTCATTGTATGTCTTTATGTAGATGATATGCTCATATTTGGTACGAATATGAAAGGTGTATATGAAACCAAAAAGTATCTTTCTTCTGTGTTTCAAATGAAAGATTTAAATGAAGTAGATACTATTTTGGGAATCAAAATTAAAAGACATAGTGAGGGTTTTGCACTATGTCAATCTCATTATATTGAGAAAGTGCTTCAAAGATTTAAACATCTTAATATAAAGGAAGCAAATACACCTTTTGATCGGAGCATAAAGTTGGGTGAAAACACTGGAAGAGCAATAGCACAGCTTGAGTATGCTAGTGTTATTGGTAGCATGATGTATGCTATGCATTGTACAAGACCAGACATATCATTTTCAGTGGGCAAACTTTCTAGATTTATAGGTAATCCAAGTGTGGATCATTGGAAAGCAATTGGTAGAGTTCTTGGTTATTTAAAGAAAACCATAAGTTTGGGACTCTTTTATTCTGAATTTTCAGCTGTGTTGGAAGGTTATTCAGATGCTAGTTGGATTACTAGTGTGAGTGATAACAAATCTACGTCTGGTTGGATATTCACTCTTGGTGGAGGTGCCATCTCTTGGGCATCAAAGAAACAAATGTGTATTTCTCACTCCACCATGGAATCAGAATTTATAGCCTTGGCGGCAGCAGGCAAGGAAGCAGAATGGCTAAGAAATATGTTGTTAGACATAAAGTTGTGGCCACAACCAATACTAGTCATTTCGGTGTACTGCGATAGTGAAGCCACCTTAGGCAGAGCATACAGTAAAATGTATAATGGTAAGTCTAGACATATAGGTCTAAGACATGGTTACATAAGACAATTAATAGAATCTGGTACCATTTCAATTGTCTATGTAAGGTCAAATAATAATTTGGTAGACCCTTTAACCAAAGCAATGTCTCGAGATGTGGTTGGGGTAGCATCCATTGGAATGGGACTAAAACCCTTCTTTTAAGAGAATCACCAATAGTGGGAACTCAACCTCGAATTGATTTAATCTAAAGAGGTTTAAAGGGTAACAACAAGCTATTGATACGTGGTTAGTAAAAGCACTAATTTTGTGTCTCATTCAGGATGGATTAGTGTTGACTGTTACGATGTAATTGAGGATGAGTTTTACACTCTTAATGAAGTTCATAAAGAATAAATGTCTGTGTAACAGAGACATAAGAAGGAACTTCACCTTTGTGAACATAGGAGTGGTGCCGCTTCTAGCAAGTGTGAAAGGGTTTTCTCTTGTACATGTTCACTAAACCCGGAAGAGCACAAGGCCATAATAGTGCTAACAACAATGGATTTCTAAACGTGTTGTGGGTATTCTCATGTGTGTGTTGTCTCCGATTTTAACACATAAGAGTTTTGGTTTAAGCACCAAGCCACCATTAACTCTGTTGATTTCTTGAGCAATTACACTAAAGGGAGGTTTAAGTTGAAAGACACCTTCCATTATGCATGATAGGATATCAATCAAGTGAAACATATATTATTACAACCTACTGGGGGATTGTTGTATATATATGTATATACAAGGATAGGTTGTAATAATGATGGTTGAGTTTGGAGAATATGGTTTCATAACGTGAAAATTTTAAGTTCTAGAATTTTCTAAGTGAAAATTTGAAAATCTGAATTTTCTGAAATTTTCTAGAATTTTCTGCAGAATTTTCTGGTGACTATTGAGAAAGATTGAAGAGGTTTCAATCTTTGTTAACCATTTTATAAAAAAAAATAATAATAATAACTAACTCTCCATACGTGCCTTTTCATGAAACATGTGTCTTTTCATGAAAAGAGGCTTATGTTCACTTGAAAAATAACTAACTCTCCATACGTGCCTTTTCATGAAACATGTGTCTTTTCATGAAAAGAGGCTTATGTTCACTTGAAAAATAACTAACTCTCCATACATGCCTTTTCATGAAACATAACCTTATGGGTATAAATAGAGGCTTTTGTTCTCTTAAAAATACATAACCCATAGAGGAAAGTTGGAGAGAAACACAAGAAATCCTGCGGTCATTCTCCAGAATTGCTGTCTGAAGAACCCAACATCTTGGTTGTATCCTGAAGACAAATTTGCGATAACCCTTTAGCAACAAAAGAGTGGGGGCAAATATTGTCTAAGGAAAACGATATAGTGCCTCCAAGATATTTATTTTCTCTTTGTCTTTTCTGTTAATCTTGTTCTTCTATTATTACTTTGTGTAATTTCCCCAACAACATGATCCATGAGGCCATGCATCAATCTCTCTCTGGCTCTCTCGTCGATGCCTCCAATTTTTCCCCCTACCTCAACCCATCTCTATTGTAGGAATGAGTTAATCCCTATTATGCTCTCTCTCTCTCTCTCTCTCTCTCTCTCTCTCTCTCTCTCTCTCTCTCTCTCTCTCTCTCTCAATATTTTTGTTAAATTTTTTTTTTTGTGAATTTTATCATTAATTAATTTAATCTGTGTTGAAAGTTTTTGTGATATTTAGTTGCATGCTCTAATTATATGTAGCGGTTGCTATTACTAAGCAATTGGCAAGGATTTTTGAAGAGAGGGTGATTATGTAGAAAAAATTGTGATTTTCAATACAAGATAAACATCAAAACAAATTTTCCAAAAAATTTTCAAGAACAACCTAACATTGGAAAATAAGCAATTTCCTTAAAAATAGTTTCAAATGAAGAAAGTTCAATCAGGAAAATGTTTTACATCAAAACAAATGCAAACAACACATTCTAATGTGTTATTTATCAATTATTTAATGCACTATATAATGCTTTGTATGATGAATAAACATATTAAAAAGCAAGACAAATACAGAATTCATATTTGCTAAAGGGTTTTCTATTTTGGCCACAATCGCAATTGCTTCCCTCAACAATTTATATGCAAAACTTATTCCTAACATTCCATGGCACAATGCTTTATGAAAATATTATCTTAGGAATAAATTTTGGTTATAAACTTTGTACGGGCATCAGGTCGGGGTCTAGCAGTATCATATGGGAGCTAGGTTGAGACCGGCCCGTTAACCTTGGTTGGGCCGAGGACCAAACCAAAGGGTTTGAAACTAATTTACTTACCGACCATCTGAGCATAATTAGTGCATTGGAGGAATCCGCTACTGAGCTTCATTCAACGTCAGGTGCAAGTTTCAAGAGAATCCTCAGATGGGTCCACTTAACTAGGAATCTTGGGCAGAGGTGGGCACCACGTGAAAAAGAGATGAAACATCATCATTGGGACCCTACTAAAGATGCACTATAAAAGGGGAAGGAGGCTAGAAGAAAAGGGGTTGGCAAAAATTGGGAAAGAGAGATACACGAGAGAAGGGAGAAATACACAAAGGGGATAGAGGGATTAAGTTGAGTGTTACTCTTTCCCTCTCGGGAAATGCTTAAACTAGGAAAAGAGTTGATTATAGGGCCTAAATATTTCATTTTGGGTTGTCTGATTAGTTCTTGAGGCCTCCCATTGTAGGAATTTCCCTACCCATTTGAACAAGTAAATTGGGAGCCTAACCCAACATAAGCAAGTATTTTTGGGTTTGGGAACTACAAACTAAGTTGTAGCCAATGGCTACAACTCTATTTAATATATTTTTATTAGATATAAATTTTGACAAATCAACCATTGGACTATATTTTCTTTTTATATTTTTTATGCTTACAAAATTTCTAAAGATCAAAGATTAATAGATGTCTAATGTCTAAATTTCAAGTTATTATAGTCTAATTTTATAAAAAAATAAGTTTGTAGATCAAATAGTAAATAAAATCTGATGGACGTAAAATTTGACATGAGTGCTAAAAACATAAATAATATGTAATCCAACAGTTATATTTTTAAAATATGTAAAAAAATTTTAATGAGAGTTATCACTATTGACTATAACCAAGTTTGTAGTTAAATTCTATCATCTCTGACAAAGTCCAAATTTAGTCATTGAACTTTGAAGTTACCCATATAACCCAGTCAATGCCTAAAGCAAAAGCCTGGTTTTTATTTCATTTGTTTTTTACTGAATAATTTTTATGTTCACTTAGTCAAAAAACATTATAGAAAGTTATCTCACTTTTCATTTTCCTTGGTGGTTGTCATTTGCCTCCAAGATTGTTAGAATATTAATTAAGCCAATAAATTCATTGATTTAATTACTTCATCTTAGTCAATATTTCCACTAGCATGACCTTAATTTTATTCTCCATAACAAAAATTGTAGGCTATCAAAGCAAGTGAGCCATCTCTCTCTCTCTCTCTCTCACACAATAATAATTTAATATATTGTTGCAGCAAATTCGAGTTTTCTGACGAGAACATGCGAAGTACGAGTGAGCTGTAAAATCGAATCATTATCAAGTCACTGATAGCCTCCTTCACAATGATTCAAAAGTTGTTCTTGCTCTATCTAAGTTAAGAAGTGCATTTAGGTATAGCGGAAGGGGTAAGCTTTAAAAATCTATCTTTGTTAGTCACTGTATGATGGCTTGGAATTGCTAGGTATAGGGTCTAGTGGGCCTTCAATCTTCACATACCTTTTTCTATTCGTTACATCTATGTTGTTAGTTTTTACTTCTTACTTATTTTGACCCCACTTTTATTTCATCATTTGCTCATAGCTACTCCAATTTATTGTAACTACCCCTTTGGTTGCAACAAAAGTTGTCAAGTTCGTTCTCAAAACCAAGAATAGAGAATCAAACCTATATGTAAGATAGCACGTAGTATTCCATGTTGGTTTTTTTGCTATTAAGTATAAAAGGTTCATTATAAATAAGCGTGTACAAAAACTATTCGCACAGTAAAGTAGCCCAAGTAGGCAAGGAGTTACCATGCATTCTGTTTTTCTTGTTAGTTGTGTCATTCTTTTTTCTTTTTGATCTTTTAATTGCGCCTATTTATAAATAATAAAAAATCAATTTAAGAGAATTTATCAAAAAAATAATTATAAGAATACATCTAATTTCATAACTTACTAACTTATGCGACTATTAATAGTGGACACTTTTACACTTTCTGCTCATTATTAATTGTATGAATCCACCACTTTTTATTGACCGCTTACAACGCACAAGTTAATAAATTGTGAAATTGAGTGCATTCGTAGGTGGACTATAATAAAAAAAGGTTTTAGGATTAGTTCTACCAAGTAACCTATCGAACGATGTCGAGGGAATGTGCAGAGTAGCACAGTGAAGAGGAAGCATATAGTAAGTTAAGACCTGTTTGAAAGAAAGTTGTAAACTAGCATCTCGAGTTTCATAGACTCGATTTCAATCTCGAGTTTTAGAGACTCGATTTTGTACTTGAAGAACATCAGCCCTGAAGAAGAATCGGAAGAACGATTTGAAGAGGCATGATCTGATCTGAAGAGAACGAAGAGACGATTTGAAGAGGCACGATCTGGTCTTCAGATCTGCTGTCGAAGAACAAAGAAGAAGAAGGAAAAAACCCAGCAAGGAAGATGAAGAAACCCAGCAAAACGTTGAAGAAACCCAGCAGGAGGAACAATCTGCCGTCGAAGAACGAAGAAGAAGAAGGAAAAAACCCAGCAAGGAAGAAGAAGAAACCCAGCAGGAGGAACAATCTGACGATGGAGGAAGATGAAGAAACCCAGAACGAAGAACAGAGAGGAAGAACGCTCTGACGACGAACAGGAGGAACAATCTGAGACGAAGAACAGAAACGAAGAACATTGGGTCTGAAATGGTGAAACTCGAGTCTTTCAAACTCGAGTTCCACGTGGTCTTCCACACCACCTACGATCCCCTACAAAACGAGACTTAAAAACTCAATTTTAATCTTGGAACTCGAGTTTTAGACACTCAAGATGCTAATTTTCAACATTATTTTGAAACTGGACAGCTAACTAAATTTTTTGATATTTAATATTATTTAGAAAAAAAATTCAACGATGTCAAGGCCGTGGTTTTGTTCATATTTCATATACAGCCACCTAATTCACTAAAATTGGACAAAGTCTATTTGTTCTTGCGCCATTCTATGTGAATCATATATTGTTAAAGATATATAGAAGGACCACGTCCTTTCGATTAAATTTCTTAATCGAAAGAGGAAGAATGAGATAATTAAAAAATATCAGCTGCACAAGAAAATCAAGAGACGGTGAAATGAGAGCTTTGAGCTAATCAAATTATTTGGATTCTCAAATCAATACAAAATGCTTGGATTTGAATTCTCACATCTCAGGCATATAGATAGGCTTAAAAAAACTATTCTCACCGTGCAACTGTCAAAAACACAACTTACAAGAAAGCATTAATAATTACAAGACACACATAAGAAGACATAATAAAAACTAAACTTATTTATTTTCGAGGCATATCTCATACAGCATCTTTGTCCTAAATATGTCAATGGTAGAAACTAATATGATATATGAAAAACGATAAAGGTTTTAAGACAGATAGTCAATACTTAATTGCTACAGGGTCAACTTTTTACCTTCTTCCTTGAATCAAGCTGAGTCTATTATCAATAATACTGAAATTTTCCTTAACAACCAAGAAAACCATATATGTCATCAACAATAACCAAGACTTAGTCCCATATTTTTTGAGGTTGGTTATGGATCCTCAACAAACTTTATGTACCTCCCCTTTTGAAGATATCACAAGCATTTCCTTTAAAATGACTACTACCACCACTTCCTCCATTTGTGCTAACTATGCCTTTGCCACTCCATTGCTGCCACCACCATCACTGCCATCACCAAATTGACACATTCTATCATGGGTTTCATTTTTAACAAAAATCTTCACACTTTTCATTATTGCAAAAAGAGTTTTACCTATTCTACCCAAGAGGGAGCACAACAATAATATGGAAGCATAAACAATGATAAAATAGATGATAAAGAAGAAAATAGCAAAATAGATATATTCAAAATAAGGTTAAAACGGATTATAGAATATGAAAACAGAAACTAGTAAAATCTTACTTAAATAAAAACTTTAGTCTTTGATCAAACTTGAAAACAAACTGCTGTCTTTGATACAAGCTTGAAAATAAAACACTTTCTGAAGAGTTACAAGATTACAAAATAAAACTGTCTGAAAAGAAGGGTTGCAAGATTACAAAGGTTACAAGATTACAAGAGGGAAAGTCTTTCTAAGGGAGAGGGAAGGCTATTCTAAAAGCTTTTGGTTTCTCTAAACTTTTTGGTCTTCTGAAAAACTTTTGAATCTTCTAAACAACTTGTTCTCTGTCTTTGGAGTCCGTCTCTTCATAGATGTAGTGAACCGTGGTAAAGTAACCTGAGTAGGTACAGTTAACTCAAGTTAATCTATCGATGGAATATTATAGAAATTACTATTGATGGGTAGTAGTCTATTTGAGTCTGTTTGAGAATTTATCAGATCTCTTTTCACGCATGCTAGCAAACAGAAGTGACTTTTGAACATCTACCTGTATCTATCTAGACTGTCTTGGATTTGTTTGGAAGCTATTCACACATGCTGGCAAATAGTGATTTGGCACAAGTGAATAGTGATATGTTGCCGTTGTCTATCCGGGAGAGCATTCTTTCTTGCTTGGCATATTTGTTTGTCTATCAATTTGTGTCCACGTAATTATCATAATCTAGTGGATCAAAGTTATCCTCATACTACTCATGCTCATGGATTACTCCATAATTACTACATAGAACGCAGTATGAAATAGGAAGATAAATAGGAACACAATCCTTTGTTGTCATTAGCCTAGGATCCTTAACAATCTTTCTTTTCCCAATAAGCCTTCTTGCTAAAGGTCTTGGACCATACACAGCTATCCTATTGGTGTAGCCATATAAATGGAAGCCTCTGTCTAATTCTTTCTGTACTTCATAAATCTTGTTACTCATGAAATTAGACCATTCTTGAGCCAGAGCATTTGGATCATCAAGTGATTAATAAGTATTTCCTGTATACCAATTGTATTTAGGGATACAATGGATAAGAACCAAAATGTGTTGGCCGAGCTTCCATACAATAGCTAATGTCCCAAGCTGGAAGAGTGCTCCAGATAGTGATCTTCATATAATTAAGTCCTCCAATCTGTGCAGCTACTTCTTGGATGACTTTGGGAAATAAACTAATTTGAATTCCAGAAGTTATGATTAATTTTCTAATAAACCCTGCTTCTAGCATTTCATATAACCATAAAAGGATCACAAATTACTGGATCTTCTATCTCCGTGTGTTGACACTCTATTTTGCAACCTGCATTTAACCTCACACGGAGGGTAAAAGGGTAATTTTGCCTTGGAAATATGCATCTTAATTCTGGTTACTAGATCCTTAATCTCATTTCACCAAAATGATCTTGATGTTGTAACAATCAAATCGACTGGTCATAAGCCTTAATCGGACCATCAGATTGAAAGTTATCATTAAATCAAGTTTTAATGGCTAAGATGCACTATCACAAATTGAGTCCGACTATATGTGATTATGAACAATTGATTCCAATTGGTTATAATTATAATCAATTTGAGATGAATGATGTGTCATAATTTGATTGGTTAGGACTACATTTTATGGTAAGGTTGCATACACCTAATTAATTAGATAGTTAAATATTAATTATTTAATAAGTAATTTGCACAATTATCTTTTAATTAGGGTAAATTTGGAACTAATTAAGTCTGAAATGGGAGTGATTGGAGCCCATTAATGTTAATTGGGAGCTAATTTGGGACCTGTTAATGTTAATTATACTGAAATTGTTTTCTAACAAATGACTTCTGCTCACCATTTCATTGATATCTCTTAGAATATTTTGAATCTATGAATGAGGTTAGTTTTCCAAGAAACTAGACATCCTGGGCTTCAATTTGAGCACAATAACGAGACAATTCCGATCAGAATTGGGTAGGATATGATTTTTTGAAGTTGGCTCTACAGGCTGTTACAGTAGTTACGGGAAAACCGAATTTTGCTTGCTCCTCACTTCCACCAATCTCTACATTTAATGCAATAGATTTTTCTCAAGGCTAAAATGAGGTCTAGGTTCATGATTCTTTGTCAACCCTCATTAAATGGCCTTCCATTCATATTTCCTCCACCACTACTATATAAACCCCCTCTCTCCTTCATTCAAAAGCACACAAAAACCCTTTCTCTTCTCTTCTCTTGAGTTCTAGTGAAGTTGAGTAGTCTTGTCATATCTTGGTCTTCTTGAGACTTAAGGTATTGATTGAGACTCACTCTTCCTCTCCTAACTCTTCTCTTCCTCCACCCTTAGGATCTCTACCAAGAGTCTCCTCTTCCACCATATGGATCTTGCATAAAGGTATAATCCCTTTTCCTAATTTGTTTTTTGTGTTGCCATGATGAGAATTTAGGATTAAAGCATGATAGTAACTATTTAAATTCTCTTGAATATGTTTGAATGTTCTTAAATGTTCTTATGTGTTCTTCACATGTTCTTGATTGTTCATCACATATTCATGCATAACATTAGTTTTAATCTTAAATCCACATCAAAAATATGAAAAACATGTTTGTTTCATAATTCTTTCAAATCATTGAATCTAGGATATCACAATCCACTCACATTCACTAGAATTTATTTTTCAATCCAAATGAAATGCTTAATAAATTGAATTAGGATTTATCACATGCACACACTTTAAATTTAACATGCAAATTGATTGATAACATATTGGATGATGTGATATGAATGTTGGCCACCATGGTTTAGAATACCGGTTTCACTGGGCAAGGTAAGTGCCTAACACCTTCCCACTTTGTAACATAACCTCCAAGCTTAGATCAAGGGTTAGTAGATCGAATGCTTATCCATGTAATTTTCAATTTCTAGATTGTAACTAGGAAACAAAGCCATGTACTTTATCTTAGATTATATCTGGGATCAAAGCCATGTAATTTCCTATGATTAATGTAAATTCAATTTTAAATTAATAAAATGAGGAATTTTTCAATTTTTGTTTTCTTAGTTATTCTAATAATTAAATAAGTGACGACTCCATTGTAGAACCCTTATTTTAAAGGGGAAAATATAATTAGTCGAACCTCTATTTTGAGAGGCAATAACACGACTCTACACATTCACATAGGTTTGGCCCAGCAAGCCTAAAAAGGAGGCCGGGGGCGCAGTCTGTCACAGTGGCGACTCCACTGGGGATATTGAGTGTTAAGCTTCAATTAGATTATGGTGGCCAACCATGTCATTGTTTGTTTATTGTTTTTTTGTATATAATATGTCTAATATGTCATTATTTTGTATGTTATGTATCAGTTGCTTGATTGAAATTTATTTTATTTGTGTGCTAGCCTAGAAGCCCGGTAGTATTAGCTGTGGATTGTGGTCTTCCTGAGACTCACATACCAAGCGGTGAGCCTACCACCCACTGCGACAAGGGTCACCATGGTTATACAATGGTGGTTCATAGGGACAAACTGTATTGTTTGGACTAACGTGGCACTCCTAGCATCACAAGTTGGGAGGTACGACATCCTAGCTTGTGGGGACCTTTAACCCACCTTCTACCCATGTTGTAATGACCCATAAAACCTACCTTTAGGTCGGTCCATGTAAATTGTATTTCATTACGCATTTGTTTGGCTGTTGTTTGAACCATGATGACTCAAGTCCAACGCTTGAGCCCATCATGATTGTTTGAACCTTGTATGTTGTGAATGAACTCAAACCTAAAAGCCTAAGATTGAACTCTACTTGAAGTGGAAGCCTAATTTGTTTCTTGAATGAATCTAAGCCCAACACTTGAGCCCATCGAAAGTATATGTGCATGATCGACATCAAAGGCCAAAAGCTCACAAGACACATGCCTTCCAAGTGTAAGGTCAAGCCATTTCAAGTAAATACCAAAAAATCATAATCATGGTTCAAGCCTTCCAAGTACAAGCCCACGTCATTTCATCATAATCAAGGTTCAAGCATACCAAGCCTCAAGTATCCTAAATGGACCAAGAAGAAGCAAGTGGCACAACTTTGCCTCGCTCCACATTTGGTTTGTAACATCATGGTTAAGTTTAAAGTTTGTTTGTTTGTTTATTCCATGTTTCTATGTTTCTTTGAATTCTAAAAATCCATGTAGCGTAGCATTTAATGTACTTTGTTCATGTATATATATATTTTTTAAATTCCAAGAAAAAATCAAGATTCCCAAATCTTTCCCAAAAAGAAGAGAAGAAAAAGAAAAAAAATTTCAAATGAGAAAGTGTCTGGACTAGGGACATTAGGCCTTTGAATCATTTAAAAAAAAAAAACATCTTTGAACTAGGACTATTGAACTTCCTCGTGACTTTTTCAAAAAAACCCAATTTTTTTCTTTCAAGATTAAAAAAAGAAGAAAAAAAAAAGTCTCTTTTTCAAAATGGTACATGAGGATCCCTTGGAAAAAAACATTTTCTAAATCTTGATGTTTAAAGGCTTAAGCAATCAACTTGTACTATGGAATGATTAATTTCATTTGATCCATGTAAAGACTTTTGCTAAGAAGAAATGGTCTTAAAAGGCAATAAAAAAGAATCCATCCATCGGAAAATCCCAAGAATCCATGCACTTGATCGAATTTTCAAAAGTTTTTTGTTTCACAACATTAGAGCATTCATACTTTTTTCTTTTAAGATAAGTTTATTAAAAGAGCTTGAGTCACTGTGCCTACAAGTAAGCATTACTAGGGATAGGAGGCCATCTTTGGTTAAACCAAATTATTTCATATTACCTAGAATGTTCATTATCCATTGCTAGCCCATTTGAGTCTTTAAACACTTAGCGTCTTTTTCACATGAACCCACTAAAGTCTAAACCTAGGGTGGGAAAAACCAAAGTATGCATGCTTTAATCTCATGTTGAGGAGGAGTCAACCTTATAGCTTTGAAACTAATTGATAAATCTCTCTTAGAAGACATGAAAGACAAGTGGAGAATTCATTAGGCTAAAGATAAAAGATCATCAAAGAAAATGGGGGTTTCACACAATCAAGGAAAGAGAAATGCAATTCCATCAATGTGAAAAAAAAAAGTGTCCGCAAATTTGAAAAGCCTAAAATTCATCGTGCCAAGAGGAATACAAAATTCATCTAAAAGAGAGTTCATCAAAAAAGGAAAAGATTCATCAAGCATAAAAATGTGCAAGAGCATCGAGGCAAGAAAGAAGTCTAGAGAGTGCATCAAAATGACCAAAAATCATTAAGCTGAGAAAAATAAGGAGGGCAAAATGTCCCCAAAAGTTCATTCAATCAAAAGATGAAAGACAAAAAAAAAAAAAAAAAAAAAAAAAAAAAAAAAAAAAAGCCTGCTAGGTTGAAAACCCAAAAGGGCGGTTTAGACAAAAGTTAGGGCCAAAGAAAAGAATAAGAAGAAAAGAAAAAATTGGAAAATCCTACCAACTTGGAAACTTAAGGATGCAACCTAAAAAGAGAAGAATTTTACAAGATGAAAGTCTAGAGGTATGATTCAAGATGAATGAGCATAAAAACAAATGTTGATACAAGTGACTAATGAAGACTCCTCTAATACTTGATTTTTGAGTAATGCATACTTGGGGGACACATCATAGGGAATTTTAAGCCTTTTATATCTTTCATTTCAAAACCCAAACTCGGCCTACATTACAATCCATGAATAAAACCTCCTTGAAGTCTTTCTAATTTTATGCACATCTTAAACTCTAATAATATTTTCTCTTGAATTAAAAAGGAAAAGTGCTTAAGAGCAGCCACCCACTGGATGATATGTTGAAGGATAAAATTTCTCAAATCCTCAAAATGACTCAAAAGAACTTCCAAACCTGGAGCACTCTCCTTGCTTGCACCCAACAATGTGATTCATAAATATTATCACATTTTATTTCTTGATTGCCTTTGGAGACTTAATCTGACGATGTTCAAAAGGATGAAGCAAATTTTATTACATGAGTTTAATGATCTTGATCCTTCCAAATCAAAGAGATTTGTTTGATTCTTAAACACTTTGATTTGCCAAAATGGTTGTTCAAAGGATCACCTTTTGTTCATAAGAAGAAGAAGAAGAAGAAGAAGAAGAAAGAAAGAAAGAATGAAAGAAAGAGAAATCTCATTTCCACAAAAAAAAAAAAAAAGTCATTCTTTTTCAAAATCCAATTCTCTTGAACTATGTCTTGACCTGATCCTCTACGAAAGAGGTACGTAGACAGCCTTTCAAAGGCCCGGTCCCAATCATCCAAACAATCTTGGGGAACAAATTCAAAACAATGTGACAAAATTGTTTGGGTACATGTTAGGCTAAGCTCATTTGTTTTGCATCAAGCATGCTCAAACTTGGGGCATTGGCCTATTTATATTGTGTGCAGATATATCCTTCTCGCACGAAAGCATGTTTTCATTTGAGGCATCAATCTTTTTTTTTTTTTTTTTTTTTGCAAGCATGTCCACACTAGGGGCATTGGCCAAAAATGTTTTCATGATAATTGGTTTCTAACAAGCTAGAGAAAGAAAGCCATTTTGCAAAACCAATGATAGCAGACTGTGATCTTCTTTCATGTTCCCTAATGGTCGCAATATCAAATTAATTCAGCTTCCATCTAAGCAAAGAATATGCCCCAAACTAGGGGCATTGGCTAAGTGCTTCAAATTTCTTGTAATGAATGACTCCATTGCTGATTGAAACTTGCTTTTTTATAGGAATCAAAGTGAAGGATCCTTTATCTCATTCAACCCAAGTTATCTTAGAAATCCACCTTCATATAGCCAAATAATAGCATGACCTATACCATGTAGGATTGACAGTAGCTCTCCTACCTTCAAGGGATCGACCTTAGTTCTCCTGAAACCTATAGGATTGACCTTAGCTCTCCTACACATTGTAGGATCGACAATAGCTCTCCTACATTCAAGGGATTGACCTTAGTTCTCCTGAAACTCATAGGATTGACCTTAGTTCTCCTATGCATTGTAGGATCAACAGTAGCTCTCCTACATTATAGGTATTGACGTTAGTTCTCTCGAAACCCATAGGATTGACCTTAGTTCTCCGATACACTGTAGAATCGACAGTAGCTCTCTTACATTCAAGGGATCAACCTTAGTTCTCCCAAAACCCATAGGATCGACCTTAGTTCTCCTATACACTGTAGGATAGACAGTAGCGCTCCTACCTTCAAGGGATCGACCTTAGTTCTCCCGAAACACATAGGATCGACCTTAGCTCTCCTATACACTGTAGGATTGACAATTGCTCTCCTACTTTCAAGAAATAGACCTTAGTTCTCCCGAAACTTATAGTGTCACGTCCTAAACCCGAAAGGGTCCAAAACATGAGAAAGACGTCTCAAAGTACCGTAGAATTTTCCTTTTTAGCAATTCAATTCTCATAAATCATATCAAGTACTAACATCAAGAATTATCACAATAATTCCATTGAATATACTCTCAAAGTAAGTCAGAGCTCTAAGCAATAATTACAAAGACCATTGGCCACAAAAGAATAGAGGTTTGAAAAAATAATTACATATCATCAGCTTGTCCCATAAGTGGGAATAATGTCACAACCACTATAATATACAAAAGAATGAGTCAAGCCTATTCTAAGATACACAACATCTAATATCTCCACTACAAAAGTTCAGCCTCCATCATTAGTCAGTCTAACTATTGTTAGCCGCCAAAAAGCTATCTCAAAAGATTGTTGCCTACTCTGAAAAGTTTATAAAATAATGGAATGAGACAGAGCCAAGTAAGTAGCATAAATAATGGGAGTGGGGGAAATGCAAGTTTCATCTTCAATAATAGTAATACGTTACGACAAGAATGATTGAATATTGAAACACAAAGTTTCTCAAAGTAGATACCTTAAAACTATATACTATAATCTGTGAGTACTAACAATATAATTTCCAAAGCCATAATATCCAACATAGGGTAAATTATCATAAATATACCATACTACCACATAGACCGGTCAAGAGATCCACCCATTCACAATTGGCATGATATTGTCCTCTCTGGTATGGAGACTCTTGGCCCCATGGACAGCAGTCTCACCCATACCCTCAAGGTTTTTCTCTCCCCCCATGGGTAGCAGAGAGAGCGCATCAAATAGGACCTCTCTTGGCCCCATGGGCAGCAGCCTTACCCACATACAATCAAGGAACCTCTTCCCCCCATGGGCAGCAGGGAAGAACACGTCATCCAAAGTAAAAGGGCATTGCCCTGGATTTGATTCCATTGTCACAAAAACTATGAAAGCCAAATTGGGTGATCACCGAAAAATCACACATGGCATAGTGTTAAAACCACATAAGCTCACAAGTTACATTACTTTGAAACACATAGTTCATATCCAGGTAGTTGCAGAACCTTAAATAATCTAACTTCTACAAAGTTTGTAAAGTTTTTAATTTCATTCTTGTCAAGAGATTTTCTATCAATTTCCCAAATAATACAAGACAAGATAAACATCTTTAAATTTTCTAATATACCACAAAATCTTGAAATTGCATTTAGCTACGATTTAGGAATTGCCAAAAGAGCACTTAATTAGACAAGCTTAGTATTTAACCTCATCAATAATAATATATACCACTTCCAAAGTTTCTCAACAAATTGATTCACAAGGCAAGAACTCCAATTTATAAAGTTAGCCCATTTAATATCATCTCCAACATCATGACTAGCTTCCATAAAATTTACACTACATCATTAAGAAACCCATGAAAGCAAAATCAAAATATCCTCCAAGACAAGATATTTTGAACTTCAACTAACTCCAAATAAACCCAATGGCAATGGCAAAATTAAGTTTACCAACCATCACATGTTATAACTCAAAACCCTTAAATTTTTCACCATAAATAAACCTTAGGTAGTCATCATTAGCACAAACCATATACCCACTCATCAAATAATTTCACCAATACAAAACCCATACATAAAAACACATAAATATCACTTCCAATGCTCATAAATCACATGGGCATCATTATTAAAGCTTAGATAAAAATAACCTCAAGCAAAAGTGTAAAACCTTCCAAAAAGATTAGAAATTTTTACCTCAAATAAAGGATGTGAAGGTGTTTATAAGTTCACAAGAATTTTCCGGTGATCTTGTCGGAAAATGATGGTGGAAATGGTGGTGGTGGTGTGGAAGTGCCGGTGGAGAGGATGAGAGTAGAGAGAAGTGTATGAGAGAAAACAAAAAAAAGAAAAGAAAGAAAGGCAGAGAGTGAGCCGGCTAGCGAAGAGATAAGATGGAGTGAATTGTGTGGTGGGTAGTGGGGTTAGGTTGGGTATGTGGGAACCCAAAAATCTGATCTTGACTTTTTTTTTTTTTTTTTTATAACTGACTAGGACGTTACATATAGGATCGACTTTAGTTCTCCTATACACTATAGGATCAATAGTAGCTCTCCTACTTTCAAAGGATCGACCTTAGTTCTCCCGAAACTCATATGATCGACCTTAACTCTCCTATAAATTGTAGGATCTTGACCTTAGGCTCCGTTCATTTGGAGTGACAACAGGGAGGATGGAAAATAAAGGGAGGAATATAGGATGAAAAATAATGTTTTCCACTGTTCGTTTGGGAAAGGAAAATAGGAAGGAGAGAAAACTCGAGAGAAAGTTTTCTCTCCGGGCCCACATTTTTTTTCCTTCCAAATCGGAAGGAAAATCTAGAGAGAAAAGTGCTATAGCAGCACTTTTACAAAAATGCCCTATTTCTACCTATTTTTTTTCAACGTTTTTTTTTTTTTTCTTTCTTCAATGTGACCTCAGACCTGAACTTTTTTTTTTTTTTCAACGTGACCTAAACCTTCTCTTCTCTCTTTTTTTTTTTTTTTTTTTTAATGTGACCTGATCTAATTTTTACATTATAATAATAAAAATAATAATATAAATTTATATATATGATGTGATAAATTATATATTATTTAATGAGTACAAATAAATCGATTTCTTACATATTATGTAACAAGGGTACAATAGTCAATTTATATAAATTACATTTTCCATCATTCCCTTTTTCTCTCTAACCAAATAAAAGAGTTTTCCACCCTCTCACTTTTTCACCCCTCCAACCAAACACACAAGGGAAAAAACTAAATATTTTCCATCCTCCCACAATTTTCCACTCTTCTAACCGAATGGACCCTCAGTTCTCCCAAAACTCGTAAGATCGACCTTAGTTCTCCTATACCCCAAAACTTATAGGATTGACCTTAGTTGTCACGCCCCAAACCCAAAAGGGTCCAAAGCGTGAAAGAAGAACCATTAAGAGCGAGAACGTAGGAGATTTTTTTTTTCTCCTCAACACATGATAAGGATAAATAACCATACTAAAATCTCTATATTACAAGTTAGAGCTCTATAACACATTTACAAACAATACAAATTACAAATAATGCCTCCAAATATACATGAAATTCCAAAACTCCAAATGAATCAACATCAAATCACAATCCTTCCTAGGATAGGCAACCGTGATGATAGAATCTATGCCTACCGTGCTCAAGGCTAACAAACCTTAAGGGCCTAACCTCCGATGGAATTAGCTATGGCCTCAGTAAATTAGAAAGTTGAGTCACCAATCAATCATAGTATAAATCTCTCAATTAGCATAATGCTCCAATCACCACCAATAAAACAAGCTCCATGCTCGAGGTATATTAAATTTATCTGAAAAACTATTGGAGAGTGGGATGAGCTAAAACCCAATAAGTAGCAAAATTAATGGGGGTGAGGGAAATGCAAGTTTCATCTTCAATAATAGTAATATGATATGACAAGAATGATTGAATATTGAAACACAAAGTTTCTCAAAGTAGATACCTTGAAACTATATACTATACTCTGTAAGCACCAACAATATAATTTTCAAAGCCATAAAATTTAACATAGGGTAAATTATCACAAATATATCACACTACCACATAGATCGGTCAGGGGATCCACCCATCCACAACTGGCATGATATTGTCCTCTCTGGTATACAGACTCTTGGCCCCATGGACAGCAGCCTCACCCATACCCTCAAGGTTTTTCTCTCCCCCTATGAGTAGCAGAGAGAGCGCGTCAAATAGGACCTCTCTTGCATGTGGTCTCTTGGTCCCATGGAAAGCAGCCTCACCCACACACAATCAAGGAACCTCTTCCCCCCATGGGCAGCAGGGAAGAATGCGTCATCCAAAGTGAAAGAGCACTGACCTGGATTTGATTCTATTGTCACAAAGACTACAGAAACCAAATCGGGTGATCACCGGGAAATCACACATGGCATGATGTTAAAACCACATAACGCTCACAGGTTACATTACTTTGAAACACATAGTTTATATCCAGGTAGTTTCAGAAAACCTTAAATAATCTAACTTCCACAAAGTTTGTAAGGTTTTCAATTTCATTCTTGTCAAAAGATTTTTTTATCAATTTCTCACATAATAAGACAAGATAAGCATCTTTAAATTTTCTAATATACCATAAAATCCATGATTTCCTTATCAAAGATTAAATAAAAGATGCCCATTTTTCTATAACGACAATTCATGCATTTCCCCAAATGCAATACCAAATATGATGCATTTTCATATGTAATAATATATAATAGGGTCACAACATAACATGTTTAAGAAAACATATATCCATATATAATTTTTCAAAATGTGTTTGACCCAAAAACATCATTTATAAAACATGGTTATTTTCCAAAAATATCCCATTAAGAAGCTACTTACCTCAGCAGTCCAATTCAAATTTACCTCAACCGAGCACCGCATTCAACCAATCAAGTTACTAGTTCCATCACCAAGTACCTTGGAACCTAGAAACACAAGTATCAAGCCTATTAATAACAAGGCTTATTACAAAATTACACCATCAAATTTGTCTCCATAAATCGGAAAGGATTCCCTCAAAAATCAAACCTAAGGCCCTAAAGCCTAGCTTGACCATCCCAAGACAAGGTACCCTACCCAAAAGGGAACCAAACAAGCATACAAGAAACTCATAGGACTACAACACAACCAAAGCCTTTAATTTCCCCAGCAAATAATATGCATTTACCAACTTATAACAAAGCATGTCATTACCAATCCATGATAAAATTAGCCAAAGTAAAACATTTGTTAAAGAAAGCACATATGCACTTACAAGCTAAACCACACAACAAAAGCTTGGAGTGAATTCCTTAAAGTCTCAGCGTCCTAATCACACTTTTAGATAACTTCTAACAGGTCAGCCCTTTAATAAAATTCGTTTGGTCCAGTTAGTGTTATCCAAAAAGCTTGAAATTAAATAGGGAGAAGCCTTTATATGTCTAGTATGTACCACCAAAAATTTAGCTCAAAATGATTTTTCTATAATTTATTAAAAATCACGTAATTTAGCTTACTCAAATATGTCATGACAGCTTTAGAAAATTGCTATAGTTGTAAGACTAGCCCAAATTATTTGAGAATTTACTCACATTAAAACCACCAGATTTAAAGCATATTAAAAACAAGGAATCAAACCCAAAATCTCATATAAACAACTTATCAAACACTTGGTAAGCAACAAGCAAATGCCCACATTCACATATGTCAAAGTCACTCAAATGCAAAGGAAACACACTCTAAAATCAACTCACATCAACATATGCAACAACAAGACCCATCTAGTTGATCTAACAAACCAACCCTCAAATACCCATTAGAAAAATAATCAACTAAAAACCTTTATCAAAGTAAAAGCTCTTCAAATGACACGAAATTTTCAGATTTTAACAAATCCATTACTACCCAAATCTCCAAAGTTTCACATGCGCACCTCTCCACAACTCCAAGACCTCCAAAACCCATTACCCAAGACAAAATCATGGTTGGGTGCACAATAGAGAGCCAAATGACTCAAAACCGAACAAAACTTTTCATTCAAAAAAAGAATTTCTTACATAAACCCAATAAGCTTGCTCTAGCATAAACTCCACAACTAGATTTTACTTAGTTTTGTTAGGAAAATAGGAATTTTACCTCATATTCCTTGCTTGGCCAAAAGGGTCCCTCTCTTGCCGAAATCTTTTCTTCACAACCGATGGTGATGGCTTGAAAAGAGACTCATGGCTGAAGTAGTTTAGTGGAAGACCATGGAGAGAAAGAGGAATTCTAGTGAGAGAAAGGGAGAGGGGTGGTAGCTCAAGAGAGAGAGAAGGAGACACGTGAATGTGAAAGTGACCGGGAGGGGAGGGGGAGGGGTGGCTGACTTAAGGGGATGAAGCCTATTTCCAAGCTTGCCCCTAAAATATCTTGCAAGTAAAATTACCAATTTGCCCATCAAGCTTGTTCCAAATTACAATTAATAACTGGGGTGTTACATTAGTTCTCCTATACACTGTAAGATCGATGATAACTCTCCTACCTTCAAGGGATCGACCTTAGTTCTCTTGAAACTCATAGGATTGACCATAGTTCTCCTATACACTATAGGATCGACAGTAGCTCTCCTACCTTTAAGGGATCAACCAAAGGTCTCTCGAAACCCATAGGATCGAGTTTAGTTCTCCTGTACACTGTAGGATCGACAATAGCTCTCCTACCTTCAAGGGATCGACCTTAGTTCTCCCAAAATCCATAGGATCTATAATAGATCTCTTATATTTCCAAGCCAAAAAGGTGATGGTCGCACAAAAACACAAGCCTAACATTAAAGTATTCATCTCAGAACTCGTCCAAGCGTTGCAACATGCCCCATACTAGGGACATTGGCCAGGTATGTCAAATTTCTTTCAATGAATAACTCTATTACTAATTGAAATATTTATTTGCAGGAACTAGGGTAAAGGACCCATACACATTGGCACAAATATCACCTTCCACAATTCCATCAGACCTCTGGAAAGCACGTCCAAAATCCATTTGATTTCTAGGAATCACGTCCAAAATTTAAATCCTTGGACCTTTGGGAAGCATGTCCAAAATTTCAAATCCGTCGGACCTTTTGGAAGCATGTCTAAAATTCAAATCCTTGGACCTCTGGGAAGCCCGTCCAAACTTCAAATCCAGCGGACCTCTAGGAAGCACATCCAAACTTCAACTCCATCATACCTCTGGGAAGCACGTCCAAAATTCAAATCCTTGGACCTCTGGGAAGCATGTCCAAAATTCAATTTCAATGGATCTCTAGGAAGCACATCCAAAATTCCAATCCTTGGACCTCTGGGAAGCACGTCCGAAATTCAAGATTGTTGGTCCTCGGGAAAGCATGACTGAAATCCTCATTTTGTCGTGACCACTAGTAAGCATGTCTTGTACTCATTTTTTTCCAAAAAAAGAAAAAAGAAAAAAAGAAGAAGCTGCATGTATGAACTACGTTTGGACCTAATCCTCTCACTAAGAGGTACGTAGGCAATCTCCCCTGAGATTCGGTCCACATTTTGATCCACAACATGACTGTCTGCATTTTTATCTACATGCCTCATAAATTCACCATGGTTAAATACTAATTGCAAAGTTAAGTGTCTCTTTCATACATTGACATTCGCTTTCAAGCTCTGCCAACGAGGGGCATTCTGTTGACACCCTATTTTGCAACCCGCATTTAACCTCACACGGAGGGTAAAAGGGTAATTTTGACTTGAAAATATGCAACTTGATTCTAGTTACTAGATTCTTAATCTCATTTCATCAAAATGATCTTGATATTGTAACAATAAAATCGACTGGTCATAAGCCCTAATCGGACCATCAGATTAAAAGTTATCATCAAATCAAGTTTTAATGGCGAAGATGCACTATCACAAATTGAGTCCGACTATATGTGATTATGAACAATTGATTCCAATTGGTTATAATTATAATCAATTTGAGATTAATGATGTGTCATAATTTGATTGGTTAGGACTACATTTTATGGTAAGGTTGCATACACCTAATTAATTAGATAGTTAAACATTAATTATTCAATGAGTAATTTGTGCAATTATCTTTTAATTGGGGTAAATTTGGAACTAATTAAGTCTAAAATGGGAGTGATTGGAGCCTATTAATGCTAATTGGGAGCTAATTTGGGACCTATTAATGTTAATTGTGCTGAAATTGTTTTCTAACAAATGAGGTTAATTGTTTTCTAATTCGTTGATATCTCTCAGAATATTTTGAATCTGTGAATGAGGTTAATTTTCCCAGATACTAGACATCCGGGGCTTCAATTTGAGCACAAGAACGAAACAATTCCGATCAGAATTGAGTAAGATATGATTTTTTGAAGCTGGCTCTATAGACTGTTATAGTAGCCACAGGAAAACCGAATTTTGCTTGCTCCTCACTCCCACCAATCTCTACATTTAATGCACCATATTTTTCCCAACTCTAAAATGAGGTCTAGGTTCTTGATTCTTTGTCAACCCTTATTAAATAACCTTCCATTCATATTTCCTCCACCACTACTATATAAACTCCATCTCTCCTTCATTCAAAAGCACACAAAAACCCTCTCTCTTCCCCTCTCTTGAGTTCTAGTGAAGTTGAGTAGTCTTATCATATCTTAGTCTTCTTGAGACTCAAGGTATTGAGTGAGACTCACTCTTCCTCTCCTAACTCTTCTCCCTTAGGATCTTTATGAAGAGTCTCCTCGTCCACCATATGGATCTTGTATGAAGGTATAATCCCTTTCCCTAATTTTTTTTTTGTGTTTCCATGATGAGAATTTAGGATTAAAGCATGATAGTAACTATTTAAATTCTCTTGAATATGTTTGAATGTTCTTGAATGTTCTTATGTGTTCTTCACATGTTTTTGGTTGTTTATCACATGTTCATGCATAACATTAGTTTTAATTTTAAATCTACATCAAAAATATGACAAACACATTTGTTTCATAATTCTTTCAAGTCATTGAATCTAGGATATCACAATCCACACCATTCACTAGAATTTATTTTTCAATTCAAATGAAATGCTTAATAAATTGAATTAGGGTTTATCACATGCATACACTTTAAATTCAACATGCAAATAGATTGATAACATATTGGATGATGTGAAATGAATGTTGGCCACCATAGTCTAGAAGACCGGTTTCATCAGGCAAGGTGGGTGCCTAGCACCTTCCCACCTTGTAACATAGCCTCCAATCTTAGATCAAGGGTTAGTAGATCGAATGCTTATCCATGTAATTTTCAATTTCTAGATTGTAACTAGGAAACAAAGCCATGTACTTTATCTTAGATTGTATCTAGGACCAAAGCCATGTAATTTTCTATGATCAATGTAAATTCAATTTCAAATTAATAAAATGAGGAATTTTTTAGTTTTGGTTTTCTTATTTATTCCAATAATTAAATAAATGTCAACTCCATTGTAAAACCCTTATTGTAAGGTGGAAAATATAATTAGTCGAACCTCTATTTTGAGAGGCGATAACACGACTCCACCCATTCACGTGGGTTTGGCCTAATACGCCTAAAAAGGGGGCCGGGGGCGCGGTCTCTCACACCGTGTTGATAAGTAATCCTGGATAGGGATTGTACCTATCAAAAGTTCCTTCATAAACTCTGTTTGTTTCTCCAAAGCTTTCATACCATGTACCTTTATAAGATAGCCATATGTCGTCTATCATGTCTTTTGTTTTGATAAATGCTGTAGAGACTAAAACTTTAAAAAGATACATCCATCTGTCATAAGAACTGGCTATGGCTTTATGAGTTAGAATATTCTGTTGGATTTCAGGGGGTGAAGTTCTAATGGCAAGTCTCATTTTTTGCTGAATCTTAGGGTGGAGCATTGAAAAGCTTGTTCCCATAAGATAGCTTTTTAGAGACTGTGAACATGTCTTTTTGGAGCTTGAATCTCCATCCTCCTTGCCAGGGGGTTGACAACCAAATGCTTCAATAAATGCACTGGTGCTAACAAGATGTAATTCCAAAGCCTTAAGGGTCTTTTGGAATATAGATTTTTGTCTGAGTGTAAAGGATGCCTGTAAATTATCAAGAAGTAGTTTAATATGAAGAGGAAGGTCTGTAAATTCTCCTTCCTGAAAAAAGAGATCAATGCAGAGCACTTCTTGCAGAATTTCACTTTTTTCACCACATAAATACATTGCCTCTGCTAGCAACGTATCTTGAAGGGATATTGTCTCTATCGAGACACCTTCATGCTTATCCGAAATCTTCACGGAAGGCTTTCGGAATTGTTTGGGTTGTAATGCTGGTGCTTTGCCCTTTCCTTTCATGTCTGCCTGGGAGGTTCTTTTACTCATATTAGTCTGCAATTGGGTTTTGGGAAAAGGATTATGTCTTGAAAAAAGTGAAATTGTTTGCAATTGCCCTTTCCTTTCGGAATTGTTTGGGTTGCAAAGCTTCTTTCAAATTCATTTTTAAAATTTCTCTATTGATGCATTTTTGAAAATTTTCTTTAAAATATTTTTTAAGAAAATCATTTTTAAATTTTAAAGTATATATAATAAAACAAAGTTTTCTTTGTACACCTTTGTGCCCTCGCTAGGTAGTGGTATAAGAGTAGTCATAATAGTCATGATGAATTCTTTCAATGTTAGAGGGACTGGAATTCAAAAACTTTACAAAATCTGCCATGATTCTATCCGTTTTGTATGTGTTATTATATATCTCATTTTGCGAGAGTATGTGAAATAAAGCTTCTCCATAAAGTCTTTCATCAACTACTGTAATAGTCTGGGGAAAATCTGCTAGACTTATGATTAACTCTGTCTGTTAGGAAATTAAATCTGTCTTTATTCAAGAAATTACCACAATTAATGTTTTCTTTAATGATTGATGAAGAAGAATCTGTTAAGACTTCTATAATTAAAACATCTGTAATATGAGTATTTGAGGATACTATAAAGGGTGTAAATATGTCATCTATTATAATTTTGTTTGGTACCTCTATCACACTGTCAGTCCATTCATATTGATTAAAAGAGATTGCACTCATATTTCTGTCTTTTATGCCTTTTCTACTAAGTTCTTTTGAACAAGGTGATTGGACTATATGTTGGTGCCTATGCAAAAAAGCAATGAGAGAATAAGAACGAATCTCTGTCTCTATATCTTGTTTGCATTTCTTTATGTCATTAGCTGTCAATTAGTCATCAAGTGATATTTCTGTCTTTAAAGATGACAAACTTGTTTCAGTTTAATAGATTCCTCTTTCGTTGATATCTTCTAAAATAGTGATCTTTTTGGAAGAATGATTTTCTTTCAGGATTGGTGGTAAAATAAATCTAAAGAATATAACCTTTTTCAACACATTAATTTTAATTCCTTCATCTATCACTAAAAAGGAGTAAAGCAAAGCCATAAAAGGAGTTCCTAAAATAATTTTTGATGGAAGG
The DNA here is from genome assembly GCA_033629205.1 of Lithocarpus polystachyus. Taxonomy (NCBI): domain Eukaryota; kingdom Viridiplantae; phylum Streptophyta; class Magnoliopsida; order Fagales; family Fagaceae; genus Lithocarpus; species Lithocarpus polystachyus. The sequence goes on along the minus strand of CM066170.1, from coordinate 56,981,084 downwards.
TCTTTAATTAAAACAAAGACTGCCTCAAAGCATATTCCATCATTACATATGTGAACATTCAGTATTTTATAATTAATTATGAGCTTTTCTCCAATGACCTGGGTTAATCTTTCAGATGATTTTTCATAATACTTTAAGGGTATTAGTCCTTCTTGTATACAATTTATGTCAGCAATTAATTTTTGTCAAAGAAAATTCTTTATTAATTACTTGAGTGATTTCTGTATGCCATTTTTGAAAAATTACTCTATCAATTAAACTAAAGAAATTCTGTCTATTGCTATCAGCTTTTCTAATGAAAGGGGGTCTATCATGGGTTTAGAAAATTCTTTTAAATTTATTATTTCTGTAATTTTTTGTTCATCTATGTCTGCCGAATTATCTTCTTTAATATCTTTAATTTCTTGTTTTACCATTTTTGCTTTTGTCATTAAGTCTTGTAGAGTTACTGGTTTTATATCTATTTCATCTTGTTTGATTTTTGTCTTTTCTTTCTTATCTTTTTCTTTCTTAGCTTTTTCTCCTTTTCCACGTTCCGTAACATGGTGTCCATATATCCTACACTTAATGCAAACAATAGGTATATCTATAGAATCTTTCAATTTTAGTAAATAGTCTTTTTTATCCTTTAGGTGATTTGGTAGATTATCTATCAGTTTCATTATTATGTTTTTTTGTTTCCTTTTTATTTTATTAATTTTGAGTGGGTTAGTTGATTTTAATTTTAATTCTTCCTTTTTCATTACTTGGTCTATCTCTTTTTGCTTAACATTAAATATTTCCATTAATTCATTTATTATGTCTTTCTCAAATTCTAATTTACTGATTTGTTTAACAATTTTATTATGTCTATCACACTGTTTTTTAGTATGCCCATATTCTTTCCATTTATGAAAAATAATGTTTCTAGTATGTCTGTTAGGTTTCTCATTATCTGATAATTCAGTACTCTCTAAAACTGTTTTATCTTTTTCTATCTCTTTTTCCTGTAAAGGTGAATTTAAAATTTCTATCTTTTTAGCCAATTCTACTAAACCATTATCTTATGTATAGATCATGGAGCTTTCAATAGATTTTAGTCTTTCATCAATTTTTTCTTTTAAACTATCATTATTCCTAGGACTATTGTTTTTTTCTCCTTTGTTGACTAACTTTGACAAACTATCATTCTCTTTCTCTTTCTTTATCATGTCTCTTTCTTTTTCTATGTCCTTTTCTATATTTGGATTCTTACGTAGAGTTTCTATGTTGGCCAGCTTTAGGGTGGTAGTATTTTGTCTTTCTATGTCTTTCTTTTGCATTATGTAACATTCTCTTTTGCTTTCTATCCCAATCTTCTTTGGGACATCATTTTCTCTACATGTTATGTTTATCAATCTGTCAGTGCTTACTAAGCTACTATTTTTTCTATCATGCCAATTATTTGTCATTAAAGATGATCTTTGAGGGGGTTCAAACTTTCTTTCTTGTTCTGAATTTAAAGCTTTAATTTTTTCATAAAGGTCCAAAAAACTATCATTTTTCTTTTCTACTTTAATAGTAGATTTTTCAATAACTTCTAAAGATTCTAATTTTTTATTAATCCTATCTAAGAAACTATTATTGTGTCTATCAGTCTGTCTGTTGATTTTATCTCCTGTTAATGTACTCCAATTATTTGTATTATTATAGTCATAATTATAATTATCCATATCACTGTCAGAGTTAGAATCTGTTTCATAATCCATATTAACATTTAACCAATTATTGTCTATATCTCTCATGCTATAACCTTCATCATAATCTATATCATCATAGTCCATGTTTCAATTAGTGTGTGCCTAACCTAAGTGTAAACAAGCAAACAGATGATGAACTGATAAACATATTTATTCTATTTCCAAGCAATTAATAATTACTGGCAGAACTATTACTAATCACTGGTATCCTTTCTATCTTAACACATGTCTCTCTGTCGACTAACAAAAAACAGGCTGACCAACGCGAGACTATGGTTTGCCAACGAGTCTTGAGGTTGACCAACGCTAACAAGGAGCAAGTAGTGGCTATGCAGTAATAAGAGTTCCTAGTAACTACTTAATTGCAAAGAAATAAAACTCATTCATCTACCATCCATGGCTCTGATACCAAAAACATACCCAAGAGATTTCCAAATCCAAAAAGTTTTAGTGCTTTCTCTAATTCCAAGAGATTGACCATGTGTATGGTTAAGAAGTCATACACTTCAAAAGTTAAAACTTATATCAATTTTTTTTTTTTCATCTTAGTTTCACATTTACCGTTAGTCTGACTCCAAGAGACTAACCATGTGTATTTTTAGTTATTTAATTATATTTGTCTATGCATTCAATGGTTGTTTTCTTACCAATATTTATACTAAATTATATTTAGAATACTATTTTAGATTATTGTATAATGTATATAATATGGAAGTTCCACATATAAAAATTTTTACTTTTTTTAATTTTTTTTACTTACCCCTTATGATAAATTTATAGCTCCACCACTGCCAACCCCTCTAAAAAATTTTTTTGGAGCCACCACTGCTTCTTTAGTGGTTGAACCTTTCCTGAACTTGCAATATCATAACTTCTAAAGGGACTCTGAATTTGGGCTTTGTCTCATTGAAATCATTTTTAAAATGAAGAAAAACAAGAGTTAGACCAGAAATTCACATAAAACGAAAAAGGTTTCTTTAAAAAAAAAAATTAAAGGTTCAAATAAACAACCAATTTAACAAGAATAGAGACAGACAAAGTGGAGAGAGTACCGAAAAGCTTTTGAGATTTGGGATGAGAAAGGAAAGACAAGCTTAGTGTGTTATGAAGCAACATCAGACAAGCTTGTAATCTATAACCTACTATCTTAAATAAAAAATTTTTGAGTTGAAATCTAGCTTATACAAAAAAATTAATTAGTTTCTTAACTTGATGATGTGAATATAATAGGGCGGATGTCATAGATTTATATTCTATTATATCTATAAATATATATATATATATATATATATATATATATATATTTGTAGAAACCATTTAAGTGGGATCCACAAACAGTTACTTTACACAATATTTTCGATATATTTTTATAACAAATTTTAAGTGATAAGTTGTTATTGTTTCTAATTTGAATTTACCACTTAAATTACTTTTTAAAATAATAACATATCACTTAGTATTTGTTGTGAAAATATTATTGACATAATATTTCTTAAAAAAATTGACACAAAAGGAAAAAGAAAAATTTGCAAGAGAATAACGTGGCAGAAAATCAAAGTGATGCCGAGGGCTGGCAAAATGTGGGAGTAGACCACATGAAAGTGCAAATCTATATCTATATATATCTAAAAGTTGAAGCGTGGCAATTATTGTTGCTACGCTCCTGTTAAGCCACATCATCGGCCACATCACTATTTTTTTTTGGTTTACCAACTCTATTAATTTTCCATTGCAAAATTAATTCTTTGTGGCCAACATGATGCACTACATTTTACCATAAATTCTATTGTCTATATTCAAAACTCCTTTCAAAGTTTTCAATGCTCCTTTGAACATTGAGTGTTAGTTTTAATGTAAATAGCATGGGATACAAGGTGGTCTTTTGTACTACCACCATAAGTTAACTAAAATTTCTTTTTTTTTTTTAAGAAAAGAAAATACTACTATAATCACTTCTACTATGCAAGGAAGTCAATACCGTACCGGAGGCTGTACCGGTTTGGCCACCGGTACAATATATTTCGGGTACTAGTCAATACCAGTGTACCGTTTCGGATTTACCGCTATTTTTTATATTTAATATATATATACACACACACACACACAAAATCTCTATTTACCATAAAACATTACCTCCTGTTTACAATAAAACATTACTTCAATTGTTCATTGCATACAAAGAAAAAAAAAACACAATATAAAAAACAAAAAATTTAATTGTTCATTGCATACAAAGAAAACAAATAATACAAATAATTAAGTTAACACAAACTACATAGGATCATCTACTCCCATCCATTAAAAGGATCTACTTCAGGACCATAATATATATGAGTACTACTATCCTGCCCTTAAAAAATTGCCACAATTACAAAAAAAAAAAAAAAAAATAGCATTTTGTGTTCTGGTCCGGTACGGCCGGTACGAGGCTAGTACAGCCGGAATTCGCCGGTATGGTCGGTACGAGGCCGGTACGACCGGTATTTTTTCCGGTATGAAATAGGGGGGGTACTTGTACCGGTACGGTATGTACCGGCCGGTACGGGCCGGTACGGTACGGTATCAGCTTCCCTGCTACTATGACACATATCATTTCTTCTTAAAGAGAAAATGATTATAATCACTATTCATCTATCATTATTTTTTCATTTTCAAGGAGCTGTTAATTCCGTATTAATGTAAAAATGGTCTTTTGACAGATTTTCTCTTTTGTGTCCCATTACTACTCAATTCAATGAGCATAATATGCTCAGACGGTTTATAACTTTATGGTCATATATTTTTGTCCTTTGGTCTAACGTTTTAATAAATGGATCTTATCTTTTTACAGCTCATGTAATTAAGTTCTAAAATTTATTTTGATATCAGAGATCAAACGAAAAGGCTGTTCGTGAACTTTTTATATAACTGGTGTAAGTAATGGGATGAGATACAGATTTTTCAATCTCTAAGCTATTTACATAGTATACACTTTGACAATCAACTTTCAACTTTTATAAACGTGTGATCATTTCTTCTTCTTCAATCATTTCCTTAGTAATTTAATATTATACCAAAATATTTTCTTTGCTATATGTAAACAAACAACACCAATCTGGTGTGGTTCCATTGCAAATGATGCCTTCAAGTGTGAGAGAGCAACAATGTTTGGTGGCTTCAAAGGTGACAATAACAACTTGGAGAAGGATGCCCTAAGTGTTGAAGAGAGCCTTGCCATAGGAAGGATGCCGATGTCAAGGGTGATGAGATTTCTTTTTATATTAACATATTCTTTCTTTACATAGATTTCATGCTTGATGAGAGCTACACACTGAGTAGGTTCTTCATTTCCACTGGCAATGGTTTCCAAAAAAAAAAAAAGTAAAATCTCTAATTTGTATAATACATCTATTATATTTTGTTGGTAGTATTCGAATTGGGACCATGTGTAATTTATGTCTTTTTTTTTTTCTTTTCTTTTTTGTATTTTATTTGTTACCATAAGTTAAACAATTGTATTGCAATAAGAAATTAGAAATATAAGAAACAAAAAATTTATTTTTGGCATATGTTTTTGTAAGAAGTTTAGACCCCTTAAACCCAAACGGATTAACCTAGATAATTTGCCAAGTGATTAACTTAGGTAAATTAAGCAATTCTAGGTTAACACAAATATATCATATCATGCAAAGTGCGGAAAATAAAGAACACACGATATGATAACCCAGAAAAACCAAACCGGTAAATAACCTGGGGAGGATTTAACCTAGCTATCCTTAAGATAAAACAGAATTCACTATGAAAGAATTGAAGTTTGCATAATAGCAACTTAGACCACTAACATCCTATTGCTACCTCGAGTAGGAAACTTATTACCACGACCACGTGACAGCTCCGAGTCCATAGACTACTTCTTTCTTGAATTCACAGCAAAGCACAAACACTCCTGCTTATATATCTTGAAGTTCTTGAATCTGCAACTGAATGATCACCAAGCTCTTGACATCAATCTTTGAGTTTGGAAACCCTAAGTGTATGTGAAGGTAAACACCTTGTTAGGTTCTAAAAGTTTAGAACAGTTGGCAAATCGTGAACACAAACTTGTCTAGATAGATCTTAGAGTCTATATGTTTTATTAGACAATGCTCAAGGTGATTCAAGTCAAGATTCAAGAACATATATGCTGCAGAAAGAAGAATTCAGAAATTGCTTGGTTCGACCGATCGAGAAACAGGCTCGACCGATCGAAAGTTGTATCTGCAGAATTTTAATTAAGCCCAAACAGCAGTTCAAGCCCATTAAGGATTAGAGTTTCAGATCTACTTCTCCCATTATGTAAAGGAAACCCTAAGCACGTTTTTACAAGACTTTTTAGAGAGAAAGAGTGTGCCTCTTTTGTATTTAGGATTTTATTCCTAAAACCTCTCTTATAACTTCTACCGGTGTTGTTCCTTGAAGAATCTCAAGATCCGGTATTACTGAAGTTGCTGCCTTCTCTAGTCATCAAAGGTGCTGATGATCTAAACCTTCAAGGGTGGTCTTGGAGTCACAAACAGGAGAGTTTGTGTTGCTAAACCTTTGAGTGGAATCTCAAAGTCACAAGCGTGGGTGTTTGTGTTTTGCAAAGGTTAAGGAAAGAAGTAGTCCGTGGACTCGGAGTTATCATGGGGTCGTGGTAGTAAGTTTTCTACTCGAGGTAGCAATAGGATGTTAGTGGTCTAAGTCGCTATTGTACAAACTTCAATTCTTTCTAGTGGATTTGCTGTTTTACCTTGAGGATAGCTAGGTTAAATCCTCCCCAGGTTTTTTACCGGTTTGGTTTTCCTAGGTTATCATATCGTGTGTTATTTATTTTTCCGCTGCTTTGCATGATATGATTGTTATTGTTTTAACCTAGGTTTGAATAATAAACCTAAGTATTTACTTGGTTAATTAATTAGGTTAGACAATCTAAGTTTACAGGGGTCTAAACTTCTTACACACCTCTAGATCTCACAAAAAGATTCACAAACACAACATTCAGAACACTAAAAACATGGCTAGGGTTTTCCCTTTTATACTTAGGGAAAAACATAAAACCCTACACATCAAACGGGCTTGAGCTGAGTTGGAAATTCTGCAAAAAAAAAAAAAAAAAAACAATCTGCACGACTTTCGATCAGTCGAGTCTAATTCTCGATCGATCTAGCCTGGCAGATTTGCACAGTGACTTCTGCAGTAACTCGATTCCAACTTTACACAATAAGCACATACTTTGAGCAAGTCTAAATAAGACTAAAACTGTTTTGATCATGGTTTGCCAACATTACAAAATGAAGTTCTAATACATTTGTTCCTAATTCCTTAGAACCTAACAATTTTTTCATATTTTAGGGAACTTTTTTCTGTGATATGTCCAAATAATAAAACAAAGTAAAACTCAATTGTCTTCCTTATTTCTTTACAGTTTCTTCTTTCTTGTCCATCATGCTTTTTACCCTTTTTTCTGTTTCGTATATTGTAACTTTTGTAACGCTTGGTGCTTCCAAAATTTTCATGTTGGATTTGATATTTCATATGTGATGCGCACGACATGTAAATCAGCTTGAGATAATCCAAGATACATATTGCATGGCTACAACTAATAATTCGCACATAGGTAGCAATTATTGTTGTACACTCCTGTTGAGTCACATTATCGGTCACGTCACTATTTTTTTTTTTTTTTTTTTTTTGCTGACTTGATTTGAAGAAAAATCATATTATAATATGTCCTATTTTGTGTTGTTGTCAAGTTTTAGTTTATTTGGAAAAGAACAAGATATTCTGGACAATATAATGAAAAACAGTTTGTGCAATTGAAGAAGATGGTCTTTGTGTAGTTTCTTTTCACTGTTTACAAATTAGTAGCGAAATTTTATTTCTTTGTTATATGATGTTCCTAGATACTAGAGTAATTGTTTTAAGTGTTTACGAATATATGATGTTACACTTCATCTTCCTTATCTCATTGGTGTATTTTTTAAGAAAAAAAAAATCAATTTTGTATTTAAAATTATTTATTTATCTATTTATTATTCACATATTGGATTAGATTATGACAATAATTACACAACTTCTTTTTGTCAAAAATTTTTCTCTACTTTTTCCTCTATTGGAATTGTAGTCTTGGTTTATTGATTTATTTTTACATTTTTATTTATTTATTTTAATATTATTATGAAAAGAAATTTTAAAATCATTACATATAAAGCTACAACCAGCACTTTTGCTTAGAATCAACCACCTATTTCTATCGTGTAACTTCAAAACCTTATTAAAAATTTTAATTTTGATTGTGCATTTGATATTTGGCTTGATTACATCACATTTGATACATTTTACATTGGGAAGGAGTTTGATTATGATATGAGTTTTATTTTTCCCTTTATCTTCTATTTTAAATTGTAGTTTTGTTGAGTTTTATAAATTTTTTAGATATATTTTTTGGTGTTTTTGGTGTGAGGGTAGAAGAAATTGGGTTTGAGAATTTTATTTTTGAACCTAGAAGAATAATTTCTAAATTTTATATACATTTTAATGATATACAAAATGTTATAAATAATTTTTACAAAAAAAAATGAATATTTTCGCTAACTTACATTTTGAATTTCTGGAAAAAATTGTATTGTTTTCATTTTGATACAAAAAAAATATATATTACATTTGTGATTTTTCCTATATCAAATGAAAATATCATTATAAAATATGTTATTCTTAATTAAATTAGTCCAATTTTCAATAAAAAAAAAATGAGAACACCCTAAAAGGATTATCACGCGCAACGCGCAGGGCCGCAACTAACTACATATAATACCTGACTACAAATTATATTTTGTTACTCTACAAAAAATTTCTAATTTAAAACATAATTTCAAATAACACATTGAATTTTTTATAATATACAATCTAATTTATTAATTCAATAATTATTCAATAAAAAATAATCATATTATATTTTCTCGCGTATCGTGCGGGTTTGCGACTAGTTATTTTTAAAGCCCAAAAACAACAGTCCGGAATGCACAGAACTGCTAGACAAATGCATACTCTCCTTTTGGGCCCAATCAAATATTTCTGAAGCCACAGGGAAAATGGAAACGAATATTATCAGAGATTACGCGTTAAACATATATTATTAAAGATTAAAAATGACTTTGTATATTCGCTCAAGTTAAGTATCCATTTAAGAATAGCAAGTACGAATTCGTAGATAAAAGCTAAAATTTAAATAAAATAAGTATTTGCTAAAAGTACAGTAAAATAAAATAAAGTAGAGTGGGGCTGTAATAAGCAAAAAGAGTAAAGTAAAAACATCTAACATTTGAGCAAAAACCATCAAGTGGGATCCGTAAACAGTTACTTAACATAACTTGTTGACTAGAAAACTAGTTTATAGTTAGAAAACGGCTCTGAAAAAAAAAAAAAAAAGTGTACTATAGAAAAGCACCACAAGCCATGCACACGCCACACAACCCTATTGCATTGAATTTGGAGTAGACAATCAAATATTATCAAGTATAACAATTTATCCAATGCCCCTCCCAACTAAATTTATTTTTGACTCCTGATCCACATTACCCTTCTTCCATTGGATGGCCAATTGCAAAACACTTCATAAACCAATTACTATTCCTTTTGATTATAATTTGCCCAACAAAAACTCCAACTATAAATCCACATCCGTAGCCAATCGCAACTACTTTCCAACCAAACTCAAATATAGACTCTAAGCCTTGTTTTGCTTCAAAATTTGAAGGTGGAGTTGGTGGGTCCTCCAAACCGGCACATTTTTTGGACAATGGGCTTCTGCACAATTCTACATTTCCATCGAATGAATTACTTTCAAATGTAAGAAATTGTTTCCCTTGAGGTAGGTCCCACAAGATGATTGTGAGATGTTGAAGTTTGTTTAGTTTGTGATTAGCTTAGTTTGTTTTGTATCACTGTGTACATAAAACTACATGTAGTAGTTGTGAGCAAACGACTTGTAGTTTTAGTAATGTACATAATTAGTCAGCTTGTTAACGGTGTAGATGACACGTGTATAGTGGATATAGATTGTATAGTTAGTTGATTTTTCTATTATGCTTTCTTGCCTCTGTTTCTGATATATATAGAACAGAGCAGACTAATTATATATAGAAAAATTCATTCTTTCAATCTTTGCTTCTTGCTCTCATCTCTTCCCTTGTGCACTGAGTATTCCACCATTGAAGAAGCTTAGGTTTATGAATGTTTTTCAACATGGTATCAGAGCTTGAACTAACCTCAGAGAATCAATACATTCATTTGGTATTCTCTGAACTTTCTAGTTCTATTTCTCTTTGTAGTTTCAGTCCTTTCTCATGACTCAAGCAGATTTTCATCTGTGTTCTTTTGATTCTTGCAATTGCATCGTTGTTTGTATTCTGAATCTTGATCTAGGGTTTCCAATTGCTTGATTGGAGATTCATTACTTGATTCTTGTTTTAGGGTTTGTCAATTGAACTTGACTCTTGATTTAGGGTTCATCAATTGAACTTGATTCCTGATTTAGGGTTCTTCAATTGATTACTTGTGGACTCTGTTTCTTCGATTCTTGGATTCATTTTTCTGAGATTGTTCCTTTTGCATTCAAGAAGATTTCTTGGTTGATTTGAGATTCTTGTTTGGATTTTCTTTACATTGCAAATGGCTGACACTACTTCTAGTTCTTCCGTACCCATTGTTCAACCATGGGAAAACCCCTCTAGTCCTTACTTCTTGACTAGTAGTGATAATCATGTGTATCCCTTGTTGTGGAACGACTGACTAAAGAGAATTACAATACCTAGAGTAGGGCAGTGTTGATCTCATTAGATGCTAAAACTAAGGTTGGGTTCATTGATGGTTCAATTCCAAAACCTCAATCACCTGATCATCCATGCTATAGAGCTTGGTGTAAGTGTAACAGCACAGTGTTAGCATGGTTATTCAATTCAATCTCAAAGGATTTACAGCCCAGTGTAGTGTATTTCAAGACAGCAAGGGAGGTTTGGGTTGATTTGCAATTTAGGTTTTCCCAAGGTAATGGACCTAGGATCTTTGAGTTGAGCAAAAAGGTCAGTTCTTTGGCTCAGGAAGATATGTTTATCAATGCTTACTACACCAAATTCAAGGGAATTTGGGACGAATTTACTGCCTACAAAAATTGTACTTGTGGTCATCAAGTGGAAGATTGCACAATGTCCTTTCTAATGGAGCTGAAAGACACCTATTCTGCAGTAAGGGGACAGAGTCTACTCATGGATCCTATTCCTACTTTGAGTAAGGTTTTCTCTCTTTTGCTGCAAGATGAAAGGCAAAGAAAGGTTAGAGCTAGTAAGAAGATTCAAGTTGACACAGCTGCGGTCTTGGCAGCCTTGGGAAACAAGAACAATGGCAAGAATTTTAACAAAAACAAGGCTGGGAGACCTCAATGGACTCGCTGTGGTGCCATGGGACATGTGGTAGATAAGTGTTACAAACTACATGGTTATCCACCTGGCTATAAATTCAAGAATAAGGCTGGTTCAACTACTTTTACCAACAATGCCATTGTTTTTGAAGAAGGTTCAAATGGAGGTGTGACTCTGACCAAGGCAAAATACCAACAGTTGATAGGATTATTGAATTCTCAGTGTCATTTTGGTACTCAAGCTCCACCAGAAGCTGTTGTGGAGACTCCTCATGTTGCCAATATCATTGCATAGCCCATTGGACTTCAAGGTCATGAGCTCTAGCGTATTCTGTGTTTTCTTCCACTATTAATACTTCTCACCTCAATCCCACTGATTGGATTCTAGATAGTGGGGCCATGGATCACATGGTCCATTCACTCTCTTTCTTTAAAACAATTACTGCTTCAGTCCAATTTTCTGTTAGATTGCCTAATGGAGACATGGCTAGAGTTACTCACATAGGGACTGTACAAGTGTCAGCTTCCTTACTACTTGAAAATGTCCTTTGCATTCCATCTTTTTCTTTCAATCTTGTTTCCATAAGTAAATTGACTCACAATCCTTCATGTTGTTGCATTTTTCTCCCCCATTATTGTTTCATACAAAACTTGCAGCTTTGGAGGATGATTGGGTTGGGTAAAAAGCAAGGAGGTCTCTATACTTTGCAAAATTCTACTCATGTTGCTTTGCCCAAGTCCGTTTCTGAAGTTTTTTCCAAGTTGTCTTCTAATTTTTCTGCTAATAATGTCCATTCTTGTTCTTCTGTACCTACAAAAGATGTTTTTAGGTTGTGGCATTGCAAGTTAGGTCATCCTTCTTCACAAAGACTAGCTTTGATGAAAAATATTGTACCTATTTTCAATTCTTGCAATGAAAATAAAACTTTTGAGTGCAATGTTTGTCCTTTAGCTAAACAAAAAAGACTACCTTTCCCACATTCTGTGACTGCATCATCTTCTTGTTTTGATTTAGTCCATGCTGACATTTGGGGACCTTTTTCAACTCCTACCTTGACTGGTTCTAAGTACTTTCTTACCTTGGTGGATGATTCTAGCAGGTGCACTTAGGTTTACTTAATGAAAACTAAATCTGATGCATCCTTGCTGGTACAATCTTTCTTTAACATGGTCCTTACTCAATTCAAAACATCCATCAAAATACTTAGAACTAACAATGGTCCTGAGTTTGCTGTTAACTCTTTTTATGCTTCTAAAGGTGTTGTCCATCAGCTGTCTTGTGTTGAAACACCATAGTAAAATGTTGTAGTTGAAAGAAAACATCAACACCTTTTGAATGTTGCTTAAGCATGAAGGTTTCAAGCAAACTTACCCTTGAAATTCTGGGGGGATTGCATTTTGACTGCCACATACCTTATCAATAGGATCCCTTGTCCATCAGCTGTGTTGTGTTGAAACACCATAGCAAAATGCTGTAGTTGAAAGAAAACATCAACACCTTTTGAATGTTGCTAGAGCATGAAGGTTTCAAGCAAACTTACCATTGAAATTCTGGGGGGATTGCATTTTGACTGCCACATACCTTATCAACAGGACCCCTAGTCCATTTCTACAAGATTTAACCCCTTATGAAAAATTGCTTGGTAATCCTCCTACTTATAGTCATCTTAGGGTATTTGGTTGCTTGTGCTTTGCTTCCACATTGCATAGGAATAGAACCAAATTTGATCCTAGAGCCAAAGCTTGTATTTTCCTTGGTTATCCTTTTGGTTCAAAAGGTTACAAATTGTATGATTTCTCTACTAAGTTATGTTTCATTTCTAGAGATGTTGTCTTTAGGGAATCTGTGTTTCCTTTTAAACATTGGACATCCAGATCTGTGTCTTCCTCTCTTCCCATCAATCATTCTATGTTTCCCTCTTAACCATTGGTTTCAGATGATTCCCATATCCAAATACCATTAGTTTCTACAGAGTTTTCCCTTCCCTTTGCTGCTGATGACATTGCTGTCCCACCTGATGAGTTTCCTGATTTGGTTCATTCTGATCAGGTTGCTTCTCCTGATAGTCGGGTAGATTCCAGTCATACCTTTATTTCTGATGTTCCTTTTCTTGCTAATGATGATCCTATCCTTCCTTCCACTCCTACTGCCCCTCTTAGAAGGTCTAATAGACCTCACAACCCTCCTACTTACCTTCATGATTACCATTGCAACCTGGTTTCTGCAAATGTATTGGCCTCAGCTTCTCTTACTCAATCACATGAATCCAATGCTTCTAGTAATTCAGGTATTCTTTATCCTCTTTCTTCCTCTCTTTCATATGGCAAATTGTCCACTCCATATAGAATATTTTCTGTTGCATTATCTGTCACTAAGGAACCAGATTCCTATGCTCAAGCCTTGAAAGATCCTTTGTGGCAAGCTGCAATGAAGGCTGAAATTGATGCTCTCCAAGCTAATCATACTTGGGTTATGACTAAGTTACCTCCTGGTAAAGTGCCTATTGGTTGCAAGTGGGTCTACAAGGTTAAACTTTAGGCAGATGGTTCTATTGAAAGGTACAAGGCCAGATTGGTTGCCAAGGGCTTCACACAAACTTGAGGGGTTGATTTTTATGAAACTTTCTCACCTGTTGTGAAGTTTGTGACTGTTAGAACCTTGTTGACTTTGGCTGCTGTTTATGGTTGGCATCTCACTCAATTGGATGTCAATAATGCCTTCCTCCATGGGGATTTGGATGAGGAGGTATATATGCTTCCTCCACCTGGTTTTGGCAGCAAGGGGGAGGTGTGTAGGTTAACAAAGTCCTTATATGGGCTTAAGCAAGCCAGCAGGCAATGGTTCGCAAAATTATCATCCACCATTGTTGACCTTGGTTTTATTCAATCAAAATCAGATTATTCTGTTTTTACTAGGGTCAATAAAGGTTCAATCATCATTCTTTTGATCTATGTGGATGATATACTAATTGCTAGTAATGATGTAGATGCAGTAAATGTTTTCAAGCAATTCCTAGACAATAAGTTCAAACTTAAAGACCTAGGCACTTTGAAGTATTTTCTAGGTCTTGAAGTTGCTAGAACTACCAAAGGACTGTCCTTATGTCAAAGAAAATATACTTTAGAGCTTCTGTCTGACACTGGATTATTGGCAAGCAAACCTGCAAAATTACCAATGGAGCAATCTGCAAAGTTTAGTAGTGCTGTTGGTGAAGATGTTCCTAATCCTGCTCTCTATAGAAGGTTAATAGGCAAGCTGCTTTACTTGACACTCACAAGACTAAACATTTGTTATGCCGTGCACAAATTAAGCCAGTTCATGGCTGCTCCTAAAGTGCCTCATCTGCAAGCTGTTTATAGAATTCTTAAGTATTTGAAAGGAAGTCCAGGACAAGGCTTGTTTCTTTCTGCAGAATCAGAATTAAGACTTAAGTGTTACTGTGATGCTGACTGGGCAGCATGTCTAGACACTAGGAGATCAATTTCTGGGTTTTGTATTTTTCTTGGTAACTCCTTGATCTCTTGGAAGTGTAAAAAACAGCATGTAGTGTCAAGATCTTCTGCAGAATCAGAGTATAGGGCAATGGCAACGGTAACAAGTGAGATTGTATCGCTTATAGCATTACTCAAGACTTTTGATTTAGATCACAATCAAGCAGCTTCCCTCTACTGTGACAGCAGGGCAGCTCTGTACATTGCAGCCAATCCCGTGTATCATGAAAGAACAAAGCACATCAAAGTTGACTGCCATTTTATTAGAGAAAAATTTCAAGATGGTACACTCAAGACATTCCATGTTCCCTCAAGACACCAAATTGCTGACTTCTTCATTAAAGCACTTGGACACAAACAGTTTCATTATCTATTGTCCAAGATGAACCTAATTAATATATATGGTTCATCTTGAGGGGGAGTGTTGAAGCTTGTTTAGTTTGTGATTAACTTAGTTTGTTTTGTATCACTGTGTACATAAAACTACATGTAGTAGTTGTGAGCAAACGACTTGTGGTTTTAGTAACGTACATAATTAGTCAGCTTGTTAATGGTGTAGATGACACGTGTATAGTGGATATAGATTGTATAGTTAGTTGATTTTTCTGTTATGATTTCTTGCCTCTGTTTCTGATATATAAAGAACAGAGTAGACTAATTATATATAGAAAAATTCATTCTTTCAATCTTTGCTTCTTGCTCTCATCTCTTCCCTTGTGCATTGAGTATTCCACCATTGAAGAAGCTTAGGTTTATGAATGTTTTTCAACATGAGACACACTCAAGAATGAAAGGAAGGTGAGGTCTATCAATTGCGGAGGAATTTCTCCAGAGAGCTTGTTTTGAGAAAGGTCCAATAATTCAAGATTTGAGAGATTTGCCAAAGATAAAGGGATAGAACCACTAAGAACATTGTTGGAAAGGTTGAGCATATTAAGCGCTTTTAAATTCCCCATAATAATAGGAATTTCTCCATTAAACTTGTTGCTTGAGAGATCCATGGCCACAAAGAAATCTTGGATTCTTCAATATTCCCTCTTTATGCCTTTGTTTGTCAATGCCATTGATTACATGTACGAGAATGCCCAACCATTCTTTATATAAATCTGACCTTGCATATGCGTTGCACAATCTACACCAAAGCTCTCTATGCCTTTCCAAATTTGGAAGTATTCTAATGGCAACTTACCAATAAAGTTATTGTTAGAGAGGTCAATGACACGTAATTTTGGGAATCCAAAATTTGTTTCAGGCTTTTCAATGATACCATGGAATCCATTCGATTGGAAAATGAGGACCCTTAGCTCTAGAAGAATGCTAATCCAGAGGGAAAAACGTCATTTATATGAATGTTTCCAAGATCAAGAATTTCGAACATGACACAATTAACAAGTAACCTTGGTATAGGCCCATGAAAATGATTTTGACTTAAACTGATCATCCTTAACTTACTTCCTTTAATGAATATTTGACCAATGCTGCCATAGAAGTTGTTGTGCCATAGATTAAGAGTGGCAAGGTTTCTCAAGTCTTTTAAACATTGGGAAGGAAGCCATTCAAGTTGTTGTATTGCAAATCAAGAAAAGAAGGAGAATTTAGATCACAAATCATTTCTGAAATAACGCCGCTCAACATGTTGTTAGTGACTAGATAGACAACGATTGAAGGTGGTGGAATTGGGAAAGACCCTTGAATGTTGTTATATCTAAGGTCCAAAATTCGTAGATTGTTCCAAGGGAGATCATATGTAGTTTGATCAAAACCTATGAGGAAGTTTCTAGACAAGTCCAAAATCTGGAGAGTGTATTTACTAAAGTTCGTGATCCACTTTGGTATTTGGCCAGGAATATTGTTCATGGAAAGACTCAAAACTTCCAACTGATCTTGGTTTCGAAGAAAATCTGGGAAGTCACCTAAGTGACAAGAATCCAGTCCTAATACCCTAAATTTTTGAAGGACAGTGTTGTTACTTGGATCAATAAGCAATGAAAAATTGTTCATAGACAGGTCGAGGAAAGAGAGGCTATTGAGTTCCCAAAACAAGTCAAATTCCACTATGCCACTCAATTGATTTGAAGATAGATATAGAGTTCGAAGATTCATATTAGACTAAAAATAGCTGTTGGAATTGGACCCTGCAAAATATATTTCTGAAGATACAAGTTTGTTAGTTGGGTGAGGTTTGCTACCGAAGATGGAATAGGGCCGGTTAATTCATTAAAACTAAGATCTAAAGTTGTAAGCTGAGTTAGGTTTTGAAGAGAAAATCGGGTGTAACCATATAAATTGGTCTCTCTAAGTCCAAATATGTGAGTTTGGTTTGCTTACCAATCCAATATAAACTTTCACGGCTGAAATTATTAACTAAAAGGCTTAGAAGTGTGAGTTTCGCAAGGTTTGCAAGTGAGGATGGTATTGGTCCAAAGAAATTACATTTGTAAACATCGAAGAAATATAAGGATTTGAGGTTACCAATTGAATCAGGTAGCTTGCCAAAGAAACTTGTGACCGCAAGTCCCAAAACTTCAAGGCGGCTATTTCTATTAAATTTTGGTACACGACCAGCGCAAACTTGCCAAGCATGGCAATTTCCTGTAGAGAATGGCATAGTTTTGGCAAGTCTTCCACATTCAACAAACGTACGTCTTAGATATGAAACTTCGGATAGGATCCTCATCACTACACTAACCAACATGGGGACGTTATCCCTTTGGTCATCGTAGTAGAGAATTAGGTTAGGTTTTTGGACTATGATAAGACATGTGGGAATATTGAATAGCTGACTCTAAATAAATTCCTACATGATACATGAAGTCATTCATGGTTAATTCCATAAAAAGAAAGATTTTTCATTCATCCATATGTTGTATTTTTGGACTTTTGATGAAAGCATTTTGCTATCATTGTTGTACCACATCGGGTTTCAGTGTGTTTCACCCCAATCTTCTCTGTTTTTCTTGTGGTTCTTGGTGACATGTATGCAAAGTGTGTGGCTTGTATAGACACTGATGTTGGTGTGAATGACACTTTTTTCTTTATTTTTCCATTTTTTTATGAGTCGTTACCAACCGTTGATAACTTAATATAGCTAAGGTTCTCCTTAGTTAAGTGTTCCTAAACTAATATTACAAATGAGAGTCTAAAGGTGGAGAAAAAAGTTGATAAAAGTAAAAAGAGTTAACAATTACAAGAAATAAAAAAAAAAAAATGTTAAGTTTTATTATATAATATAGTATACAATAATTATTCACCCAAACAAAAAAAGTGTAGAAAAAACTCACCACTTAAATATATTACATTGGAAAAATGTTAAAACCACAAATTATTTTACTAACAGCTGATGTAATGGGTGATTATTAATAATTGAAAAAATGGTGCTAGTGGCTGGTAGGCTTAGATAATTAATACCAGTAAAAATTTATCACATTAACAATTTGTTATTTTTATTTATTATTGTTTTAATCTACAAAAATAAGGCAAGAAAGCTGGGATTTTAGTCTTTATTTTTTTTTAGAAAGAGATATTAGTCTTTATTGGAAACAAAAGCAAGCACATAACTTTGCTTGGTAGGTAGGACTGAGATTATAATTTGAATTGAAATCAAATCTGATTACCCTAATTCTTAATGTGAATTTGGCATGTTAACATTTATTTTCTGTCCAAGGCTGAAAAAATTGGCATACCAAATGTATTTTTTGGAATAAAATTAATTTGTCATGATAATGAATAATGACGATTGAGGATGTGAATATGATATCTGCCAAAACAAAATCAAATGTCACCCTTCTTAAATTGGTTAAATAGTAAATATCAACTCACCATTGTACATTGTACATTCTTATCTTTCATCCCAAAATTGTAATTATTTATTTCCTTAATGGCTTTGTAAGGCATGCCATAGGTTCAATTCTTTTTTTTTTTTTTTTTTTGAGTCCATTGCTTGATGTATAAATATCACTCTAGAGTCTAGATTGAATAATGCAGTCTCGCAATGTTATTCTTTTGTAGCCATTGTAAGTGTACATGTTTCACCCAACCACCTTTGTTCCTTAATCTATACTAGCCCTTTCGTAAGAGTGAGAAAAGTTTATGAGAAGACAGGAAGGCTTTTATATCAGATCAATGATTTACCAGAAGACATTCACAGTCCATACAGAAAATATACTTCACTGAATGGCATGTTCTTTGCCTAATAATTTTCAATTTCAGTTATCTTAGTTAGAAATAGGGTCATAAATGTCAAATAACAAATTCATTTTGAATTAAAAAAAAAACTCCTAAAATTTTAGGATTTTTTCCCTTCACGTTCAAAAAAATTACAATTACTGTTTATCTCTAAAGTTTATCATTTTTATTTGTTTAAAAAATAAAAAATATATATTTCTAAATTATAATAGATGTAAATTATTAACCTTTACGAAAAAAAAAAAATAGAAAAGTCTCTTACCATGCGTGTGAGTATATGCTCAAAGGCTAGTTATATATATATATATATATATATATATTTTAGATAGGATAAGAATATCTATTTTGAACACGAGAAAGGAGTTTAATTTTTGGCTTAAAGTCTTATCCTTAAGTAGTCAGGCCTCGTTATATTTGCATTTTCTCATATCTTGACACATGCTTGAAAACCTGCAATTTAGATCCTTCACATAAAATCAACTTGGAATTTTTTTTTCTTTTATTTATTTATTTTTTTGGTTCTCTAAGTTGGAGCTTTGATGATATCCATCAAATAAGAAAATAAAAGCCCATTATTGACATTTTGGTATGCAATTGGGAGCAATAAGGCTGAAGCTAAGTATGCACTACAAAAAACGTGTTTTTAGGCGGTGTTTTGGAAAAATGCGGCTCCACCCCTGGACGTATAGCCGTGTTTTATAAACACGGCTATAAACCAGCTCTTAAGCCGCGTTTTTTTATGCTGAGGCTGCGTTTAGTGATAAGCTGCATTTTTAAAAACGCGGCTTTGTATTTCATCCAGGGGAATTTTATTTTTTATAATATATCCCAGAGCCGCATTTTTATACACCCACAAATGTGAGACTTGTAGCTGGGTTTTTTACCAAAACGCGGCTATAGGCACGGTTTGGGCTGCGGTTTTATAACGTGGCTATAGGTCTGATTTTGGCTACAGTTCTAAAACGCGGCTATAGGTCTGGTTTGGGTTGCGGTTTTATGACATGGCTATAGGGTTATCTGTAGCCTCGTTTTAGACGCAGCCCAAACCAACCCTATAGTCGCGCTTTGGTAAGAAACGCAGCTATAGGTCCCGCATTTTTTGGTGTGTAAAAACGCAGCCATAGGAGCCTAAAGCGCAGCCTTAGGGTGATCTATGGCTGCGTTTTGAAAAACGTAGCTCTAGGTTCCACAAGGGGCTATAGTCACGTAGCATAAGCCGTGTTTGAAAACGTGGCTATAGCCTATAACTGCGTTTTTGTGGTCTACAGCTGCGTTTTTTAAACGCGGCTATAGACCTTTTTTTTTTGTAGTGAGGCATTCAGCATTGAAGCATACACAATTGGAGGCGGAAGCCTGAATGGGATAAGTATGTTCCATTGTTCCTACTACCGGACCTCTTGTTTCATTCTCAATTTATAAATATTAAAAAATAAAAATGGCATGTCACCTAAAAAAATTCATTAATATTCTTTTATTCCTTTTGTCTTAGTGTGAGTCAATTTATGATTTATCCATTATGTTAATGCTAAAATTGGATATAATAATAATTGAGTTGACAAATTTTTACTAGTCTCATCTTGATTCACCACTAACATCACTTATTAATCTATCAATAAAAAAACAAATACTACGAAAGTTGTGATTTTTTTTTTTTTTTTTTTGTTGGTGATTTCTTATATTTTGCTCTATTGCACATATAAAGGAGGTTGTCTTGTATTGTTGGGGACCTGGTGTTCTTTCTTTTCTTTTTTTTCTTTTTTTTTTTTAGTTTTTTAAATTATCCGGTGTTCTTTAAATTGGTATTGTTTAGAACTTTTCAATGGGTGCAGCTTTCCAATCCAAGTCCTTCTTCCCACATTTTTTTTTTATAATCTTTTCTCCCTCTAATTGAGACAGAGAAAGTGCAAGATACACAGACAAGTTCTCCATATAAATTGAACTAGTCTAAAGACAAAAAAATTGGTTTGGCATAGGTTTTTTGTTCAAATCCAACAAAACTGCCAAAGGGGAAAAAGATACATCACATTACTATAATTCTATATTGTCATGCTATTATGCTTCATCTCATCTTTACTGTATAAAACTTCTAATTTTTAATTTGTTCACTAGACTAGCCACAAAAAGTCCCATTTCTAGTTTGATTTGAAATATTTTGTTTAGTGTTTACCATTCTATTGCTTCTTCATCCTTTCCATGTAATCCATTATGCTTTTCCCCTTTTTTTTTTTAGCACTTAAAGCTATAAAATTGCTCATAACTGACACCTTGAAACTAAGATTATGCTTGGTAACAGTTTTTGTTTTCTATTTTTAAAAACATGTTTTTGGGAATATAATGAAAAAACAATTTTCTTGTATTTTTGAAATCAAAAATATGTTTGGTTAGTTGAAATTAAAAATATAGATTTTAAAAAAGAATAAAAAATATTAAAATATGTTGTTACTGAGATTTGAACTTTAATGCTAACTCATTAAATGAGACAAATCATTAAATTAAATGCGTGTTTTCATTGACTTTTGAAGATTAGAAACTAAAAACATTCTTTTGCATGTTTTCAGTTTCCTTTACAAATTGAGTTTGAGAATAGTTTTTGTTTTTTGTCCATTTTTTGTTGCCAAACCAATTTTTTAGTCTCAAAAATAAAAAATTATTTTTAAAAACAAAAAGTAAGGGGGACAAAAAAGTTACTAAACATATCCTAATATTTTTTCTTCCTTGTATCCAGAAAAAAATTCCCCAATATCATAGTTATGAGTATAATGGATGGCACATGTAGCTTTACGACAGTTAACTTTATTGTAGCTTAAAAATGCGTGATAAGCCCAAAAACAAGGTTTATTGAGGCTTTAAAAGGCGCAATAAGCCTGGAAACGTGTGGAAGAGGGATCAAACATGAGGTTTATAGACTTCGGAAGGAGGGGCCAAACCAAATTCAAAAGCTCGAAAAATTTTAATTTTCAATTCATGTTAGAAATGTGGTAACCAACCTGAGTTATGTTTATCCCAACAACAAGTTTTCCTAGTCAATAAGTCAAGGTCTTGTATGGTCAGTTATCTTTAAATATTTATGTACCAATATAAAACTATTCGATGTATGTTTACAATTAGATCAAACAACAAATTTGCCTCGTCAATAGGTCAAAGTCTAGCATGGTTATTTATGAGTAACAATTCATGTACCAATACAATTGTCCAATACATTTTTATAAATAGATCAAGTTTACTAGCTTTAGATTCTCAGGGGGGGAAGTGTTCTTGCTCTACATATTGTTCTCTTTCCTCCTAATGTCAATTTCTTCAAGCGTAGATTATGTAACTAATGTAATTTTGTATGAGACAATTAATCAATCTTGTAGGGAATTTGACCCAAAATTCCCAACCTGTGAGAACAAAAAAAAAAAAAAAAAAAAAAATAGAGAAAACACACGCCAAAGAAAAACAATCACACGCACAAGACAATATTTACGTGGTTCGGCAATTTGCTTACGTCCACAGAGTTGCAGGGATTTTACTATTATCAGGGAAAAATACAGAGTGCGGCTACAGTGTTTTTGCTCTCTCAAAACTACAACAATACAAAATCTTAATCACCAAAAAAACGGTTTTTTATATCCTACGGCCCAAGCCTCCGCTCTATGGACTAAGCCTCAAAAAGTCTCCCATTAAAAACCACGTAACATTATTCGGATCAGGTCGGGTTGTCAACCGGATCAAATATAAACTAGTCTCCACAAAGCCCAACAAATCTAACGTTATGGAAAATATCACCTAAATGTCATTAAAAATTGATTACTAAAATTAAAATTTTACGTCGTATTTGGAAGGAGGATGCATATTTAGTTTGGTTATAGATTAAAATTAGTTCTCAATGATGGGGAAGCAAATACCTTTCATCTGCCACCATGTCAGCCATTTTGGGAATGTGAGTTTGAAGTTGGAAGTGGTAAAAACACAAAATAATTACAAGCAATCCATAA
Organism: Lithocarpus polystachyus; assembly: GCA_033629205.1. Taxonomy (NCBI): domain Eukaryota; kingdom Viridiplantae; phylum Streptophyta; class Magnoliopsida; order Fagales; family Fagaceae; genus Lithocarpus; species Lithocarpus polystachyus. Next base: position 56,958,297 of record CM066170.1, on the reverse strand, counting down.
TACTGCCAATTGCAAGAAATATGAGGATAACTTAGAGCCAGCAATTGGCAGCTGAGCAGAGCAAATGAACATACATCAAACATATACCGCGTATATCCTTCATCAGTTGTCTCTTTGTCTTTCTATTCTTCTAACCTCTGCTAAATGCTGTGCATTCTAGTTTTTGAAAGCATTTTCATGGACAAATTAGTGATTAAACCGTTTAAAAGAGTTGATACCAAAACAGACGATTTCTAAGTATTTCATTACTCATGAAAAATCTGAATATATAATTCTAGTGCCAATCAACTTCTCATTTATGCAAGGACTTCAGCAAATATTAACCATGACATATTGCATCTTCATTTGCATAAAGCAAAAAAGTCTTTTATGTATTTAACTTCCAGTTAACACAGTACACAAAAATTCGCAAGCTTTTTATCATTGTTATTGTTATTTTTTTAAAATTTTTTTTTTTTTTTTGAGAAGAACAATGATAGAATTTAAATATATTGAACACCATTCAAGAGATTATTTCATCTTGTGATAGAGCAAGAGGTTTGTGCAAGAAGGGTACCTAGTATTGCAGAAAGAATAATGGATACAATGAATAAATTCAATTTGATTAAAACAGGAAATCACAACAGGAAAGCATATATAAGTAACAAACAGCCAAATTGATTCTAAGCTTCAGCGGCAGCCTTGTATATCTATTAAAAGCTCTCTCCAACCATTAAGGCTTTCCACTAAGCAAGATTTTCTATAGGCTCCAACAATGGATTAACATTAGAGTTTCTATTTCGAACATAATTCATCTCTTGGGCCACAGGAATTCTTCTCCCAAAATATTTGGGTGACCTCCTTAGTGAGTTTGGCCTCAATAGAGGTGTGGTTTTAGCTTTAACAGCTTTCCACTGATCTGCTACTGGATTCAACAATGGATTAACAAAAGCACCACCAGAAATCTTTCTCCTTTTCAATTCCTCCAAAATTCCATCATCTTCATAAACATCATTCACCACCAGTCCCTCGTGGTAGTCATCGTCAAAATCACTCTCCTCAAAAGAAGAAGAAATTTTTAGGATTGACTTTGCTATATTTTGCTCGTCGTCTTCAACTTCATCATCCCATGAAACATATTCAAAGGTTTCGACAATGGGGTTAAAAGTTACTTTCTTTTTGCCCCCAAAACACTGAAAACCCATATTGAACAAACCTCCGGAGACGAGAGAGAGAGAGAGGGTTTGTTGTTGGAGAAGAGAGGAGAGCAATTCTTCAAAAATTGTAACGGCTAGTTGGGGCTGGGCTGCGTAGGGTGCAAGTGTTTCTCTGAGTCTGAGTGTGAAGGATTTATAGAGAATTCAAAATTCCCAAACCGTAAAACAAGTCTCCATCATTCTAAGAACAAATCATTCTCTTCTCTGTGACTGTGAGTTTCAGAGATATAAAAAAAAAAAAATACACACACACACACACAATAAAGAAAGTAGAATAAAAAAAACAGAGATTAGAGGAAGAGAGAGTGTGGAAAGTAATTCAAGAAATTGTAAGTGTTTTTCCTCTGAGTCTGAGTGAACAAAACAGAGCAGAGAGACTTATTGCAATTCATTAAGTCAAAACAAAACGGAGCAGATAAATTTAATCGTTGTAATCCCGATTACAGTCTTGAGGGGGTATAATTATGGCCTGACGTGGCAGTAAAGAAGAAATTGAATTAGTAACTGCTAGTTGGGGTTGCGTCTTCCTCTGAGTCGGTGATAAAAAAAAAAACATAAGAGTGAGAGTCTCTCTGTCTCCGTGTGTGAGTCGGAGAGTGATGTAGTAAATTTATAATATATATATATATATATATATATATCCCACTTTGGCAGCAAAAACCTAAACGCAAAAATACTCTCTCCAAGATTCCTCTCTCCCTGTTTCAGCAAAGATTTCAGTAGCCATGGCTATGGCTATGCTTTTGGGTTTAGATGCAAGCACTCATGTGGCTATGGGTTTAGATGCTAACCCTCGTATGGGTATGAAGAATACTCTTTCTTCTGCTTCTGCTTCTGGGTTTCCTTCAATACAGCTAGCCAGCAAGATGATGGTAACAAGAAGGAAGCGATCTCAACGTTGTCTTCTACTGCCAGTAATAGTGAAAAGAAAGAGAGGAAGAGGAGGAGAAGAGGAAGTCATTGGAGTTGAAACTTGAAGCATCAAAAAGAAAGCTACAACTTGGATACCAACAAGTTCAAAAGGCCAAAAGAAAGATTCAATTTGTGGATTTGTGAGACATCCCTAACCCTGAGACAGAGATTAATCTCTCCAAGAAGTCCAAGTGCCATTACCGTCATTGATGATCTACATGTTGTTGATGTTTTTTGTTGTATATTTAGCCTTTAGATTTAATATGATTTTTGAATTCTTTGTACTTGGTTCATTAAGTAATGATGATGATCATTTACTAATCTGTTACATTTTGGATGCATATCTTTTGTTAGAATGCAGTTGTGTTTTAAGTCAGTCTGTCCGACTCTGAGTCGGAGTGAACAAAACAAAGGGATTTGTTTTTTTAATATCATTCACAACCCAAACCCAAATAGAGGGATTTTTAAGTCAGTATTTATTTCTCATACGTGATGGGACCTCCTTTTTATTCTTTTATTTTTTATCAATAAAAATATTTATTTTAATTAAAAAGAAGATAAAAATAAAAATTTTAATTAATTAATTTTTAATTCAATTACTACTAGTCCAAAGAGGTCACTACTAGTTGATAAACAGAGCAAGAGCGTCAAACCAACAGAGTGTAGGGTCCAGAGAGAGAGAGAGATTCCAATGGAAAAAAGGGATTTATTTGAGTTTGAGAAAGGAACAGAGGATTGATTGAACAAATAGAGTTAGTGTTGGCGGCTATGGGGGAGATGGGGATGATGGGTTTTCAATTTGTTGGGTTGGGCTTTTCCAATGGGGATGATGGGTTCGAATCTCTAATCCAATAGAGTATTGCTGGATATAAGATGGCTTTGATTGAATGAATTTTTAGGTTGGATGGCTGGGGACAACAAGCCCATGAAATGTATGTGTAATGTTTTGTGGGATTTGTTTGTCAAGTAAGTGTTAGAATGTGTTTTGTATTTTTTTTGTTGCTAATTGTTTGTTTGTTTGGGGGTAAAGGAAATGGTCTTAAGAGTTTTAGAGTAGAGTATGCCAATGGTGGTTTCAAATGTCAAAGCCTGTCACTAGTTGATGACCAGAGAAAGGGATTCCATGACTAAGCTCTTTGTCGTTCTCCTTCACTTATAGCGTCTGCTCCGATGGAAATCAACCACATCCTTCTTTAAAGACCGCAGCTTTTAAGTTCCTTATTATTATTATTATTATTATTATTATTATTATTATTATTTGGCTTCTGTGTATGTGTTTGGGGTAAAATGGTAATTGGCAATTGGGGTAAAAACATGTTCTATTGATAAATTGGCTTCAATCCTTATCAAATAAAGTTGATACAAATAAAGTGGGATGTTGGGTTTTGCAATGATGTTAATTTGGCAACCACTGGTGGAGGTTCAACTATGGGGTGGTGTAATGGTTTTCTTGATTGTGTTTCAGTGATAAGATGGTAAGGTAGTAGTAGTGAGTTTGTGTATAAGTAATTAGACAATGGTGTGGTTCTCTTCTTGGTGACCATGTATAGATGGGTGAGGGGAGGGGACTGTGTGGTGGACTTGGTGGTAGAAGTGGTCAAGTTGAGAAGGTTGAGTGGTAACTATAGGCAAGTTAAATTGAAGTTTGGGGTGAGTAATCCAACTCGTTAGAGTGAGTAGGTTGAGTTGGAGGTGAGTTTGGTAATGGGTGAATTGGCTTTGGTGAATTTGGGTCGTTTGAAGTGAGTTGGAGAACTGAGTTAAGGGTGGATGAGTTGTTGGCTGTGTTTATGTGAGAGATAGTTAGGGTGGTTATGGGTATTTACTGTTGTATACTGGAGATGATTTTTGGTGTGATCCGAGACAAGGTGGAGCTAGGAATGGGTAAAAGGGTTATGAGAGCTAAGGGTGATGTAATTGACTTAATAGACTATTATGTTTGTGATGAAGGCAGTTATAGATTATGTGATAATTCCTTAATTGAGATCATGTAGAGACCAGATAGCCAATATGTAATGCTAAAATCAGTGCACTAATATCATGAGTAAGTGTTAAGAGACCACTTGCTAAATTTATCTACCATGTTAAATGCTCTAAGCTTTGCATTTTCTCATTTCAATTTTTTTTTTATCCTCTATCTTTAAGACCTTAGATTATTTTTTGTTCCATTTCAATTAGGATGCTATTAACTCTTTTTTTTTTTTTTTTTTTTCAGTTTTAACTTTTAAGTTGCAAGAATTTTTCGAAACTCTATCTATAGAGATCTTTGTCAAACTTATAAATTAATTAGTTTGAGTGGGAGCTACGAGATTCAAAGTCTTCTCTTTGTGAAAAATATTAGAAAATGTGAAAAATGGCATGGTCATGTCACATGCATTGTAGACCATTCAGAAATTGTAAAACTATCACTCCCCTTTTATTCAATTATTTGTTTGATAATTGGGACAAATGTGCAAACAACAAAGGGGCTCTTTTCTTAAATTATTTTTATAGATAATTAGCTTTAGTTGAAAGAATTATTTTCTCTCAATAATGGAATGAACAGTAACATTGGGTTTAGGACCCATGGCATGTGTGCGTAACTTATCAATTAAAATAAATAAATAAATAAAAACTACAATGGGTTTTTTTTTTCTCTCTCTCTCTCTCTCTAAAGATGCAATAGAAAAATGATGAAATTCTTCCATTCTAAACTAGGAAGCATGGACACTAGTATAGATATAGGTAGGACATAGTGACATGAGCAATTTTGAAAAATTATACAGCAAGTACAACACGAGTACAACAACCTAATGACGTGTTTGTATTGTGTTTGTGTGGCCCAATCGGTGGTGGTGATGTTCATGTTCTTTGAAGGTGATTTGGGTTTGTTTAGCAAACAAGCATGGTGATTTGGGTTTGTTTGTTTTTGTTTGATTCGGTGGTGGTGCTGTGTTTTGTTTGTTTGATTTGGGGCTTTAAAGGCTAAGGTTTGCTTTGCTAGAGATCCGTTTGATTGTTGGATCTATGGGTTTGGTTGCTTTGCTGGAAATCTGGGTTTGAGTTTGGTTCTTTGTTGGAGATTGATTATGGGGAAGAAAAGACAAGAAAGACATTTAATTAATTTATTTTGTTTTGATGTGTTTGGTTATAAAGAAAGTACAAGAAAGACAAAGAAAATTATAAGAAAATAATGATTAATTTGCTAAAAATATGAATCATTTTTTGGGGAGAGATGAATATGGATCAATTTGCTAAAAACACAAAGAACATGAATATGTTCTTCTGAAAAAGGAAAGGAATAAAAAAATCAATTAAATTATTTTAATTAATTTTTAAAAAATTATAAATTCAGAGAGCTCCAATCTTTTTTTTTTTTTTAAAGTGAAATTTTTGTTTTTTATTTTATTTTTTTAATTCAAATTAAAATTGAGGAAAAGTAAATTTTTTGTTTTAATTTTTTATTAATTTAAATCTAATGTGGCATTTAAAAAATGTAAAATAATTTTTTTAATAATATTTTAATGGTCACATTAGTGCCATGTCTGCAAATAGAGCACTCCGTTTACCACGTAGGAGTTTTCTGTTAGTGGGTTTACGATAGAAACCAAAATAGAATTGATTTTTTGTTTTTAGAGACTAGAATAGTAGCGAAATTAAAATGAGGACCAAATGGGAATCGGCCCAAAATGTAGGGACCAAAAGTATATTTTTGCCAATTTTGTTCTTTAGAGTCTAGATTACCCATCTCAATTAATTAGAATTTATATGTTACAAAATACTAGTTCATGTCATCATCTAAGGAATAATTTAATTTCAATGCTTAGTTACCTTTAACAGTATAGAAATAAGTTTCATTAGAAAATGACGATTATCTCTACAATTACTTGTGATGCTTTCTGTAGACCCACTATTTTATTGGAAAGTTTTTTTACAAGGATTTGATATAGATTCAATTTAAGATAGAAAAGATTACATAACTTTATTTTCCAGTTACAATTATAGTATAAGTAGGGAAAAGTGAGTTATGCTAGGATAATGTATTTCTGGTTCCGCCACTAACAAAATCAATACCTTGATTTTATTAACATGGCACACAATCTACCCAATTTACTTAGATTGGAATTAATACGCTTGGTTTTCTTGAAGTTTTTAAATTTAAAACACGTCATACAATACCATTTTATCATTTATGACAAAACTAAGGTCACCAAAAGGAAAAGGTGCAATAAGAAAAGCACCACAAAAACGTATTACATTGAGTAGACAATAAACGTTATCTAGTACGATAAATTATCAAATACCCCTCCCAAACTCTTGAAATAAAATGAAAGCACTAGTAATGGAAGCACCTTATGCATGGGTTTATTTATAAGGGAAAACTCTTACCCAACTAAATTTATTTTTGACGTCTCCTCCACTTCACCCTTCATGCTGGATGGCCAATTGCAAAAGACTTTATAAACCAACCACTCTTCCTTTTGATTATAATTTGTCCAACAAAAACTCCAACTATAAATCCACATATATATCCCATCGCAACTACCTTCCAATCAAACTCAAAAGAAAACTTTGAGCCTTGGTTTGCTTCAAAATTTGAAGGTGGTGTTGGTGGGTCCTCTGAATTAGCACATCTTTTGGACAATGGGCTTCCACACAATTTTACATTTCCATCAAATGAACTATTTTGAAATGTGAGAAATTGTTCCTCTTGTGGTATAGATCCTGTAAGATTATTATGAGACACATTCAAGAAAGAAAGGAAGGTGAGTTCCGCTAGTTGTGGAGGAATCTCTCCTACTAGCATATTTTGAGAAAGATCTAGTGATTCCAGGTTTGTTAAGGTTGCCAAAGACGATGGGATAAAACCAGTAAGAACATTGTTGGAAAGATTAAGCATGTGAAGTGCTTTTAGATTCCCCAATTTTTTTGGAATTTCTCCTTCAAACTTGTTGCCTAATAGATTGATGGCCACAAAGGAATCTTGGATTCTCGAATATTTTGTCTTTATGCCTTTGTTTGTCAAATATCATTGTGTAATAGATGTACAACATTAGCCAGCCATTGCTTAGGGTATTTTGCATCTGACCATTTGCTTGCATATACATTAAGTGACTTGCATCAAAGCTTTGCATGGCTTTCCAAATTTGGAAATATTCAGATGGTAACTTACCACTAATATTATTGTTGGAGACATCAATTACTTGCAATTTTGGGAATCTTTGAATTGTTTCAGGTTTTTCAATAAAACCATGGACTCCATTTGATTGCAAAATGAGAACCCTTAGCTCTGGAAGAATGCCCAACCAAGCGGGGACGATATCAATTATATGATTGTTTCCAATATCAAGAACTTCCAGCATTGTACAGTTAACCAAAGACCTTGGTAAAGGTTCGACCCAATGTGATCATTCCCAATTTGCATCCTTCCATGAATATTTGAGGAATGCACCCATGAAAGTTGTTGTATTGGAGATAAATAATGGAAAGGTTTCTCAAGTCTCCTAAACAATGGGGAAGGAAGCCACTCAAGTTATTGTATGAAACATCAAGATAAGAAAGAGAACTTAGTTCACAAATCATTTGAGAGATGTCTCCAGTCAACATGTTGTTAGAGACAGAATAGTATAAGATGGATGGAGGTGGAATTGGCAGTGCCCCTTGAAGCTTGTTGTTTGAAAGGTCCAAAATTTGTAGACTACTCCAAGGGAAAGAATTTAGGGCTTGATCAAAACCTGTGAATGAGTTTCCTGACATGCATGCCTAAAATCATGAGAGTGTCTGTTCTTAAGTAAGAGATCCATTTTGGTATTTGGCCATGAATGTTGTTTTGAGAAAGTTCCAAGACTTCCAACTGATCTTGGTTTCGAAGGAACTCTGGGAAGTCACTTAAGTTACAAGATAAATTGAGGATGGAGAGGTTATTGAGCTTTCGAAACAAGTCAAATTCTATTGTGCCACTCAAGTTATTTGATACAATTCTAAAATTTGAAGATTCAAAAGGCTGGAAATAGATGTCGGAATTGGACCAAACAATTTATTGTTTGGAAGCCAGAGAGTATTTAGTTGGGTGAGGTTTGCTAGCCATGATGGGATTGGACCGGTTAATTCATTCCAACCAAGTATTAATGTTGTAAGTTTAGTCAGGTTTCCAATAGAAAATGGGATATCACCATATAAACTACAATTTTCTAGACTTGTGAGTGAGTTTGGTTTGCTTACCAACCCAAGAGAGAGTCCCACGGTTGACATTGTTATTGAAAGGTCTAGATACGTGAGCTTCGTAAGGTTAGCAAATGACAACGGTATTGGTCCAGAGAAATTGCAACTATCAACATCCAAGTAATATAAGGACTGGAGGTTACCCATTGAATCTGGTAGCTTTCCAGAGAAACTTGCGCCCGCAAGTCTCAAATCTTCAAGGGGGCTACTTCTATTAAATTCTGGTACACGACCAGTGAGTTTTGGATTGAAGAGCACACTGAGAGACTTGAGATTTGGTAGCTGAAAAATTCCGGTTGGAAACTCACCATGGAAACCACAATCTCTAAGAGAAATAGTTGTTAAAGAAGATAAGTTTGCCAAGATAGTGGGTACAGTGGACGATATGTCCACCTCACTCAGAATCAGTTCTTCCAAGTTTGTTAACGTCTCAGCTATACTTTTGAGACCAAGCTTGTGGAGCTTCAATGGATTCGAATAGAGATCAAGGGAAACCAACTTAGAGAGTTGCAAAATTTCTGCTGGGATTTCACCTAAAAATCCAGAAGAAGAGAGATTGAGGTGAGTAAGCTTTGAAAGCCGCCTTACTCCAACGGGGATTTCAGAGTGATTGAAGTTGTTGATGGAGAGATTAAGCTTTTGAAGGTGAACAAGATGGAAGAGGCTGCTACTGGAGTTGATAGAACCATAAAGAGAACTGTTACTGAGGTCAAGGCTGATCACATGACCCGTGTTTTCATCACATTCAACACCATCCCACGTGCAGCAATCATTACTTCGATCATCCACGAAGAGACCTTCGAATATGCAGAAGGAGCATAAGATGCGGACCGATTGAAGATAAAGCTTTCTTTGAATTGCAACAAGGCAAAGCTCTCATCATCATGGCACAGTGGTTGCACAGAAGATATAAGAGAAAACAACGACAATAAAAAAAGAAAGTGCATGAGCATGAACAAAGAAGGTGATAAACCCATAACGTTCTATAATATGTTGATAACTCTTGAATAAAACATAGACGTGTCTCTATTGGTTTTTATACACTGTGTTAGTTCGTTTAGACCCCTTAAATCCAACAGATTAACCTAGAAAATTAGCCAAGTGATTAACTTAGGTAATTTAAACAAATCTAGGTTAACACAAATATGTCAAAAACAATAAAGCAGCGAAAAATAAAGAACACAAAAATCTGATGACCCAGGAAACCACACCGATAAAAACCTGGGGAGGATTTAACCTAGCTATCCTCGAGGTAAACTGAATTCACTATGAAAGAATTGAAGTTTACACAATAAGACTTAGACCACTAACATCCTATTGCTACCCAGTGTAGGAAACTTACTACCACGACCCCATGATAGCTCCGAGATCCACAGACTCCTTCTTTCTTTGAATTCTTCAGCAATTCACAAGCGCACCTGCTTGTATTTCTTGAAGCTCTTTGATTCTGCAACTGTATGATTTACCAACCTCTTGACATAAATCTTGAGTTTGGAAACCCTAAGTGTATGTGAAAGTAAACACCTCTAGATCTAACAAATAGATTCACAAACACAGCAAAACAGAACTCTAAAAACGTGGTTAGGGTTTTCCCTTATATACTTAGGGCAAAACATAAAACCCTATACATTAAATGGACTAGGGCTGAGTTGGAAAAATTCTGCAGAAAAACGTTCTACACGATTTTCGATCGATCGAGTCAGGCAGAAAGTGCACAGTAATTCTGCATAAAACTCGATTCCAACTTTACATAAAAAGCCATACTTTGAGCAAGTTTAACACACAACTTAAAGAATGTTTTGATCATGGTTCGCCAACATTACAAATTGAAGTTCTAATACATTAGTTCCTAATTCTTAGAACCTAACAAACTCCCCCTTTGGCAATTCGTGACAAAATACAGACTTAACAAAAAGCTCAAAGTTTACAAAATGAAACAGCCCATTACAAAATAAAAAGCCACTTAAACAATTCAACCTAACTACTATCTAACAATTGCAAAGTAGACAGCAACACGACTGAATCAACCTGTATGTTCCTGTAACACTTAACAAACACATAAATGCATGTGTGGAAAATACAAGGAATATAAAAAATAACTTCTTGATTTCACATGTCACAAAATAAAGACATATATCATGAATAACATCATAAATATAAATCAATAAGCAAAGTAGCATAATGAAATAAGAAATAAATACATAAAAATGTATCTCAACAAAAATATCTCCTAATAAGAGCCAAAAATGTAAATACAAAATGAAGCGCCTAGATACAATCTAATAACTCCACAAGCTCCGCAGTATCACAACAAAGTACAATACTCCCCCTAAAACAAAAATCTCCTCTACAAAACCCAGATATACTCCCCCTTTTTGTGACGAATTGCCAAAGGGCACTCACTTATCATCAAAAGGAGGTGGAGGAGAATGACGAGAACTCGCCAAATCTGCTCGCAAAGCTCGAAGCTCATCAAGGATGTCCACCAGAAGCTGACCATGAGCCGCCTGAACGATCACGACAGTATCCAGAGTCTGACGAAGGTCAGAAACATCATCAAAAGGTGGAGGAACATCAGCATCAGCAGGATCAGCAGACGTCCCAGCTGCAGGAGCATCTGTAGAAGAAGAAAGGGGTGGAGTGACACCGGAAGGCTCTACCCTAGGACGCTTAGAGCTGGCTCGAAGTTGAGCAGCCCTTTGCCTCAAAAAGGTAGCACCAATAGGAGCAATGACATGTACAGGCTCAGACATAGGAAAATTACCTAAACCGAGATAAAGGAGAATCCTATGAATAAAAACAGAAAAGAATGAAACATGAGCCGTAGAACTAGACCGATGTACCTCGTTCAAAGAACGAAGGAACAAATGAGAAAAACTGATAGGAGCATCAGTAACAAGTGCATACAAAAACACACATCGCTCAAGAGGGATGGTGTGGAGATAAGAAATAGGCCACAAGGAATGACATGCTATCTTAAAAAAGAGATAATGAAGTTCGGAAAGCTCAGTAGATGTGATCCGAGGATCAAAACCCCACTGGATAGAAGACCTAGTGATGTATGACATAACATCATCAAGAGGTGGAGACTCCTCATAAGGAAAAACGGGATGATCAACAATGGGCACCCCAAGAGCATCAGACACTACCGAAGGGGTAATGCGATACTCCACACCTCGTAACCACACCTTAACCAAGGTGTTGTTATCATAGAGGTGGATAGAGAGGTTCGAATAGAACTCTCTAATCAAGGTGGCAGGAGGAGGATGCTCAAAATCGAGCAAAGGTAACCAACCCCGACGCTCAAAATTACGTCTCACCTCAGGATCAACCTCATCTAGTATGACCCTACGCTCAGCCCAGATATGACGCTTAAGATTAAGGGTCTCATAGGTCTCTTGGCTCTTCTCACTAGGGAACCGATCACTATCAAAGGAAGGTGAAGGGTCAGAAGTTCTATGGGCTCTAGTTTTCCTAGGCATGGTGCTAAGGAAAGAAAAGAGAGACACAGAAAGAGAAGAGCAAAAAATAGAAACCAAGAGCAGACTGCAAGTTAGCACAGCAAAAAAATATAGAAAAAGCAATTCTATATGATGCATGAATAAAATATGCAAATGATGCATGAACTAATGCATTGACAAGTTCAAATATAATCCAAATTAACAAAATTGACTTGAGCATGAGTTTTAAATTAAAAATAGCCAATTTTGAAAAATCCAATTTTTAAAAACACAATTAATTGATAAATTGATTAACACAGCAGTCATATAACTCAATATAATGATCAAATTAATCAACCTAACAAGTCAATTTCATCAATTTCAATCAAATTGAACAAAATCCCCAAATTTATCAATTTCAAGCCCTAGATTTTCAAATTTCCCACAAAGCACCAAATTAATCAAATTAAACCACATGTAGTGCTTGGATAAGGTGTCCCCACAAAAACCGATCACTATCAAAAGAAGGTGAAGGGTCAGAAGTCCTCTGGGCTCTAGTTTTCCTAGGCATGGTGTTAAGGAAAGAAAAGAGAGACACAGAAAGAGAAGAGCAAAAAATAGAAACCAATGGCAGACTGCAAGTTAGCACAGCAAAAAAATATAGAAAAAGCAATTCTATACGATGCATGAACAAAATATGCAAATGATGCATGAACTAATGCAGTGACAAGTTCAAATATAATCCAAATTAACAAAATTGACTTGAGCATGAGTTTTAAATTAAAAATACCCAATTTTGAAAAACCCAATTTTTAAAAACATAATTAATTGATAAATTGATCAACACAGCAGTCATATAACTCAATATAATGATCAAATTAATCAATCTAATAAGTCAATTTCAATCAAATTGAACAAAATCCCCAAATTTATTAATTTCAAGCCCTAGATTTTCAAATTTCCCACAAAGTACCAAATTAATCAAATTAAACCACATGTAGTGCTTGGATAAGGTGTCCCCACAAAAACCCATGATTCATTTGAGAAAGAAAGAGCCAAAAACAATTCCAAAAGAACCAAAACAAATAATGCTGAAAATAACCCAAAATGCATGAAAATAATGCATGAAACATGAAAATAAAAACAAAAGGAGGGGCAAAAGTGTCTTGCCGGCCTTGGGAGAGAGGATTTATGCAAAAAGATCGGAGGAAAATGACAAAAACACCAAAAATTGCGTTGATCGGTTGGTGAGGAGACAAAAGTGTTTGTAAAAGTATTGAAAAGGTGAAGAACCACGTGAGAAAAGATCCTTTTTAAAAACACTCAACCCGATTTTCGATCGATCGAAAAACAGATTCGATCGGTCGAAAATCCTTCGATTGATCCAATACCAATCGAGAACCGATTGAAACACACAGAGACTTTACTGAGATTTTAAAAACATTTTCGATCGATCGAAAAACATACTCAATTGATCGAAAATCTGGAAAAAATGAATTTTTGAAAAATGAAACCTATTTGCTCAAAAACTCCTCAAAGCATAAGATTATATGAAAAGAATGCATGAGTATGAGATGAAATGTTTTCCAAAAACCCATGTTTTTAACCCAGATCTCTCAAAGTAAGATTTTCTCATAATATCCCTCAACCATTCAAACAAGCAAACATGTTTTGCATCAATTTCCAGAAATATTCAAACTCGATTGGTCAGACCAAAAGCACACAATACCATGTACATAGTTTAGCAAAGAATAACTTGTGTAGTATGTGCAACTAGCATAAGCTTGAGAAACATGTGAGGTGATAGCACATAGTAGTTAATCACAATTTCTACAAAATCCATCACATGAATTTGAAAGTGACTATTACTTAAAGAGTTACATCATATAACTCTCACATCTCCTAGAATAAAAGCTTGCAATCATGTAAGTTTCTTGATTTGCCTCAAAATTTATATTCAATTTAATTGATTAGAAACTTAGTAAAATAGCCGGGATAATGTACACACCAATTTTATGAATTGTGAAATTATTATAGTCCAATAATGTACACACCAATTTTAATAGAGGTTACACCTTATGTTCTTTTTGTGCATGTGCTACATTTTCTCTAGCACAAAATCTTACGATATGCACTAAGGTGTTCATGATTGGCTAGTAAACAGTGGTGAGATGGTTATTTATGCCTTTCTCAATAAGACCAAGTCCGACAATCAAAGACATAAAACTTCAAGATCAAGATCATGTGATCAACAAGTATAGCATCTTCCCACACAACATGCACAACAAAACTTCAGCTAGTAAAGTGCAATAGAAATAAGTGCATCAAAGCTAAACAAGGTACATAAACATGTTATGCAAAATTTGATTGACCAACCTTGTCTTCAAGTTCAAGGAAAAAATAGCAAAGACACAATTTGCAAAATTTTTTTTTTTTTTTTTATATAAAAGAAGCAAACATCCTAGAATGAAATGCATGAATGTTATGCAATGCAAATCCTAGAAACAAAGGTTACAAAAGATAGAGCAATGAAGCACAAGGACCATGTCAGACAGACTCAATTAGGTTGAGCCTTTTACATCTAAAACTTTTTAGATGCAACTCTTGCACTGGAGTTATGATTCATATTAGAATTCTGAGCAACACCAGGATTGGAATAAAGGTTTAACGCCTTTACCAATTCACCAATAAGTACCATATGATCATGTGCTTGGGGCACAGGTACTTTGGGTTTATTTGCTCGCTTTGCAGCTTGCAACTTAAAACAATTTGGACGAATATGTCCAGACTTTCCACAAAAATGACAAACCCATGCAGACTTATCATGTAACTTGCCCTTAGAAGAAGTAGAAGCTCTAGAATGAGAAACTTGAAGATCAACCTTAATCTTTCTAGGTGGAGTAACATCTACAGACTTAACAGGTTCGCTCACCACGGGTTTGACAATCTCACTCTTAGGAGGTTCAGAAGAGGGAACAAAGTTTGTGGAATGAGATTCAAGCACAGAGATACTTTCCACAAAACCTAAGCCAATCTTGTCAGAAGGAGACTTTTGAACACTCAGCATGTGATCAAGTTTGGAGCTTATAGACCTATTAGTTTGTTCTCTAGCAATAGATAATTCAAGTTCCAAACATTTAACTTTATCAAGTAAAAGCATGTTCTCAGTTTTCACATTATTCAAAAGCTCATTTGCATCAAACAATTTCACAAGTAAATTCTTCTTATCAAGTTCAAGTGATGCAATTTTCTTTAAGCCTAAATTAACATTCATGGCATCCTTTGCAGCAACTTTGCAAAGTTTATTATAGGCTTCCTGTAAATCTGCATCTTCAGAGAGTTTCCCATCAGAAGGGTTCTCTTCAACAGACACGCTTTCATTAACTACAGTAGTAGCAGTGAAAGCAATGAAATTTCTATCCTCATCACTAGCGGATTCATTATCAGAAACTTCATCATCACTAAGGGTTACAGCCATAGCCTTACCCTTAGACTTCAAGTATGTAGGACATTCAGATTTCACATGACCATACCCTTGACATCCATAACATTGTTGTCCCAAAGAATTATTAGAAGGTTGACCTACTTTCTCTTTAGGTTTTTCAGTGTTGTTAACCTTAGTGGGATCATTCCTCCTAAAATTTCTAGGTTCAGCAGTGTTCTTGCCTCTTGCCCTTCTGTTATTGTTCCTAAAAAAGTTTCTAAAGTTCTTGGCAAGATAGGCAATCTCTGTAGCAAAGAGTTCATCATCAAATTCACCATCAAATTCACCATCCTCAACATCATCAACAGACTTAAGAGCCATTGATTTGGATTTGTTTGTCTTGGGTAGGTCCAACTCATAGGACTGAAGAGATCCTACAAGTTCATCAACAGGGATGGAGTCCACATCCTTGCTTTCAGTGATGGCAGTTACTTTGGGTCTAAAATCCTCAGTTAAAGATCTAAGTATCTTCCTAACAATTTTAGGTTGATAATAGATTTCACCCAAATTATATGCAGAATTAGCAATATCATTCAGTTTAGCATAGAACTCATCAAAAGATTCATCATCATTCATTCTAATGCTTTCAAATCTAGTAGTTAATTGCTGCAATTTATTTATTTTGACTGCCTTTGTGCCTTTATGCACAGTCTGGAGGATATTCCAAGCAGTATGAGCAACCTCAACATTAGAGATTCTCTTAAATTCCTCCATGGAGACAGCATTGAAAATAGCATTCATAGCTTTGCTATTGAAAGCAGCTGCCTCCTTTTGAGAGGTTTGCCACTCACTCACAGGAGTAGTGGGCTTCTCCCATCCGTACTCAACGGAGTTCCAGACTCTCTCATCAATGGATTTCAAGAATGCTTTTATTCTTACTTTCCAATAAGCATAATTGTTCCCATCAAAGTGAGGTGGAACAACAAGAGAGTGTCCGTGTTCCATGACAACAGGGGTCAAGGATCAGCTCAAAGATCAAAGGATCAAAAACAAAAGCAACTCGCTCTGATACCACTTGTTAGTTCGTTTAGATCCCTTAAACCCAACAGATTAACCTAGAAAATTAGCTAAGTGATTAACTTAGGTAATTTAAACAAATCTAGGTTAACAAAAATATGTCAAAAACAATAAAGCAGCGGAAAATAAAGAATACAAAGATCTGATGACCCAGGAAACCACACCGGTAAAACTTGGGGAGGATTTAACCTAGCTATCCTCAAGGTAAACTGAATTCACTATGAAAGAATTGAAATTTACACAATAAGACTTAGACCACTAACATCCTATTGCTACCCAATGTAGGAAACTTACTACCACGACCCCATGATAGCTCCGAGATCCACGGACTCCTTCTTTCTTTGAATTCTTCAGCAATTCACAAGCGCACCTGCTTGTATTTCTTGAAGCTCTTTGATTCTGCAACTGTATGATTTACCAACCTCTTGACATAAATCTTGAGTTTGGAAACCCTAAGTGTATGTGAAGGTAAACACCTCTAGATTTAACAAATAGATTTACAAACACAGCAAAACAGAACTCTAAAAACGTGGCTAGGGTTTTTCCTTATATACTTAGGGCAAAACATAAAACCCTATACATTAAATGGACTAGGGCTGAGTTGGAAAAATTCTGCAGAAAAACGTTCTGCACGATTTTCGATCGATCGAGTCTAATTCTCGATCGATCGAGTCAGGCAGAAAGTGCACAGTAATTCTGCATAAAACTCGATTCCAACTTTACATAAAAAGCCATACTTTGAGCAAGTCTAACACACAACTTAAAGAATTTTTTGATCATGGTTTGCCAACATTACAAATTGAAGTTCTAATACATTAGTTCCAAATTCTTAGAACCTAACACACTGAAATGGAAGTGATCGATCTTGTGAATGCACTTAATATCACATTGCACGTGTGAATTCAAGCGACACGAGTGCACTTAATATCACGCTGCAAATCTGAATTCATGATATCTAGTCAAGGCATCTTTGTCTGTCATGGGAGCTTACCAAACAACTCCAGTGTATTGATCCTCTCTGTTTCTATTTGAAACGGAGTGTCCATTTTTTGTACAGGATTCACTTGAAATAAAGTGTGCCACATCAATAAAATTTCAAATGACTTAACTCTTTAACTTCAACTGGGGTTAATATTATTGTTTTACTTTGTGTTAACTTTGTTGTGAAAAAGAAAAATGCACAACAGAGATGGACACTGAGAACACAAACCATATTTGATGGGGTTGCAGTTGCAAGGTAAACATAGGTCTGGTAGTTCAGTGGTCATTGGGGCTGGTGGCGCTGACAGTGGTCCTTGGTGGTGACCCGATGGGGTCTAGTTTGGAAGATGAGCTTATGGATCTTTCCCTAAATTTGCTTTGATTTCTTTTTTTAAGTAGGTGATATTATAGCTGAGTTTGTTTGATTTTCGGCCAGATATGGAATAATTTTGGATTTAAGCATGGTTTGATTATTTGGATATGAATTTGGATTTCAAATGTTGAATTTGAATTACTTATTCTGCGCATAGGCTTCTTAGATCCATTGGGCACACCATAAAAAAAAAAAAGATTTACTGGGCTCTTCTTTTTTGGTGGCTCAAAATGTCAAGCCTGATGTGTCACGCCCTAAACCCCAAAGGGTCCAAAGCATGAGAA
Organism: Lithocarpus polystachyus; assembly: GCA_033629205.1. Lineage (NCBI taxonomy): Eukaryota > Viridiplantae > Streptophyta > Magnoliopsida > Fagales > Fagaceae > Lithocarpus > Lithocarpus polystachyus. The sequence goes on along the minus strand of CM066170.1, from coordinate 56,940,409 downwards.
AGAGGTCTCAAATTTTTGACAATCTAATCCACATAAATCATATCAAGTATCAACATCAAAAATTATCATAATAATTCAATCGAATATACTCTCAAAATAAGTTAGTGCTCTAAGCAATAATTACAAGAACCACTGGCCACAGAAAAATAGAGGTCTGAATATATAAATAATTACATATCATCAGCTTGTCCCATCAGTGGGAATAACATTACAACCACTATAATATACAAAAGAATGAGTCAAGCCTATTCTAAGATGTACATCATCTAATATCTCCATTTCAAAAGTCCAGCTTTCATCAGTAATTAGTCTAACTACTGTTAGCCACCAAAAAGCTGTTTCAAAAGATTGTTGTCTACTCTGAAAAGTTTATAAAATAATGGAATGAGACAGAGCCCACTAAGTAGCATAATTAATGGAGGTGGGGGAAATGCAAGTTTCATTTTCAATAATAATAGTACGCTATGACAATAATTATTTAATAATGAAACACAAGGTTTCTCAAAATAAATACCTTGAAACTATATACTATAATCTGTGAGCACCAACAATATAATTTCCAAAACCATAATATCTAACATAGGGTAAATTATCATAAATATACCACACTACCACATAGACTGGTCAAGGGATCTACCCATTCACAACTGGCATGATATTGTCCTCTCTGGTATGCAGACTCTTGGCCCCATGGACAACAGCCTCACTCATACCCCAAGGTTTTTTTCTCCCCCCATGAGCAGCAGAGAGAGCGTGTCAAATAGGACCTCTCTTGTATGTGGTTTCTTGGCCCCATGGACAGCAGCCTCACCCACACATAATTAAGGAATCTCTTCCCCCCATGGGCAGCAGGGAAGAACGTGTTATCCAAAGTGAAAGGGCACTGACCTGGATCTGATTCCATTGTCATAAAGACTATGGAAACCAAATCAGGTAATCACTGGAAAATCACACATGGCATAGTGTTAAAACCACATAGAGCTTATAGGTTACATTACTTTGAAACAAATAGTTTATATCCAGGTAGTTTCAGAAAAACCTTAAATAATCTAACTTCTACAAAGTTTGTAAGGTTTTTAATTTCATTTTTGTCAAGAGATTTTCTATTAATTTCCCACATAACAAGACAATATAAGCATCTTTAAATTTTCTAATATACTATACCATAATTTCCTTATCAAAATATTAAATAAAAGATGCTCATTTTTCTATATCAACAATTCATGCATTTTCCCAAATTCAATACCAAATATGATGCATTTTCATATATATATATATATATATATATATATTAAGGTCACGAAACAATAGCTTTTAGGAAAATATGGTTTCCGTAGGTAGTTTCCAAAAGTGTGTCTTACCTAAAAATAACATTCACACAACATGGTTATTTTTCAAAAATCCCATTAAAAAGCTACTTACCTCGCAACCGCAAAAGCCTAACTCTCCAAGCTCCAAGGAGATTAGCTAGAACCTAAACAATATCAAGTAAACCTATCACAATAAGTATAGAACTTGAAATTGTATTTAGCTACAATTTAGGAATTGCCAAATAAGCGCTTAATTAGGCAAGCCTAGGATTTAACCTCATCAATAATAATATATTCCACTTCCAAAGTTTCTCAACAAATTGATTCATAAGGCATAAACTCCAATTTATAAAGTTAACCCATCTAATATAATCTCCAACACTATGGCTAGCTTCCATAAAATTTACACTACTTCATTAAGAGACCCATGAAAGCAAAATCAAAATATCCTCCAAGATAAGAAATTTAGAACTTCAATTGACTCCAAATAAACCCAATAGCAATGGAAAAATTAGATTTACCAACCATCACATGTTATAACTCAAAACCCCTAAATTTCCACCATTAATAAACCTTAGATAGTCATCATTAGCTCAAACCATTTACTCACTCATCAAATAATTCCACCAATACAAAACTCATATATACAAACACATAAATATCACTTCCAATGCTCATAAATCACATGGGTATCATTATTAAAGCTTAGATAAAAATAACCTCAAGCAAAAATGTAAAACCCACCAAAAAATTAAAAATATTTACCTCAAATGAAAAATGTGAAGGTGTTTATGGGTTCCTAAGGATTTTCCGGTGACATTGCCGGAAAAATGATGGTGGAGATGGTGGTATGGAGGTACCGGTGGGAGAGGATGAGCAAGTGATAGAGAGGAGTGTATGAGAGAAAAGAAAAGAAGGAAAAGAAAATAAGAAGAGAGGGATGGCCAGCCATAAGGATAAGAGCAAATGAGTGAGATGTGTGGTGGGGGTTAGTGTGTTAGGTGGGGCACGTGTGGTCCCAAAAATCTGACCATTACTTTTTCTTTCTTTTTTTTCTTTTTTTCTTTTTTTGAGTTACTGGGACGTTACATGATGAAAAGAAAAAAAGGAAAATTTAATGACTTTTTGTATTTCTCTCTTTGTATTTTTCTAGTGGCTTATTACATGTTGTAATGGCTTTCACATCATCAATATTTGCGGCTGGAGCTTGTAACACTTGCAAATAAACCTTTTTGACCTGATGCAACACTAGTATAGGACATCTACAAGAAAACAATTACACATTACACAAAGAACTATATCAAGCACTTATCATATTTTTCTTATGACTCATCAAGAAATCTAAAAAAGAAATACCAACGCATCAGTAAAAAAATACCAAGACAAAATTCATAGTCTCTAACTCTATTATCTTTATTTCAACATGCTTAAACTAATATTCTATTGAAAGTGTATATATAATATATCCAGTATGCTGGTGTATTAAGTGGTTTTCAGTCACAGTTCATTTTGTTCCTTTAGTCATAGCACAAGGTAAGGTTTTTTATCATCTTCCAGTGGGGAATTGAGTGCGCTATCTCTTTCTTTCATTAATCACACCTTTTGGGTACATGTGTAACGTGTGTACTTAATTACAAATGGAAAGCACATATCACATAATTAATGGGAAAATTTATCAAACAATTGGAATGCAAAATGAATGAACCTAAGCTGTGAACTTTATTGACCATGGAATCCAAAAGACCTAATACATAATTCATTTAATCTACATCATTCCATCAAAATCTATTCACAGTCATCATAGAAATCCACATGGGTATCAAAAGAACTAAAAATAAAAAATAAAAAATAAAAAGAGTGGAAAATTTTCACACAACTGAAAATTTTCATCTTCAAATGTAAAAATAAAGAGAAACCTGGACTCACTCCATTCATTGCTAGAAAAGATTTGTGATTATTTGGGACTTGAAGCAAAACTTGATCAAATTTTGTTGGAAGAACAACATAATTCTTGATCTTTTTCTTACTAGTATCACCTGGCAAGGTTAGAGAATCCAGTTGCTAGGAACAATATTATACTTCTTTGATCATTCAGTTGCTTTGTTTTATGTTTAGCATCCAGATCCAAAATTCCAAAGAGACGAGTTTTTTTTTTTTTTTTTTTTTAAGTGATAGCAACACAGTATTAACCTTTACAGCTGACCCCAGTTGAATTTGCTAAGTTAAGTCAGTTGAATTTTAATTGATGTGTCATACTTCAGACCTTAGATTTATTTCAAACGAATGTTATCCATAAAATGGACACTCTCCATTTCAAATAGAAATGGAGAGGATCCAGATTTCAGATCCCCACTTATTTGGACTGAAGTGTTCCTTCATAGCCTTTTTCTCCCAAGAAAACGCTACTCCAAATGAGACTTCAAGCTACTTTTGCGATTTTTTTTTTTTTTTTTTCATTTGCGTATTTGACGGTCTAAACAATTAAATGGTCAAATCAGAAGACACTAGAAACTTCATAATTATAGTAACATTTTTTTCTTCAGAAATCATTTAATTATTTTGTGGAGAGACTTGCATATTACACAGATAAGTCTTCCACTAGCTGACTTATAATCGATAAAAAGACAAAAAAGATGAGCGAGAATGTCATCTCCCACTACCTAATAAAAGATCCAATTAGAAAGATAAGAAATAAAAATAAAGTCATGTACATTATAAAAGCCTCCTATTTAGAAAGATTATGAGCTAAATGGTTTACTTGCCTTTTTAGTTTTTACAATATAAAAAATGATACAATAGTTTGAAAATTATTATTTTAAGCATCTTTTATTCTATGTTTTAGAAGATGATATATTGGTTTATAAGTTTTTCTTTTATCTTTTTATAACCAGTTTATAAGTTTTATATATTAAATTTTGTAATAACTGACATCACTCCTTTTTATATATACTTACTAACATGAGATACAATAAATTAACAAAAGAAGACAAAAGATGATTTTTAATGAGAAAATTTCACAAATTGAATTTACTCAGAGGAAATACAATAAATTAACAACGAATTGAACAATAATATGATAATATTCACAAAACAAACAACACTCCCAATATAAAATACACCACATTTTCTCTCCATGCAAGTTACCCGCTTGCTCCAAATCAACAACCACCACAGCAATATATTTGAATTTAATCAGAGAAAGTTATATAAATTGACAATGAATTGAACTATAATATCACAATATTCACAAGACAATCATAACACATCAATGTTTTCGACTTTGGTTTATCTGATAGTACAAAAACAGGGAGAGGTGTGCAAAGATATACAAACCAAAAGATACGCTCCAAGGGTAAAGCAAAAGCTGAAATGAAGAACTCCAAGGCCCTTCAATACTATTGCAGCAGCCACTAATTGTCTAATCTGTCATTGCAAGATCCAACAGTTAAAATTGAGATGTTCCTAAAAATATTATTTAATAAATAATTAATTGTATCTTAATCACTATCCTTAATAAAACATTAAATGTGGGACAAGTGTATGATAATTGAAGATATTTAAGAAAAGAGTATGATATTTCATTTTCAAAAGGCATCCATCAAATTACTCCTTTTCTTTAAGGAGATATGAATCCTAACAATTTTTTTTTTTTTTTTTTTTTTGTACAAGATAGAATTTCTATACTAACTTAATTTAAGTGTATATGTGTATGAAGCTGTCTCTTGGAGACTTGAACCTCGGCCCTTGCCCCCCACACTCCACAAGCACTTATACTTGTGAAGTGACCAAGAATGTGCAGTGGTTAACAAAAATAATTTAAAATTCAAGATCTCGATTTAAAATTGTATGTATAGCAGAAAAAAAAATTAGATGAAGAAAGGGGAACCACAAAACTCATGGAGGCAGTGAAGAATTTACCCCATTATGAGCATGCTCTCATGCTAATCATCATTCCTTTAGTTCAATTCCAAGACTCCAAGTTCTTATGTCTAGTTTCAAATTAAGATAGTGATAGGTGAGCTGTTTCTCTTGTGGCATTAGACATCATCATGTAATATTTGGTTGCTAAAAACGGAGGAAAGAAAAGAAACTTTGGAATCTAAGTTCATTGATTTTTTTTCTTAGAATTCAATGTGCATCAAACAAGATGAAAGAGCTTTCCACCTAGGAAAAAAAGAGGGGGGGGGGGGGGGGGGGGGGGATGCAAATAAGACCCCTTGAAGTTTAGGGACCAAATCAACTAACCCCCTATTCGTTTCATTTGAAACTATAAATCCCTAAACTCCAAAAAATGCTCAAATTAGTGCTTCTGTTACCATTCCGTTGGTGCATTGGATGGAAATGCAATCACTACACATGATGCATTTTCATAGGAAAAAAAAATTAATTAAGATATATTTAAAACAATCCTTTTAAAAACTATGTCACTATATATTTGGTCTTCTTTTTGGATAAGTCTTTCTCAGAAGTCTTCACCATATAACAACTAAGTCAATTTCTTCCTAATGACCAATTGCAGTCACTTGAACTCTAGAAATATAAAAAAAAAATTCTAAATAAATTGTTTAATGGCTCTGATAAAAAATGACTATTCAGGAGAGAGCACAGCAATAATATGGAAGCATAAACAATGATAAAATAGATGATAAAGAAGAAGATAGCAAAATAAATATATTCAAAATAAGGTTAAAACGGAATATGGAATATGAAAACAGAAACTAGTAAAATCTTACTTGAATAAAAACTTCAATCTTTGATTAAAATTGAAAACTTCTGTCTTTGATACAAGCTTGATAATAAAACACTGTCTGAAGAGTTACAAGATTACAAAATAAAGCTGTCTGAAGAGAAGGGTTACTAGATTCCAAAGGTTACAAGATTACAAAGGAGAAGTCTTTTTGAGGGAGAGAGAAGGTTATTATAAAGGCTTTTTTCTTTTTGGTCTTCTAAAAACTTGGAACTTGAAAAACTTGGAAAACTTGGAAAACTTTGAAAAAATTATTCTGGAAAACTTGAAAAACTTGTTTTCTGTCTTCAGAGTCCATCTCTTTATAAATAAAGTAAACCATGGTAAGTCTTTCAAAGTAACCTGAATAGGTAAAGTTAACTCAAGTTAAACTGTTAGTAGGAACTTATAGAACAAATCAGAATCTGTCAGGATACTTTCTGTCGCAAGTAGATGAATAGTAATCTGTCATAATTCCTGTCTAGTTTGTTTGGGAATGCTTGAACATCTGTCTGTATCTATCTGGACTGTCTTGGATTTGTCTGGAGGCCATTCACGCATGCTGGTGAATATTGATAGTGATCTGTCGCTAGTGAATAGTGATTTGTCACCAATGAATAGTGATCTGTCACTGTTGTTGTCCGGGAAAGCATTCTGTCTTGCTCGACATATCTATCTGTCTATCAATCTGTATCCGTGTAGCTATCATAATCTAGCGGATCAGAGTTATCTTCATACTGCTCATGCTCATGGGTAGTTTCATAATTACCACATAGAACACAATATGAAATAGGGAGATAAATGGGAACACGATCCTTTGTTGTCATTAATCTAGGATCCTTAACAATCTTTCTTTTTCCAATAAGCCTTCTTGTCGAAGGTCTTGGACCATACACGGCTATCCTGTTGGTGTAGCCATATAAGTGGAAGCCTCTGTCTAATTCTTTCTGCATTTCATAAATCTTGTTACTCATGAAATTCGACCATTCTTGAGCCAGAGCATCTGGATCATCAAGTGATAAATAAGTATATACCAGTTGTATTCAAGGATACAACCCCAATCATGGATAAGGACCAAAATGTGTGCTGGCCGAGCTTCCATGTAATAGCTATTGTCCCAAGCTGGAAGAGTGCTCCAGATAGTGATCTTCATATAATTGAGTCCTCCAATTTGTGCGGCTACTTCTTTGATGACTTTAGGAAATAAACTATTCTGAATTCCAGAAGTTATGATTAATTTGCTAATAAACCCTGCTTCTAGCATTTCAGATAACCATAAAGGATCACAAATTACTAGTTCTTTTGTCTCTGTGTTGATAAGTAATCCCGAATAAGGATTGAATCTGTCAAAAGTTCCTTCATAAACTCTGTCTGCTTCTCCAAAGCTTTCATACCATGTAACTTTATAAGATAGCCATATGTCGTCTGTCATGTCTTCAATTCTGATAAATGCTGTAGAGACTAATACTTTGAAAAGATACATCTATCTGTCATAAGAACTTGTTATGGCTTTACGGGTTAGTATATTCTATTGGATTTCAAGGGGTAAGGTTCTAATGGCAAGTCTTGTTTTTGCTGAATCTTAGGGTGGAGCTTTGAAAAGCTTGTTCCCATAAGATAGCTTTTTGGAGACTGTGATTCTGTCTTTATGGAGCTCGAATCTCCATCCTCCTTGCCAGGTAGTTGACAACCAAATGCTTCAATGAGTGCACTAGCGCTAACAAGATGTAATTCCAAAGCCTTGAGGGTTTTTTGGAATAAAGATTTCTATTTGAGGGTAAAAGCTGCTTGAAGATTATCAAGAAGTAATTTAATGTGAAAAGGAAGGTCTGTAAATTCTCTGTCTCGGAAAATGAGATTAGTGCGGTGCACTTCTAGCAGAATTTCATTTTTTTCACCCCAAGAATACATTGCCTCTGCTAGCAACGTATCCTGAAGGGATATTGTCTCTATCGAGATGCCTTCATGCTTATCCGAAATCCTTACTGAAGGCTTTCGGAATTGTTTAGGTTGCACCGCTAGGGCTTTGCCCTTTCCTTTCATGTCTGCATGGGAGGTTCTTTTACTCATAGTAGTCTGCAATTGGGTTTTGGGAAAAGGATTATGTCTTGAAATATTATTTTGAGATTAAGTATTTTCATGCAAAGCTTCTTTCAAATTCAAAATCCTTTTATTCATGGCTTTCTATGAAATTTCTTTAAAATGCTTTATAAGAAAATCATTTTTAAAATTTAAAGTATATATAATAAAACAAACTTTTCTCTGTACACCTTTGTGCTCTTGCTGAGTAGTAGTGGTATTAGAGTAGTCATGATGGAATCTGTCAAAATGAGTGGAATTTAAAAAAAAAAAAATTCAAAATCTATCATGATTCTATCCATGTATGTATTACTATATATCTCATTCTGCGAGAATATGTGAAATAAAGCTTCTTCATAAAGTCTTTCATCAACCACAATAATAGTATGAGGAAAATCTGTCAGGGACTCTTGATTAACTGTTAAGAAATTAAATCTGTCTTTGTTCAAGAAATCACCACAATTAATATTTTCTTTAATGATCAATAAAGGAGAATCTATCAAGGCTTCTAAAACATCTGTTATATGAGTATTTGAAGATACTATAAAGAGTGTAAATATGTCATTTATTATAATTTTGTTCGGTACCTCTATCAAACTGTCAGTCCATTCATTTTGACTAGAAGGTATTGTAAGCATAGTTCTATCTTTCGTATGTTTTCCATTAGAGTCTTTTTCACAAAATGATTGTATCATATGTCGGTGCCAAAAGCAGTGAGAGTATTAGAACAAATCTCTGTCTCTAAAGATGACAAACTTCTTTCTATTCTACAGATTCCTTTTCATTGATATCTTTTAAAATAGTGACCTTTTTGGAAGAATGATTTTCATTCAAGACATGTGGTAAAATGAATCTAAAGAATATATCTTCTCCCAACATATTAGTTTTAATTTCTTCATCTGTCACTAAAAAGGGGCAAAGCAAAGCCATAAAAGGAGTTCCTAAAATAATCTTAGAAGGAAGGACTTTAATAAAGACTGTTTCAAAGCATATTCCATCATTACATATGTAAATATTAGGTATTTTATAATTAATTATTAGTTTTTCTTCATTAGCCTATGTTAATATTTTAGATGATTTTTCATAATACTTAAAAGGTATTAGTCCTGCTTGAATACAATTCATGTCAACACCTGAGTCTATTAAAGAAATTTTTGTCAAAGAGAATTCTTTATTAATTACCAAAGTGAACTCCGTATGCCATTTTTAAAAAATAACTCTGTCAATTAAGCTTTAGGAACTTTGCCTATTGTTATCAATTTTATTTTTGTCTGAAACATTAATATCTGTAACAACTTTATTAGTAGGAGGATCGGGAGGGTTTGTCATTATTATGTCTGTTACAGGCGAATCTGTTAGAGGTTTAAAATAATTTTTCAAGTTTACTATTTGATGAGAATGCAAAATGTCATATTTTTTCGCCCTTAATGTTTAGTCTTTTATACTTATTTGGTGCCTAAATGTACTTATTATGCTTATATTTTGATTTAGGATGCAAATGGAGGCATTAAGTGCAAAACGTAGTTAATTGGGTGATTCTGGACAGCTTTGACATGACTTCGTAATCTGGGCATAACTCTCTCATCCAAGCTCTGATTGAGATGATTCAAGATGATGTGGAATGACAAGACAAAGCTCTACAACTTTCATGTTCTGAGTTTTGAGAGATACGGGCCGCATCAAGGTCGAAATCAGGCCTGAAGTTGCTGCACCTGCACTGTTGGCGTTCTGGAACATTCCTTAGCCTGCAATTCTAATACGCGGATCTGATGCAGTTTATTTTCAGAAGTTTCCAGATCTGGTGCACGAAATTTTCAGCTGAAAAACACCACTTTCCTAGTTATATTAGGACTTTGTTTTATTTTTAATATTTTTTCTTAATTAGTCAGATTTGGTTATTATTATTTAGAATATTTTTAGGAGATTTTGTAGGCTTGGGAAAGAGGGAACTAACATGTAAAAGGGGGAGGAGAAATCATAATTGGACACACACGCCTCTCTCTGCCCTCTTCTCTAATTTTCTCCTTCGAGTTTTCTGTCATGGCCCTACGTGGCTAAAACTTTTATACTTGGTCGAAGAAAACTGAAGCCTCGGAATCAATAAAACTGTGAGATCTAATTTGTTTTTATTGTTCAATTTATGCTTTGAATATCGGATGTTCTTCTGTGCCTATTTTCATGATTGTCTTGTTTAATTACTAGGAGGCCTACTAGTTTATTATTCGTTGCAATCTACTGCTAGGTTAGATATCAAATCCGTAATTGTTTGATCTCTCTAATTTGAGAAGCAACAAAGATTTAATAATTTGCTACGTTAGAAATTATTAGATCTTAGGAAGAACGCTAGACTAAATTAAATGCAACCGCTTGTGTTTGTATTGTTTAGCTTCATCGATCTCTCTAGTTCTTAAGGATGCTACTAGATTAAACCTTTAACGCTTGTCTTGGGTTGTTTAGCGCTTGTCTTGGGTTGTTTAGTAGTTAGGGTTAATTAGATCGCTTATTTTCTAATTAACTGCGACTAAGAAGAGATAGGAAAATAGTTCCAACAGTGAATATTCAAAGTGTGAATTGATATATACTTACATCAATGATCAGCTGTAAAATTCCGATGGTGGATGTTAACTTGGACCAAGGTTTGTTCTCTTGATTGATTTCAACACTTTAATTTGAATTGTACCTTAGTTGTTTTTCTTAAAATTGTTTTCATTATACTCAAACCCCCCCCCCCCATCTTTGTTCATGTAGCATAAAATTAGGCTAGATACTCTCCGTGGGAACGATCCTTACTTGCACTACTACATATATTTTTAGGAGTATAGATTTTATTTTTGGTTGCCTACGACAGCACACCACTATTTCTACAATATTTTGTTCATCTATATCCATTGAATCATCTTCTTTAATTTCTTGCTTTATTATTTTTGCTTCTATCATTAACTCTTGTAAAGTTATAGGTATTATATCTACTCCATCTTGTTTCTTTCTTGTCTTTTCTTTATATCCTTTTCCTTTTTAGCTTTTTCTCCTTTTCCACATTCCGTAACATGGTGTTCATATTTTCTACACTTATTACAAGCAATAGGTATATCTATAGAATCTTTCAATTTAAATAAATAGTCTTTTTTGTTTTTCCAATGATAAGGTAGATTATCTATCAATTTCATTATTATATCTTTTTGTTTCCTTTTTCTTTTATTAATTTTGAGTGGGTTGGTTGATTTTAATTCTTCCTTTTTCATTACTTGGTCTATCTCTTTTTGCTTAACGTTAAATATTGCATTAATTCATTTATTATGTCTTTCTCAAATTCTAATTTTTAGATTTGTTTAACAATTTTATTATGTCTATCACATTGTTTTTTAGTATGTCCATTTTCTTTACATTTATGATAAATAATGTTTCTAGTATATCTGTCAGATTTCTCACTATCTAATAACTCAGTAATATGTAAAACTACTACATCTCTTTCTCTCTATTTTCTCTATAGGTGAATTTAAAATTTCTATCTTTTTAGCCAATTCTACTAAACCATTATCTTCCTCAAATTCTAATTTACTGATTTGTTTAACAATTTTATTATGTCTATCACATTATTTTTTAGTATGTCCATTTTCTTTACATTTATGACAAATAATGTTTCTAGTATATCTGTCAGATTTCTCATTATCTGATAACTCAGTAATATGTAAAATTGCTACATCTCTTTCTATCTCTATTTTCTCTATAGGTGAATTTAAAATTTCTATCTTTGTAGCCAATTCTGCTAAACCATTATCTTGGGCATATATCATGGAGCTTTCAATAGATTTTAGTCTTTCATCAATTTCTTCCTTTAAACTATTTCTTTTTTTGGAATTATTATCTTTTTCTTCTTTTCTGTTGACTAAGTTTATCAAGCCATCATTCTCTTTTTCTTTCTCTTTCCTTATCATGTTCTTTTCTATGTCTTTATCTATATTTATCTCTTTTACGTATAATTTACAATCTTACTACAGTACTATCCTAAATCTAAGATGGTACTGTAGCAGGATTAAATAATAAAAATTTATTTTTTAATCTCTACTTCATCTTCTCTCTCCACTCTCTCTCTCTCTCTCTCTCTCTCTCTCTCTCTCTCTCTCTCTGTCTCATTATTGTATTTCTCTTTCTCTCTCTTCCTTCTCCCTCTTTCTTTCTGCTCTCTCATCTTCAAACCCGAAACTATCTCAGGCTTCCTTCCTCTCTCTCAGATTAGCATAGAGACAACGATGGTGGAGGAGTGGAGATCAGCTTCTGTGGTGGAGACGTGGAGATCGTGGGTTCCGCTTCTGGTGGAGGCGTGAAGACAATGGCGGTAGAGGCATGGAGATCAGCTTTCGGTAGGTTTTGATGGGGTTTTGATGTGGATTTTTCTTTGATTTTTTGTGGGTTTCTGTGCATTGTGGTGGTGGGTGTGTTGTTGCCGCAGTGGTGTCTCTAGTTGTAGTGGCAGAGGTGGGTTTCATGGTGGCAAAGGTTGGTTTCGATTGTGTGGATTTTTGCTTTGATTTTTTTGTGGGTTTTTGTGCATGGTGGTGGTGGGGTGGGTTGTTCTTATGGTGGTGTATATGATGGGTTTCCTTGGTGGGTCTGGTCGGTGGCTGTTGGTTGCTGATTCGGGTTTGATTTTGTCCTATGGGTTTGATTCTCACCATGGTTGTGGTTGTGGCTGTGGCTGTAGTGTTTAGTAGGGGTGGGTTTCTTGTGGCAGAGGTGGTAGTTATGGATTTTTTCCGTAGTGGTGGTGGTGGGATTCTTGTGGCAAAGACGGTGGTGATGGGTGGCTGAAAGAGAGAGACAGTGAGGAAAAGGTAAACAGAGTGATGGGGGAGAGAGAGAGAGAGAGAGAGAGATTGGATTATATTCTTTTATTGGGTAGTATATATTATTTTAATAAGGTTAATAGGAAAATAAAAGTTCGGATGTTAGGTGTGTTGTAAAATGGTATGACATAATAGATAAATTAGCTTTTGAGATAGTAAAATGAGATTTTTTGAAGAAACCAGATGCTAATGCTCTTACACTCATAACAAATCTCCTCATGCATGGACCAATGTAATTAAAGAGATAACATTATGTGACATAACATTTTGTGACACTATAAATTAAATATGCAATTAGGAAGAGCTACCTGGATGACTTCCAAGTAATTATAAAAGATTTTAATTTAAAATGTCAAAAAAATCATTCATTAAACTTCAACCAAAAAATCGTAGAATTAGCAAACACAAAAACAATAATAACAATTAATCTTTTACATGTTATTTGTTTGGATTTTTTTTCTATTTAAGAAATTTCCTTTCTTTTAAACACATTTATCGTGATATGTGGCTTTTTTTTTTTTTTTCTCTGGAGTAATACATAGCTTCGAATCACTGTATGATTGCCCAAAAATTATTTTGCATTGAGTTACAGTTTGTGCCGTTCAAACAATACAATATGTATCCTTTTATTATTCTAGCACAAAAGTAATAGAAGTATTCTTCAGGAAAAAAAAAAAAAAAAAAGAGTAATAGAAGAATGGTTCATGTCAAAATATTTAATTTTGTCCTAGTTAGAATAAGGAAAATACTCAAAATCCAAATTTTTCATTAAAAAAATAAAGAATCATATTTTAAATACAAAAGTAATAGAAAGATGATTCAAGTCAAAATATTTAATTTTGTGGAACTCAAGATTAGAAAACTATTAAAATCCAAAAATGCTATAAAAATAATGAAAGAAATTTAGACCCCTTAAACCGAAACAGATTAACCTAGATATTTAGCCAAGTGATTAACTTAGGTAAATTAAGCAAATCTAGGTTAACACAAATATATCATATCATGCAAAGTGCGAAAAATAAAGAACACACGATATGATAACTCAGGAAAACCAAACCGGTAAAAAACCTGGGGAGGATTTAACCTAGCTATCATCAAGGTAAAACAGAATTCACTATGAAAGAATTGAAGTTTACACAATAGTGACTTAGACCACTAACATCCTATTGCTACCTCGAGTAGGAAACTTACTACCACAACCACATGATAGCTCCGAGTCCACAGACTACTTCTTTCTTGAATTCACAACAAGCACAAGCACTCCTGCTTGTATATCATTAAGTTCTTGAATCTGCAACTGAATGATCACCAAGCTCTTGACATCAATCTTGAGTTTGGAAACCCTAAATGTATGTGAAGGCAAACACCTCTAGATCTCACAAAAAGATTCACACACAGCATTCAGAACCTCCAAAACGTGGTTAGGGTTTTCCCTTTTATACTTAAGGAAAAACATAAAACCCTACACGTCAAACGGGCTTAGGCTGAGTTGAAAATTCTGCAGAAAAAACAATCTGCACGACTTTCGATTGATCGAGTCTAATTCTCGATCGATCAAGCCTGGCAGATTTGCACAGTAACTTCTGCAGTAACTCGATTCCAACTTTACATAAAAACCACATACTTTGAGCAGGTCTAAACAAGACTAAAACCGTTTTGATCATGGTTTGCCAACCTTACAAAATGAAGTTCTAATACATTACTTCCTAATTCCTTAGAACCTAACAAATAAAGAATCATATTTATGTTATTAATTAAAATGTAATAAGTAACAATACCAATAAAAATAAACATAACAATAATTGTAATAATTTTTTTTTATAAAAAAAGACGCTTTATTTAATTTGGATAGCTTCTGGTGATGTAAGAAATTTTGTCACTTTTAACCAATCAACCAATTCAAAATACCAGAAAATTCAAATAGAGGTGAGCAAAATTTTGACAAAGCCCAAATACACAAATGCTAAAATCTTATGTATTCTAAGAAAACAAAAAATCAGCAGTTCCTTCATTATTTGGGAAGAAGCTGATTGAAGGAAATTATTTTGATGTTTTTTTAAGTTGATTGAAGAACAATTTTCATATATACTTCATAACTCAAAATTCCTATGTTATTGATTTTATCACAAAAACATAGACTATATCCTAATAAAACAACATAATAACTATTTGAAGCATATATCCCAATAAAACAACTGATAACATTTAAAATTTTTTTTTTTTACCTATTGAATCAACATTCTTTGGGATTTAGGTAGCTTTAGAAAACATAGGAATGGTTGGTACAAATAGTCCTCAACACCAGTTACCATTTACCTAAAAAAAACGATTTTAAATAAGTAAATAACATAATTTTAAAAAAATAAAATAAAATAAAATAAAATAAAAAACCAAAAAACTAAGAAAATAAAAATGAAAAGAAAAAACTTCAGCAAAAAATTAAAAGATTTTCCTTACGCTCTTGATAATCGAATTCGCAACGGTTGCTATAGTCTAACCCTAAACAGTCATTATTCAAGTTGCACTTACTACAGAACCCTGTATATCAATTACAGAAGCTCTGATAATGCAGAACGTTGTTACCATAAGAGTTAACCCGATCATATAACTCAGAATATTATGATGGAACATTTACATATTTATGCTCCCATAGAACAGAATTAAATTAACTTTGAGGAGTTAGTACTGCCGCACACTCTTAGTGCAACGATCACTTCACATCTATATCATGATATGTAACGTCAAACCTTAGTAAATTGCCCAAAAACTTAAATTTTACCGGCTAGCGTTCTATATACACGAAATTTATCCTTTTAATTTTCTAGTACCTTAGTAATAGATGGCTACTTGCAAGAATTATATTTTCTGCTTAGCAATATACTAAATATCCAAACTGGGTGCTATATCAAATAATCATATTTAAAAACAAAAATAATAAACAATGTTTATTAAACATAACAATATTAATAACAATTATTCATGTCAATTTTATATGGTACTTTTGATTAAGTTAGCTTCTAGCAATGTGAGAAGTGTATTCACTTTTAAACACTTTTTTCTAATGTTATATATCTTTCTCTACTTATGATAATGCATGTAAAATATTTGACTTGGCTTATAACTCTCGAAATTTCTATGATTTATTCTTTTAAGTATATAGCATCAAGTAATAGAAAGGAATTACTCATGTCACTTATATCAAATATCAGGAGGTTGGAGTAGAAATATAGACTGAAAGGAGATTCATAAAAGGAGTGAAAATTTAAGCATTTGACTATAGGTGAGAGCTGCGAGACAGTTGGAAAAATACATCTTTGTATTGCATACAAAACATACGCAATGGAAAATTAACGGATCTACTTTATTCGCAATTGATAACATGTACTATATAAATTTCAAAATTCAAGAACAAGAGAGCGTACCTTGGTGCGGTCAAATTCAAAAATAAAGATCAAAAGTACTCGGGAATACTTTTAATCTTCACTCCAATTTCACTTTACGCCCAAAAAGTATGGTCTCTCAATCAGTTCCCAAGGGAGAATAAGAGAGTGGCATACACTCACATACACACCATTTTACAATAGTTTCTCTCACAAAATGTTGTATGTTTCCCCCTTATATCTAACTGATTATCTAATTGAGCTAGCATTTTGTGTCTTTCCAATTGGGCTTAAGTATGTGGCTTGGAGTGGGACCAAAAGGGAACAAACAAGACTCGAGCTCTAATGGACCTTGGGCTTTTCTGTCAACTCTTGACAATTCCAAAGTTACCATTAATTATATTTAATACCACTATATAAATATAATTGCACTCTATACCTTACTAATAAATTATATCCCAAGACTTTATTGTGCAACCCCTTCATAAAATATTCGTAGTAATACAAAATCATGAATATAAACTACCACTTTAAAGATTACTACATCTTGATCCTTGAGTACCCGGTTTAATCTTTTATGTTATTCATCATATATTTATGAAATCCAATTTCATAAATATATACTTTAGTAACTCCTTACTAAAGTTGTTAAGCCTAACACTCTGAATAACCAAACCCATTAAACTTATCTCAAGATAATATTTTATATCTCCGTTAAAAGATTATGAATTCCATCTTGAGAATATATGTTCCATCAACATTAAATGTGGCTGCCCAACATACTGAGGTTTTGATTGTGACTTTAGATCTCACTCCTAATACATCAAAGCAACCTGCACCTCATGATCATGTCCATTATTCTCTCAGGATTAAGAGTTCATGTAAATAAAAGTCGTGAGATTTATTATTTATTTGACAGTCATTAGGAGAATAATAAATCTCACAGCGGTCCAGTTCAATATGTCTTAACTCTTAAAACATATCAACCACATCAACTAGAAGTCTCCACTTCCATGATTAAGACAAATCATCTTAGTTGATATGTTATAGTCTTCGCACTGAGTTTACAAAGAAATTGTGATCTATATCTTCTGTGATTAAATCACATAAATCACATACATGGACTATATGATAATGTCCAAATATTCATGTTACCATTATTTTAGATAACAATAAATCAACTTTATTAATCACAACATTAAGTCACATATAATGTCATACATAGCATCATAAAATAGAATTTAAAGGCACTAACCCTAACAAAGACATTATTGTGGATGGCTAGCTAAAAGCCTAAAAGTTCAAGAGCCAAAGAAAAATTTGACAAAGAGCATTGTAGCTTAACTGATTCACAACTATTAGTATTTTCAAGACATCCAAGATTCAGATCTCTTCCTCTTTGCTGTAACTATCGAGTTATTTATAAAAAAAAGGTCTTTTTCATTAGTACATGCACTTTGTGACATCGAAGAAACAATAGTTCTATCACAAGTAAATTCAAGAAGGTAATATTGATCTCTTAGATCATTCTACCAAGGCTTACAGAACTTACTCTTAGGGAGAATATTGAGAACCTTTTAAGAAGCATGTGCCACAACAGAATAAGGTCTACCTATCCCTTGTGGATATCACAAGTAAATTCAAGAAGGTAATATTGATCTCTTAGATCATTCTACCAAGGCTTACGGAACTTACTCTTAGGGAGAATATTGAGAACCTTTTAAGAAGCATGTGCCACAACAGAATAAGGTCTACCTATCCCTTGTGGATAGGTTGAAGGCACCCAATAATCTAATGTCATTTGTAGGTTGCGATTACGATTCTTCTATAGACACACACTGACACACTTTGACACAATTTCACATTTATCATCAATGTGTGATTGAATTAAATCACTTACATACCGATCCACTACTAGAACTTCATAAAAAGTAATTTATTCATTGCTTGTCATATATCTTGTAAAGTTGTGATTTCCAACTAGCCTTTGTTGGCTCTAATTCCATGCCAAATTTGATTGTAATTTCTTCAGTCATTTCCCTGTATTTATGTGGGTTTATTTGTAAGGGATGAGTGTAAGAGATCAGTGAAGAATCAAGTTTCAAAGGTGAATCAGTGCAGTTCGTGACTAGCTCGCGAGAAGCTAGCGAGAAGAGTAACCAGCGAAAGGCCACGTGTGAAGCACATAGCTGGAAGCTGAAGAGTAACGCTAGGTTGTCAAGTTCACGAGTGTTTCGTGAGAAGGTCCATCTCGCGAGGTACCCGCGACACTCTCTATTTGGCAAAAAGATAACGTGCTTTACCAAATTCTTTACCCACGAATTGTAAAAAGTTCTTTTCAGAGAGAAAACCCTAGAAAATACACTTAAGAGTTAGACATTGTTATACTCACAATCATCTACACATTTCCTTATGGTTTTCCTCAACTCCTATCTCTCTATCTCTATATCCTTGAGAAGTTATTAGCCCAAACACTTACCACACCCAATCTGAGTGTTAAGTGAGATTTTGGTGCTGTTGAGAAGCATTGGAATGAGCCATTTAGTAGCGGATGCAATCGGGCTGAATTGCGGGATTCAGAAAGCTAGAGAAGACAAGACTCTGAGAAGTCCATTGGTACTAGGAGCTTGGAGGGCTCAAGTACATGGGGTAAACTAGGATTGAAGGGTCTTTCCTTATTTGAGTACTCCAACTTTATTCTCTAATGGATCGATTTCAACTTGGAGGGTCGCTGAGAGGTTTTTTGCTGAATTCTTCGGTTTTCTCTTCGATAACACATCTTGTTGTTATCTTGTGTTTGCATCTTTCTTCCCTACTCTTTAAGCTTTCATTTTATTGTTCATTGTGGATGGATATAGCTTAGAGTAGTGTAATCGGTTCATTGCGCATATTTACTCTTGTTCCGCACTTTGTTAAGTTTTAGTAAAAGCAATCTAGCCATAATTTTTAATTTGGGATCTGAACAAGCTTTAGTGTTTCCACACTAATTTGAGCTTTTGGTTGGTATCAAAGCGGGTACACTTGTTGGGTTTCATTATCCTTGTATGATCCTAGACCCCATGTGAGATGAATAGATCTTAATCCCTCAACGCACCTCCCTACTTTGATGGTAGTAATTATGTTTTTTGGAAAGTACGTATGCCTGCTTTTCAATGTGCTATTGATGAGACCATTTAGGATTCTGTTGAGAATTGTGAGACCCACAATAGCCAAAGTTGAATGGGATATGCCTGCTCTTGGTTTGGCAAATGCTAATTACAAAGCTATTAATGCTATTTTTTGTGGTGTTTCTACTAATGAATTCCACAAGATTACTCATGTGTAGACCGCCAAAAAGGCGTATACCATTCTTGAGACCACTTACGAAGGAACCAAGAAGGTCAAGGACACTAAGCTTCAAATGCTCACTACTTGATTTGAGGAAGTGAAGATAAGCGACGATGAGTCATTTAATTCCTTCTATGGGAGACTCAATGAGATTGTGATTGCCAATCTGAATTTTAGAGAGAAGATTGAAGATGCCAAAGTGGTGAGGAAGATTTAGAGATCCTTTCCCGAAAGTTTCCAGGCTAAGGTCACCACCATTAAGAAGAGCAAATATTTGGACGAGATCAAGATTCAAGAACGTGTTGGATCTCTCCAAACCTACAAGCCCAGACTGCCCTCGCATAGGTCCAGTAAATCACTTACTCCCAAAACCATAAATGAGAGAACCAGTAATTCCTCCAATGAAGACTATTGATAGGCCAAAAATGTATTGAACTCTTTGGCAAATTAATTAATTAATTATCCAAGTTAATTAATTAAGTCAATTTAACATGCAATAGCGCGGTAGCACAAACAAATCACCAACTAAGTTAAATGCAGCGGAAAATAAATTTGACACAGGTGATTTGTTTATGAATGGGGAAAACCACCCGAGACAAAACCCCACTGGGTGAATTTAAGGTCACCACTCCCAAGAATCTACTATTGTCAAAACAAGCGGCTACAAGTAAAAAGAATCCCAGTATCTAATACCAACCTACAGTTAAACCCTTACCCCAATACTCAATTGGACTTGCATTGTAGCGGCAATCTCTCCTTTCAATGCACGAATCCCAGTACGTGACTAACCAATGATGCACGGATCCCAATACGTGACTAACACACCAATCTTGAGTAAGATGTTGGCTGCAAAGTTCTTCAGTTCATCAACATGAAGATCAAGAAGCTCCTTGGTTACAAAACCCTTGGCGCAAAGACGCAATAACTTCTACAGAGAGAAAGATGAGCTAGGGCAATTTCTGTCTCCGGTTACAATATGTGTGTATTCTGTTTGCATCAACAATTGCAACACTAAAACGGCCCTCAAAATAATCCTTATATATGTCTAAGGTTGTGAGAAAAGAAATCCTACTCAAATACACTTGGATATGCGTGTAATTAGATCTGAAAATTCTGATTTTGTAATTCTCAACAGATACAACTTCTGTCGAGCTGCTGTCGAGCTTCAACATTAAACCTCGATAGATAGGCTTCTGTCAAGCTTTAATAAACAACACTTCTTCACTTTTTTCTTGTACAAACTTGCATGGCTTTAACACTTGACTTAAACAACATGTTTCTTGAAGTCTTGAACCATCCTAGATCTACCCAATTACAAGTAAAGTGCATTTTGTTAAAGGATTAGTCAATTACATCAATAATGTCCCTGACAACGATGTTGAAAAAGAGGTGGCATTTCTTGCAAAGAACTTTCGAAAATTTCTCATGATGAAGAACAATAGGAAGTCATTTGGCAAATAAAAATTCTCATCCTCCAAAAATGACAAAAGTGACTTCAAGAAGAATGATGGGAAAGATTCATTATCCACTCAAGGAATCGTGTGCTATGAATGCAATAGCCAAGGGCATCTAAAGAAAGAATGTCTAGCTTGCAACTACTCTTAGTGACTTGGAGAGCTCAAACTCCAATGTGGAAGGAACTATTCAACTTTTATGTCAATTACCATAGTTGATTCTAAGGATGACTTGAGCGATTTGGTTGAAGAACTTGGTGTACATTTCGAAGGCGAAGAAGTTGATGTTTCGGATGATGAGGATGTGTACCTCAATAAGGGTGAGAAGAATCTTCAAGAAGTGTACGATGCATTGCTTGAAGATTGTGGCAAATATGCTAAGGTTGCCAATAGTGCTGTTAAGAAAATGAAAAAAATTGAAGAAGAGCACAAGTCCACTCTTGTTCAACTTAAGGATGCCAAATGTGAAATTGCAAAGCTAAAGGAAGAGTTGCTGAATGCCTACTCCAAAATCAAGTTTCTCGAACTTGAAGTAATTCAAGAAAATGTCAAGGTGGAACGCATCACCACCAAGAAACTTGACAGCGTGCTCTCATCTCAAAAGCCTTCAAATGACAAAATCAGTTTAGGCTACACTGGTAAAGGAAGCTCAAGCAACAAACCCAAAAAGGAAGTGAAATTCGTGTTGGCCAAGAATGTAGAAAAGCTCAAAGTAGAGAAGACAAGCTTGAGATCCCTAATGTTGAGAAGAAAGTCATTGGTCCAAAACCAAAGGCAAAAAGGAAGTTGTTGCCTAAGAGTCAAAGGGGACCTCAAGTGAAGCATTTTTGTCATCATTGTGGTGTATGAAGGCACACAATACCAAATTACTTCAAGCTTCAAACTCTTAAGAGGGCTGATTCTCTACGTGGTCAAGAAAACTCAAGAAGAATGCCAAATGGAAATCAAGCTAAAGGAGAAAATGAGGGTCAACTCATTAGAGATGTTATGGAGATGTTGAAGAACATTTTATCCTGCCTAGCTAGCTTCACCTCGAGGCTTGAGAGTTATGTCGGTCGTACCCCTCTTTCAAAGGACCTCACCCAAAACATTAGTGTAGTGTGGGTGAAGAAGGGCATTCATGCATGATTACTCACTATGTCCGTGCATTAATACTTCTAATATATTAGGGTCATAGTTTCATGCATCATGATATATGCATTCTTCTAGAGTCATTGCTTCCATCCTAGCATGTTTTTTTTATAGGGCTTTGTTTTGTTTAACTTGTTTGTTGATCTTACTTTATTGCTTTGTTTTTTAGTGTGTTGAAATATTCAAAAACCCATAAAAAGTAAAAAATCTAAAAAATTTTGCTCGCTTGTGTTTTATATATCACATGTTGAGTTTGGCCTAGTACCTTCGTATGAATGATGAAGTGCATTTATGAGCCTAACTTGTTATGTATGCACATTTTTTAAGAGTGTGCGAAATCTAGAAATCTATGTTTGATTGTTGTAAATAGATCTTCAAGCTTGTCATGAATGATTAGTCAATAGTTTTATTTGATCTTGATACATGCGTAGACTTGTGCCTGTATATCTCCTCACATTTATTTTTATGTCAAAAAGCTCTACAAACATCTATCTCTAAAAGAGAAAGAGTTGAAAAAGCCTTGCTTCGAAAACTAGTTTGACTAGGAAAAGGTGGAGCAAAAATTTATTCAAAATGTATGGTGCCAAAGCCAAAGGTTTATCCATCAAAGAAATATAAAAAATTTCTTTGCATTGTTGCTCAAAAATTGAGTTGTATAGATCAAAAAGTATGAAAAATGGAAGCCAAATGAAAAGTTTTCAATCAATGTAAACACTTTGGTTGGGGTCATATATGTTCATTTCTACTAGTGAGGTAGGTCACTTGACTTCGTACTAGTTGTGTATGACTTGATTGAATTGATCATTGAAGTTTCATACTAGACTATGGATTAGTTCATACTTGATTCACACACATGACACACAAGTCTATTGTTCAATGAATGCCTATTTCATTTGTGTGATTGTATGTGTTCAAATGTGATTTGTGTATACATAATTGCTTGATGATCAAGCCCAAAAGGATTTTTGAGTATTTTATTTGTTTTTTAAAGTGTTTTTGTAGACCACTTTTGTGTTGAAAGTTTTTCCAAAAAGCTAAATCTATTTTGTTGAAAAACTCCTTCAAAGGCATTTTCGCAAGTTAGTCGGGAGTAAGCTATCTCGCAGCCTAGTCACGAAAATGGGGAAGCTAATTTTCATTTCTTCTAAAATATTATACAGAGAGTTTCGCGACTCCCTCGTGACTTCTTCGTGAGAAACAGATTCCCGCGAAACTAGCCCTGTGCATTTAAGGCATTTTGTGAGTAACCCGCAAGTACTACATAAGTAGCTATCCCACAAAATGAGCGGATTTCCAGTTTTTAAAAGGCAAACAATGACAACTTTTCAAAACTTTCTTTTTGCCACCTTTGCGCCTCACTCAACCCAAGACACTTTTTTTCTCCTAAATCTCAACCAAAATTTAGAAGATTTCAACTCTAAGACTTATCTAAGGTAGGTTTTAACATCTTTTACTCCTTGATTCCTTAGATTAAGCCTTAGATTATTAGATTTCTAGGGCTGGGGTTATTTTGAAAGGGGTTGGGAAAATTTCATTTTTCTGTCAAATCTTTTCATTTTTTTTTATTGGGCTATGTCCCCATTGTGTTTGTTTGTGTTTATGTTAGCCCCTAGTGGCTTTTTAACATGTATTTAGGCAATATTTACATATGTTCATGCATTTTTTTCATGTAAGTGTAGTGTGTGCATGCTAAATGTTTGATAAAATGCCTATATGGTATTTTTTTTTTCATTGTTTTGGACTCCATTGAGTACAAATTTTTGGGGATTACCATGATCATACATGTTTAACATGTTTTGATCATTGGATATGTGTTTTACATAGGGGTGTCAATGTTCGACCCAACCCGTGAACACGACACGAACCCGACATGGGTTTTTTCGGGTTAGGGTTAGGCCTTAATGGCTTTGTGTCATAAACGGGTTGACCCGAAAATGACACGATAAGAAACGTGTCATAAACGGGTTAACTCTCATAACCCACAATAGACACGTTTGACATGCTAATTTATTTGTGTCAACCCGAAATGATCCACTTAACACGACCCCTTTAACTCGTATAACAAATCAATATATATTTTATTTTAGATTTGTCAAATACCTTTTATATCCAACATATATTTTAAATTTAAAAAAAAAAAAGTGAGTAATTACAAAATTTTACAAGGGATACAATTGGAAATTGAAACTTTACAGACCCTAGAACTACTAATACTTTTTTTTTTTTTTTTTTTGGCATAGAACTTGCACAAATGAAATTGGATGAGCTTGTGGAAGATGTTATGAATTTGGACATCAACAAAGAATCTATGGATGATAATCGTGGTCATAGTCAGGATTAGTCTACTATTTGCTCAAATTCTTTCAATATTGATATTTTTAGCATTTGGCAAGTTCCAAGGATATTATATTTTTTTTGAACTATGTTATTTTATTTTTGTTTAAATTTGTTATTTTTAATTTGGGTTGAAGTGTATGCACTTCTTTTGAAGTGTAAAGAACTTATTTCTATATGAATTTTATATTTTTGTTGAACTATATTATTTTGAATGTGGGTTGAAGACTTAAAGTGTATGCATTGCTTTTTGGGATGTAAAAAAAATTATTTCTAGATGGATGTTATATTTAATATTATGCAGGTTGAAATGGGTTGTGTTACATTCGTGTCAACCTAACACGACTCGTTTATTAAGCGTGTCAAATGGGTTGGGTCAGGTCAACCTGCCTTATTAACAGGTCGGGTTAGGGCTGAAAGATCATGACACGATTATTAAATGGGTCGGGTTAGGGTTGAACCATTTAGTCGAATACCCCTACCTCGACACGACACGAACCTGACACGCTAACCCGAATTGACACCCCTAGTTTTACACATTTTGCGTCATGAGTGTTTTGTTATGCATTGCTCATGCATCTCACATGCACACCACAAGTACACTTGATGTGCACACTCTATCACTTAACATATTTTGCATTCACTCATGCTATTCAAGTCTTTTTAGACCTTTAGCACCTATAACAAGTTATTGTGACTATGTTTGCTCATCTATTTCCATTTTAGGACAATTATTCTTAATTTATTCGTGTTTATGGACTAACTTGTATCTAATCAAGTTTGTTACCTTGTTTGTGTATGGTTTGTTTGCTTATGTGGCATTTTGCAGATGTCTCGTCGATCTTCACGTGGTAAGGAACCCTTGATTGATCTCACATCAAATCCGGTATCAAAGAGGACTTGTCAATCATCGGGAAATTTTGACAATGAGAGGTTCAAGACTCTCTTGGACTTTCAATCCTTCCTCAACAATTTCAAGAATGCACCTACTATATTGTGAGGTTTGATACATTGGGATCAACCTTCATCCCTAAAATCTTTGCAGATAAGGATTGGGCCAGTTTGTTTGGTAACTTTGAGGATCCCATTGAAGAGTTAGCCAAAGAATTCTACTCTAATGCATGGTTCACCGAAGCTGAACTGAAGTGTTGGGTTCAAGGAAAGGATTTTGTCATCACTCCGAACTATCTAGCAAAGATCCTTCATATCAATCGTCCTGAAAATGTGGACACTTATCCATATGTTAACAGATTAGCACTCGTTGCTGAGATCCTTGATACTTTAGGAGCACATCATGAAGTCTCCTCCACGGCACCTTTATTGGGATTTCAAAATTCGAGCCGGAGTTGAAGACTCTCACCTTGATTGTGTTCTCCAACTTGTACCCTCTGTCCAACACAGGTTTCATTAACCTCAAAAGAGTACAATTCCTATGTAATCTAATTAAGGGAGATCAAATCAACATTTATGCTCACATTTTTCAGACAATGGGAAAAATAGTAGGGAGATCAGCTACAAGAACATGTCTACCCTTCTACAACCTTGTTATGAAGATCATGACTCTTAAGGGTATCCATCCTCCAAAAGATGCAGCAGCCTTAACTCGTCAAGGATCGATTTCTTTGCACTCTCTCCAAATGAGCAAGGGTCACTCATCTATTGAAAAGGCAAAGAAGAACCCTTCTAAGCCTCTAAAAAGTGAATCCTCCCATCATGCATCTCCTATTAAGAAGAGCACAGCTGCTCCTACTATCTCCAAACATCTCGAGACAGCTTCTCCTCACAACCCCGAGCCTCATCCCTCTAGCACTCAACCGAGACCGTCCACCTCTCATCTAGATAGGTTGATAACTTTGATTGAAGGGTTGCATGATCTCATTTCTAGACTTGCAAATGTCATGTTCTCTCACCAAATCATGTTCAGATTCACCTAACCACCATTAAGACATAATTGGATGAGATTCAACGAAAGCTCGAGGAGAGCCTTTAGCTATTCGTGCCAAAAAGGGGGAGAACACTTACTATGAATACTATGACTATTGAAAGCTCGAAAATGTGTGAAAACAAAAGAGCTGTTTAGACTCCCAAATTAAAACTTACAGCTCGATTGATGTTACTCTAACTTAAACTAAGTGCGGAATAGAGTAAAAGCGAGCGAACAAACAATAAACTACTCTAAGCCATATTCATCAAATCATAGAAGTAAAATGAAAGCTAAAAGGGTAGGGAAGAATAATGCAAACACAAGATAACACACCGATGTGTTATCGAAGAGGAAACCGAAGAACTCAGCGAAAAACCTCTCCGCCGCCCTTCAAGCGGTAAATCGATCCACTAGGGAATAAGTTGGAGTACACGAGTAACAAAAGACCCTCTAAGCCTAGTCTACCCCATGTACTCAAGTCCTCCAAGCTCCTGCTACCAACGGACTTAGCCAAGTCTTGTCTTCTCTAGTTCTCCGGATCCCGCAATACGCCCAATTGCATCCGCCAAGCCTCACCGGCTTCTTTTGGCAAATCTCTAAAGCTTCCCAAGCTCCAAAAAACTCTCTACACTCTGAAAATGTGTGGGTTGTGTTTGGGTACAAATCTCCTCTCAAGGTATGACAATGGGATAGGGAAAGAGAAGAGGCTAGAATGATTTCTCACTAAGGATGAGTAGCTCTCTCTCAAAAAAAATAGGTGTGTGTGTTGTAGAAAACCTATCAAAGGTTTTTCTCTTTGAATGGCCTCCTTATACTTTTGTGGGTAATGAGGGTATATATAGTATAGATAAAGGGTAAGAAAGTCACACTTAAAAATCCTCCAGGCAGGGAGTCTCGTAGGTATCTCGCGGGAAGGCCTTACCCGCGAAATACTCGCGAAATTGACAACCTCGCACAATTCTTCAGCTTCCAGTCATGTGCTTCTCACATGCCCTTTTCGCCGGAACCGTTCTCGCAAACTTCTCGCGAGCTAGTCGCAAAATGCACTGATCCTCATTTCATGCTCGATTCTTCACCAATTTAACACTAAACCCAATACAATAAAATCCCACAAAATACAAGGAACAAAATTAAAGCAATTACAACACTTTTTGTCATGGAATAAAGCCAACATAAAACATAGTTGTAGATCACAACTTTACAATCTCCCCCTTTGGCTATTCCGTGACAAAACACCCTATAACAGACTCTAAACTTAAACGTGAGTTTGGGAACAATGGAAAAACTCACTCACACCTAAATCTAGAAGTTATGATGAACTTAGAACATATATACCTATAACCTGAAACACTTACACAAAACACATTAGACCCTCAAGGTAAAGCAAGTAATAAAAGGAAAAGTATAATGTAACAAGTAAATTGCGATCAAGCAAACATGATGTAAAACATGTGAGCAACTTGATCATACACCAAAACAGTCATATAGAAATTACTACAATGATCACATAGCAAAGCAAATGATCATCCGAACACGCAACCAATAAAGCACAATAGCATAAGGATGTATGCATGTCCAACACATAAACACGATGCGATGAAAGCAATGAAGCATAGATACTAAATGTAACTCAAAGCACCATAAAACAATGAGAAAACAAGCATAAGGTAAAACAAGACAAAACAAGGTTTTCTCATAAAAGATGTCTTCTCCCCCTTGGCATATGCATCTCCCCTATGATTTTCTCCCCCTACGAATGTGCACGAGGTATAGTTTCTCCCCCTAAGAATGTGCACATGAGTCATAGAAATGGCGATACACTCCGGTATACTCTTTAGTATACTCTCCCCCTTTTTGTCACGAATAGACAAATGAATCAATAGGAAGGAGGGAAAGAAAAAAAAGATATGAACAAGGGTAAAAGATGATGCATAAGGGGTGCAAGATAAATGAGAAAATGAAGCTCAAATGAAAGACAAAAACAAAGAATGCTACAAAGTATAAAGTAAACATGACATGCTAAGGATGATAGAACACGATATAGACCTAGGCATGACAAAGACACAAGAACATGTTATATGTGCTAAAAGGTCTAAAAAGACTTCACTAGCATGAGTGAGTGCAAAACATGTCGAGTGTTAGAGTGTGTGCAGCAAGGTGCATCTAGTGTGCATCTAGCGTGCATATGAGATGTATGACCAATGCATGAGCAAGGCACTCACAAGGCAAAGTGTGTAAAACATGCAACCAATGATCAAAACATGATAAACATGCATAATCATGTTAATCCCCAAAAAATTGGTACGCATCGGAGTCCAAAACAACGAGAAAATGCCATTTGGGCATTTTATCAAACACTTAGAGTGCACACACTACATATGTATGTTAAACAATGCATGAACATATAAAAATCTTGTCTAAATACATGTTATTTTTGTCACAAGGGGCCAACATCCAAAGCATATTAACATTTAAAACAAAACCCAATCAAACAGATTGATAAAATATAAGTTTTCCAACTCCCATTTGAGAAAATCCCAAATATGAATATAAAACCCCCAAAAACATAATCTAAGGATCAAAATCAATGAAAAGAGTGAAAGATTACTTTAGAGATGTTTATGGAATGTCAAACACTTAAAATTAGTTGGTTTTTGATGTTGAAGCATTAAAATAAGGGTTTGGGAGAAGATGGAAGAAGTTTAAAACAAATGTCCCACGAAATGCCCTTTAAAAAGCTGATCTGGAAATTTTCGCTGATAACTCGCTAGTTAGCTTCCCGCAAAAATTTCACTAGTATTTCACTAGTAAGTCTTACTCATGAAACAGTCGCGAAGCAGTCACGAAAGTCTCTATCCAAATTTGAAAAATTTGAGGATTGAACCATTTAACTCCTAGCTTAGCTTACTCATGAAATGAGTCACAAAAACACCCAGAAAACATGTTTTTCACACAAAAACAACTTGAAAAACTTTGAAAAACATGGGTGATACAAATCACTTAAGCAAACAAAAAGAACAAAAATCTTTTTGGATTGATCTACATAAGGTTGAGCACACACACATCACATTTGAACATGTACAAACATACAAATACGATAGGCATTCATTGAACATTAAACTTGCGTGTTGTGGTGTGTATCAATTGTGGAATAGTCCTTAGTCTAAAGTGAAGCTTCAATGATCAATTCAATGAAGTCATACACAACTAGTACTAAGTCAAGTGGTCTATCTCAATTATAGAAATAAACATATATGACCTCCCACAAGAAAATGATTAGATATTTTTGAAGCTTTTCATTTGGCTTCTTTACAAATCATAAAATTTGATCATTTTTTAACAGTACATCTCATTTTTGAGATTGGTGCCTGAAATTTTTGATATAACAATTTTGAGAATAAGCCTTTGGCATTTTGGGCACCATACATTTCAATACAAGTCGCTTTTCCTTTTTCCTAATCAAATACTAGTATGTGCAACGGCTTTTGCAGCTCATTATCTCTTTCCATTTTGAGATTCACACTGGTTGAGCTCTTCAAGAAAAAACATAAAAAGTGCGAGGAAGACATATAGGCACAAGTTTATGCAAGTATCAAAATCATCAAGACTATTGACCAATCATCCATGAAAAGCTTGAAGATCGATTTACAATAGTCATACATATATTTCAATATTTTTCCTACAAAGATAGATGTGCATACAAAACAAACTAAGCTCGTAAATGCACTACGCCATTAGTACGAAGGTACTAGGCCAAACTCACATGAGATATGTGCTCAAACATATATAATCAAACTTTTTGAATTTTTCACTTTTTATGTGTTTTTGGATTTTTACTCACACAAAAACAAAAGCATAAAAGTAAGATCAAATGCAAGCACAATAAAAACAATGCATATAAGAAATGCAAGATCTACAAAATGCATGAAGATATAACAATCAATGCATGAAGGGTCCTACAAAGATCGAAAGAATTAGATCAAGGACCAAAGGATCAAAAGCTCAACCATAGGAACCCTTTCTCATCCAAACAAAACGATTGTTTGGAATAAGTGTCTCATGAGAAGTGAGACGAGGGTTGGAAGAATGAGAACTGGAGATGCACATAGACAAGGAGCTGAGAGCATTAAACACTTTCTTTAACAACATACTATTTCCACTCAAATCCGATTTACCCTTTTTAGGCACAACTTCCAAGAAGCTCAAGTTTCTCTTTTCTTTTGATTCTTTTAAGAGCATGAAACTTAGAGTAATGAGGTCTTAGATGACCAAAGGCACCACAATGGTGACAAACAATGTGTTTAGGTCCACTAGGCTTTTTGGAAAGAGATCTAGCAACATGGGTTTGTTCTTTCTTCAACTTATGACATTGAGGTCTTATATGACCAATCACACCACAATGGTGGCAAGTTAGAACAAACTTAGATCCATCCAAAACCTTAGGTTGAGACCTAAATGGAGGCTTTAGCTTAAAAGCCTTTCTCTCTACTTTTTAATTTCTTTTGTGCGGAAGAATGTACACCGATTTGTCTTTAGAGGTAGAACTCACAATAGGCACAAAATCGATTACCACAACATGATTACAACAAATATTTTCATCATTTTTAACAGTTTATTCAGCAATCAAACACTTGGCATGCATCTTAAGAGTTTCATTTTCACATTTTAGTTCATCAACAAGTTTGTTAGACAAAACAAGTTTAGCATCCAAGTCTATATTCAAACATTCAATCTCTTTCATCTTTTCAAGAGAATTTTCAGCAAGCTTCTTATACTTTCAACCAATTCATTGGATTCATTAAGCTTAGCAATCAAATCATCCTTTTCACAATGAAACTTGCTCAAATTCTTACGAAACTTCTTAGCATTTTTCTTCAAGAGTTTGATGTTAGGAATATCAACAACACCCAAAGATTCATGTAACACAGCATCACAATCATGAGGATAAACACTCATAGAGACATTTTCACAAACACGTGGCATGCTACAATCATCAACAACCATAGAAGCATATAAAGCATTATCCATGGCAAACAACACAAGGGGTCAAGGATCACACTTAGGTAATGAAACCAAAACAAGTGTACAAGCTCTGATACCAATTGAAAGCTCAAAAATGTGTGAAAACACAAGAGCTGTTTAGAACTCCAAATTAAAACTTACAGCTTGATTGATTTTACTCTAACTTAAACTAAGTGCGGAATAGAGTAAAAGCGAGCGAACAAACAATAAACTACTTTAAGCCATATTCATCAAATCACAGAAGTAAAACGAAAGCTAAAAGAGTAGGGAAGAAGATTGCAAACACAAGATAACATGCCAATGTGTTATCGAAGAGGAAACCGAAGAACTTGACAAAAAACCTCTCCGCTGCCCTTCAAGTGGTAAAGCGATCTACTAGAGAATAAGTTGGAGTACACGAATAACAAAAGACCCTCCAAGCCTAGTCTACCCCTTGTACTCGAGCCCTCCAAGCTCCTGCTACGAACGGATTTAGCCAAGTCTTGTCTTCTCTAGTTCTATGGATCTCGCAATACGCTCAATTGCATCCGCCAAGCCTTACCAGCTTATTTTGGCAAATCTCCAAAGCTTCCCAAGCTCCAAAACACTCTCTACACTCTGAAAATGTGTAGGTTGTGTTTGGGTACAAATCTGCTCTCAGGGTATGACAATGGGAGAGGGAAAGAGAAGAGGCTAGAATGATTTCTCACTAAGGATTAGTAGCTTTCTCTCAAAAAGATAGATGCGTGTGTTGTAGAAAACCTATCTAGGGTTTTTCTCTCTAAATGACCTTCTTATACTTTTCTGGGTAATGAGAGTATAAATAGTATGGGTGAAGGGTAAGAAAGTCACGCTTAAAAATCCTCCAGGTAGGGAGTCTCACGAGTATCTCGCGGGAAGTTCTTACCCATAAAATACTCATGAAATTGACAACCTAGCACGACTCTTCAGCTTCCAGTCATGTGCTTCTCACATGCCTTTTTCGCGGGAACCCTTTTCGCGAACTTCTTGTGAGCTAGTTGCGAAATGCTCTGATCTTCAGTTCATGCTAGATTCTTCACCAACTTAATAATAAACTCAATACAATAAAATCCCATAAAATACAAGGAACAAAATTAAAACAATTACAACACTTTTTATCATGGAATAAAGCCAACATAAAACATAGTTGTAAATCACAACTTTACAACTATATCATAGAGTAAGGGGGAGAGCATCACATGGAAAGGAGGTGTGCATATTGAAAAGGAGAGATCAGTGGGCTCAAAAGGAGGAAGCTAACCTATAGCTACACACTTTTTGGATAGTCTAACCATTGTTTGGCTAGTCTAGTTTATGTTTATTTACAGTGCTTTATTTAAAGCTTTTAGTACTTTAGCTTGAACGTAGTTTTTCTTTAGTACTTTGTACATCTTGGTTTTTGTAGCCGTCTCTTGATGCTTATAGTTATCTATTGCTTCTTGCCTTAGTTTCTTTAATGCATCATGTGGTTTGTTGGATATGCAATTGATTTTAGCATTGCACTTAATTGCATTACATGTCCGGATGATCATTTACTCGTTAAATGTTCATTGTGGTCATTTCCTAATGACTGTTCTTGTATGATCAAGTTATGCTTTATGTTCACATTTTAATTGGTATCTTGATCTTATTTTACTTGTTCTCTATACATGTCTTGTGTTCTACTTGTCTCGTGCTTAATGGAGTTTATTTGTTATGTGAAAGTGTTTCAAGATACAGGTGTATATGGTTCATATGCTTCACAGCTTTTATATTTAGGTGTGCGTGAGTTTTGCCTATATTCCCAAACTCACGTTTAAGTCTAGAGTCTGTTTAGGGGTTTTGTCTAGAATAGCCAAAGAGGGAGATTGTAAAGTTGTGATTTCCAACTAGCCTTTGTTGGCTTTAATTCCGTGCCAAATTTGATTGTAATTTCTTCAATCATTTCCCTGAATTTATGTGGGTTTATTTGTAACGGATGAGTGTGAGAGATTAGTGAAGAATCAAGCTTTAAAGGTGAATTAGTGCAGTTCGCAACTAGCTCGCTAGAAGAGTAACCCGCAAAAGGCCACATGTGAAGCACATGTCTGGAAGCTGAAGAGTCACGCCAGGCTGTCAAGTTCGAGAG
The DNA here is from genome assembly GCA_033629205.1 of Lithocarpus polystachyus. Lineage (NCBI taxonomy): Eukaryota > Viridiplantae > Streptophyta > Magnoliopsida > Fagales > Fagaceae > Lithocarpus > Lithocarpus polystachyus. The sequence goes on along the minus strand of CM066170.1, from coordinate 56,906,771 downwards.
AAGGACCATCCCGTGAGGTACCTGCAAAACTCTCTATTTGGCAAAAAGATAAAGTGTTTTACCAAATTCTTTACCCACACTATAAATGCCCTCATTACCCATGAATTGTAAAGAGTGCTTTTCAAAGAGAAAACCCTAGAAAATACATTTGAAAGTTAGAGATTGTTATACCCACAATCATCTACACATTTCCTTGTAGTTTTCCTCAACCCCTACCTCTCCATCTCTAGATCCTTGAAAGGTTCTTAGCCCAAACACTTACCACACCCAATCTGAGTGTTAAGTAAGATTTTGGTGTTGTTGGGGAGCATTGGAATGAGACATTTAGTGGTGGATGCAATCAAGCTGAATTGCGGAACCCAGAAAGCTAGAGAAGACAAGACTCCAAGAAGTCCATTGGTAGCAGGAGCTTGAAGGGTTCAAGTACATGGGGTAGACTAGGCTTGGAGGGTCTTTTCTTATTCGTGTACTCCAACTTTATTCTCTAGTGGATCAATTTTGACTTGGAAGGTCATGGATAGGTTTTTTGCCGAGTTTTTCAGTTTTCTCTTCGATAACACGTCTTGGGGTTATCTTATATTTGCATCTCTCTTCCCTACTCTTTAAGCTTTCATTTTATCGTTCATTGTGGATGGATATAGCTTAGAGTGGTGTAATCAGTTCATTGTGCATATTTACTCTTGTTCCACACTTTGTTAAGCTTGAGTAAAAGCAATCTAGCTGTAATTTTTAATTTGGGCTCTGAACAAGCTCTAGTGTTTCCACATAAATTTGAGCTTTCAATGAGATTTTTCAGATAACACATAACAAGAGGAAGAGAACCTTTTAAACTTAGAGGATTGTTGATACCGTATTTTGTCTGTCCTCGATTTGCGTGTCAGACCCCAAAAAATCCAAAAATATCATTTCTCTCCATGATACCGCAAGAACATCCAGAACAACGTGGTGTAACCCGTTTAGGCACTAGAGCACCCAAAGGGCCCTTTTCAATTAAAATAACCAAAATGTCCCTAATCAGCCCTAGGTTTGACCAAAGGTCAAATGAGGTCAAAACCCTCACAAAACAACATTTTTCACAGTTTTACATCAAACCCAAGCTTCTCGGGGAATTTTGACAACTTTGACCAAGTTTGACCCGTCAATCTCGAGTGAGCCCAAAAATCCTAATTTTGATTTGGCAGTCAGAACGGGTTGAAACCAATGCCATTGCAAAGATTATCAAATTCTCATTCTAACGACTATTCATGGGTCGAAATCAGACTTAGAACGGCCGAGATATCACGAAAACTGAGACGACGCATCGATTAATGCACTGCTAACTTTCGAGAGCCATAAATTTTGATCCAACCATTGAATTTTCAAGATCCATACTTTTCGGAAACAGGAAGTCAAAATCTTTCCAAGGGAGTCATTTTGAGGTTGGCAGCCCTCCAAAGGCCACCGCCTCGAAACATGTCTCGGGGCTATAAATAGCCCCAGGCACCCTTCAAACTGAAGGGGAGGACATTTTTCTGAATTTCTGCTCTCTGCCTGATTTCTCTACACATTTTTTCTCTCTTCCAAACACCAAAAAACACACAAAAAACACCCAAAAACACATCAAAACTTCTTGATTTTTGCATCTTCACCAACAATACAAGGTAGTGTTCCTGTACCCAATCTTCTTCTCCTTAATTCTACATCTTGGATTTGTGGTTTAGGGGTGTGGATGTAGCTTTTTAGCTATCAACTATACCCCTAACCTTCTAAATCTTTTCCCTAGCATGTTCTTGCTCTTTTTGCCATAATAAAATGTTTTATTGCTTTCTTTGACATGTTTCTTGCTTTATCTTGTTTCTAGCATGTTTTTAGCTTAGATCCATGTTCTTTTATCCTTGCACACATGTTATTTTTCCTGATCTACATGCTTTATGCTTTATGCTATATGTTTGTGCCTAGAGTTATCTCTTCCATGTGTTGTTTGGCTAGATTCATGTTCTTTCTATGTTTGTTCACATGCTAGTTGTCTCGATCTATGTGTTTATGCTTTATGCCATGTTTTCTTGTGCCTTGTTCATCTTTTTCCTCTATGTTGATATTTTGGGTTACATGCTCACATGCTTGTATGACATTTGGCTATGCCTTGCGAGGATCTATGTATTTATGCCTATTTTTCCATGCTATAGGGTTAGATCCATGCTTTTACATGCTTATATGCTTGGATTCACGTTCTTCCATGTTTATGTATTAGGATTCACATGTTTACATGTGTTTTCCTATGTCTATATACCTAAATTTATGCTTTCACATGCTTGTGTGTTTGGATCTATATTTTCTACATGCTTTATACCATCCTCCATGTGCTTGTACTCCCCATGCCATGCTTGTGTGCTTAGACCTAGGTTATGTTTGTCATGCCATGTGTTATTGTAGCCCTTTTGTCGCTTTGTCTTTCTTTCTTGCATTTTGGCCTATTGGTCCGGATTAGATCTCGACCCCATGCTCTTGGTCCTCATCTGTGCACCTTGGCCCACATCAAAGGGTTTGGATCATCCTTTGTTGCATGTCTATGCTTGTTTGCTTTTATGCTTTATGCTTGTGTTAGCCTTTCTAGTTACAAGTTTTGGCACGCTTAACACCCTTAGCGGATTTGTGGTTGTGTGGCTATGTCCGACGCCCACGAGGCCTTGTTTGGACGTAACCGCTTAGGATGCATCTCCGGACGCCGGGTTGCTAAGTGCATACCTTTCCCCTTTTCCACTCTGTGCGATGATATGCTTACCATGCTTGTTTGCACCACCAATTGGCTTTATTTGCATCTTTACACGCTTGCTCACATGTCCATGCATGAGTCTTGCTTGCTAGTATGTCATCCATACTTCAACACAATGAAACTATGGACATTCGATCCAAACCTACATTTGTCCGACACCACCTTTGTTTGCCTTTTTGCTTGTTTTCTTTCTTGTCCGCTTGCTTTCTCGTTTGTTTGCATATCTTTTCTCGTCATGTTTCCCTTCACATGCTATGCTTACTATGTCTACCATGCTTATCGCTTTGTGCCTCTCTTGTACGCTCGTTGCATCTTTTCATTCCATTGCTTGTCTGCTGGTTTCTTGTCTTTGCCTTTGCATGTACGCACATGGAGCGAGGACACAGAGCTACGGCACGGCCTCCCAAGGACAAGCAAAAAGGGCGCAGAGTCAAGCATGTAGATTTGAGCCAAGCGGCTATGTTCAATAGGTTTAGGAGCCTAGTTTACCCCTTTGGTTATGTACTCTTTTAAACCCCCTTTCTGCCTTCCTCCTTTCTCTCTTAGACTGTTTGTATTAGGTATATCATGCCATGTACCATTCGTCCTCATCTCTAGAGTATGGTGACCCCTGTTTATTTTCCTGCACTTATATTTTGGGCTATGCTTTAGGGATGTAGGCATTTACTTTCATGCTCTGTGTGCCTGCATTGTGCATGATGCATGTATATATATATACCTGCTCGCTCCTTTTCGGTGTGATTGTCATAGACTATGTCACCTAAGGCAAGCGAGCCTAATTTCCACAGCAAAAGCAAGGTGACATGTCGCCGGATTTTTGACGTGGAAATTTGGTATTTCGCCTGAATGTCTTAGGAAAGCATAGATTGGAACCACACCCATTCAAAAGCCAAACCTCAAAACCCCCATGCATGCAAAGCCCCGAAAGCCAATGTCAAAATCATGTTTTTACTGTCAAAATCCTTGGACAAGCGTTGTGGGGTGCCTAACACCTTCCCTACACATAACCAAACTTCCGGACTCAAGAATCAAGATTTTTTTTTCCATCCACATTAGATTAGCAAAAATGACCTTTTTCTTAGCCTAGGATTGGTAATAAAATCAACTAGAAATAGGTGACCAATCACACCTTAGAAAAACCCAATGATTGGTGGCGACTTCACACACCTTTGGTAATCCTTAAAATTTGGCCCAGATTTCTGCCATAACGCCAAAGGTAGACCTACCTTCCTCCACTGAGAGAGAGAGCACCCAAAGCTCCGCGCAAACCACACACATACAATCATTCGAGAGGCCCTCCAACGGGGCCCCGAGCACGCAAGAGCTTCACCACGGCGGGTGGTCGAACGAAGGCACGGTGGTTATCTGTCTCAAAGCCGAGCTTCGACAAGAATTTACCAAGAAAAAGAACTCTCTGACTCTCCATAGAATTCAAGAAAAATGTTCTCTTAAAATCTTCTTTAAATTCAACATTTGAAATGGACGTCCAAAGGTATTCCCACCTCATAGAAAGTACGCTAGTTTGAACATCTTCAAATTTTTTTAGAATTAAGGAGATGATGAATTTTCAGAATGTCATCAGGTAAATTTGCTAAGCATTTGTTGTTGATGTCAATATCTTGTTCATACAGCTTCGGCATTTTGGGCCTTGGAATAAGAGCACTGTCTTCCACGATATCAATTCTTCCTCAAATATATCAGCAAACAATGTCACATATAGCAAGATCTGGTTCGGTCTAGTTTGTGTGCTGTTTATTAACAAGCTAAAGATATCTTTAGCTTGTTAATAAATTTCATTTTTTGGTTAACAATTGCAACAAAAACAACAAGAAGCGTTATCCCAAATTTTGAAATTGGTTATTATCCTTGATAGACTAATTAGGAATCTAGGATCAATCACACTTCTTTTCCTCTACAATATTCTAGTTAAAATCTTTATATTGCATTTTAAAAAAAAAAAAATTTTGAGTCGGTGATTAGATGACGTTATTTTTTTCATTGAGCAGAACATGACCTAATAGAGGAAAAGGAAAATACTTTTTGTCAACACAGATCCAACCCAAAAGGGTGTATGGGCCCCCTTTTAAATTTTTGCTTGGATTTTTTTCTATTTAAGAAATTTCCTTTCTTTTAAACAATTTAATCATGACACACGGTTTTTTTTGTGGGGGGGGGGGGGGGGGGGGGGTAATATACGTAGCTTCAAATCATTGTAGATTGCCCAAAAAATAATTATTTTGCACTGAGTTACAATTTGTGCTTTCCGAACAATACAATATATATCCTGTTAATATTCTAGCACCAAAGTAATAGAACTATTCTTCTTAAAAAAAATTGATGATGGTTCATGTAAAAATATTTAATTTTATCCTAGTTAGGATAAGGAAAATACTAAAAAACCAAATCTTTCATAAAAAAATAATAAAGAATAGGATCGGTATGGAGGACTTAAATAGGGACTGGAAGAAATTATTGGTGACAGAGAAGGAAGGAGATAAGCTTGATCTGTCAAAGAATAAGAAAACACAGGTTTTTGTTTTAGCAGCAAAGTTCTTTACGCGTAGATCATTGAACGTTGAGGCTGTGGCAAAAACGTTCAGACCACTATGGCGCACTAGAAAAGTGTTTGAAGTGAGTGAATCAGGAGACAACAAATTATTATTTGCTTTTCAGACGGCAGAGGATGTGGAGAAGGTACTGATGGGAGAACCATGGTCTTTTGACAGACACTTGGTAGTTTTTCAACGATATGATCTGTCTACTCCAATTGAGGACCTCACTTTCGACAAGGTAGCGTTCTGGGTTCAGATACATAATTTACCATACTCTCTTCTGACGACAGAAGTAGCGGTGCATCTTGGAGAGTCACTAGGAGTGGTTACTATGCCAAAAGATTTAACGGAGATGAGAGGAGGAAACTTCATGAGGGTGCGAGTGACTATAGACATATTACAACCGCTGTGCAGAGGAAGACGTGTGGATTTTGATGAAGATAACGAAGGTTGGGTTTCCTTTCAATATGAACGATTACCTAATCTTTGTTATTGGTGCGGCCATTTAACGCATGACGATAAAGAGTGTGTTTTGTGGCTCCGGAGCAAAGGAACATTATCGGTTCAAGATCAACAATTTAAACCATGGATCAGGGCCAATTAGTTTAATCCAGCGAAGAAATCCATAGTTGAGGTTCAAGGGTATGAAAACATGACTGGGGCATCAAAAACGAGAGGTGGAAAAAGCGGAATAGGCAAATCGGACACGGCGCCGGTGACTATTTCAGTTGGGAACATGGAGTCTAGTAACGTATCCATAGAATCCGGAAAATCAGTAGCACATCATTCTTCAGCGGAATTTGTAGCTACTCTTCAGGAAATTGATGAGGCTATTAATAAGGATTTTGAAGTTCAGAATTTAAATAAGGAGGGTAGTGCGGTAACAGTAGACCAGTATGGGAAGGAAACGGATATGGAAGTAAGTATGGTGGCTGAAGATACGAATAATAATAATCACGACGCTCAGTTGAATCCTAAGTCTTCACAGATTGGTGAGCACATGCTATTCACAGCTGGATTGGTAGAAAATGACAGAGATAAAAAAGGAAGGAAAGGAGGGGCGTGTGGCACCAAAAATAACATACAACTAAGTGAGAAAGGGCCTTCATGAGCCATAATAGTCACCAAGCCTAGGCCCAATGGAACGTGGGTCAGAATGAATGACAGGCCAAAGAACTTAAGTGAACCAAATATAGCTGAAAGAGAAGGGCCCAAACGTAAGAAAATAAATCAGATAGACGTGGAATGTGGGATACATGAATACAGGAAAAAGAAAAGAGACTTAGAATGGATAAAGAGACAAAGAACCTGAGTATGTTGATGGCATCAAAATTTAAATCGGTGGAGGTTGTTAAGCAACCCTGCCGAGAGCAATGAATCTCCTCAGTTGGAACTGTCGGGGGCTTGGGAACCTCCGGACAGTTAACGCCTTGTCAGAGGTGGTAAAAAAAGAAGAGCCCCAGATTGTCTTCCTCATGGAGACAAAGTCGAATAGGGATTGGATGGTTATAGCTAAAGATAAATGTAACTTCAAACATGGTTTGTATGTGGACAGTCTTGGTTCAAAGGGTGGGTTGGCAATGTTATGGAGGGAGGAGGTGAAACTTGATATTCAAACATTCTCACAGTCACACATTGACGCACTGGTAGATGGTGGGGCTGAATATGGACGGTGGCACTTGACTGGCTTTTATGGCGATCCAGAAACTTCAAGAAGAATAGAATTATGGGCTAAAATGAAGCATTTGGGTACAACTTCTTTGCTGCCTTGGCTGGTTATCGGTGACTTTAATGAGATTATGAGCATGTCAGAGAAGGAAGGTGGGAGTTCTAGACCAAGGCAACAACTGGCAAACTTTGTGGAAACAATAAACTTTTGTGGTTTGCATGACATTGGTTTCATGGGACCAAGATTTACGTGGATTTATGAGACGAGGGATGGAAGGCAGATTCGAGAAAGGCTTGACCGTGCTTTAGCAATTGTTGAATGGGTGAACTTGTTCCCAAGAGCAAAACTTCATTACCTCACCAACGCAGCCACAGACCACTCTCCCTTGCTGCTGCATTTAGATAGAAGGTTCAGTAAAAAGAAGATGAAGAAACTATTCAGATTTGAATCAATGTGGCTCAAGGAACCTCAATGCGAAGAGATTGTGCAGAATGCTTGGAGTGATGGTGTTCTAGCCCAGTCGGATTTCCCATTAATCTCATGTATAAATCAATGTAGGATGCAGCTGGAAGCATGGAATAAAATGGTGTTTGGACACGTGGGGAGGAAATTAAATGAACAACAAAAACACTTGGAATGGTTGGAGATGCAACCGACCTCTCCAGGCAACATCCAAGACATGAGGGACACAAGAATGGAGTTAAACAAATGGCATGACAAGGAAGATGCAATGTGGTATCAACGTTCAAGGATCAATTGGTTTCATGATGGGGAAAAAAATACAAGCTATTTTCATGCTAAGGCTTCGGCTAAGCTCAAGAAGAATCAGATTGATGGAATGCTTGATGCACAGGAGGTATGGCAAGAAGATGAAAGGAAAGTGGGTGATATAGTGGAGGAGTACTACACGACTCTCTTTACAACAAACCATCCAACATATTTCAATGAAATTTTACGAGCCATGCAGCAAAAAGTGACCCCACAAATGAATCAAATGTTGGACAAATTTTTTACTGCCAGTGAAGTACATGTGGCCTTGAAACAGATGCACCCATTAAAAGCCCCAGGTCCTGATGATATGCCCCTTTTATTTTATCAACAATTTTGGCAAATAGTAGGTGATGTAGTTACTAAAACTGTTCTTGATTTTCGTAATCATGGCTTGGTTCCTCCTAATTTTAATGAGACTCATATTATACTAATCCCTAAAGTCAAGGAGCCCAAAAGGGTGACTGACTTTCGCCCTATTAGTCTATGTAATGTGGTTTTCAGGATCACATCCAAGGTGATTGCAAACAGGTTGAAGAAAATCTTGCTGTCCATTATTAGTGACACCCAAAGTGCGATCGTGCATGGAAGGTTGATAACTGATAATGTCCTTGTAGCATTTGAGACCATGCACCACATTAATGGTAGGAAGGGAGGCAAAAAGGGTGAAATGGCATTAAAGCTGGATATGAGCAAGGCATATGATAGAATGGAGTGGCTATGTTTGGAAAAAATTATGGCCAAACTGGGTTTTGGGGAGAAATGGAGGAAGTTGATCATGAGATGTGTTACTTCAGTTTCCTATTCAGTAAAAATTAATGGGAAACCAAAGGGCAAGATCATACCATCTAGGGGAATACAGTAAGGAGACCCGTTGTCCCCATATTTGTTCTTATTGTGCGCGGAGGGACTTTCAACTTTAATAAAAAAAAAGTCAGTGGATATGGATGAGATGGAAAGGATAACAATTTGTAGGGGTGCTCCTCGCCTATCACATCTCTTCTTTGCAGATGACATTATTATTTTCTGTAAGGCTACAATTGAAGAATGTAATGCCCTACAAAGAATTTTGGGGGTCTATGAACAAGCTTCGGGCCAACAATTGAATCGAACAAAAACGGCTTTGTTTTTTAGTAAGAACACTACTGATGATATTAAAGAAGAAATAAAGACTAGATTTGGGGCTCAAGTGATTTGGCTGCATGAGAAGTATTTGGGTTTGCCATCCTTGGTGGGGAAAAATAAAAGGAATACTTTCAATGATATTAGGGATAAATTGAGCAAAAAGTTAGCAGGTTGGAAAGAGAAACTCCTTTCAAAAGCAAGTAAGGAAGTGTTGATCAAGGTTGTAGCTCAAGCTATACCAACATACACTATGAGCTGCTTTAAAATACCTGATTCTTTTTGTGATGATTTGACTAGTATGATCCGGAATTTTTGGTGGGATCAGAAAGGTGATGAGAGAAAAATGTCTTGGCTTAGTTGGGACAAAATGTGTGAGTCCAAGGCAGATGGAGGTATAGGGTTTCGCCAATTAAAACAATTTAACCTTGCTCTTCTTGCTAAACAGGGTTGGAGGCTCCAAATAATGCATGATTCATTATTTTATCGTCTTTTCAAGGCGAGATATTTTCCTCACACAGATTTTGTCCATGCATCAATGGGGAATCACCCATCCTATGATTGGAGGAGTATTATGGCCGCTCAACACTTGGTGAAACAATGTGTCTGTTGGAATGTGGGAAATGGTGAGTCTGTTCGTGTATGGGGTGATAAATGGCTGCCATCATCTTCTACTTTCAAGGTGGTGTCCCCTAGGCTGTTCATGCATGCTGATCTACGGGTTAGTGAGCTGATTTCCCATGAACCTATGGGTTGGAAATTACAGGTGATAGATGCCCTTTTTCTTCCCCATGAGGCAGACACTATTAAAAGCATTCCTTTAAGCACTCATTTACCGTTGGACAAGCTTATATGGGCTGCGACAACTAATGGTTTATTTAGTGTTCGTAGTGCATACAAGTTAGCAATGGAGTTATCTTGGTCTGATAATGCTGGTTCCAGTTCTAATGGCAGTGGACTTCGAAGCTTTTGGAGGCGCATTTGGAGGATACCGGTCCCTCATAAAATACGGCATTTCACATAGAGAGCTTGTCGAGAGATCTTGCCCACGAAGGTGAATCTGAAGCGGCGAAAAGTAGTGGACATTGATAGTTATGAGGAATGTAATGACAGGTTGGAGAATTCGGGTCACCTGTTTTGGAGTTGCTTGAGAGCTAGATAGATTTGGCAATGCACTAAACTCAGGTTTGCTGTTGAACCGTCTGCCATCAGCTCCTTCTTTGATCTTGTATGGCACCTGATGATGTTAGAGGAGTATGATGAAGATAAGGTGGCCACGATGGTCACTATAGCATGGTCGATATGGGCAAATCGCAATGAAGTGTGCCATGGTGGGACAAAGAAGATGGGTGAGGCTCTAGTCAAATGGAGTGCGCAATACCTGGCAGAATACAGGGGTGCGAACTCCTCACCAGAACTGGTACCAAGAAGTCAAGATGTGAGGTGGTCTCCCCCACCAAGGGCAAGATACAAAATGAACGTGGATGGAGCGGTCTTCAAAACACAAAAATCAACAGGAGTTGGTGTCTTTATCTGAGATGAACAGGGCCAGGTAGTAGTAGCTCTAAGCCAGAAAATAATTGCACCCTTGGGAGCGTTGGAGGTGGAGGCGAAGGCAGTTGAGGTAGCTCTCCAGTTTTCAAGGGATGTAGGTATTTTTGACTTCATTATGGAAGGGGATTCTTTGGTCGTATATAATGCTCTATGTGGTCACTCATCCCCACCATCCTCGGTGGCATCAGTCATTTTGGGTGCACTTACTTTCCAGCCCACTTATTAGCAAAACATGCATTAGGCATTGTTGATTATGTAGCATGGATGGAAGAGTCGCCTTACTTCTTAATGCAAGCTCTTAAACATGATGTATCTTTTTCTACTTGAGTTGAAATAAAATCGCATATTTCCTATCAAAAAAAAAAACATAACAATAATAATAACAATATTTAATCATTTTTTTAAATATGCTTTCTTTAGATAGCTGTTGGTGATGTAAGAAATGTTTTCAGTTTCAAACAATTGTGCTTTTATCATATATCTTTAACTTTTTGCATTTCGTAACATAAATTAATGATCATCTAGTTAGACTAAATATATAAACTGTAAAAGAATATTCATGATCAAATTAGAGATTGATACAATGAAAAATCACCTAGGTGACTTTGCTGATAACTTTATAAGACTAGTCTATCATGAAACCACCAACGTGACCAATTCTTAGGAATGCTCATTTAGCCATATAGGTGACTCAGCTTGTAATGACTTTGTAGTACTAAGTTTATAGGTTGCCAAGGAGATTACTCTGATATTAATAATTGTCTAAAATATATTACAAAATATTTTTTTTCTTTTTGGGTAAACATTAATGAGTGATCAACATTAATGGTCTGATGCAACTTTATTAGTAGGATATATTGTCATAAAACCATCAGGTGAGAGAGAAGTGGGGAGGCAATCTTCATCTCTTTCTGCGTTGAGAATGAAAGAGAGAGAAGTGGGGAGGCAATCTAATTAGTAATTACCATCCATTCTTGACTGAAAATTTGGGAAAATGAGCTACCATCAAAGCAAATATATAGCCACTACTCTTATTATAGGACTGATTAAGGTTTTTTGAGCAATATATGTTCTATTACTGTAGCTTGATAGTCAATTCACAATCTTGAGGTTAATGGGTTATTGCTAATCTTTCATTTCCTAGCATGTGTATTTGGGGAAAAGGTAATTTTTTTCCATGAATAGGACTGTATTAAAACTGAAGGATCATGTTAGAGGATACCTCAATTGCGTTTCTTTTTAATGGCTGATTTGGTGTTTTGATTGTTACTGAACATTGTTCTAAGTTATATTGGTGGATTTTGATAATGTGGCAATGTATTCATACGTAGAAGGAAATACTAAAGAGGGCTCATGTTTTTTCTATACATGGTTTTATGGGATCAACTCCATTATTCATAGTAATGTTGCATTTAATCAAAGGGGAAATATGTTCACTTAGGTTATGCTAAAATTAGACTTTGAATAATCTCAAATTTTCTGTATTAATCTTTTTTCTTTTTTTTTTAACTTTCAATTCAACCCTCTATAAGGCCATATCCTTCTGAACAACATGAAATTTATTTTAATCCAACCTTGTTCTTATTGCAGAACTTATTGTTATTAAAACTCTCTTCAACTTGAGATTCGTCACATCCCAGTTTTAGTTAAGCATTGGGATCTGTCATGACCAAGTGTCTCAATCTTTGATGACTCTCCCTCATTTTGTTTGCTGTAATTCTTGTCATGACTCTAAACCATTTTATCATTGTTTCTTTATACTAGAAATATGAACTATACCCTGATTACATATGCCTATTATAAATGTGGAGGTTCTCCCTTAATGCCAGTAGGGTCTAAAGCTCTCTTTGGTGTTATCTGAATAATTAATTATTGAAGGCCTTTCAGGAGGCAGTTCATCTTTTGGTCTTACATTTGGTTCAAGTTTAAGGAAACATCCTCCCCTCCCCGCCCCCTCCTCCTACCCTCATAAAGATAACGATATTAGAACTTAGAAAGATCAGCGCCATTAATTGTGTAAATTGCAGCCCAAACTTTTAATTTATGTGAGCTGCAACTGTTGGTAGTTTTGATTTTGAAGCTTTAACGTTATAAAAGGGTATTTGGGGCATTCACTAGCAATTCCTGGTAACATAGGAAAGAATTTCAGTTTGTGCTTTGTGGAATTTATGGTAACATAGGAAAGCATTTCAGTTTGTGCTTTGTGGAATAGGATTTATTTTCAAGATGCCTTGGTGGTGAAATGGTTGACACTTAAAGATTCAAAATCTTGAGCTTCAAAACCGTGGAGCTTATTGAAATAGAAATTTAGTTACAAACAAGGTACATAGAGTTATCTCTCTCGCTCTTTTTCATAATTCTCCAAGGTTATTACCCTGAGTATAGAATGCTCTCATTGACCCATTGAGTTTAATATGTGATTATACTATCTATTTTAACTCTGTTTAAGTTTATTTTTCTTTGAATCTAAGATAACTTTTAATCTGAATGGGCTGCAATTGCAGAGGAGGAACTTTTGCAATTGGTGTAGAAGAGACAGAACTTTTGCCATCCTCATGTGGGATATAAGTCACACCCTGAATAGAGAGACCTTTGTTTTCTCTTATCTAATGTTTAAAGATGTTCATGTGAAGAAAGGCCTTAATTTATTTAAATTTCCACTATATGGTGTATATTATTGAATTTGGAGGTCAATTCTACTCAACATTGTGATGTAATGCCTATGAAAGCATATGTATATATTTTTAATACATTATAATCTTGGCTTGTAATGTAATATGTCTCTTGTTATAACCCACGTGTTTCTTCTTTCATATATGGTAAAATTAATTTCTCAATCCAATAGTGGTAAAATTTCTAAGCACTTCAAAAATCAAATAGTTTATATTTGTTTGTGTAATAAGTAAATTCTAAATTTAGTGTTATCCACCATTTTATATATATGACAAGCACGTGCCTTGCACGTGCTGTCAACACTAGTATAATAAAAAAACATGTTTGAGTGGTGATCATATGGCGTTACTCTTTTCATAAAAGAGAACATGTTATAAAGTTGTGATTTACAACTATGCTTTATGTTGGCTTTATTCTATGACAAAAAATGTTGTAATTGCTTTAATTTATTTCCTTGTATTTTGTGGGATTTTATTGTATTGGGTTTAGTATTAAGTTGGTGAAGAATCGAGCATGAAATGAAGATTAATGCATTTCGCAACTAGCTCGCGAGAAGTTCGCAAAAAGGATTCCTGCGAAAAGGGCATGTGAGAAGCACATGACTAGAAGCTAAAGAGTCATGCCAAGTTGTCAATTTCGCAAGTATGTCGCGAGTAAGGCCTTCTCGCGAGATAATTGCAAGACTCTCTACCTGGAGGATTTTTAAGTGTGACTTTCTTACCCTTCACCCACACTATATATACCCTCATTACCCACAGAAATTGTAAGGAGGTCATTCAAAGAGAAAAACCCAAGATAGGTTTTCTACAACACACACACACACACACTCATCTTTTAGAGAGAGAGCTACTCATCTTTAGTGAGAAATCATTCTAGCCTCTTCTCCTTCCCTCTCCCATTGTCATACCCTGAGAGGAGATTTGTACCCAAACACAACCCACACCTTTTAAGAGTGTAGAGAGTGTTTTGGAGCTGGGAAGCATTGGAGATTTGCCAAAAGAAGCCAGTAAGGCTTGGCGGATGCAATTGGGCATATTGTAGGATCCAGAGAGCTAGAGAAAACAAGGCTTGGCGAAGTCAGTTGGTAGTAGGAGCTTGAAGGGCTCAAGTGCATTGGGTAGACTAGGCTTTGAGGGTTTTTTGTTATTCGTATACTCCAACTTTATTTTTTTAGTGGATCGATTTACTGCTTAGAGGGTGGCAGAAAGGTTTTTCGCTGAGATCTTCGATTTCCTCTTCTATAACACATCGTGGTGTTATCTTGTGTTTGCATCTCTCTTCCCTTACTCTTGTGCTTTAATTTTATTGTTTGTTATTCATGTTTATGCACAAGAGTAATTATTGGTTTATTGCGCTTCATTTACTCTTGTTTCGTACTTAGATAAATTAGAGTAAAAGCAATGTAGCCGTAATTTTTAATTGGGGGTCTAAACAAGCTCTTGTGTATTCACACGATTTCGAGCTTTCATTTGGTATCAAAGCGGGTACACTTGTTGAGGTTTAGATACCTAAATGTGATCCTTGACCCCTTGTGCTTGTTGCCATGGATAGTAATTTGTATGCTTCCTTGGTTGTTGATGATTGTAGCATGCCACGTGTTTGTAAAAATGTCTCTATGAGTGTTTATCCCCGTGATTGTGATGACATGTTACTTGAATTATTGAGTGTTGTTGATATTCCAAATGACAAACTCTTCAAGAAAGAGGTTAAGAAGTTTCAAAAGAATTTCAATAAGTTCATTTGTGAAAAGGATGATTTGATTGCTAAGCTCAATGAATCCAATAAATTGGTTGAAAAGTACAAAAAACTTGCTGAACATTGTCTTGAAAAACTAAAGGAGTTTGAATGTTTGAATATGGACTTGGATGCTAAACTTGTTTTGTCTAAAAAACTAGTTGATGATCTTAAATGTGAAAATGAATCTCTTAAGACGCATGCCAAGTGTCTGATTATTGAATCGAGTGTTAAAAATGATAAAAATATTTGTTGCAATCATGTTGTGATACCTGATTTTGTGCCTATTGTGTGTTCTACCTCAAAGGACAAATCGATGTACATTCCTCCACATAAAAAAAAATCAAAAGGTGAAGAGAAAGGCTCTTAAGCCACAGCCTCTGTTTAGGTCTCAAGCTAAGGTTTTGGATGGATCTAAATTTATTCCAACTTGTCACCATTGTGGTGTGATTGGTCATATAAGACTTCAATGTCCAAAATTGAGAGAACAAAACCATGTTGCTATATCCCTTCCCAAAAAGCCTAGTGGACCTAAACACATTGTTTGTCACCATTATCGTGCCTTTGGTCATCTAAAACCTCATTACTCTAAGTTTCATGCTCTTAAAAGAATTAAAAGAAAAGAGAAACTTGAGCTTCTTAGAAGTTGTGCTATAAAAGCTAAACCAGCTTTGGGGGAAAATGATAAGTTGTTGAAGAAGTTTTTTATGTTCTTACCTCCTTGTCTATGTTTCCAACCCTCGTTTCACTTCCCATGAGACACTCATTCCAAACAATCGTTCTGTTTGGATGAGAAAGGGTTCCTATGGTTGAGCTTTTGCTCTTTTAGTACTTGATCTAATTCTTTCGATCTTTGTAAGACCCTTTATGCATTAGATACTTCATTGTCATGCATTTATGCATTATGCATCTCTTTAGATGCATTGTTTTTGTTGTTTTTGCATTTTATCTTACTTTTATACTTTTGTTTTTGTGCGAGTAAAAATCCAAAACCACATAAAAAGTGAAAATTATAAAAAGTGAAAATTTCAAAAAGTTTGATTGTATATGTTTGAGCACATTTCACATGTGAGTTTGGTCTAGTACCTTCGTACTAATGGCGTAGTGCTTTTACGAGCTTAGCTTGTTATGTATGCACATCTATCTTTGTGAAAAAAATCTTGAAATCTATGTGTGGTTGTTGTAAATCGATCTTCAAGCTTGTCATGAATAATTAGTCAATAGTCTTGATGGTTTTGATACATGCATAGACTTGTGCCTATATATCTTCCCACACATTTTTTATGTTTTTGCTTTATAGCTCAACAAATGTCAAATCTTGAAAAGAGATAATGAGCTGCAAAAGCTGTTGCACATACTAATATTTGACTAGGAAAAAGGGAAAGAGACTTGTATTGAAATGTAGGGTGCCTAAAAAGCCAAAGGCTTACTCACAAAAATGAAATATCAAAAATTTCAGTTATTGACCTCAAAATGAGATGTATTGTTCAAGAATAATCAAATGTTATGATTTGTAAAGAAGTCAAATGAAAAGTTTCAAAGAGATGTAATCATTTCTTGTGGGATGTCATATATGTCAATGTTTTTCAAGTTGTTTTTGTGTAAAAAACATGTTTTCTAGGTGTTTTCATGACTCATTTCATGAGAAAGCTCAATTAGGAGTTGAATGGTCCAATTCTCAAGTTTTTCAACTTTGGACAAAGACTTTCGCGACTGTTTCGCAAGTAAGGCTTACCAACAAAATTTTTGCGGGAAGCTAACCAACGAATTATTAGCGAAAATTTCCAGATCAGCTTTTTAAAGGGCATTTCGTGGGACATTTGTTTTAAACTTCTCTCATCTTCTTCCAAACCGTTATTTTAATGCTTCAACATCAAAACCCAACTAATTTTAAGTGTTTTACATTCTATAAACATCTCTAAGGTAATCTTTAACTCTTTTCATTGATTTTGATCCTTAAATTATGTTTTTGGGGGTTTTATGTCCATAGTTGGGATTTTCTCAAATGAGAGTTGAAAAACTTATTTTTTTTTTGTCAATCTTTTTTATTGGGTTTTGTTTTAAATGTTGATTTGCTTTGGATGTTGACTCTTTGTGGCAAAAATAGCATATATTTAGGCAAGATTTTCATATATTCATGCATTGTTTAACATACATGTGTAGTGTGTGCACTCTAAGTGTTTGGTAAAATGCCCAAATGACATTTTCTTATTGTTTTGGACTCTGATGAGTACCAATTTTTGGAGATTACCATGATTATGCATGCTTATCATGTTTTGATCATTGGTTGTGTGTTTTACACACTTTACCCTATGAATGCCTTGCTCATGCATTGGTCATGCATCTCACATGCACACTAGATGCACCTTGCTGCACACACTCTAACACTTGACATGTTTTGCATTCACTCGTGCTAGTTAAGTTTTTTTAGACTTCTTAGCACATATAACATGTTCTTGTTTCTATGTCATGCCTAGGTCAATATCATGTTCCATCATCCTTAGCATGTCATGTTTACTTTATGCTTTGTAACATTTTTTTTTTTTTTTTATGTTTTTGTCTTTCATTTGAGCTTCATTTTCTCATTCATCTTGCACCCCTCATGCATCATCTTTTACCCTTGTTCATATCTTCTTTTCTTTCCCTCCTTCCTCTTGATTAATTTGTCTATTCGTGACAAAAAGGGAGACAGTATACCGAAGAGTATTACTGGTGTGTGTTGTCATTTCTATATGACTCATGTGCACATTCTTAGGGGGGGAAATTCTACCTCATGCACATTCGTAAGGGGAGAAAGCCATAGGGGAGATGCATATACCATGGGGGAGAAGACATCTTTTATAAGAAAACCTTGTTTTGTTTGCTTTACATTATGCCTGTTTTCTCATTGTTTTATGGTGTTTTAAGTTATATTTAGTATATATGTTTTGTTGTTCTCATTGCATCGTGTATATGTGTTGGACATGCAATTGATTTTTTGCATTTTGTTTATATATCCTTGCTTTGTAGCATTTTAAGTACTTCTAGATTAACGCATACATTATCTTTAGTACTACACACTTGTGCCCTTGTTGGATCTTGTATCCTTGATACAAATACCTTTTGTGTTTTGCATTGGTTGGGTGTTGGAACACAATTGTGCCCTTGTTGGATCTTGTATCCTTGATGCACATACCTTTTGTGTTTTTACATTGGTTGTGTGTTGGACATGCATACATCCTTATGCCACTGTGCTTTATTGGTTGTTTGTTCGGATGATCATTTGCTTTGCTATATGATCATTGTAGTCATTTTCATATGAATGTTTTGTGTTTGATCAAGTTGCTTATATGTACAACATGTTTACTTGATCGTTATTTACTTGTTATATTATACTTGTCCTTTTATTATTTGCTATAACTTGAGGGTCTAATATGTTTTGTGCAAGTGTTTCAAGTTACAGGTTTATATGTTTCAAGTTCATCACAGCTTCTAGATTTAGGTATGAGTGAGTTTTGCCATTGTTCACAAACTCACGTTTAAGTCTAGAGTCTATTATAAGGTGTTTTTTCACGGAACAGCCAAAGGGGGAGATTGTAAAGTTGTGATTTACAACTTTGTTTTATGTTGGCTTTATTCCATAACAAAAAGTGTTGTAATTGCTTTAATTTATTTCCTTGTATTTTGTGGGATTTTATTGTATTGGGTTTAGTACTAAGTTGGTGAAGAATCGAGTAGAAAATGAAGATCAATGCATTTCGCGACTAACTCGCGAGAATTTCGCAAGAAGGGTTCCCGTGAAAAGGGCATGTGAGAAGCACATGACTGAAAGCTGAAGAGTCATGCCATGCTGTCAATTTCACGAGTATTTCGCGGGTAAGACCTTCCCACGAGATACCCGCAATACTCTCTGCCTGAAGGATTTTTAAGTGTGACTTTCTTACCCTTAACCTATATTATATATACCCTCATTACCCACAGAAATTGTAAGGAGACCATTCAGAGAGAAAAACCCTAGATAGGTTTTTTACAACACACACACACACCCATCTTTTAAAGAGAGAGCTACTCATCCTTAGTGAGAAATCATTCTAACCTCTTCTCCTTCCCTCTCCCATTGTCATACCTTGAGAGGAGATTTGTACTCAAACACAACCCACACCTTTTCAGAGTGTAAAGAGTGTTTTGGAGCTAGGAAGCATTGGAGATTTGCC
Organism: Lithocarpus polystachyus; assembly: GCA_033629205.1. Taxonomy (NCBI): domain Eukaryota; kingdom Viridiplantae; phylum Streptophyta; class Magnoliopsida; order Fagales; family Fagaceae; genus Lithocarpus; species Lithocarpus polystachyus. The sequence goes on along the minus strand of CM066170.1, from coordinate 56,887,754 downwards.
AAAAGAAGCTGGTAAGGCTTGGCGGATGCAATCGAGCATATTGCGGGATCCGAAAAGTTAGAGAAGACAAGGTTTGGCGAAGTCAGTTGGTAGCAGGAGCTTGGAGGGCTCAAGTACATTGAGTAGACTAGGCTTAGAGGGTCTTTTGTTATTCGTGTACTCCAACTTTATTCTCTAGTGGATTGATTTACCGCTTGGAGGACGGCGGAGAGGTTTTTTGACAAAATCTTCGGTTTCCTCTTCGATAAGACATCGTGGTGTTATCTTATGTTTGCATCTTTCTTCCCTTATTCTTGTATTTACACAATTTCGAGCTTTCACATGTCCTAATGAAGGAAAAGGAAAATACTTTTTGCCAACTTAGATCCAACCCAAAAGGGCATGTGGGCCCAATTTAAATTTTTTGCTTTGTTTTTTGCTTGGCTTTTCTTTTTTCTATTTAAGAAATTTCCTTTCTTTTAAACAATTTTTTCATGATACACTTTTTTTTTTTTTTTTTTTTTTGAGTATACGTAGCTTCAAATCATTGTAGATTGCCCAAAAATTAATTTGCACTGTGTTACAATTTGTGCTTTCCAAACAATACAATATATATCCTGTTAATATTCTAGCACCTAAGTAATAGAACTATTCTTCTAAAAATAAAGTAATAGAAGGACGGTTCATGTAAAAATATTTAATCTTATCCTAGTTAGGATAAGGAAAATGCTAAAAATCTAAATCTTTCATAAAAAAATAATTAAGAATTATATTTTAAGTACAAAAGTAATAGAGGGATGGTTCCAGTAAAAATATTTAATTTTGTCCTACCCAAGATAAGAAAAATACTAAAATCCAAAAACATCATAAAAAAATAATAAAGAATCATATTCTAAATTATTAGTTATACTGTATTAGGTAATAACAATACTAATAAAAATAAACATAACAATAATAATAACAATCATTAGTCATTTTTTTAAATATGCTTTATTTGGATAGGTGCTGGTGATGTAAGAAATGTTTTCACTTTTAAACAATTTTTCTTTTGTCATATATCTATAATTTTTTTGCATTTTGTAACATAAATTAATAATCATCTAGTTAGACTAACATATAAAATTAGAAAATTGATACAATGAGAAATCACCTAGGGTGACTTTGCTGATAACTTTATAAGACTAGTCTATCATGAAACCACCAACGTGAACAATTCTTAGGAATGCTCATTAAGCCATATAGGTGACTCAGCCTGTAATGAGTGATGACTTTGCAGTACTAATTTTATATATTTCCAAGGAGATTACTCTAATATTAAATAATTGTCTAAAACATATTACAAAATATTTTTTTTCTTTTTGGGTAAACATTAATGAGTGATCGACATTAATGATCTGATGCAACTTTATTAGTAGGATATAATGTCATAAAACCATTAGGTGAATCAGCTGATAGACTTTTGAAAAGGCGGAAAAGTAAAAAATAGGAAATAGGAAGTGTAATTTTACCAATTAAGAGAGCTCAAGGAGATTAAATCCAGAGTAAAATTTCAAACATCAAATCTCAAGTTTAATGTAATCATAGAAGGCATCACTGAAAAAAAGTTCTGTTAGGTTCTAAGGATTAGGATCTAATGTATTTAGAACTTCAATTTGTATGTTGGCAAATCATGATCAAAACAATGTTTAGTCGTGTATTAGACTTGCTCAAAGTATGGGATTTAATGTAAAGTTGGAATCGAGTTTTTATGCAGAATTACTATTAACTTTCTGTCAGACTCGATCGATCGAAAATTAGACTCGATCGATCGAAAATCGGGCAGATCGTTTTTCTGCAGAAAATTCCAACTCAGCCCAAGTTCATTTAATGTATAGGGTTTTATGTTTTGCCCTAAGTATATAAGGGAAAACCCTAGTCACGTTTTTAGTGTTCTGAATGCTGTGTTTGTGAATCTCATTGTGAGATCTAGAGGTGTTTGCCTTCACATACACTTAGGGTTTACAAACTTGAGATTCATGTCAAGAGTTGTGTAAATCAATACAGTTGCAGAATCAAAAGAGCACAAAGATATACAAGCAGGTGTGCTTGTGGATTTGCTGAAGAATTCAAGAAAGAAGGAGTCCGTAGATCTCGGAGCTATCATGGGGTCATGGTAGTAAGTTTCCTACACTTGGGTAGCAATAGGATGTTAGTGGTCTAAGTCGCTATTGTGTAAACTTCGATTCTTTCATAGTGGATTCAGTTTACCTTGAGGATAGCTAGGTCAAATCCTCCCCAGGTTTTTACCGGTGTGGTTTCCTGGGTCATCATATCTTTGTGTTATTTATTTTCCGCTGCTTTGTTGTTTTTGTTTTTTTTTTTTTTTTTTGTGTTAACCTAGATTTAATTAAATTACCTAAGTTTTTCACTTGGCTAATTCACTAGGTTAATCTGTTGGGTTTAAGGGGTCTAAAAGAACTGACAAGTGGTATCAGAGCGGGTAGCTTTTGTTTTTGATCCTTTGATCTTTTTGCTGATTCTTGACCCCTGTTGTCATGGAACACGGACACTCTCTTGTTGTTCCACCTCACTTTGATGGAAACAACTATGCTTATTGGAAAGTAAGGATGAAAGCATTCCTGAAATCCATTGATGAGAGAGTTTGGAATTCCGTTGAATACGGATGGGAGAAGCCCACTACTCCTGTGAGTGAGTGGCAAACTTCTCAAAAGGAGGCAGCCGCTTTTAATAGCAAAGCTATGAATGCTATTATTAATGCTGTTTCCATGGAGGAATTTAAGAGAATCTCTAATGTTGAGGTTGCTCATACTGCTTGGAAAATCCTCCAGACTGTGCATGAAGGCACGAAGGCAGTTAAAATTAATAAGTTGCAGCAATTAACCTCTAGATTTGAAAGCATTAGAATGAATGATGATGAATCCTTTGATGAATTCTATGCTAAATTGAATGATATTGTTAATTCTGCTTATAATTTGGGTGAAATCTATGATCAACCTAAAATTGTTAGGAAGATTCTTAGATCTTTGACTGAAGATTTTAGACCCAAAGTGACTGCCATCACTAAGAGTAAGGATGTGGACTCCATCCCTGTTGATGAACTTGTAGGATCTCTTCAGTCCTATGAGTTAGACCTCCCTAAGACCAACAAATCCAAATCAATGGCTCTTAAGTCTGTTGATGATGTTGAGGATGATGGATTTGATGATGAACTCTCTGCTACAGAGATTGCCTATCTTGCCAAGAACTTTAGAAACTTTCTTAGGAACAATAACAGAAGGGCAAGAGGCAAGAACACTGTTGAACCTAGAAATTTTAGGAAGAATGATCCCATTAAAGTCAATAACACTGAAAAACCTAAGGAGAAAGTGGGACAGCCTTCTAATAATTCTTTGGGACAACAATGTTATGGTTGTCAAGGGTATGGTCATTTAAAATCTGAATGTCCTACATACTTGAGGTCTAAGGGTAAAGCTATGGCTGTAACCCTTAGTGATGATGAAATTTCCAACAATGAATCCGCTAGTGATGAGGATGGAAACTTCATTGCTTTTACTGCTACTACGGTAGTTAATGAAAGCATGTCTGTTGAAGAGAACCCTTCTGATGGGGAACTCTCTGAGGATGCAGATTTACAGGAAGCCTACAATAAACTTTGCAAAGTTGCTGCAAAGGATGCCATGAATGTTGAGTTAAGCTTGAAGAAAATTGCATCTTTGGAACTTGAAAAGAAAAATTTACTTGTTAAATTGTTTGATGCAAATGAGCTTTTGAATAATGTGAAAACTGAGAACATGCTCTTACTTGATAAAGTTAAATGTTTGGAACTTGATTTATCTATTGTTAGAGAACAAACTAATAGGACTGCAAGCTCCAAACTTGATCACATGCTGAGTATTCAAAAGTCTCCTTCTGATAAAACTGGTTTAGGTTATGAGGAAAGTATTTCTGTACTTGAACCTTCTTCCACTAAATTTGTTCCTTCTTCTGAACCTCCTAAGAGTGAGATTGTCAAACCCTTGGTGAGTGAACCTGTCAAATCTATAAATGTTACTCCACCTAGAAAGATTAGGGTTGATCTTCAAGCTTCTCATTCTAGAGCTTCTACTTCTACTAAGGGCAAATTGCATGATAAGCCTGCATGGGTTTATCATTGTTGTGGAAAACCTGGACACATTCGTCCAAATTGTTTTAAATTGCAAGCTGCGAAGTGAGCAAATAAAACTAAAGTACCTGTGCCCCAAGCACATGATCCTATGGTACTTATTGGTGAATTGGTAAAGGCGTTAAACCTTTATTTCAATCCTGGAGTTGCTCAGAATTCTAATGTGAATCATAACTCCAATGCAAGAGTTGCATCTAAAAAGTTTTGGATGCAAAAGGATCAATCTAATTGAGTCTGTCTGACATGGTCCTTGTGCTTCATTGCTCAATCTTTTGTGACCTTTGTTTCTAGGATTTGCATTGCATTACATTCATGCATTTCATTCTAGGATGTTTGTTTCTTTGTTTATAAAATAAAAAAATAAAAAAAAATTTTGCAAATTGTGTTTTTGCTATTTTTTCTTGAATTTGAAGACAAGGTTGGTCAATCAAAATTTACATGCCATATGTATGTACCTTGTTTAGTTTTGATGCACTTATTTCTATTGCACTTTACTAGCTAAAGTCTTGTTGTGCATGTTGTGTGGGAAGATGCTATATTTGTTGATCACATGATCTTGATCTTGAAGTCTTATGTCTTTGATTGCTGGACTTGAACTTATTGAGAAAGGCATAAATAACCATCTCACCACTGTTTATTAGCCAATCATGAACACCTTAGTGCATATCATAAGATTTTGTGCTCGAGAAAGTGTAGCACATGCACAAAAAGAACATAAGGTGTAGCCTCTAATTAAAATTGGTGTGTACATTATTGGGCTATAATAATCTCACAAATTCAAATAAAATTGGTATGTACATTATCCCGGCTTTTATTAAGTTTCTAATCAGTTAAATTGAATAATGAGGCAAATCAAGAAACTTACATGATTGCAAGCTTTTATTCTAGGAGATGTGGGAGTTATAGGATGTAACTCTTTAAGTAAAAGTCTCTTTCAAATTCATGTGATGGATTTTGTAGAAATTGTGATTGATCAATATATGCATATCACCTCACATGTTTCTCAAGCTTATGCTAGTTGCACACACTACACAAGTTATTCTTTGCTAAAATTGTGTACATGTTATTGTGTGTGTTTTTGGTCTGACCAATCAAGTTTGAGAATTTCGGGAAATTGATGCAGAACATGTTTGCTTGTTTGTTTTTTTTTTTTTTTGGGTATATTGAAAGAAATTTTCTGCTTTGAGAAATCTGGGTTGAATACATGTGTTTTTGGAAAACATCTCATCTCATACTCATGCATTTTATTTATAAAATCTAATGCTTTGAGGAGTTTTTGATCTAAAATGTTTGGTTTTTCAAAACTGTGATTTTTTCAGAATTTCGATCGATCGAAACTGATTTTCGACCGATCGAAAATGTTTTAAAAATACTCAGAAAACTCTCTAGTTGGCTCGATCGGTCCAAGCTTGTTTTGGATCAATCGAAGGTGTTTTCGACCGATCGAATGTAGTTTTCGACCGATCGAATGTAGTTTTCGACCGATCGAATCTAATTTTCGATCGATCGAAACTCGGGACGACTGTTTTAAAAAGGTCCTTTTTCACGTGATCTCTTTAACTTTTCAAAAACTTTTTCAAACTTTTTGTCTCCCTACCAACCGGTCAAGCTATTTTTGGTTGGATTTGTCGTTTTCTTCCAAAATTTTTGCCTAATCTCTCTCTCCCAAGGCCGGTAAGTCCTTTTTGCCCCTCCTTTTGAATTTATTTTCATATTTCATGCATTATTTTCATGCATTTTTAGGTATTTTCGACATTTAGGATTTTTGTCTTTTTGGGGTTGATTTTGGCTCTTTTTCTTTCAACTTTTTCATGGGTTTTTGTGGGGACAATGTATTTAAACACTCCATATGGTTTAATTTGGTTAATTTGGTGTTTTGAGGAAGATTTGAAATTCTAGGGCTTGAAATTGATAAAATTGGGATTTTTGTTCAATTTGAGTTAAATTGATGAAACTGGCTTGTTGGATTGATAAATTTGATCATTATATTGTGTCAATTAACTATTGTGTTGAACAATTTATCAATTTGTTGTGTTTTGAAAAATTAGGGTTTTCAAATTAGGTATTTTTGATAAAAATTAATTGCTCAAGCCAATTTTGTTAATTTGGATCACAATTGAACTTGTCACTGCATTAGTACATGCATCATTTGGTGTTCATGCTCATGCATCATATAGAATTGATATTTTCTATATTTTATGCTGTGCTAACTTGCAGTCTGCCCTTGGTTTTTGGTTTTTGCTCTTCTCTTTCTGTGTCTATCTCTTTTCCTTAGCACTATGCCTAGGAAATCTAGAGCCCATAGGACTTCTGATCCTTCTCCTTCTTTTGACACTGAGCGGTTCCCTAGTGAGTCAAACCAAGTCACCTATGAGACTCTGAACCTTAGGCGTCATATTTGGGCTGAGCGTAGGGTCTTATTAGATGAGTTGGATCCTGAGGTGCGACGTAACTTTGAGCGTCGGGGTTGGTTACCTTTGCTCGAGTATAAGCATTCTCCTCCTCCTGCCACCTTGATTAGAGAGTTCTATTCGAACCTCTCTATTCATGTCTACGATAACGACACCTTGGTAAAGGTGTGGTTACGTGGTGTGGAGTATCGCATTACCCCTCGGGTAGTATCTGATACTCTTGGGGTGCCCATTGTGGACCATCCCGTTTTTCCTTATGAGGAGTCTCCACCCCTTGATGACGTCCTGTCATACATCACTGGGTCTTCTATCCAGTGGGGTTCTGATCCTCGGATCACTTCAGCTGAGCTTTCCAAGCTTCACTATCTTTTCTTTAGGATAGCATGTCATTCTTTGTGGCCTATTTCGCATGTCCACACCATCCCTCTTGAGCGATGTGTGTTTTTGTATGCTCTTGTCACTGATGCGCCTATCAGTTTTTCGCATTTGTTCCTTCGTTCTTTGAACGAGGTTCATCGGTCTAGTTCTACGGCTCATGCTTTGTTTTTTCCTGTTTTTATTCATCGGATTCTCCTTTTTCTTAGTTTTGGTGAGTATCCTGCTTCTGAGCCTGTTCATATTATCGCTCCTATCGATGCTACCTTTTTGAGGCAAAGGGCTGCTCAACTTCGAGCTAACTCTAAGCGTCCTAGGGTAGAGCCTTTTGGTGTCACTCCACCCCCTTCTTCTTCTACAAATACTCATGCAGCTGGGACGTCTTCTGATCCTGCTGTTGCTGCTGCTGCTGCTGATGTTCCTTCACCGTTTGATGAGGTTTCTGACCTTCGTCGGCCGCTTGATACTGTCATGACCGTTCAGGGGGCTCATGGTCAGCTTTTAGTGGACATTCTTGATGAGCTACGTGCGTTACAAGCGGATTTGGCGAGTTCTCGTCATTCTCCTCCGCCTCCTTTTGATGATGAGTGAGTGCCCTTTGGCAATTCGTCACAAAAAGGGGGAGTGCATAGTAGTTCATTTGTATCTAGGAGATTTTGTTGTGGTGATTTACATTTTAGGGGGAGTTTTTGTTTACTTGGTAGTGATACTGCGGAGCTTGTGGAGTTATTAGATTGTATCTAGGTGCTTCACTGTGTATTCTCATTTTTAACTCTTGTTTAGGAGATATTTTGTTGAGATACATTTTTATGTATATGTTTCTTATTTCACTATGCTACTCTGCTTATTGATCTATATTGATGATGTTATTCATGATATATGTCTTTATTTTGTGTCATGTGAAATCAAGAAATTTTTATTTATTTATTTCCTGTTTTTGTTCCACACATGCGTTTATGTGTTTGTTAAGTGTTATAGGAATATACAGGTTGTTTTCAGTCGAGTTGCTGTCTACTTTGCAACTGTTAGATAGTAGTCTAGGTTGAATGGTTAAGTGGCTTTTTATTGTAATGGGCTATTTCAATTTGTAACTTTGAGCTTTTTGTTAAGTCTGTGTTTTGTCACGGATTGCCAAAGGGGGAGTTTGTTAGGTTCTAAGGATTAGGATCTAATGTATTTAGAACTTCAATTTGCATGTTGGCAAACCATGATCAAAACAATGTTTAGTCGTGTGTTAGACTTGCTCAAAGTATGGGATTTAATGTAAAGTTGGAATCGAGTTTTTATGCAGAATTACTATTAACTTTCTATCAGACTAGATCGATCGAAAATTAGACTCGATCGATCGAAAATCGGGCAGATCGTTTTTCTGCTGGAAAATTCCAACTCAGCCCAAGTCCATTTAATGTATAGGGTTTTATGTTTTGCCCTAAGTATATAAGGGAAAACCCTAGCCACGTTTTTAGTGTTCTGAATGCTGTGTTTGTGAATCTCATTGTGTGATCTAGAGGTGTTTGCCTTCACATACACTTAGGGTTTACAAACTTGAGATTCATGACAAGAGTTGTGTAAATCAATACAGTTGCAAAATCAAAAGAGCACAAAGATATACAAGCAGGTGCGCTTGTGAATTTGCTGAAGAATTCAAGAAAGAAGGAGTCCGTGGATCTCGGAGCTATCATGGGGTCATGGTAGTAAGTTTCCTACACTTGGGTAGCAATAGGATGTTAGTGGTCTAAGTCGCTATTGTGTAAACTTCGATTCTTTCATAGTGGATTCAGTTTACCTTGAGGATAGCTAGGTCAAATCCTCCCCAGGTTTTTACCAGTGTGGTTTCCTGGGTCATCATATCTTTGTGTTATTTATTTTCCGCTGCTTTGTTGTTTTTGTTTTTTTTTTTTTTTTGTTAACCTAGATTTAATTAAATTACCTAAGTTTTTCACTTGGCTAATTCACTAGGTTAATCTGTTGGGTTTAAGGGGTCTAAACGAACTGACAAGTTCTAAGTAATTACAATAGAAATCAAAAGCTCAAGGTATTTAAAATAGAAGCCAACTAAATATGTTGATAAATTCCTTCAACTAAGATTAATCTGCAGGAGCATCACTCATTTAAGAATTTTCTTTTGTTTTAAACACTTCTATATCATAATATGTAGTCTCAAACCTTAGTAAATTGCCCAAAAACATACTTTTTACGGGCTAGCGTTCTATATACACAAGATTTATCCTTTTAATTTTCTAACACCTAAGTAAAAGATGGATAATTGCAAGAATTATATTTTCTGCTTAGCAATATACTAAATATCCATACTAGGCATGAACAATCCAATATCAAAGAATCATATTTAATAATAAAAAAAAGACAATAAACATTGTTTATTAAACATAACAATCTTAATAACAATTATTCATGTCAATTTGACATAGTACTTGCTTAAGTTAGCTTCTAGTAATGTGAGAAGTGATTCCCTTTTAAACACTTTTTTCTAATGTTATATATCTTTATCTACTTATAATAATGCATGTAAAATATTTGACTTAGTTTATAATTCTCGTATTTCATAAACACATGATTAATTCTTTCGAGTATATACCTTCAAATAATAGAAAGAATACTAATGTCACTTATATTAATTATCTAGAGGTTGGAGCAGAAATTTAGACCGAAAGGAGATGCATAGTTGGAGTTAGACATTGGATCATAGGTGAGAGCCACGAGACACCATTGTTAACCATTAATTTTTGGATGGGTATCTAAAAGACTAAAAGTTCAGAGTCAAAAACGAAATTCGACCAAGAGCACTATAGCTCAACTGATTGGCAATTATTAGTATTTTCAAAACATCCAAGATTTTTCTCAAAAGATAAATAAAAAACATTCAAGATTCAAATCTGTCTGTTCGTTGTAACTATTAAATTATTAAAAAAGAAGTCTATTTCAGTAGTATATGCACTATGTGACATCAAAGATACAACAGTTCTAACACAAGCAAATGAAAGAAAGTAATATTGATCTCTCGAATCATTCTACCAGTATGTATCATAACCCTCTCTCCAATCACAAAGCAAAAAGGATTGCCACAAACAATAGAGTTTCTAGCAAAAAGAGCTGAACCCAATTGGAAGGCTTAATGGCATATGGAATTTACTCTAAGGGAGAATATATATTGAGAACCATTTGAGAAGCAAGCACCACCACATCTAATAAGGTCCTCTTGTAACTTGTGGATATATTGAAGGCACCCAATAATCTAATGTCATTTGCAGGTTGAGGTTAAAGCTCTTCTATAGACGTACACTTATCAAAGTATGATTAAATTATGTCAATTACACTTATGCACTTATATTGACATGATTTGTACATTTATCACTGTGTGATTGAATTATATTAATTACACTACAAAAACTTAATGAAAAGTAATTTAATCATTGCTAGAGCCTGAACATTAGACTTTTTGTACAACTTATAACTTGACAAATCATGACTTGTTGGCAAATCTTGACTTAGAACTAAAGTTGATGCCCCTTGAAGCTAAGAAGCGAGGACGAAGGTGTTTAGAGTAGTATTAACTTTTATAGCTGATTGGGAGCCACCAGACAACCTCACAATCAACTTTTGTTCCTTTAACAAGGGTCCAAATGTCGCTTGGATCTAACACAAATCTTCCTCTTCTTCTTCTTCTTCTTCCCTTTTTTTTTTTTTTTTTTTTTTTTTTTTTTTTTGAGAAGAGACCTAACACAAAGCTAAGTCAACCATTGCTTAAGCTAGACCAAGAAAAAAGAGTGGGTTTAGGTATGGCTCATTAATTACTCTGCTTAGAACATACCTTGTCACATACCTTGTCTTTGGGGAATTGAGTAAACTCATTATGATTTGATTTTTTTTTTTTTGTATATAAAAAATAATTTAAAAAAAAGAAACTTAAATGCACTTTATAAAAAAAAATTATTTCCTTTCAGATACAAATAAATACACAGAAAAATATAAAAATAAAAGTTGGATCATACATAAATCCTTAAGTTTATACTCTAATAATTAATTTTAATAATCTAATAGTACGACTTTCCACAACAGAAGAAAGTGTTGAAAATAGGTGTCGTATAACGTGAAGAATTTCTTCGCTCACTTAAGCTCGAATATCCTCACTTTATGAATAAGGTTTTCTGAAGGAGAAGGGCATGTTAAGACCATCAAGGATTGTGCTAAGGGACATGTACCGAATTGGAGGTTTGTTGTTAAAATCAGTCATGCTAGTTGTCGGAGACGTTTTGCGACAAGGGCTGAAAATGCGAGAACGGCCCAAATCTCCCCTTGGGTTCTTTGGAGGTGTTTATTGTGGAGAATCAAGCCCAGAATTCCAAATATATAATGAACAAAATGCTAATGATACTTTGACAAGAGAGAATCGAAATGCTAATAACAAAAGTGCAGAAAAAAACATAAAAACAAAACGGGTTTGAAACTTCGACCCACAGTCATTGAGAAGAGGAAATTGAGAGAGGTTGTGAGGAAGAGAGAGAAGATTCCCTTGTACCTATATTTCCACTCCTAAGGTTCAGAATTGTGAGAATGTTTCCTAGTTCAGTGGGTTTTTGCTCTCAAGTTTTAGCTCTATGGAGAAAACATGGTTGAACAAGTCTAAAACTTCGACCCACAGTCAGCGAAAAGAGGAAATTGAGAGAAGTTGTGAGGAAGAGAGGGAAGGTTCTCCTATACCCATATTTTCATCCCCAAGTTTCGGAATTGTGAGATTGTTGACTGGCTGAATGGACTTTTACTCTGGAGTTTCAGGTATGTGGGTAGAACGTGGTTGGTTCATTTATGAGATGAAAAGAGAGTTTTATATAGAGTTTGGAGTGTTGTTCTTGACTGGTTTTTGAGTAGTGGAAGAGGCTTTTATCTCCCATGATACTAATTTGGTGTTTTGGCTTGGGTTGCTTTTGTTTAGGGCAGAGTTTGGTATGCTTATAGCATGATTTTAGAAATGCTTGACTAAACTCTTATTGGCTCCCCATTTTTAATTGTTTCAAACCATTGGGAGGCTCACCTAGATGAGAGCTAGCAGCTGAAGTTGGCCAATGAGAGCCAACCATTTTTAAAGAAAAAAAAAAAAAAAAAAGGGTTCGGACAGAAACTTTGGGCCACAGTTACCCACAGCATAAAAGTTGTTTTGGGATAGAAATTTTGGATACAAGACCTCCTCCATAAGCTTGAGGTGCTACCAGTGTCCCTTGTCCACTTGGTAGCACGCATGGGCTGAGCTCATGCAAAAGGTCCAAAAGGAACCGACCCATACCCTCTAAACCACACTTCCTCAATTTTCCCCATAAATTGCATGGGCTTGGGCTATGCTTAAAAGAATAAAATATAATAAAATATAATACATGAATTGAGCCCACAATAAAGTCGGGCTTGGTTGAATCGGGCTTGTAGAAAATGTGTCACGAAAAGCCTGAGATGCTACCAGTGTCCCTTACCCACTTGGTAGTACGCATAGGCTGGGCTCATGCAAAAGGTCCAAAAGGAACCAACCCATACCCTCCAAACCACACTTCCTCAATTTCTCTTATAAGTCACATGGGCTTGGGCTATGCTTAAAAGAATAAAATAAAATATAATACATGAATTGAGCCCACAATAAAATCGGGCTTGGTTGAATCGGGCTTGTAGAAAATGTGTCGCGAAAATGGTATCAACACTAGTAATATGCATTCTATTTTTTTCAAAGTTTCTGAAATTTAGTTACATCTTGGCAGTTGCTATTTTTCAAATTTTCTTAAATTTCAAGTCTAATCTTCAAATTCTAATAACTTTCTCGTATAAAGTCCAATTGTAGATTTAAGGTTTCTGAAATGTACGTACTTTCAAACCATGTAAAAATTATAATCAATTTTTTTTTATTAGCGGTTCAAAAATGGCTTAAAATTTTTGAACTTATAAAACTAAGGTTTTTTATGTTTTTATTTTTATTTCTCTCTACATGCCACGGAACTCTACCGAAATTAAGAATATGGCATTGACATTAAGAGAAATAGATACATGTGATTAAATTATCCTAATATATTATATATGTCATAACATACCTCTAGCACAAAAATATGAATTTTTAATTTTTATTTCATTTATGCATGCATATTAATTCATTCCAAAGCATCAAAGATATATTGATAACTTTCTGTTTCTCTAATTTCCTATTAGTGTATCTCTTTTTCTTCTTCTTCTTTTTTTTAATTTTTTTCTCTGACTACTGCACGAAGATATATTGATAGATATTGGGAGGAGTGTTACTTCATAAGAGGAAAGACTAACATGAAATCCCTTACTAAGATAATATCATAGGTCACGGAGTTTAGTCAATCCGACACAATTATTAATAAAAATAATGCATTTATTTATTTTTTATTTCTTATGGAATTTATTTTTTATTTATGATTCTATAACATAATAAAATATCAAATCATACGTAACCTAAAGATAACAAATAAACTTACTCTTTTTTTCTTTTTCTTTTTTTTGAGCAAATAACAAATAAACTTACAAACCTAAAGAAACATAATGGAAACAAGACTAGTGTTTAACACAATATCCTTTAAAAAGATTACATTGGTCACAATGGTGCTTTAATTTTTTTTGGACGTTTGTTTCCCAAGATATATACTTCAATATTTCTCTTTCTCTCTAAACGACTCTTACCACAAAAATGGTCATACTATTTTGAAATGGAAATTCCGGGTTACTTTTTAAAGTGTGCTCCTTTTGCAACATACCGTAAGGAATGAAATTAAAGTCTACCCCATAGTTGGAGCATTGGAGAACTAAATTATTAATTTAGCCTCGTATATACTATGTCATTTATGTGGTACCAATCAAATTTAATGTCATGTTAATTTAAACTTGATAATAACTTTAGTTTTTTTCTTCTGAGTAAGACTTTGCTTAGCCAATAACGGAGACAAGTTTTGCAATTGTTACATACAATCCACAAAGAAGGAGCAAGAGTTTGTTCATCATTTGGTACATTTCTTCATTGTCACAACCTATACTATGAGATGGAATTATGTGTAATAAGTTGTATGCAACATTAATTCTCTTACATGAAATGGGTCCCACGTTTGTGTGGTCCAATACATCCTATATGAAATAATGTTGCATCAAACATGTTTTAGTTAAATCATATGTTACATTACAAAACATTAGACCTATAGAGAAGAATGGGGTTGGATCTAGAACCCCCTGCCGTGAAAATATAAAAAGTCTTCAATGCCCTCCATTACGTAAACAAAATGCTCCCAAAATTGAATTAAAAATTCTTAAAAATTGTATAATGATAGTTGATTTTTTAAAAAGAAAAAAAAAATAAAGGTGGATTTTGCTTTTTGCCCCCTCCTCCAAGAAGATCCATAAAACATTGCATCAATAGAAGTTCAATCCAATTAAAACCTTATACTACTTCAACCAAAAAAAAAAAAAAATGAGTGTTTGGAAGAATCATTGACAATTAATTTCACTATCAACTTGAGACTTAATTTTTATAAACCAGTCTCCCACTGGTAGATTATATTATTCTATGAAATTGCAATAATATCTTTTATAAATTAGAGCTTTTAGAATGTAGCATATGATAGGGAAAAATTATTTATTAATAATGACCATTGAAGAAGATCAATGTAATAAGAAGATCAAGTTGATTATCTAGTATCATTGTTTCCCTTTTAGAATCTTTGTAAAAGAGATTTATAAAATAAAGGCAAAGTTTGACTACAAACTTGGTTGTAGCCAATAACTACAATTCTATACAATATATTTTCATTTGATGCAAATTCTGAAAATTCCATCATTGGATAATATTTTCTTATTATATCTTTCATATTTGCAAAATTTCTAGAAAATCAAAAATCAATAGCTATATCATCAATCAAATATTTAAAATTTCAAGATTTTGTAGTCTAAAATTATGCTTAAACAAAAAATTTGTGGATTGAATAGTAAATAACATCTGATTGACATAAATTTGATATGTGTGTAAAGAATATAAAAAGAATGACAAAGTTTAGCTACAAAATTGATTGTAGCATAAGGGATACAACCTTACTCAATATCTTTTTATTGGAGGTAAATTTTGACAAATCCACTATTAAATTACATCTTCTTCCTATATCCTCAATGCTTACAAAATTTCTAAAAAATTAAAGATCAATAACTATGTCATCAATAAATTATTTAAATTGCAAGTTTTAGTGGTTTAAAATTTTGTATAAAATATAAACTTATAGATCATATAGTAAATAATATCCAATTAACACAAAATTTGATGTGTATTATTAAGAGTGTAAAAAACATGCAATGCAATAGTTAGATTTTCAAAATATGTAATAATGTTTATTTTATTGAGTAAGATTATAGTCTTATGCTACAACTAATTTTGTAGCTCTTTGTCTTAAAAAAAAATACAATCCAATTATTAGATTTTCAAAATATGTAGTTATGTTAATTTTTTGAACAAAGTTTAGCTACAAAATTGGTGTCTTTTTATTAGAAGTAAATTTTAATAAATCCACCATTGAATTACTTCTTCTTTTTCTATACTTCATGCTTGCAAAATTTCTAAAAAAGTGAAGATCATTAGTTATGTCATCAATAAATTGTTTAATTTGCAAGTTTTTGTAGTTTAAAGTTATGCATAAAATACAAGTTTATTGATCATATAGTAAATAATATCCGATTGATACAAAATTTGTTATGTGTATTAAGAGCATAAAGAATATGCAATTCAACGGTTAGATTTTCATAATATGTAATAATATTTATTTTATTGAATAAGGTTGTAACATAACGTAAGATTATAAGTCTATAACTAATTTTTTACCTAAACTTTCTCCTAATTTTTTTTTTTTTAAGTAGAAATTGTAGCCACAACCTACAATTGATATTTTTAGCCGAACTTTGTTCATAAAACAAAATATATTGCGGTAAACAGAGAAGAAAGGGAAGAGAAGGGCTTTCCTGTTAATAGAAAAAGGATCCTTGACACAGCTTAGATGTTCCACGTTGGTGAACCGCGCATTGCCACGTGTCATATCTCCCAAGTTTTTGGAGGAATCGATAATCGGTATGAATATGATATTGATACCCGTAGTAGATAACTAAATATTTGGGGACAAACAAAGGAAAATGAGATTCCAACCCATGATGTTTACCGTGTTACAATTTTCAAATGATTACGTTTCAATCATAAGTTCATAACGTACGAGAACCAAAGAATCCATATCGCTTCAAAAAAACACCAAACCAAAAAAAAAAAAAAAAAAAAAAAACTAACAATATATACATTTTTTTTTATATAGTGAAACATGCACTGCACTGTCTCTCGGTTATGTCTGACATCTCAATCTAAGTTACTAACATCATGGCAGTTCAAGCTAAAACCCCTTCTCTTCATTTCTCTCATACTTTTCACTCTCCTTCCCCTATGCCTGCATCTCTATCTCTTCTCTTTGGACCACTCAGGTCAATGTCAGTGGCATCAAAACCTCAAAGAATTAGAAAGTCTCTTGAACTAGTCACTTGCAAGTCCAACCCCAATGAAAACAAGCAAGTATGATTGGGTTTTCATTGTTCTTTAACTACTTTTCTTTTTTCTTTTTTCTTTTTCATAGTGACACAAAAACTGAAAAACCCATCTCCATTGATCTGGTTGGTTCCTTCATTATGTTTCAGGATTATCTGATTGATGCTCCTGAGTCAGTTGGAGATGGCTTTTCCTTCAGTGGAGGTGCTATTCTGTTCTCTTTCGAATGCCCATTTGTTACTATTGCTTTGTGGCTTAAATTCATTAAATTTTAGCCCATTAGTGAATTTAGTCTATGAAATTTAAAATGATTGCTTTTAGTCACTTAAAACTCCATAGATACAAAAATTGACCGCTTTAAGTTTTTTAGGAACTATATAAGTGATCATTTTTTTACTTCAGAATAAAATTACACGTGGGCTAAACTTTAGAGACCAATGGTGTATTTTGGCATTGTTTTGATGTGTGCGTGTGGATTAATTGAAAAATGTGGATGAGTGTTTTTAACAGGAAAGTATTCAGATGAGCCAAGCCAATCAGATGAATGGTTTAAGAAAGGGAAGATGGTGAGTACTCTCCTTGTTCCTTAATATGGGTTTGGACATTCAAATTGCTATTCCTTAACTTATGAGTTTTATAAGAACCAGATGCATTTAGAGATTTTAACATTCTTCATAGCTTTGGAGCATTAACAGTTGCTTTTGTGTGATTGAGTGAGAAGTCTAAGGGGTATAAAGATCATAGCTGTTCCCAAGAGCAGTTGTGGCAGTGACATGTTTGATCAAATTTCTGAGTGGTTCAAGTGTGTGTGTGTGTGAGAGAGAGAGAGAGAGAGGGAGAGAGGGAGTAAACAATTGAGTATCATAGGATTTCAAGAGTTGTTCTCTACAAAGGGCTTCTCCACATGTCAATTGGAGAAACATAATGATTTAAGTTGTACTTTTAGTAAGGAATTGCATTTGAGAGCAATTGAGGAAGGAAAAAGTATATAAATAATATGGGAGCTTCATACTCTTATGCCTAGTAGTAGAATTAAGAAAACCACTTTCGACAACTTGTGATATAAGCATGGCATTGCCTCAAGTTTTATGCATTCTGATGTCCAATAACATCTAAAAAGACCATCTTGGTCTGACAATAAACTGGTACAAAGAAACAGTTTTCATTTTTTAGTAAAAAAAGTATTTGGGATAAAAAAGATTTATTTGGAATGATTAGCTAATGTCTAATTGTATAACATCAATACTCGGATTTTTCACCCTTTTGTACTTTACCAATCATAAGCAGTAAATTCCAAAATTGGTTGGTCTCTTATTTATATTATTCTCATACTGTTTCCTTCGGATTTGGTCTATAAAAAGTATGCTTATAAATAAAATCTTCTTGCTGACACTTAATTACGTTATTAATTTTGTTATGTAGGCCATGTAAAATAATGATGCAAGCTATATTCTCCACAATTTAATCTGTCTCATTGGGATTCCATCTCCATCATGTTTTGGTATGTGAGAAATTTAATGTTGATCATATACTTTTCCTAGGTGAGAGCTCATGGTGTTGCTGGTTCTGGAGAGAAGGCAAAGGATCCCATTTTTGGACTTACAATGGGTGTTAGTTCTCAGACCTCAGCTGATGTTTTTAGGTAAATTCTGAGGTATCTTTGAGAGAACTTTCCTCATTTGGACTGATATGCGACATGCCAATTTGTTTCAACCGTGATTTTTAAGTGGTTTTAGGTCTCTAAGATATGCAGAAATTCAAATTAAATTTGCAGGGTTAACCGATTTTGAAATATGCTCTGTATATTTGATTTTGTGCAATAGATGGTTTTGCGTTGAAAGTGGAAGTGCTGATAAGCATCCGGTCATATTAATTCATGGTTTTCCTTCGCAGGTGAGCCTTTTGTTTGTGTAATTTTTTTACAAGTAATTTCATCTTGTCAGTTAGATATTCTAGGAACTCCATTATCATTGTGGCAGATGAAATGTTGTGATCTTAATATGATTTTGATTATAACAACAGTCATGTACTGTGACTAACTATTTTCTTTTAGATACACCAATTTATTTATTTTATTTTTTAATTTCAGGTATTATTTAATACTACTGAAACTAGCATCCCAAGCAATGACTGATTGATTATATCAGGTTTTGTTTTATGGTTTCTAAAAGATATATTTTCAGTTTGTGATTTATGTCTATAAATACTACTTGTTTTTTCAGGGTCATATATCAGTTTTTTACCTACAACATCCTTTATCACATATATTGAAACGATAGTTACATAATTTTGTAAACTTTGGCATATAATACACACCATATGATAAATAATTGTCATGTTGAGTTTGATAGCTTAAGTAGATTCAGCCTCTTAAGGTGCTCAATTGAGTGTTTCATTTCATATAAAGTGGGAAATCATTTCATTTATAAAACTCAATCTTTGTACAAAATTTTATCTGTGATGTTTTTGACAGATTCAAAGCTATGATTATTATATAAGATAGTTGTTTTAATTATTCCGTTAATGGTTGCACTATTTATCAAAATTGTCAGATCCTGAAGTTCAGAAAATTGAGTATTTTGTAATACAGCATAAAGGATGAACATGGAATTTAAACTTCTTGGTCCACAATTCATTACTTATTGCTAGTAATTTGTGGAAGGTCCATGTCTAGGATGTGTTTAGAAATGCTATAATTTATTTTTCTGCAATTAATAACTTCTTAGTCTATGTTAGGCTATATATTTTTTTAAGATATTGGTTGGCATAAGTATAATGATGTTTGAACAAGTTTAGAGGAGTACTGGAATGTCCATGGCTGGTGTATCGCTTCAAAATCAATTAAATAGAAGGAGTGTGTGAGTGAGCATGCATGCATGTCTGTGCATCATCTTGAAATATCTAGTTCAAGAGCCCATCTTGCTAAGATGCAGTTCTTCTTGTCAGATCTATGGATATAGATATGAATTCACTTTTTTTTTTTTTGCTTCTGTAGTATGTGTTCTTTAAGGTTGTTGAGTATATTTGATTTCAAATAATTTCTTATTCCTTCCATTTACATATTGCAGCTGATGCATAAATCTATAATTGTTGCAGTAAATGTCATTGTTCTAAAACTACCAACTTACTGGCCTGACATTAGTGCTTTGTACATTGGCAGGCATACTCTTATCGTAAAGTTCTTCCTGTACTCTCTAAGGACTATCATGCCATCACTTTTGATTGGCTAGGTGAGATCATAGATTTAGTCTATTGTGAATTATAATATAAACTGTTAATTTCACATAATTTATCAGTTTTCTGTTCTCTGTGTAATCACAGTGGAGAGAGTGTGGATCATCTGTTACTTATTTTTCCAATTGTTAGGATGTATGGCCTTTTGTATCTGTGGTGTTTGGGATGAGATGGTGATGCTGAGACCTGTGTAAGGAATGATTCAGTGTTAGAGGAGGAAACTAAACTTGTTGCAGAATAGGGTTTGGAATGTGATTCTATCATGTCTCACATGGAAATTTTGGAAGGGAAAAATAGGAGAACATTGGAATGACATGAGCTTTCTATTGAAAGATTAAAAGCTGCATTTATTGGCACCTTATCTTCTTGGCTAATTCTAGATGAGTCTTAATTTGTATGATTTGTTGGATACATTGTATTTTTTTTTTTTTTTTTTTCCTTTAGGAGCAGGTGAGTATATCACCTCTATGCACAGCATAGAATGAAAAAGTCCCTCTGAACTCATTTAAGCATATGATTTTTATAATATTTAGACTAGTTGGAGACAGAAAAAGTATCCATTCTCAAAATATTGATCCTATATGCTGGTTTGTGAAATAAGAATATATTTGTTATCACTAGTATCTGTAATGTTTGTAGTTGATAATTCCTAATTTCTTCTCCCCCACCCCCAACCCCCCCCCCCCCCCCCCAAAAAAAAAAAAAAGTTTTGAAGCATATAAAAATTATGTGAGGTTTCTCATTTTCAGACTTTTTTTAGGAAAAAAAATATTCACCAAGATTATAATTTCTGCTTGACAATCTTGCTATAGTTGTCAGATTACATGATACATCTTGTCATGGAAATAAAGTTCATTATATGCTAATTAGACTATTTTCCTGTCCTTTTTTCCTTTGTTCCAAAAGGTTTTGGATTTTCAGATAAGCCTCAACCTGGATATGGATTTGACTACACATTGGGTGGTAATTGCTTTATCTGCCCAAACAATGGAGGCTATTATATACTTCTCTTATAATATCCTTCACTCCTTTAATATCAAAGTATATCAGAGTGTTTCGCATGGTAAGTTTCGTTATGACTGCAGAGTATGTGTCATCCTTGGAGTCTCTAATAAATGAGCTTGCCATCAGTAAGGTTTCACTTGTTGTCCAGGTGTGTTTGCCTTTCTTGATTGTAGAATAATAGATGTACCAATCAGTATTGCCTTTCTCTTCTTTTCTTTTTTTCCAGTAACATCAGGCTGAAGACTATTTTTGATGTTTGATGCACTTCCCAGGGTTACTTTTCCCCAGTTGTTGTTAAATATGCTCTCAGTCATCAAGAGAAACTTAACAACTTAATTCTACTCAATCCTCCGGTATGGATTTCGCGAACCTTACCATTTTGTTTGGACTTTCTTTCCAGCAATACTCATAGAGTCATTCTGATATATATGTAAACAGTCAAATTGCAGAAATCTCCCTAATGGTTTTGTGGTATAGCTCTGGCTTCCCTGTAATTCCTGAAATATTGCTGATCTTCTGAGATTTTTCTGAAATTCCATTAATCAGTATTGTTTTCTATATCGACATAGCCTTCCTTTTCCTTTCAGGACTTTTCATGTAAAATAAATGTTACATAGATCTAACTATCTAAGTGAGTACAAAATTGCAAATCCTTGGGGTAAGTTTTAATTTTAAAAAACTCAAGGAAAGTTAGTCTCAAATTTGGAACATGGGAGATTCTGCAATCTGTACTGTTTGAATGTAGCTATCTAATATTCAAGAACAGAACAATGGCAGTGATGCATATTGCTTTCTTGGTAATATAGTATTATAACAACTAATGAACATGTTCTTTCCTCTGGAAATTACAGCTGACAGCCAAACATGCTAATCTTCCATCAACCCTGTCCATATTCAGCAACTTTTTGCTAGGTGAAATATTCGCTCAGGTAGGATGGTTCTAAGCTTAGGAAAAATGAAAAGGAGAGGAGACCGGGGAGGGGGGGTATTTTGTGAGTGCACTAATACATTTCTTGCTCCTATGTACATCTAGGATCCCTTAAGGGCTAGTGATAAAGCCTTGACCAGTTGTGGTCCGTACAAAATGAAAGAGGATGATGCAATGGTTTATAGAAGACCTTATCTCACATCTGGTTCGTCAGGTTTTGCCTTAAATGCAATTAGCAGGGCAATGAAGAAAGAGCTAAAGGTGAAATTTTTCACATTTTCTTTTCATTTTACATCTTTAAAAAAATTTAATTCTCTTGTTGTAAACCTTAAAATTTTTGTTTGCTTTAACAGATTAAGATTGTCAAGAAAACAAGGTAAAAGTGAACCCATTTCTCTATGCCATCTAAAATTGCCAAAGAGCTTTTAGGCATGGATAAAATTTCCTGTTCTAGTGAGCCCTAGCTCAAATATCATCTCCTCTCCTTGTAAGAATGGTGTGGGTAAGTTATGGGTTCAAGGCCCACTAGGTTTGTGTATAATTACCAATAAAAGAATTACCTACTGCTAGGAGTGGGGGAGAATTGCTGCCATAACATGGCAGACTCATCAAGTTCTTCAAATTCTCATGAGATAATAGATAGTGGATTTTCATCCTTTCTATTGGGTAGTGGAATGCTCTTCAAGTTCTATTTTACTCTCTCTCTCTCTCTCAATAGCTGGTAGATTTCTGCAGTTTTTGTTATTTTTGCCTTAAAGTATACTGAATACACGGTGCCTCTTCATGGGGTACAATCTTTGTGGGAGTTAATTGTACAAACATCTGTAGCTGATGTGCAAATTCAATAGGTGTTATACCATCTACTCTATCATTTATTATTGATGGAAAATCTGACTCTGACCATTTAGTCCTGATTCCCAAGGCCGATTTAAGCTCTCCTCAGACATGAGGACAATTTGCTGAATACACATGGTGTGTGATCTGGATTACCATGTCAAAATGTTACTCTTAGGTATGGGGGGACACATGATTGTGCTATATTTCTGTCTTTTTGATTTATTCATACAGCATTTTTGTGTTTTATAAAAGTTCCAATGCAATCTTCTTTTGTTGTAGATAAAGATGACTTGTTTTGTGTGCATGCATGCAGGTGTATTATTATTTTTTTTTTTCCTTTTCTTGGGGAAGATAATTAGTTGTTGATGCCTTTTTCTATCTTTGTTCTTGTCTTTGCTTTACTGGCAGACCTATGTGGAGGATATGCAGATGATACTCTCAGATAAAAATTGGAATGTTCAAACTACAGTTTTCTGGGGCCAAAGAGATCGCTGGTTGAACTATGATGGAGTTGAAGATTTCTGCAAGGATTCAAACCATAAGCTTGTAGAACTACCAATGGTACAAAAATATTCTCTTATGCATGTGTATGGTTTGAGAAACTTAGTTTACCATTTAGAAAAATAAAACCAAAACAAAATAAAGGCTATAGTATCGAAGAATTAATAGCTACAATCTTGTGAGTTTTCATGTGCACATTCCAAATTCATATCATTTACTGAACATTGTCATTCATTAAGCTCATTCTCTGCAACAATATTTTCCTCTATAGTTCCCATTTCAATTTTGTTGTCTTTTCCAGCACTGTGAATAGATTTTATAAGCATTATGCTGGATACTCCAACAGTTGTATAGAATTGATTCTTATGGACCTGAGTTCATAGTACCAATACCTAACCTCCCTCATATCATTCTATACATTTATTAGTTTGATAAGTCATGTTTGATTTTGGGCTTGAGAGGGTGGAATAGAAATTTTTGGGCTTTTTTCATTGTTGCTCATTTAGAAGCTTGCATCCTGAAACCAAATCACAACCTCCAAAAATTTCAGCTACCATTTGGGATCATTTTTGAAAACTACATTTACAAAATATTTTTGAGTTCCCTTTATTTTGGTTCTCTTTATGTTCCCTTCATATTTGACAGTCCTTAATTGTTTTCCTGAATTATTGTGCATATTTGTTTAGTCACGCTTTTCTGCTAGTAAACTTATTGCCATATCGTTTTAGTGGTCCTTTGTAATAGATTTGTATATTTAGTTTGCATCTATACTAGAATAAAATGGTTTCCAGAAATTACGAAACTGATTATCATTGCCATATATTTTCAGTTGTTAAGTTTCTTACTATTGTAGAAAACATACAGTTTAATGTTGTGCTCTGTAGGCAGGACATCATGTACAAGAAGATCGTGGTGAAGAACTTGGACAACTCATTTCTAAGGTTATCCGCAAAAGGAGCCAAATTTGACGATACAAAAATGTTGCTTGAGTAAGCAGTGCTCAGCATTCAGTAAATCTTATTTTGCATTTTACAATCCATCCAGTATATTCTTTACAACAACAACAACAACAATAAAGCCTTAGTCACAAAATTTTTAGGCTCAGCTACGATCCTCAACAGATTAGTTAAGGTCTATCATATGTATTCTTTTAACTCTATTCTAACTGAAGTTGCACTCTTTGTTACTTCCTTAATTACATGTCATTTTTTAGTACTTCTACTAATGTTAATTTTGGTTTTCCTCTACTTCTTTAATTCATTATATTTTTTGGAAGGAAAAAACTAGCATATTCATCAAAGATTGAGCGTCCATGTGTTAAAAATCACTAAAAGTTTAGAGAGAGAGAGAGAGAGAGAGAGAGAGAGAGAGAGAGAGAGGAAATGGCATTCCATAAAATGGAGGTTGACATGTAGTATTTATGCTTTGATTAGGACAAGTGTTGTGGGAAAATGTAATTTAATTCACTATGAAGATTTTTCTAGTAGTCAGTTTCTCGAGTGTTAACAGTTAATTAGATTGTTGTAGGTGTTATAGTCAGCTGCATTCTCTTCTGTCCAAAATAAAATAAAATACATAAAATCTGCATAATATTAGTAAATATCAATTATATACTGACCCCTTGGAGACTCGGAGCTGAAGGGGGGCCCAAGTGATATCTTCAAAAAATGCTCTTTCAAGAAATATGAGATCAATTGTAAACATACTTTAGTTAGGATATTAGGATATTTATCTCTGTTTATGGTATCTCTATAATATATAGACATTGCAACAAAATGGTAAATTATATAAGGATGCATTTGGAATTAAAAGATGAATTTGAGAATGTGGGTGAACCGGGCCCAATGGATTGGGCTGACCGTCTAAGTAAGGCCCGTGCGAGGCCCAAGGCCCATTGAGTATGATGAGCCCGGGGTACAACGGAAGGACTGTCTCGGGGCTCTTCACATTGGACCCAACCACTAGCCGAGCACTGGGAGTGCCGCTCAGCCCTTCCCGTGGGGAATCTGGAACAATCATAAAAAAGGCTTATACTCGTTCCGAATGAGGCCAGTGCCCAAGAGCCAATGATTGTGAAAAGAATCCACTACTAAGCCTTAATCGACGTCTGGAACAAGTTCCAAGGGAATCCTCTGAATTCGTGAGGATCCCTTGAGATTCTAAGAGACGTGGGAATACATGAGTGAGTGGGGAATAAAAATGATGGCCATCCCACTCACTCATGGATATAAAAGAGGAACTAGGCCATTGTTCAGGGGGTTGGAAAATTAAGGGTAAGGTGAGTGACCAAGGAAAAACTAGGAAAAGAGGGAAGAAGCAAGGGAACTTGTGAGATATCAAAGCTTGAGAGGGAACAACCAAGTCTGAGTTGAAGCCCCATAAGTAGGATTGAGATAAAGCCCACCAACGAATAAGTTGAGGGTCCAAGTACTTGCATCCACAAGCAGGTCCACAAAGAAATATATATAAAGTTAAAAATGATAAGATTTAGACTAATGAGAATTTACTCCCATTAATTTAAATTTTCAAAATTTGTATGGGTATCTTAAAATCTGCACCAATTTAAATTTTCATTGTGGTGATAGTGATAGTGATAGTAAGGTATCATGGTGTTCGTAGTGATGGTAATATGGTGCTATGGTGGTGGTTTAGGTCATGGTAGTGATTGTGGTAGTGACAGTGTTGGTAATGGCAGTGGTGGCAGTAGTCGCAAAAAAGGGTGATCGTGATGGTGAGTGATGATTGTGGTTCCGTGCACACTGGTGGCAGTGACAATGACAATGGCAATGGCATTGGTGGTGTTGGTGCTACCGGCAATGATGATGATGTTAGTGCTATCAATAATGATGGTGACAGCAGCAACAATGGTAGTGATGATAATGTAAAGAGCAATGGTGGGTTGTATGGGATGGCAATGTTGGTAAAATGTTTGTGAAATGACAGCTTCTTTCTTGATATGAACTTGGGATTTGGATGCTTGAAAATCCCAAATTCAAAATTTTATGGAATTTTGAATTGAAAGACTTGCAATTTCATTTCAAACCCTCGTTATAAAAGGTCATTGAGATTGACTAATACTATCATAAAACAATAATACACTAAAAACGGAACTGATTTGGTTTTCATTCTTGCAGTCTTGAAAATTCTGTGTATTTATTCAAATTATCACAAATAATGAATAGTGAAATTACAAGATAATGATCACAGGACTTGTATACAGTAATATGTACCATATTAGCAATGCCAACTTGCTAAGTATCAGCCATATTTGGGAAGATGTATTTCAGCACTACTTGAACTCTACATAGCAGTTCTGCTGTCCTCCTCCCACTACTTTAGGTCAATGACTGTGTCATCATGTTTATGTCTTCAGCAATCAACTTATCTACGCAAGGAGATAAACAAGGTTCTAAAAAATGAACTAGCTTTTGCCTTGCTGGGGTGGTTTTTGATACGGATCAATCCAGCAATAATCCTCCTTTACTGCTTTTTTCCACCTATTCTTGAAGATCTCTAATTCAACAAAGGACCTCTTTCTCACCTGCAAGTGAGCAATGAATCAAAGAATGAGAAAATCTTATCCTGAAGCAGCCAGGATCATATGAACACCAGTGACTTTCAAGAAGAAGGTGCATCCCCCTTTTTGGATGCATAAATCATCAAAATCATCTGATAATCAAAGAAAGAAAGCCACTGTGCACAATTTATACTGTACATGTCGCATTCATTATGCACTATTTAATTCTCCGGCTAATGGCTTAAGTATATATTAAAGAAGAAAAATGGGCTCCCGATATGCAGGATTTGGGCAGAATAACTTGTTTCTGTGCATAGAAGATGCAGTGAAAGGCTTACCCCAGTTCTACCATTGGATTGATGTGACAGTGATCCTTCCTGCAAATTCAATGCTGCTTATTAGTACCAGTTCAGACAACTAAAGAATGTGATGTGGTATGTTGGGTTTTGATTAAGTACCAATTTCTCTGAACTATGTGAGCTCATATCGTGGGTAGCTTGATTAGGTTCTTCAGTCTGTATATATAATCATCATTATGAATAAGTAGCGATAGAAAAATTACACAACTGGATTAGTTAGAGAGCGAGAGAGAAGTTTTTACAACTAAAAAATAATAATTTATAATTTAGTCATGATTTTGGATGTAATCCTAATGTGAAGATTTAATTAATTACAACTACTTAATGCTCTCTCTATTATGAGTCCCCATGATTAAAACACTTAAAAAATAAAATTTTCCTTATATGGGAACCAATAAAATTTTACTAAGAGAATAAAATGCAGAAAAGATGACGAAAACAGGATAGAGAAAAGTTCTAGAAAAATATAAGGACTTAAAAGAGGAAAGGAAGTCTCAGACAAATGATAAACACGGGTGAATCTTCTATGGTCAAGATCCCCATTCTTGGATAGAACTCCTTATGATGATCTTGGTTATAATGTGACATGATGTGTACCAATGTGTTATATGGTCTCATCTAATAACTAATAAAGGACTAAAGACAACATCCAATACTTAAACAATGGTGGCAATGGAAGGTTGGACATATGATTCCCTCGATAACAAACGGATTTATGTACCATTCTTTAGAACATTCGAAACTCAGCCTTTCCCTCCTTTTATTTAGTTATCCATGATCTTTAACTAAAGCTCATTTAGCTCCCACTATGCAGCCCCAATAATAATATTTCTGGTAAATAATGGCAAACGACACAAGAAACAGAAGAAGAACATAAAATGGACTGATGAAGATCCAGCAAGAGCATCTGCATTAAAGAAAAAAGCCAGGGAAAGCAAGATATTTTACCCTCAAACATAAATTTACACACAAGAGAGAAGGTATTCATTCAAAAAATTTTAAAAAGAAAGGGGGAAAAATAAGGAAGAAGGGAAGGACGATCTCCATATATTTCAAGTCGAAGGTGTCCATCATAGCCACATAGGTGTGTGTGTGTGTGTGTGTGTGTGTGTGTAGTGAGTTAAAAAAAAAAAAAAAAAAAAATTTATAGACAATGAAGTTATACACCATGCAATAAGTATGGTCCAAGTCACCCTAATGCCATTGGGTTGACATGCCCCTTGCGTCAAGCACTCTAAATTTCACATTGACCAAAAGAAGTATCAATTCAATCAGCATTCAACCCCAAAACAAATGTCCTTTTTTATTCGACAGAACAAATTGTTCAGCCATGGCAAACTATAGGGTACTTGATATGTATGGGAGGAGCTGTGATCAAAAAGTAGCCTAGATGTTATGTTAGACTCATGCAAGCATGTAGCATGGCTTTTAGCTCTGATAAAGGCAATACAAACTAAAGTAACCAGCTATAACAATGTATCTAGCTAAGTGATCAAACAAGAAGATATTTGGTTGTGTATAAATAAAGTTTCCACTATGGAAACATGTGTCTCAAAGTTTATTTGATTCAAGTTAAGAAGCAGAAGTAAATTAAGGAAGAAGAACATGGATGGAAGTAATGAGGAAGGACACAATTATTAACATTTAATTGATAATATAGCCTTAGATACGCTAATTTCAGCCCATCCCAGCACTATTGGGACTATGAATTAGTTGAATTAGTAATAAAAGAGTTCTAACCTTATTTGCCACTGAACCCCCTAGCGTGGGTAAACCATAATGGATGATGTACTCGGAATCAACAATACCAATGTTTTTGGTTCGATCACCCTGCTTTGCACATAAGAAATTTGCTCAAGGTATGAACAACTTGAAATATGTTTGTGCGCGTGTGTGGTCATAAGATGGGAAAATTGCCTGTGCACAGTAACCAAGTTGAAAATCCAGGCCCCACGCATGAACTAAGTCATTCTGTCCAAACATTAGGGGAAAAAATATAAATTAGTGGCAAAATTTTGTAAAGCCCTATGTTTATCCATCTTAGAGAAGTTACTGATATTGTTAAAATTTTGTTCATTAGACCAAAATCTATTATTGATAGGTCAAGTCCAGGTCATACTGTCCAGCCAAACTGATAAGAAAGAAACACTCAATCTTGTATTCAACAGTTCAAGTTAAGGCCATACCTGAATCATATGCCACACACAGTGCCAGGATGCTCTTGAGAAAACAGGAGCCATCATTTCCACCCACCTGTCATATTTCACAAACTAAAGATCAGCACAATAACTGATAACCTTCAACTGTTGGATACACATACATACATGCATTCATATGTACGTATATATATGTATATACGCATAATTGTTTGTGTTTGTGTGTAAAGTAGCAAACCAAAAACGAGCTGCATTCAAATTCGCTACCCTGTGCATGGAGGCTCTGTGCTGTTTGCGTCACACTTCCTTCCACCTCCAATCAACTTGTTTATCTTCCTGTTAACCAGTGCAAAATCAACCACGACATAGTCTTGTATTAGAAGAAACCATACTGAGAAATTCAGTTTGATCAAAGCCAAGTAGTTTTCATCATGACACCCAAAATGACAAAACATATGACAGTTATACATAAAAATCATGAAGACCTGCCACCAAAATTTATATAATAGTCAAATGAATAAATAGAGATGAGACATTAATTCAGCTCATTCTGAAACATCATTTTCTTGGAAAAGATTAGGGAACCTGTGTACTTTTGATCTGCTTTCTCTCGCTGTGAGATGATGATGCACCTCTGATATATTAGGATCAAGTGCTGGCTGTGATATCTCAAGCCCTTCTTCTTTAATAATTTTAAGATATCTGCAAGGAAGACATTTACCCAAAATTGAGCCAAACTGAGGTTTATGTGAATACATGAACCCACAAGCACATACAGATTATGTGTGTCATATTTATGACACTGTTTTATGTTGACATTCCATTGACAAATTATGAAATAAAAAAGTTAATATTTTATACTATCATTATTATTATTTTCAAATGATAAACAACCAGATGCACAAATCTGTTAACACTTCCAACATACATGCATCTATGTACTCGTTCATACATGCATATATGACATATGTACAGCTACAAACAAATCATCATAAATACTAAGTACACAGCCATTTACATATACATACATACATGCATACATGCATAATCACAAACTCATACTGACCCAAAAACTACAAACTCATAAAAATGCATATTTACCTTCCAACATTAAAATTTTCAATTCCAAGGTCTTCATCCCATAGGAAGATGTAGGCATACTCAGACACAATATCTGGATGTAAGAACCGCTTGGCAAACCACCTAAGTCATTGAAAAAAAAATTATATTCCAGTATGATGACTAGACACATCTGAACAATCATAAATCTTTCTGTTATTATTATTATTATTATTATTATTATTATTAGCTAATAAAAGTTACCACTTAGTTTGATTGACGGCAGAAACATGTATGGCACGATCACTCCAGTATAAATCTCTCCAGTCATCCACAATGGCATCATAATGGAAAAGCATCACGACAAAATCACTGGACAAAAACTGTAATTTGGGTTGAATAGGAAATTAGATTTAATGAATTCCAAGACAATCAAAGTAACAAGAGCATGGCTTGTCACCTTCTTTACAATTTTATTCACACTTTCTTTTTGCTTTATCCCAGCTGCAATAGCCAATAAGTTCATCGATGACTTTGATTTCTGGATAGAAGTAGAGTGGAGAACAGGTAGAAGACAATAAAGAGCAGAATTTACAGAAAGAAATATTTTCTCTCAGAATTTATTTTTGTAATTATGTTTCAAGTTTCTGAAGTGTAACTTTTCTTTGGTCAGTGGAATGTTTTATGCTATTTATTGTCTTCCTTTCTTTTAAAAAAATTGAATTGAATGTTTTCTCAAAGTGATAACTAACAATCAATATCTCACTTGATTGGAAGTAGGATCCTGTAAATTATAATTCTAAAGAGAATTTGATCCTAAAAGCTTTGCGCCTGCAATCTAAGGTAGAAATTTGTATCATCAAACCTCCGGTAGACCAACTGAGACCTATTATTTCCCCATCTCTTGAAAAATATAAAAACAAAATGCAGAAAGCAAAAACAAAAGAAAATATGATAGCAAAAAATAACTTCTCCTCTCAAAGATTGTCTCTACAAGCAAGTTTTAAGATGGAAAAATAATATTTCTGTGCCTACAGTTCATGTGCACAATCAACAAGAAAGGAAGCAACAAAAATTTCTCCTTCTCTGACCTAGATTTTCCAGTAAGATGATTTTCTATCCTTAGATATTCCTTAAATCAGAGGGGGTGAAAAGGCAAAGTAAAAACTGCATGGCCCTTTAGTAAAATGACTAAAAGTAACGCAATCTGCAAGGCCATATTACTAAGAGAGCGACAAACCTTTTTATCCAGGGGGCCCCATAATGATCGCATTTCCAAGTCAGAAGTCTTGGAAACAATACCCTTAGGCAGTGATTCACTTCCTTGTGGCCTGCACTGAGTCTAAATACAAATGGATGTGCATATAAGAATAGAAAAGCTAATCAGTACATGCTAGAACAAGGAGCAAATTATGCTTTTAAATTGGTTTTGGATGGTAGCAGTATACCTCACACGTCTTCAATCTTGTATTCTGCATAGCATCAATGAATCCCCTTGACAAAAACCTCTGTGCAAAGATGGCCCGGTTATTACTCTTAGAAGCCATGTTATTTATTTGGGTCTAAGAATATTTATGAACAGGATTGATATGTTCATTAGAGCTGGTATACATTGGCAAGTGAACTTATATAGCTTTCTTGTATAAGATATGAATGAAGATATGTCAAGTGTAAGTCCATAATAATATGGTGGAAAATGCCTCTAAACCCAGAAAGCAAACTAAACATACCACAGTACTCTAATACTAAGTAAATTTATGCAATAAACATGGAAACGAGAGTATGTTTTACCTCTTTGTAAGCTGTGACTACAAATGCACTCCCTATGAAGAAGCCTGCAGAAAGCAAAAACAGCATGCAAAGGAACCTGCATCTAAATGTTCTCTGCCTCCTAGGCTCCACCATTAAAGCTATCTAAAAGCAAAGAGGAAACAAAAAATATTAGCCCAAGAAAGGGGATAACATGGAATGCATTAATTGAAATAATACACTTAGAAAGACTGATTCTTTTGACATACAGGTTTAAAGTAGTATTCTCAGTCATCTGTACTCATTTTTTTTCTTGTTAACTGAAAGAATTTGTATATTTCGATGTACAACAACAACCAAAACTTAGTCCCATGAATCCAAGTTTTACTAAGGAAACAAATAAATGAAAGAAGATTTACAATTGAGAGATCCACTATCAGGTGTTATTGAATTCATGATAAATTAAAACACACAGAGGAATAAAATGAGCACTGTGGAGTGAGTATCCACACAAAATTTGAATGTGACTTTCTTGCTAAAATGGGGACTAATAATCAGAAGCTTTCAATAGGACCATGTTCACTTCCCAGTTAAGCTAGTTCAAATCTCCTACTGCAATCTAACTTGTTAAAATAAATAAATTTAAAAAAAATTATTTAAAAAAAAAAAAAAAACAAACAAACAAACGAGTGAGAACATTACAATTTACCTCCATGTGATTTGGCCCTATTACAATTTAGTCCTCAAACTTTCAATAGCTAAAATTGACACCATTAGTTTTGGTCTAAAATAAAACCGAAGTACCTCTAACAATTTTATTTTAACCCAATCCTTAAGGGGTTAAATGTAACAATTGAAAAAACTTGTGGGACTAAATTGTGATTAGGCCAAACTATAAAGGGTAAATTTTTATGTACAAAATGAAAAATTTGTTCATCCAAACGGTAAATGTAGAAAACTCAAAATTTGAAAACTAAATTGTGATAGGTTCAAACTACAACAAAATTGAAGAAACTATATGGTAGTACTTTTAAGGAAAAGGAGGTGTCCTTTTAACTTGTAATGCCCACGAATGATCACATTATAATAAAAACTGCATTTAGGATATATGAACTCCCAACCGAATTGAAGAACCTATATATATAGTTCTGATTATATTCATGAACAGTAAATAAATACCAAAAAAAAAAATGTCATAGTAATGAAACAGAGAGTTAGATAGTTAAAGACTAAGAGGGTCTTACAGAATTTGACGTCTTCATGTGAACATTTCAGCAGAACACAACAGAGAGCAAATTCTAGAGATATATATAATATAGTATAGTATAGCCAATGTTATTAGACTATGATATAATATGAAATAGTCAAATAGATACATATGTTTGTTGTTGTATTCTAAGTTTAAAAAAGTCGTGCAGAAGGTTGAGCAGTGTTTAAGCTACTTGAAGCTACAAAAGTTGCCAACAAAGTAAGGAACCTCACGTGTATCTCGAATCTCCAGACAACAATGGATACAACGAAAGGCGCGTGAAGACATAAGTCGAGCACCGTTAATTATGTTGTGTGTGAACCACCACATCTAAAATCATAATTGACACAATTTTTCAAGTGGTGTGTATATACGGTGTGTACAATTTCTCCTTATAAATTTTTTTTTTAAGAATATTAAGTATTTTAACACACACGAAAATGAGAGTAGGTCTTAAAAAAACTGTCAGTGTTGTATATCCAAAATGGCCTAACTCTTGGATATACAGCACAAGTTTTAAACATCTTTAACTCACACTTATTTTCCGATGTAGGATTAACCTACTTTTTTTTTTCTTTTGAGAATACTAAGTATTTTAACAGACACACAGATTATATTATTTTGTTTGAACTTTCTAACTTTATATATATATATATATATATATATATATAAGTGCTGAAATTCAGTAGCTCTTTACATTGTGTAAGCAAGTGGAATCATTCTCAAATTCACTACAATTCATTTATGGGAAAAGTTAATGAATGCTCTAATGGAATTGATTTAGGAAAAATTTTTAGAAATTTTTCATGGAAAAAAAACAAATAACTTTTTGATAAAATTTTGTATTTTCCATCAAAGTGATATTTAGACTTTTCTAAAATGATCTATTAACAAATGTCCTAAGAGCACCCATTAAGGATGCATGCAAGGCATAGTAATTGGGTCATTATGGCTTTAGTATTTAAGGGTGAGAGAGTGTTTGAGGATGAGAGTGAGACTATGTAATTACCAAGGCTCAAATTAGGAGAATTATCCATCTTTCTCCCAACACCCTTCCACATAAGACTCTCTCATTAAGTGAGACATCATTAGTTACTCTTTCCACCTTTCTCTTCTCTTCTATTTTGGCATACCTAAAGGGCAAGGATTTGCTACAAACTATGCTGCAACAACTATTGCAAAATGCACACATGTCAAGTGACTATTTTGTGAAAAGTTCAATTTTGACAATGAAGTTTTCATTTAAATATAAGCCTGGACAGGTGTCTATCTGAGGCATTGACACGTGCATTTTTGCAGGAGTTGCGGCAATTTAGTTTGCAACAAATCCTTGCCCTTTACATAAACCCATTACTCTTTTCATCTCTTACTATTCTCCTTCGGGTGAGATCTTGAAGAAGCACAAGGAGTATCTCAACCTTCCCTTACTACAATTTTTTTTCCCTCACAAAAATATATAAGGTAAATAGCAAATTACACCCTTAAAGTTTGGGTGTGTTTGAATTTTACACCCCGAAGGTTCAAAATTTGGCATTTATACCCTGAAATTTGAGGGTGTTTAATTTTACACCCTAATGTTTCAGAATTTGGATTTTATCCCCTAAAGTTTGGGGTGTTAGGATTTTACAACCCTAAATTCTAAAACTTTAGGGTGTAAAATCCAAACACCCCCGATGAAGCCAAAATCGTCAATTGGGTCACTCGTCCAATCCGGAGCTTTAGACAATCTTGTAGGAAGATAAAGAGAGATAGATCGAAGAGACCACCGAGTTGTGCCCAGTGGAGGAGCCTCTGATGCTTAAGTTAGTATCACCCTATATTTCTCGTATTTAGATAGTTTGTTGTAGCTTTTGACATACTTTAGTAAATGAGACAGATTGTCCCTTTTATAGGTGACTTAGGTAGCTATTGGGCATAAATGAGGGTGATTATTACCCTAATTGTAACGTTCTTTGTCTTGATGAGAGGGTTTAAGACATTTGATGATCGTTATTGAATGTGTTGGGCAGTTACTCATCTATCTTTGATAGACTACGAATGACGCAATGACTGTCCATTAAGATGGACAACCTTAATAATTTTTATGGACTCATCAACCCCTAAACTTTAAGATATAAAATCCAAACACTCCTAAAATTTAGGAGCTAAAATTCAAATTTTAAAATGTTAAGGTGTAAAATCCAAACACCCCCAAACTTCAGGGGGTAAAATCCAAATTTTGAAATTTTAAGGTGTAAAATTCAAACACCCCTAGACTTTAGGGGTGTAATTTGCAATTTACCCAAATATATATTTGCAAGGGTGTTGTACAATCCTCAAGAAGGTCTTGTCACTAAAAGCCATTTTCCTTGTAATGTATGCATTAACATATTTTCACATGCTTAAGCATCATCCATTATCACGTAATACATATTGAAACACTCTCTTATTATCCTATGTTAATTCATTTTTAAATCATCACTTGTTCATGCATTTCAAGATTTTTGCATCTTATTGTTACTTAAAGTATATGTTAACTTCAATTTAGAATCTAATATCAATATTTTTCATATTATGTTTCGTCCATTTAATTTTCATTTTTTTTAATAATTCGATAGTTACAACGAGGAAAGATAATTTAAACTCTGGATGTCTTTGTCAAAAATTTCAAAAAGTGTCTACTAATTGAGTTACATCACTCTTTGCATGTGATGTGTAGTAAATGTCATTGTTCCATTGTTTTGGTAGTTTCCTTTTGCTATTCATAGTAATATTATATTCAATTTATGATTTGGATGAGTAAGTGAATTATATTGACCAATAAATAATGGCAGAGTAGGAACCAAGGGGACAATTTCTCCTCGTCCCACCAAAATTTTATTTGTATTTTATTTTTTATATGTTTATTTTATATACAAAGTTTCATCGGAAAAAAAAAATATAAAGAATATATTTCCTATCTTATCAGTGTTCTTTAAGTTTTGAAAGTTAAACAAGGATAGGCACCCAAAAAAAAAAAAAACAAAACAAAACAAAACAAAAGGAAAGGAAAGTAAAGAAGCAAAAGTTTTAATCAAAGAAAAGAAAGTATACTATTACATTCTATGATTTTAAAAAGTGTTAAGAGCTTAAATTCTTTATATATTATTTTGTATATTTTCATTAAAATGAATGTATAATTAATAAAATTTGAAATTAGTTGTATAATAAATTCATAATTTTGATATTATTTTAAATTAACCTCAAAAGGTTTAGACAAACAAATGATTACTCTATGTCTATGATTTAAAATGGGCAGCTCAGACCATTTCCCTCCTCACCCTTCAGACCTCAAGCACTTTGTGTATAGAGGCATACCAATTCAGCTACAAGGCTCTAGGTTTAAAATTATTTTTAAAATATTTTATTACTTTAACAAATGCTGATATAAGCTATACTTGAAATTCATAACTATGGAAAAATGTCATGACA
Source organism: Lithocarpus polystachyus (assembly GCA_033629205.1). NCBI lineage: Eukaryota > Viridiplantae > Streptophyta > Magnoliopsida > Fagales > Fagaceae > Lithocarpus > Lithocarpus polystachyus. Next base: position 56,851,212 of record CM066170.1, on the reverse strand, counting down.
CTTCCTGAACTTTGGGATAGTTGCACTTACACCATTAAACTTTTATTTTAGCCAATTTAGTAGATGGACTTTAATTCATATAGCAAATAGTCTCCCTTAACTTTTTCTTTAACCAAATTAGTACATAAACTTTTATATCGTAGCAACAAGACCCTCTTTTAATTCTTTTTTTTTTTTTTAATGTGGCCAATTAACCTCTTTTTGCACCAAATCATTAAAAGAATGAAAATGAATTTTTGCAGCAACATAAAAGTTAGAGTGGTCTATTTTTACAATTCTAAAGTTTATGTACTTAATTTCCTAAAATAAAAGTCCAAAGTCGGGGTGCAAATACAACGACTCCAAAGTTTAGGGGATGTCAAGGCATTTTACCCCTCATAATTATTAAAAATCATAGCCTTGAACTTATAGGTGGAATATTATTTAGAAAAAGATAAACACCATGTATTTGTATATTAAAAAATCTAAACAAATGAGCATAATATAATTGATATTGTAGACACTCAATTTTGCACCCATGATTTAATCAAGGAAGATGACTAGAGTGGCCATTCATATACCCAAAATTCATGATTGCATTACATGCATTAATTCATTCATTACATATCATAAAAATGATCTTAAGATTCTAACGGTCACAACAATATGTTCGATTTCCAAATCGGACCGTCGGATTGGAAGATATTGCATAATCAGGTTTGCACGGTCTGCATGTATTTTATTTATGTAAAACCAACCACAAATGATTAATTTAAATTAATTCTGATTGGCTAGACAATTTAATGAAATATGAAATTTTCAACATAAAAAAGTGGTTACTTAAAAATTGTCAAGCAAAATTTATCCAAAAAATAATAATAATTAAAGTTTTGAACAAGTTATGGGGGTCAACAACAAAAAAAAAAAAATCAAAGATGGAAGGAAAGCAACATGGAAAGGGAAATGGTTAGTTGCACTTGCAACACGTCACCTAAAAATAAGGGAATTGACATCACGAGTCCAAAATAATAAAAAAAAATTATAACAAAATACCTATAAAACCCCACACTTCAAAAGAAGCGGATTAGCTGCAAACTACCTGAAAAGTTGAAATAAAGTGGCACGGCTGAACATGAAATTAGGTGATGGGGATCTGGAAGGCGCCGTCAGCTTCACGAGGCTGACGGCATGGTGATGGACGGCCTTAGCTCCCGTCACCTTAGATCAACTCCCCAGCACGACCCGACGGGATAATCCGCACGTATCGACGAGGTGAATGGGTGACGGGAGAAAGCTGAAGGGGTCAATGCCTGCCTTGTGATGTACGCTACTACTCAAATAGATAATTTGCACTCCACGCAACAGGGGATGGCTCCGGTAAGGGAAGAATTCCGTAAGGAACACATATTAGGGTATGGTTCCGGTCAGAGGTTATCTCCTCAGACACGCCAAAGGTCCCAACTCTACACCACTATAAATACCCCCGACCCTCATGAACAAAGGTACGCATGCTTCTACCCTGACTCTGGCACTCTGGAGTTATGAGCAATACTAACTTAACCGTCTGAGAGTCGTTGGCCGGTACCATACCGGTACCTCCCTTTGAAGTTCTTTCTACTTGTGCAGGTTTACTCGGAACGCGTGAAGACCTTGCAACTTACTGAGTTGTTTCTTGGCATCATCAGTTGGCACCGTCTGTGGGAAGCACACGTACGTAGGCTGTGTTCTGTGCTTTCCGGACAAAGAGTTGCATGGTACTCACGCGTTCAAGGGTTACCACCATGAACGATCAAGGCAACGAACAACGCACCACGGCCCTCGAGAGACAAGTCCAGACTCTGGCGGCCGCGGTGGAATGCCTCACGAAACGTAACAATGATTTGGAAGAACAGCTATTGCGGAGGAACACGACGGTTGACAACCAGGGAGAAAATGAGGAAAACAGCGCCCAGGAGAGGGATCATGGAGGCCCAGAAGGAAGCGACACATTGAGCCGACCTGACGGGCAAGGGACGAGCCGTCTGTCGGCCGCCGACAATGTTCCGTCTAGCGTTGCCGAGGAAATGCGGTTGATGAGGGAGCGTATGGACTTTATGATGAACGCCCTCAAAGGACGAGTGTCCAGCGACCTCGACGACCTCGTCCACCGCACAGACTCTCCCTTCACCACACCCGTCATTTTGTTCTCCACACCGCCAAAGTTCCACATGCCCCAGATAGAAAGCTACGACGGTTCCAAGGATCCACTAGACCACTTGGAATCCTTCAAGACATTGATGCACTTGCACGGCGTACCGGACGAAATTATGTGTCGGGCCTTCCCGGCGACGCTAAAAGGCTCCGCAAGGACCTAGTTCGACAAGCTGACGCTCGGCTCTATCGGTTCCTTCAGGGAGCTGAGCGCTCAGTTCGCTACACATTTCATTGGGGGGCACAGATACAAAAAATCCACCGCGTGCTTGATGAACATTAGGCAGCAGGAGGATGAGACGCTCAGGTCATACATAGCCCGCTTCAGCAAAGAAGCACTTTCGATCGATGAAGCGGACGATAAAATACAGGTCGCCGCGTTCACCAACGGGCTAAGGAAGGGTAAATTCTTGTTCTCTCTATACAAGAATGACCCGAAGACTATGTCGGACGTATTTTACAGGGCAACGAAGTACATGAACGCGGAGGATGCATTGCTGGCCCGGGAAGAGAAGCCTCCCAAGAAAAGGGAAAGACAAGAAGCAGCACGACAAGACAAGGGGCGAAAGGTACCCAGGACAGTAGAAGGCCGAGACAATAGACGCCCGAAACCCCCTGCGGGTAAGTTCACGAGCTTCACCCCGTTGACGGCCCCGATCGATCAAGTCTTGATGCAGATCAAGGACGACGGGTCCTTGACGTTTCCAGGGAAGCTAAAGGGGAACCCAAACAGACGCCCCAAAGACAAATATTGCCGCTTCCACCGAGACCACGATCACGAAACCGCTGATTGTTTCGATTTGAAGCAGCAGATTGAAGCCTTGATTAGGCAAGGGAAGTTACAGAGGTTCGTCAGCCGAGAAAGAACAGAAGCGCCCCGACAGGAACAGGTTTCCCACCGAGACAACGAGCGCCCCAGACCACCTATAGGGGACATAAGAATGATTGTTGGAAGTGCACCAGCCGTCGGTTCAACAAAGAAGGCTCTGAAATCTTACCTCAGAGCAGTTTAGAATGTTCAGGCTGCGAGCCTAGTCCAGAAAAAGCCACGAATCAATATCCCCATTATGGAGTTCACGGAAGAGGATGCCCAGCGCCTTCATCATCCGCACGACGACGCCCTCATTGTCAACGTCCGGATAGGAGACTATAACACATACCGGGTCTTGATCGACAACGGAAGCTCCTCGGATATCCTCTAATATCCGGCGTTCCAACAGATGCCAATCGACAAAGAACGCTTGATCCCCACAAAGGCCCCGCTCACCGGGTTCGGAGGGACAAGAGTATACCCCCTCGGCTCAATTACGTTGCCTGTCACTATCGGGGAGTACCCTCGGCAGGTCACTAGGGACGTTACCTTCCTCGTCGTTGATTGCTCTTCTGCCTACAACGCAATCATAAGACGACCCACCCTCAACGCTTGGAAGGCTGCAACCTCGACCTATGCCTTAAAGGTCAAGTTTCCCACCGAGCATGGCTTGGGGGAGCTATGGGGAGACCATGTAGCCGCGCGAGAATGCTACGTCGCGATGGTAAAGATGGACAGCCAATTACAGGCAATGAACATTGAGCAGAGAGCGGGGGCAGAACCTGTAGAAGAGCTGGAAGAAATAATATTAGACGAGTCTCAGCCTGACAGAACCACCAAGATAGGCACTCTCAGCAGCCCTACGGCTCACTAGGCGCTCGCGGCCTTCCTCAAGAAAAATCAAGATGTATTCGCCTGGAGTCATGAGGACATGCCGGGCATCGACCCGTTCATCATGGTGCACAGGCTGAACGTGTCGCCCACCTACACGCCCGTACGACAGAAGAAGAGGGTGTTCACCCCAGAGCGAGACAGAGCGGTAGCCGAGGAGGTCGGCAAGTTGCGAGAAGCAGGATTCATTCGGGAAGTGTACTACCCCGACTGGCTAGCCAATGTGGTGATGGTCAAGAAAGCTAGCGGGAAGTGGTGGATGTGTGTAGACTTCACGGATCTGAATAAGGCGTGCCCCAAGGACAGCTACCCCCTCCCTCGAGTCGACACACTGGTAGACTCTACGGCCCGGCACCAGCTGCTAAGCTTCATGGACGCCTTCTCGGGGTACAATCAGATACGGATGGATGTGACAGATCAGGAGAAGACCTCGTTTGTCACCAGCCAGGGCCTTTTCTGTTACAAGGTGATGCCGTTCGGACTAAAGAATGCGGGCGCCACATATCAGAGGCTCATGAACAAGATGTTCGCCGAACAGATAGGGAGGAACGTCCAGGTGTATGTCGATGACATGTTAGTAAAAAGCAGAAGGAAGGAAGACCACCTGAAGGACCTCGAAGAAACATTCGACACCCTTCGTTCCTACAACATGAAGCTCAACCTGGAAAAGTGCGTGTTTGGAATGGCGGCGGGAAAATTTCTAGGCTTTATGGTGTCTCAAAGGGGCATCGAGGCCAACCCAGATAAGATCCGAGCCATAATGGAGATGGCCCCCCCAAAAAACACGAAGGAGGTACAAAGCTTGAATGGAAAGGTCACCGCCCTGAACCGGTTCGTGTCAAGGGCGACGGACAAGTGCCTTCCCTTCTTCCGTACGCTGAGGAAAGCCTTCGAGTGGACGGACGAATGCCAAAAAGCGTTCGAAGAACTGAAGGCGTATCTCTCTTCACCTCCATTGCTCAGTCCCGCGCAGCCGGGGGAGGCACTATTCCTATACCTGGCTGTCTCCCCGACAGCAGTCAGCACGGCCTTGACCAGGGAGGAAGACAAGGTCCAGAAGCCTGTGTATTACACAAGCCGGGCGTTCCGCGGAGCAGAAGGAAGATACCCGCCTATGGAGAAACTCGCCTTCGCCCTGATCACTACAGCCCGCAAGCTTAAGCCGTATTTTCAAGCTCATACGATAGTTGTCTTAACCGACAAACCCTTGCGACGGGCAATACACAACCTCGAAGCGGCTGGTCGCCTGGCCTTATGGGCGATCGAATTGACTGAGTTCGACATCAGGTACAGCCCGCGCACCGCCATCAAGGGGCAGGCTGTCGCTAATTTTATCGCCGAATTCACAAGTGGCGAAGACCAGGGGGCAGACAAGCACCTTTTATGGACCTTACATTCGGACGGATCGTCGACCAGGCGGGCCAGGGGGGTAGGTGTTGTACTCCGCTCCCCCGAGGGAGATCAGATCGAATGCATGGTTCGCCTGGATTTCCCCACTACCAATAATGAGGCGGAATACGAAGCGTTGATAACTGGGATCGATCTCGCCAAAGCGGCAGGGGCCACAAAAGTAGTAGTCTACTACGACTCTCAGGTCGTCGTCAACCAAGTAAGCGGAGACTATGAGTGTAGAGGCGACAGAATGAGGAGGTATCTTGACCAAGCAAAGAAAATAGTGGATGAGCTTAGGGCAGAAGTGGTCCAAATACCTAGAGAAGAAAATGAGCAAGCCGACCGCCTTGCCAAAGCCGCCTCTTCAAAACACGTGACTGCCCCCGACAATGTGCTTTCTTTTGTGCAAGTGTCGCCACTGATAGACCTTGTCAGTGTGCAGGAAATAGGCTCTGAGGGTAATTGGACCACGCCACTACTCTTCTATCTCAAGGATGGCGCCTTGCCAGACGAGAAAGAAGCCGCCAGAAAGCTGAAGGTCCGAGCCGCAAGGTTCGTATTAATGAATGACGTCCTATATAAAAGGGGTTTTTCTCGCCCGTACCTGAGGTGTTTGGGCCCCGAGGAAGCAGATTATGTCATGAGGGAAGTCCACGAGGGGGTCTGCGGAAACCACTCAGGATCACGATCACTGGTGCACAAGCTGATTCGGGCGGGATATTACTGGCCCACTATGCAAAAAGACGCCCAAGCCTACGTCAAAGCCTACGACAAATGCCAAAGGTTCAGCAACATCGTCAGACAGCCGCCCGAAGAGCTGACATCCATGACAGCCCCATGGCCGTTTGCTCAATGGGGACTAGACATCATGGGACCCTTCCCAACGACTATGCGGCAGCTGAAGTTCCTGATTGTAGGCATAGACTACTTTACAAAGTGGGTAGAAGCTGAAGCTCTGGCTACCATTACGGAGAAGAATGTGCGGAGCTTTGTCTGGAAGTCCATCATATGCAGATTTGGGATCCCTAGGGTCCTAGTCTCGGACAATGGCAAACAGTTCGACAACGGCCCCTTCCGAGAATTCTGCTCACAGCTGGGGATAAAAAATCACTACTCCTCCCCCGCCCACCCCCAAGCCAACGATCAAGTCGAAGTAACGAACCGATCCTTGCTTAAGATTATCAAGACTCGGCTCGAGGGGGCAAAGGGGATATGGCCTGAGGAACTACCCAGCGTACTTTGGGCGTATAGGATGACGGCAAGGACCCCAACAGGAGAAACTCCATTCCGGCTAACCTACAGAAGCGAAGCAGTCATCCCGGCCGAAGTAGGACTCTCGACCTACCGGGTGAATGCCCACGACGAAGGCAGGAATGATGAGGCATTGCGCCTACGGCTGGACCTAATTAACGAAGACAGAGCAGTAGCTGAACAAAGACTCGTGCGGTACCAAGATCGCATGGCCAAGCACTACAACTCCCGGGTCAAGCACAGGGACTTTCGGGTCGGAGACCTTGTTCTAAGAAGAGTCATGGGCGCCACCAGAGACCCTGCCCAAGGAAAGCTCGGCCCCAACTGGGAAGGACCCTACCGAGTCACATCATGGCATCGAAGAGGCACCTACCACTTGAAAACGCTGGAAGGACAGACACTACCCCATCCATGGAACGCCGAGCACCTACGAAAGTATTACCAATAAGAAAAGAGTGGCAGCTCCTACTTGTATGCTTAAATGTATTTTGGGAACTCAAAGGGTACCTTTTTTCTCGTCTTAAAATTTATGCAAAGCTCAGAAATTTATTCAGTCTCTCCTGTACTGTGTTAAGTGTTGGACCTTAAAACATGCGAAGTACTAAAGTCGACGGTACCAGAACCGACGGCCCAAAGCGACAACGTCCTAAAATCTACAAGGCATAAAAGCGTCAAGCATCAAAGCTGACGGCTTAGAAGCTAACGTCCTAAAATCTACAAGGCATAAAAGCGTCAAGCATCAAAGCTGACGGCTTAGAAGCCAACGTCCTAAAATCTACAAGGCATAAAAGCGTCAAGCTAGAAGCTGACGGCTTAGAAGCCAACGTTCCAAAAATCCACAAAGCATAAAAGCGTCAAGCTAGAAGCTGACGGCTTAGAAGCCAACGTTCCAAAAACTACAAGGCATAAAAGCGTCGAGCACCAAAGCTGACGGCTTAGAAGCCAATGATTCTAAAAAACTACAAGGCATAAAAGCGTCGAGCACCAAAACTGACGGCTTAGAAGCGAACGATTCTAAAACCTACAAGGCATTAAATCGTCAAGCATAAAAGCTGACGGTTTGGAAGCCAACAAAAAGAATCTACAAGGCATAAAAACCTGTCAAGCTTATAAGATGGCGATCCTTAAGCTGACGGTATAAAAAGACAATCCTAACCAAAGGGTGTAATTCTACCCTAATTCGATAAAAAGGCGCGAGCCCATTAAACGCAAGTTGACGGCTGCGCCCTGAAGTAATCTTAAAGCTCGCGAAGGCATGATCCAAGGCAGACGACCCCGTTGGAAGGTCGTAATTTAGTGTAAAAAGCATTAAAAGTCCTAAGTAGGGCTACCGTGAAGCAACGAGAAGAAAATCATACATAAGTCTTTGAATGAAAACAACACATTGCAAACGATAAAGATAAATTAGCGTATTACAAGAATATTGTTCTTACAAAAGCCCTCAAAATGACGGGACACCAATTACAAAAGAGTAGAGAAAAAGAAAAGGAAAATTCTATAAGGATCAAGCAACGGGGGCGTCAAGCACGGCCTCATCGCCTTGAAGGGGGTCTTGGACTGCAAGAAAGCCCTAAAAGCCAGAAGGATCAGATGACAGGAGTTTTTAAGCGCCGGACGGATCAAGAGCCGGCTAGGCAAGGACGATACTGTCGGCCTTCTGATGCGTCCCAGACTCGCTGAGAGTGTCATCGTCCGCCCCGACGATGTTGCCCACAGGTGTTGACGGCACTGGATCGTCCATCGACACCCTCGACAAGTCCAAGTGAGGATAGAGAGACTTAACCTGTTTGAGGCAGTCCTCAAATCCTTCACCGTAGTACTCGGCGCAGGCATCGACGAACGTCTAAGACGTCTTGAACTCGGTGACGGCATCAGCCTTTGCCGTCTCCACCTGGCCTAGCAGAGACGTCAGTTCCTTCTCTGCCGTCGTCTTGGCCTCCCTCTCCTGCTCCAACTGACGGGCTGCCTCCTCCAATTTTTCTTTTAGCACCTTTATCTCCCCGTTCAGAGTACGGCAGGCGTCCTTATACTGGTCCAGCCCGTCAGACAGATTCGTAATGCGCTTTGTCTGACGAGCCATCAGCTCCTCATTCTTGGCCCCTTTGACCTGCATGGCCCTCATGCGCACCATAGCCTGAAAAATCAAACTCCCGTCAGCCCATCAGAACAGTAACCCAAAAGAAAACGGACGGGGCAAATAGCAAAGGATATATGTACCCGGGCAAGGTCGAAGAGGCCTGAGTCCCCCAACTCCTGCATGGGCTGATTGACGCAGGAGTCAGCTTCCTTCCTCCCAAGAATGGAGTCCAGCTGCTCCAAAGCATACCCCTTGTGGGTAAGGATGCAGCGCCCGTCCTCTAGGATGACGGGACCTTGGGCCGACATCAACCCCTTGCCGGCCCCGTGTTTGGGCGACGGGGGCTTTGAAGAGTGGTCTCCAGGAGCGGCCGTCTGTTTCTTTGTCGGACGGTCCTCAGTCCTATCACCTTTCCTTTTGGGCGCACCCTTATTGGCGGCCTTTGGGAGGGAAGTGGACGCCCCCTTCTTCCCCTTCTCCTCTTCCTTCTTCCGCGCAGCAGCAGCTATGATCTGCGCCTTCAGCTTGCCGGACTCCATTTCTGCAAAAAAGGTGTGTCAGCTAAATCAAGTGAAGCCGACGGAACGAAGGGTGGGACGACGAAGCTTACGCTGACGGGAGAGGTTGTGCAAGCGACGAGCCTCTTCTGAAGGTACGGGTCCTCAGCAGTATGCGTGAGGTCACGGCACTTTCGCTCGTCCAAAGGAATATCCGTCACCTTTAAAATGAAGGCTTCTTGTTCCTCTATAATCTCCGGGCGAATGCTGGCTGAAAAAGAAGAAAGGAGACGAGTTAGAATTTTAGAATAAAACAACTACAAGAAAGAGGGTGACGGCGACGACCTGACTCCCTAACAAACGCCCAAGTGTTGTCAAAACCCTGGGGTATCGTCCCCCATTCCTCCTGACGACACACCCAGTTCGTCCCCTCTACGAAAAAGTACCGTCCCTTCCAATTTCAGTTGGAATCGGGCATGTCAGACACCAACCGTAACTCCTTCTTCCTCGCCGAGAAGTGGTAGATCCCTTGAGATGAGACTATGTGGTGCGGACGGTAACACCAGAAGAACTCTTCAAGGGTCAACTGACGGTTCCCCCCGCTCAAGCTACCCCACAAAATCTCGGAGCCTATAAATACTCTCCAGGCGTTGGGGGCAATTTGGCTGACGGACAGACCTAGGTAATTTGCCAGCCGACGGTGAAGTGCCGTCAGGGGAAACCTTAAGCCGGCCGCGAACATGGCATCATACATGCCCACGTCCGCGGTCCTTCCCGAGTAGCATTTCTCCTTCTCTAAGGGGAGACGGATCGGGATATCGTCAGGTATCTGGTAGCTCGCGCGAAGGGAGTTAAAGATTTTCTCCGTCATTGTCGGCAAAAAATAATTGACCGTCCACTCTTTGGGGAGAATGAATGGACGGTCGTCCCCGGACCCCCCGGACGTACTCTCCGAGGTATCATCGTCCGAGCTGCCGTCACTCCCGCTGCCGTCCACTTGGATCACATCAACTCGACTCCCCCCTACACCGTCATCCTTCACCTTCCCAGCAGAAGATTGGACCAACGACTCGTCCCCTGACGACTAAGAAGAACCCTCCTCGGGCTCATGGCCTGTTTGAAAGACCTCGTCGTAGCCCGCTCCATCGCGGACCGACGACTGCTCACTCATCGTCTCCCTAGACATCCGACTACCTACAAGGGACGGGGGTGATCTAAGAACCCAAGTGACGGCCTTCCCACTAAAACCTTCTCCAAAGTTCAGTATGCGAATAAACAAAAGACAATAAAAGCAAGAACTCACCAAGTTATGCAGACGACCTTGAGAAAACTGACGGTCTCGCTGAACAGGCGATGACAGGATCGCGCTTGACGGTCTTTGATTCTTTGAACTGACGGTTTCACTATGATCAGAAGAATTGGAATAAAGAGAAAAGTGAGGGAAAGCGGAGCATATATATAGAGGCTTTGGGCGCGGAAGACGAAGAGGCCTTCCCGTCCAGCTACGGGCCAGTTGGCCAAGGACACGTGCCCTGACACTAGGGTTGCTCGAGGGGACTAGCCATTAATGCCTTGTCTGCCACACGATGTACTCCCCAATCCGTCAACTAAGGCTGACGGGACCGAGGAGTAGGGGGCAACTGATGGGGATCTGGAAGGCGCCGTCAGCTTCACGAGGCTGACGGCGTGGTGATGGACGGCCTTAGCTCCCGTCACCTTAGATCAACTCCCCAGCACGACCTGACAGGATAATCCACACGTATCGACGAGGTGAATGGGTGACGGGAGAAAGCTGAAGGGGTCAATGCTTGCCTTGTGATGTACGCTACTACTCAAATAGATAACTTGCACTCCACGCAACAGGGGATGGCTCCGGTGAGGGAAGAATTCCGTAAGGAACACGTATTAGGGTATGGTTCCGGTCAGAGGTTATCTCCTCGGACACGCCAAAGGTCCCAACTCTACACCACTATAAATACCCTCGACCCTCATGAACAAAGGTACGCATGCTTCTATCCCGACTCTAGCACTTTGGAGTTGTGAGCAATACTAACTTAACCGTCTGAGGGTCGTTGGCCGGTACCACACCGGTACCTCCCTTTGAGGTTCTTTCTACTTGTACAGGTTTACTCGGAACGCGCGAAGACCTTGCAACTTACTGAGTTGTTTCTTGGCATCATCATTAGGAGTTGTGGAGGAAAAACTGATGCAAACTGTTCCATGAACTGATCAGTTAAGGAAAAAATAGGGAAAGACTGCTTCTCAGTTTTTCTATAAATTAGAGAGGAACACGTATAAAAAAAAAAAGGACACGCACAAACACAAAAAAAAAATACAGCAAACACACAGACAGCAAAAACACAGAGAAAAAAGAAGAAGAGAGACACAGACAGACAGCATTAGGTTAGGATTTTATCAGTCCCCTTCTTCTCTAAATCTCTCCCTCTTCCTCTTCTTCAAATCTGAATTTTTGTTTGGTAAAACAAATAGGGTTGGATTTCATAAGGAGTTCTTAACTCCATGCATGAAGCTTTAGATACGAGTCCCTAACTCGTAAATCCTATTTGAACATTACCAAATAAAAATTCTTTCAAACTTTGATTCAGTGTTTTTCTCAACTAGAGTCCTTGACTCTACCAAATCAAATTCATCCATGGAGTCCTTGACTCTTCCATATTTTAATGGAGTCCTTGACTTTACCCAAAACAATGGAGTCCTAAACTCTACCCAAATCAATGGAGTCCTTGACTCCTAAAGGTATGATTCTAATTCCTTCAAATTCCAACATCCTAAATTTTTTGAGATTCCTAATTTCTTAATCAAGATTAAAGTTAACAATGCCCAAAATAAAATGACCACAAAAAATTGATTGGAGCAAATTTTCCAATTCCTAAAACATGTTCATAAAAAAAAAAATTGCTTCAAAGGAGTTTTATTTCTTTTAATTAAATTTGGAAACCTCAATCAAAATATCATTGAATTGGGCAAAATCAATTTGAGGATCTTAAATCTAAAACCTCAAATTAAGAACTACGAATTGGCTTGATCCCCGTCAAGGGTACGTAGGCAACCTAAATAAATTATTAGGTGCAGCCACAAATAAATAAAAACTCATATCCCCTTAAACATGAAAATAAATGAACTTATATACAAAGATGACGTAGTTGGAATCAATGGGTCTTCCCTTGAAACAAGGAATTGTAATTAAAAGATACATTATCTTGAATGAGCACTACTCACATCAATAAAACTTATACGCCAAAAGGCCTATGGGTGAAATTATGTTTGATGAATTGGACATAATTTAACAATTCTTGTTAAACATCATCTAACAATTATTATTAAACATAGGTTAAAAATTTTCGTCAACACAATTAAAATTAATTAAATAATTTTGTGATTGGTTGTTAATTAGTGTCAAAAATAGGCTTGCTTGCATGGGAATAAAAAGAATAATCAGATAACAACAAAATTGTGGATAATCAAGACTTTTGAGAGTGTTTATCTATAAGATAATCATTACTGTAAAGACCTAAATCATCAGAAAAGAAGTTTAATTTTTAGAATATGGATTAAAAATGCGTCAAAGTGCAAGTCCCAGCTCAAAAAACCTCAAAAAAGGAGTCCAAAGTGGAATAAAACTCAAACACGAGACCAGCACCCAAAAGGGCCATTCGGCACTTTTGGTGTGCCGATTGGCATGAACGTGGGCCACGGCCCGAGGACATTTGGATTGAGATAAATCTTACCTTTTACAATTTTTTAGAGGTAAGGACGCGTCCCAATTCGTATTCTGATCATTTATCTAATTTTTCAAACATTCCAGCTTCTATAAATAAAAGAGGCCTCTAAGAATTCAACACACTTTTTTCACACTTTCTGTCCCACCCTCTTTCTGGCTCTTCTATTCTTTTCTTTTCTCCCTTACATTAAAGACGTTTTGGAGGCTTTTGCCTTAGGAATTTCTTTTCTGTAAGCAAAATATATTAGCTTCAAAGAATTTAATAAATTTCTTTGAATCCTAAAATATTCCTTCACTAAGAAGAGCACGCTCATGCAAGAGGTAGTTTACTTCTTTCCCTTTCATTTTCTGTTCCTTTCTATTAATTTTGTTTAATGATGCATGAATAGGTTTAGGATTTTTTTATTTATTTATTCTTGATATAATCGCCATGTTTGGTTTGAAATTTTCCTTGTGGGGACAGGGGCCCAAGGCTACGTGTCAGGCTGTGAAGAGGCTAAAAGTCCCAAGATCATATAGCGGGCCTCGTGGGGTTAAAGGCCCAAAATCGTGCATCAAGCCTCCAACGATATCCGAGGACGGGATATAGTCCGAGGAGAGGGAAATGGACATGTAGAATCCTAGGTTGCGATTTGTTACGTTTGGAGTAAAAGAGGCAGTCCGAAGAGTGACCCCGCTTTAGGGAGATGGGAATCCCCAAAAATACCTAAGGAAGGGCCGCCACCGCTGCATTAATTGTACTGCACGCACCAACTCTTTTGGCCGCATTTATGTGGAAAAAACCCATAAACAGTACAACTTTGGCCACCGTGACTCATAGCAGGCCAAAAAAGATACATGATGGGACATGCACTCAAGTGAAGAATCAAATGGATGACAAGTGTAAGGTGGAGATGGTCTTGAGAGAGCTATATAATGTGAAGGAATTCTCCTCTAAAAGGGGGAGGAAAAGCATTTTTTTGGAAGGAAGAAAAAGAAAGGAAGTGGGAATAGTAGAATTCATCTTCTCGAACTTTTGTGAAGGAGAGTTTGTCAAAACTAAGGCCTCTCATTTTTTCTTTCTGGAAACCCCAACCTATTACATTGGATGTTTAGATCATCCTAGCCCAACTTTTGCATCTCACTCTCTATAAATTCACTATTTAGGGATCACTTGGGCCGTCTCATCCAGTTTGGGCTGGCTCACGAACCCGTGTCCCTACAATTGGCGCCGTCTGTGGGAAGGTTTGGATTGCTTAGAGTTTTAAACCTTCAATCATGGTAGGTTTGGGGACACACCAGTTGGAATCTATGGGGTCGCAGCGTGAAGACCGTACTCGAAGGGATCAGGAAGGAAGCGTGCACACCCCCCGGACTGGTGAGAGCCATTCTAAGGGCAGTACCTGCATATCTCGCAATGAATGGGAAAGAGCCATGCAGAAAAAGATTGACCGTCTGAAGAAGAGACTGCGCCGGGAGCGAAGGAAGCGAAGCCTTTCAGTCTCTAACCTCTCTTCTGACGATGAGGGGGATGACGAGTACAGACACAGATCAAGGATACCTCCAAGCGAAACCTTTTCTCGTGAGCAGGACTACCGTCGTGAACGCAAGGGGAGAGGTTCATTCTCGAAGGGATTGGGAAACGACGCTATGAGCAAGGCGCTAAGCCGAATCGCTGAGTCTCCCTTCACACGCAGGGTTGAAGATGGACAACTTCCCAGACGGTTCACACAACCTACATTCACCCTCTATAATGGCCGCACAGACCCTGTTGAGCATGTTAGCCATTTCAGTCAGAAAATGGCGGTGTACTCTAAGAATAAATCCTTGATGTGCAAGGTATTCCCGTCCAGCTTGGGGCTCATAGCAATGAGGTGGTTTGACGGTCTGAGAGCGAGCTTCATCGACTCTTTCAGAGAGCTTACTCAGGCTTTTGGATCCCACTTCATCACCTGTAGTAGGGTCCTTCGGCCCCTGGATTCCCTATTGTCCCTATCTATGCGGGAGGGAGAAACCTTAAAAACGTACTCCGACAGGTACTAGGAGGTGTTCAATGAGATAGAGGGTGATTTCGATGATGTGGCTGTCAGAATCTTCAAGGTCGGCCTGCCTGCCGAGCACGGTTTGAGGAAATCCTTAACTGGGAAACCCGCTACCAGCATGCGTCAGCTCATAGATAGGATTGACAAGTATAAAAGGGTTAAAGAAGACCAGCAGCAGGTGGGCAAAGGTAGGCTATCCCTCAGGAGAGGAGGGATTTCAGGTCGGATCGATACAACAACAGTCGGCACCGCAAGGACTTCGGAGCGGAATCTAGACCTCCACCAGCCCAAACCGTTAACACGCTATTCCGAGAACCCGTACATCAAATTTTTGAAAAGATCAAGGATGAGTTGTACTTTGTGTGGCCAAGCAAAATGATCAGGGACCCAGCAAAGCGCAATCAGAGTCTATATTGCCAGTACCACAAGGAGCGAGGCCACACAACCGAGCAGTGCGGGAACTTATGGGGCCACCTGCAGCAGTTGGCCCAAGACGGCAGGTTGAAGTAATTCCTAACCCAATCTAGCGGGCAAGGGAACCAGATAACGTCAGGGGCTCAAGGTGGCACATATTCTAGGCCCCCTCTGGGCACCATTCACGTCATCCTTGCCGCTCCAGGCAGAACAGGATCCTGCCCTTCCTGGGTGATGTCGATAGCTAGCCCGGGTACCGAGGCATCAGGTCGTGAGCCCAAGAGGGCTAAATTGGAGGCTCTTCCGACATTGAGCTTCTCGGATGAGGACAAGGCCGGAACCATACAACCGCACGACGATGCCTTAGTCGTAACCCTTAGGATTGGTGGCTACGATGTAAAGAGGGTACTGGTGGACCAGGGCAGTGGGGCCGAGATCATGTATCCAGATCTCTATAAGGGGCTTAACCTTAGACAGGAGGATCTAACCAGTTATGATTCGCCACTGGTCGGCTTTGATGGAAAGGTTGTTGTTTCGCGCGGACAAATCAGATTGCCAGTCCAGGCTGGCTCGAGAGTGGTAGAGGTGGACTTTATCGTGGTGGATGCCTACTCCCCCTACACCGCCATTGTGGCGCAGCCCTGGCTTCACGCCCTGGAGGCCATCTCGTCTACCCTCCATCTCAAGGTGAAGTACCCGTCTGAGGGTAGGGTTGAAGAGCTGATCGGAAGTCAATCTGTGGCCAGGCAGTGCTTGGTTGCCGCCATCACCCACCGTCTCGAGCCAAAGCCCTCGGACTCCGCCGACGGGGAATTATAGCAATTAGAGCCCGAGGCCCCTATTTCGGATGGTGGGGCCAGGGGCATGGAGTGCAAAAGGTTGGAGAAGGTCATCATCGAAGATGATCCCGAGAGGTTTTTTCAGGTCGGCGCTCAGTTGCCCCTACTGGAGAGGGACCAGTTGGTGCGGCTCTTGAAGCGGAATATCGACGTATTTGCCTGGAATGCTTATGAGGCTCCGGGAATAGATCCGAACTTCATCTACCACCACTTGAACGTCCATCCTTCTGCCACTCCTAAGAAGCAGCCCCATCGGCGCTCTTCAAGGGAGCACTCCGACGCTGTCAGTAAAGAAGTGGCCAAACTCAAGCAAGCTAGGGCCATTAAGGAGGTGTTTTACCACAACTGGCTGGCGAACACCATCATGGTAAAGAAGAAGAGCGGCAAATGGTGAGTGTGCATGGATTACTCAGACCTAAACAAGGCCTGCCCAAAAGACCCCTTCCCCATGCCCCGAATTGATCAGTTAGTCGACACGACTGTGGGACATCCTTGAATGAGCTTTAAGACGCCTTCCAAAGCTACCACCAGATACCACTAGCCTTGGAAGATCAAGAGAAAATAGCCTTTGTCACTCCAGTCGGGAACTACCATTACAAAGTAATGCCGTTTGGACTTAAAAACGCGGGGTCCACTTACCAAAGGATGATGACACGGATGTTCGAACCACAGCTGGGAAAAAATATCGAAGTCTACATTGACGACATGGTGGTTAAGAGTAGAGAGGAGGCCGAGCATGTAGATGACCTCGAGAGCACCTTCGAAATCTTGAGACGACACAAGCTTCTACTCAATGCCTCCAAATGTTCCTTCGACGTAGGGTCGAGGAAGTTCCTGGGGTACATGGTCACCCATCGAGGGATTGAGGTTGACCCGAACCAAGTCAAGGCCATTAGTAACTTGCAGTCACCTCGGAATCCAAAGGAAGTGCAGAGGCTGACAGGGATGATTGCGGCCCTAAACCGATTCATATCCCGATCTGCGGATAGGTGTAGACCCTTCTTCCAACTGTTGAATAAATGGAAGGGTTTCGAGTGGATAGAAGAGTGCGCTCTAGCATTCCAGCAATTAAAGGAGTACCTTTCTCGGCCGCCTGTCATGTCAAAACCTGAGGCAGACGAGGTCCTGTTCGCCTATATCGCGGCCACCACCTACACCGTGAGCTTAGTGCTAGTAAAAGACGATAACGGCATACAGAAGCCCGTGTATTACGTGAGCAGATCCATGCACGAGGCCGAGATCAGATATCTGCCACTGGAGAAGGCTATCCTGGCTGTAGTACATGCTACACGCAAGCTTCCTCATTACTTTCAGTCTCACACCATCGTCGTCCTAACCCGATTGCCGCTTAGGGCCTTACTTAGAAGTGCGGATTATACCGGAAGAGTCGCCCAGTGGGGAACGAAGCTAGGGGCTTATAACATCAAGTATATGCCATGCACCTCTGTAAAGGGGCAGGTCCTGGCCGACTTTCTGGCTGAATTCGCCGAGGCCCCCGTGGAAGAAAGAGCAGAGAAGCAGGGCACAGATGAAGGCTCAGTTGGAGTAATGTCCGTGAAAGGGGCTTCACCATGGAGGGTATATGTCGACGGCGCTTTGAATCTCAGAGGATCCGGAGTGGGGCTGGTCCTCATCTCCCTCGAGAACGTCATAATTGAGAAGTCATTAAGACTCGGGTTCTCGGCCACCAATAATGAAACAGAATATGAGGCTTTGCTGGTGGGAATGACCATGGCCCAGAAGATGGGAGGAAAGACCGTAGACATATTCTCGGACTCCAGACTCGTTGTAAGGCAGGGCCGAGGGGAGTTAGGGCTCAAGATCCCAGAATGCGGGAATACCTGCGCCAGGTCAGACAATTACAGTCCAGGTTCGAATCCTTCAATTTAATACATATTCCCAGGAGTGAGAATACGCATGCAGATTTGCTCGCGACGCTGATAACCTCCTCAGCACAAAGCCAACCGAGGATAATTCTTGTCGAAGACCTCATAAAACCTTTTAGGTCGAGAAGAGCAGTGCTGTCCGTTCATCAGACGAGGGCAGCCCCTAGCTGGATGGATCCTATCGTTCACTTTCTCAAAGATGACACCCTACCGGAGAACAAGCTGGAGGCAAACAAAATTCGAAGAAAGGCTCCTCGTTTATGGCTGTCCGAGGATCAGAAGTTGTACAAAAGATCTTTTTCTGGGCCATATCTATTGTGTGTGCATCTCGAGGCAGTTGAAATCCTTTTAGAGGAGCTACATGAGGGCATCTGCAGAAACCACACGAGGGGAAGATCCTTGTCCCATCGAGCCCTTACTCAGGGATACTGGTGGCCCAACATGCACCGAGAAGCCCTGGAGTATGTAAAAAAGTGTGATCAATGCTAAAGGTTTGCTCCAAACATCCACCAACCAAGAGGAAAGCTCAACCCCCTATCCAGCCCTTGGCCTTTTACCTAGTGGGGTCTGGACATCATGGGCCCCTTCCCGAAAGCGGCGGGAAACAGGAGGTATCTCTTGGTCGGCACGGATTATTTCACCAAGTGGGTTGAGGAAAAGCCGCTGGCCAACATTCGTGATGTAGACGTGAAGAAGTTTATTTGGAAGAATATCGTCACCCGGTTTGGAGTCCCCCATACACTCATCTCGGACAACGGACTCCAATTTGACAGCAAATCCTTCCGGAGATACTGCTGTGGGCTAGGGATAACCAACCAATACTCCACCCCAGCCTATCCCCAGGGAAACGGGTAGGTCAAGGCTGTAAATAAGGTCATAGTGAACGAGTTGAAGAAAAGACTAGATGATTCCAAAGGAAGATAGGTCGAGGAACTGTCACACGTCCTATGGACGTACCGGACTACTCCTCGGAAATTCACTGGCGAAACCCCTTTTTCACTAACGTACGGTGCCGAAGCGGTGATACCATTGGAAGCCGGTTTCCCTACGCTGAGGACGAGCTCTTTCACTCTGAGTAGCAACAACGACTTACTAGAGAAAAGTTTGGACTTAATTGAAGAGCTAAGAGAAAGTGTCATGGTCCAATTGGCCTACTACCAGCATAAACTCAAACGTGGGTATGACGCCAACGTCAAGTTGAGGCCTTTGGCGCAGGGTGACCTGGTACTGAGAAAGGTGGTCAGATTCGCAAAGAATCCAGCCTAGGGAAAGCTGGGACCCAACTAGGAAGGGCCGTACCGGATTACCTCGGTGGCTGGAATAGGAGCTTACTACTTGGAAGACTTAGAAAATAAGGCAACACTGCACCCTTGGAATGTAAACAACCTGAAAAGGTACTATTATTAATGAGAATATGCTTTTATCACACTTTTGTGTTTATTATGTTGTGGATGATGTTCAATTACTCTAAAAATTGTAAGAATCAGCAAAACCTCGGTTATGCGCGAACCCATTCTAAGTGTTAAATGGATCCTAAGCTACACCGGGTCCTCGGACCATCTGCTTTGGAAAAATTAACACTCCACCTAACTTATTCTAAGTGTTAAACAGATCCTAAGCTACGCCGAGTCCTCGGACCATCTGCTTTGGAAAAATTAACACTGCACCTAATTAATTCTGAGTGTTAAATAGACCCTAAGCTACGCCTGGCCACTCGGGCCACCTGCTTAGTAAAAAACTAATACTGACTGTAATTTTTCTAAGTGTAAACTGCACCTATGACAACTTGGAGTTTCACAAATATACGGGAAAGTGCACTTCAATTAGAAGCAATAAGATATGGAATATAAAGGATGAACACACGGGTAAAAGGGAGGAGAATATTTTCTTTCATCAAATCACATATTACATTTCTGTTCGAAATGGCGTGCGAGCTGAAAACAGAGAATGAAATTACAAAAACAAAAAGCAAGAAAACCCTAGGTTTTAAGCCTTGTCCTTGAGGGCAGAGGGGTCTTCTTCTTGGCCCGGCTGAGCAGCGGAGAATTCCTTAGCCTTAGGATCATCTTCCTTTGCCTTAGCCTCCGTCTCCTTTGCCTCGGCAGCAGCTCCTTGGGCCCCAGGGTCGGCTCCACTAGCCTCAGCTTTCTTGGCCTTCTTGACACTAGTGACTTTTGGGAGATCGGCATCTGGAACTTCTCGGATGTTAGGATGATAGTAGATGTTCTCAGAGTGCCTCAGGGCCAAGTCGGCGGGGACTCCCGCAGCATTGAGAGCCTCGTCCCAAGTCATGCTGCAGAATTCCCTACACGCCTCGGCCAGCTCCTCAGTGAGCCTGGCCTGCGTCTCTTCAACTCCAAGCTGAAATGACGCTTGTTTTTTGACCTCGAACGCTTCCTTGGCAAGTTGAGCGGCCTTTTTTCGCCTTTTGCAGCTGCGCCTTCAGATCAAGCACAAGCTGCCTAGACGTGGCCAGCTCTAGCTCCATCTTGTAAAGTAGCTTACGTTGGTCCTCAGCCTGCGCCTCGACGCTCTTCAACCCCGCCTCTGCGCTCTTTCTCTCTCTCTCCTCGTTCACTAGCTTAGGGTGGAGCTCCTTGTTCTTGGCCCTGGCAGCTCCTAGGGCCTTCTCGGCGTCGTGGCGAAGGAGAATTTCGTTCTTCGCCTCGCCATGAACCTCCCTCACCCACTTTTCTGCCACGAAGACCTCCTGGGTGATCTGCACAAGAATAATGCAACCACATTAGTGAAGTATGAATGGAGAAAAATTCACGCAAGGGTAAGGGTAAGAAGTTTGAGACTCACCATTGCGAGATCCCTCTTCAGGCACAGGAAAAGGTCCTACTGCCTCAGGTTCCTCACAGCCTCCATGTCTTTAGGCAAAAGGAGCAGTTGTTCCAATGCCTCCACCACATAGGCAGCCTGGCCCCTGCGATACTTTCAGACCAAGGCGTCCTAGGGCACGGCCGCCCCATCCACTTCCAGCCGAGGAGCCCAAACTCGCAGTGCTATTCGCACATCAGCCCGGTTCTAGTCTTCTCGGCTGTCCACGGAGGTAGACCTCTTGTCCCGCGCATCCTTGGACGTTTTCTGTTGCTTGGCCCCCTTTTGTTGGCCAACCTCCCCCTCTTCGAGGTCCACGATTGGCCTCTTCTTCTTCAAATCCGGGCAAGCCTTCAGACCCGGGCCTACCGGAGGAGGTGGAGGAGGAGGGAGTGTAGGAGGAACCTTGGGTTTGAGGGCTCCTTTTGAAGTCCCTCCCTTCGTCCTTCCAGCCAGGAGCTCCTTGAGGCCCTTGCCTATCTGGTTAGAGGTCATCTCTTCCTTGGAAGTGCTGTCCAAGCAGGTCACCACAACCGCAGGGGCGTGCACGCTTGAACGGTCGCCGACCTCGCCCTCGGGATCGGAAGCTCGGACTAGCTTTGGTGCCGGGCTCTCCTCCTCTTCGAATTGAAATCGGTCTATCTCCTCGTCCAGAGACAGACGAGATAAGCCGATCTCCTCCTCAACCACGCCCGACGCCGCTGGTGGAAGCTGTTGTAATGGAACCACAAACTACGGAGCGTCCTGGCGGATCGACAACACAACCGGAGGGAGGTCGTTCGGAGCTAAGAAGTCCGGTCTAGACACGTCTGCACGGCGTATCTGAGGGTCACCTTTCCTAATGCTTTGGCCGATTTCTTGGAACACTTTGGAAATGGGCTCAAAGCCTAAAATTAGATGGACCGCACGCAGCTGTCCATCCTTGTTAACAAAGATCTCTGATCTGAGAAGGGAGTTGAGTGCTGGGACGTTACTTAGGCTGAGCCGAGGAGCCACGTGATTCTTATCTGCAAGCAAACCCAAGAAAAGAGCCGCAGTTAGTAAGAGGAATCGAGAAGCCATCATTGATAGAGAGACAAAAGTGAAATGAAAAACGACTCAACAAGGGTTTGAAAAAGAAAAAGGGGCCATCTAAAACTCATTCTAAGACACCTAACTCCAAGACATCCCACCTAGCTCTCCCTCTCAGACGGGGCAGTGAACGCCGTCGTGCCACGCTCCTGAGGCTATCAGGTAGTCGTCCTTCATGCCTTTATTCAATTTAGGGAGGCACGAGATCAGCCTAACCGCGGGAGATCGGGACTTGAGGTAGTACTCCCCCTCGGCTTGTAAGTGGCACTCGTACATATGCACTACGTCGTGCCAGGTGAGCCCCAAGCCCAGATGCTTGTTAAGGGCATCAACGCTGCCTAGGACTCTAAAAACGTTGGGTGCACACTGAGCGGGACATAGTCTGTGGTTGAAGAGATAGTCCCGTGTTATTTGACCCATGGGGAGTGTCATACCTCCTTCTATGAAAGCTATCATAGGGATGACCACCTCCCCCTCCCTCCTGTCAAGATCTATCCTATCCGGGTCGTAATACTGTAAGGCTACTCCCTACGGAATCTGGTATTTGTCTTTTAAGAGCTCTATCTTCGCTGGTGAATCTACCAGGTACTTAAACCTACCCATAAGGGACGAGCTAGAAGGGAGCAGCAAAGGAAAAAAGAGAAGAGAGGAAGTTTTTTTTTCTTCCTTCGAACGGCTGAGGAGAACAACTGAGAAGAAAACGAAAAATTTAAAAGACTCAACAACTTACTAATACTAGTGAATGATGGTCTCTGAGATCCTTGAGGCTACAATCGAGGAATCAAAAAGGAAGTGATGAACGTTTGTGATTTTCGGGTTCTTAAGCTCTTTGAAACTCTGAAGAATTTGGAGGCTAAAGAAATGAAGGAAATAACCCCCACGGGGGCATCATATAGGGCAGTGGAATGAATGGGAGTTACCCCGCTCGAAATTCTTGGAGCAATGTGCACCGTTAGATCAACGTACCGACGTTAGATAAGGGGGACATAGCGCCGCCTGGAGCAATCAATAGCGCTTTGTGAGTTCCGAAGCGTCATTATTCCTCACGAAGTGCGCGCAACGTCAATTTGGCACGTGCAAGCAAAGAGGTCAACTGAAATGTCCCTTGAGAGTCAAAACTCCCTCTTTTCTCCTCGGATAAGGGCGAAAAACCGGAGTTTTGAGGGGCTATTGTGGGGACAGGGGCGCAAGGCTACGTGTCAAGCCGTGAAGAGGCTAAAAGCCCCAAGATCATGTAGCGAGCCTCGTGGGGTTAAAGGCCCAAAATCGTGCATCGAGCCTCCAACGATATCCGAGGACGGGGTATAGTCCGAGGAGAGGGAAATGGACATGCAGAATCCCAGGTTGCGATTTGTTACGTTTGGAGTAAGAGAGGCAATCCGAGGAGTGACCCCTGCTTTAGGGAGATGGGAATCCCCAAAAATACCTAAGGAAGGGCTGCCACCACTGCATTAATTATGCTGCACCAACTCTTCTGGCCGCATTTATGTGGAGAAGACCCATAAACAGTACAACTTTGGCCACCGTGACTCACAGTAGGCCAAAAAGGATACATGATGGGATATGCACTCAAGTGAAGAATCAGATGGGTGACAAGTGTAAGGTGGAGATGGTCTTGAGAGAGCTATATAATGTGAAAGAATTCTCCTCTAAAAGGGGGAGGAAAAGCATTTTTTTGGAAGGAAGAAAAAGAAAGGAAGTGGGAATAGTAGAATTCATCTTCTCAGACCTTTGTGGAGGAGAGTTTGTCAAAACTAGGGCCTCTCATTTTTCTTTCTGGAAACCCCAACCTATTGCATTGGATGTTTAGATCATCCTAGCCCAACTTTCGCATCTCACTCTCTATAAATTCATTGTTTAGGGATCACTTGGGCCGTCTCATCCAGTTTAGGCTGGCTCACAAACCCGTGTCCCTACATTCCTTTAAATATGTTTTTAGATGATTGTTTCTTGTAATCTTTTTCTTAAATTTCAAAATCTACCAATCATCACAGATCTTTTTTTAAGCTAAAAACTAATCTGATTCTTGCAAAACTAAAAACTGATCTGAATTTTCAGATTTGAATTTTTCTAACATATAAAAATTGATCTGTATTTTCATTAAATACAGATCTGATGTTTTTTTTACACATAAAAATTGATCTATATTTTCATTCAATACAGATCTGAACTTTCTAACTCATAAAAACTGATCTGTATTTCCATTAAATACAGATCTGATTTTTTTAAAGAAAATTTTCTTTGTCACAAAATAACAGATTTTGAAATTTAAAAGAGGAAATTAAAAGTTGAGATGATTACTGTTTGATGGATGTAACATAGATTTATTTCATGAGTGTAATTCCTCTTCTAAAAAAGTCTTTTTCTTATTTTATTCATAAAAAACAGATCTGATTTTTTTCTCTACAAATCTAGATTTTCTTATTCACAAAACATATCTAATTTTTCTTAATGAAAATCACTACTTTTAACTTTGCTCCAAAACAGATCTTATATTTTTTTAGCAAAAACCTTATTCTTTTTATTTACACAAAAACAGATCTAATTTTCTTCACAAAACTATTTTTTTTATTTACACAAAAACTGATCTTTCATTTTAACGAATCAAATTATTTTTGTTATTTACAAAAAAAGATCTGAATTTTTTCTAAAAAAGAGGATACATTCATAAGATAGATTTATATAAGTTAGTTTTGGTCAAGTGTGTCATATATGTTCAACATATCATTCACGTCATGCAAAAAGGGTATATTGGTCATTAGAATCTAGAAGACCAGACTCTGTCTAGGCAAAATGGGTGCCTAACACCTTCCCATTCCGAAACCTAGCCTCCGAATTTAGTCCTTTTGGATAAGTAGACCTGTGCTTTGTCTTTCTTTTTATCTTTGGGTAGACTATAATTAGGACAAAAAGCCATATATTCTTTTGGTAGATTGTAACTAAGACCCAAAACCTTGTAAGGTTAATTTATCAAATTTGTACTTTTCTATTTAATCAATGACAATGAAGCATTTTGATTATGTAATTTTGTATTTTCTTTTTTTTGTATATAAAAAAAAAATAAGTGGCAACTTCACACCACTTATCCAAAAAAAAAAAAGTACCCTTAAAAGCACCCAAATCTATTTTTTTAGAGCACCCTTTCTCATTAGAAGTTTGTAATCTCTCACAAATATGTTATTTTTTAATGAGTTTAATAATATAAAAATACTAAATATTTACATGAGCGACATTTTATTGTCCAAATTGATCTTAAGTATTATATAAAGCATGCACAACGAACATGTTTATGAAGATATATGTTCATTAGTTATAAATTTTTCCCATTTTGAAGTCGAATCTTATCCTATAGCCATTGTTATTAGTGCAGTTGACCAACCTCGACCCACTTTATAACTTAGTGCCATAAATGCCATTGACTTACATTTCGCTTGGAAAGTAATAAGGACTAAATCAGTGAACTCAAAAGAATTGATAACAAAATGATAAATATAATTTTAGGGAAATGTTAAGGAGTGCTCTAAGGGCACTAAATTTTTATGGGAAATAAAAAAAAGTAATTAATATTTTGACAGTTTTTTTTATTTCCTAACATCCATTTTTATGCCCCTATATCCACAAATAGTTGTACTCCGAATTTTAGGTAAAACTCGATGGTCCAAATTCAAACGACAATAACTCTCTTGATTTCCCCCAGTGGGTATCGTGGTACCTCTTCCAGTTTTCCCTTCAACCTTTCGTCTTTGTGATCTCGTCCAAGGAAATTTTCTCAGTTTTCCTTGCCTGATGAGATTTTCTATCTGTTGCTTCAGATCAAAGCACTCGTCTGTGTCATGCCCATGGTCCCTGTGGAAACGGCAGTACTTGTTCCTATTTCACTTGTTGGGATCTCCCTTCATTTTCTCTGGCCACTTCAAAGAAGGATCGTCCTAAATTTGCATGAGAACTTGCTTCACCAGTTGGACCAAGGGGCATTTTCGTAGAGTTTTACCCGAGTTTTTTTCATATATTTTTAAATAATTTTCTATAATTGTCCTAGTAAATTTTGTACAAAAATGCCCCTAGGTCCAACCGGTTACGAATTTTCAGCAGAATGCATGCTATCTGTACAAAACGTTAGACTTCCATTTTCACGCCCTTCTATCGGCAAAAAATACTAATCTGAGTTGCTATTACCTCGGTGGGCCATATTCAAACGACAAAAACTCTCTTGATTTTTATCGAAAAAGTACAAAATTCGTGTTCAAATTCAAGATTGGAATGTGTACTTTCTAAAAAATAAGTTAACTAGCCATTCACTTATTTTTTACCCGAAGTTTAATTTTGAGATGATTGATCTTGGCAGCATACCTCGGCCTTGGCTGCGTGCCCATGGGGCTGCCTTGTCCTAGGCAGCATGCATGCCTTGGCCTTGGCAGCGTGCCCATGTGGCTGCCTTGTCCTTGGCAACGTGACCACAGCGACGCGCGTTGGTCTTAGGGGTTACATGCGCTGTTCTTGGCCTTGGCCACTTGCCCATTGGAGCTACCTTAACAATTTTCAAAACTTTCTTTAAATAGATTATTAATGAATGTCTTAAGGGCACTCGTTAGCATTTCTCATAATTTTAACCCTGAACATACAAATACAAATGTGTTTATACATTAAAATATTTTCGGTGAAAATTTCTTGAAAAGCAAGAAATTTTCCTATATTTTGTAATCCAAAAATGAAATAAAGTATACAATTAAAAAAAAATTTCTAAAGGCTTGTATATACATGATGTTAGAAAATTGTTATAATCGCCTATGCATTGGAAGAGTATGTGTTGGCTTGTGTAAGCAAAAATGTTAAGATTTAAAATAAAACAAATTAATTAATACACAAATATCGATATTAGTGGAACAGTGAATACAATGTTTGTTTTTGCCTTTTGTTTTGGTCTTAGGGGGTTTTACGTTTGGTTGAAGTATGTTCCAGGCATTAGCTTTAGAATAGATAATGAGCCTTTCAAAGTCTCTATCTCTCTGAAAAAAAGTGAGCTTTAATAACCTTTTAAGTATATAAGCTTTGTTATAAGTATCTTACATTTCTTGGAATTGTAGATGGCAATGCAAAAGTTTACCTAGATAATTGTTCAAATGATGACGGATGAAAATTTCTGGCTTCATCCGTGGTTAAACTTTACTAATACCTGGTTTAGGAAGATCAAAAGCATCCAAAAGGCTATTGAGTTATGTGAACCATCTACGTTTTTAGTTTCAATGGAATTCGACATTCCTAATGCCGAGTTTCTTGTTCCTTACTAATGAACAGTGATGGCAATGATAGTGGAGTGGTTCATGCAAACGTAGGGAGTACCCAAAAAAAAAAAAAATTTTGAAAATATAATCAGCACCACAACACAAGCATAAAGGCAATATAAAATAAATAAATAAATAACATAAAAGTAAACATAAACATAAACACATAAAATAGTAACAAACAAGGGTATGAAAAAAAGATAGTATTGCAAATATAAAAACATAAACAGTACCATAATACAAACACATAAGCATTATAAACATAAACACAAACACAATCAAATATGAGAGAGAGAGAGAGAGAGAGAGAAGGTTAAAATGTTCAAATTTCTAAGTTTAATTATTTATTTCAATCTCAATCTCAAATTAGATGTTCTTAGCTTTATCATTGTTTGTGCTACGAATATTTGTTTGAAATAACTTCAATTAAAAATTCTAGAAGAGAAAGAAGGTTAAAATGTTCAAATTTATAAGATTAATTATTTTTTTCAATCTCAATCTCAGATTAGATGTTCTTGGCTTTATTGTTGTTTGTCATACGAATATTTGTTTGAAGTAATTTAAATTAAAAATTCTAGATACCGTTATGAGTTTTTATTGGCATCAACTTATAAACTCAATTTTTAACTTTTAGTTTTTATGTTAACTTTTTCAAACTTTACTTTTTCCCGTCTTTTTTCATTTGTTCAAATTTTTTTAAAGTGCAAATATACTTTAGCACACTTTATCAAAAAACATTTAGCAAAAATCTAAATAAATTGTTCTCAAATGAACACTAAGACAAACTCATGATAAAGGTTCTTGTTCCATTAGTTGTTATTACGAGGATTGCATTTCCATCTTCTCTTTTTTTTTTTTTTTTTTTTTTGGTAAATATGGAGAAGTTGCATTAAGTACTAAAAGAAGTTCCACAAACAGCGGGAGCAAGCCTATTACGGTGCTTTCCCAGGAAATCAAAGTTCAATAGGGGGATAACATTATGGGGAGGGGTAACAAAATAACTATCTCCACCATCACCAGCAGCTCCCAGTCGAGCCAAGGCATTAGCGCAGGAGTTGGCCTCATGGTAGCAATGCAGCATCTTAACCTGAGGCAGTTGCAGCAACAAAACCCTGCAATCATCAACAAGGCCAAAGAGGTCCCCATTAGTGTTGCTATTACTAGAGATAAAGGAAACTGCTGCAGATGCATCAAGTTCGATCTCTACTGCCTGGATTTGCAAATCCAAGCAAAGGGTGAGCCCCTCCCTCAGAGCCCACACCTCCGCAGCCAGACTAGAACTAACCACCATGGGCTTTGCAAAACCTTTAATCCACTGCCCATTTTTGTCCCTGAGGAGACCTCCACACCCCGATGAAGCACCCTCTCCTCCAAAGGAGCCATCCGTATTAAACTTAAGCCACCCAACTTCTGGTTTGGACCGCCTCACCTGCTTAATTACCTTGTTCTTTGTCTCCTCCTGGTTATCCACACAGTAAAAGAACTCTCTAACTTGCATTTCCACAGCCTGAACGAGGTTGGGGCTTGCATCTTGCTGTTTAAAGGCCTTTCGGTTACGTTGCAGCCAAAGGTTCCAAACCCCGAGAAGGAAAAAACACTTCCACGAGTAGTCCTTATGAACAGTCTGGTGTGGGCTGTGGGCATTTATGTGAAGCCATCCAGCAAGGCCACCTGAGAAGGAAGGTTGGACCTGTGGAGGGCACCCAGCCAAGCGCCAAAAATTCTACGCGATAGGGCACTCCCTGAGCACATGCAAAATGCTTTCTTCATTGTCTGTGCAAAAGCCACACCCTCCTAGCCCCTCAATGCCTCCATCTTTCTCCCCTATGTTTCTTTTTCTTATTTCATTTCATGTTGTTTTAAACAAGCACAGCATTCTTCCATTGGCCTTTTTTACTCAAAACACAAAAGCTAAGCCCAATTTGGCTTAAGAAACTTGCTTTTTTCAGATATTGCGAAATTATGATAACTAAGCACTACTTTATTTCTGCAATTAATTAACCCATCTTAGCCAAAATAAAGGATAAATGGTGATTCCAGATAATTTTCTACAGCAAAGTAGATGTAACATGAGCATATAAAGCATAAGTTTAGGAATGATTACAAAGATATCTCCCCTAGCTTCTTAAACAATTCATAGAATTGTAAACAATTTCAATAAAAGAAACAAAAATGTGTTAAAGAGTCTAAAAATTATTATTTACAAAAAAAAAAAAAAAGGCTAATATACTATTCTTGTACCAAAACTTAAATAAATAAATAATTCGTCTTGTAAAGAGTTTTTTTTTTTTTTTTTCTGGTAGTCTAGAGACAAAAATAGAGAGGAAAAAAAACTTTTTCAACCAGTTGGAAAAAAATTAGTTTAAAAATAGAAAGTTAGATATTTTCAATAGTTTAGAGAGAGAGAGAGAAAAAAAAAAGAACTTTTCTATAATTTAAAGACAGAACAAATTTTTAGTAAATTTTAAGGACAAAAATGATATTTTAGTGTAAAAATGATTAAAAGAATGGTCCTGAAAAGTTAGAAAAAAATTATTAAAAAATTATAAATAAATAAAATAAAAAACCTCTTCCAGAATCCAAGTATGCGTGTTTACTCTACAATATAGGTAGATTCAATGTATAGTAACTGAGTTATTATAGCTTAGAATTTTAGGGGGAGAGACCATTTGTAAATAAAAAAATGCTATATTCACAAACTGTTTTACAAATTGCTAATGTGATATGTAATTATTGATAAGTAAAAATGTGATGTTAGTAGTAAATTCAGATAAAAACCTATAAAATTTATCATATCAACCATTTGTAAAAATATTAAAAATATAATAAAATAATTTATGCATGTAACATTATTTTTGCAAATATAACTGTTTTTGGCTTGTTGAGAAGATTAGGCTATAATTACTAAAGCTCCTGGAAGGCCAAATTAGGGAAGAATTATATTCTGTTGCCAGATCATTCCAAAGAATAACTAAAAAAGTTTAGGCTAAAATACAAATTGCACCCTTTAAGTTTGAAATAAATTCATTTTAATTTTCTGAACTTCTCTTTCATTCAATTAAGTTTTTTAAATTCCAAATTTATGCCATTAAGATATTTTGTACAACTTCGTTAAAAATTTGCCATTATAAATATAACATTTTTCTAAATTGAAAATAGCTTAGAAAATTAATAAAGATATTTATAGAATTTTTATGTGAGATTATTTTCAACTATTTTTCATTAATTAAATGCTTAACAGAAAATTTTTAAATATAATAGCTTTGAAAACTGAGGTGGTATTATGAGTATGAAACAGCGCTCTTACACGAGGCTTGAGTCCATTCCACATAGACCGTAGTTGGTAATCCATATAATATTGGAAGTCATAAATCATTCCCATGTTGGGGAAGCTGTAAAGAGACCCACCGAATAATAATAGCACATTTATGATCTACCACTATTGTTGCTGTCAAAAACAAATTATCGATTGTTATGCCAAAACTAACACTTCCAACAAATACCATTTGAGAGATTAATTAGAAAGAGACAGAAAGAGGTGTATTCCATTCAAAATGGAGCTGCCACCAATATCAACCTCTAAATTAACATAAATTGAAAAGCATTAATTACTTGCAAGTTTCAACCAATTCAAAAGCCATTTATAGCCAAAGTCACAATCGCTCCATCCAATCCCAATTGTATTAACAAGGGTCAACATATATAGGATGCCAAATTGCCAATAAATATTCTACTAAAGCAAACTCCGAGTGGCAAATGGGAGCTAAATCAGATTCTTGATGATTGATGTATCAATGCTTCATTAAATGGCTAAAATCTTCCGTTTTTAATTTAATCTATAGTAGTGATTACAGACTTGGAAATGCTTATGAGCAAATTTGAGAAAATTGAAGACGAAAACATATCAAAATAAATAACAAATTGAGTGTGTTTCTGCATTCAAGTAGTTTATTCTGGTCGTGGTCAAGATCAAGTCTAATATGAATAGGAATTTATTCGACGATTAAAAAAATATTGGTGCAGCAGTTTTGTGGGTTAAATAAATATTGCAAGACAGATTTGACAACAATAATAAAGATCACATACACAAATTACTAATAATTAAATGAACATTTACTCAATTAGTTCCTCAAATGGAAATAAAAATTGCACAATGTCATTTTCATAGCTATATCCATCTAAGTGTGTGCTTATAGCTTGATATCTTTTCAGCAAAATCATTAGTTTTCTCAAAGTTCTCGAAGATCTCAACTAACCACACAAGCATCCTTCATAAAACATGGATTTAATTAAAATAGTAGCTATGTAAGCAACATTATTTGAATTTAAAATATAACATGAAACAAAACACAGTTTTTGATATATTAATTCCTGTAAATACAATACCATAGAAATACACGACCGTAACATGCAATAAACAGTAGTCAACAATTTATGATAGTGAGTTCAATAATCTTGTGCAAATAAATTAGCAACCAAACCATTTACAATAATCCAGAATAGTTAACCTTATAACCATTAAACCAATGAAAAGAAATAAGTTGATGCATAGAGGGCATGAAAGACAATCAAGTTACTTATAATCAATTAATAAAGGCCACAGAAATTTCTAAATATTACTTCCAAGTTCTGTGGTTTTTTTTTTTTTTCCAAAAAAAGAAAAAAAGAAAATGCAATGTTTAATTGCTCTACATATTTTTATTTTCTTCTTCCCTATAATTAAAACTGGCATCCTGCTACTCTTGTAGTTGATCATACCATAACAAGACCTTTTTCCAATGAGTAGCAAGAATAAATGAATGTCAACATTGTAAAGATATACAATTTGAGAATACAAAGAAGAATAAAATTATTATTTAAATATATGGACCATTTCATAGAACAAGCAGGATGGCCAAAATAAAGGACATCTATGACAGTTCGGCTTAAATTGTTGCCACCCACAAAGAAGAAAAACTATTTTGCATTTATGATGTTTCATAAATTATTTCATAGGGAAAATCTTGTTACACACTCGCTATTGCACGCTCCCTTTGAAAATGAGATATGAAACCCATTATTTGCACTCTCTAAAACAGGTTATCACCTTCTAATTGTGTCAACCATTTTCAATAACTCACACAACTGGCTTCTTTCCACCTCAATTACAATTTTATTCAATCATTTCTGAGCTCTGCATATGCAGCAACTTCTATGATGCAAATGAGTCACAGTGACCAGCACCACTATTTAGAGCTATCTACAAGGTTATGTCAACCTACTTAGAAAGAAATAATTCTTACACACTAGAACTTTGGAAATGAGACGAAAAGGATATATTTCTAGATATTAAATCACAAACCTAATATGATCTAAAAGACTAAAACCATCAACAATTACAAAGGCAAGTGTAAGGGATGTGCCACCCCCCGTCTTCCCCAAAGTTTTAATACTAGTATTTAAATCTCAAACATAACCATTTTCAACATGACCTGTATTTTCCCCTTCAAATTGTTGTGTTTCTTGCCCCCAAAACCCACACTTTGAAAACAAATGTTTAATATACCATATATATGCCCTAGCAGAAACAAAGGAAAAAAGAAAAGAAATTTAAACATTGAAAGATTTGTCCATAAATAATTCTATGACAGGCACAAACATGGAAAAAAAACATGTAAGACGAAACTTACAAGCTTCTCATTGTCTGCAATCCCTCATTGTCTCGTGTGATTATTTGGAGGGAAGGAAACACTCAGAACTTCAAACAATGTGAAATACCAATTTTAGACCTGATATATATTATTCCTCAGATCCTTATCTAGATGAAGGCCACAAGACAATATTCTTTTTCAAATTTACCCGAACTTCATGTGTTGTGCCCACCCCAATTGCACTTTCTTAGTAAACCATTAATATTAAAAATTAAAAAAACTAGTGTTTATAAACTGTACAAAGCCCATCTAATGCTTTATAGAGTAGTTATACATTATAATGACACAACCATTGCATGGCTAGGGAGAATGTGTGTGTGAGTGTGTGTGTGTGACCCCTCTATAAAGTCCAATTATTAAGGCAAAACCCAAGAGATATCAGAGCCCTTTAATGCTTCTATCAAATAAATCCTTAAATTACCTAAATTCCAACAAGAACAAGTAAAAAAGGATTTTTTTTTTTTTGGGGGGGGGGGGGGGGGGGGGAGGGGGGGTGGGTGTTGGTGTTGGTGTTAACAAACCATGCATCTTTCTTAAAAGGATAACCAGGTAAAATACTTTTTCTGCCTATTCAAAAATATAAAAAGGCTATGAACAACAAAAAAAGAGTTGTGTGCTATTTAAAAAGCTATGAAATTGATGAATATAAAAAAATAAATTACAAAATGAACATTAATATTTAGAAAAATTCAAACCAATTAACAAGCTGTAACCCAAAATGGGATTTCATCTTTGGCATCGGGTTCAATCCCACTTGGGTGTGAGTGATCTTACATAAGCCCATATGTATATGGTAAAGATCAAATTACACCAAAGTAACATTTTGACAATGTTACACCACTTAAATTGAATTGATATTTTTCAAATCCCTCTAAGATCTTTAATTACACCTATAGTAACATTTAGATTTTGTTTATGTTACACCACTTAAATATTTTTTTAATAAATTTCCATTTTTCAAATCCCACTATTGGATTACAAGTTTAACATGTACACCAAAATTATGTGGTAATCAAATAGTATTTACAATATAATATATAACCTTTTTTATAAGTTTAAAATAATATTAGAGAGAGAGAGAGAGAGAGAGAGAGCTTGGTTAGTTAGCATATATAAACTTATATTTTGTGTATAATTTTATTTTTAAGTTATAGATGAAATAGTTATTGGTAGTTTAATCATCTTGAAATTTAGTAATATTTTGCAAGCATAAGTGTATATGAAAACAATGTAATTCAATGGTGGATTTTTTTTTTTTTTTTCAAAAATATCATACAATAAAAAGTAATTTAACATTAACAAAGCTTACACTAGGTATAACATGAACTTAACACACACACACATTCTTAATTGCCACATAGGCATTATAGATATAAGGTTATAAGGATTCTATATTTTGAATTTGTATATTCACACAAACATTCTTAATTTCCATATAGATTCTATAGACCTATAGTTATAAGTATTCTATATTTTGAATTAGTGTACATAACCTGCTACCCAGATGTCCAATAACACGTATACAGACCAAAGAAACCTGCTGCAGTTGGGAAATTGCATGACAACGAGAAAGAGCACGCATGTACACAGTCATGACCGTTTCATGAATGCTTACAAGCGTGCTCTCTCTCGTTGTCAATCAATTATAGCTTGAGGAATTCTGCAAAAAATAAGAGAGAACAAATAATAGCAATGCATCAATAAATTCAACTACTATGGCATTTTTACCAAAAAAATAAGGGACAGCAGAAGATATCTACTCTTAAAACAAATAGACATATATGTTCCATGTAATCTGACTAAGTTATACTTAAGGGTCCTTTTGGATACCGCTGAAAACTGAAACTGAAATTGAAAACTGAAAAACACTGTAACAAAATAATTTTTAAATGTGTAAATAGTACCGTAGAACCCATTTTTAATGAAAAAGTTGCTGAAAAGTGGTATTTGTGGGTCCCGTGAATAGTGAAAAAAGAGTTAAAAAGTCAAGATTTGTGGCTACTGTTCATAAACAGTAGCCAAACAGTAACAATTTGTGGTCGCGCAGCAGGAAAAAAAAAAAAAAAAAAAAAAAAGAGCTGAAAACACAACGCAGACGCTGTTTCAACCACATCCAAACGCATACTTAGCTGAAAGCCTTTAGATTGTAAAGTATCTCTACGAATTTCTAACTTGACATTAACTCCATGTCAAATTTCATCAACTAAAACTATATCATCCCCAAAAGGCATACACCAAAAGACTTCATATTGAATTCATCCAATGAGATAACTAGTTTAAGCTATATCAAACATAAAACTTAATTAATTCCATGGTCTTAATCAATTTAATTTACTCTAAAGGAACTTGTTTCTATTTTAAAATCCACAACAAAAACCCTCAAAGGTACTCTATCATATGCTACCTCTAGGTCAATAAAACCCATATAAAGATCTTTACAGACTTCTCTACACTTTCTACATTTTTCCATTAGACGTATAATAACATAACCTCTATGATAGATCACCTTGGAATAAAATCAAAATAAATCTCCAATATTTTTATTCTTCCAAAAGTTCAAAGTTGACTCATAAGCTTAATTGCACATTAATTTGTACAATTTTGAATATTTTCCTTATTATTGTATTTGGATATTTGAGTCTTTTTCTGCACTCACTAGACATTTTGTTATCACTTAAAGATCTTTTCATCTCATCGCCCAAGCACTTCCAAACAAAAATGGTTAATTCATCAGGTCCACAATTCTTACTGTATTCATCATCCTCAATGCGTCATTTACCCGATCATCCTAATTCTTCAAACAAACCTATGATTTCTATCCTCGGTTGGGTAAAACTTGGTGTTCTCTAATCTTTTGTGTGGCTTCCATTGAATAATATATCAAAATAATTTTCCCATCTCTCTTTAATGCATTGCACACATTCAAGTCACTTGCTTTCATTCCATTGTCTTAACAAGTCTATATTCTTCCCTACATCCTTCATCACTAACTTGCTCTATAATCCATAATTAGCCTTAAATCTAGCCCTTTTGACAGCTTTCTTTGCTTCTTTGCCACTTTATAATATTCACAAGCAGGGCACTATCTAGGTAGGTCTCTCTTTCTCATCTAATTACTACTTAAGCCACCTCATTCCACTAGCAAGTCTCCTTAATCAGTTGGCTACATCTTTTTGATTCTCCAAGTGCTTCTTCAGCCCCCTTTTAATGCTAGTCATTCACTATGCATCTTATCAACACCTTTGTCTAGACTCCACTTGCCTTCTTTAATTAAAATCTGTAAACACTTGTTTCTTTCCCTTCAAATCCTACCACCTAAATCCTAAGTTCCTCTATCTAACATCTCCTATTTTCCACATTATACTACAAATGTCTAGTACCACGAATTTGTGTTGTGGTCATACTACAAATGTTCTAACTATGCTATAATGCCAAACTCAAGTAAAAATCAACTTATTTCAAGTTTCAACTTCAAAGATTAAAGATTGAAATTTTTGCTTAGAGGGTCATAATCCGAACACTTCTTACTCTAGACTTTATCCCACGCTAGTATTCCATTCTCAACAACAACAAGATCCTTGTAACACTAAGCCACAAACATGTACAAATAAGTATCACATGCAATTAAACCCTTAAACCTTAACCAAAACCCTTGAAACTCCAAACTAGAAGTACATCTTGAACACTAAATAACCAAAACTACCAAAAAGAGAAACAACCAAAAAAGACTAAGACTCCATCTTAACCGAATACAAGGCCTCCAACTAAAGTAAATTATCATTTAAAAAAAAAAAAAAAAAAAACCAAATCAGTACCAATTCATTCCATGAACCGCATAATAAATTAAAAAACAAGCTAAAAAATTATATCCATATTGCAAAAAAGAATATACTTACCAACTCTTCAAAGATCTAAAGATTGGCCAAACAAAAAATAAAGGATTCACTTAAGTAAAAAAAAATTAGTAACGCCCAAAGAGATCTTAAAGTTTGTCTTTTGTTGTGAAGAGAGGGATTAATAGACAAATCAAAGCAATTTTTTTTTCCAAAAAAAAAAAATTCCTGACCTTTTCAAGGTAAGATTCCTGGGCTAATTATCCATTGAGAAATGCAAATAGCTACTTTAATACAAATAGATAAACAAACATTTTAAACAAAACCAAAACCCCCACACCATTTTATATGGCTTCCTCGTGCTTTAACTCCTACCATTTTTTGAAACACTGATAAAAACAAAAAACAAAAAAAAACCCAAACAAACTATCAAAACAACTACAAGAAATCCAAGAAAAGAAAACCCTTTAAAGGAAATAAAGTCACAAAGACAAGGTATGATAAAACAATAGAACTAATACGAAAAATCCAAAGCATAAAACGCAAAGTAATGAAACCAGGGAAAAAAAAAAAAAAAACAAATTTGAGAGATAAACAAAGATTCAAATAGCATTAGAAGAACATTAGCAAAATAAACAAGCTTTACATGTCAGTGTATAACATAGCCAAGACCATACCAGATCTAGACCCGAATCCTCAGACGAAGTATAAAGTCAACAGTCAACCCCAAGAGAAAATAAAGGGGATTTGAAGAAGATAGAATTGTAGAAGAGTAGAAAAGGGCACCGCCCACTACTTTGTTTTTTATGGGAAGAAAGAAGAGAAATGCTTTCTGGTTTCTAGCGAGAGAGAGAGAGAGAGAGAGGGAGAAAAGTGAATGCAAGGCAAGGGCCAAGGAAGTTTTTACTGAATTGTTTGGGACAAAAAGTACAATAATGGGTAGTCCTTTGGAAATCTATACAGTGGTATTATTATACTTATCCACACACTCTACGAGGACAGATCCACGTTAAAAAAGACCCCCACAAAAATAATGTTGAAAAACTTTTGGAAGACTCTTGCACCTTAGATTAGGTGTTACACATTCTTTTTTATTGATCGTTGTTATTTTATTATTATTATTTTTTTAGAGATAGTACTCTTAATATTGATGATAATTAATTGCCTATCTGGGAAAAATAAACCTCAAATTTTTTTTTTATAAGAAATTGAAAATTTTTGTTTAAATAAAAATAGAAAACAATGCATCTTAAGCAATTATATATGTTTGATAATACATGGAGTTTCCTTTATCTAAGTGACAAAATCAAAAATGTCACTGACATATTGGGCAGCTGCTTTTATATACATATAAAACATGAGCTGCTCTGTTTCCATTGTGGCAAATATGGATATCGGAATACTTTAGAATTACTAGAGTTGTATATTTCTAACACCTTAAAGTGCAAAACATTTTAATTTAAAACAAATTTTCAACCACTGCTTACCATTTGCATTATAGTTATTTCATAAATACAAGTTTTTA
Source organism: Lithocarpus polystachyus (assembly GCA_033629205.1). Lineage (NCBI taxonomy): Eukaryota > Viridiplantae > Streptophyta > Magnoliopsida > Fagales > Fagaceae > Lithocarpus > Lithocarpus polystachyus. The sequence goes on along the minus strand of CM066170.1, from coordinate 56,812,998 downwards.
AAGAATGGATGGGACAAAGGTCGGAATTTTAGTCTTCAAGATAAAGTTTTACACATATATACACTTAAATTAGACTAAAATATAATTTTTATCTTAAATAAATAAATAATATAAATGATAAAATACTATTTTATCCTATAATAATAATTTGATCGGTCAAGTTTAAGTTTCTATCAGTCAAAACTGTAAAATCCTGAACAGATTGAAAAGCCAAATTCCTATTTTTACATATTGAATTCCAGAAGCTTGAGCACTTGTTTAGACATTCCTATTGACTCTAAAGATTATAACAAAACAAATTTATGTTCACCTGTTTGCCAACACAGATCTAGACATTTAAATCCTACTACCCATAATAATGTTTGACTCTTAAGAGACAAAACTTGCCGGATAAATTAGGTTGCCTTTGAAAAAAAAAATTAAAAGAAACAATAATAACAGCATTATTATAATATAAATATATTAAATTCATAAATCTATTAACTATATAAAAAGCCGCTGCTACAGTATTTATATACTGTTTATACTACTGTTTCACTGTTCATCTACCGGGGAAATTTGGTGAGGCACTTTGTCTTTTATTTTTCTTTTTTTAAGTTTCAAACAGTAGTTACAGTAACAGGTGACACTATAGCTACAGTAATTACAGATTTTTTTTTTTTTGTTTTTCTTTCGTTTGTACTTTTTTTTTTATATTGATATATTGACACAATAAATTTTATAATATTTTCATAATTATTGATGTGTTAATTTCTTATAAGTCAAAATAAAATAATAAAATATGAAAATGTGACCAACTATAAATGAAAATAAATGTTTTGTGAAACTGTTACGACACTTGTTAGGTAAATATGTAAAAACTACAGTACTTGTAGTTTGTTCAATATGTACTCTTTTTTTTTTTCAATCATCGATTTGTGCTCTTTTTTCTTATATATCTATTAACTATATAAAAAGCAGCTATGCCGCTACAATATTTTGCTACAGTTCATACAACGTTTTCTACTATTCATCTATGATGCAATTTTTGTGAGCCACTTTGTCTTTTTTTTAAGTTTTGACCAGTAGCTACAGTACCAGGCAGCACTGTAGCTACAGTAGTTACAGTTTTTTTTTTGGGGCTTCCGTTTGTACTTTTTTTTTCTTTTTATATATATTGTTATACTGACACAATAAACTATCTTAATATATAAAAAGCAGCTATGCCACTACAATGCTTCTGTACTATGAATTCAGTATTTTTGCACTGTGCAGCACTGTAGCGGCAACAGTGCTTTGGTTTTGTGAGTCTTTTTTTTTCAGTAATCGGTTTGTGTTTTTTTTCTTTTTAAATATTGATATAAGCTAACATTTATATTATTATACTAACACAATAACTTTCTTTTAAATATTGATGTAAGCTAACATTTATATTGTTATATTGACACAACAAATTTCATTTACATATTGATGTAAGCTGACATTTATATTTTTTTTTTTCAGTAATCAGTTTGTGTTTTTTTTTTCTTTTAAATAATGATGTAACTGACATTTATATTGTTATATAGACACAACAAATTTCACAATATTTTTACAATTATTGACGTGTCAATTTCTTTCAAGTCGAAATAAAATAATAAAATAAAATACTAGTCGCTAACCCGTGCGATACACGGGATGATTAAATAAAAATTAAAAGTACTTATTTTACTTAAAGGTTTATAACTTAACTTTTAAAAATGTATAACTTAAAAATGAATGAAAAAATAAGTTATTTTTTGTTCAATATAATAATTTAGAAAAATTCTTTTTCTTTCATATCAAGGTTTCACATAACACATTCCGACATATGCTAATCTATGTTATCTTAATAGTAAATCAACAAATTGCATTCTCATATTCTGAGAGCTTGCTACATTATTATTATTATCTATACATAATATAAAACCAAATATTTTGACTTTTTGAGAGACTTACGTTAGAATTAGGATTAAAAAAATAATTATATATTTTTTTAATTAGATCTCACATTCGAATTTTTTTTTTTTAAAGGACTCACTTTAGGTTTTTTTTTTTTTTTAAAAGACTCACAGAAAAAAAAACTTTAGGATTAAAAAAAGAGAGAGAGAGAGAGAGACTCTTATTAGGACTCTCTTACTATTTTGTTTAAAAAATTAAAAAAAAATGTATAAATTAAAATGATGAGGAAAAGAGAGAGAGAGAGACTCCTGTTAGGACTCTCTCACTATTTAATTTTAAAAATTAAATTTTTTTTTATAAATTATAATGATGATGTGGAAAATTGTGGAAGTTTCAGAGGCTTCGGTTTTATATATATATAGATGAGATTGGTTTTTTTTTTTCCAGTAATCGATTTGTGTTTTTTTTTCTTTTAAATATTAATGTAAGTTGACATTTGTATTGTTATACTGACATAACAAATTTCACAATATTTTCATAATTATTAACGTGTCAATTTCTTACAAGTCGAAATAAAATAATAAAATATGAGACTGTAGCCAACCACAACCGAAAATAAATGTTTTAAAAAAATGTTACAACACTTATTGTTATCACAATATTTTCACAATTGTTGAGATTTCAGTTTCTTATAAATCAAATAAAAAAAATGCTAAGTCCACAACATTCACAATTATTGATGTGTCAATTTCTTACAAGTCAAAATAAAATAACAAAATATGAGACTGTAGCCAACCACAACTGAAAATAAAGTTTTAAAAAAATGTTACAACACTTATTGTTATCATAATATTTTCACAATCGTTGAGATCTCAGTTTCTTATAAATCAAATTAAAAAAAATACTAAGTCCACAATATTTTAACATTAATTTCTACAGTGCCTAAAGTTTTTTTTCCCCTGTAATCGGTTTGTATTTTTTTTTCTTTTAAATATTTATATAAACTGGCATATATATTGTTGTACTGACACAATAAATTTCACAATATTTTCACAATTATTGAGGTATCAATTTCTTACAAATCGAAATAAAAAAAAAATAAAATATGAGACTGTGACCAACCGCAATTGAAAATAAATTTTTTGAGAAAATATTACAACACTTATTGTTATCACAATATTTTCACCATTGTTGAGATCTCAGTTTCTTATATATTAAATAAAAATATGCTAAATCCACAACATTTTAACATTAATTTCACAACAAATCATAAGTAAGGTATTATTGATGGATAGCACTGGAGCTATAGTGTTTTTGGTTTATTCAATTGGTACTGTAGCTACAGTGCCTAAAGTTTTTTTTTTTTTTTCCAATAATCGGTTTGTGTTTTTTTTTTCTTTGAAATATTTATGTAAACTAGCACATATATTGTTATACTGATACAAAATATTTCATAATATTTTCACAATTATTGACGTGTCAATTTCTTACAAGTCAAAATAAAATAATAAAATATGAAACTGTGACTAACCATAACTGAAAATAAATGTTTTGAGAAAAATATTACAACACTTATTATTATCACAATATTTTCACAATTGTTGAGATCTCAATTTCTTATAGATTATATAAAAAAATGTTAAGTCCACAACATTTTAACATTAATTTCTATCGTGCCTAAAGTTTTTTTTTTTCCCAATAATCAATTTGTGTTTTTTTTTTTCTTTTAAATATTTATGTAAGCTAGCATATATATTGTTATACCGACACAACAAATTTCACAATATTTTTACAAATATTGAAGTATCAATTTTTTACAAGTTGAAATAAAATAATAAAATATGAGACTATGATCAACCACAACTGAAAATAAATGTTTTGAGAATAACAATAATAATGTTATCATTTTAAAACCAATAATAACTTGTCATTTAAAATTTATTTTAAAAATGTTATGAATGTAGCATTTCTCTCAAATAAAATAAAATAAAAATCTATTCGGATCTTAAAAATGAAGATATTGTGAAAATTTTGTGATATTTTGTTGTATTCTTAGACTTCTTTTTTAATATAGTCAAATTAGATGAGCTAAAATTCACGATTTTACACACAAAATTTATATTAAGTTTCTCGTTACTTGAGCACCACGTGCCTTGCACGTGCAGCCAACGCTAGTAAATAATAAAAAGAAAATGCATGCGGATCAAACCACTTGGGATTTGGTTCATTCACTCCGAAGTGAGTAGTCTGGCCTTTATTGGCTTGATCACGCCCACCCAGCATTGCTGGGTGCACCCAGACCTTATTTTGTAATTTTTTGACTGTTGGTCTGTCTAAGGCCCTTATAAAGGGCTGTACTCTTTGTTTGAACTTTCTAACTTTGATATATATATTTTTTGACTGTTACTCTTTTCACCTCTTGCTATTCTCCTTCGGCTAAGATCTTGAAGAAGGCAAGGAGTATCTCAACCTTCCCCTATTCCGATTTTTTTGTCCTCACAAAAATATACAAGGTAAATTATAAATTACACCCTTAAAATTTGGAAGTATTTGGAATTTACACCTTGACATTTCAAAATTTAAATTTTACCCTCTAAAATTTAGGGGTGTTTAGATTTTACACTCCTTAATTCTTAAACTTTAAGGTGTAAAATACAAATACTTCCAAACTTTAGGGAATAAAATTAAAACACTCTTAAAATTTATGAGATAAAATCCAAATTTCGAAATGTTATGATGTAAAATCCAAACTCCCCCAAATTTCAGGGGGTAAAATCTAAATTCTAAAACTTCAAAGTGTAAAATCCAAACACTTCCAAACTTTAGTGGTGTAATTTACGATTTACCTAAATATATATTTTTAAGGGTTTTGTCACTAAAAGTTATTTTTCTTGTAATTTATGCATTAACATATTTTCACATGCTTAAGCATCATCCATTATCACATAATACATATTGAAACACTCTCTTATTATCCTATGTTAATTTATTTTTAAATCATCACTTGTTCACGCATTTCAAGATTTTTGCATCTAATTCTTAATTTAAGTATATGTTAACTTAATTTAGAATCTAATTTCAATATTCTTCGTATTATGTTTCGTCCATTTAATTTCTCATTTTTTAATAATTCGATAGTTACAACGAGGAAGGAGGATTTAAACCCTAAATGTTTTGAAAATTTCCAGAAATGCATTCTAATTGAGCTACAATGCTGTTTGCATGTGATGTGTAGTATATGTCACTGCTCCATTGTTTTGGTTGTTTCTTTTTGCAGTTCATAGTAATATTATATTTAATTTATGATTTAGATGAGTAAACGAACTATATTGACCAATAAATAATGGCGGAGTAGGGACCGTGGGGACAATTTCACCTTGTCCCAAGAAAATTTCCTTCGTATTTTATTTTTTATATATTTTAATTTATTTTTATATGTTTATTTTATATACAAAGTTTTGTCAGAAAAAATTATAAAGAATATATTTCCTATCTTATCAGCGTTCTTTTAAGTTTTGAAAGTTAAACAAGGATGGGCACCCAAAAAGAAAAGAATCAAAAATCAAAAATCAGAAGGAAAATAATGAAGCAAAAGTTTTAACCAAAGAAAAAAAAAGTATACTGTTACATTTTATGATTTTAAAAAGTGTTAAAGAGCTTAAATTCTTCTTAAAGAAAAGCTTAATTTCATTATATATTATTTTGTTAACTTTCTTCAAAATGAATATATAATTAATAAAATTTGACATTAATTGTATAATAAAACCATAATTTTGATATTATTTTTAAATCAACCTCAAAAGGTTCAAACAAACAAATTATTACTCTATGTCTATGGTTTAAAATTAACACCTCTAACCATTTCCGTCCCCCAAACCTCTAAGCACTTTGTGCTTAGAGATATGTCAATATAGCTACAAAGCCCTTGGTGTAAAATTGTTTTTTATAATATGACGACTCCAAAGTTCAAGGGATGTCAAGGCATTTTAATCCCTCATAATTATTAAAAATCACAGCCTTAGCTTATAAGTATTGGAATATTATTATGAAAAATATAAACACCATGTATTTGAATATTTAAATTCTAAACAAATGAGCATAATATAATTGATATGTTATTTTTTAATGAGTTTAATAATATAAAAATACTACTCGATATTTACAGGAGTGGCATTTTATTGTCCAAATTGATTTATAAAGCGTGCACAACATAAATGTTTATGAAGATATATGTTCGTTAGTTATACTTTTTTTTTTCCATTTTGAAGTAAAATCTTGCCTAATGGCTATTGCTATTAGGGCAGTTGACCAACATCGTCCCAATTTATAACTTAGTATCCCAAATCTTAGTTCTTTTGGATTCTTTTTTTTTTTTTTTTTTGTTGCCAAAGACTTATATTTTGCTTGGAAAGTAATAAGAACTAAAACAGTCAACTCAAAAGAATTTATAACAAAACGATAAATTATATAATTTTAAGCCAAAAACATACAAATACACATTTATACAATAAAATATTACCGGTGGAAAATTGTTGAAAAGTAAAGATATTTCCTACATTTGTGATCCAAAAATTAAAAAAAAAAAAGGGTTACAATTATTATTATTATTTTTTTTAAAAGCTTGTATATACACAATGAAATATCAAGAAATTTATATTAGGTTTTGTTAGAAAATTGTTATAATCGCCTATGCATTGAAAGGGTATGTGTTGGCTTGTGCAAGTACAAATGTTACGATTTAAAATAAAACAAGAAAATTAATGCACAAATATCGATATTAGTAAAACAGTGAATACAATGTTCGTCCAATTTTGTTAAAAAATTGTTATTATAAATATAATTTTCTAAATTGAAAATAGTTTAGAAAATTAATAAAATTTTTATGTGAGGTTATCTTTCAATTTTTTTTTTCATTAATTAAATACTTAAGAGAAATTTTTTAAATATAATAGCATTGAAAACGGAGGTGGTATTATGAGTAACCATTACATGAAACAACTCTTACATGAGGTTAAGTCCATTCCACTTAGACCGTGACTGGTAATCCATATAACATTGAAAGTCATAAATCATTCCCATGTTGGGGGATCGAATAATAGCACATCTATGATCCATCACTACTGTTGCTGTCAAAGCAAATTATCGATAGTTATGCCAAAACTAGCATTTCAACAAATACCATTTGAGAGATTAGAAAAGGTGTACGTATTCCATTCAAAATGGAGCTGCCACCAACATAAAAAAGCATTACTTTCTAGTTTAAAACAATTCAAAAGCCATTTATAGATTCTACTAAATTGTATTAATTAACAAAGGTCAAATATTTAAAGGATGCCAAATTGCCAACAAATATTCTACTAAAGTAAACTCCAAGTGGCAGAAGGGAACGAATTCAGATTCTTGAAGATTGATGTATCTATGTTCATTAAATGGCATAAATCGATCTTCCATTTTCTATTTATTCTATAGTAGTAATTACTGACCTGGAAATGCTTATGAGAAAATTGAAGACAAAAAATATCATAATAAATGACAAAATGAGTGTGTTTCTGCATTCAAGTAGTTTATTCTAGTCGTGGTCAAGATCAAGTCTAATATGAACAGGAACAATTTATTCGACGATTAAAAAAATAATGGTACAGCAGTTTTGAGAGTTAAATAAAATAGCAAGGCAGATTTGACGACAATAATTAAAATGACTTACACAATTTACTAATAATTAAATGAACATTTAATCATTTAGTTTGTTCCTCAAATGGAAATAAAAATTGCATATTGTCATTTTCATAGCTATATCCATCTATGTGTGTGCTTATAGCTTGATATCTTTTCAGCACAATCATTCATTTTCTCAAAGTTCTGGAAGATCTCAACTAACCACACAAGCATCTTTCATAAAACATGGATTTAATTAAAATAGTAGCTATGTAAGCAACATTATTTGAATTTAAAATATAACACGAAACAAAATACAGTCCTGAATAGATTAATTCCTGTAAATACAATACTATGGAAATGCACGACTGTAACATGCAATAAACAGTAGGCAACAATTTATGATAGTGGGTTCAATAATCTTGTGCAAATAAATTAGCAACCAAACCATTTACAATAATCCTGAATAGTTAATCTTATAACCATTAAACCAATGAAAAGAAATTAGTTGATGCATAGAGGGCATGAGAGACAATCAAGTTACTTATAATCAATTGTTTCGCAAAAAAAACAAAAAAAGTTACTTATAATCAATTAATAAAGGCCACAGAAATTTCTAAATATTACTTTCAAGTTCTGTGGTTTTTTTCTTCCAAAAAAAAAGAAAATGCAATGTTCAATTGCTCAACATTGTAAAGATATACAATTTGAGAATACAAAGAAGAATAAAATTATTACTTAAATATATGGACCATTTCATAGAACACGTAGGATGGCCAAAATAACTAGAGAAAAATGAATGATATACAAAAGATTCACTTGAATAGAGCACATATAAAGGAAATCTATGACAGTTTGGCTCAAATTGTTGCCACCCCCAAAGAAGAAAAACTATTTCCCATTTATGATGTTTCATAAATTATTTCATACAAAAATCTTGTTACACATTACATGCTCCCTTTGAAGATGAAAGATGAAACCCATTATTTGCACTCTAAAACAGGTGATCACCTTCTAATTGTGTCAACCATTTTCAATAACTCACACAACAACTGGCCTCATTCCACCTCAATGACAATTTTATGCAATCATTTCTGAGCTCTGCATATGCAGCAACTTCTATGATGCAAATGAGTCACAGTGACCAGCACCACTACCTAGAGCTATCTACTAGGTTATGTCAACCAACTTAGAAAGAAATAATTCTTACACACTAGGACTTTGGAAATGAGATGAAAATGATAGATTTCTAGATATTAAATCACAAACCAAATATGATCTAAATGACTAAAACCATCAACAGTTACAATGGCAACTTTAGGGGATGTGCCACCCCCAGCCTTTCCCAAAGTTTTAATACTAGTATTTAAATCTCAAGCATAACCATTTTCAACATGACTTGTATTTTCCCCTTCGAAATTGTTGTGTTTCTTGCCCCCAACACCCACACTTTGAAAACAAATGTTTAATATACCACTTATATGCCCTCGCAGAAACAAAGGAAAAAAGAAAAGAAATTTAAACAGTGAGATTTGTCCATAAATAATTCTATGACAGGCACAAACATGGAAAAAAAATCAATATAACAATAGTGGAAATCTGGTAGTAAATATTAGGATATGGGCAAACAAAGCCTTATGTCTATAGAGAACCCTATAGGCAAGACGAAACTTGAAAGCTTCTCATTGCCTGCAATCCCTCATTGTCTCATGTGGTTATTTGGAGGAAAGGAAACACTCAGAACTTCTAACAATGTGAAAAACCAATTTTAGATCAACCTGATATTATTCCTCAGATCCTTATCTAGATGAAGGTCACAAGACAATATTCTTTTTCATATTTACCTGAACTTCACGGGCTGTGCCCTCCCCAATTGCCCTTTCTTAGTAAACTCTTAATATTAAAATAAAATATTTATAAAACTACCTTGTGTTTGTAAACTGTACAAAGCCCATCTAATGCTTTATAGAGTAGTTAGACATTATAATGACACAAACATTGCATGGCTCGAGAGAATGTGTGTGAGTGTGTCCTCTATAAAGTCCAACTATTAAGGCAAAACCCAAGAGTTATCAGAGCCCTTTAAAGCTTCTATCAAATATTCTTTTTGAAGTTCTAAACCATAAATTACCTAAATTCCAACCCACCACAAGAACAAGTAAAAAAGGATTTTTTTTTTTTTTTTTGGGGGGGGGGGGGTGGGGGGGTGGGGTGAAGGGGAGAAGTGTGGTGTTAAAAAATTCATGCATCTTTCTTAAAAGGATCACCAGGTAAAACACTTTTTCTGCCTATTCAAATATATAAAAAGGCTATGAACAACAAAAAAAGTTCTGTGCAATGCAAAAGCTATGAAATTAATGAAACTAACAAAATAAATTACAAAATGCACATTATTTGGAAAAATTCAAGCCAATTAACAAGCGGTAGCCCAAAATGAGATTTCATCTTTGGCGGCAGGTTCAGTGTCACTTGGATGTGAGTGGATCTTACATACGCCCATATGTATATGGTAAAGATCAAATTACACCAAAGTAACATTTTGACAATGTTACACTACGTAAATTGAATTGATATTTTTCATATCCCTCTAATATCTTTAATTACACCTATAGTAACATTTTGATTTTGTTAATGTTACACCACTTAAATAATTTTTTATTGAATTGGTATTTTTCAAATCCCACTATTGGATTACATATTTAGCATGTACACCAAAATTATGTGGTAATCAAATAGTATTTACTATCTAATATAACCTCATTTTTTTATAAGTTCAAAATAATATTAGAGAGAGAGAGAGAGAGAGAGAGAGAGAGAGCTTGGTTAGTTAGCATATATAGACTTAAATTTTGTGCATAATTAAAAAAAAAATGTTATAGATGAAAGAGTTATTGGTATTTAATCATCTTGATATTTTGTAATGTTTAGCAAGCATTAGTGTATAAGAAAACAATGTAATCCAATGATGGGTTTTTTTTTTTCCAAAAATAACATACAATAAAAAGTAATTTAACACAAACAAAGCTTAAACTAGGTATAACATGAACTTATAACACACATAAACACATTCTTAATTGCCATGTAGGCATTATAGATATAAAGTTATGAGTACTCTATATTTTGAATTTGTATATCCACATAAACATTCTTAATTTCCATATAGGTTCTATAGACCTAGAGTTATAAGTATTCTATATTAGAATTTGTCTACATAAGAGATCAAACCCACCTGCAACCCAAATGCCCAATAACATGTATACAGACCAAAGAAACCTGCTGCAGTTGGGAAATTGCATGACAACGAGAAAGAGCACGCATGTTCACAGTCACGACTGTTTCATGAATGCTTACAAGCGTGCTCTCTCTCGTTGTCAAGCAATTATGTGTCAAAGCTTGAAGAATCTGTAAAAGATAAGAGAGAACATATAATAGCAATGCATCAAAATTGACTATAGACCAAATAAATCCAACAACTATGGCATTTTTACCAAGAAAATAAGGGACAGCAGAAGATATCTACACTTAAAATAAATAGACATATATATTCCATGTAATCTGACTTCTCTAAAAGCCTTTAGATTGTAAGCATCTCTAAAAATTTCTAACTTGACATTAACTCCGTGTCAATTTTCATCAACTAAAACTATATCATCTACAAAAGGCATACACAAAAAGACTTCATATTGAATTCATCCAATGAGATAACTAGTTTAAGCTACATTGAACATAAAACTTAATTAATTCCATGGTCTTAATCAATTTAATTTATTCTAAAAGAACTCATTTCCATTTTAAAACCCACCACAAAAACTCTCGTAGGTACTCTATCATACGCTTCCCCTAGGTCAATAAAACCCATATAAAGATCTTTACGGGCTTCTCTACATTTTCTACATTTTTCCAATAGATGTATAATAAAATAACTTCTATGATAGATCACCTTGGAATAAAATCAAAGTAAATCTCCAATATTTTTATTCTCCCAAAAGTTCATAGTGTGACTCATAAGCTTAATTGCACACTAATTTGTACAATTTTGATTATTTCCCTTATTCTTGTATATGGATATTTGAGTGTTTTTCTCCACTCACTAGACATTTTGTTATCACTTAAAGATATTTTCATCTCATCATCCAAGCACTTCCAAACAACAATGGTTAATTCATCAGGTCCACAATTCTTCTTGTTTTCATCGTCCTCAATGCGTCCTTTACCCAATCATCCTAATTCTTCAAACAAACCTATGATTTCTATCCTCAATTGGGTAAAACTTGGTGTGCTCCAATCTTTTGTGTGGCTTCCATTAAACAATATATCAAAATAAGTCTCCCATCTCTCTTAAATCTCTTCTTCCTTTACTACTAACAAACTTTGATCTTCATTTTTAATGCATTGAACACATTCAAGTCACTTGCTTTCATTCCCTTGTCTTAACAATTCTATATTCTTTTCAACATCCATTGTCACTAACCTGCTCTATAATGCATAATAAGCCTTAAATCTAGCCTTTTTGACACTCTTTCTCTCTCTCTCTCTCTCTCTACTACTTAAACCACCTCATTCCACCACCAAGTCTCCTTAATCAGTTGGCTAAATCTTTTTGATTCTCCAAGTGCTTCTTCAGCCCCCTTTCAATGCTAGTCATTCATTATGCATCTTATGAACACCTTTGTCTAGACTCCCCTTGCCTTCTTTAATTAAAAATCTGTAAACATTTGTTTCTCTCCCTTCAAATCCCACCACCTAAATCCTAAGTTCCTCTATCTAACATCTGCTATTTTCCATGCTATTCTACAAATGTCTAGTACCATGAATTTGTGTTGTCGTTATTCGTTCTCATAAAATCAACTTATAATCATTACAATATCTACTTTCAACTTTTCAAGTAAAGACCAAATCTATTCGACTAACATATGTTCCACTTATAATAGTAATTAAGCATGTGGATCTCTCATCTTTACCATTTCTTTCTTTCTTTAGAAAATTTGGAGTCTTGCCAGCTATTAACGTGGAAGCTACAACAACATGAAAAAGTGCAAGTAATATTTTCAGATGTTATTAGACGTTATTAAATTTTGGGTGTCCTAAATTGAAGTTTAAAGCAATGATCATTTGAGTGTTCCTTTCCACTTACTAAACCTCTAACACCCTAAGCCCACAAAATTTACAACCTATATATAGCAGTTAACTGACTCTTTTAACCCAGCCATAAGTATAACTTTCTTTGTCATCAACTTATTCCCTCAAGTCCCCAGCAACTCTTTCAAGTTTTAACCTATTCAAACCTTATCCAATTTACAAAATCCAAGCATCTCAATTAATCCCTAAACTTATTCATATCCTGACTTACAAGGTTTTCTTTTATTTTCTTCCCGGAATTGGGTTTTACTGTTTCTTCCCTTTGTTCCACTTTGATAACTCTTCCCTTCAACTATTGAATTATTTACTTTCATACATCAAGAATGAATCATTTCTAAGCCTGATGTTCTAACTATGCTATAATGCCAAACTCAAGTAAAAATCAACTTATTTTAAGTTTCACTTCAAAGATTAAAGATTGAAATTTTTGCTTAGGTCATATCCGAACACTTCTTACTCTAGACTTTATCCCACGCTAGTATTCCATTCTCAACAACAACAAGATCCTTGTAACACTAAGCCACAAACATGTACAAAGAAGTATCACATGCAATTAAACCCTTAAACCTTAACCAAAACCCTTGAAACTCCAAACTAGGAGTACATCTTGAACACTAAATAACCAAAACTACCAAAAATAGAAACAACCGAAAAAGACTAGACTCCATCTTAACCTAATACAAGCCTCCAACTAAAGTAAATCATCATAAAAAAAACCAACCAGCAAACCCTTTGAAACCTTGAAGAAAACCAAAACCAGATATCTCAGAATTAATGTTTCCAGCATAAAGCTTAAAACAAGAAATCCAAGCCACATCAGTACCAATTCAACCATGAACGTCATAATAAACTCAAAAACAAGCTAAAAAATTACACCCATATTGCAGAAAAGAATATACTTACCAACTCTTCAAAAATCTAAAGATTTTGCAACCAAAAAAATAAAGGATTCATTTTTTAAATAACAAAACAAATCAGTGTTACATAATAAAGCCCAAAGAGATCTAAAAGTTTGTCTTTTGTTGTGAAGAGAGAAAGAGATTAATAGACAAATCAAAGTAATTTTTTTTTTTTTTCAAAAAAAAAAAAAATCTGACCTTTTCAAGGTAAGATTTCTGGGCTAATTATCCATTGAGACATGAAATTAGCTCCTTTAATGCAAATAGAAAAACAAATATTTTAAACAAAACCAAAACCCCGCACATCATTTTATATGGCTTCCTTGTGCTTTAACTCCAACATTTTTTCAAATACTGATAATAAAAAAAACCCAAACAAATTAACAAAAAAAACTACAAGAAATCCAAGAAAAGAAAACCCTTTAAAGCAAATAAAGTCACAAAGACAAGGTATGATAAAACAATACAATTAATATTAATAATCCAAAGCATAAAACGCAAAGTAACGAAACCAGGAAAAAATAAGAGAGATAAAGAAAGATTCAAATAGCATTAGAAGAATATTAGCACAAACAACCTTTATATATAACATATCCACGACCATACCAGATCTAGACCCGAATCCTCAGACGAAGTATAAACTCAACATTCAACCCCAAGAGAAAATAATGGGGATTTGAAGGAAGAACGAAGAAGATAGAATTATAGAAGAGTAGAAAAAAGCACCCACTTTTTTTTTCTTTTTTTTTTCTTTTTTTTTTTTTTTATGGGGAGAGGAAGAGGATACTTTCTGTTTCTATGGAGAGAGGTTTATATTACAGACTTGTTGGGGACCAAAAGTACAATAATGTGTAGTCCTTTGGAAATCTATACAGTGGTATTATTATACTTATCCACACACTCTACGAGGACAGAACAACGATAAAAAAAGGACAAAAAAAAATTATGTTCATCTAGCCTCTGAGCACGCGCTCACGGCAGATGTTCTTTTATTTTTTGAGTAAAGATTAATTTAGAATATTTATTATAATTTAAAATTATTATATTTTTCAATTACAAAAATATCTAAAAATGTGATGAGTGTTCTGCATTTTAGATGAAATAATTTATTCATTACGCCCCTAAATTTTTTTTGTAATTGAAAAATATAGTAATCTCAAATTATAATAAATTCTCTAAATTAACCTTTATCCAAAAAATAGAAGAGACTCTGAGTACGCACGTGAGTGCGTGTTTAGAAACTAGTATTTTATAAGGTACAAAACTTTTTTTATGGAGTGGTAAATTGATAAGATTTTTGTTAAAGGAAATGCCCCTAAAAAGATCCTAAAATTTAGTAACTAATCCATCCGCGTTTATATATATATATATATATATATATATATAATTTTTTTTTCTTTTCTTTTCTTTTGTTTTTGGTGTTGTTGATGTTGTTCTTTTTTTTTTACAAATTTTATGTATGGCAGTTATCATTCTTTGTCTAATCCTAAAATTTAATTGTTTTAATCCTAAAATTTAGGCGTTTACTACACATCCATAACATAACTAAATAATAGCTTCAATTGAATATTTTACGGCAAGAGATACACATTAATTATATAAAACCACAATTGTATTTTGAGATTTTTTTTTAATAAAGTATTAAATGGTGCATTAACCTTAACAAAAGGCTAATACAATTGGGAATTAATACTTTGTACAGTTAGGTCCTGAACAACCAACAATTCACCTGTTTGTTACTCTGTACGTAAATTAATACTGATGGAAAAAAATTTAAATTGAATTTGACATAGAATTATAAAAATGATAAATATAGTTTCTATTACAAAAAAAAAAAAAAAAATTTACAACAATTTCTTAGATAACAACCACTTTATGTGAGGTTTAATACATATAATAATTCTTGCAAAGTTTCTCACCTGAACTTATCTAATATTCCATTCCAATGACTCCTCAATGCAATCCAAAAAATTTGTGCGTACGTGAACCTGAGAAAGATAAAAGAATTAGGGTTAAACCAAGTATTTAAAAAAAAAAACTTTAATCAACAAACCAAACTTAGCGTGCGTGTTATTAAAGATAATAGCATAAGTTTGTTAGAGTTTGTGCTTGATTTAAATTTTGATGAGATCATTTTTCCTGAAAATCCTATTAAAATTTTAGAATAAAGATAAAGGTTTTTTAGTATTTAACTCTATCATGGACTCTTTAAAATCTTATCACCACATCATCAACAAACCAAACAAAGGAAAAATATTTATATAAAAAAAAATAGAATGTGAAAAGAAACTGAAAAAACCTAAATTTAAGGATTCTTGTTGTTGAAAGTATTTAAAAAAAAAAAAAAAAGCAAGTCTGAACGTGAAAAATAGAAAAAAGAGGCAAATTAATATAAACCAATAGTTTCACTGCCTTGGAAAGAAACTGGTTATTTGTAGGTTGATAGGATTGATAGCAAAAGAGTGAAGAGGGAAGAATCTACATTGCAAATGATAACATTAAAACTTAACAATCGTGTACGCAAGTTATTGAATCCAAATCATAAAAGTAGTATTTTTTTTGAAATACTTTTTTTTTCACTGTGCACAGTTTTTTTTTTTTTTTATGACACTGCACACTGATTTAACTGACAGTCAAACTCAAACACTAATTGATGTTGGCTGGCCATGGATTTACAAAGGCAAAAATATAAACCGCTCCGATTAGGAAGGCAACACGCAAAGTTTATAGGCATATATTCCCAAAAAAAAATAGCGTAAATTTAAAAAAAAAAAAGTGAGGAAGGATAAGGAAATAGTATTTTTATTTCAATTCAAATTTGTTAAATAAAATGTAAACAAAGACTACTAAAGGAGGTAAGAGAAGCCATAATGTTTAACTGTTCACGAATGATTTTGAATGCTTCTTTTGTAGTATAAGGCAGCCCTGTCTTTGGATCACAACTCCTATAACATGAAATGATAATTCATTAAGAAGTACAGTGGTAGAGTATATAAATGAACCATTCATTTCAAAATTACATTTATAAAAAAAAAAAAAAAGGTAGAACTCAAAGAAAGCCAAGCATAAACAAAAGAAAAAAAAAAAACAAAGAGGAACTTGCAAAAGATAGAACCTGAAAATTTGTTGGAACCTCTGACAATAAATGTCTTTTCTTTAATCTAATGAAAAAGAAAGGAGGATGTAGAGCTAAACTAAATGTCTTCAATATGAAGAAGACTGAGAGATAGAAAGTGAAATAGAAACTGCAAAGCGTACGTGAGTTTGTGGGTCTTAAAGTGTAGGAGTTTTAATTTACATATTTATTCCCGTTAGTTGAAAATTTTTAAGTGAGTATGATGAGGGTATTTTGGGCATAAAAAATGAGGAATCCAAATAGGGGAGTCCCTTAAATAGTAGTATAGAAAAAAGTTCAAAGAAAGCTAATCATAAACAAAAGAAAAGAAAACAAAGATGAACTTGCAAAAGATAGAACCTGAAAATTTGTTAGAGCCTCTGACAATAAATGTCTTTTCTTTAATCTAAAGAAAAAGAAAGGAGGATGTAGAGCTAAACTAAATGTCTTCAATATGAAGAAGAATACGAGATAGAAAGTGAAATAGAAACTGCAAAGCGTACGTGAGTTTGTGGATCTTAAAGTGTAGAAGTTTTAATTTACATATTTATCCCTGTTAGTTGAAAATTTTTAAGTGGATATGATGAGGGTATTTTGGGCATAAAAAATGAGGAATCCAAACAGGAGAAGCCCCTTAAATAGTAGT
This sequence comes from Lithocarpus polystachyus, assembly GCA_033629205.1. NCBI lineage: Eukaryota > Viridiplantae > Streptophyta > Magnoliopsida > Fagales > Fagaceae > Lithocarpus > Lithocarpus polystachyus. The sequence goes on along the minus strand of CM066170.1, from coordinate 56,795,645 downwards.
ATAGATAACTTTGGGAGACTCTCTTTTTTTTTTTTTGCTTAGTTTGGGAGACTATCTTTTACCTTAGTTTAGGTGTTATACATATTGATAATTGTTTTTTTTTTCCCCGGAAATAGTACTTTTAATATTGACGCCAATTAAATTTTTGTGCTGACGAATGATGAAGTTCAAATCTTTTTTTTATTATTTATAAGAAACTAAAAATTTTCATTTAAATGAGAATAAAAGAGAATATATCTTGAGAAACTATGGGTTCGTTTAGATACAGCTGGAAATTAAAAACTAAAAACATTGTAACAAAATAATTTTTAAATATGTGAATAGTACTGTAGGACCCATTTTTAATTTTTTTTTTTCTGAATAAAGTGTTGTGGGTTCCGTGAACAGTGCGTAAACAGTACATGAACATTACGTGAACAGTGCATGAACAGTAAATTTTGTCCCCTTCTGAAACGCGCGCAGCAAAAAAAAAAAAAAAAAAAAAAAAAAAAAACGTAAACGCAAATGCAAAATGCAAATCATCCTGATCCAAACACATACATATATATACTTAATAATAGGTGGAGTTTCCTCTATCTGACAAAATGGTCCTCAAAAAAAATAAGTGACAAAATCGTAAATTTCACTAGCATATTGAGTTAGAACATGAGCTACTTTATTTCCGTTGCAGTGAATATGGAATATCTAAATACTTCGAAATTGTTAGAGTTGTATCCGAGACCTAGATATGTTGTTTGAGATACTTAAGAGGAGAATTTGCATTATTGAGCAGGGAGTTAATAACCCCAAATCTCTTACTCTACGGCAATAGATTTTACTAGAGTTTTATCTTTACTTTTTGGTTTTTTTTAAGCTTATTAAAAATTGTGTTGATATGTATAACAAAATCAATTTTATAATTTCCACTAAAAACTAAATATGAAATAACAACTATGTAGTTAAAGTTAATTGGAAAACCTAAGATATATTACCTACAGAATTGTAGCTGAATCAATAGTTTTTTAGTTCATCTTACACCTCCTAGTGTTTTTAACGGAGGCATTCAGAGTTTAAATCTCTCTTCTCACAACTATCAAATTATCACAAAAATATGTACTTGAATTTTACCCTTAGAAAATTTAATAAATTTTTTTATCTATGAATTTAATTTGTTTATATTACAATGAGGTTATATTATTGTTTATTTTAGTTTTTTTTTTAAGCAACCTAATTTATTGGGCAAATTTTTTGTATTAATACGTACATATCCCATTGGTTTTTGGTGTAGGCATGAATCGAATTATAGATCTCTTATTTTACAACAAGAGATGTTATTAGTTGAGTCAACTGAAATTCACCTAATTGGTTGAAAGTTAAATATGCTTATTTTATAAAAATACAACTCCTCAAGGCCTAAAATTGTATTGGTTATCTATATATATTGCTGGTATTATTATTTTACTATTTAAAGTCATTATGTGCCATTTAGGAGTGGCAAAATTGGACATAACCCATGAATCGACACGACACGACATGAAATTAGTAAGTTATGGGTTAAGGCTTAATGGGTTTGTGTCATGATATTTGGGTTGACACGAGTTACTCGTTTAATAAACGGGTTGGGTTAGTGTCCATCGAATGAAACCCGTTTGACTTATTTAATTAAATGACATTTTACAAATATACCATTCAAATCCTAGGTATATAAACTTATTAATTGTTATGGTTTATTTTCTTTGACATATTATGATTGATTATTTATGATATTGAGATATTTTTTAGTTTTGAATGATTATTTGTGATGTAGTTACTTGTTAGTTTTGAATTTTATATTAAAAATATTTATTTGTTTGGTTTTTCAGAACTCATATCAATTTGGTTAGGCTAAAATGCAAAACTCATCATCTAAGTTTCATCATTTTTCATTTCAGTCCTCTAAGTTTACATTTTGTCATTTCAGTCCTCTAAGTTTCAATCCTTCTCAATTCAATCTTCTATTAATATTCCATCCACGCCTACCGTTAACTTGTCCAAAAACGATGTTGTTTTGCCCATTATTTAATATTTCATTTTTATTTAATTATTTATTTCTTAATTAAAAACGTTAATTAAAAAAAAAAAAACCTAGTGCATCCCTCATCTGAAGAACACGAAATAGAAACCCCACTACCCACTCCTCCCTAACTGCCAAACCCATTAATAATTGAGATCGAGAGGGAGAAAAGCGAGATCAAAAAGGAGAAAAAATCGTCTAACCCCAGCAGAAATGCTCTTCCTCCTACCTGAAAGAAACCAAGTAATCCACTGTGAAATCAGGTTAAAGAACCCCATAGACCCAAACTAAACCCAGGTACTCAACTCAGTGATGCTCAAGCACCTAAGGTTCTCTAGCCTCATGGTCTGGGACTCTAGTGGCCGAGAACACAGGTGCCACATTGAGAGACCGAGAGGGAGAGGAGGTATTTAGGCCAAAGTCAAGTACATCTAAAGTGAAGCCGCCGAGGATTGCCCTGGGCTGAGATGCCAAGTACACCAAGAGCGGAGCCACCAGAATACCTTCTCTCCCTCTCGATCTCTCGGTCTCCCAATCTCTTTTTCTCCCTCTTGATCTCGCTTTCTCCCTCTTTATCTCAATTATTGATGGGTTAGGCAGTTAGGCAGGAGGTGGTAGTGGGGTTTCTATTTCGTGTTCTTCAGATGGGGGATGGACTAGATTTTTTTTTTAATTAACGTTTTTTAATTAAGAAATAAATAATTAAATAAAAATGAAATATTAAATAATGGGCAAAACGACATCGTTTTTGGACAAGTTAACGGTAGGCATGGATGGAATATTAACAGAAGATTGAATTGAGGAGGATTGAAACTTAGAGGACTGAAATGACAAAATGTAAACTTAAAGGACTGAAATGAAAAATAGTGAAACTTAGAGGGTGAGTTTTACATTTTAGCCATTTGGTTAATACTTGTAGGAGCAATGGGCCAGTAGGAGTGATGGGCCTGGAACTTTTTATCCATTTACACAGTGTATCCAAAGCTCAAGCCGAGGACTATGGCTAGTCCGAGGACGGTTCAACTTAACCTAAAGGATCCGCACTGAAGGTTGAAGAGGTTGAATGTGAACTTAACAACCTTGGAGGTTTCGCCAAGGATGAATACCACCTCGGATAATTAAATTCGAGATAAGACTTGGAGTTCTGCAGATTAGGAAGGCACCCCAGAGGATTCCACTGGACTGGGTGAATGTTGTGGAAGCATGTATCAAGAAAAGATCCCAAAATATCAAGGAAGAAGGCTGCCATCCCCGCATTGAATGCTCTGCAGCTAACCCTCTGGCCGCATTTATGTGGAGAAGACATCTGAACAGTGATTTTCAGCCTTACAGCTCCTACATAGAAACTTCTGGAAAAGTTAGATAGGACAAGTATCAACACAAGCCATTAAATCTGCACGCGGAAGGCTCAGAGAAGGTGAAGAAGTAGTATAAAAAGAAGAAGAGACCTAAAGAATGGGGGAAGAGAGAAAAGGAAGAAAAGAAAAAAGGGAGAGAGAAAGAATATAGATGCTAAGAACAAGACTTGTACCCATTTTTGAACAATATTTATATCAAACAGACCTCCTCGGACATATGTCGAGGACAAGTCTTTGAGACAAATCTCCGTGTTTTTCTTCCTGTTTGTGATCTTAGCCCATCTAATTAACTGTCTAATCTGTGCTAGCCCAGTTTTCTTGACTCACTCTCTATAAATTTATTGTTTTTGGGCCTTTTGGGCAAGTCCACCCACTTTTGGGTAGGAACTCTAAATCTGTGTCCTTACAATACTAAAATTAGTTTTTTTTTTTTTTTTTTAATTTTGATAAACAGGTCGATAAGACTAACCTGTTTAATAAATGTATTGTGTTAGGGTTGAGGGATCCTGACCCATTTAATAAACATGTCCGGTTAGAGTTGACTTATACAATTGAATACTCATGAGTCACCGTGACACGAATCTAACACGTGAACACGAATAGCCACCCTTAGTGCCGTTTCAGTTTTAAAGGTTAAAAATGTAATTTAGTAAAAGAGGCATAAGATTCAAATGGTATGCAAGGCAAATATATCTTTCATGTTGAAGGAAAAAGAACTAGATTCGTTGAAAGAGAAAAGGAGAAAATCATAAAAACCCTGACTTGAATTGTTGAATTCATCCGTCTTTGTAAATGAAAATTTCATTGGAAAATTTTGAGTGCTACCAATTTAGTACTGGGTTAAATATTAGTAGTATTCCTATGCGATACATGGATTAATTAAAACTTTTATGTAAAAATAAAAAAATTTTAATTAATTCCACTCCAATTAAAAATCTATTATAAAAAATTTCAAGAAATCTAAATTAATATTTATATTTTTTAATAATCGATCATAATATATTCATAAGTGTACGTGGGATATTTGGGTATGTGTTGAGTCCCACATAGGATATAATTGAGTTAATTTGGGCTTCATAAACAACCATAATAAGTCTCAATTGTGACTAGACTAGTCATTTTGGAATATAGTGCATTTATAAGTAACATTTTTCCTTGAATGTTTAAAACTATATGAATATATTACTTCTTAATTATTTAATTTATATATATAAATAGAATTTGATTATAACTCTACATCTAAAAGGAATAAGTATCACAAGTTACAAGAACATTGTAGGGACAAAAAGCTCAAATATGTACACTAGGCCTTGGGCCTTGTCCGAGGATGCTCAAACGACCCAAGAATGGGTTAGAAGCATGGAAGGCATAAACCTGTGGGATTAACGAACAAATTATGACTGTAAAGGCTAAGGTAGGTGATCCGAGAATGAATGTTCTTTCCGACAAGCGAGATAAAGGTCAAGATATAAATATCCTATCATCTGGAATAATGTGGGAATGATACATACTATGAATATACAGGACAAGTGGAAGCTGAGAAATATCTAAGGGAAAGCTGCTACCACCGCATTGAACGTTCAGCAGTTAACTCTCTGGTTGACTGTTCTGCAGCTAACTCTCTGGCTGCATTAATGAGGAAGTGAAGTCTGAACAGTAACTTTCAGCTTTACAGCTACTGCCCAAAGACTTCTTGAAAGGGCGAATGAGACAAAGACGTTGACTAACAAACTGATCTACACGTGGAGGGTAGAAAAGGAAGAGAAAGATAGTATAAGATAAGGGAAACACCTTGAGAAAAGGGGATCGAAAAATAGAAAGAAAAACGTTGTAACAGCTAGGAACTAATTTTGTAATAAACTTGTGAATCAGTGTATAAGATCTAGTCTCCTCAGATTGAGTCGATGGCGTTTTTCATTGAATAAATCCATCTTATTTTTATTCTTTTGGTTGTCTGGATCTATTATATTTGTTTTCTAACTCATTAGAGTTTAGTTTTCCAACTCACTCTTTACAAATTCATTGTTTTGGGTTTTTTGGGCCTAAGTCCATTCATCTTGTGGGCTAGGAATTCAAATTGTGTCCTTACAAATATAAACATTGAAATATTTTGAGGTGGCCAAGTATTATTTTTCTTAAATATCACTTGTAAATATATCTATATTAGCATAAGTAATCTTTTTTTTTTTTCTAAAAGTTTGGGGTCATGGCCTAGGCATTCATGTGGATTCGGCATTAGCCTAATAAAAACATTTCATATATATACATAAGAGTTGAAATTTATAATATTCACTCCATAATAATTTTTTTATCATCGAGTTAAAGTACTAATAAAGTTAATTTTTTGAATTTGAGGCATAAGCAGAATTTGAACCCATATCCTTTATTTAATAACATAAAAATTCACATTTGATCTAATAAGGACACTTGACCATATTGGAAAAATAATTATAGCAACAATTCTTCTTTACAATAATAGTGAGGTTGTTCATCAAAACATCTCACTTGAACAAATTGTAAAATATTGCGTGGAAAGATAGAATATAAAGATACAATTTTAGTGCAAAAACTTTTTGCTATAATTTGAACTTGGTTAAATGTGAGTGTTGAAAATAAAAAATGAATTCATATATAAAAATGAATGTTTGTAATTCACAAAGGAACATTACTGACAAAATTGGGACACCATGCCGCAATTAGTACCACCTGCAGCACGTGGTATTGCATGTGGGCGTTGGCAATTATTGTCTTTCAACTTTCACCAACCAAGGCTGTGGACAGTATAATTTCTCGTGGACCAGCGGTGGGTGTGGCTTTGTCCTTCCTTTTGGTGATGATTGGGACGTAACACGAAGGGATCAATGCCAAGAGACTGAACCAAGTAACACGATGACAATATAATATAATTGTTGTTGCAACTCATCACGTCAAAAATTATAAACAGTAAAATTATGTTAGAAGCTATATAAATATTCGTGGTCATAATATTTTTCACATGGATGATGATTTGATTTATCATCATTTTGAGTACTACCAATTGTGACATTTTTTGTCAATTTCCGTGTGGTCTAGACTTTTATTGTTTGATCTCTTTCCATTATTAGTCTACTACAGTACTACTGATGTAAGAGTGATGAAAGTGCCAACTAGCTATGAGCCATGCAAGAGCCCTTTTGACATGACATCGGCTATCAGTTTTGGTGATTGATATCTCTTTCATAGGCCATACCCAGTACATTACTGCATATGGATATGGCTGGCAATTTCTTGACTTCTCTGTAGAAGTTTTACAAAATTATAAACTGTCTCATTATATTTCCCTTTCAAGAGCATTTGCAATTTTACATGTGATTAGTGCTAGTCATATGACAAAAAAACACACCGCATCCCAATGATTCTTAGCCAGTAAATTATTATTATTTTCTGATAAATACAATCAAATTTTAACTTACTAACAAAAATCCACAAAATTTGACTATAAAATTATTTGTAATTAGGGGTGATAATTAGGTGAGTTTGGTAGATTTTGTGTTGAATCATAAATAAGTTAGGTATATAATTACCCCATTAATCATTTTCTACATGTTAAATGAAAATTAAATACTCATTAGTCACCTAACCCATTTAATTCCCATTTAATGCATTAATTTATTTATTTTTTTGATAGCCATTTAATCCATTTATTAAATTCACATATACTCTCCTTTAAAAATAAAAACTTATTTAGATTATTTTTTAATCTAAAGCTAAAGTACTAACACACCAAACTAATTTCATAATAAATAAAAAATACATAAAATTAAAATGATAAAGTTTAACTACAAAATTTGTTGTAGCTTAAGGTTACAACTTTACTCAAAAAATAAATATTACTACATATTTTGAAAATCTAACCATTCAATTGCATATTCTTTACGCTCTTAATACACATGTCAAATTTTGTGTCAATCAAATTTTATTTATTATATGATCTATAAGCTTATATTTTATGCATAATTTAAATTACAAAAACTTAGAATTTAAACAATTTATTGATGACATAGCTATTGATTTTTAATTTTCTAGAAATTTTTCAAGTATAGAGGATATAAGAAGAAAATATAATCCAATGATGAATTTTTCAAAATTCACCTCCAATAATAAAATATTGAGTAAGGTTGTAGCTTAAGGTTACAATTAATTTTGTAACTAAACTTTGTCCAAGTTAAAACGTGGTATCATATTTAAAAAAAATGAAAAATTCATAAAACTGTTTCAGAGATTGCATTAGTTTTGAGTTTGAGAAATTAAGATGAAAAACAAATATGAACAAATTTTCTTTTCTTTTTAGGTTTTCTTAGAAACCAAGCAAAGCCGAAAGCCAATAAAATCATTCATTGATTTACTCTTGCAATCACAACAAAATCAATCATCAACAACCACATTGAAATTTTTTCATCTAATTTCCTATGATTTCTCAAGAACCAAACAAGAGAGTGAGAGATTGAGAAAGCTAGGAAAGAGAGAATGATTTCATGAAGGAGAAGAGAGAGAGGGAGGAGAAGAGTACTCAATAGATGAACAATGAGAGAGAGATCGATATCATTGCTTTTGGAAAAGGTGGGGGGGGGGGGGGTAGTAGCAAATCAGAATCTAATATCATTGTAGTCGTCGTCTTCATCAGAGGTGGCTAGGAACGCCAAAACCATAGCTAGGAACAAAGCTGAAGAAGTGGATCTTGGTGTTTGGTGTTGTATATATAGATATATACAAGGATAGGTTGTAATAATGATGTTTGAGTTTGGAGAATATGGTTTCATAAAGTAAAAATTCAATTTCTGGAATTTTTTAAGTGAAAATTTGAAAATCAGAATTTTCTGGTGACTGTTCAAAAAGGTTGAAGAGGTTTCAAACCTTGTTAACGGTTTTATGAAACATTTTAACTCTTTATACGTGCTTTTTGATGAAACATAACCCTATGGTTATTAATAGAGGCTTATGTTCATTTAAAAAGTAACTAACTCCACAAAATAGTAAGGTTGCGAGAAACACAAGAAATCCTGTGGTCATTCTTTAGAATTACTATCTGTAGAATCCAACATCTTGGTTGTATCATGAGAACAAATTTGCTATAACCCTTTAGCAACAATAGTGTGAGAAGCAAATATTGTTAAGGAAAACGATATAGTACCTCTAAGTTATCTATTTTCTATTTTTCTTTTGTGTTAATTTTGTTCTTCCATTATTACTTTGTGTAATATTCCCAACATTTGGGATGTGGGAACATAAGAGCAAAACCTAAGAAAATCATTAAGAAGAAAAAAGAGGAAAGAGGGAGAGAGGAAAGGAGGTCAGGGGACTGGTAATAGGTTAGGATTTTAATTTTGTTCTTTTTTGTGTGTTTTATTTATTGTATATAAGTAACTCATTGGACCTAGTGGATTTACCCATTAAGACTTATTTGACTAGTTTACCTAGAGGTTTTTACCCATTTAACCCAAATGTTTAATTGGGTTAGGTCATGACTTACCCAAATTAGATGGGTCATGGGTGGATTAATGAGTTTAGTTAAAAATTGTCACCCCTAGTTGTAATCTAAAGCTATAACTTTACTCAATATTTTTTTATTAGAGGTGAATTTTGACAAATCTATTATTGGATTACATTTTATTCTTATATCTTCTTTGCTTTCAAAATTTTCAGAAGATCAAAGATTAATAGTTATGTCACCAATCAATTGTTTAAATTTAAAGTTTTTGTAGTTTAAAATTATGTATAAAAGATAAGTTTGTAAATCGTATAGTAAATATCATATGATTGACGCAAAATTTGACATGTATGTTAAGAGGCATAAAAAAAAAAAACATGCAATCCAACAATGACAATGTAAAAAAAAAAAAAAAAAAAAAAAAAAAAAAAAAACACAATGGTGAGAGGTGGTAACAATGGTGGCTGTCGAACAATGCGATGGGACTAAGAGGGCGAGGTTGAATAAGAACGGCGAGACAAATGCAGGAGAAAGAACTTGGTGCCACGCCATGGTGTCTATGGTTCTGAAGTCTCTCTCTCTCTCTCTCTCTCTCTCTCTCTCTCTCTCTCTGTAGGTTAAACCTAGGTTTTTCTTCTTTTTCCATTAGGTTTCAATTTTCATGGGATTGAGTTTGTTTTTTAAATTCCTTATGAGTCTTGCATGACCATTTCATTAGTACATTAATGGTAGAGTAATTAGAGCATTGATTTGGTAGTTGTGTAAGGTTTAGGGAGTAAATTGGTCAATATAAAATTTCAAGGGGTGTCTTAGTCACTAGTCCAAAGTTAAGGGGGTGTATGAACATTTTTCTCAATTTAATTTTTAGTAGAAAATATATGTATTAAATTGGTTATTGCAGCCAAATGAAAAAGAATTGAATCTAAGTGTATATGTGTGTGAAGTTCTCTACTAAAGACTTGAACCCCGACTCTTACCCCCCACACCCCACACCCCACACCCCATAAACACTTATACTTGTGGAGTAACCATTGCACTAGAGATGTGCAATAGTGATTTTTAAGTGTTAGATATGTGTTGTTTATTAAGAAAAAGCACCGATGTAGTTATGATTACTATAAATATCTTTTTTTTTTTTTTGACTGTATGATTACTATAAATATCATTAACACTATCTATCTATCTATCTATATATATATATATCATTAACGTTCATTACGACATATCACCCATATAATGTCGATTGTCACCATATAAGATTTATAACAAATATACAACAGAGCAAAAAAATGAATGGGCCAAAGGCCCAGAGTGAATACAGCCTCTATTTTTTATGATCAAAAGTGTACTTCACTAAAATTTTGAAAAAACAAAAATTCTGCACAAACTTATAACAATTTCGAGAACTCAACTGCCTGCGTGAACACTGGAGTTTGGAGTGGACGGTGGACTTCCCAGAACAGGGAAAGAATCTTGTGAACTGAAACTTTCCTCACTGTAGAGAGAGAGAGAGAGAGAGAGAGAGAGAGAGTGTGGAGGGCATCATCATCATCATGATGAGAAGTAAGCTATGTGAGTCTCTCTCTCTAAAGAGTAAAGATAGAATTGAAAAACTTGCTTAGATTAATACGGGGCTTTGGTTGTGGAATTTACGACTTTTTCCTTGATGGGTTTAATTATTTTGTCCAACTGTTTGAAATACTTAGTTTAGTTTGCTTTAATTTTCTAGTTTGGAATCTTGGACTAATGGGATTAGTTTCAAAGCAAAGTGAATTGTTGTATTGCCTAACAAAATGGGTATCATTCAATCTTGTCAACCGAATGTGTATCTGCCCTGAGCCCCTGTTGCAATTATTTGCTATAACAAATCATTAAACAATTGTATAAATTAGATGATTACAAACTGAATTTTATTTTATTTTTTTCATTTTTTTATATTGATAAGTTATTGTTTAAATGAGTAGATTAGATTTTACCACATCATTAATGTAAAACATTGGCTATCGTCATTTTGGTATCTATTTAAATTTTTGATGATACGGCCAAATCCAATTCACTAATTGCAAAATGGATGAATAAGATTTTAAGAACTTCATAGAGTGGAGTTTCCTAAAAACTCTAGAGGATACTAATCCCAATTAAAGCTAGACCTTATTGGCATGAAGTGAATTTTGAGTTATTATTTTAACAATAATATGGGCAATGGTAAAGTTAAACTGAATTTCTTTTTTGGTCAATTGGGTGAGTTAAAGTGTTTCCCATGAAAATTGGAGTTTCTTGTTGAATAGATGCAAAAATAAATCACAAGAACTCAATTTAAATTGTGTGATTTCATGTGCAAATGGAATAAATTAACATGTTACTTTCGGCACAATTGGTCACTGAAACTTGTTAAAGTAAGAGACTTTCAGCCCTATATATACTGTCAAGAATGGGAGCTAATGAGGTAATGTCAACTTATGTCAACAATTTTATTTAGTAAGGTTTGTAAGAAAGCTTTAATAGAGTTTATGGTAGTAGTTTCTTTTAGATATAAGAGAAAGAAATGATTTCTTCTGTAATACTTTTTTTGAGTATTGGGCATCAAATGACCTGCAAAACAAGCCTCCTTTCAAATTGGTTTGAAAGGAAATAAATGTAATAAATGTAATGAAATGCATTGCATGAGTAATATGAGTAAAAACTTTTCCATTATAATTGATAGTAGTGAGTTGGATGATGAAGTTATTTATTGTTCATTTTCTACCTGTACGCCTTAGATTTTGAAAATTTCCATCCATTTGAGGGTCACAGTATTAAATTAGGTTGGAGGTTTATCGCCTTCTAGCTTCTTTGATTTTTGAACTTTCAGTTGTATCAATTTGCATTTGCACATTAGCACCGATGAAGTCTGTATTGTGCATGTTTCATTATGACCTTTGATCCATTGTAAAGTGCTTTTCACCCCTTATACAGTTGACTGACCAAGCATTGCTTTTTTGTGTCTTTGGGCTTTGTGCTTCCCATTTATTTATCTTTTGAAGTACATGCTCCAGATCAAAAGAAAATAAAAGGAAATTTATTGAAGGTTTAACAGCCTCTTTACATTAAAATTTAGCTTGTCAGATCATTAATTAACCCAAGTTTTGAAATTTCACTACAATCATCTGGATGATGCTAATTTTTTGTTACAGCATCAAATGGTTTATGGCTGTTTGCTTGCTTCACCAATTTCAATTATCTCACTTTACCTTTCTTACAAACATATACCTTACTAGTAAAGACTGTTTAAAAAACTCTCAACTTTTTGAAGCTTACTCCAATACTTTAAGGGCTGTTATTTCAAGAATTGTTTTTGCAAGTACTTAAAATACTATTTCCACCTTTATTGATTTGCAATGATATTCTGTAATCTTACACATGCAGTTTGCTGTTTTGCATGAAGGCTGGAAATACTGAAGAGGCATATCAAGAAAAAGAGGTAATACCCGGGGAGAAAATTTATTAACAGTTTCCCATCATTGTGTTCATCTAGAAAGTTTCTAGGAAAAGATGGCGCAAAGATTAATGTTTAACCCATAATTTATTTTGGAGACTTTACTTAAATGACTAAATACATTATAAAATATATGCGAAATTGGAAATCTACATTATTTTAAGGAGCTAGGTACCAAACTAGTTAACTACAGAAAACAGTGCAGGGGCTTTACAGAAATAAAATATCTTGGTTTCACCATAAGTTAAATAGTTAACTTTTTTCTGTTCTGTATGAATTTTTCTTGGAATCTTACATTTGTACGTACTTCTAAAAGAGTTTGGTTTTTTGAAGAGTGTTCATTTATATATCTTGGTCTAATACTTACACTGGGTTTATTACATGACTACATGTTTACTTGTGTTCAGCAGTGGATTTCAATGCTTATATATGTGGGAATTAACTGAGATGGAACTTGATGTGGACTTGGACAGCAAGATAATAGAGTGCTCAATTGGAAGGGAGAATTGTGTTACTGAGGCTGGAGAAATGCTTGATTTATATGAGGGGAGAGAGTTAGGTATACACGAAATAGATATTAATGTGGAACCTTATGTTGGGATGGAGTTTGAATCTGAAGAGGCAGCTATGATGTATTATGATGCATATGCTAAGCGTTTGGGCTTCATTATCCGAGTTGGTAATTGCCATCGTTCAGGTCTTGAAGGATCAGTTATCAGTCGAAGGTTTCTTTGTAACAAAGAAGGTTTCCGTGTTAATAATAACAAGACAAGAAATACAAGAAGTCTCGAAGTGAGGAAGCCAAGGCAGATTACTAGGGAGGGTTGCAAGGCTATGATTATGGTGAGGAAAGAGAAGACAGGAAAATGGGTTGTCACAAAGCTTGAAACAAAACATAACCACCCAATGGGGATATCTGTTGGCAAGGGTTGTAGGTGTACAGTTCAGGCCAGACCGCAGGTTAGTTTCACATAAACTGTTTATAATTTTATGATAAAGTCATATGTGTGTGTGTGTGTATGTGTGCATGCATATAGTACTTGATGCCGATTTTTAATAAGTCATATATAATAAATAGAAGTAGTTTTGCTTCCATTCTACTCATCAGATGCATTGCAACTATAGTGGTTTTCCTTGTCATTCTGCTTTGATCTACTATAGTTGAATATACAATAAAATCAATGCCACTCCAAATTATTAAATTGAATTGCATAGTTCCCATGAAATTTTCAAGAGGTTCAATAGCCTTGACAAGTTACTTCAGTTTATATTGCTCTGGTCTGGTGATAGTTTTTGTAACAAGATTTTTTTTATGAAAGGATTTATGCAACAAATGCAAGTGAAGAATATAAAGTTGTTTTTGGTTCTTTGTCTACCTCACAGCTCCCTTAATAAAATATTCTCCTGTCTAATAAATCTTGAGCAGAGGAAAATTTGTTCTGTCCCTTTGCCTACTGATTGGTTTCTACTAGAACCTAATTTTATTCAACTAATCATAATAACAATATCTTGATCTTTGTATACATTTTCAATTGAATGTTTTAATCCTCTTAGCTGGAATTTGCTTGCCAAGATTTATCCTTTTAAATCTCATGGATTCGTCTTATCTGGAGGGCAGATGTCTCTTGACTTAGATGCCTTCTTTAGCCAAGAAGTGGTCGTCTATTTTCCTATGTTTAGGGGATACGTTAGGTGTTCGAATCATAGAATGCTATTTTAATCTATGTAGTATGTCTCTTTGTTTCTTTCCATTCTTTCAGAGGAAATATCTTCCACTTTTGTGTCTTCTCTTAATTATTTGAATATATCAAGGTTTTAGGTGAAATCTGCTACACAAAATTACTGGAATAGGAATTGGTATCCCTAAGAATAAATTGTGATTCCCATTCACTTATTTGGTTGCTATGTTGGAATACAACTGAGAATTAGAAATTTTTTCTTCTTTGTTATAATTAATCAGTTCCATATTGGAAAAATATATCATATGCCCAGGTTGCTACCTGGCAGGATCAAGTACATTAAATGTGGCTAGATCAAGTGCATGCAAACATGTAGTTACAACAAAATAAATAAATGTGTAGTTGTGTTTATTTTGATGTCTAAATAATATTGGTTTTCAATGTGTAGTTTACTGAATAGTTGGTGCGGTTTATGGCTTGGTAACTGTAAAAAGTGAATGCCTGTGGCAACATGTGACTACAATTGGCCTGATGTTGCTATTAGAAGAATTGTCATAGACTTGCTTGATTTGACATGATTTTCCCAATCGAAATTAATGCTCAGCAATTAGGATGAGTTCCTTTGAGTTTGCAATAGGCCAATGGTGAACTGGTGGTAAGTACCCAGCAGCACTGATCTTTTTCTATGTCATGGTCCAGGTCCTTATGAATGCGGCAGAAAATGTCTTTTTAACTTCCTTTGAGAAGGGTCCCTGAAATCTTCAGTCAAGGGTTTGATGAATTTGAGTGAAAAGTAGGCCAGATTTTCAACTGATTCACAACGAGTAATTCCCTACTAGCTTTGTAGCTTGAAAGGGGCCGTCATATATCATTATCATTCTTGGTGAACCGCATTCCATTTGAACTTGTTTCTAGATTTGGGGAGTAAGTTTAAACAAAGCTTTATTTCCAACTCACAATTCCTACAATCATTCTCTCTTATTAGCTTACTCTTTCATGCTCTCTTATTAGCATAATTTGTTCATGCATTGTTTCTTGTGAAGCTAACTCAAGCTTCCAGTAGTAATTCCATCTTGGACTGGATATACCTGTACTCTGCGAAGCACTTTCATCATTCACTGCACTGCCACTCATGGAGAGTAAGTGGCTACTTGGCTGGTTGCCAATATACTGGCACTCATCCTGGTTGAGGATCAATGTAGGTTGTAGAAAGAAGGCACTGGATCCAACAGATTTGTCCAATTTTATGAGTTGCAACCCAATTTTCATTGGTATTTCCTCTAAAAATATGCTTTCAATTTGGCCATCTGTCTGAGGGTGATTGGCAGTAGAGAACTTTAACTTTATACCCATCAAGTTAATGAGTGCAGTCCAAAGTTCTCCAGTAATTTGAGTTTCTTGGTCATGCACAATGTCCTCTTGCAACCTAAAGTACTTTACAGGCAGTGTGGTGAAATGCAGAAATTGCCTTCAAGGAATTAAGGTTTCCAAACTGATGAGGTGCATGACTCCATAAGACACTTGCCTCAGTGAAGCAAGGCATCAACTTTTATCTTGGATGCCTATGTGTTTAAACTTTAAACAATATAAATTGTTATCTCTGTATTTAAATGATAATGGGCTATTTAAGGACAAGGCCCTCACCCATGAAGGTGAGCATTAAAAGAGAAGTAAAAAATAAAATTCATCTGTGATTCCCTACGGTATCTAGTGCTGCACTAGGTGCTTTTTTATATCTGAAGAAATTCAAGAGACATGTAAATAGTGTCCTAGAAAGAAATTTTTAGGTGAAAGAGTTGTGATTATAGGTCACTGCTTGGATGGAAAGATTGTAGTGCTTTTTCTTGCCCTTTGCAGAGATTGTTCATAATGAAGATTTAATGTGATGGGGGTTTGGACTTGGAAATTTGTATACCGGGCATGATGTTTCATGGAGTATGTCTCTGGAGAGATATAAGGACAGCCGAGATTTCTTTTCTAGGTTCTAAACTATTAAGATTAAGGATAGTAATCCAGACTGTTTTCAGCAATGTGTTTGGTCTGGGAAATTATGAAGCC
Source organism: Lithocarpus polystachyus (assembly GCA_033629205.1). Classification (NCBI taxonomy): domain Eukaryota; kingdom Viridiplantae; phylum Streptophyta; class Magnoliopsida; order Fagales; family Fagaceae; genus Lithocarpus; species Lithocarpus polystachyus. Next base: position 56,779,576 of record CM066170.1, on the reverse strand, counting down.
TTTCTTTGTCATTCTGCTCAATATCAATGAGGATGATGCTTTTGCTGCCAAGTTGTTTGCATGGTGTCAACTTTATTGCAGTCATAGACTTATAAGATTTTTTTATGATTAGGAATTGGATTATTTCTTCAAGCTTTATGTATTTTTCTAGGGCCTAGGGAGAGGGCAAGGGGGTGGCCTGGACTTTAAATAGGAATCAACAATTTGTGGTCGTCCCTTTTACATGGTTTAGAGGCCTCCTGGGCCTAGGTTTTCCATGGAAGTTTCTGCTCATGGGGTCCCTTCAAAGGTTTTTTTTTTTGGGGTCCTGTGTCCCTGATTGTACTACCCACACCAAAATTTCTTATCTACTAAACCTTATTTAGAAAAGATACTCTCTTTTTAGTTGCTGCAGAATCCATCAAGAGGTAGCAAGTCAGTGAATTGGCTTGGTACCTTCAAATCTTAATTTATTATTCGTGAGGGATATTTTTTTAATCCAAATTTATGAGATGCTTGCTGGTCTGGAGTATATGGCCTGATACTTGATCTTATGGATGATTTGTCTGCATGGAAGAAAATGAAATAGTCAGACCTTTAGGCTGGATTTGGTCCTTGTGAATGAAGCATGTAGTTTGTCGTTTGAAGAGATGTAAGTTTTCCTTACAATTACATGTTTTATGCACTTTTCACTTGCATGGATGATAGACTTTTTCTTTGCTCTTTCTCCTTTTTCAGATCACATTGATTGCTTAAAGTTTTAGGTGATGTTTGTCATTGCTCCATAAAATACAAAGAAAAGGAATACTTTTTTCCAACCATTCTAAAAGGACTTTCCATTGAAGATCTATTTGGTAATGAGTTAGGAAGTCCTAGGTTATGCAACTTTGTTAGAAATTCCATCTTATGAAAGCAGGGTAGGAAAATCTTCTTGGAACTCATGTGCTGGAAGCACCCAGATATTCTAATAAAAATTTCATCATAGAATTGTAATTCAATATTTTCTTATTTATTGTGCCAATTGGGCCAGAATTAATCAAAGCACTCAAGATGGTATCAATAAAGTAAGTATCAAGCCTCAAATTTCAGAATGCTGCATACCAACAGGGGTGGTCAAAAGTATTTTAGCATTTCCATGTGTTACTCCACTGGAAATATGTGAATTGTCTCTTCGTTTACTCTTGGAGTCAGGAATGGCATCATGGGAAAGATGGTTTAATATTTGGACAAAACTTAGGTATAGTATTTAGGCGCTGTTCTTTAGATTCCCCTCTTAAAATTCAGCCATGTGGCTTTTTTCTCATGGGATGAAGTGTTTTTTTTAGTTAAGTACGGCCACATGGCTGAATTTAAGAGAGGAATTTAAAGAACAGCACCTAAGTCTTGCTCTTAATATTTTTTGAGTGCATATCTCTTGATTATAATTTTACCTCTAGCAATTTTCCTAAATTTACAAAAAAGGGATAGATAGATGAAACAGATGGTTTTCTGACTCCAAGGCTCCTAAACCTTATTTCTTTTCATAACTAATGCATTAAAATGTGATTGGTTCCCAATAAGAAGATTGGGATGTTTTCTATATTTGTTACTTCACATGCCTTGAGTAAATCTTTATAACTTTTTTAAAACAATTAGTAGTGGCTTTTGGCATATCAGTTTTCTGCCATCCTCATTTGTAATGAAAGGAATGATGTGTTTTTGGAAGAGGAGGAAAAAAAACCCTCATTTCAGCTTTTTTTACATGGAAAGCATATGCCGGCAAATAGTTTGTACAATTTTTAATAGCTGTTCTTTACAATTATTTTGGTGTATTTTTATTTATTTTTTTATAGGTAAAATTTTGGAAATTGTATTTTAATATGTTCAGCAGAAGTACATTCTGTTGTCGACTGTTGAGTGTTCAAGAAAAGTGTCTGACACTGATTAAAATAGGCTGCCTACCAGTCTACCACAGGGGGCAGAGCAAGAGCTACATTGTCATCAACGAGGGGCATTGATCCCACTGAAGTTAGAAAATCTTTTAGGTTCATATATAATTTTAAGATTATTTTTCTCAAGTGCCATCTCTTAAAAAAATTGAGTTAATTATGAAACTTTACTTGAAAAATGGTTTTACAAATTAAAATAACTAAATTAGATCAATGAAAAAAAAGGATTTGAAACAGAAGATTGATGTGGGTGAAAGAGGGGTAGACCCTACTATCTAATTATCAAAATATTTAATAACATTTGACCATGCAAGTTTTTTTGTTGTGTTGCCAATTTGATTTTAAATGTTTATATCTTTGACATCTTTATTGTACTCATTGGCTGATGACTATTTATTTAATATAGTTGTGAGCAATGTGCATTTGTCATAAGAATAGCAATTATAATCTTACTGAAAATGGGATGTTTATATGTCATAATTCATATGATTTCTTAGAAAAATGAATACTATTATTTGGTATAAACGTAATTGGACGTTAACTATCAATTGATGTAATTTATTTTTTATTTATTTTCCTGAGTAAGACATTGTAATTTATACTTCTTTTGAAACTTTTACTATTATAATACTTGTGTTATATATAAATATATATGAATAGCTCAATTTAGGTCTTTTTCCATCCATGAATGAAAGACAGTAGTAAAATCTAAAGATATCTATATTAATTTGAACCATTCTCTCATAATATAAATAGATTTTGGGCTCATTCATCAAATCACCAGAATTGCCATGAATGCAATGGTACTTTTTTCCAGCAAAAAAAAAAGGGCTAATATCATACCCAACTAAAATAGCTAAAGCTACTGCTTTTGTTTAAATAGTTAATTATAATATTTGGGCTGTAAATGATTTCTACAAAATAATCGGAGCTTAATTGTCAACATTTAGATTTTTAATGATTTTTTGTATACTGTAATTCCTTCCATATTTTTTACTTTATTCTAATGGCAAATCTTGGAGGTATCATGGCTTAATTAAGCTTTAGCCAAAGCTTTTTTTTTTGGTTAATAAGCTTTAGCCAAAGCTATACAATTTTGTTTATGATTATGCATGGTTGTTCTGTGCAGGATGAGAAAGATAAGAAAATACGGGAACTGTCCACGGAGCTCGGTCGTGCAAACCAACAAATAGCACAGTGCCAGGAGCAACTAAAAATAATTTTGAAATATATTGAACAACATGCAAACCACCTTACAAAAAGTGTTCAAAAAATAGTTGAGAATGTAAAAGAAGTTGAAGCCGAGGGTCAAGAGTAACTATATGATTTGTAGGTTTTAGCAAGCATATAGAACCTTCTTGTAATTTTCTCTCATTTAATAGTTGTTCAAGAGGTTGCCAGTGATAGAAAAAAGGAAATGATTCACCCAAGAAGTGAACCAATTGGAGATGCATATCCTTATGAATTGGTTGCCTATCTTGTTTTACATACTGTGGGCAACCAAAAGAGGTTGGGATTTGCCTTTGAAAATCTTGGTATGGTAGTGGTAACTAATCTCTTTTGTGGGATTTTACTCTTGTAGGTACGTTAAAACTTCTTGACCAAGTTGCCTGCATTTTGAGGAGGTAAAATACAGAAGAGCTTCATTTTTTATTCAATTAATTCAGGGTGGTACAGATGGACCCATAAATGAAGGGTCTCTTTTTTTTGGTAATCAGGCATTAAACATTAAACAAAACTAACTTACAGATGCACTAGAGCAGGAACGCTCATACAAAGTAATGAGAGACACTCTTTCATATAAGATAAACCATAAATTGACCATTAACTCTACCCAAAACACCATTAGGTAATCATAGTAGCTCCCTCCCTACTATAAATTATAAATCCAATATCTAAGAAGCTTAGATAGACCCAAGATAAAGGGTCTCAGTTGAGAGATCCGCAGATACTATTTCATATGAGTTAAGCCATAAACTGACCACAACTCTTTCCAAAAGGATGCTAGTGCGTGACTTTAATTTCTAATCTGGTTGGATCAAAAAATTTATTCTCATAAGGCATAATTGGATTTTTTGAAGATTATGCAATGTTATTTAGAACAGATCAATTGATGAATTGGGAATATAAGAAAATTTATGGACAATCGTCTATGAGCAAAAACTGCAAGCCTTTACTTATTAGTTTGGGCCAAACATTGTATGTTCTAGTTAATTCATTTGGAGTGTCTTTTGTCCTTAAATTAAGGATGTAAATTCAAATTCCGTTTACATTAAAAAAGGATTTATTGGTGCCTTTGACTTTGACTTGATAATTAAGAATAACTAAAAAAATGATGTCACATGTTTTAAATTTTATCTTTTTTGTTTTTTTTTTTTGAGAAACAAATCCTCTCATATTTCATTAAAACAACAACAAAAAGTTTGGTTCAAGCATCATATTCTCCATCTAATTGATGTTATGGCCAATCAATTGTAAGTAGTCAATCTTTCTCCAAAAAAAAATTGGAAGTAGTCAAAAGTGCATAAGGGTAACCAATATTATCAATTGGCTCTCGTTAAATTAATACATTTTAAATTATTTTTTAAGTAAGAAATGAAAAGAGTGAATGAAACTCATAATTTTTGTAATCCTAAATCTACTTTATAGTTTAAATAAGTATTCTTTTGACTATGTAGATAATGGTTTCTGAATAAGGCATATAGAAGATAAAAAAAAAAAAAAATAAATAAGGGCATATAGAAAAGTTAAAACTACGTGAAAAAGATATAGGAATTTGGATATGGTATTGGCTTTGCTATAAGAAATTTCAAAGGAATCTTCGTAACACAGCAAAAGTAGATATTTCAGGGACCATAGTTGGGTGCAAGCTCACTTTAATAGCTGGTTCATAAAAAAAAAAAAAAAGCTCACTTTAATAGCTTCTTAAAAGCTCAACATGGACTTACGGATGTGCAACTAGTGAACCATATACGTGAGTGCGGTAATCTGTCCCACTTGAAACCTGTAATATTCTATTTACAGGATGTGAAATTAGGATTTTTTTTAAGAGAAAATTTCAACTCATGATATCTATTCATGATGATAACTTTATTATCAGACCAAGATACTAATTGATTTTTAATATAAGTGAGGATTGAACTTCATATCTCTTAGTCAACTATTAAAAACTTTATCAATTGAGTTAACTAAATTACTAGAACTCACAAAAAACTTAAAACTTTTATTTTGTTCAACTTGAAATTTGCAATATTCTATAGATGTGAAGATGGCAATTATTGGTACATTTGGAAGATGTAAATTTGCTTGAAATTTGCAATATTCTATAAACGTGAAGATGGCTATTATTGGTACATTTGGAAGATGTAAATTTTTTCTTATATATAAATAAAGGTTGTAAACTTGGCCATCTTTTCTCATCCAACGTATAGATTACTTGTAAAGTTTAAGCATTGAATAAAAGTGTGATAACGCGTAAACTTTTACGTTTTACCAAAGAAATAATATTTGCAAAGTTGCAGGAAGAATGTTCGGTGGGGTGGGGTGAATTTTGTAATTTAGAGAGAGTGTGTGAAAGCAATGAAAATTATTTACAGCCACGTGTCCTTCGGCTGAAAGTTTCAATTTTTTCCCCCTCAGAATCTTGGTCCAGAAGAAACCTCAGATATAGAAAGTCGGATGAAAATTCAGGTCACCATCATTCTTTTTTTTTTTTTTTTTTGGTAAAAAGGTCACCATCATGTCATTTGGGTTAAAAGTATAATATAACAACTCAGCCAATAAAATATATAATATAATAATTTTTTTAAAAAAAATCACTAAAATTTTTTATGTATATCATAATGATTTGGATATCGTTTAATCCCTAGGGTATTATATGGGGTACAATTCATCCAAATCTTTTATAAATATTTTACATTTTTAAGTTTTATTTTACTTTTGTTAAATTTTTTGTTTAAAATTTTTTGAATTAATGGTTGAGATTAAAAGCTGTTTTTTACAACTTTTAGTCTCAATCATTCATAAAAATTGCATCAAGTGCAATATTTTAGTAATTGCACCTAATCTTAATCCTGCCCTAATAACTTTTTTTTATATGCCGACTGACCTCTAATGATTAGGGCAATGTAGATGATTATTTGACCAAAAATAAAATAAAATAAAAGACTGAAATATGCTTTTTATTAATAAAATGTGTTTGTAAAATTTAAAATATTGTAATTTTATATTTGAAATATTTATACCTTGTAAATTTTTGGCTGACGTAGTGGGAGTAACACTTCTGATAATTTTCAAAATATGGTTTGATTTAGGTGATGAATAAATGATTAGTAAATAAATAAAATTTAATTTAGTTCAATTAAAACGTTTGAAGTTCAAATTTTATTTATGAGTTTTACTAATGTAAGCTCTTAGATCAATAGTTAGTAAATTATTTTAGAAATTTTTTTTTAAAAAAAGTGAAAAATTAATTAATTTTTTTCAGTTAATTCAAATTTTTATAATTTTTTTTAAAAATAAATGATTAGTGTGTGCCTTAACATTAAGAGTGTGACTCTTTATTTTAAACCAAAAATTGAGTGATATTTTTTATTGAATAACCAAAAAAAAATATTATAAACCGGATATTATTACAAAAGGAAAAGGGTACACTTTTTTTTTTTTTATCAAAAAAAAAAAAAAATTCATGAAAAGAGGGGCACTTTATTTATTATCAATTTGGGGCATTCCAGTCATTTTGTATTGTAATGTCTTTGTCAAACATCGGGTTTAGACATTTGTACTTTCGTTTTGAAACAGTCCTCACCATCTGCCACCTTCTCTGCTACACAGTTCAGACCCTTAAAAAACCATACCAAATTCACCAATAAAGCAAAACCAAACGCAAACCACCAACAAAAAGCAAAGTATTCTCTCTCTTCTTCCTTCCAAGAAACCATCATAAACCCTACAAGCAACAATCAATTAACAAAACAAAACCACACCTCCTTCCTTCATCAACATCCTCTCTATCTCTCTCCACTGAAAAAAACATAAACCCCTTAAGCAACAATATATAACAACACCACCATGTCCATGGATGAGTATTCTCTCTCTCTCTCTCTCTCTCTTTCTCTCTCTCTCTCTCTTTCTCTAACTGTGATTCAGATAAAACCCATGTCTTTTTTTCTGTTCTAATCACAAAAAAATCAAATTTATAGCTTATATATATGTTTTCTCTTTTGCAGATCTCCAAAAGACTACAGCAGAGCGACATCAAATTCTATCACGGAGACAACAACAAGTGTACACGTGACAGCCTTGGATGGCCTGGTGAATGTAAACTCACTCTTCACAATAGCAGTTTTTGTAGGTCTTTCTCTAACAACACCGAATCAACGCAGCCTTGAACCCAACACAGCCTGTGATGCTGGCATCGACGTGGCAAGGAAACTCTTGGTGTTTGAGGTTGTCTCTTTTAGCTTCTTCTTGTTTTCTTCATTGGTGGCACAGGGGCTTAAGCTGGCTATCAACTTGTTGAATAGTAAGGATGTGGATGAAGCCTTCAGGGCCCACATAAATTTGAAGGTTTTGAGGCTTGGAATGATGGGATCAGCTATTGGGTCAGTGATGGGGTGCTTGTTTTTGATGCTGTCAATGGTGAATGTGATTGAGATCAGGTTGGGGATGTTGTCCTGTGGGAGTAAATCTGCTGTGCATGCTGTGGCCGCTTTGCTAATCTTGGTTTCTTCTGCTCTTATTGTTTATATTTCCACTGCTATTTATGCTTTTTTGCACTGATCTTGTTGTTATTGCTTCAAAATTATGTATTGGTACTTAATGTCTCTGTATATTTGTGTGCGGAAAAGAATACAAATGGCCGACCCCAAAATTTTGGGAAAAGGATATCTCTCTGTTTAAATGGATCCATTTTATGATTGGGGTAAAATATTACAGATCTTTACAAATGGCCACATAATTAAAAATTAAGCTATGTGCCAGTCTGTGATTGTTAGGTCTAGGAAATCAAATCTTAATGGACTCTTTCCATTTCATGTGAAATGGAGAGGATCAATGGCCTTGTTTATTTTTGACTACTTGTGCCGCGCCTACCTTGCTATTGCTGTTTGAGGGTCCTCATTGGTTATAACTGAAATTAGGGCAAAGCTGTGTGGATTAAGGGGGAATTTGAGATGAAAAATTTGGGAATTGTTAATTCTTGAAGATTCATGAAAATTTGGTTGACAAGTAAATTATAATTTGTGTGAATGTCTCAATTCCTATGATATGGGAGAATTCTAACTATGTAGGAAATGTTAATCTTGCATATCTTGTATTTGTGTTAGAACTTGTGCCTAATTGAGCTTATTTTTGATAATTCTATTGACATGATAAGTGGGGGAGAGGAGATTCAAGCACTGGTTCTCCTTATAAAGGTCATTGAGCTACAAGGCTCTTGGCTTGCCTAATTGAGCTTATTGTTGGTAAATAGATAACTTTTATTTGTTGGCACCCTTTTAAGGATAAGATTTGTTTGATTTGGACGTCAAATAACTTGATGTGGAATTTGACCTACTTATTTGATTAGATTTGGTTAGAATTTTATCAATGTGATAGGATATTCACTTAATCAGCACAAAACCTATTCATTAATCGTTGTAATCATCAATATGAGTATTGGTTAGGAAAGGAGTTAGCTTTTATTATACTCAGCTGGAATATATACTACTACTAGTAATTTGCTGATCAGTTTGTATATTGGTACCAAAATCTTCCCCTTTTAAAGATTTTATTGGGACTAGTGCTGGTTTGGCGTCCTCATTTGTTATAAATGAATAAGCACATTGTGTCTAATGGGGATTAATATTAGCCCCTAATTCAGTCCTGTTTAAAGAGTTTTGGTTAGAAATTGTGCCCAATTGAGCTTGCTGCTAATAATTAGCTAACTTATGTCTATTTTAACCCATTAAGGACAAGCTTATTATTATTTAAATTGCCTGACCAACTTGATCTGCCATTTGACACATTTACATGATAAGATTTGGTCTGAATTCAACCTATACTCTGGAATCTTCCTCATCAATATGAAGTATTACTTACTTTAATTTTCTTAATTGATTAGCAAATGAGTTAGCTTTTACTTGGATAATCAGCTAGCTTGGTTAGCTTTAGTTTTTCCCCTCGATTAGATATGTTGTTGACCTTATTGTTAATTTATCTTTGTGGTATCACATTTAAATGTTGGTTAGACTTATCTTTGTACCGATGTGGATGGTGATATTCCATTGCACATATCAGGGAAAAACATTGTTGGCTAGACCTGGTTATCTTAGCTAGTTGAGTGTTTTTGAAACTAGTTTGATCAAATACTTTGCTGAACTTTTGTTTACTAAGCTTATTAGGTGTGGATTAGTTCAAACTGTGCAGTGCTTGGGAATTGATCTTCCGCAATTTTGACCAAAACTATTAGGCTATTGGATGATTGGCTGACAATATTTGGTTAAAACCTTTTTTACATAATTACCTGGCTTAGTCAATTTGGTTTATATTGGCCTTAACAAGGTTTAGGAAGACTATCTCATCCAGAGACTCTACATATCTATGTTCCCAGAAGTTCCTTTGAAGTCACTAAGTTCTACATGGTTATTACCTTCATTATTGTCATCGATGCTACTGGTATCTATAATAACTACCTCAAAGATATATAGCTGCTTTACTTAGACCAATGAATCAAATGACTGGTTGTCCTAGATTTTCTTGAAGTCATCTCTAGCAGGTTGCCTGACCTGGGAATGCCTTTTTTAAATGTTAGTTAAGTCCTTGATCAATCTCAATATGTCACGAGTCTCAAAGCTCCATGCCTTCTGTTAGCTAATGCAGCAGAAAAGATTGGATTTTAATGGCTCAAAAAGACGTGAAGAAAGACTTGAATCCATAAAAGATTGGATTAGAGTCTTTCTTGATCTAAGTCCCTAATGAAAAAGAGGCAGGAAAAATGTATGGTTTTAGAGAGAGAGGGGGGGGGGGGGTTGATTGCTTGGAGTAGTCACTGTCACCAAGAATATGAAATTAGCGTCTCCAGGAGTCCTTGTCCCTTTGAAGTTTGAACCTCAAGTTATGGGACAAATAGTTGGGCCCTTGAAGACAAACAGGTGATATCTATGGTTTTCTCTTTGTAATTTGACCCTATTGGCCTCTCTACTGCTGAGGGTAAAAGAAAATTTTCATTAATTTTATTGATAGCTTTGAGTTTGCTCTGGCAGCAACGTTTACATGACTGAACTTGATAGAATGAACAGGAGTTCCTCTGCCTCCCAGTGACCAAAGAAAAAAACTAATTCTGATTACATTGCCAACCCTGAATTTCTCCCTGATGGTTTTGTTTCATATGCTTTTAGGCTTCTATCAAATTTCATTTTCCAGAACACAGGTAATGTAGTAGCAATGGCTTGAAAGAAGCCATCTATTTTGTTTATTTTTTTGGAAAGAAGCCATCTCAAGTCTAGAGCACAAAGCCTGGAAGCAAAGAAATAGGCTGTTTACTTGTCAACCCAAGAAAAACAAGTTCACTGGGGTCAAGGCAACTCAAGGAAACAAGGGTTGGTGTTTTTGCTCTGTTAAGGGCAAGAGGGAATAATTGAATGTCTTCCCTCTCACCGTGAAGTCCACAGTTATGCAGAAACTAGGAAAGCATTAAGTGATGGAATGATGATCACGGCATAATTAGGTAATTTTCTATAACACATAAGGTGGACTTAGTTTACTTAGCCAGTTGAGTTTTGTTGAAACTGGCTTAATCAAATACTTTTCTGAACCATTGTGTGCTACTAAAGCTGCTTAGGTGAGGGTCTAGTTCAAACTGTGGAGAGGAACTTGGGAACTGATTTTAAGGGAAAAAAAAAAAAAGGCTATTCGATAATTGGTTTATACTGGCCTTTCAGAATTTAAGAATACCATTTCATTTAGAGACTCACCATATGTGTTTCCAGAAGTTGCTCTAAAGTTACAGGGTTCTACATGGTTATCCCGAATATCTTTATTATCATCATCTATATTATTCGTATCTGTAATAACAAACCCAAAGATAAATGACAGCTTTAACTTAGATCATTCGAACGAATGCCTAGTTGTCCTAGATGTTATTGAACTCACTTATAACTGCTCAAACTTCTCAGTCTTGGTTATTTTTATTTGCATGGCAAATCTAGCAGCAACTGCATTATGATCTTGCAGTTCAAGAACATGGTGGATGATGGGAATTAACATATATGGGGGTTAATTATAAACTGGTTTTGTATTCTTCAGCCAGGGATGGCCTTCTTAAGTTATTTATTGTCAAAAAGTAGCTAAATGATATTGCTAATGGCCTGTTTGGATGGAGGGGGAAGGAGAGGGAGTGGAGGGAAGTAGAGTAGAGTAAAATTGGCTAAAAATAAGCTAATTTGCTAAATCTACTCTGCCCTACTTTACTTTTCCTCCCTCTCCCTCAATCCAAACGGACCTAATCTCCTATATGAGGAGAAATATGAGTTTGTATTTACCCTCATTTGTTGTGACAATTGAATTATCAAAAAAATTATGTCCTTGGTTCAGCATGAGTCAAGAAACTCCATAACTTAAAGTTAGTTAATGCATCCGAAAAGATTAATTCAAATGACTAAACAATACAGTAAGAAAGACTTGGATCCATAAAAAGATTGGATGAAGGTAAGAATAGGGAAATTAAGATTGGATTTAAGCCATCAATGAAATAGAGATAGTGAGAATGTTGGGTTTTTGAGGAGAGAGACAGTCAGCACTTTTTGACTTTTGAGTAGTCAGTCACCAAGAATAGCTCCAAATTCTTGTCTAGTGTTTCTGTCTGACCTCCTCTATTTTTATTTTTTTGATAAGCTTCAATGTATTATTACTCAGAAGGGAAAGGAAAGCAGTTTACCTTGCAAGCGGCTGCAAGAGCCTCTGGAAGACTGAAGAGTTCTAAGAAAGAATTTAGCCGCTGCATGTGCAGCTAAATTACAGTCTCTCTTGACCCAAAGAAAAATACAACCAGCAAAAAACTCTCTAAAAACATAGAATATTACTAATAATGTTGCAAATGGACGAATCGGGTGCGGACACAGGCGAGGCTAATGAGTTGAAGCAAGACTTGGCATCACCATCAACAATAATATGGCTCCATCTTTCAAATTTCAATTTTTGCAAGTAGCACAGTCCATAGGATGGCAGTAGCTTCAGCTTGGAGGGTGTTCTTGACAGACTTTGATGACAACGCCATTATCATCTCTTGCTACGGCTGCTAGAACTGTAAGGGATTTTGTCGTAGCTTCATCAACGTTAATCTTGATCCAACCATGTGGGGAGGCTGCCATTTGCTGTGTTAGACTAGACATATTATTGGCCCAAGTGAGAACAAGCATATTAATCTATAGTATATAAACTAATAAACCCTATATTGGGTCCATTATAATACGTCCATTATAATACAAGTGCTTAATATATTGTAATATGTAGTTGTTTAGAGCTTTATTATTATTATTATTATTATTATAGAAGTAGGTCGAACCACGTAAACTTTTATATGTGAATTTCTATATAGTCAACATACATTAATTAGGCTTTACCAAGATGTCAAATTGGGCTTCAGACTTAACAAAGACCCACTTCGCCAAGACGTAAGGATTATAAGAAGTGGCCCATTGTTTGGTCCTTCAAGGACTCATGGCTATGTCCAAAGCTTTATTTTGTTTTGTTTTTTTTTTTTCATTAAAAAAACAAAACAAAACAAAAACAAATCAAAAATCAAAACAAAAACGACCACAATAGTGGTACAAGGTGATCACATATAGCTTGTCTTTTCAATGGTGTAATTCTATGCAAGGTATTGACATAGGATACTATCTATTTCAATAGTTCTGTCATGCCAACCAAGATGTCCTCCTTGTCATCAGTGCCATGTCAGCAACGCTAGATCTTGCCATGTCAATTGAGCAACATAGGTGCCACACCAAGTTATACATTCAAGACTTTCCAAACTCAAGCTTTCACCTTTAGTTTGAGGGAGCGTATTAGACATATTATGGCCCAAGTGGCCCATACCAATTGTAGGCCCATGTACTTGTCGAACAAGCATATTAATTTTAGGTTAGCCTATGGTTATCCTTGAATGAGTCAAGTATTTTCTGGTATATAGACCCTACATTGGGTTCATTGTAACACAAGTACTTAATATAATATGTAGCCGTCTAGGGTTTTATTATCATTGCGGACATAGGCCGTTAGGCCGAACCACATAATCCTTTGTGTGTGCTCTCTCTTTCATGCTCATTACTCAATCATCACACACAATCACAAAACAACTTTTACATGCTGGAAACCAAATTGGGATTAACTGAATCAAGGTGTACCTGTTCCATTAGCTTAGTGAAGGCGTACTAATTCTGGAGAATTAGATTAACTGAGTCTGCAATATCATCAAACTTATGTGAACCTTAACTTATTGGACATATGTTTCACTATTTAATAAATTCTTATTTTTTCAAATGCCATTGCATTAAGTTTTCCCCTTATATCTACTAGTCTTTAAGCACGCTCTCACGCGTATGCTGAGAGGCTCTTATATTTTTTCCCCCTAAAGTCTAATTTCATTTATCATAATTTAGAGTTGTTGAATTTTTAAATCACAAAAACACCTAAAGGTGTGATGAGATTTATATAAAAAAATTATTTTACCCATAAACACATAAATAGCTTCACATCTCTAGGTATTTTTGAGATTGAAGAATGCAACAACCCCAAATTATAATTAATGAAAATTATTAAACTTTTTTTTTTTTAAAAGTCCCTAAGCAAGCGCGTGCTTAGAGGCTAGTATTCCTAACATCACTCATTTATTAGAGAAGACAAAAAAATTCATTTTAAAAAATACAACGATTCGATAATCAAGTTATTTAAAATTACTAACCATTTCTTAAAATACATAAATCTAAAATTTATTGACATAACAAAATTTCACAATAATTTGTTAAGCCTAGTCAAAGAATTTAACACTCATTTCTTATATGAACATTTCTTACTTGTGATGACTTGACACAATCACATATTATGAAATTTTGTTGTGCGCTTAAAACAACCGTGACATTTAAAAAAGGTAAATACAATATTTTAGCTAGCGTTGTAAAACTATAATATAATCATATAAATATAATTTTTTTCACTTGTAGTTCAATTGATTCCCAAGTATTGATAGTATTTATAGGCTCTCACGTTATCATTTTTTTTTAATAAATTTTTATGGGAGTTATCTAGTTATTTTAAATCTTAAAAGGTAGCCACTTAGTACACATCCATAACAAACAATAAACAAAACTTAAAATGTATTAAATTTTTTTTTCCCTGTTCTAGGAAAGGCTCTCGCATTTTTTTGGTTTTTAGAATTTAGGAAAAAAAAGTGCTACATTCACAACATTTTCACAAAACTTTCACAACAAATCTTAACAAAAGTTTCGGATTTCTAAAGAAAAAAAAATTGAAATATATATATATATATATATATATATTTGAATAAAGGAAAGGCTTCAAGTTATCTTTTTCTTTTTTTTGTTTAAATGGAAAATCTTTACTTGTTGTTGTTGATTTTTTATATTATTTTTAATCCTAAAATTTAGCCATTTATTGCACATCCATAACAAAAGTTAAAAAGAGCTTATATTCATGATTTGACAATTACCTTTAAAACCAAGAAACTGTACCTAATATTTTTTTATGAGTAGTATATTAGTAATTATTTTTAACGGTATAATTTAATGGATAATAAACAACTGATTGAATTGAGTATAATTAAAATTTAGAAGATTGAAATAAAAAGTCAAACTTAAAAGGCTAAAATATCCAAAGTGAAACATAGAGAATAAATTTTACAATTTGAACTAAAATAAAAGAAAAAGTACTAAGATCTCAAGGAATCCTTTGGCCCCACTTTGTTGCTTTCCTAGCTTCTGCATTGGTGCAAATTTCAACGTGTCTTGTTGTGCGTCCAAAAGTTGAAAAGTATCTGAAAAGTTAAGAAACATCTGAAAAGTGAAAACCTCTGATTCACATTTGTTTCTTCTTGAGTTTACTTTGACCCAAATTGAACTTGTTTTTCCTCCAAATCTAACTGCACTCACATTGATGTCAAACGTGTTCCGGTAAATGGTATTGGATAAAAAAAAAGTTTATTCAAGGTTAATTTTGCATTTATGGTTTAATGTATGAACTTTCTTTTTATCCAATATCATAAGGTCTCAACATGTTGCATTGGATCCATTCCGATTGGTTGAATTTAGGATCGAATGACTAAGGTTGAGTAGGTTTGTTGAGTAGATATATAGATGCAGCTAACATGGCTTATAAGAGAAAGACGAGGTGGTTAACATGACATAAAATTAAGGCAGCTTGATCTAGATTGAGGCCTAAGGCGATTCAAGTGATTTTTTTTTAAATATTTAATATCAATTAAATAACATTTAATTAACTTTCAAGATTATAATTGATAGGGATAAAACCCCCACTAGACGCCGGCAGCCTGCGCGGGCTAACGGTGCAAGGTACGATGACGGACATGGACGACGGACGCAACATCTTGACGACACAACTCTTAAACGAGATGACGGGAGCAACGGTCGACGGGGTAAGGCAAGGGGCACCAAAGCGTATCTTGCCACGCACGCTTCCCTGAGGAAATGAGTCTTGCCACGTACGCTCATACTCGGACAGATATCTTGCGCAATACGATTGCTCCCAAAGGGATGACTTGCCCAACACGCTTGTTGCCTAAAGGGTATCTTGCGCCATACACTAATCAGGGGTAATTCCGGTATGGAGGTATCTTCCCCAGCAAGCCTTGGCTAAGGCCCTATGCTACTATAAATACTTCCAGGCCCTCCTAAATCGAGGTACGCATACTTCTACCCGACTCTAGCACTCTAGAGTTGTGAGCAATACTAACTTAACCATTGGAGGGTCGTTGGCCGGTACCATGCCGGTACCCCCCTTTGAGGTTTTCTTTACTTGTGCAGGTACATTTGAGCGCGTGTATGCCCTGTAGCTTACTGAGCAGATTCAAGACATTATCAGTTGGCGTCGTCTATGGGAAAGTCTTTAAACTTTGTTACGTGCTTTCTGGACAAAAAGTTGCATGGTACTCACGCGTTCAAGGGCAACCACCATGAACGATCAAGGCAATGAACAGCACACGACGGCTCTAGAGAGACAGGTCCAAACTCTAGCGGCCGCGGTAGAACGCCTCATAAAACATAACCACGACTTGGAAGAACAACTGCGACAGAAAGATGCGACGATCAACAATCAAGGAGAAAATCAGGAGGCAAGCGGCGCCGAGAGAGGGTCCAGAGGGCAACAACGCCTTGAGCCGACCTGAAGGGCAGGGGACGAGCCGTCCGTCAGCCACTGACCACGTCCCGTCCAACGTTGCCGAGGAGATGCGGTTGATGAGGGAGCGCATGGATTTTATGATGAACGCCCTCAAGGGACGAGTATCCAGCGACCTCGACGACCTCGTCCACCATACAGACTCCCCCTTCACTATGCCCGTCATTTTGTTCCCTCTACCGCCAAAGTTCCGTATGCCCCAAATGGAAAACTACGACAGGTCTAGAGACCCACTGGACCACTTAGAATGCTTTAAGACCTTGATTCACCTACAGGGTGTCCCAGACGAAATTATGTGCCGGGCCTTACCGGCGACGTTGAGGGGCCTCGCAAGGACTTGGTTCGGCAGACTGACGCCCGGCTCTGTAGGTACCTTCAAAGAGCTGAGTGCTCAGTTCGCCTCTCACTTCATTGGGGGACATCGACACAAAAAATCCACCGCGTGCTTGATGAATATTAGGCAGCGGGAAGACGAGACGTTGAGAGCCTACATTGCCCGTTTCAACAAGGAGGCACTCTCGATCGACGAGGCCGACGACAAAATACTGGTCGCCGCATTCACAAATGGATTGCGGAAGGGTAAGTTCTTATTCTCCATTTACAAGAATGACCCGAAAACTATGTCGGGTGTGCTTTACAGGGCAACTAAATACATGAATGCGGAAGATGCACTACTGGCCGGGAAGAAAAACCTCCCAAGAAGAGGGAAAGGCAGGAGGACGTGCGGCAAGACAGGGGGCGAAAGGTATCTCGGGCAAGAGAAAGCTGAGACAATAGACGCTCGAAACCCCCTACTGGGAAGTTCACAAGCTTCACCCCATTGACAACTCCGGTCGACCAAGTCCTGATGCAGATCAAGGACGAAGGGTCCCTGACGTTTCTGGGAAAACTAAAGGGGGATCCCAATAGACGACCCAAGGACAAGTACTGCCGCTTCCACTGAGACCACGGCCACGACACCGCCGACTGTTACGATTTGAAGCAGCAGATCGAAGCCCTGATTAGGCAAGGGAAGCTGCAAAGGTTCGTCAGCCGAGAAAGAACAGAAGCACCACGACAGGAACAAGTCTCCCGCCGGGACAATGAGCGACCCAGGCCGCCCATAGGGGACATAAGGATGATCATTGGGAGTGCGGCAGCCGTCGGCTCAACGAAGAAGGCTCGAAAATCTTACCTCAGGGCAGTTCAGAATGTCCAAACTGCAGGCGTGATCCAGAAGAAGCCACGAGTCAACAGCTCCACTATTGAGTTCATAGAGGAAGATGCCCAACGTCTTCATCATCCGCACGACGACGCTCTTATTGTCAACGTCCGGCTAGGGGGCTATAACACGTACTGGGTCTTGATCGACAATGGAAGCTCTGCAGACATCCTTTACTACCCAGCGTTCCAACAGATGCGGATCGACAGAGAACGCTTGGTACCTACCATCATTCCGCTCATCGGATTCGGGGGAACGAGAGTATACCCCCTTGGCGCCATCACCTTGCCGGTCACAATTGGGGAATATCCCGGCAAGTCACCAAGGATGTCACCTTCCTCCTTGTCGATTGCTCGTCCACCTACAACGCCATCATAGGGCGACCCACCCTCAATGCATGGAAGGCCGTGACTTCGACCTACCACCTAATGGTCAAGTTCCCCACCGAGAATGGTGTAGGGGAGTTACGGGGAGACCAGGTGGCCGCGCGAGAATGCTACATTGCGATGGTGGAAATGGACAGCCACTTGCAAGCAATGAACATAGAGCAGCGAGTGGGGGCAGAACTCGTAGAGGAGCTCGAAGAAATAGCCCTCGATGAGTCCAAGCCAGAGAGGACCACCAGAATCGGCGTTCTCACCAGCCCTGCAGCCCGCCAAGCGCTCGTGGCTTTCCTTAGGGAAAGCCAAGATGTGTTCGCATGGAGTCACAAAGACATGCTGGGAATCGACCCTTCAGTCATGGTACACAAACTGAACGTCTCACCCACCTTCCGGCCCGTCGGCAGAAGAAGCGGGTGTTCGCCCCGGAGCGAGACCGAGCGGTAGCGGAAGAAGTCAGCAAACTACAGGAGGCGGGTTTCATTCGGGAAGTATACTATCCCGACTGACTAGCCAATGTGATGATGGTCAAAAAAGCTAGTGGGAAGTGGCGCATGTGCGTTGATTTCACAGACCTGAACAAAGCATGCCACAAGGACAGCTACCCCTTCCCGCGAGTCGACACCCTAGTGGACTCTACGGCCCGACACCAGCTGCTGAGCTTCATGGATGCCTTCTCAGGGTACAATCAGATTCGGATGGACGTGGCAGATCAAGAGAGGACCTTATTCGTTACTAGCCAGGGTCTTTTCTGTTACAAGGTGATGCCGTTCAGACTAAAGAACGCGGGGGCCACATATCAAAGACTTATGAACAAAATGTTGGCCAACCAGATAAGAAGGAATGTTCAGGTATACGTCGATGATATGCTAGTAAAGAGCCTAATAGAGGAGGACCATTTGAAAGATCTTGAAGAAACATTCAACACCCTCCGCTCCTACAACATGAAGCTCAACCAGATGAAGTGCAAGTTCGGAGTGACGGCAGGAAAATTTCTAGGCTTTATGTGTCTTAAAGAGGCATCGAGGCCAACCCAGACAAGATCCGAGCTATAATGGAGATGGCCTCCCCTAAAAATGTGAAAGAGGTACAAAGCTTGAATGGGAAGGTGGCCGCCCTAAATAGGTTTGTGTCGAGGGCGACAGACAAATGCCTGCCCTTCTTTCGAAAAACTTTTGAGTGGACAGACGAATGCCAGAAGGCGTTCGAAGAGCTGAAGGCGTTCGAAGAGCTGAAGGCCTACCTCTCTTCACCACCATTACTGAGCCCCTCCCAACCAGGGGAAGAGCTTTTTCTATATCTGGCCGTATCCCCAACAGCCGTTAGCGTGTCTTTAGTCAGAGAGGAAGACAAGGTCCAGAAACCTGTGTACTACGCCAGCTGGGCATTTTGCGGAGCGGAGGAAAAGTATCCACCCATGGAGAAACTCGCCTTCGCCTTGGTCACAGCAGCCCGGAAGCTTAAGCCATACTTCCAAGCTCATACAATAGTTGTCCTAACTGACAAGCCCTCGCGACGGGCAATGCACAACCCAGAAGCTGCCGGTCGTCTGGCCTTGTGGGCGATCGAGTTGACTGAGTTCAACATCCGGTACAGCCCATGCACCGCCATCAAGGGACAGGTCGTCGCTGACTTTATCGCTGAATTCACCAACATGGAAGACGAGGGGGTAGATGGACACCCTCCATGGAGTGTACACACA
Organism: Lithocarpus polystachyus; assembly: GCA_033629205.1. Taxonomy (NCBI): domain Eukaryota; kingdom Viridiplantae; phylum Streptophyta; class Magnoliopsida; order Fagales; family Fagaceae; genus Lithocarpus; species Lithocarpus polystachyus. Next base: position 56,759,977 of record CM066170.1, on the reverse strand, counting down.
GACGGGTCGTCAACTAGACGGGCCGGCGGAATAGGTGTCGTACTTCACTCCCCCGAGGGAGATCGGGTCGAATGCATGATCCGCCGGGACTTCCCCATTACTAATAACGAGGCAGAGTACGAAGCCTTGATAACCGGGATCGACCTCGCTAGAGCAGCAAGGGCCACGAAAGTAGTAGTCTACTGCGACTCCCAAGTCATCGTCAACTAAGTGAATGGCGACTATGAATGTAGGGGCGACAGGATGAAAAAATATCTCCATCAAGCGAAGAGAAGGGTGGACGAACTGAAGGCTGAGATAGTCTAAATCCCCAGAGAAGAAAATGAGCAAGCCGACCGCTTTGCCAAAGCCGCTTCATTGGAACATGTGACCACCCCTGACAGTGTACTCTCTTTTGTGCAGGTTTCTCCGCTAATAGACTCTGTCGATATGCAGGAAATAGGCTCCAAGAGTAATTGGACCACGCCATTGGTCTCTTATCTGAAAGATGGCGTCTTGCCGGACGAAAAAGAAGCCGCCAAAAGGCTGAAGGTCCGAGCGGCAAGGTTTGTATTGATGAAGGACGTCCTGTACAAAAGGGGTTTCTCTCGCCCATACCTAAGGTGCCTGGGTCCCGAGGAAGCAGACTATGTCATGAGGGAAGTGCACGAAGGAATATGCGAAAACCATTCAGGTTCGAGATCACTAGCGCACAAGCTGATTCGAGCAGGATACTACTGGCCCACGATGCAAAAAGACGTCCAAGCGTATGTCAGAGCCTGCGACAAGTGCCAAAGATTTAGCAACACCATCAGACAGCCGCCGGAGGAGCTAACCCTCATGACAGCCCCATGGCCGTTCGCTCAATGGGGGCTGGACATTATGGGCCCATTCCCGACAACTATGTGACAGCTGAAGTTCCTGGTGGTAGACATAGACTACTTCAGAAAATGGGTAGAAGCTGAAGCTTTGGCCACTATTACAGAGAAAAACATACGAAACTTTGTCTGGAGGTCCATCATATGTAGGTTCGGAATTCCCAGAGTCCTAGTCTCGGACAACGGGAAGGAATTCGACAACGGCCCCTTCCGAGAGTTCTGTTCGCAGCTGGGAATAAAGAATCATTATTCCTCTCTCGCCCACCCCCAGGCAACGGTCAAGTAGAAGTAACGAACCGATCCTTGCTTAAGATTATCAAGACTCGGCTCGAGGGGGCAAAGGGTATATGGCCTGAAGAACTGCCAAGCGTGCTATGGGCATACAGGACAACAGCAAGGACCCATACAGGAGAAACACCATTCTGGCTAACCTACAGAAGCGAAGCAGTCATTCCAGAAAAAGTAGGACTCACAAGCTACAGGGTGAATGCTCACAATGAAGGAAGGAACGATGATGCCTTGCGCCTACAGCTCGACCTAATCGATGAGATCAGAGCGGTAGCAGAACAAAGGCTCGCGCGGTATCAAGATCGCATGGCTAAACACTACAACTCCCGAGTCAAACACAGGGACTTCCAGGTCGGAGACCTTGTTCTAAGAAAAGTCACCGCCCAAGGAAAGCTGGGCCCTAACTGGGAAGGACCGTACCGGGTCGCTTCATGGCAGAGAAAGGGCACTTACCACTTGGAAACACTGGAAGGGTAGAAACTACACCATCCATGGAATGCTGAGCATCTGCGAAAGTACTACCAGTAAGAAAGAATGGCAACCTCCTACTTGTGGTCGGCTTTAATGTATTTTGTGAACCTAAAGGGCATGTTTTCCCCTTAAAAATTATGCAAGATTCAGAAGTTTATTCAAAAGCCTCTTCTATACTTTGCAAGTGTTGAGCAAAAAACTGACGGCCCAAAGCTGACGACAATCCTAAGGATTAGCATAAAAACTAGCCAAGCATAAAAGCTGACGGTTTAGAAGCTAACGACGACAATCCTAAGGATTAGCATAAAAACCGGCCAAGCATAAAAGCTGACGGTTTAGAAGCTAATGACGACAATCCTAAGGATTAACATAAAAGCCGGTCAAGCACAAAAGCTGACGGCTTAAAAGCCAACGATATGATCTTAAATGGATGCAAGGCATAAAAGCCGGTCAAGCACAAAAGCTGACGGCTTAAAAGCCAACGACGTGATCCTAAACAGATGCAAGGCATAAAAGCCGATTAAGCACAAAAGTTAACGGCTTAAGAGCCAACGACACTCTCCTAAACAGATGCGAGGCACAAAAGCTAAAGGCATGAAAAGACGACGGTTTGAAAGCCGATGACATTATCCTAAAAAGGGTAAAAGCCTAAGTATGAAAGCCGACGGCATGATAAGCCGACGGCCTAAAACGACATTATCCTAGAAAGGTTAAAGGCATAAAAGCCAATCAAGCACAAGAGCTGACGGCTTAAAAGCCGACGATACTATCATAAATGGATGCGTGGAATAAAGCCTGTTAAGTGCAAAAAGCTGACGGCTCTATCCTAAAAGGTGTAAAGGGCACAACAGCCTAAGTACAAAAGTCGACGGCCTAAAAAGACGACGGCCAAAAGCCAATGATATAATCCTAGAAGGGATAAAAGGCGTAAGAAGCCTAACTATAAAAGCCGACGGTCTGAGAAGATGACGGTCCATAAAGATGACATCCTAAGTACATACGCAAGGCGTAGAAAGCCCAAGTATAAAAGCCGACGGTCCTAAAAGTTGACGGCTCTGTCCTAAAATGAGAAAAAGGCACAAATGCCTGCTAAATAAAAAGCTGACGGCTTACAAGTTGACGGAACTATCCTAAATGTATAAAAGGCACAAAAGCCTATTAAACATGGAAACTGACGACCTCATTAGAAAGCATCAGAAGCCCAAAATTGAGCTACCACGAAGTGAACAAAAAGAAAAGGAAATCATCCACAAAGCATAAAGTAAAAGCAAGCAATGCAAGGACGAGCTTGAAATAGGAAATACATTAAAATGCCTTTAAAGGAAACATTGTTCATGACGATTCAAAAATTAATATTTCTACAAAAAACTACAAGGTTACTCGACGGGGGAATCAATGACTTTTACTTCGTCATCTTTGCCTTGAGCATGATCTTGGCCGGCTGTCTCTGCTTCGTCTTCTCGGCTCCCGGCACCTTTAGTATTTTGATCTTCATCAAACAAATGATCAGTGCTACTTGAAGCCGCAGGGAGGACGAACGTCTGGGCTTGAGCCTCATCAATGCTCACCTTAGAGAGATCTAGCTCGGGGTGAGAGGCCCTCACCTGACGGATGGCATCGTCGAAACCGTCTGCGAAGGTGCTGCCCAACTCCGTCAAGTAGGCTTCGGAGTCACGGTACTCTTTGATAGCGTCTGCCTTTGCCTGACGGAGTTGCTCCCTGACGGATAGAATCTCTTTCTCCTTGTCGCCAAGGACTTTTCGCAGCACTTCTGTCTGCTTCTCCAGCTCACCCCTCTCTTGCTCAGACAGAGCCAGCTTCTCTTCGATGCGCACCCTCCAGGCCTTGAACTGGGCTAGCTCGTCCTCCTTCTCGACCGCTTTAGCCCTTACACGGCCCAGAACCGTCTCGTTGTGGACATAACGGTCCATAAGACCCTTCATCATAACCACTGCCTAGAATGAAAAAAGTTTAGGTCAGACAGGACGGTAAAAAAAAAAAAAAAATTGAATGATAATGAGCGATGGATAGCGAATTTACCTGGGCAAGCTTGAAGAGGCCCGTCTCACCCATTGCCTCCGTCGCGTGGTTTCCGAGGTCTTCATAGTCTTCCGTCGTCATGATTGATGACAGCTTCTCCAAGGCGTACTTGGAATCCTCGCAAAGGAGGACGGGTGGCCTCTCTACGTTGGGCACCGGGCCACCTATCATCAGGCCCTTTCCCTTGCCATGCTTGACAGGGACTTTCTTCACCTCCGCCTTTAGGCCAACGACGGTCTCGGGCGTAACCTTTGCCTTCTTGGCATGACAGTCCGCCTTTTGGCCGGGTTTTCTTTTTGTAATGGACGGCTTGGGCGCGTCCGTCCCAACTGTCTGAGCAACCTTCTTCTTCGCGGCTGCTTGTTTGATGAAAGCTCTCCTCTTTGCATCGTCCATTTCTGCAAAAGAGGATGGTACATAAGTTAATAACAAAAAATTACTAAGTGTGAAACTTGAGTGAATGGACTCACGTGCTCGAACTTGGTTCTCGTACTTGATCGCCTCCTCAGACGGTTTAGGTCCGTCGCAGTGCCAATGAATGGTTTTTAGGCTCACCAATTTGGCCTAAGATCTATCCTTCAACTTAGTTTTTTAAAAAATTTTCTCCAAAAAACTCCACTGTTCAAGAGAAACTTGTGGACTATCCTGAGCTGCAAAAAGAAGACGGTTAGAAATCGACGGTGTTTAGAGTTTAAAAGAAAAGAAGGTGAACGGACGCGTACCAGACGGGGGTAGTACACCCCATGTTGTATCAACTAGCATGAACTCAGTCTCGCCAGGATGACACATCCATTCACTATTGTCCATAAAACAGTACCTAGACTTCCAGTCCCTATTGGAATCTGGAGTGTCACTCACTAGCCTTAATAATGGGCTCCTGGCTACAAAACTATACATTCCTCTTGATTTTGTTATCTCTACTGGACGGTAGCAATGGAAGAACTCCTCCACTGTTAGTCTTTTCTTCCCCTTGGACATTGTTCCGTACAGGACCTCTACCCCTAGGAAGACTCTCCAAGCATTTGGGGAGACTTGGTTGATGGACAATCCTAGATAATGGAGGAGTTGACGGTATAGTTGAGTCAAAGGAAACCTTAACCCAGCTTTGAGCATTTGCTCATAGATCCCGACACCCTTGACACCATGGTAGTAACACTTCTCTGATTTTTCGGGTAGACGGAGAGTTATGTTGACGGGTATTTGGTATTTGTTCCTAAGTGTTTTGAAGTGAGACTCTTTAATTGTGGACATAAAATCATTTACCGTCCATAGTGAAATCATTATAAACTTCCTCATCCCATCAGAGTCTACGACGGATTGAATTTGTGGCTTGGTTTCCCCTAGACCGTCACTAAGGTTACTTTCTGCCCTATCACTACTTGAGGAAGAAGAGCTGGTAGATGAACTGTCTTCACTAGAAGTGTCAGGATCTCTTGGACCCGACGGGTGAACTTCATCGTAGCCCGCTCTGTCGCGGACAAACGACTGATTACTAGACGTGCTAGACATCTGTCACCTACATGTGATGGAAAACCCTAAGTTTAACTAGTCTAAAGACATGTGGCGGTGACAAAAATGAATGAATCAATAATAAATACTTACTGGTTGCGTTTGTTGTTGGAGGATGTAGTCGACGGTTATGAAAGCGTGACGGGCGAGAAGGTTGACGAATCAAACGTTTTTGGCTAGGTGAACGGGTGCGCTCTGATTGTTTGATTTTAGTGAAAAATGAAAAATGAGGGAGAAAAAGGGAGGCTTATATATGAAGAGTAGCACGGGAGGCGAGGGGACGCCTCGTTCTTGGCACACGGTCATTAAGTCGACGACACGTGTCCTACATTAATTACTCAGCATTAATTACCATATGACAGCCTATCTAGTCAGCTCTCTCTCATTGTGAACTGAAACCGTCATCCTATTAGCCCGTCCTTCATGGGGTCACGGACTGATGGGCTGAGGGGGCACCTGATAGGGATAAAACCCCCACTAGACGTCGACAGCCTGCACGGGCTGACAGTGCGAGGTACGATGACGGACATGGACGACGGACGTGACATCTTGACGACACGACTCTTAAACGAGATGACGGGAGCAACGGTTGACAGGGTGAGGCAGGGGGCACCAAAGCGTATCTTGCCACGCATGCTTCCTTGAGGAAATGAGTCTTGCCATGTATGCTTATACTCAGACAGATATCTTGCGCAACACGATTGCTCCCAAAGGGATGACTTGCCCAACATGCTTGTTGCCCAAAGGGTATCTTGCGCCACACACTAATCAGGGGTAATTCCGGTATGGAGGTATCTTCCCCAGCAAGCCTTGGCTAAGGCCCCATGCTACTATAAATACTTCCAAGCCCTCCCAAATCGAGGTACGCATACTTCTACCTGACTCTGGCACTCTAGAGTTGTGAGCAATACTAACTTAACCATCGGAGGGTCGTTGGCCGGTATCACGCCGGTACCCCCTTTTGAGGTTTTCTTTACTTGTGCAGGTACGTTCGAGCCCGTGTATGCCCTGTAACTTACTGAACAGATTCAAGACATTATCAATAATTTTGTATTTAAAAACCATTTTTCATGCCTTTGAGATTTAAAATTACTAATTAAATAATTTTGTTTAGGTTTTGCTAACATTTTTTTTTCCAGTTTAAATTTTGAAAAAATTGTTTATGCAAAAACAACTATAACAACATGTACAATTTTATAATTAGTGTTAATAATTAGTATTAATAAATATGGTGCTAATAGTCAATCCATATGAAAGTAACATTAATCTAATCACAGTAGTTATGAAAAATTTGTGAAAAATTTTGTGTACCTACCATTACTTTAAGAAAAAAAAAAAAAAAAAAACTAGCTTTCCACAAATTTTGGGGCCTTTTTATGATAGAAGTCCTTAGAGCATTAGCATCAGGTCTCTTTAAAAATAAAAATAAAAATCTATTTTCATACACCAAAACTTACCTTTTCTACTTTAATATAGCATTTGACAATACACTCTATATCACATGTTTTAATTTCATGTTCTATTCATTTATTTATTCATCTCTCTCTCTCTCTCTCTCTCTCTCTACCACCACCAGAATTAAAAAAAAAAAGAAAAAAAAAGAAAACACCATCACCATCACCACCTTAAACAAACAACCACCAATACAAATTATAATCTTAAACAAATCACAATCACACTATCTAGGTTTGAAACCTACCACCACCGAAGAAAAAAAACTAGAACACCACCACCAAAACCAACTCACCCATAATAAAATGTGATCCACCACCACCCACAACTAGGGGTGACAAAATTGGATATGACCCGTGAACCCGACACAACACAATACGAACTAAGTAGGTTATGGGTTGAGGCTTAATGGGTTCATGTCATATTCGGGTTGATATGACTGACTCGTTTAATAAATGGCTTGGGTTAGTGTTCAACCCATGAAATTCGTTTGACCTGTCTTACCTATTTAATTAAATAATATTTTACCAATATATCATTCAAACCCTAGGTATATAAACTTATTAGTTGTTGTAGTTTATTGTCTTTGACATATTATGATTTATTATTTGTGATATTAAAATATGCTTTACTTTTGAATAATTATTTGTGATACAGTTACTCGTTAGTTCTAAAATTTATATTATAAATATTTTATTTGTTTATTTTTTCATAATTTATTTGTTCATTTTGATAAAATCTGGTAAACATGTCGACTTGACTGACCTATTTAATAAATGAGTCATGTTAGAGTTGAGAAATCTTGACTCGTTTAATAAACATATGGAGTTCGTGTTGACTCATATAGTTTGATACTCATAAGTTAACACGACACGAACCCGATACGCGAATATAAATTGCCACCCTTACCCACAATCACAATGACAACGACTGATCACCATGGCAAGGAGAGAGAGAAGATTTGTGGCAAGGAGAGAGAGAGAGAGAGTGGTGGGTCTCCATTGTGGGACACCTAGAGAGAGAGAGTAGAAAGAAGAAAAGAGAAGAAACCAAGAAAAGAGAAGAAAGAAAGAGAGAAAGAGAGCGTGTGATAGGAAAAAAGAAAGAAACGGAGAGGCAGAGGAGAAAGAAAAAAAAAATAAAGAGAGAGTGATAGAATATAAAAGAGAGAGGTCGAGAAGAAAGAAGAAAAAAGTCATAAAAGAGGAGAGAGAAAATGAATTAAAAACTTTTTTTATTATCGTTTCTATCTATATCATTCTAAATTTGAAACGATACTGTTCATTTATGCCAAATATTTTAAAACATCTCATATGAGAGGTTTTTGGGTGTTTGGTGTATCAAATGTCAAATATTCGACAATTTTAGTGCAAAAACTTTTTGCTATAATTTGAACGTGGTTAAACGTGAGTGTACTTGAAAAATAAAAAATGAATTCATATATAAAAATGAAAGTTTGTAATTCAAAAAGGAACATTAGTGACAAAATTGGGACACCATGCAGCAATTAGTACCACGTGCAGCACGTGGTATTTCATGTGGAAGTTGGCAATTATTGTCTTTCGCCAACCAAGGCTGTGGACCTGTGGTGGGTGTGGCTTTGTCCTTCCCTTTGGTGATGATTAGGACGTAACACGAAGGGATCCATGCCTAAGAGACTGAACCAAGTAACACGATGACAATATAATTGTTATCACAACTTATCACTTGACAAATTATAAACAGTAAAATTATGGTAAAAACTATATAAATATTTGTGGTCATAATATTTTTCACATGGACGATGATTTGATTGATCATAATTTTGAGTACTACCAATTGTGACATTTATTGTCAATTTCCGTGTGGTCCAGACTTTTATTGTCATGATTTTTGATCTCTTTCCATGGTTAGTCTGCCACTGATGTAAGAGTGATGAAAGTGCCAATTAGCTATGAGCCATGCAAGAGCCCTTTTGACATGACATCGGCTATCAGTTTTGGTGATTGATATCTCTTTCATAAGCCATACCCAGTACATTACTGCATATGGATGTGGCTGGCAATTTCTTGACTTCTCTGGAGAAGTTTTCCAAAATTATAAACTGTCTCATTATTTCCCTTTCAAGAGCATTTACAATTTTACATGTGATTAGTGCTAGTCATATGACAAAAATCACACCGCATCCCAAATGATTCTTAGCCAGTAAATTATTATTATTATTTTCTGATAAATACAATCAAATTTTAAGTTATTGACAAAAATCCACAAAATTTGACTACAAAATTATTTGTAATTACTAATTAGGGGCGACAATTAGGTGAGTTTGGTAGATTTTGTGTTGAATCATAAATGAGTTAGGTATACAATTACCCAATTAATCATTTTCTACCAAGTTAAATAAAAATTAAATACTCATTAGTCACCTAACCCATTTAATTCCCATTTAATCCATTTATTTATTTATTTGAAAGCCATTTAATCCATTTATTAAATTCACATATACTCTCCTTTAAAAACAAAAACTTATTTAGATTATTTTTTAATCTAAAGCTAAAGTACTAACGCACCAAATTAATTTCATAATAAATAAAAAGTACATAAAATTAAAATGATAGAGTTTAACTACAAAATTTGTTGTAGCTTAAGGATACAACTTTACTCAATAAAATAAATATTATTATATATTTTGAAAATCTAACCGTTTAATTGCATATTCTTTACGCTCTTAATATACATGTCAAATTTTGTATTAATCGGATATTATTTATTATATGATCTATAAGCTTATATTTTATATATAATTTAAATTACAAAAACTTACAATTTAAACAATTTATTGATGACATAGCTATTGATCTTTAATTTTCTAGAACTATTGCATGCATGGAGGATATACGAAGAAATTATAATTCAATAGTGAATTTGTCAAAATTCACCTCCAATAAAAAAAATATTGAATAAGGTTGTAGCTTAAGGTTACAATTAATTTTGTAGCTAAACTTTTTCCAAATTAAAACGTGGTATCATATTTATAAAAAATGAAAAATTCATAAAACCGTTTCAGAGATTGCATTAGTTTTGAGTTTGAGAAATTAAGAAGAAAAAAAAATATGAAAAAAATTCCTTTTCTTTTTAGGTTTTCTCAGAAACCAAGCAAAGCCCAAAGCCAAGAAAATCATTCATTGATTTACTCTTGCAATCACAACAAAATCAATCATCAACAACCACATTGAAATTTTTTTATCTAATTTCTTACAGTTTCTCAAGAACCAAACAGGAGAGTGAGAGATTGAGAGAGCTAGGAAAGAGAGTGATTTCTTGAAGGAGAAGAGAGAGGAGGAGGAGAAGAGTACTCAACAGATGAACAATGAGAGAGAGACTGATATCATTGCTGTTGGAAAGAGTGAGGGAGGGGGGAGCAGCAAATCAAAATCTGGTACCATCGTAGTCATCGTCTTCATCAGAGGTGGCTAGCAACGCCAAAACCATAGCTAGTAACAAAGCTCAAGAAGTGGATCTTGGTGTTTGGTGTTGTATATATAGGTATATATAAGGATAGGCTGTAATAATGATGTTTGAATTTGGAGAATATGGTTTCATAAGGTAAAAATTCAAATTCTAGAATTTTCTAAGTGAAAATTTGAAAATCAAAATTTTTTGGAATTTTTTGCAGAATTTTCTGGTACTTATTCCAAAAGGTTGAAGAGGTTTCAAGTCTTGTTAACGGTTTTATAAAACATTTTAATTCTCCACTAGCCTCTGAGCACGCGCTCACGCGCGTGCTCAGAGGCTCTTCTATTTTTTGGGTAAAGATTAATTTAGAGCATTTATTATAATTTGGGATTACTACATTTTCTAATCACAAAAAAATCTAGGAGTGTGATGAAAAATTATGTGTTTGCAAGTGAAATAATTTTTCATCACACCCCTAGATTTTTTTGTGATTAGAAAATGTAGTAATCCCAAATTATAATAAATGCTCTAAATTAATCTTTACCCAAAAAATAGAAGAGCCTCTGAGCACGCGCGTGAGCGCGTGCTCAGAGGCTAGTATTCCGTAATTATTATCCATTTTTACCAATTTTGTTTATGTAGTAATAAACGTGTTATTAATTGGAAGATGATGCTATAATTTAGTATTAACCTATAGGGGGAGGAAAATAAGATCCATTGAATAAATCTTATAAATAGTCATATAATAAAATGCATAATGAAATCGTAACAATAAACTATTTACAAAATACATGTGGTGACCTTTACAAAAGCTATTATAAAAAGTTGATGGGTTAATGTAGAAAAGCGAAATATTTACATCAGGTAAAACTGTAAAATAATTCACTACATCTGAAAAATGGAATATGTGAACTTATTAAATATCCATTCACTTCTTCAATATCCATTAATTATCCATTTTTTATTAAATATCCATTTTGGAAAGGTTTTTTACACTATTTTTTAAAATAGGAAAATAACTAATTGATAGTCTTAATATACAAACAATTTTTTTTTCTTTATCTTGAAGTTCTAAGAACAAAGACAAACAACAAATCGATGTCAAGAGCAATGAGGTTTCCAACATCCATAAGAATAAAGACAAAGGAAAAATGAAGGACGATGTGATCACTAACACTCATGCCAATAGAGACAAACGGAAAATTAAAATCAAGGACAATGTGGTTTCCAATATCCATGAGAAAAAAAAGAAACGAACAAAAAAAACCAAGGACGATGCAATTTGCAACATCCAAGACAGCAAAGACAAACAGAAAATGAGAGTGAAGGACGATGCAATAATAAAGCAGGTACACATCATTACCACATCTACTTTTTTGAATAAAGAAAAATACTTTTTTTTTTTGACCTGCAAACACATAATTAATTACCGTTTCCTTATCCCATCAAAGCACTACATGTCAATTTATCTTGAATATGCATTGTAAATCAATACGTCCGAAATCTTTCACTCTAACTACATCAATAAATTCAGGTTTGTTTAGGTCTCTCTCTCAAATTATTTAAATTCAAAACTAATTGGTTCATAATGGTTTCAGCATTGCAACACTACAGTCAAGCAAGTTATGTGAAAACTCAGTTTAAATGGACTCTCCGACGAAGAAGCCCTTGGGAGTGAGTCACTGGAATGTATTTCCTACCGCGATAATGCCACCAAAGGTAGAGATTGAGGGATTCTTCACAGTAATAGTGTTGGGTCAAAATAGTTTGTGGTTTTTTACTTTTGAGATTACTACATTTTTCAATCATAAAATACTTAGGAGTGTGATGAAAAAAATACCCAGGGGTGTGATGAGCGTTATATGTTTGAAAAAATATTCTAAGTACAGTTGATTTTTTTTTTTGGATAAATACAGTTGATTTTCAAATTAAGCATTACTCCATGTTTTCACTTTTTTTTTTTTTTTCCTTTATCAAGACTTAACTCTTTTTTTAATACTCAGTTTACCTTGACAAAAAAAAAAAAAAAAAAAAAAAATTCAGTAAAGCAAGAAAAGTGAAAACGTTATAAACCAACGTAGACACGTACAATAGTACAAGAATCAAATTTAGGGGTAAAAAAAAACTGCCCCTATTCAATCTTTCAAACCCACCTTCACTGCCAATACCATTAACCCACCCACCTGCACTTGAATTCAAAATGGGGATTACCCACGTACAAGTTTGATTCAAATTTAAAATGAGGATTAATTAGCCATGTACAGTTATAATTACCGTTTCCTTATCCCATCAAAGCACTACATGTCAATTTATCTTGAATATGCATTGTAAATCAATACGTCCGAAATCTTTCACTCTAACTACATCAATAAATTCAGGTTTGTTTAGGTCTCTCTCTCAAATTATTTAAATTCAAAACTAATTGGTTCATAATGGTTTCAGCATTGCAACACTACAGTCAAGCAAGTTATGTGAAAACTCAGTTTAAATGGACTCTCCGACGAAGAAGCCCTTGGGAGTGAGTCACTGGAATGTATTTCCTACCGCGATAATGCCACCAAAGGTAGAGATTGAGGGATTCTTCACAGTAATAGTGTTGGGTCAAAATAGTTTGTGGTTTTTTACTTTTGAGATTACTACATTTTCCAATCATAAAATACTTAGGAGTGTGATGAAAAAAATACCTAGGGATGTGATGAGCATTATATGTTTGTAGATGAAATATTTTTTCAAACATATAACGCTCATCACACCCCTAGGTATTTTTTTTCATCACACTTCTAAGTATTTTATGATTGGAAAATGTAGTAATCTATACTATTATTTAAGGGGCTGCACCTGTTTGGACCGGATTTTTTTGTTCCAAAATACCCCTGCAGCCTATGTTTAAGTAGGGGCAAAACTTGAGGATAACACAGTAAAAAAAAATATTTATTTATCGCGGTAAGAAATATTTTATGATTGGAAAAAAAAAAGAAGTGGAGAAGAGTTATTCTGTAGTGATTGTAGCAAATTTGAATTTTAGCAGTGAGTCACTGGAAATATTTCCTACCGCGATAATGCCACCAAAGGTAGAGATTGAGGGATTTTATTTTCCTCCCCCTATAGGTTAATACTAAATTATAGCATCATCTTCCAATTAATAACACGTTTATTACTACATAAACAAAATTGGTAAAAATGGATAATAATTACGGAATACTAGCCTCTGAGCACGCGCTCACGCGCGTGCTCAGAGGCTCTTCTATTTTTTGGGTAAAGATGAGCGCGTGCTCAGAGGCTCTTCTATTTTTTGGGTAAAGATTAATTTAGAGCATTTATTATAATTTGGGATTACTACATTTTCTAATCACAAAAAAATCTAGGGGTGTGATGAAAAATTATTTCACCTGCAAACACATAATTTTTCATCACACTCCTAGATTTTTTTGTGATTAGAAAATGTAGTAATCCCAAATTATAATAAATGCTCTAAATTAATCTTTACCCAAAAAATAGAAGAGCCTCTGAGCACGCGCGTGAGCGCGTGCTCAGAGGCTAGTATATATATATATATATATATATATTTTTTTTTTTTTTTTCAAAATTTTAGTGAAGTACACTTTTGATCACAAAAAATAGAGGCTGCATTCACTTTGGGCCTTTGGCCCATTCATTTTTTTTGCTCTGTTGCATTTTTGTTATAAATCTTGTATGGTGACAATTGACATTTTATGGGTGATATGTCATAACGAACGTTAATGATTTTTTTTTTTTTTTTTTTTTGAAAGGGTTAATGATATTTATAGTAATCATAACTACGTGGGTGATTTTTCTTAATAAACAACACATATCTAAGGGAAATTATTGTGTACTCCCGGAGTACCATAAATGCGTATTCCCTCCTTTCACATGAATGGTAGGTCCCATTAATTAAATTCATGGTGGGACCCACCATTCATGTAAGAGGAGGGAGTACGCATTTATGATACTCCGGGAGTACCTAATAATTTTCTCATATCTAACACTTAAAAATCATTACCGCACACATTTGGTGTGATGGTCACTCCACAAATATAAGGGTACGTTTGGTATGCTGTAATAGCTCCTGTAATGGAATAGTTATTCATGTGTAATATCAATTCGGTCATTTGGTTGTATTTTTATTACATAGATTAATTATTACATTGAAATAATTATTCTTTAAATTGAAGAATAGGTATTCCTCTTTAAAATGAATGTAATAGCTATTCATTAATGCATATAATAGGTTTTAAAATTAATATATTTCCAAAAATATAAAGTTTCCTTATACATTATCTTTTACAAGCTTTCCATATGTAACAACCAAACTTATGAATAATAATAGTTATTCTATTACAATGTTTTCTATTCCTAGTAATAAATATTACTGTTCCTAATATAATTTACATTTAGTGTACCAAACGTACTCTAAGTGATTGTAAGGTATGAGGAGTAAGGGCCGGAGTTTAAGTCTCTAGGAGGGAGCTTCACACACATACACTTAGATTAGGTTAGAATAGAATTTCTATCTTGTATTAAATAAAAACACTTACAAATCAAGTTATTAACAAAAATTGACTTATTTGGTTAACGAATCTCAGTAGTTAGCATTTATTTAGTACATAGTGGTTAGATTATTAATAAAAATGGATGACATTGTTAACATGAAAACGGAATCAAACATAAAAGACCCAAATGAAAATAATCTCAAATTGTAAGGCCCAAAAGTATATTTTGGTTTCTTTTTCATTTGGCTGCAATAACCAATTTAACACATATATTTTCTAATAAAAATTAAATTGGGAAAAATGTTCATACATCCCCTTAACTTTGGACTAGTGACTAAGACACCCCTTGAAATTTTATATTGGCCAATTTACTCCCTAAACTTTACACAGCTACCAAATCAATGCTCTAATTACTCTACTGTAAATGTACTAATGAAATAGTCATGCGAGACTCACATGGAATTTAAAAAAAAAAACTCAATCTCGTGAAAATTGAAACCCACGAGAAAAGAAGAAAAACCTAGGTTTAACCTACAGAGAGAGAGAGAGAGAGAGAGAGAGAGAGAGAGAGAGAGAGAGAGAGAGAGAGAGAGAGAGAGAGAGAGAGAGAGTAGGGGTGTGCAAAAAACCGACGAACCAAACAAACTGGCCAAAACCTACCGAACAATAGCCAAATTTTCGGTTCGGTTTCGGTTCAATTTCAGTTTTGAATTTTTAAAACCAAAAATATTCAATTCGGTTTTCAGTGGCAGGTTTGAATGCACCGAATCGACCGAACTGAACTGAATCATATTATAATATATTTTATATATAATATAAATTTTATAAAAATTTGGGCCTCCTATACATATTTGGCCTTTTCATTTTATTTTTTAAAAACATTTGGGCCTTTCTTTTTTAAATATGATCCGACCTTTACTTTTCAATGTTTTCAATTTTCATTTTATTATTAGATTAAGTAACTATAATTAAACTAATTACTAATTGGGATAATTACACTTTACCCACCTGTGGTTGACCTCTAGTTCTATTTGCCTACCCGTGGTTTGAATTTTGACACTTTACCCACCTGTGATTCCCTCCGTTACCCCTCCGTAACCCACCTCCAGTGCAGACGTTACTCTAACACATAAACTCATCAAAAACATAACCTAAAACAGATCAAACACAAAAATCACTCCTAAACACACTCCCACCAAACGAAGATCACAATGCAATGTGCTTGAGATAATGGACTGATAACCTCCTGGGTTTTGATCGTGCAAGCAAACCGAGGAAGAAGGAGACACAGTGCAAACCGTGCAAGCAATTCAATTCAGCTGTTGCAAATAGTGTTTTTTGATTTTTGGTGCTTGGTCCGTTCGGCTTGAGCTTGAGCTTGATTAGGTGAGTTCCTGACTTTGTCAACTTCAAGTTTTGGTTTTCTTTTACTGTCATATGCTCTGTTCATCTGATTTTAGGTAGATCTTTTTTCGAGATTGGGTTTTTGCTTGCTATGTCTTCATCAACTGGCAATGGGTCTACAACTAGTGGTTTCTACCGTGCCATAGATGGCCATTTATGTACCCATGAGAATTGTGCCCTACGAACAAGTCGAAAATCTGGTAACTATGGAAGAAGACTCCTCGGTTGTAGTCAATTTCATGTAAGAAACAATTCCATTGGTGTATTTCATTTGAATTGAATTAAATTGAATTGAATTATTAGTTGTGATTAATTGTGAACTGTGAAATTAACTGTTGTAATTGTAATGCTCAGGTTGGTCCCAAATGTGGCTTCTTTCAGTGGGTGGATAACGAAACTTATAGGAGTGAAACTGCCCCACTTGTCCGTGAAAGGATAAGTATGCTTGAGAATGAACTGCAGATTGTAAATCAGAGAGAAATGAGAAGTAGGGAAATGGAAGAAAGATCTAACCAGAGGGAAAGAGAAGCTCATGAGCTTTATGTAGAAGCTAGGGAGGAACTTAAGAAGATTAGAGAGAGTGAGAGATTGTACAAGCTAGCACTAGTTTTGTCATGGTTATTTTTCATTTTTGTAATGTTGTTGTTGTGTTTTGCCTCAATGAACAACAATGTAAGGGTGAGGACCCTTAATCTGCCATGATGCTTGGGGGTTTTTGAAATGTAGTTGGGTAATTGAATTAAGTTAAGTCCAGTCCCTGATTATTGTATCCATCTCTTGAAATACAAAGGGTTGTTTTTGTGCAAATGTTCTGTAGTTTATTTATTATTGTTTTTACTTCCTGCTCATAAATGGATCCATATATATTGACTGTGGTTCTATGCTACACCTGCCCATAAATGGACCTATGGTGATGGCATACACATGATTTGCTGTGTCAATACATACACCTGTGTAAATCCACTAAAAGCACAAGACAAGCAAATCCACCAAAAGCAATGACAAGCACAAGGCATCAAAACACTTGATCATGTGTCAATATACATTAACAATAATAAAATATTGATAATGTCATAATATGCCAAAAGTGAAGACAGCATTTGTGACTTTATGTCACATGCAAACATATTTACAACCAAAACCCAACTACTAGTCCACCACACATCAGACATACACATCTTCCAACCAAAATTGCCAATATTGTTTTTGACACTTGACCAATTTAAATACTACATTAAGTGTGTGACCTACAACAAAAAAAGTAGTTGAAACTTTAACATCTTCCATCTTCATTTACTGCCAGCAGCCTTCTTGCCCTTTCCACCAACTGGTTGAAACTTTGGTGGCCTTGATACACCCAAATTTCTGCCGTAGAATCCCCTAGCAGCAGCACCACCACCACCACTTCCTTGACTTGGTACACCACTAGTGCTCACAGATGCACTTGGCTGCATAACCAAAATCCAACAGTTAGCAAGATGGTCCAACAATAGCAAATAAGAGGAAAAAAATGAACAAAATAGATATAAGTAGATGCCTGAGATGCAGAAAACCAGTTGGCCCTAGATGCAGTTGGAGGTTGAGTTGCTGCCTCAGATCTATTGTTTGGTGCCTCAGATCTATTGTTTGGTGCAGGTTGAGATGCAGTTTGACCAAAAGCTCTGTATGCAGGCTGAGATCTAGTACTTGGTGGCTGAGATGCAGTTTGAGGTGTTGCAGTCTGCTTTGTTGTAGATCTACTGCCTTGTGCCTACAAATAGGGTTGTACAAGTTACATACACATGAAATATATGAGGAAATGACTAAAGTTCAAAGCATGGAAATACTTACAGCTTTTGATTTAGCAAGTCTATCTCTTCTCTGCCACGGAGTTTCACCAGTGATGCCTGCCTTGCACCCTCTTGCATTATGTCCTTCTTTCTGGCACCTCCCACACTTAATTGTCTTGTTCATCCTAGAAACTCTATAAGGGTTCCTTGGCTCTTCAGGATCTCTTTTTCTTTGCTTTGGTGGTCTGCCAGGTGGTTTATACACATGAGGAGCAACAGGAGCAGGTTGGTTAGTCTCAACCCACTCAGACTGGCCAGGCATTGGCTGTATTATCTCCTTGTAAGTTTCAACAAAAGTCTCTCTCAGGTAACAAGGATGCACATAGTCCTCCACTTTCTCTAGGTTCTTAACAATAGCAGAGATCCCATGTTTGCAAGGAAGTCCTGTCAAATCCCAAATCCTACAACTGCATGCTTTCCTAGTCAAGTCAACCACATGTCTCTCACGACCATTATCAACCTCATACATGAACCTGCCTGATGGAATAGCACTGAAAGGTATAGATTCATGTTTTAACTTCTCTAATTTGTCTTGAATATTAGGACAAACCTGACCAGTGTATTTTGCTATACCTTTCATCTTTTTGTATTGTTTGGTCATGAGCCTAACTCTGATCCACTCCAACATTGCTAATATTGGCTTATCCCTAGCTTCTAAGATCATGGCATTAAAAGACTCACTCAAGTTATTAGCTAAACAGTCACACAAAGCTCTACTACTAAAGTGAGACTTAGACCAGTGTGCAGGGTTGATGTCAGCAAGATACTCCCATGCCTTGACATCTAAATCCTTCAGTTCCTGCATTCTTCTCTCAAACTCCCTGATTGTTGTGGCTCCAGCACATCTCCACAGTGCATCCTTCAACTCCAAGCCCTTATGATCCACTTTAAAATTATTGTATATATGCTTTACACAATACCTATGCTCACAAGTTGGGAACAGCATCTCAAGTGCAGGTATAAGGCCCTAATTCATATACAAAACAAGTCAAGTAAATAGGAGAAATGTCAGTTAAACATGTTGAAATGAACTGAGGCATGTATTATTAAACTTTAAATAGGAGTAGAGAAATGTTAGTACAATTGTAGTTCATACCTTTTGTCTATCAGTGATAAAGACCAGATTAAGTTGCTCTGGATTCCCAATGTCATCTGAAAACTGCTGTAGAAACCATACCCATGAATCTTTGTTCTCTTGCTCAACAACAGCAAATGCAACTGGGAAAATGTTATCATTTGCATCTCTAGCTGTGGCAGACAATATTTGCCCCCCAAATCTCCCTTTCAAGTGGCACCCATCTAAACCAATGATTGGTCTACAACCTCCCAAAAAACCAACTTTTTGTGCATTATACCTAACATACATTCTCTTAAATTTAGGCTGTGCATTTTCATCCTCCATTTCAGTTTGCAAAATAACCCTACTTCCTTTATCAGTCAACCGTATCATCTCTGCATAATCCCTAAGCTTCCCATATTGCAGCTGTTCATCCCCAGTAATGAAGTCAGTAGCTTTCCTTTTTGCCCTATACACCTGACTGTAACTGATGTCAACTTCAAGTGTTTGCTTCACATGATGTTGAACACCAGCCACTTTCCAATCAGGATTTTTGTTAAACTCCTGCAGAAACTTCTTTGCAACATATCTTGAAGTCACTTGGCTGTGTTTGAAGGATCTAGGGCAGGTGCACTCTGGATTGAAGGTTTTTATTTGGAATGTCAACTCCCCAGATAGTTGAGAGGCATAACACCTCCATCCACATTCATTTTTACAATAAACTGATATTTTCTTCTTCTCATTCAGCTTGAACTTGATATCTACTGGCTTGTGTATAGCATATTCCCTCAATGCCTCCCTAAATACCTTAGAGTTTGGGAACTTCATTCCTTTCTGTAACACTGGTTTTCTCATGTCAGTTTGGACATTAAACTCAGGTTCTTTTGCAGCAGTTGGTGCTGGTTGATCATCATCAGAATCTACTAAACTTTCCATGTCATCTTCAAGAGGTGGGTCAATCCATTCACCCTCTTCAAGAGGTGGGTCATTGCTAGCTGGAGTAGTCCTATGTGGGGCTGCATTGTCAGTATCTCCCTCAGAGGGCCTATGTGGGGCTGCATTGACATTGTCTCTCTCAGAGGGCCTATGTGGGGCTGCATTTACATTGTCTCCCTCAGAGGACCTATGTGGGGCTGCTGCACTGCCACTAACTCCATCATGTGTAGATGGCCTATCATCTACATTTCCAAATACATCATCATCAAAATCTGGCCCCTCAAACCCTTCCTCCAACCAATCAAAATCTGACCCCTCAGAATCCACATTACCTCCCTCATGCATCTCATGCACATCATCACCATTCTGAGGTACCTCATGCACATCATCATCATTTGCTACTTCCTCATTAGCAAATGGTTGTTCAACTGCAAGTGACTCCTCACCACCCTCAACATATAGTGTTATCTTATCTGTAGGCCATGCAGCATGAATCTCACACATATAAACTACATCATCATCTTCATTTATAAGCCTTAACCCTTGCTCTAAATTACCTCCAGGAATAAGATAATGAAATCTACTTGTACTATTTGCCCCCAAACCACAACACATATCTTGTATTTCAAAATAACTAAGTTTATCTGGGTCAACATCATCAATAAAAGAAGTACTACCTCCTAAATATACCAAATCTGGGTTCCACACAAACTGGCCACCATGATGAATCTCAAAATTGAATGTCAAGTCAGCCATCTGCATATAAAATACAATAGAATAAAGTATGAGATGGGCTTGCATGTGGGAAACTATAATCGATTATAGATTATTGCTTTATTAGGCAGTCAAATTTCTCTTTCAATTTCCCTAACTATATACCAGCAAATGAGATGGCCTTGATGAATGTAATTAACTATATACCAGCAATTGGGTATGTATCATGTGGTCCTGTGGTCCACACAAAGCATAATACAGAAACAGACAACATTATTAAAAGTTTTTGTTCTGTTTTTGGGATACAAATACATGGAAAGGGAAAGTAGAAAAGCAATAATCAATACTATTGCAAAATCATGAAAAGCAATAATCAATGGAGCCCCACATTGACAAAGCCTAATCCTATGGTCTAGCAGCCCCACATTGATGAATACAAGCAAAAACCAAATTTCGAAAAAAGAATTTTAAAACCCCAGGTTTTCAAAAATTAAAAAGATCTACCTAAAATCAGATGAACAGAGCATATGACAGTAAAAGAAAACCAAAAATCGAAACTAACAAAGTCAGGAACTCACCCAAACAAGAGAAGACGAACGGACCAAGCACTATTTGCAACAGCTGAATTGAATTGCTTGCACGGTTTGCACTGTGTTTCCTTCTTCTTCGGTTTGCTTGCACGATCAAAACCCAGGAGGTTATCAGTCCATTATCTCAAGCACATTGCATTGTGATCTTCGTTTGGTGGGAGTGTGTTTGGGAGTGATTTTTGTGTTTGATCTGTTTTTGGTTATGTTTTTGATGAGTTTATGTGTTAGAGTAACGTCTGCACTGGAGGTGGGTTACGGAGGGGTAACGGAGGGAATCACAGGTGGGTAAAGTGTCAAAATTCAAACCACGGGTAGGCAAATAGAACTAGAGGTCAACCACAGGTGGGTAAAGTGTAATTATCCCTTACTAATTAGATATCTAATTAAACTATAAAAACAAAAGTTTAAAACCCTACAGCCCACAGCCCACACGTTCTCAGTTCTCACTCTCACTCTCAGCCTCCACTCCAATCCCTCTTAGCTCTCACAGTCTCCTCTCACAGCCTCCACTCCACGCCAGCTTCCATGCCAATCTACCTCTGCACCCCCTCCACACACTGGCCTTCGCATGAATCTGCCTTGGCCGCCGCCTCGATCTACCTCTGCGCCGCCTCCACACGAGTCGGCCTTTGTCACCACCTCCACACGCCGGCTTGATCTTTTCATTCTCGTGGACTCACGGTGACCCTCTCTCTTTCTTTAATTTCTCCATAATTTCCTCTCTCTTTTTTATATTCTGGGTTTGTTTAATATTGAATTAATGCTATTTTTTTAATTTTTATGTGCAAATACAGTTAGGGTTTTGAAAAAACCCATGTGCTTGGTTGTTTATATTTTGGGTTTTTTTTTTCTTTGTTTGCTTTCTTAGAAAATAAATGATAAGGAAATTGAAAAAACTCACCGAAACCAAAATCCAACAAAAACCGATTGATTTCCAACTACTTCAATCGGTTTCAGTTGAGAATTTCACAAACCGAAAATTTCGGTTTCGGTTGGCCAACACTTAGAAAACCAATCGAAACCGAATCGACACACCCCTATTAGACACCATGGCATGGCACCAAGTTCTTTCTCCTGCATTTGTCTCACCATCCTTATCTGACCTTGCCCTCATAGTCCTATCGGATCGTTCGACAACCACCATTGTTACCACCTCTCACCATTGTTTTTTTGTTTTTTTTTTTTTACCATTTTTATTGTTTGATTGCATGTTCTTTATGCCTCTTAACACACATGTCAAATTTTGCGTCAATCATATGATATTTACTATATGATTTACAAACTTATTTTTTATATATAATTTTAACCTACAAAAACTTTAAATTTAAACAATTGATTGGTGACATAACTATTAATTTTTGATCTTTTGAAGATTTTGCAAGCATAGAAGATACAAAAAGAAAATGTAATCCAATAATAAATTTGTCAAAATTCACCTCCAACAAAAAGATATTGAGTAAAATTGTAGTTTTAGATTACGACTAGGGTGACAATTTTTAACCAAACTCATTAATTCACCCATGACCCATCTAATTTGGGTAAGTCATGACCCAACCCAATTAAAAATTTTGGTTAAATGGGTAAAAACCTCTGGATAAACTAGTAAAATGAGTCTTAATGGGAAAGTCCACTGGGTCTAGTGAGTTACTTATATACATTAAATAAAAAACAAAAAAAAAGAACAAAATTAAAATCCTAACCTATTCCCAGTCGCCTGACCATAAGTGAACATAAGCCTCTATTTATACCCATTGGGTTATGTTTCATCAAAAGGCACTTGAGAGAGAATTAAAATGTTTTATAAAACCGTTAACAAGACTTGAAACCTCTTCAACCTTTTGGAATAAGTACCATAAAATATCCATTAATTAATAGATTACTACATTTTCCAATCATAAAATACTTAGAAGTCTGATGAAAAAAAATACCTAGGAGTGTGATGAGCGTTATATGTTTGAAAAAATATTTCATCTACAAACATATAATGCTCATCACATCCCTAGGTATTTTTTTCATCACACTCCTAAGTATTTTATGATTGGAAAATATAGTAATCTCAAAAGTAAAAAACCACAAACTATTTTGACCCAACACTATTACTGTGAAGAATCCCTCAATCTCTACCTTTGGTGGCATTATCGCGGTAGGAAATACATTCCAGTGACTCACTCCCAAGGGCTTCTTCGTCGGAGAGTCCATTTAAACTGAGTTTTCACATAACTTGCTTGACTGTAGTGTTGCAATGCTGAAACCATTATGAACCAATTAGTTTTGAATTTAAATAATTTGAGAGAGAGACCTAAACAAACCTGAATTTATTGATGTAGTTAGAGTGAAAGATTTCGGACGTATTGATTTACAATGCATATTCAAGATAAATTGACATGTAGTGCTTTGATGGGATAAGGAAACGGTAATTATAACTGTACATGGCTAATTAATCCTCATTTTAAATTTGAATCAAACTTGTACGTGGGTAATCCCCATTTTGAATTCAAGTGCAGGTGGGTGGGTTAATGGTATTGGCAATGAAGGTGGGTTTGAAAGATTGAATAGGGGCAGTTTTTTTTTACCCCTAAATTTGATTCTTGTACTATTGTACGTGTCTACGTTGGTTTATAACGTTTTCACTTTTCTTGCTTTACTGAATTTTTTTTTTTTTTTTTGTCAAGGTAAACTGAGTATTAAAAAAAAAGTTAAGTCTTGATAAAGGAAAAAAAAAAAAAAAAGTGAAAACATGGAGTAATGCTTAATTTGAAAATCAACTGTATTTATCCAAAAAAAAAAAATCAACTGTACTTAGAATATTTTTTCAAACATATAACGCTCATCACACCCCTAGGTATTTTTTTCATCACACTCCTAAGTATTTTATGATTGAAAAATGTAGTAATCTCAAAAGTAAAAAACCACAAACTATTTTGACCCAACACTATTACTGTGAAGAATCCCTCAATCTCTACCTTTGGTGGCATTATCGCGGTAGGAAATACATTCCAGTGACTCACTCCCAAGGGCTTCTTCGTCAGAGAGTCCATTTAAACTGAGTTTTCACATAACTTGCTTGACTGTAGTGTTGCAATGCTGAAACCATTATGAACCAATTAGTTTTGAATTTAAATAAATGTTAATTAAAATAGTCACAAGAATTGGAAAGGTTTTTTACACTATTTTTTAGAGTGTGATGAAATAGTCACAAAAAAATCCTGGATTCATTAAATAGTCACACTCCTAGATTTTTTTTATTGTTTTATAAATCTTATAAATAGTCATATAATAAAATGCATAATGAAATCGTAACAATAAAACTATTTACAAAATACATGTGGTGACCTTTACAAAAGCTATTATAAAAAGTTGATGGGTTAAATATCCATTAATTATCCATTTTTTATTGTTCCAAAATTCCAAGGGGTGTGATAAGTGTTCTGCGTATTGGAAATTTGGTAAAAACAAAATTGGTAAAAATGGACTAGCATTTTGCCCCTATGATTCTGGGAGAGTGGTAGTTTTATTCAAAATTTTAGCATTTTGAACATTAGTATTCATATTTAAATAAGATCCATTGTAAGAACATATTGCACTTTTGTGTGATATATATTTTAACCAAATTAGTAAATTTGAGATTACTACATTTTCTAATCACAAAAAAATCTAGGAGTGTGATGAAAAATTATGTGTTTGCATCTGAAAAGAAACTTATGACAGTTTCGAGAACTCAACTGCCTGCGTGAACAGTGGAGTCTGGAGTGGACAGTGGACTTCACAGAACAGGGAAAGAATCTTGTGAACTGAACCTTTCCTCACTGTAGAGAGAGAGAGAGAGAGAGAGAGGAGGGCATCATCATCATCATCATCATGAGAAGTAAGCTATGTGTATATCTCTCTCTCTCTAAAGAGTAATGATAATTGTAAAACTTGCTTAGATTAATAAGGGGCTTTGGTTGTGGAATTTACGACTTTTTCCTTGATGGGTTTTAATTATTTTTTCCAACTGTTTGAAAACTTAGTTTAGTGTGCTTTAATTTTCTAGTTTGGAATCTTGGACTAATGGGTTTAGTTTCAAAGCAAAGTGAATTGTTGTATTGCCTAACAAAATGGGTATCATTCAATCTTTTCAACCGAATGTGTATCTGCCCTGAGCCCCTGTTGCAATTATTTGCTATAACAAATCATTAAACAATTATATAAATTAGATGATTACAAACTGAATTTTATTTTATCTTTTCATTTTTTTATATTGATAAGTTATTGTTTAAATGAGTAGATTAGATTTTACCACATCATTAATGTAAAACATTGGCTATCGTCATTTTGGTATCTATTTAAATTTTTGATGATACGGCCAAATCCAATTCACTAATTGCAAAATGGATAAATAAGATTTTAAGAACTTCATAGAGTGGAGTTTCCTAAAAACTCTAGAGGATACTAATCCCAATTAAAGCTAGACCTTATTGGCATGAAGTGAATTTTGAGTTATTATTTTAACAATAATATTGTCAATGGTAAAGTTAAACTGAATTTCTTTTTTGGTCAATTGGGTGAGTTAAAGTGTTTCCCATGAAAATTGGAGTTTCTTGTTGAATAGATGCAAAAATAAATGTGTGATTTCATGTGCAAATGGAATCAGTTAACATGTTACTTTCGGCACAATTGGTCATTGAAACTTGTTAAAGTAAGAGACTTTCAGCCTAGAAAGCACGGACGCGGCTGGGAGGGTGCTGCACTGAATTCCAACGCGGCCCGACGCAGGGTGCAGCGTCCGACGCGGCTGCCTGCACGTCTGTGCCATGTCTGAGTTTTTTTTTTTTTTTTTTTTTCACGGATTCGCTCCGTCTCGGCTTGATTCGTGCCAAACCAAGCCAATATCGGCGTCGTATTAGCCGTATCGGGTCGTATCGGCCAGCGACCGAAACATGCCGAAATATGCACTGAATCTCGCCGGAACAGCCGAAATCGGCTTTGAATGAGGCCCAAACATCCTAAATCTGTCATTCCTCAATTTTTTAAGAATATTTTAATAGGAAAAATATATAGAAAATATAAATGAAAATATTTTTAATAATTTTTTAATCGCCAAGTCCCGCCACACCCGCACCCACCTTTTTAAAAAATTGCTGAGTCCCGCACCCACACCCGAATCCGAAAACGCACTCGTGCTTCATAGCTTTCAACCCTATACTAACTATCAAGAATGGGAGCTAATGAGGTCATGTCAACTTATGTCAACAATTTTATTTAGTAAGGTTTGTAAGAAAGCTTTAATAGAGTTTATGGTAGTAGTTTCTTTTAGATATAAGAGAAAGAAATGATTTCTTCTGTAATACTTTTTTTGAGTATTGGGCATCAAATGACCTGCAAAACAAGCCTCCTTTCAAATTGGTTTGAAAGGAAATAAATGTAATGGAATGCATTGCATGAGTAATACAAGTAAAAACCTTTTCCATTATAATTGATAGTAGCGAGTTGGATGATGAAGTTATTTATTGTTCATTTTCTACTTATACTCCTTAGATTTTGAAAATTTCCATCCATTTGAGGGTCACAGTCTTAAATTAGGTTGGAGGTTTATGGCCTTCTAGCTTCTTTGATTTCTGAACTTTCAGTTGTATCAATTTGCATTTGCACATTAGCACCGATCAAGTCTGTATTGTGCATGTATCATTATGACCTTTGATTCATTGGAAAGTGCTTTTCACCCCTTAAACAGTTGAATGACCAAGCATTGCTTTTTTGTGTCTTTGGGCTTTGTGCTTCCCATTTATTTATCTTTTGAAGTACATGCTCCAGATCAAAAGAAAATAAAAGGAAATTTATTGAAGGTTTAACAGCCTCTTTACAATAAAATTTAGCTTGTCAGATCATTAATTAACCCAAGTTTTGAAATTTCACTACAATCATCTGGATGATGCTAATTTTTTGTTACAGCATCAAATGGTTTATGGCTGCTTGCTTGCTTCACCAATTTCAATTATCTCACTTTTACTTTTCTTACAAACATATACCTTACTAGTAAAGACTGCTTAAAAAACTCTCAACTTTTTGAAGCTTACTCCAATACTTTAAGGGCTGTTATTTCAAGAATCGTTTTTGCAAGTACTTAAAACACTATTTCCACCTTTATTGATTTGCAATGATATTCTGTAATCTTACACATGCAGTTTGCTGTTTCGCATGAAGGCTGGAAATACTGAAGAGGCGTATCAAGAAAAAGAGGTAATACCCGGGGAGAAAATCTATTAACAGTTTCCCATCATTGTTTTCATCTAGAAAGTTTCTAGGAAAATATGGCGCAAAGATTAATGTTTAACCCATAATTTATTTTGGAGACTTTACTTAAATGACTAAATACATTTTAAAATATATGCGAAATTGGAAATCTACATTATTTTAAGGAGCTAGGTACCAAACTAGTTAACTGCAGAAAACAGTGCAGGGGCTTTACAGAAATAAAATATCTCGGTTTCACCATAAGTTAAATAGTTAACTTTTTTCTGTTCTGTATGAATTTTTCTTGGAATCTTACATTTGTACGTACTTCTAAAAGAGTTTGGTTTTTTGAAGAGTGTTCATTTATATATCTTGGTCTAATACTTACACTGGGTTTATTACATGACTACATGTTTATTTGTGTTCAGCAGTGGATTTCAATGCTTATATATGTGGGAATTACAGAATGATATCAGATTCTGCTGAGATGGAACTTGATGTGCACTTGGACAGCAAGATAATAGAGTGCTCAATTGGAAGGGAGAATTGTGTTACTGAGGCTGGAGAAATGCTTGATTTATATGAGGGGAGAGAGTTAGGTATACACGAAATAGATATTAATGTGGAACCTTATGTTGGGATGGAGTTTGAATCTGAAGAGGCAGCTATGATGTATTATGATGCATATGCTAAGCGTTTGGGCTTCATTATCCGAGTTGGTAATTGCCATCGTTCAGGTCGTGAAGGATCAGTTATCAGTCGAAGGTTTCTTTGTAACAAAGAAGGTTTCCGTGTTAATAATAACAAGACAAGAAATACAATAAGTCTCGAAGTGAGGAAGCCAAGGAAGATTACTAGGGAGGGTTGCAAGGCTATGATTATGGTGAGGAAAGAGAAGACAGGAAAATGGGTTGTCACAAAGCTTGAAACAAAACATAACCACCCAATGGGGATATCTGTTGGCAAGGGTTGTAGGTGTACAGTTCAGGCCAGACCGCAGGTTAGTTTCACTTAAACTCTTTATAATTTTATGATAAAGTCATATCTGTGCATGCATATAATACTTGACGATTTTAATAAGTCATATATAATAAATAGAAGTAGTTTTGCTTCCATTCTACTCATCAGATGCATTGCAACTATAGTGGTTTTCCTTATCATTCTGCTTTGATCTACTATAGTTGAATATACAATAAAATCAATGCCACTCCAAATTATTAAATTGAATTGCATAGTTCCCATGAAATTTTCAAGAGGTTCAATAGCCTTGACAAGTTACTTCAGTTTATATTGCTCTGGTCTGATGATAGTTTTTGAAACAAGATTTTTTTTATGAAAGGATTTATGCAACAAATGCAAGTGGAGAATATAAAGTTGTTTTCTGTTCTTTCTCTACCTCATAGCTCCCTTAATAAAATATTCTCCTGTCTAATAAATCTTGAGCAGAGGAAAATTTGTTCTGTCCCTTTGCCTACTGATTGGTTTCTACTAGAAGCTAATTTTATTCAACTAATCATAATAACAATATCTTGATCTTTTTATACATTTTCAATTGAATGTTTTAATCCTCTTAGCTGGAATTTGCTTGCCAAGATTTATCCTTTTAAATCTCATGGATTCGTCTTATCTAGAGGGCAGATATCTCTTGACTTAGATGCCTTCTTTAGCCAAGAAGTGGTTGTCTATTTTCCTATGTTTAGGGGATACGTTAGGTGTTCAAATCATAGAATGCTATTTTAATCTATGTAGTATGTCTCTTTGTTTCTTTCCATTCTTTTAGAGGAAATTTCTTCCACTTTTGTGTCTTCTCTTAATTATTTGAATATATCAAGATTTTAGGTGAAATCTGCTACACAAAATTACTGGAATAGGAATTGGTATCCCTAAGAATAAATTGTGATTCCCATTCACTTATTTGGTTGCTATGTTGGAATACAACCGAGAATTAGAAATTTTTTCTTCTTTGTTATAATTAATCAGTTCCATATTGGAAAAATAAATCATATGCACAGGTTGCTACCTGGCAGGATTAAGTACATTAAATGTGGCTAGATCAAGTGCATGCAAACATGTAGTTACAACAAAATAAATAAATGTGTAGTTGTGTTTATTTTGATGTCTAAATAATATTGGTTTTCAATGTGTAGTTTACTGAATAGTTGGTGCTGTTTATGGCTTGGTAAGTGTAAAAAGTGAATGCCTGTGGCATCATGTGACTACAATTGACCTGATGTTACTATTAGAAGAATTGTCATAGACTTGCTTGATTTGACACGATTTTCCCAATCGAAATTAATGCTCAGCAATTAGGATGAGTTCCTTTGAGTTTGCAATAGCCCAATGGTGAACTGGTGGTAAGTACCCAGCAGCACTGATCTTTTTCTATGTCATGGTCCAGATCCTTATGAATGCGGCAGAAAATGTCTTTTTAACTTTGAGAAGGGTCCCTGAAATCTTCAGTCAAGGGTTTGATGAATTTGAGTGAAAAGTAGGCCAGATTTTCAACTGATTCACAACGAGTAATTCCCTACTAGCTTTGTAGCTTGAAAGGGGCCGTCATATATTATTATCATTTTTGGTGCACCGCATTCCATTTGAACTTGTTTCTCAATTTGGGGAGTAAGTTTAAACAAAGCTTTCTTTCCAACTCGCAATTCCTACAATCATTCTCTCTTATTAGCGTACTCTTTCATGCTCTCTTATTAGCATAATTTGTTCATGCATTGTTTCTTGTGAAGCTAACTCAAGCTTCCAGTAGTAATTCCATCTTGGACTGGATATACTTGTACTCTGCGAAGCACTTTCGTCAGTTCACTGCACTGCCACTCATTGAGAGTAAGTGGCTACTTGGCTTGTTGCCAATGTACTGGCACTCATCCTGGTTGAGGATCAATGTAGGTTGTAGAAAGAAGGCACTGGATCCAACAGATTTGTCCAATTTTATGAGTTGCAACCCAATTTTTATAGGTATTTCCTCTAAAAATATGCTTTCAATTTGGCCATCTGTCTGAGGGTGATTGGCAGTAGAGAACTTTAACTTTATACCCATCAAGTTAATGAGTGCAGTCCAAAGTTCTCCAGTAATTTGAGTTTCTTGGTCATGCACAATGTCCTCTTGCAACCTAAAGTACTTTACAAGCAGTGTGGTGAAATGCAGAAATTGCCTTCAAGGAATTAAGGTTTCCAAACTGATGAGGTGCATGGCTCCATAAGACACTTGCCTCAGTGAAGCAAGGCATCAACTTTTATCTTGGATGCCTACGCGTTTAAACTTTAAACAATATAAATTGTTATCTCTGTATTTAAATGATAATGGGCTATTTATGGACAAGGCCCTCACCCATGAAGGTGAGCATTAAAAGAGAAGTAAAAAATAAAATTTATCTGTGATTCCCTTCTGTATCTAGTGCTGCACTAGGTGCTTTTTTATATCTGAAGAAATTCAAGAGACATGTAAATAGTGTCCTAGAAAGAATTTTTTTGGTGAAAGAGTTGTGATTATAGATCACTGCTTGGATGGAAAGATTGTAGTGCTTTTTCTTGCCCTTTGCAGAGATTGTTCATAATGAAGATTTAATGTGATGGGGGTTTGGACTTGGAAATTTGTATACCGGGCATGATGTTTCATGGAGTGTGTCTCTGGAGAGATATAAGGACAGCCGAGATTTCTTTCTAGGTTCTAAACTATTAAGATTAAGGATAGTAATCCAGACTGTTTTCAGCAATGTGTTTGGTCTGGGAAATTATGAAGCCTTTCTTTGCTATTCTGCTCAATATCAATGAGGATGATGCTTTTGCTGCCAAGTTGTTTGCATGGTGTCGACTTTATTGCAGTCATAGACTTATAAGATTTTTTTATGATTAGGAATTGGATTATCTCTTCGAGCTTTATGTATTTTTCTAGGGGCTAGGGAGAGGGCAAGGGGGTGGCCTGGACTTTAAATAGGAATCAACAATTTGTGGTCATCCCTTTTACATGGTTTAGAGGCCTCCTGGACCTAGGTTTTCCGTGGAAGTTTCTGCTCATGGGGTCCCTTCAAAGGTTTTTTTTTTTTGGGGTCCTGTGTCCCTGATTGTACTACCCACACCAAAATTTCTTATCTACTAAACCTTATTTAGAAAAAATACTCTCTTTTTAGTTGCTGCAGAATCCATCACGAGGTAGCAAGTCAGTGAATTGGCTTGGTACCTTCAAATCTTAATTTATTATTTGTGAGGGATATTTTTTTAATCCAAATTTATGAGATGCTTGCTGGTCTGGAGTATATGGCCTGATACTTGATCTTATGGATGATTTGTCTGCATGGAAGAAAATGAAATAGTCAGACCTTTAGGCTGGATTTGGTCCTTGTGAATGAAGCATGTAGTTTGTCGTTTGAAGAGAAGTAAGTTTTCCTTACAATTACATGTTTTATGCACTTTTCACTTGCATGGATGATAGACTTTTTCTTTGCTCTTTCTCCTTTTTCAGATCACATTGATTGCTTAAACTTTTAGGTGGTGTTTGTCATTGCTCCATAAAATACAAAGAAAAGGAATACTTTTTCCCAACCATTCTAGAAGGACTTTCCATTGAAGACCTATTTGGTAAAGAGTTAGGAAGTCCTAGGTTATGCAACTTTGTTAGAAATTCCATCTTATGAAAGCAGGGTAGGAGAAATCTTCTTGGAACTCATGTGCTGGAGGCACCCAGATATTCTAATAAAAATTTCATCATAGAATTGTAAGTCAATATTTTCTTATTTATTGTGCCAATTGGGCCAAAATTAATCAAAGCACTCAAGAAGGTATCAATAAAGTAAGTATCAAGCCTCAAATTTCAAAATGCTGCATACCAACCGGGGTGGTCAAAAGTATTTTAGCATTTCCATGTGTTACTCCACTGGAAATATGTGAAATGTCTCTTCGTTTACTCTTGGAGTCAGGAATGGCATCGTGGGAAAGATGGTTTAATATTTGGACAAAACTTAGGTACAGTACTTAGGTGTTGTTCCTTATATTCTCCTTTTAAAATCATGGGATGAAGTGTTTTTTTTTTAGTTAAGTGCGGCCACATGGCTGAATTTAAGAGAGGAACTTAAAGAATAGCTCCTAAGTCTTGCTCTTAATATTTTTTGAGAGCATATCTCTTGATTATAATTTTACCTCTAGCAATTTTCCTAAATTTACAAAAAAGGGATAGATAGATGAAACAGATGGTTTTCTGACTCCAAGGCTCCTAAACCTTATTTCTTTTCATAACTAATGCATGAAAATGTGATTGGTTCCCAATAAGAAGATTGGGATGTTTTCTATATTTGTTACTTCACATGCCTTGAGTAAATTTTTATAACTTTTTAAAAACAATTAGTAGTGGCTTTTTGCATATCAGTTTTCTGCCATCCTCATTTGTAATGAAAGGAATGATGTGTTTTTGGAAGAGGGGAAAAAAAACCCTCATTTCAGCTTTGTTTACATGGAAAGCATATGCCGGCAAATAGTTTGTACAATTTTTAATAGCTGTTCTTTACAATTATTTTGGTGTATTTTTATTTTTTTTATAGGTAAAATTTTGGAAATTGTATTTTAATATGTTCAGCAGAAGTACATTCTGTTGTCGACTGTTGAGTGTTCAAGAAAAGTGTCTGTCACTGATTAAAATAGGCTGCCTACCACAGGGGGCAGAGCAAGAGCTACATTGTCATCAATGAGGGCATTGATCCCACTGAAGTTAGAAAATATTTTAGGTTCATATATAATTTTAAGATTATTTTTCTCAAGTGCCATCTCTTTAAAAAATTGAGTTAATTATGAAACTTTACTTGAAAAATGGTTTTACAAATTAAAATAACTAGATTAGATCAAAGAACAAAAAAAGATTTAAAACAGAAGATTGATGTGGGTGAAAGAGGGGAAGACCCTACTATCTAAATATCAAAATATTTAATAACATTTGACCACGCAAGTTTTTTTTTTGTGTTGCCAATTTGATTTTAAATGTTTATATCTTTGACATCTTTATTGTACTCCTTGGTTGATGACTATTTATTTAATATAGTTGTGAGCAATGTGCATTTGTCATAAGACTAGCAATTATAATCTTACTGAAAATGGGATGTTTATATGTCATAATTCATATGATTTCTTAGAAAAATGAATACTATTATTTGTTATAAACGTAATTGGACGTTAACTATCAATTGATGTAATAAATTTATTTTTTATTTATTTTCCTGAGTAAGACATTGTAATTTATACTTCTTTTGAAACTTTTACTATTGTAATACTTGTGTTATATATAAATATATATGAATAGCTCAATTTAGGTCTTTTTCCATACATGAATGAAAGACAGTAGTAAAATCTAAAGATATCTATATTAATTTGAACCATTCTCTCATAATATAAATAGATATTGGGCTCATTCATCAAATCACCAGAGTTGCCATTAATTCAATGGTACTTTTTTCCAGCAAAAAAAAAAAAGGCCTAATATCATGCCCAACTAAAATGGCTAAAGCTACTTGTTTTGGAAATACAAAACAGGGGCGTTCTATCTCCTCTCGCTAGGAGTTTCCGTGTCACCTTAGAGTGAGCCACCTTCTTTCACCCTGACTTTCCTCGTGGTTTTGTTCTTTCTTTTTCTCTTTCTTCCTCCCTTTTCTTCCTTCTACACCTCACCGGTCTTGGAAGGTACTAGACCAAGGGGCGGAAATCTCGAGCACTGAGATGGACGCCAAAGTTATTGATCGATTGCACCGGATAAAGTTAACTTTAGAGGAAGGCGAAGTTATCGTTGTAAAACCAGACAGAAGGGATAAAACCCTAGAAGAGTGCTCCCTCAGCCTTCGTGGTAAATTCTTAACACCCCGTCCGCTAAACATGAGAGTTGCCAAGAACCTCCTTCGATCAGTATGGAAGATGGGACCTGACATCAAGATAATCGAGGTTGGCGACGGTTTGCTTCAGTTTAAGCTTGCATTGGAGAGCCAGGTATCATGGGTCGTGAACAACGGACCCTAGAGCTTTGATAATCGAATCCTGGTGCTGAAGCGATGGGAACGAGGCATGACGGCGCGGTCAGTCACCTTTACCGACTTGCCTGTTTGGGTACAAATCTGGGGTCTACCTTTTGATCTCATCAATGCAGAGGCGGGCTTGGAGATTGGAAACAGTTTGGGTCAAGTTGTCGAAGTTGACTGTAAGGCACTTACCACGGACCAAGCGCGCTTTCTCCGAGTCCGTGTGGTGACTCCTTTGGACAAACCGATTCGTCGAGGCAGCCTGATAGTCAACCCAGAGGGAGATAAGACCTGGATCGCGTTTCGATATGAGCGGCTGTGTGGGTTGTGTTTCAAGTGTGGTAAAATCGGTCATGAAGCCAAGGAATGCAACATCCAGGTTACCGAGGGGGAAGAACTACCCTATGGGGATTGGCTGAAAGCTGGGTTCCAACGGAGAGCTTCGGGAAGTGGTGGTTCGACGACAACTGGGGCGGGGAATGACCCAGTGGACACGCCTCTTGCTCCAACAGGGGTGATCGGTGATAATAGGGTCCCATCAAACAGCCACGATGCCGCCAGGGGGCCGATAAACACGTTGATCGAGGATAACGCTTCTTTTGATACGAATGATATCTCGGCGGATTTTTTGGCCAGCACGCAATTTTCGCAAGAAAATATGACTGAGCGGGATTCACGAGACCCCATTCCTACTGTACTAAAAGTTAACGTTACACTTTCTGACCGGTTATCAAAAAAGAAAGTTGACGTTACACCAAAGGAAACTAGCTCCACACTGGAGGCCACAGACATGGGAAGTAGTATCAGTGAGTTGACAACTAGCTCCACACTAGGGGCTGTAGACATGGGAAGTGGTATCAATGAGTTGACAACTACGCAGAGTGGTCTATTTAGTGTGCCTATTGCTTACATGCAACCAGCTATAGACCCCATAGGATTGGATGGGACGATGCATGACATGGGAATAGTGCACCCACTACAAATCTCACGTACACAAGAAGCATCCCATGCAAAAGAAAAAAAGAAGGGTAAGATGAAAAAGCTTCTAAGGCCCACGACTATTTCCATGCACACTAATGAATTAAACCACGATGTGGTTGGCGTAAAAAGGGGAAGGCTGAAAACTGAATATTGCATAGAGGGGGTAAGCACCAAGGAACCCGGAAAACGTCCTCGGTCCGAGGGACATGATTCGGACAAAATTGCATCAACGGTGGAGGCTGGTGGCCAGCCCCGCCGAGCACAATGATCGTGTTAAGCTGGAACTGCCGAGGGCTTGGGAACCAACGTGCAGTGAATGCCCTTACCTTTTTGGTAAAGGAGAAAGTGCCCAATGTTTTTTTTCTCATTGAGACAAAGCAATCTGTTGAGGAGATGAAACACATTCAGGCTGACCTACACTACCCCTCCATGTTGGCGGTTTCGAGTGAGGGCCGAAGTGGTGAGCTGGCAATGCTCCGGACAGCTGAAACGAACTTACATATTCAAACCTACTCCCCTAACCATATTGATGCTCTTATTTTTGATAACAGTAACACACCCTTTAGATTGACAGGATTCTATGGTTGACCCGAGGAGCATAGACGGCACGAGACTTGGCAGCTTTTACGCCACCTTTCTTCTCGATTATCAATCCCATGGTTATGTGTGGGAGACTACAATGAAATATTGGTTTCCGAAGAAAAACAGGGTCGTATCCCAAAGCCCCTACAACTTATGCTGGACTTTTGGGAAGCTTTATCGGACTGTTCTTTGATCGACTTAGGCTTTCAGGGGAACATATACACATGGAGTAACGGAAGGGAGAGTGACAACTTTGTTCAAGCACGCTTAGATCGGGCTTGTGCCACGTTGGAATGGAGAGAACAGTTCCCACACGCTAAGGTCACGCATCTACACTCTTCTTACTCTGATCATGTCCCAATTATGGTTAGCACTCACAAACCAAGTACGCCTACAAGAAAGAAGAAATTCCCACACAGGTTTGACAACTTTGTTCAAGCACGCTTAGATCAGGCTTGTGCCACGTTGGAATGGAGAGAACAGTTCCCACACGCTAAGGTCACGCATCTACACTCTTCTTACTCTGATCATGTCCCAATTATGGTTAGCACTCACAAACCAAGTACGCCTACAAGAAAGAAGAAATTCCCACACAGGTTTGAGGAAAAATGGGTGACCCACCCAACATGTGAGGACACCATACGTGAGGCTTGGGTGGGGTCAGTATGTGAGGGGAGCCCAATGTTTCAACTTTTTGAAAAGATCAAGCAGTGCAAAGAAGCCCTGGTGCGGTGGAGCCGTACGGCTTTTGGGAACGCTGAGGAGAGACTCCAAGATAAGCACAAGATTTTGGAAGAACTGGTCAACCAGAATAAGGCAGAAAACAATGATGCCATTCGGGGTGTACGGGATGATATAAACTCATTACTACACCAAGATGAGGTGGCATGGCGACAACGTTCACGGTCCATTTGGCTTCCTGCGGGTGATAAGAATACCAAATTCTTCATCAACGGGCAAGCCAACGGCGACGAAAAAATCACATTGCTGGAATCTTTAATGTCAATGATGAGTGGTGTACCACGGATGATGGAATTGCAGATGTAGCGGAGCAGTACTTCAAAGCCTTGCTTACTTCGTCTCAACCAACTAACATGGAGGCTGTTTTAGACCATGTAGACAAGTTGGTAACCCCAGACATGAACCACCAACTCCTACAACCATACACACCGGAGGAAATAATGCGAGCTTTGTTCCAAATGCATCCATCCAAGTCATCGGGCCCTGATGGTATGCCCCCGTTCTTTTTTCAAAAATATTGGCATGTTGTAGGGAATGATGTGGTTAGGGCTATCCTTTCTGTCCTGAACTCTGGCCACCTCCTACATAGGATGAACTATACCCACATTACTCTTATCCCCAAGAAGAAGGAGCCGCAGTACATTTCAGATTATCGCCCCATCAGCTTAGGCAATGTGGTATCACGGTTATTTTTAAAAGTTTTGGCCAATCGTATCAAATTAATACTGCCTAATATTATCTCCAATGCTCAAACTGCCTTTGTTCCTAATCGTTTAATCACTGATAATACCACTGTAGCGTTTGAACTGTTGCATAGGATGAGAAATAAGAGGAAAGGGAAGCATGGTCAAATGGCGGTGAAGTTGGATATTAGCAAAGCCTATGATCGGGTTGAGTGGCGGTTCTTACGGAATATGATGACTAAACTCGGCTTTGACGATACATGGATACAACTGGCTATGGAAACGGTGTGCACTGCATCTTACTCGATCCTCATCAATGGTGAGCCTCGTGGTCTGATCAAACCCACTCGTGGGATCAAGCAAGGTGATTCCCTCTCACCATATTTGTTCCTTCTATGTGCCGAGGGCTTGTCCGCAATGCTTCGTAGGGCTGAAGCGAATCGGTCTATTAAGGGAGTTGTATCTTGTTAGCATGGAGTGGCCATTTCTCATTTGCTCTTTGCAGACGACAGCCTACTGTTCTGTCAAGCCACGGTTCATGAGTGCCAAGTGTTGCTCAACATATTATTACAATATGAATTGGCCTCTGGACAAGCCATTAATTGGCAAAAAACGTCACTTTTCTTCAGTCGCAACACCAGACAAGACACGCGTGACTCAATTAAAAATTTGCTTAGGGCCAGAATCATGTCTGATTGCGAGAAATATTTAGGTTTGCCGATGGTTGGGGGCAGAGCTAAGACAACCACCTTCAGGGAAATCCAAGAACGTGTCACTAAGAGAGTATTAGGGTGGAAGGAGAAATTCATCTCCAAGGCTGGCCGTGAGATACTTATAAAGTCAGTTGCGCAATCTATACCGACTTACTCCATGAGCTTATTCAGGCTTCCAAAAGTTATATGCGATGCCATCAACTCAACCTTAGCCAGATATTGGTGGGGTCAGAAATGCAATGAGAAAAAGATCCATTGGGTGGACTGGCAGAAGCTGTGTACAGACAAGAATAGAGGTGGTATGGGTTTTCGAGACATCAACGCCTTTAACCTCGCAATGTTGGCCAAGCAAGCGTCGCGATTGATTCATGGCACTCAATCTCTCTTTTATCGAGTATAAAAAGCCCGGTATTTCCCTAGCAGTACATTCTTAGAGGCCCCACTGGGCCACAATCCATCATTCGTTTGGCGGAGTCTCCTGTCTGCTAGGGACGTGATCGTTGCTGGTTCGAAATGGAAAATAGGCGACGGTGAGTGTATTGGTGTCACTACGCATAAGTGGTTGTCTCATGACCCTATCTTCAATGGTGCGCCTGACCATGAGCTGAAGGTGTGACTTGATAGATGCTGACACAAGACAGTGGGATCATGGCAAGGTCCACGCAATATTTACGGCTAGAACTCAGAATGAAATTCTAGCATTACCCCTCAATGATACACAGGCTAGGGACTCCCTTATATGGATGGAGAATAGGTCGAAGACCTTCTCAGTCAAGACCGCTTACCATGTAGCACTCCGGTTGATGCAACAGCAAGTGATGGAGCACTCAAAGGCCCAGACAGACAAACCAACCTGGAAGAAACTCTGGACACTAAATGTACCCCCAAAAGTTAGAACCTTCATGTGGAGGGCGTGCTTTAACAACCTACCCACTCGAGACAATTTGCGCAGAACAAAGGTTCATAGTACGGGGGTGTGAGTTGTGTCAGCAAAAACCTGAGACGACTGGGCATTTCCTGTGGGAGTGTCCCCTTGCCAGGAATGTGTGGGCTTTGGTCAAGGGAAAGATTCAAAAGTGCGCCAACGAGGCTTGCGACTTTTTCCTGCTGTTCGGTTTCATGGTGCAGAGTTTAGACCAACGCGATTTGGAGCTTTGGGCAACAGTGGCGTGGGCTATTTGGAATGCCCGTAATAAGGTGTACTTTGAGTAGAAACAAGCTCATCCAAAGAATATTTTAAGTGGTGCAGAGGGACTGCTGTATGAGTACCAAAAGTTGATGGCATCTCGGATTTAATCTTTTATATAGGTGCCTTTTTTTAGCTACGTTGTTTGTAGCTGTAGTCTATGGCCAGTTTTAATCTTTTATATTTATAGGTGCCTTTTCCTTAGCTATGTGTGTTTGTAGCTTTGGTCTATTGCCAGCTTTTGTTTGGTTGGCCTTGGACTTTATAAGTGGTCTACTTTGCGTGTTTTTCAGTTTTACTAAGTTTTAATAAGAGTTTCTACCGTTTCATCAAAAAAAAGAAGAAGCTAAAGCTACTGCTTTTGTTTAAGTAGTTAATTATAATTTTTGGGCAGTAAATGATTTCTACAAAATTGTTGGAGCTTAATTGTCAACATTTAGATTTTTAGTGATTGTTTGTATACTGTAAAATTCCTTCCATATTTTTTACTTTATTCTAATGGCAAATCTTGGAGGTATCATGGCTTATTTAAGCTTTAGCCAAAGCTATACAATTATGTTTATGATTATGCATGGTTGTTCTGTGCAGGATGAGAAAGAAAAGAAAATACGGGAACTGTCCACGGAGCTCGGTCGTTCAAACCAACAAATAGCACAGTGCCAGGAACAACTAAAAATAATTTTGAAATATATTGAACAACATGCAAACCACCTTACAAGAAGTGTTCAAAAAACAGTTGAGAATGTAAAAGAAGTTGAAGCCGAGGGTCAAGAGTAACTATATGATTTGTAGGTGTTAGCAAGCATATAGAACCTTCTTGTAATTTTCTCTCATTTAATAGTTGTTCAAGAGGTTGCCAGTGATAGAAAAAAGGAAATGTTTCACCCAAGAAGTGAACCAATTGGAGGTGCATATCCTTATGAATTGGTTGCCTATCTTGTTTTACATACTGTGGGCAACCAAAAGAGGTTGGGATTTGTCTTTGAAAATCGTGGTATGATAGTGGTAACTAATCTCTTTTGTGGGATTTCACTCTTGTAGGTACGTTAAAACTTCTTGACCAAGTTGCCTGCATTTTTAGGAGGTAAAATACAGAAGAACTTCATTTTTATTCAATTAATTCAGGGTGGTACAGATGAACCCATAAATGAAGGGTTTCAAATGAGAGACACTCTTTCATATAAGATAAACCATAAAATGACCATTAACTCTACCGAAAACACCATTGGGTAATCATAGTAGCTCCCTCCCTACTATAAACTATAAAGCCAATATCTAAGAAGCTTAGATAGACCCAAGATAAAGGGTCTCAATTGAGAGATCCGCAGACACTATTTCATATGAGTTAAGCCATAAACTGAGTGACTTTAATTTCTAATCTGGTTGGACCAAAAAATTTATTCTCATAAGGCATAATTGGATTTTTGAAGATTATGCAATGTTATTTAGAACAGATCAATTGATGAATTG
This sequence comes from Lithocarpus polystachyus, assembly GCA_033629205.1. Taxonomy (NCBI): domain Eukaryota; kingdom Viridiplantae; phylum Streptophyta; class Magnoliopsida; order Fagales; family Fagaceae; genus Lithocarpus; species Lithocarpus polystachyus. The sequence continues at coordinate 56,719,314 of CM066170.1, read as the reverse complement.
GGAATGTAAGAAAATTCATGGACAATCGTTTATGAGCAAAAACTGCAAGCATTTACTTATTAGTTTGGGCCAAATACTGTATGTTCTAGTTCATTCATTTGAAGGGTCTCCTGTTGTTAAATTAAGGATGTAAATTAAAATTCTGCCTACACTAAAAAAGAATTACTTTGACTTAATAATCAAGAATAATTAAATAAATGACGTCACATGTTTTAAATACTATCATTTTTTTTTTTTTGAGAAACAAATCCTCTCATATTTTATTAAAACAACAACAACAAAAAGTTGGATCAAGCATCATATTCTCCATCTAATTGATGTTATGGCCAATCAATTGTGAGTAGTCAATCTTTCTCCCAAAAAAAATTTTAAGTAGTCAAAAGTGCATAAGGGTAACCAATATTATCAATTGGCTCTCGTTAAATTAATACATTTTAAATTATTTTTTTTAAGTAAGAAATGAAAAGAGTGAATGAAACTCATAATTTTTTTAATCCTAAATCTACTTTAAAGTTTAAATAAGTATTCTTTTGACTATGTAGATAATGGTTTATGAACAAGGCATATAGAAGATTAAAAAAAAAAAAAAAGGCATATAGAAAAGTTAGAACTATGTGAAAGCTCTTAGAAGCTTCTTAAAAGCTCTACACTTTTATGCCAACAACAATACAAAATGGACTTATGGATGTGCAGTTAGTCAACCATATATGTGAGTGTGGTAATCTGTCCCACTTGAAACCTGTAATATTCTATTTACAGGATGTGAAATTAGGATTTTTATTTTAAGAGAAAATTTCAATCCATAATATCTGTTCTTGATGAAAACTCTATCATCAGATCAAAATACCAATCGATTTTTGGTATAGGTGGAAATTGAACCTCGTATCTCTTAGTCAACCATTAGAAATTTTACTAATTGAGCTAACTAGAACTTACAAAAAATTTAAAACTCTGAATTTTGTTCAACTTGAAATTTGCGATATTCTATAGATGTGAAGATGGCTATTATTGGTACATTTGGAAGATGTAAATTTTTTCTTATATAAAAACAAAGGTTGTATACTTGGCCATCTTTTCTCATCCAATGTATAGATTACTTGTAAAGTTTAAGCATTGAATAAAAGTGTGATAACGCATAAACTTTTACGTTTTACCAAAGAAATATATTTGCAAAGTTGCAAGAAGAATGTTCGGTAGGGTGGGGTGAATTTTGTAATTTAGAGAGAGAGAGAAAGCAATGAAAATTATTTACAGCCACGTGTCCTTCGGCTGAAAGTTTCAATTTTTTGCCCCTCAGAATCTTGGTCCAGAAGAAACCCCAGTTATAGAAAGTCGGTGGAAAATTCAGGTCACCATCATGTCATTTGGAGTTTTGGACTAAAAGTATGATATAACAACTCAGCATATAAAATGTATGATATGATAAAGTTTTTTTAAAAAATTACTAAAATTTTAGACTCAAACTTTTGAAAGAAATATAATTTATTATCTTGTGTACTTTTTAAAAATAAATAAATTTTAAAGCTATTATTAAAAAAATTTATCAAAAAATTAAATTAGTAAATTAATAGAAGTATAATAAAAATATTAGTAAATTAATGATTTTTATTTTAAAAACAAGACAAAACATCTCAAAATAAATTAGTAGACCAAAAAAAAAAAAAAAAAAAGTGGGATGGGAGTGTTTATCTCATAATAACTTTTCTCTATTTGCCGACTGACCTCTAAGGTTTAAACCAACAAAAAGTTTATGATTAGGTAGGGTAGATGATTATTTGCCCAAAAATAAAATAAAATAAAAGACTGAAATATGCTCTTTATTAATAAAATAAGTTTGTAAAATTTAAAATATTGTAATTTTATATTTGAAATATTTATAATATATATATTTATTCACAATGTCATATCAAAATTAATACCTTGTAAATTTTTGGCTGACGTAGTGCGAGTAACACTTCTGATAATTTTCAAAATATGGTTTGATTTAGGTGATGAATAAATGATTATTTAATAAATAAATTTTAATTTAGTTCAATTAAAATATTTAAAGCTCAAATTTTATTTATGAGTTTTACTAATATAATCCCTTAGAGCAATAGCTAGTAAATTATTTTAGAAATTTTTTTAATAGAAAAAAAAATTAATTAATTTTTTTTACAATTTTTTCAAATTTTCATAAATTTTTATAAAAAAAATAGATAATTGATGTGTGCCTTAAGATTAAAAGCATGACTCTTTATTTTATACCAAAAATTGAGTGATATTTTTTATTGAATAACAAAAATAAAAAATAAATATTATAAACATGATATTATTACAAAAGCAAAAGGGTACACTCCCATCAAAAAATAAAAAAAGGGTACACTTTTTTTTTATCAGAAAAAAAAAATTCATGAAAAGAGGGGCACTTTTTTATTATCAATTTGGGGCATTCCAGTCCTTTTGTATTGTAATGTCTTTGTCAAACGTTTAGACATTTGTACTTTTTGTTTTGAAACAGTCCTCACCATCTGCCACTTTTACTGTTTCAAAGTTCACACCCTTAAAGCATCTCCAGTAGTGGTTGTATATCTATTTTTTGAGGAGAAAAATTTACTATTCACCTTAAAAACTCATTTCAGCAGCTTCTTACGTGTGCAGGTAACGTGTGAATTAACTTTCTATTTTGAAATTTTTTAATGAGAAATTGAAAAAATTATTAAAATAATTGTTAAAATTTTTTTAATACTTTTTTGTTTTTATAAAAAGTTTTAAAAAAAATTTATTAATGTATGTCTTAAAGATACATGTTAGTAAATTCCTTATTTTATTTATTATTTAAAGAGAAATGTAAATTTTTTTTTTACTGAGTAATTGACACAATGCGAGAAAGGTAATTGGCGCCCAAATTTGTGAAGGGCATTTTTTAGTAATTGCGCTTTTTTATATATTGGAGATGAGTTCTTATCTTTGCATCAAGATTACAAATGCAAAAGCAGATATTTGTTTTACCCAAAAAAATATGTGAACTTTCTTTTTTTCTTTTCGATTAAAAAAAAAAAAACCTGCTAAATAGAGCAATCCTTTCTTCTTTAGGTAAAGTCAGACAAAGGAGACATTCTCCATCTTCAAAAAAATTAAATACTACATGTATGTATGTATATATATATATATATATATATATAGAACAAAGTGGTTTTAATATACATATTGAATAACTTCTTTTTTCTTTTTTCTTTTTTTGTAGAAACAAATGGAATGATGTGATTTCCATAAAAAATAAAAAATAAATAAAAAAGAAAAGAAGAAGGAATGATGTGATTTGCTTATAATTTGTAGACATCTATCTAAATTTTACCATATAGATTGTATAATAGATGGTAATTCGGAGCGTGCTTGGTGATTGACTGGGTTTTATGGGGAGCCTGAGGCAAGTTGTAGAAGCCACGGATGGAACATGCTTCGTATGTTGAATTCAAAGCCTAAATTTCCATGGTGTTGTTTTGGTGACTTCAATGAATTGCTTGAGGTACAGGATAAGAAAGGTGGGGTCCCAAGAGCTCATAATTTAATGGAAAATTTTCATGAGATTTTAGATGTTTGTGGTTTTGTTGATCTAGGATTTTCAGGTCCGAATTTTATTTGGAAAGGGCGACGAAGGGGTGAGCTGATTTGGGAGAGGTTGGATAGAGGTGTAGCAAATTTTGATTGGCTGACGAAATTTCCCACGGGTAGGGTGAGGCACTTCAATTGTTTTACATCCGATTATCGCCCAATTTTTTTGTCTTTGGATGCAGGTGGGGAGCGTCATAAGTAGCGTCGAAAACCTTTTAGATTTGAAGCCATGGGGGTTACAGATTCAGGGTGTAGAGATACTATTTCTCGGGCATGGAGTTGTTCACCTAGTGGTACTCCTATGTATGCTACAACCATGAAATTGAAACATTGTAAACAAAGATTGAAGGCGTAAAGTAGAGACCATTTTGGGCATGTTCAAATCAGCAAAAAACGATCTAAGGAGCTGCTTTGGAGGGCTGAGGAGGATTCGATCAGATTAGGTAATTGTGAGGAGGTTGATCGCTTGAAAAAGGAGTTGCATGACTTATGTGATAAGGAAGAAAAGATGTGGCATCAAAGGTCTCGTATTCAATGGCTGAAAGATAGGAATCAGAATACTCGTTTTTTCCATGGGTCTGCAACACAAAGGAAAAGGCAGAATTTCATTAAGGGTTTGCGGGATGATCAGGGAGTAATGCAGGAGGATGAGGGGGCTGTGTCGGCCATCCTTATTGAGTATTATTCTAAACTTTTCACATCTTCTACTCCGCATGATTTAGATCGTGTCTTGGATGGAGTTCAACCAATGGTTACTGTTGAGATGAGAGCGGAGTCGGATAAACCCTATACTAGTGAGGAGGTTGGCGAAGCAATAAGGCAGATGGCTTCACTTAAAGCTCCTAGATATTGATATTTGTGTAGAAGATTTACATAGTGATTTGGATGTTGTATTCCAATTAGATGTACCTTGATTTTTTTTGTTTTTTTTTTAATAATATCTCGCTTACATTTTGCTCAAAAAAAAAAGTTATAGTTATTAAACATTTCTACCTTTTTTATTTTTTATTATTTTTTGGTTTAAATAAAGTAACTCATACAGAGGGGCCGAGCCACCTTACGAGGTGGGGAGCCAAAATTTTGAAAAAAAAAACATTTATTATTTCTTATAAAAATTCATTGTAAATTTTATATTCTTAGCTCCCCCACAGGAAAAAAAAATTATATGAGCTTACTTTCAAAATAAAAAAATGTTTTATTCTTTAAAAAAAAAAAAGAGGTTGCAGCAAATGTGATATCAAATATGAGAATAATACTATAAGTATAACATAGATACAATGTAAATGTATAATTTTCATTCTTACGCCTATAGGTTGGTAGACATTTATCTTAATTTTATTATATGCTTGTTAGGGAGATATAAGACTTTGGGAGACTGTAACTGAAGTTTTAATATAACATATAGGAACACAACTTAAGTCAAAAGCTTAAATCTATATGTTTAGGCCAAAATCTCTTTCAAATGTGAATCATTGCTTCTTGTTATGTAGTTCAAGACCTATCCATTTGTACTATGAACAAGTCTTACTAGTTCCTCCTTATTAATGGGAACCTCATGTTGCATCAATCTTCTTTGGTTTAGCACTATTGGCAATACTATTTTGTTGAATAATTTTCCTAGATAATTTGTATGGCCTTTGTAGGCTTACATTGTGTGATACACACTTGTGTGGGATCAAAGAGAATTAACATTGGATATGCAAAACCCAAAATTAAAAAAAAACAAACAAACAAACAAACAAACAAATTTGCACAACATTGTAGCAACAAAAGATTTAAAAAAAAAAACATTAAAACACCCCCACACCATGACATGCATAATATTGTAGCAAATGCATTTTTGCTACTGTAATATCTAAAAATAAATGTTACTGTATCTAAAATGCAAAAATTTATTCCAATATTTTATTCACTCCTCTCTCTCACTTAGATTGGCGGCGGAATGGTCTTGGTGTTTTGTCTCGATGGGTCACAGTGTTAGGTCACTATGGGTCATGGCTAGCTTTGGGTCATGGTGGTAATTGTGGCTACAGTGGGGAGCATGAGAGTGGCCATGTAGTCATTGTTGATTCGATGGTGGGTTTGTACCATGGAATTTGAGTTTGGTTGCTTCAGTGGTGGCGTTAAGAAGGATGGTCTAGCCTTGGGTGGTTGATTTAAATATAAAAATTCATCAATCCAAATTAGAGGTGCAATAAAGAAATAAAAATCTACCAAAAGAATTAAGGCAATATATAATGGGTAAGTTACATATTATTTATGCAAAGAAAACTAAGACAACTAAGGCCATCTGATTACAATGAATATGGGAAAATATAAAAGCCATTTGGTTACAAGATTGGAAATTCCTAATACAAGATCACAATGGGTAAGTTACAGATTATTTATGCAAAGAAAACTAAGACAACTGAGGCCATCTGATTACAATGAATGTGGGAAAATATAAAAGCCATTTGGTTACAGGATTGGATATTCCAAATACAAGATCACTAAGGGATTTTGCAAGAGGGAGTTATGCTGAACCAAGCCTGCCTTCAAATGGAACTTGAACTCTTTTATATTGACTGGGAGGGGAGCTTAGGATCCTCTAGAAAGAGCTCCGATGAATCTTGAAATTTGGGGGGGGGGGGGGTAATTTTCTTTTCACTTTGGCGAAAACTTTTCCACCGAAAGTAGACGAGACCCTCGAAAGCACAGCGAAGCTGCACGACTATTATTTTTGTCCTTTTGTGTCGGCTGGTACTGTTTTTTTCGTCTTCTAGTGTCAGCTGGTACTGTTTACGAATAGTATCTTGTTTGCTGGAACTGTGCTGAATAGTGACCAAATCTAGAGCTATTTGGAGTTATTTTAAGTTGTGACTGGTGTTACTAGAATAGCCTAGGGACTGTCCAAATTATGGCCCTCGCAAGGATCTTGAGAATCCTAAAATGGGTCAAATGGTTGGTGACTAGTAAATGCTTCAGAAGAGGCAGGAGAAGCCTTTTCTTCATCTTCTAATTGAGAAGCCTGGAGGAGCAACTAATTTGCAAGATCTTTCAATTCTCTGCTAGATTTTCCGACGAATGAGACAGATTCTAGGCTAGACTAAGACCTTGTCTTCTAGGTAATGGCTATGTGGACTGGAAGAGGGAAATCCTTATTCAACTGATTGATGATTGGATCAATTTTGAGGCTATCCCACCATTTTTACTGATCCAATGGATTCTATACCTGATGGTCGTATGCAAAATTGCTGGAAATTGGGAATTGTGATTGTTGATTTGTAATCCTAAGCTGAAATACATGAGAGCATCCTGGAGAAGATCTGGAAAGATCCGAGGGATTGGTCCAACATTTCCCACCACTTGAAGAACCATGTTGGGATTTTTTTTTTATACAAAATAGAAATTCTACTCTAGCCTAATCTAAGTGTATATGTGTGTGAAACTCCTTCTTAGAGACTTGAACCCTGGCCCTAGCCCCCCACACCCCACAAGTAGTACTTATACTTGTGGAGTGATCATCGCACCAAGAATGTACGGTGATGGAACATTGTCGGGATTTGACTGTTGAAATTTTTGTCAAACATTAAGAACCATGAATGGTCAAAAGAAGTGCTTTTAAGCATTGGGGTCCTTGAGAGAAAACATGGTGAGCATGTTACACCTTTTATTTGGTAGTCACTTTTTATCTTGTAAAAAAAAAAAAAAAAAGTAAATAAGCTCAATGTACATTAGTTGGTGATAGCACTAGTTAGTCCTGGGTCTTTTTAAAAAACAAAATTATAGGTCTTTAAAAAAAATTGTCATATGGCTTCTGTTAATAGGTCTTTTTCAAAAATAAAATTAATGAACAAAAAAGATAGGAGTACCCACTAAGACAGAATTTTATAATACAATTGATCCTTTGTTTATATTAGTTTTTGCTATTTTTCCAATGTAGGCGAAAACCTTTTAAAACCCCCTTAATGAGTGTACAAGGACACCAATTAACATAAATCTATCACAATTTAAGATTACACCATTTTATGACCATCCAAATAACAACATACAACGTAGGAATCAATAAACTAAGGATAATAGCTAAAGGAAAAGGTTTCTCTTTAAAATGCTTCTCCTTTCCATTCATGCAATTAATAAGGCTAAATAGCTTGCCGATTAGCTATTATGTCGAACTTGGACGTTCAAATTAAAGTTATATTGTGTATTGAGAATCTTTGCTTAGAAAGCAGCTGAGTTCTGAAAATCAATTCTTAAATTAGGTGAGCCTCTTTGGAGTATTTAGATTGCAGAGACAAGTCAAATACTTGAACTTCCAAAAATAGTGGTGACCATAAAGGGCTGTTGCCTACTCAATAATTTGTAATAAAAAATTAAATTTAGGAAATGTACAGATCAACCACGGTTTTCTTGGCATAAATGGTACATGATTTACAAATTAAAACTCCCCAGTAAAAAATATAACATGCTTACTTATTTATCTTGCCAATTGCATAATAAATATTATATATATTGATGATGCCGAAAATCACCCTCAGTGAGTCGCAGGGTCTTCGCGCGTTTCAGGTAGACCTGCACGGGTAGAAAGAACCTCAAAGGGAAGTATCGGTGTGGTACCGGCCAACGACCCTCCGACGGTCAAGTTAGTATTGCTCACAACTCCAGAGTGCTAGAGTCGGGGTAGAAACATGCGTACCTTTTTCATGAGGGCCGAGGGTATTTATAGTGGAGTAGAGTTGGGACTTTGGCGTGTCGGAGGAGAGAACCTCTGGTCGGAGCCATGCCCTAAGACGTGTTCTTCACGGAAGTCTTTCCTCACTGAAGCCACTTCCTATTGCGTGGAGTGCAAGATATCTATCTCAGCGTTTGGCGTGCCTGACAAGGCATGTCAGTCTTTTTAGCTTTCTCCCGTCACCCGTTCACCCCGTCGGAGCGTGGATGACGCCGTTAGAGCCGGCTGGAGATACGGTCGGGTATGATGAATGGAGTAGTGCCGTCACCCCTACCGTGCCGTCACCCACTCGAAGGGCGACGACACCTTCAGGTGGTATTATCCTCATCAGTTGCCCCCTACTCCTTAATCCCATCGGTCGAGTCTGACGGATTGGGGAGTACAGCGTGTGGCGGACAAGGCATTAATGGCTAGTCATCTCGAGCAAACCTAGTGTCGGAACACGTGTCGTAGAGGGACTGGAAGGCAGCTGGACGGGAAGGTCGCTTCGTCTTCCGAGCTTCGAGCTTCCTATATATACATCTCCGTTTTCCCTCATTTCTCTTCTTTTATTCTAATTTCGCTGGTGAGAGAGAAACCGTCACCTCAAGGAGATTATAATTGCTTTCTGGTTCTCGCTTGCTGTCTGATACCGTCAGCTTCCATCGCACTTCCTCCGTTACTTGGTAAGTTACTCCCCCCATTCTCTCTTTTTTTTCTTTTTGATTCCTTCGATCTAGCTACATACCGGGCTTTTAGGTTTTTGGGAAGGCCGTCACTCAGGCTCTTAGATCAACCCCGTTGCTTGTAGGTAGTAAGATGCCTGAGGAGACGTCGAGCGAACAGTCGTCAGTCCGCGACGGGGCGGGCTACGACGAGGTTTATCAGCCGGGCCACGAGTCAAGAGATGACTCTTCCTTGTCGTCAGAGGATGAATCGTTGATTCAGTCGTGCGACGAGGAGGGAGAGGGTGGCGACGGAGTAATAAGGAAAGGCGGAGATAACGACGCAAGGGAGAGTGGGAGTGATAAGGGCTCATCAGGAGATGAAAACTCGGAGAGCACGTCGGGAGGCTCGGGGGATGACCGTCCGTTCATCCTTCCCAAAGAATGGACGGTTAATCATTTTCTTCCTTCGATGACGGACAAGGTTTTCAACTTGTTGCGGGCCCGTTACCAAATCCCGGACGATATTCCGATCCGTCTTCTCTGGAGAGGTGTTACTCCGGGAAGACCGCGGACGTTGGCATGTACGACGCCATGTTCGCGGCAGGATTGAGGTTGCCTCTGACAGCGCTCCACCGTCAGCTGGCAAACTATCTCAGGATATCCGTCAGCCAGATTGCCCCCAATGCCTAGAGGGTGTTCATTGGCTCCGAGATACTGTGGGGGAGTCTAAGTGGCGGGCACCGTCAGCTAACCCTCGACGAGTTCTTTTGGTGTTACCGTCCACACCAAATTGCCTCGTCTAAGGGGATATACCATTTTTCTGCGAGGAAGAAAGAGTTGAGGTTAGTGTCAGACATGCCCGACTCCAACAGGAAATGGAAGGGCAGGTACTTTTTTGTAGAGGGGACTAATTGGGTATGCCGTCAGGAAGAGTGGGGGTCAATTCCTTATGGCTTTGACAACACCTGGGCTCACGTCAGGGAATCAGGTCGTCACCGTCAGCCTTGCATGTAGGTTTACTTATGCCAAGGTTCTAACCCGCTCGTTTTCCTTTTCTTTTTCAGCTTTCTCTCGTCCGGCGATCACAGGGGAGCAGAAAGCCTTCATTCTCAAGGTGACGGGGATTCCCTTAGAGGAGAGGAAGTGCCGTGACCTGATTACGCCTAACGCCCTCTACGCCTACTGTGGGGGACCCGAGCCAACAGAAGAGGCACGCCGTTTGAATAATTTGTCCCGTCAACGTAAGTATGACCGACCCATCCCCTCCGTCACTTTCACTTGGGCATTTTTACATTGTGTCCTCGTCTTGCAGAGATGGAATCAGCCAAGCTGAGGGCTCAAATCCGGGCTGCCGCCGCCCGTAAGAAGGAGGAGGGAAAGGGCAAGGAAGGAGTGTCTGCGTCCACTCCAAAGGGCGCGCCAAAAAGGAAAAGTGACAGGGCCGAAGACCGCCCGTCAAAGAAAGTGACGGTCGCCCCTGGGTTCATTCCTCGAAGCCCCCGTCGCCCAAGCATGGGGTCGGCAAGGGATTGATGTCGGCGCGAGGTCCCGTCATCCCAGAGGAGGGACGCTGCATCCTTACCCATAAGAGGTACGCCTTGGAGCAGTTGGACTCCATACTTGGGAAGGAGGAGGCTGATTCCTGCGCCAATCAGTCTGTGCAGGAGCTGGGAGACTCGGGCCTCTTTGATCTTGCCAGGGTATGCGCCTTCTTTATTGTTTGTGCCGTCATCTTTTTATATCTCTATGCTGACGGGAATTCTGTGTCACAGGCCGTGGTCCGCATGAGGGCCATTCAGGTCAAGGGGTCCAAGAACGAGGAACTTCTGGCCCGTCAGAAGAAGCGCATTGCCAATCTGACCGACGGGCTAGAACAGTACAAGGATGCATCCCGCACCCTAAATGGGGAGATCAAGCAGCTGAAAGAGAAACTCGAGGAGGGAACCCGTCAAGCCGAGCAGGAACGGGAAGCTAGGGTGACGGCTGAGAGGGAGTTGACATCTCTCTTAGGGCAGGTGGAGACGGCAAAAAATGACGCCGTGGCGGAATTCAAGACGTCCCAGGCATTCATCGATTCCTGCGCCGTGTACTATGGTGACGGGTTTGAGGACTGCCTTAAACAGGTGAAGTCTCTCTTCCCGCATCTCGACTTGTCACGGGTTTCGTTGGATGACCCTGTGCTATCGACGCCCATGATCGACACCGTCTTCATGAAGGATGACGACCTCGGCGAGTCCGAGATCCCTACCAGGGGTGACGGTGTCGTCCTTGCCCAGCCTGCCCTGGACAAGTCTGCAGCCTCGACGGTTCTGTCAACCGATCCTTCCAGTCCTGAGGGGTTTCCTGCCAACGAGGTCCAAGATCCCAAGGGTGACAAGGCTGCACCAGATGCCCCCGTTGCTTGATCATTGTAGAATTTTCCTTTTCCTTTTTGTACTTGGTGCCCCGTCAATTTGAGGGCTTTTGTATGAACAAAATTTTTGTAACATACTGATCTTATTTATATAATTTGCAATACGTTGTTTTTATTAACTACGCATGACTTTCTTCTTCTTGTTTCACGGTGGCCCTACTTGGGACTTAATGCTTCTTTTCTCCCTTTTTTTTATACCGTCACGACCTTCCAACAGGGTTGTCAGCTTTGGATCATGCCTCCAGAATATTTTAAGATGTGATTGCTAATTTTTGCATCTGACGAGCTCGCGGCTTGTTAAATTAGGGTAGAATTCTTTTAGAGCCGTCACCTTACGAACCGTCAGCTTGAAAGCTTGACCTGTTTTCGCATTTGGGATATAGGCTCTCTTTTAGGATAGCGCCGTCGTTTTGAGGTCTTTTATTCTCGCGCTTGACGGGCGTTTATGCCTTGTAGATTTTAGATTGGCTTTTGAGCCGCCAACTTGGGCGCTGGACGCTCTTACGCCTTGTAGATTTTAGGTTGGCTTTTGAGCCGTCGGCTTGGGTGCCTGACGCTCCTATGCCTTGTAGACTTTAGGTTGGCTTTTGAGCCGTCGGCTTGGGTGCCTGACGCTCCTATGCCTTGTAGACTTTAGGTTGCCTGACGCTCCTATGCCTTGTAGATTTTAGGTTGGCTTTTGAGCCGTCGGCTTGGGTGCCTGACGCTCCTATGTCTTGTAGACTTTAGGTTGGCTTTTGAGCCGTCAGCGTGGGCGCTGGACGCTCTTATGCTTTGTAGATTTTAGGTTGGCTTTTGAGCCGCCAGCTTGGGCGCCTGACGCTTTTTGCCTTGTAGATTTTAGGTTGGCTTTTGAGCCGTCAGCTTGGGTGCCTGACGCTCCTATGCCTTGTAGACTTTAGGTTGGCTTTTGAGCCGTCGGCTTGGGTGCTTGACGCTCCTATGCCTTGTAGACTTTAGGTTGGCTTTTGAGCCGTCGGCTTGGGTGCCTGACGCTCCTATACCTTGTAGACTTTAGGTTGGCTTTTTAGCCGTCGGCTTGGGTGCCTGACGCTTCTATGCCTTGTAGACTTTAGGTTGGCTTTTGAGCCGTCGGCTTGGGTGCCTGACGCTCCTATGCCTTGTAGATTTTAGACGTCGCTTTGGTATACCTGTTTGAAGATCCAAGCACAGTACAAGAGAGATTGAATAAACTTCTAAACCTTGCATCAATTTTAAGAAAGGAAAAAGGTGCCCATTGGGCCCTCGAGATACATTCAGGCAAATACAAGTAGGAGTTGCTGCTCTTTTCTTATTGGTAGTACTTTCGTAGGTGCTCGGCGTTCCATGGATGGGGTAGTGTCTGTCCTTCCAGCGTTTCCAAGTGGTAGGTGCCTCTTCGATGCCACGACGTGACTCGGTAGGGTCCTTCCCAGTTGGGGCCGAGCTTTCCTTGGGCAGGGTCTCTGGTAGCGCCCATGATTCTTCTTAGAACATGGTCTCCGACTCGGAAGTCCCTGTGCTTGACCCGGGAGTTGTAGTGCTTGGCCATGCGATCTTGGTACCGCGCGAGTCTTTGTTCGGCTACTGCTCTGTCTTCGTCAATTAGGTCCAGCCGTAGGCGCAGTGCCTCATCATTCCTGCCTTCGTCGTGGGCGTTTACCCGGTAGGTCGAGAGTCCTGCCTCGACTGGGATGACTGCTTCGCTTCCGTAGGTTAGCCGGAATGGAGTTTCTCCTGTTGGGGTCCTTGCCGTCGCCCTGTATGCCCAAAGTACGCTGGGTAATTCCTCAGGCCATATCCCCTTTGCCCCCTCGAGCCGAGTCTTGATAATCTTCAGCAAGGATCGGTTCGTCACTTCGACTTGGCCGTTGGCTTGGGGGTGGGCGGGGGAGGAGTAGTGGTTTTTTATCCCCAGCTGCGAGCAGAACTCTCGGAAGGGGCCATTGTTGAATTGTTTGCCATTGTCCGAGACTAGGACCCTAGGGATCCCGAATCTGCATATGATGGATTTCCAGACAAAGCTCCGCACGTTCTTCTCCGTGATGGTGGCTAGGGCCTCAGCTTCTACCCACTTTGTGAAGTAATCTATGCCTACTACCACAAATTTCAGCTGTCGCATAGCTGTCGAAAATGGACCCATAATGTCTAGTCCCCATTGAGCAAAAGGCCACGGGGCTGTCATGGGAGTTAGCTCCGCGGGTGGCTGTCGGACAATGTTGCTGAACCTTTGGCATTATTCGCAGGCTTTGACGTAGGCTTGGGCGTCTTTCTGCATGGTAGGCCAATAATACCCGGCCCGAATCAGCTTATGCGCCAGTGATCGAGATCCCGAGTGGTTTCCACAAACTCCCTCGTGGACTTCCCTAATGACATAGTCGGCTTCTCCGGGGCTCAAACATCTCAGGTACGGGCGAGAGAAACCCCTTTTATACAGGACGCCCTCTATTAATACGAACCTTGCGGCTCGGACCTTCAGCTTTCTGGCGGCTTCCCTTCCGTCCGGCAAGGCGCCATCCTTTAGGTAGGAGACTAGCGGCGTGGTCCAATTGCCTTCGGAGCCTATTTCCTGCACACTGATAAGCTCTATTAGTGGCGTTATTTGCACAAAGGAAAGCACATTGTCGGGGGGGGCCATGTGTTCGGAAGAAGCGGCTTTGGCAAGACGGTCGGCTTGCTCATTCTCTTCTCTGGGTATTTGGATCACTTCGGCCCTTAGCTCATCCACCCTTCTCTTTGCTTAATCTAAATATCTTCTCATTCTGTCGCCTCTACACTCGTATTCTCCGCTTACTTCGTTAACGACGACCTGGGAGTCGCAGTAAGCTACCACTTTGGTGGCCCCTGCTGCTTTGGCGAGGTCGATCCCAGCTATCAGTGCTTCATATTCAGCCTCATTATTTGTGGTGGGGAAATCTAGGCGAATCATGCATTCGATCTGATCTCCCTCAGGAGAGCGAAGTACGACACCTATCCCCCCGGCCTGTCTGGTCAACGATCCGTCTGAGTGTAAAGTCCATGAATGGTGCTTGTCTGCCCCCTGGTCCTCGCCACTTGTGAATTCGGCGATAAAGTCAGCGACAGCCTGCCCCTTCATGGCGGTGCGTGGGCGGTACCTGATGTCGAACTCGGTCAACTCGATCGCCCATAAGGCCAGGCGACCTGCCGCTTTGGGGTTGTGCATTGCCCGCCGCAAGGGTTTGTCGGTTAGGACAATTATCGTATGAGCTTGAAAATACGGTTTGAGCTTGCGGGCTGCAGTGATTAGGGCGAAGGCGAGCTTCTCCATAAGTGGGTATCTCCCTTCCGCTCCGCGGAACGCCCGGCTGGCGTAATACACAGGCTTCTGGACCTTGTCTTCTTCTCTGACCAAGGCAGCACTGACTGCCGCCGGGGAGACGGCCAGGTAAAGGAAGAGCTATTCCCCTAGTTGCGAGGGGCTTAGTAGCGGGGGTGAAGAGAGGTAAGCTTTCAGTTCCTCGAACGCCCTTTGGCACTCGCCCGTCCACTCGAAAGACCTCTTCAGCGTGTGGAAAAAGGATAGGCACTTATCTGTCGCCCTTGACACAAACCGGTTCAGGGCGGCTACTTTCCCATTCAAGCTCTGCACCTCCTTCGTGCTCTTCGGGGGCGCCATTTCCACTATGGCCCGAATCTTGTCAGGGTTGGCCTCGATACCCCTTTGGGACACCATGGAGCCTAGGAACTTTCCCGCCGCCATTCCAAATGCACACTTTGCCGGATTGAGCTTCATGTTGTAGGAACGGAGCATGTCGAATGTCTCTTTTAGGTCCCCCAGGTGGTCTTCCTTCCTTCTGCTTTTTACCAACATGTCGTCGACGTATACTTGAACGTTCCTTCCTATCTGGTCGGCGAACATTTTGTTCATGAGTCTCTGATATGTGGCACCCGCATTTTTCAGTCCGAATGGCATTACCTTGTAACAGAAGAGACCCTGGCTTGTGACGAACGAGGTCTTCTCCTGATCAGCCACGTCCATCCGGATTTGATTGTACCCAGAGAAGGCGTCCATGAAGCTCAGAAGCTGGTGTTGGGCTGTAGAGTCCACCAGTGTCTCGACTCGCGGGAGGGGGTAACTATCCTTGGGGCACGCCTTGTTCAGGTCTGTGAAGTCCACACACATGCGCCACTTCCCGCTAGCCTTCTTGACCATCACCACGTTGGCCAACCAATCTGGGTAGTACACTTCTCGGATAAAATCTGCTTCTCATAGCTTGCCGACTTCTTCTGCCACCGCCCGGTCTTGTTCCGGGGCGAACACCCGCTTCTTCTGGCGGACGGGCCGGAAGGTGGGCGACACATTCAGCTTATGCACCATGACTGAAGGGTCGATTCCCAGCATGTCTTCTTGACTCCAGGCGAACACATCTTGGTTCTTTCGGAGGAAAGTCACGAGCTCCTGGCGAGCCGAAGGGCTAGCGAGAGCGCCGATTCTGGTGGTTCTGTCTAGTCTGGACTCGTCGAGTGCTATCTCCTCGAGTTCTTCGGCGGGTTCTGCCCCCACCCGCTACTCTATGTTCACTGCCGGCAGGTGGTTGTCTGCCTCTACCTTCGCTACGTAACACTCTCGCGCGGCGACCTAGTCTTCCCATAATTCCCCCACTCCGTTCTCGGTGGGGAACTTGACCATCAGGTGGTAGGTCGACGTCACAACCTTCCAAGCGTTAAGGGTGGGTCGCCCTATGATAGCATTGTAGGCGGACAAACAGTCGACGACGAGGAAGGTGACGTCTCTAGTGACCTGCCGAGGATATTCTCCAATCGTGACTGGCAAGGTGATGGCACCGAGGGGGTGAACTCTCATCCCTCCAAACCCAATGAATGGAACGTTGGTGGGGACCAGGCGTTCCTTGCCGATCCGCATCTGTTGGAACGCCGGGTAATAGAGGATGTCCGCAGAACTACCATTGTCGATCAAGACCCTGTATGTGTTATAGTCTCCCAGCCGGATATTGACGACAAGGGCATCATCGTGCGGATGATGGAGACGTTGGGCGTCTTCTTCTGTGAACTCAATGGTGGGGCGGCTGACACGCGGCTTCTTCTGAGCGTCGCCCGCCACCTGGACGTTCTGTACTGCCCTGAGATAGGCTTTCCGAGCTTTCTTCGTCGATCCGACGGTTGCCGAACTCCCGATGATCACCCTTATATCTCCTATGGGCGGTCGAGGGCGCTCATTGTCCCGGCGGGGGACCTGTTCCTGGCGAGGCGCTTCTGTCCTCTCTCGGCTGACGAACCTTTGCAACTTTCCCTGTCTGATCAGGGCCTCAATCTGCTGCTTCAAGTCGTAACAATCGGCGGTGTCGTGGCCGTGGTCTCGGTGGAAGCGGCGCACTTGTCTTTGGATCGTCTATCGGGATTCCCCTTCATTTTTCCCGGAAACGTCAGGGACCCCTCGTCTTTGATTTCCATTAGGACTTGGTCGACCGGGGCCGTCAGCGGGGTGAAGCTTGTGAACTTACCGGCAGTGGGTTGCGGTCGCCTGCTGTCTCGGCCCTCCGTCCGAGGTTTCTTTCGCCCCTTATCCTGTTTGACGTCCTCGTGCCGTTCCCGCCTTTTGGGAGGTCTCTCCCCCCGAGCCTGTAATGCGTCTTCCGCATTCATATACTTCGTTGCCTTGTAAAATACCTCCGACATCGTCTTCGGGTCATTCTTGTATAGAGAGAACAAGAATTTTCCCTCCTTCAGTCCATTGGTGAACGCGGCGACCTGTGTCTTATCGTCCGCTTCATCGATCGAAAGTGCCTCTCTGTTGAAGCGGGCTATATAGGACCTGAGTGTCTCGTCCTCCCGCTGTCTGATGTTCATCAAGCACGCGGTGGATTTCTTGTACCTATGTCCTCCGATGAAGTGCGTAGCGAACTGAGCACTCAGCTCTCTGAAGGTACCGATAGAGCCGGGTGTCAGCCTGCCGAACCAAGTCCTTGCCGCCCCTTTTAGCGTCGCCGGGAAAGCCCGGCACATAATTTCGTCCGGCACGCCATGCAAGTGCATCAGCGTCTTGAAGGACTCCAGGTGGTCTAGTGGATCCTTGGATCCATCGTAGCTTTCTATCTGGGGCATGCGGAACTTTGGCGGCGTGGGGAACATGATGACGTGCGCGGTGAAGGGAGAGTTTGTACGGTGGACGAGGTCGTCAAGGTCGCTGGACACTCGCCCCTTGAGGGCGTTCATCATAAAGTCCATACGCTCCCTCATCAACCGCATCTCCTCGGTAGTGCTGGGCGGATCATTGTTAGCTGCCGACGGACGGCTTGTCCCCTGCCCTTCGGGTTGGGTCAATGCGTTGCTCCCTTCCGGGCCTCCATGATCTCTCTCCCGAGCGCTGTCTTCCTCATTCTCTCCATGGTTGCCTGTCGTCGCGTCCCTTCGCAATAGTTGTTCTTCCAAGTCATTGTTGCGCTTTGTAAGGCGCTCCACCGCGGCCGCCAGAGTCTGGACTTGTCTCTCGAGGGCCGTGGTGCGTTGTCCGTTGTCTTGATCGTTCATGGTGGTAACCCTCGAACGCGTGAGTACCATACAACTCTTTGTCCGGAAAGCACAGAACACAGCCTAAGTACGTGCACTTTCCCATAGACGGCGCCAACTGATGATGCCGAAAATCACCCTCAGTGAGTCGCAGGGTCTTCGCGCGTTTCAGGTAGACCTGCACGGGTAGAAAGAACCTCAAAGGGAAGTACCGGTGTGGTACCGGCCAACGACCCTCCGACGGTCAAGTTAGTATTGCTCACAACTCCAGAGTGCTAGAGTCGGGGTAGAAACATGCGTACCTTTTTCATGAGGGCCGAGGGTATTTATAGTGGAGTAGAGTTGGGACTTTGGCGTGTCGGAGGAGAGAGCCTCTGGTCGGAGCCATGCCCTAAGACGTGTTCTTCACGGAAGTCTTTCCTCACTGAAGCCACTTCCTATTGCGTGGAGTGCAAGATATCTATCTCAGCGTTTGGCGTGCCTGACAAGGCATGTCAGTCTTTTTAGCTTTCTCCCATCACCCATTCACCCCGTCGAAGCGTGGACGACGCCGTTAGAGCCGGTTGGAGATACGGTCGGGTATGATGAATGGAGTAGCGCCGTCACCCCTACCGTGGCGTCACCTACTCGAAGGGCGACGGCACCTTCAGGTGGTATTATACTCATCATATATATATATAATTTTTTTTTTATTGATAGGACCTAATGCATAATATTTGTTTTTGACTTGCTAATGCAAATGTACACCTCAAAATAAAAAATCTCATAAAATTCCTTACTTTCCACTTTAGATATTTTCATCAGTGATGTATCCTTTTGCAACAGACAATACTCTCTTACTTTGTAGTTTCAATAGGAAATAGAAAACAAAAATTCTAGTACCTCAAAAAAATACACAATTTTTGCCAAGACTCTTCGTGTGGTTGATTGTCATTAGGAAAAAAAAAATGGGACCATATAAAAGTGACGAAAAATCAATCACAATTTTATAATTTCTCCCTGCAACCAATTTGAATTTCTGATGAAAACTAGAACTCCCAAATAACAATTATAGCTTCTAATAAATTTTCAGATAAAATTATTATTGAAAAACATACCGACTTAAATAGAATTACAAACTCAAAAGGATATTCAAACAGATAGTTCATAAGCACTATGCTTATCTGATCCAATTACAACACTAACACACTCAAAGAGGCTTCCTAATGATAAGGATAGACCCTTATTCAAAACAATAACAACTAAAAACAAAAAATAATTAACAGGTAACAAAGGCTAAAGTGATCAGCAAAAGTGCTGCATATCTGTCATCACGTAATGACTTTAAAGAGCATACTGTTTGTATGGCCGTGAGCAGAAGAAGGATAATAGCAGCACTGGTAGAAGCAGCTCTCCAAGGAGTGCTAAAATATTGACGCCATAACGTTGCCTTCCATTTATGCCAACGGACGTTACAAAATTCATTTAATTTTTGACATATAACCAAGTAACTAGAGTTCATATTATGACATAAGATACTGGTGTTAAGATTGTTGACAAATGATACCGCTGCTTTGCAGTTGCCAAGGTAATTAACAAGGATTTCCTTATCACAAAGTAATGCAAATGTACACCTCAAAATAAAAAATCTCATAAAATTCCTTACTTTCCACTTTAGATATTTTCATCAGTGATGTATCCTTTTGCAATGGACAATACTCTCTTCCTTTGTAGTTTCAATAGGAAATAGAAAACAAAAATTCTAGTACCTCAAAAAAAATACACAATTTTTGCCAAGACTCTTCGTGTGCTTGATTATGATTAGGAAAAAAAAAGATGGGACCATATAAAACTGACGAAAAATCAATCACAATTTTATAATTTCTCCCTGCAACCAATTTGAATTTCTGATGAAAACTAGAACTCCCAAATAACAATTAAAGCTTCTAATAAATTTTCAGATAAAATTATTATTGAAAAACATACCGACTTAAATAGAATTACAAACTCAAAAGAATATTCAAACAGATAGTTCATAAGCACTATGCTTATCTGATCCAATTACAACGCTAACACACTCAAAGAGGCTTCCTAATGATAAGGATAAGACCCTTATTCAAAACAATAACAACTAAAAACAAAAAATAATTAACAGGTAACAAAGGCTAAATTGATCAACAAAAGTGCTGCATATCTGTCATCACGTAATGGACATTAGAGAGCATACCGTTTGTATGGCCGTGAGCAGAAGAAGGATAATAGCAGCACTGGAAGAAGCAGCTCTCCAAGGAGTGCTAAAATATTGACGCCGTAACGTTGCCTTCCATTTATGCCAACGGACGTTACAAAATTCATTTATTTTTGACATATAACCAAGTAACTAGAGTTCATATTATGACATAAGATACTGCTATTAAGATTGTTGACAAATGATACCGCTGCTTTGCAGTTGCCAAGGTAATTAACAAGGATTTCCTTATCTCAAAGTAATGCAAATGTACACCTCAAAATAAAAAATCTCATAAAATTCCTTACATTCCACTTTAGATATTTTCATCAGTGATGTATCCTTTTGCAATGGACAATACTCTCTTCCTTTGTAGTTTCAATAGGAAATAGAAAACAAAAATTCTAGTACCTCAAAAAAATACACAATTTTTGCCAAGACTCTTCGTGTGGTTGATTGTGATTAGGAAAAAAAAAGATGGGACCATATAAAAGTGACGAAAAATCAATCACAATTTTATAATTTCTCCCTGCAACCAATTTGAATTTCTGATGAAAACTAGAACTCCCAAATAACAATTAAAGCTTCTAATAAATTTTCAGATAAAATTATTATTGAAAAACATACCGACTTAAATAGAATTACAAACTCAAAAGGATATTCAAACAGATAGTTCATAAGCACTATGCTTATCTGATCCAATTACAACACTAACACACTCAAAGAGGCTTCCTAATGATAAGGATAGACCCTTATTCAAAACAATAACAACTAAAAACAAAAAATAATTAACAGGTAACAAAGGCTAAAGTGATCAGCAAAAGTGCTGCATATCTGTCATCACGTAATGACTTTAGAGAGCATACCGTTTGTATGGCCGTGAGCAGAAGAAGGATAATAGCAGCACTGGTAGAAGCAGCTCTCCAAGGAGTGCTAAAATATTGACGCCATAACGTTGCCTTCCATTTATGCCAACGGACGTTACAAAATTCATTTAATTTTTGACATATAACCAAGTAACTAGAGTTCATATTATGACATAAGATACTGGTGTTAAGATTGTTGACAAATGATACCTCTGCTTTGCAGTTGCCAAGGTAATTAACAAAGATTTCCTTATCTCAAAGTAATGCAAATGTACACCTCAAAATAAAAAATCTCATAAAATTCCTTACATTCCACTTTAGATATTTTCATCAATGATGTATCCTTTTGCAATGGACAATACTCTCTTCCTTTGTAGTTTCAATAGGAAATAGAAAACAAAAATTCTAGTACCTCAAAAAAATACACAATTTTTGCCAAGACTCTTCGTGTGGTTGATTGTGATTAGGAAAAAAAAAGATGGGACCATATAAAAGTGACGAAAAATCAATCACAATTTTATAATTTCTCCCTGCAACCAATTTGAATTTCTGATGAAAACTAGAACTCCCAAATAACAATTAAAGCTTCTAATAAATTTTTAGATAAAATTATTATTGAAAAACATACCAACTTAAATAGAATTACAAACTCAAAAGGATATTCAAACAGATAGTTCATAAGCACTATGCTTATCTGATCCAATTACAACACTAACACACTCAAAGAGGCTTCCTAATGATAAGGATAGACCCTTATTCAAAACAATAACAACTAAAAACAAAAAATAATTAACAGGTAACAAAGGCTAAAGTGATCAGCAAAAGTGCTGCATATCTGTCATCACGTAATGGACTTTAGAGAGCATACCATTTGTATGGCCGTGAGCAGAAGAAGGATAATAGCAGCACTGGAAGAAGCAGCTCTCCAAGGAGTGCTTAAATATTGACGCCATAACGTTGCCTTCCATTTATGCCAACGGACGTTACAAAATTCATTTAATTTTTGACATATAACCAAGTAACTAGAGTTCATATTATGACATAAGATACTGGTGTTAAGATTGTTGACAAATGATACCTCTGCTTTGCAGTTGCCAAGGTAATTAACAAGAATTTCCTTATCTCAAAGTAATGCAAATGTACACCTCAAAATAAAAAATCTCATAAAATTCCTTACATTCCACTTTAGATATTTTCATCAGTGATGTATCCTTTTGCAATGGACAATACTCTCTTCCTTTGTAGTTTCAATAGGAAATAGAAAACAAAAATTCTAGTACCTCAAAAAAATACACAATTTTTGCCAAGACTCTTCGTGTGGTTGATTGTGATTAGGAAAAAAAAAGATAGGACCATATAAAAGTGACGAAAAATCAATCACAATTTTATAATTTCTCCCTGCAACCAATTTGAATTTCTGATGAAAACTAGAACTCCCAAATAACAATTAAAGCTTCTAATAAATTTTCAGATAAAATTATTATTGAAAAACATACCGACTTAAATAGAATTACAAACTCAAAAGAATATTCAAATAGATAGTTCATAAGCACTATGCTTATCTGATCCAATTACAACGCTAACACACTCAAAGAGGCTTCCTAATGATAAGGATAAGACCCTTATTCAAAACAATAACAACTAAAAACAAAAAATAATTAACAGGTAACAAAGGCCAAATTGATCAACAAAAGTGCTGCATATCTGTCATCACGTAATGGACATTAGAGAGCATACCGTTTGTATGGCCGTGAGCAGAAGAAGGATAATAGCAGCACTGGTAGAAGCAGCTCTCCAAGGAGTGCTAAAATATTGACGCCATAACGTTACCTTCCATTTATGCCAACGGACGTTACAAAATTCATTTAATTTTTGACATATAACCAAGTAACTAGAGTTCATATTATGACATAAGATACTGGTGTTAAGATTGTTGACAAATGATACCGCTGCTTTGCAGTTGCCAAGGTAATTAACAAGGATTTCATTATCACAAAGTAAATCTACATCTTTGGAATTATCAATAAGAAAATCCAAAATGACGAAGAAATCCGTAACGTATGCTTGCCCTACATAAAGGGATTGCTCTAATGCAATAAAGTTACGAATAAGACGTACAAACTGATCATTTAACCTAATGCATGGGATTTCCAACACTCCATTTTTACAATCGAACCTTATGTCCAGGAACCCTCTACGCCCTGGATAACGTACCATCTTCTCATTAAACTCGACTCCCTTAAACATGACTCCTGGCACTTGCAGCTGGTCAGCAGGGTACTCCTCAAACTTGACTCCCTTAAACTTGACTCCTGCCTCTTGCAGCTGGGTAGCAGAGTACAACAGTTTAGCCCGTCCAGGCCATCTAGGCGGTAAATCGTCATTTAGACAAAACAATCTAACCAAATCTGTGAAGTGATTTATTTCTGCATTGAAATCCACAAGGCACTTGTCTTGAAAGTTGTAACAGCGAAAGAAATCAAAAGCAAGAACCTTTAAAGAAACGCCACCTTTCCGTAACCCCCGAAATAACTGAGACATTACTTGCTCGTATAGCATCTCTAAAACAAAAAAGGGAAGCTGATTTTCAAGTAATACCAAGTCAACTTTCAAAATTGGAGGCATCCATTCCGCTACCATATCCATAGGATCGTCCCCTTCAAAATATGAGTAAAATTGTCTATAGATGTACT
This sequence comes from Lithocarpus polystachyus, assembly GCA_033629205.1. NCBI lineage: Eukaryota > Viridiplantae > Streptophyta > Magnoliopsida > Fagales > Fagaceae > Lithocarpus > Lithocarpus polystachyus. The sequence continues at coordinate 56,695,716 of CM066170.1, read as the reverse complement.
CAAGAATGAATATCCCATCCACCAGGATCATTGTCACAAAATCATCACTGCTTATGCCGGACACAACAGTCTCTTCATAGTAAGAGCGAATTTCGGATTCCCTATCTCTTACACTGCATTCTAAAAGATTGTAGTCTAATTTAACCCGTTGAATGCAACACCTACAAAACCCGAGTTTACACTCTCTCATGTTTTGTAATTTTGCATTGGAGCTGTGAATAGGACCAATTGAAACAAGCCGAGGAGTGAAGGCTTGCTCATCCAGTTTGCGAAGGTGATCCGGAACACTGATCAAACCCGGAATTCGGAAGTTCTTCTTCGAACATTTTAATATTCTTGACATTACCAAATTTCCAATTCCAGTTGCAGTTGAAGACTCTCCTGGCTATCAAGATAAGAGCCACTAGGATTAAAAACGCTAGGGGAGGAACCGTGTGGAGTACAATACGCTATAATTTGACTTCTCTTTTTTTTTTTTTTTTTTGAGAGTCAAGCTATAATTTGACTTCAAAGTTCATTGTTTGGCACAATCTTAATATGTTAAAATGCACTGCTGTTACAAGATTAATGATCCTATTTTATTTAATGTTTATAAAATTTTTATAATAAATAAATAAATTTAATTGTCCTCCTTCATTGTACTGTAAAACTATTTACATAAAAGATTTGAAAATATTTTGACTGGATGACAAAGGCAATTTTGAATGAAGAATTTAAAAATGGTTTCTTTTGAAACAATAATTAACTGAACAAATAATTTTGGTACTTAAATAATTTAATTTAATTTAATTTTTTTAATAGATGATTTTACTATAATTTGCTAAAAATTATATGCAGCGTAACAAAATAATTTTTAAATATATAAATAATATCATAAAAGTTGCATTTAATAAAAAAATTGTTAAAAAATGAAGTTTACGGGTCTTGTAACAATGCACAGGACCTCTGGGGTGCAAAAAATTCAAAAATCACTACTCAACAGTATGTAAACAGTAAACTTTGTACCTTAAAACTGAAACGCGTGCCAAAAAAAAAAAAAAAAAAAAAAAAAAGAAAAGAAAGAAGGAGCAAATCTCTAATGCAGGTGCATATGGATCCAATCGCTCACGTAGAGTAAATAAATAGCCAGATTGAATTGTTTCATTTTAGTATGTAAAAGAAATAACTTTTTGATATACTAATTACCTTTTCATTGAATTCAAGCTTTTAATCTCATCTAAACAAAAAAGAGGAATTTTTCAAAAAAAGAAAAACTTAAACAAAGACAAAAGTTAAAAACAAATAAACAGCTTCCTAACTTCTTTTACCCCAAAAAAAAAAATTCCTCTTAGGGTCTGTTTGAATTCCGCTGAAACTGAAAACTAAAAACTAAAAAATACTGTAACAGAATAATTTTTAAATGTGTAAATAGTGTAGTAAGACCTATTTTTAATTAAAAAGTTGTTGAAAAGTGGTATTTTATGGGTCTATAAACAGTAAAAAAGAGAGACAAAAAGTTAAAAGTTGCTGCTACTGTTATGAACAATAGCCGCACAGTAACATTTGGGGGCTGAAACGTGCGCTCTTCCACAAAATTGTTTAACGCGGAACGCAGACGCGTTCCGCTATCCAAACGGAGGCTTAGAAGGTGTTTGATGAAGTAGTTTGAAAATTGTTGTTTATTATTTTTTAAAATACGTGTAGGTAAAAAAGTGTATTGAAATACGTAAAATACTGATTAAAAACTGAAAATTGTTGTTTAAAAATATAAACCAAACACCCCCTTAATCTCCTAATTATTAAACTTACCCACTAGTGTTTTATTGTTATTTTTGGGGGAAAAAAAAAACACCACCGGATATCCATCCATCTTTTTACCTATGCACAACATTTAATGCCCCATTACCTAACATACATACATTTGATCTCCTGGTTTATTTGAGGATAAGACTTATTAGATGGATTATGCCATGTGTTGGTTCTTAATTTCACCTCTTAAGATTATACTATGTAATTTTTTTCTCATAGAAGTATATTTTTTAATTAACTAACCCCGTTGCAAAAACTTCAAATGGAATCTAATGAACGGTTATTTGAATTCAAATTTCATACTCCCCCATCTAATACCCAAAAAAAAAAAATTGCTATCAGCTGCTACGAGCTTTAAATACCTTGCTCTGTTTGTAAATATTTCACGTTTCAGCATTTACTTTCTTTGCACAAAGACTTGTCTTCCTCAAGTTATTTTTCTAATTCATCACCATCTCTTCATTGAGAAAGATACATTTGCTTTGATATTGTTTTAAATATACTTTGTATTTTTCATTGTATTTTTCTTTTCGTTGACCTAATCTCATGTTTGATTTAATCTCCTATTATTCATTGCCTTTTCATAGCTTTTATCTCTCTTTTCCAGGTTCTTCCTACAACTCAACTGATTTGCTCTAATTTTATTTTACTTTACACCATCTCTTTTTTAGGAAAATATTTTTTTTTATTAACTTTTTAAACATTCATCACTCCTCTAGAATTTTGGTGAAAAGTTTTGACCTAAAAACAAAAAAGAAAATTCTTTGAACATGTGCAACACGCGTGCTTATAAAGGCCAGTTATTATTATTATTATTATTATTATTCAAAGATAAGACCTGTGTTGTCTGTTAATAAAAAAAAAGATAGAAAATTTACCAAATAATTGTTGTATGGAAAGATTTAATTTGTATAAAAAAGAGATGATTTTCTGTAAGATAAATAACAAGAAATTAAATAATAGATAGACAGACAATTGGAACTTAACGAGGAAATATTATATTATGAAAGCATACCTCAGTTATGCTTTCCATACTGTTTGTGTAGCACTATCACTAGCAGTCAAAGGCGCGATAGGAGTGCCGGACCGGGATGCGATTTGTGAGAAATGAGAAAAAAAGAGATGAGAGAGGGCATTTGAGACTGTGAGATACCATAAATTATAGACTATAAAAGACCACAGCAATATATGGATTTGGATCCGGCAGGTATTGCACAGATGCAATAGCTATAAAGAGTTGAGATTGATAGTTACGAAAAGTAATTTTCAATCTCAACCGTTGATTAAGAAAAATTAAGAAAAAAATTAATAAAAGTAAAAAATAAAAATTTAAAATGTAAAATGTAAAAGAAAAAATTGTGAGAGAGGAGAGGGTGAATTGCACCCAGTATTTGCACCCTATCCTAATCCCTCTTAGATAGTAAATTGTTATTTTAATTTAAACTAATCAACGAAATTATTTTTTTTACCTATTAATAAGAATCTGTAATAGCCGATTACTTAAAATTTGTAATGAAAATGTTGAGAATAAAACTTTTCACTAGTGAAAATATTAAAATATTTTGTTGTTATCATGATATTTTCATAATTATTAAAGTAGTAATTCTTTACAAGTTAAGGTAAAGTATAACAAAGCTGTAAATGTATTATGAAAATATTACGCCATTTTTTGTGTTTCTAAAATTTCTTTTTTATTAGCTACTTTTTGTTGAACCAAAATCATAGTTTCATGTACAGTTTTTTAAGGTTGAATTTTTGTATTTTGTTTTGTAATTTTTTTTTTCTTTATGTACCATTGTAAGTAAAAACACATAATTTTTCACAAAAACTTGAAAATGTACGTATAACTTTTTTTCATTTTCCATAAATTTTTTCTAAAAATATTCCCTATACCAAGCCATTAGGGATCGAATAACTTTTTTCATATGTTAAAACTACTTTCAACCTAATTAAAGTTGCTTCCGACTTAAAAATTCTCTAAGAATTCCAGAATTTAACTAAAGTACAAAGACAACTTCTATGATAAATTTATTGAACAACACCATATTCCCATTAAATAAATATAAAAAATTGTGCCTTTTCAATATATTTCCATAATGAATAAATTTTGATAAAACATTAAAATATTTCATAGTATCACAATACCAAATATTGTAATAGGAAGTAGAAAGCATGTACATAAATATATCAAAAAGTACCTTTTTGTCCCTAATAAAATGAAACAATTCAATCGGACTATTTAATTACTCTAAGTCTCTGTCAAACTAACAGTGAAATCACCTATTAAAAAACTTCCACCACAAATATTTGAAAATTAAGAAAATTTGAAGAACCTACGAAGAACGCGAAGTGCAAAAAATCTCTAACAAGCAAACAGCTAGAGATTAATTGCAATTTCATTCCAAAGTTCTTTCAATCCACTTTCCAATCCAAGTGGAGGACATTTTTTGTTCAAGTCAAGACTATATCGATGCAATACTTGAATTAAAGATTTTTCTAAGAAAATTGAGTCAGATAATTATTCTATTATTTTAGAATCTAAATATAGAGAATTATACCTACAAATTCATCGATACAAATTTATACTTGGGATCGTAGTTGTCAAAATGTGAATCGTATCGTGAATTGAATTTTAATTTTTTCGTATCGTGTATCGTAAGATACACAAACACTTAATAAAATTCATAAAAAATTATACATATACATATATAAATAGTATATTCATTATAAATTTTAAATAAATTCAACTAATGACTAATTTATTAATCATTTATCTAATAATATTTAACAAGCTAACTAAATAAATCAACTTAGCATGTGTTTAACACATTCAAATGGTTTAAATTTAAAAGTGATAATATATTACAAATGATCAAAAAATATTAATTTATTTTCATCATATTGCCCAATAAACACCATCTAAATCAATGCTGTCATCGTGTTTATTATTTTGCAAACTTATTTCTTCATTAAAATTTTCTTCATCGTCATTAACATTTACTATCTTTCCTTTTTTTTATTTTAATAACTTAAAAAAAAAATCTTCTTGGCATTCCTAGCTTCTTGGACTTACAACAATAATGACAAAAAAAAAAATTTATTGTCAATTAATATCTTATTTATAGTATAGAAAATAAATTTGCAAATATTAAAGTGAAATGTAAGTGTTTACTGTATAGTTTAAATTTTATAGAAAAAAAAAAAGAAAAAAATTTATGAATATATTATTTTATTATGCCATATTAAGTAAACTAATGATTTTGTATTAAAAACAAGTCTAACAATTTGTTAGATTCAAATAAAAGTACACATTTTAACAAAAAAATCACATTTTAAAGTATTTTTCTATATATCGTACGATATGTACAACTTCAAGATACGATACGCATACTATATCGTACGATTCATGATCACTTATGATACGTCAATACGATATAAAACTTTTTACACAATATATAATATGTATCATACGATGTGTATTGCGTATCGCAGTATACTAACGACTATGCTTAAGATACATATTCAATTATTCGATTTTGAAACTTGAGATTTTGTGTTTGTAGCGGGATCAAAGCAAACTCAATAAGAAACAAACGTCAATCCATTGTGTCTTGGACATGACTAGCTGTGTTCACCCACCGTTAATTTGTTTTTATGACCAGCTGTCCTCAAGCGTCCATCTATAACATCACTGTAGGGTGTAGACATTTGTCGGATGTTACAGGCATTCAAATCTTCACAGCCCTCACATGTAAAGCGGGGCCGGCCAGCTCACATCTTGGCCCCACTTTGATGCTTTCCTATTTCCTGCATTGCTATAGCCTATAGATTCCAGCTGTCCACCATGAGAGGGAACGAATACAAATTTCAATGTTGTCCTGTTGTGTGGTCCTTGACAGAGAACAAAAGTAAATAGATAAATAAATAGTTTGAATAGCCAAAACCTCTGGGTTGACGTTTGTTTCTCTTTAAGTAACTTTACCCACTTGTTTTTTTTATGGCTTTGCATCCTCCTGCAGCGATAGACTTCAAAGCCAAATCTAAGAGCGTTCGCATTGATAAGTGTTCGTTTGGCCATTTTATTTTATTATTTAATTTATTTTTATAATTATTTATAAATTTTATTGTAATTTTTGATATTTTTCATTTGTTTTGTTGTACTATTTTAATTAATTTTTATTTTTATTTTTATTTAGAATATAGATAAAAAATAAAGAGAAAAAAATAAGGTAGAAAATACTGTTTTTTACTGTTTGTTTGGAGAAGAAAAATTAGAAAGAATAAAAATTTGTGAAAAAATTTTCTCTCCGAACTCATATATTTTTTTTCCTTCTATGTGAAAAGAAAAATATAAAAAAAATCAGTGTTATAAGAATATGTTTACAAAAATACTCTATTTTCACTAATTTTTTTCAACATATATATTTTTTTTAACGTTACCTGAACGTCTCTTTCATTTTATTTTTTTCAATGTGATCTCGTCTGATAGAGGACTGGCTGGTGAAGAAATTCGGAGTAGGCAAAGTTCAATTTAATGCAGCTGCAATAGCTGGGAATGGACAAGTCGCAGATGTCTCAGAATTCGGAGAAATTTAGACTTGCCCACGTGATGCACGGATTGGGAGTGTCTTTTCCGAACCCAACTTCTAAACATGATCGTGCGCAAACCAAGTCCAAGATATGATTTTTTTTTTTTAATTTTTTATTCCCCAATTCGAGTGGAAGAAAGGTGAACCTAAAAGCATTTGCAGTTTAAACTAGAAAAAGCGCTATATTACCACCGACTCCCATAACCTCTCGTATTAGTTTATAGGTTGCGTCAAGGGCACGTATGTTGCTCGTTAACCGTAATATTTTTATATTTTTTTAAAAAATATTTTTGTCTTTATTTATAGGGTAAATTTCACAAACCACTCCTGAGGTTTGTGATAATACCAACTAAGTCCAGAACATTTTCAAACTTACCAATTTAGTCCTAAATGACAATTTTGGACAATTTTATCCCTAAACTAAAAAAAAAAAAAAAAAAAACCGTCATTATTTTTTTTTTTTTCTCTTCTTCCTCTTCCTCTGTCTCTTTCATCTCCCCCTCTCTTATCTGAGTTTCAAACTCTCAGAAAAAAAAAAAACTTCACCCCTCTTTCATCTCCCCCTCTCTCATCTCCCCCTCTCCTCGCTCACCTTCGCCGTATCGAGGCTCTGAACCAAGCCATTGGCTGACGCTTTCCCCTTCGGTTGAAGAGAAGAGCCGAACCGACTCGGACAAGAGTCTCTCGGAGCGGTTCGACTCGGCGACGAGAGAGAGAAGGCCGCGCCTTGAAACCCATTCAAACCTGCAGATCGGAAAACACAAACACAAACCCACAACAGCCATGATCTCAACCCACAGCCTACAACAAATCGGAAAACACAAACCCACAACAGCCAAACTTGAAACCCATTCAAACCTGTAGAAATCCATCCGACGAATGCTGTTACCCACGACAAATGCCACAAGTGAGAGAGGTATGAGATAGCAGAGAAAGAGAGAGGCGGAGATCGAAGAGAGTGAGGGTTAGAGTTAGGCAAGGGCTTGAGTCGGCGGCGAGTGGAGGAAGAGGTGGGTCGGAGCTGGGTAGGCGAGATGCATCTTTCGGTAGCTGGGTAGGCGAGATGGGTCGGCGAGGTGGAGGAAGAGAGAAAAATTTGAAGGAATGGGCAAGCGAGACGGTGAGCGAGGAGACAGAGGAGATGAAAGAGGGGGAAAGAGACAGAGGAGATGAGGGGAGGAAGAAGAGAAAAAAAAAAAAAAAAATAACGGCGGTTTTCTTTTTTTTTTTTTTTAGTTCAGGGATAAAATTGTCCAAAATTGTCATTTATGACTAAATTGGTAAGTTTGGAAATGTTCTGGACTTAGTTGGTATTATCACAAACCTCAGGGGTGGTTTGTGAAATTTACCCTTATTTATATTTATGTCAAATTTTTAACTTTTAAGAATTATATACTGTTTTTTTTTTACTTTTTTGGTCAAATATTTTTTGTCTTTCACCTTAACGAGCACCGAACTGGTGCTTGTTAACAAATTCTTTAGTTTATTTATAATTGTGGAAAATAATTTATTCACAATATCATTTTACATTTAATTTTTTTTTTATAGATGTTTTGATGATAAAATAAAGTGAGTAAATAGTGATGGTTGCGTAAAAAATAAAATTAATAAAATTTTATATATCAAAAAAGTTTTATAATTAAAAACGTATGAGTTGGCTGAATAGAAAAAAAAAAAAAAAAAAAAAAAAAAAAAAAAAAAAAAAAAACAGTATCTTCTGTATGTACTTGGCAAAAGATTGTAGCAGCATTGATGTGATTGCGCGACTGGCTTGTGTTGTCCTGTTCTCCAGTCTATAATATAAAGTAACTAGAAGACCAGAAACAAGTGAAAGCTTCATAAACCGAAAAAAAAAAAAAATTAAAAGCTTCCGTTGGGTTGATTTGAGCACGGATAGGAAAGGATGATGAAAAATAGGAGAGAAAACATTTATTAGTCATTCTTTGCAAGTCAAGTAAAGTATAACAAAGTTGTAAATGAATTATGGAAAGATTATGCTATTCTTTGTGTTTTTAGAATTTTTATTTTATTAGCTACTTTTTGTTGAGCCAAAATCATAGATTCACGTACAGTTTTCTAAAGTTAAATTTCTGTATTTTGTTTTATAATTTTTTTTCTTTATGCACCATTCTAAGTAAAAATACATAATTTTACACAAAAACTTGATAATGTACAGATAACCTTTTTCTTTTCTCATAAAATTTTTCTAAAAATATTCCCCACACCAAGCCATTAGACGTCGAAAAACTTTTTTCATATGTTAAAACTATTTTCAACCTAATTAAAGTTTCTTATGACTTAAAAATTCTCCAAGAATTCCAGAATTTAACTAAAGTACAAGGACAAACTTCTATGATAAATTTATTGAACAACACCTTATTCCCATTAAATAAATATAAAAAATTGTGCCTTTTCAATATATTTCCATAATGAATAAATTTTGATACAACATTAAAATATTTTATAGTATCACAATACCAAATATTGTAATAGGAAGTAGAAAGTATGTACATAAATATATCCAAAAGTACCTTCTTTTACCTACTAAAATGAAATCAATCTGACTATTTAATTGCTCAAGTCTCTGTCAAACTAACAGTGAAATCATCTGTTAAAAAACTTCCACCACAAATATTTGAAAATTAAGAAAATTTGAAAAACCTACGAAGAACGCGAAGTGCAAAAAATCTGTAACAAGCACACAGCTAGAAATTAATTGCAATTTCATTCCAAAGTTCTTTCAATCCACTTTCCAATCCAAGTGGAGGACATCTTTAGTTCAAGTCAAGACAATATCCATGCAATACTTGAATTAATTTTTTTTTTAAGGAAATCGAGTCCGATAATTATTCTATTATATTAGAATCTAAATATAGAAAATTATACCTACAAATTCATCGATACAAATTTATACTTGAAATTATAGTTGTTAAAACGTGAATCGTATAGTATAGTGAATAAAATTTTAATTTTTTCGTATCGTGTATCGTAAGATACACAAATACTTAATAAAATTCATAAAAAATTATAGATATACATATTTAAATGATATATTCATTATAAATTTTAAATAAATTCAACTAATGACTAATTTATTCATCACTTATCTAATAATATTTAACAAGCTAACTAAGTAAATCAACATAGCATGTGTTTAACACATTCAAATGGTTTAAATTTAAAAGTGATAATATATTACAAATAATCAAAAAATAATAATTTATTTTCATCATATTGCCCAATAAACACCATCTAAGTCAATGCTGTCATCGTGTTTATTATTTTGCAAACTTATTTCTTCATTAAAATTTTCTTTATCGTCATTAACATTTACTATCTCTCGTTGTTCTTTTTATTTTAATAACTTAAAAAAAAATTCTTCTCGGCATTCCTAGTTTCTTCGACTTATAACAATAATGACAAAAAAAAAATTATATTGTCAATTAATATCTTATTTATAGTATAAAAAATAAATTTGCAAATATTAAAGTGAAATGTAAGTTTGTACTGTGTAATCTAAATTTTATAAAAAAAAAAAAAAAAAAAAAAACTTATGAATATATTATTTTATTAGGCCATATTAAGTAAATTAATGATTTTGTGTTAAAAATAAGTCTAACAACTTGTTAGATTCAAGTAAAAGTATATATTTTAACAAAAAAATTTCATTTTAAAGTACTTTTCTATATATGTCTGATTTTACAATACGATACGATTCATACAATATACACATTATATCATACAATTTATGAACACTAATAATACGTCGATACAGTAAAAAAAAATTTTACATACTATATGATACATATCATATAATATATATTGCATATAGTACTATTCTGACAGTTATGCTTAAGATACATTTTCAATTATTTGAATTTGAAACTTGGGATTTTGTGTTTGTAGTGGAATCAAAGTAAAACTCCGTAAGAAACAAACGTCAATCCATTGTGTCTTGGACATGACTAGCTGTGTTCACCCACTATTAATTTGTTTTTATGACCAGCTGTCCCCAAGCGTCCATCAATAACATCACTGTAGGGTGTAGACATTTGTCGGAAGTTACAGGCATTCAAATCTTCACAGCACTCACATGTAAAGCAGGGCCGGCCAGCTCACATCTTGGCCCCACTTTGATGCTTTCCTATTTCCTGCATTGCTATAGCCTATAGATTCCAGCTGTCCACCATGAGAGGGAACGAATACAAATTTCAATGTTGTCCTGTTGTGTGGTCCTTGACAGAGAACAAAAGTAAATAAATAAATAATTTGAATAGCCAAAACCTCTGGGTTGACGTTTGTTTCTCTTTGAGTACAACTTTACCCACTTGTTTTTCTTATTGCTTTGCATCCTCCTGCAGCGATAGACTTCTTCGAAGCCAAATCAAAGAGCGTTCGCATTGATAAGTGTTCGTTTGGCTATTTTATTTTATTATTTAATTTATTTTTGTAATTATTTATAAATTTTATTGTATTTTTTGATATTTTTCATATATTTCGTTATATTATTTTAATTAATTTTTATTTTTATTTGCAATATAGATAAAAAATAAAAAGAAAAAAAATAAAGTAGAAAATACTATTTTTTACTGTTTGTTTGGTGAAGAAAAATTTAAAGTAAAATAAACTCGGGAAAACATTTTCTCTCTAGGCTTATATTTTTTTTTTCCTTCTAAGACAAAAGAAAGATCTAAAAAAAAAAGTGTTATAGCAATACCTTTATAAAAATGCTCAATTTTCATCCATTTTTTTTTCAACGCTCCCTTTTTTTTTTCTTTTTTTCTTTTTTTCTCTTTTTAACGTGACCTGAACGTCTTTTTTTTTTTTTTTTTTTTTTTTTTTAATGTGATCTCGTCTGATAGAGGACTGGCTGGTGAAGAAATTCGTAGTAGGCAAAGTTCAATTTAATGCAGCTGCTGTAGCTGGGAATGGACAAGTCACAGATGTCTCAGAATTCGGAGAAATTTAGACTTGCCCACGTGATGCACGAATTGGGAGTGTCTTTTTCCGAACCCAACTTCTAAACAGTCCAAGATAAGATTTTTTTTTTTATTCCCCAATTCGAGTGGAAGAAAGCTTAGAAAGGTGAACCTAAAAGCATTTGCATTTTAAACTAAAAAAAGCGCTATATTTTGCACCACCGACTCCCGTAATCTCTTGTGTTAGTTTATGGGTCACGTTAACGGACACAGTATGATATTTGTTAACACAAATATTTTTATATTTTTTTTGAAAAGAATTTTTGTCTTCATTTATATTTATGTCAAATTTTGAACTTTTTAAATATTATATAGTGTTTTTTTTTTACTTTTTTGATCTAAATTTTTTTGTCTCTCACCTTAACGAGCACCAAATCGGTGCTTGTTAACAAATTCCTTAGTTTATTTATAATTGTGGAAAATAATTTATTCACAATATCATTTTGTATTTAGTTTTTTTTTTTTTTTTATAGATGTTTAGATGATAAAAAAAAGGTGAGTAAATAGTGATCGTTGTGTACAAAATAAAATTAATAAAATTTTATATGTCAAAAAAGTTTTATAATTAAAAATATATGAGTAGGGCTGAATAAAAAAAAAAAACAGTATCTTCTACATGTACTTGGCAAAAGATTGTAGCAGCAGTGATGTGATTGCGCGACTGGCTTGTGTTGTTCTATTCTTTAGTCTAAAATATAAAGTAAAATATAAAGTAACTAGAGGACCAGAAACAAGTGAAAGTTACGTAAACCAAAAAACAAAAGTGAAAGCTTCCGTTGGGTTGATTTGAGTACGGATAGGAAAGAATGATGAAAAATAGGAGAGAAAACATTTATTAGCCATCATTTGCAAGTCAAAGTAAAGTATAACAAAGTTGTAAATATATTATGAAAATATTATATTATATTTTGTGTTTTTAGAATTTTTATTTTATTAGCTATTTTTTGTTGAGCCAAAATCATAGTTTCATATACTGTTTTCTAAAGTTGAATTTCTGTATTTTGGTTTTAAATTCTTTTTCTTTATGCACCATTCTAAGTAAAAACATATAATTTTATGCAAAAACTTGAAAATGTACAGAAAACCTTTTTCTTTTCTCATAAAATTTTTCTAAAAATATTCCCTATACCAAGCCATTAGATTTAGACGTCGAATAACTTTTTTCATATGTTAAAACTATTTTCAACCTAATTAAAGTTACTTCCGACTTAAAAATTCTCCAAGAATTCCAGAATTTAACTAAAGTACAAAGACAAACTTCTATGATAAATTTATTGAACAACACCACATTCCCATTAAATAAATATAAAAAATTGTACCTTTTCAATTTATTTCCATAATGAATAAATTTTGATAAGACATTAAAATGCTTAACCAAAAAAAAAAAAGAAAAGATAAGACATTAAAATATTTCATAGTATCACAATAACAAATATTTTAATAGGAAGTAGAAAGTATGTACATAAATATATCAAAAAGTTCCTTCTTTTACTTACTAAAATGAAACAATTATCTGACTATTTTTTTTTTTTTTTGAGGAAAATATACTTTCATAACGTTAAACAGAGGGCTGTAAGTCAGCCAAAATAACAGCATCTAAATCTGGTAGGACAGACTCCATCCAGACTTGTAAAGGAAAGGAAAGTCTTGCTCTCTGAGCTAAGGCGTGTGCGACTGCATTGCCTTGCCTATTTACATGAGAGAAAGAAAAGCTTTGTAACAAGCTAACAATAGACAGAGTGTCTTTTAAAATATGACCAATAGCAGAATTTTTCATACCACTACCCTGTAGAGACTTTACAACAGCCAAGGAATCTCCCTCAAAAACAGAATTTTGGAAACCTGTCTCAGAAACCAAGACTGCTGCTCTTCTTGCTGCCAGCAACTCTAAAGCCACAACTGAAGGAGGTTTCTTGATTTTTTCGGATAGAGCAACCATAACTTGGCCCCTTGAATTTCGAATAACTACATCGAGGCCGGCTTCATCTGATTCATTGAACATAGGCCCGTCAAAATTAGCCTTGAAGCACTCCGGAGGTGGAGGGAGCCAATGCTTTTGAGAGGGATGTCCACTACCCGTGGAATGGCTTGCTTGAGAAACCCGAGTCTTGAAGCTTCGAAGATAATCTTGTGCGAAAACCCCAATTTGGACCAGTGGCAGAGAAGGTACCTGGAGACGAGATTTATTTCTGTGGTGCCATAAAGACCACGCTGTGATGCTGAACAACGGAAATGTGTGAGGTTTTTCCTGGATCAGCTGCACTAAGTCAAAGAAAGAGCCCGCGGCAGCTGTGTTTTTGTCAACCCAGCCAAAGTCAGTAGCCCAAACCGTTTGCACCTTCTCACAACCCCACAGAGCATGGAGAACAGATTCATTCTCCCTTGAACAAAGATGGCAAGTGGGGTCGATAGGAATGGCTCTTTTCTTCAAATTTTCCTTTGAGGGCAAAGAGTTCGTGCAAGCTCTCCATAAGAAATGCTTAATTTTCCCCGGAACATTCAGATTCCAAATGCTTTTCCAAAATGACTTCTGAGCGGCAGAAATAGATGGTCTGATAGTATCAAGGGTAGCAGATTCCATAAGACTTTTGTATCCTGATTTCACGGAATAAATACCAGAATTTTCTTTAGGCCAAATGAGGATGTCGGGTTGAGGAACAGAACACAAAGGCAGGGACTTTATGAGTGCAGCTTCGGGCGGATAGAAACAAAGGTCAATGAGGTGAGAATTCCACCAGCCCATATGGGCATCAATGAGAGTATCCACAGTAGAATCAGGTGCTAAAAAATTTTGAGGGGAGATCACTTTAGATTCCTGTGAATTCGGTAGCCAAGAATCATGAAAAATCCTTATAGATTTACCATTTCCAACCCTCCACCGAGCATCCTTCTCAACAAGTTTTCTCGCAAACAAGATACTCTTCCAGGCAAAAGAACCCGATGCAAATTTTGCTTCAAAGATCGAACTGTGAGGGAAATATTTAGCTTTGAACACTTTGTAAAATGGGGAATCTGTATCATGGATTAATCTCCACACCTGTTTGGCCAACATTGCTTCGTTGAACTTACATAAGTCCTTGAAACCTAAACCCCCTTCCAACTTTGGTTGACACAAAACTTCCCACTTCTTCCAGTGAATCTTACGTCTATCACCCCTTTGACCCCACCAAAATTTCCAAATGAGCATCTCAATATCTTGGCAAAGGCCAATAGGCAATCTGAAGCAGCTCATAGCAAAAGTAGGGATGGCTTGTACCACAGCCTTCAAAAGAACTTCCTTTCCCGCCTGAGACAATAATTTTTCCTTCCAACCTTGCAACTTGCTCCACACCCTATCTTTTATATAGTTTAGACTTGCCTTTTTCTTTCTACCAACCACTGCAGGTAGCCCGAGGTATTTTTCATATTCTTTGATCTCTGGGACTCCAAGCAAGTTTTTTAGTAGGTCTTTTGAGGGTTCGGGTACGCCCTTGCTGAAAAAAAGAGTTGTCTTCTCCGAATTGATCTTTTGCCCCGAAGCCTTTTCATACTTTCCCAACAATTCTTGGATAGTATTGATATCCCCAATCTGAGCTCGACAAAAAAGTAGGCTGTCATCTGCAAAAAACAGATGGGATATTCTTGGGCCATTTCGGCAAAGAGAGACACCTACAATCTTCCCTTCATCCACTGCATGTTGGATTAGTCCATTAAGACCTTCTGAGCAAAGGAGAAAAAGGTAAGGGGAGAGGGGGTCTCCTTGGTGAATACCTCTTGTTGGAACAATATGACCTTTTGCTTCTCCATTCACCAAGATAGAATATGTAACAGATTTTATACATTTCAAGATCCATCCAATCCAAATACTATGAAACCCCATCTTTTCAATGATCTTTTGCAAAAAGGACCACTCCAATCTGTCATAGGCCTTACTCATATCTAGTTTCAGCGCCATGTGGCCGTTTTTTCCATACTTCTTTGTCTTCATATGGTGGAGAGTCTCAAAAGCAACCAAGATATTATCCGAAATTGCTTTGTCAGGTTGAAAAGCACTTTGTGATTCAGAAATGATCTGAGGCAATATTCTTTTTAATCTATTTGCCAAAACTTTAGAGACAAGCTTATATAAAATATTACATAATGCAATTGGCCGAAATTCAGTAATAGATTTAGGATTCTTTACCTTAGGTATAAGAGTGATGAAAGTATGATTCTGACCTGAAGAGATATGGTTAGAGTTGAGGCAAGAAAGGACTGCCTTGGCCACGTCGTCACCGATATTGGACCAGTAATGTTGAAAAAAGATTGGAGGCATCCCATCCGGGCCAGGAGCCTTTAGAGGAGTCATCTGTTTCAACGCTATCTCCACCTCGGACTTAGAAAAATTTGCAATCAAATCTGAATTCATCTCCTCACTAACAACCCGGTGAGTGTGCTGCAATACTTCTTCGACTTGTTAGATTCATATAAAAGTACATATTTTAACAAGAAAATCTCATTTTAAAGTATTTTTCTATATATCGTATGATTTCACGATATGATACGATTCATATGATACGCACACTGTATCATACGATTCATGAACACTTACAATATATCGATATAATATGAAACTTTTTACACATGATGTGATACGTATTTTATAATTTATATAGCGTATTGCAGAAAACTATGCTTAAGAAACAAACGTCAATCCATTGTGTCTTGGACATGACTAGCTGTGTTCACCCACTATTAATTTGTTTTTATGACCAGCTGTCCTCAAGCGTCCATCTCTAACATCACTGTAGGGTGTAGATATTTGTCGGAAGTTACAGGCATTCAAATCTTCACAGCTCTCACATGTAAAGCGGGGCCGGCCAGCTCACATCAATACAAATTTCAATGTTGTCCTGTTGTGTGGTCCTTGACAGAGAACAAAAGTAAATAAATAAATAAATAATTTGAATAGCCAAAACCTCTGGGTTGACGTTTGTTTCTCTTTGAGGTTTTTTTTTTGGTTAGAAGGAAAACTTATAAAAAACTAAAAGAAAGAAACAAGACCAGGACAAAGCCTGTTATAAAAAGAGCCCAACGAGTCTGCCTCAATCAGAGGAATCAGCTCCAAAAGAGGATTAGAATGAACAATATAATCCAATGACTGACTCAATCCTAAATTAGCAAGACGATTTGCACACTTGTTGGCTTCCCGGTAAGTGTGTCTAACACGAACTTGGAGAATTTGACTAATTAAGAATTTGCAATCATCCAACAGAGGAGAGATCATTGCATTGTAATAAGAAGAGTTGTTAAGAACATCAACCAATGACTTCGCATCAAGCTCAATCATGACAGCACGAGCATTCATATGCTGGCACAGCTGGAGACCATCACGAAGAGCCCAAATTTCAGCAACAAAACTATCAGTTTTACCAATTTTTCTCGAAAATCCTGCTACCCAATTACCACCCTCATCCCTTATTAGGCCGCCACCAGCTGCTGCACCTAATAATCCCTTTGAAGAGCCATCAGTGTTGAGTTTTAACCAGCCCGGATCTGGTTTATCCCAGCTGATTTGCTTGACCATCAAATGGTTTTTGTAAGTTGGTTGAGAGACACACAGACTTTACCCACTTGTTTTTCTCGTTGCTTTGCATCCTCCTGCAGCGATAGACTTCTTCAAAGCCAAATCGAAAGAGCGTTCGCATTGATATTAGGTGTTCATTTGGCCAAATTATTTTAATATTTAATTTATTTTGTAATTATTTATAAATTTTATTGTATTTTTTGATTTTTTTATATGTTTTATTGTACTATTTTAATTAATTTTTATTTTTATTTACAATATAGATAAAAAATAAGAAGAAAAAATAGGATAAAACATACTATTTTTTACTGTTTATTTAGAAAGAAATATTTGAAGGTGAGAAAATTCGGAAAAATTTTTTTTCTCAGGACCTATATATTTTTTTTCCTTCTAAGTTGAAAGAAAAAAAAAAAAAAAAGTATTATAGCAATATCTTTATAAAAATGTTCTATTTTTACCTTTTTTTTTTTTTACGCTTTTTTTTTTTTAACGCTTTTTTTTTTTTTTTTTTTTTTTTTTTTTTTTTTTTTTTTCAATGTGATCTCGTCTGATAGAGGACTGGCTGGTGAAGAAATTCGTAAGAGGCAAAGTTCAATTTAATGCAGTTGCAGTAGCTGGGAATGGACAAGTCGCAGATATCTCAGAATTCGGAGAAATTTAGACTTGCCCACGTGATGCATGGATTGGGAGTGTCTTTTCCGAACCCAACTTC
This sequence comes from Lithocarpus polystachyus, assembly GCA_033629205.1. Lineage (NCBI taxonomy): Eukaryota > Viridiplantae > Streptophyta > Magnoliopsida > Fagales > Fagaceae > Lithocarpus > Lithocarpus polystachyus. Next base: position 56,678,103 of record CM066170.1, on the reverse strand, counting down.
TAAACATGATCGTGCGCAAACCAAGTCCAAGATATGATTTTTATTTTTATTTTTTATTCCCCAATTCGAGTGGAAGAAAGGTAAACCTAAAAGCATTTGCATTTTAAACTAGAAAAAGCGCTATATTTTGCACCACCGACTCCCATAATCTCTCGTATTAGTTTATAGGCTGCGTTAACGGGCACCGTATTGTGCTCGTTAACAGCAATATTCGTATATTTTTTTTGATATAAATTTTGTTTTTATTTATTTTTATGTCAAATTTTTATCTTTTTAAATATTATATAGTATTTTTTTTTTTTTACTTTTTTGGACCAATGTTTTTTTTTGTCTTTTTTCACCTTAACAAGCACCAAACCGGTGCTTGTTAACAAATCCCTTAGTTTGTTTATAATTGTGGAAAATAATTTTTTCACAATATTATTTTGCATTTAGTTTTTTTTTTTTTTAATAGATGTTTCGATGATAAAAAAAAAGTGAGTAAATAGCGATGGTTGTGTAAAAAAATAAAATTAATAAAATTTTATATGTCAAAAAAGTTTTATTATTAAAAAAATATGAGTGGGACTGAAAAAAAAAAAAAAAAAAACTGTATCTTCTGTATGTACCTGGCAAAAGATTGTAGCTGCATGATGTGATTGCGCAACTGGCTTGTGTTGTCCTATTCTCTTGTCTAAAATATAAAGTCAAATATAAAGTAACTAGAGGACCAGAAACAGGTGAAAGCTTCCGTTGGGTTGATTTGAGCATGGATAGGAAAGGATGATGAAAAACATGAGAGAAAACCACACGAAATTCTTGATAGGAAAGGATGATGAAAAACATGAGAGAAAACCACACCAAATTCTTTCCCCTTTTTCCCCCAACCAAATTTGGTTGGGGGAAAAAGGGGAAAGAATTTGGTGTGGTTTTCCTAAACCCACAAATAAATCAACAATCTTATGGATAGATATATGGAAAGAAAACTAGGTTTGCTCAGGATAAAGGGAATATTACTCATTTACCCGTTGGTTGTTTAATTGTTTTGTTTTGATTTTTTCATATCAAACGGTAGTTTTATTTATTTATATTTCTTTTGCCTGATATTTTATTAATTGTATTAGTTTGTAAATTTGTAGTAATTAAAAAAATTATTTTATAAAGTATTAAAAAAACTTGTATTTTTTTTTATGTAACAAGGTTGTAAATGTAATCTTATACAATTTACAAATTTTATCCTCTCATCTTTTTTATAACTTCACTTTTTAATCATTCTAACCAAAGACACATGAAAAACTAAATCTATTATATTCTTCCACTTTTTCAATTTTTTACCATTTTTTATCCTCTTACTAATTTATCACATAATTTATTGAATTAATATTAATATAAAGAATAAAATTTAATCCACATAAATATACTTAAGAAAAACTAATTAATGTTTTTTATTTTTTATATGAGTATATGTTAATAAAAATTTCAGCTTTTAGCACCTTAAAAAGTTACTTCATCTATTTTACTACGTCACTTTACAATGTATACCCAATAGCAAATGTTCTATTTTTTTTGTCACTTCATTTAAAATAATGTAAACAGCTCATTAAAATTATAAATGAATATAGAAAATTTGAGTTTTTTAATTGAAAAAGGATATATAATCTTAATAAAATATTGTATTTTATTTTTAATAACATGCTACAGTCAACTGGTATTTATACTTGTGGATACAAGAATTTGAAAAAGGTAATTGTGCCACATGTCATACCCTTGGCCGAGAGGGGCTATCATCATGCCGAGGAGGCTACGCCTTCAGACAGCATGGCCACGTCAGTGGCACATCACCAAAGGAAGCTGCTGTAGAGATGGAGCTTCGAGAAAAGGGTTAGCCCAGATATGACTGACAGGACGGTGGCTGTCACCCCTTTTAATGTATCCTACCAAACCTTCTGGCTACATTTATGTGGAGAAGACTCCTGAACAGTACTGCTTTAGCTGCTGCAACTCACAAAGGGTTTGGGAAAGTGTCTAATGGGACAAGCACTCAAGTAAAGGTCTGGATGATCCACGAATAGAGGGTCAAGATCATTCAAAAGGAGCTATATAATGTGAGAGACCCTCCAAGGAGTAGGGGGGAGAATCTGTAGAGAAAACAATGTAGTAACCAGAACTGTAATAAGATCCAAGTCTAAAAGGAATATATTGCAGGATTATTCTCCTTGGATTTTGCTGAGGAAGGTTTTCTTTTGCATAGAGCCTGTTCTTCTTCATTTTCTTGCTACCTTTGATTTTTTGTGTGTGTTCTTAGATCCATTGATGCCTAGCTTTAAAGCCCACTTTCTACAAATTCATTGTATGGGGCTCTTTGGGTTGAGGAACCAAAACTCACTCCTACAATTGGTGTCGTCTGTGGGAATAGCTTGAGCTTTGGTGGGATCAATGTTCAGTCATGGTAGGTTCAGGGCCTAACTGGGAAGAGTCTGTGGGTTCCCCACGTCACGACCATTTTCTCAACCTTGAACGAAGAAGGGACCGTGAGGTTAGCGTGCACACGACACAAACTAGTAGTAGTCAGTCTCGAGGTGGGAGTCACATTTCTCATGAAGAGAACACTAGGAGCCTGCAACGAGAGATAGGCCATTTACGAAGAAGACTACGCCGCGGGAAACACCGAGGAACTCCTTCGAGGCTTGACCATTCTTTTGGTGATGATAACGATGATAGCTATAGCTACTAGCCCAGGTCAAGGACTTCTCCTAGTGAGTCTTTCTTGTATGACGAGAAGCGCCACAATAGACGGAGAGGGAAAAGCCCGTCTCACAAAGGCCTGGGCAATGATGCCATGAGCAAGGCTCTGAGCCAGATTTCTAAGTCGCCTTTTACCCATAGGATAGAAGCAGGAAGGCTTCCTCAGCGGTTCACCCAACCAACGTTTGACATGTATAATGGCCGGACGGACCCCATGAAGCACGTTAGCCACTTCAACTAGAGAATGATTGTCCACTCGAAGAATGAGACCTTGATGTGCAAGGTGTTCCCATCCAGTTTGGGGCCTGTGGCAATGTGATGGTTTAACAATCTAAAGGAAGGCTCTTTCAACTCCTTCAAGGAGCTTACAAGAGCCTTTGGCTCACGTTTTGTAACTTGTAGTAGGGTACTTCGGCCTTTGGACTCTTTGCTGTCCATGGCAATGTTGGAGGGGGAGACCTTGAAAACGTACTCCGACAGGTACTGGGAGATGGTCAATGAGATAGATGGTGATTTTGATGATGTAGCTATAAGGACTTTCAAGGTCGACTTGTCGGCCGAGCACAACCAGAGAAAATCTTTTACCAGAAAACCAGTTAGGAGTGTGCGTCGGCTCATAGATCACATTGATGAGTATAAGCAGGTCGAGGAGGACCAATAGAAGGGGACGGGGAAAGCTAAGGTGGTCCTTCAGGATAGAAGGGACTTCAGGTCGGATAGATACAATAGAAACCGACCTCGGAGAGATTTTGCGGGCATTTAGGATCTACTACTGCTCAGGTAGTTAGTACTGTATTTCGAGAGCCAGTACACTAAATCCTAGAGAAAATTAAGTATGAGCCATACTTTCAATGGCCAAATAAGATGGAAGAGACCCCACGAAGCGCAACGAAAGTCTCTACTGCCAATACCATCAAGGACGGGAGCATACTACTGAAGATTGCCGGACGTTATGGAGTCACTTGGAGCAGTTGGTCAAAATTGAAAAGTTGAAGCAATTCTTGTATCAGCCCAACGAGCAAGGTAGTCAGGTCGGGCTAAGAGTACAAAGAGATACTTCTTCAAAACCCTCGCTGAGTACAATTAGCGTGATCCTTGCCACTCCGGGAAGGATTTGCTCCTTTCCATCCAAAGTGATGTCCATAGAGTGGCCATTAGTCGAAGGCTTGATTCCTGATCCCAAAAGAATCAGAGTGGAGGTCCGACTAGCCCTGGGCTTTTCCGACGAGGATAAAGTTGGAACCTCACAACCTCATGATGATGCCTGGGTGGTTACCCTGAGGATTGGGGGATACAATGTGAAGAGAGTGTTGGTGGATTAGGGCAGCGACGTAGAGATCATGTACCCTGACTTATTTAGGGGACTGAAGCTAAGGTCCGAGGACCTAACCTGCTATGACTCCCCTTTAATAGGGTTTGACGGCAAGATTGTCTATCCAAAAGGCCAAATTCGACTACCCGTTCAAACAAGGACATAAGTCATGGAAGTGAACTTCATTGTGGTAGACGCCTATTCCCCTTACACTGCCATCGTGGCAAGGCCTTGGCTTCACGCCATGGGGGTCGTACCTTCCACCCTGCACTTGAAGGTGAAGTATCCGTCTGGAGGTCAGGTTAAGGAACTGGTAGGGAGCCAGTATATGGCTAGGCAACGCTTGGTAGCTGCAATTAAACATCAGGCTAAGGGTGAATCCTCAGCTTCTACCGAGCTGGATTTATAGCAATTAAAGGTGCCAGAGTTGTCTACAGAGGCAGTGGCAGGAGGGGCTAAGTGTGAGCAACTGGAAAGAATTGTCATTGGCCACAATGAGGAGAAATTATTTCAAGTCGGAGTTTAGCTGCCTCCTCGGGAGAAGGAAGAGCTGATAAATTTCCTTATAAAAAATATCGATATATTTGCAAGGAGCGCCTATGAGGCCCTGGGGGTGGATCTAAACTTTATTTGTCACCATTTAAACGTCAATTCATCTGTCATCCCCAAAAGGCAACTACCTCGATGCTCCTCCAAGGAACATTCTGATACTGTCAAGGATGAAGTACTCAAACTTAAGCAAGCTGGTGCCATAAAGGAGGTGTTTTACCCTGAGTGGTTGGCCAACATGATGGTGGTAAAGAAGAAAAGTGGGAAATGCCGGGTGTGTGTGGACTTCACGGATTAAATAAGGCTTGCCCAAAGGATCCTTTTTCCCTTCCTTGGAAAGATCAGTTGGTGAATGCAACCGCGGGCCACTCTTGTATGAGCTTCTTGGATGCTTTCCAAGGATATCACCAGAGACCATTGGCTTTAGGTGATCAGTAGAAGACTTCTTCATTACTCCCACGAGGAATTATCATTACAAAGTGATGCCCTTTGGGCTAGAGAATCCTTAAGGCTGGGCTTCTCGGCCACGAACAATGAGGCTGAGTACGAGGTTGTTCTGGAGGGAATGGCTATGGCTCATAAAATGGGAGGAAGAACCGTGGAGATGTTTTCAGATTGAAGATTAATTGTAGGCCAAGTAAAGGGAGAACTGGAAGTCAGGGATGTGAGCATGCAAGGGTACTTGAGCCAGTCTAGGCACTTGCAATCATGATTTGACTCTTTTTCCTTACACCAAATCTCCAGAAGCAGAAATATGCATGTCGATTCCCTTGCCACTCTTGCAACCTCCTCGGCACAGAGTTTACCTCGAGTTATCCTGATAGAGCATCTATGTAAGCCTACTGAGACGAAGGGGGAGAAGGTTCAGATTCATCAAATTAGGATAGGACCTAGTTAGATGGATCCTATTGTCCTATTTTTTAAGGATGACATCTTGCTCGAGGAGAAGGGGGAGGCTGACAAAGTGCAAAGGAAGGCTCCTCGGTTATGGTTGTCCAAGGACCAAAAGTTATACGAGCGATATTTTTCTGGGCCTTATTTGTTATGCATCCACCCTAAAGCAGTTGAGCCATTCCTAGAAGAGTTGCACGAAGGAATTTGCAGAAGCCACACGGGAGGCAGATCTTTGTCTCATCGGGCCCTTACTTAAGGATATTGGTGGTCTAATATGCAAAGGAAAGCGCAAGAATACGTGAAGAAGTGTGACCAATGTCAGAGATTCGCTCCCAACATTCATTAGCCAGGGGGCATTCTTAATCCTCTGTGTAGTCCCTGGCCTTTTGCTCAATGGGGTTTGGATATTGTAGGGCCCTTCCCTAAAGCAGCAGGAAACCAGAGATGGCTTTTGGTCGGTATTGATTACTTTACCAAGTGGGTTGAAGCTGAGCCACTAGTGAACATTAGGGACATGGATGCTAAAGGGTTTTTGTGGAAGAACATTGTCACTCAGTTTGGGATTCCTCACACCCTCATCTCAGACAATGGACTTCAGTTTGATAGCAAAGCCTTCAGAAGGTACTACTGTGAGTTGGGTGTCACTAATCGATATTCCACTCTAGCTTATCCCCAGGGAACTGGGCAAGCCGAGGCTGTCAACAAAGTCATAGTGAATGAACTCAAGAAGAGGTTGGATGATGCAAAAGGCAGATGGGTGGATGAGCTTCCACATGTTCTTTGGACATATCAGACCACCTATCGTAGGTCAATAGGTGAGACATCCTTCTCAATGACTTATAGGGCCGAGGCTGTGATCCCTCTAGAGATTGGGTTCCCAACACTGAAGACTAGCTTGTTCACACCAGACAACAACGACCACCTACTAGAAAAGAGCCTAGATCTAGTTGAAGAAAGGAGGGAAAATTCCATTGTTCAACTGGCATATTATCAACAAAAACTCAAACAGGTGTATGACTTAAGCGTGAAGTTAAGGCCATTAGCCCCGGGGGATTGGTATTGAGGAAGGTTGTGGGTATTGCAAAGAACCCAGCATGGAGAAAGTTATGGCCTAATTGGGAAGGACCATATCGTATCACCTCGGTAGCTAGGATAGGGGCATACTTCCTAGAGGATCTGGACGAAAAAGTTATATCACGCCCTTGGAATGTAAATAACATGCGAATGTATTATTATTAATGAAAGGCAACTCTGCCATGTTTTTCTTTCCAGCATTATGTGATGTTACTTATGTGAATATTAAACAGAACATTGGTAATACCTAGTTCCTCGGACCACATGCTTTAGGTAAATTAATATTATGGGTTATTTATTTAAGTGTTAAACAGAACCTCGGTTATGTCTAGTCCCTCAGGCCACATATCTTGGGTAAATTAACACTCTCCATTACTTATATGAATATTAAATAGAACCTTAATTATGCCTGGTTCCTCGGATCACATGCCTTGGATAAATTAATATTCTGGATTATTTGTTTAAGTGTTAAACAGAACCTAGTCATGTCTGGTCCCTCAGGTTACATACTTTGAGTAAATTAATATTCTGGATTATTTGTTTAAGTGTTAAACCGAACTTAGTTTTGTCTGGTCTCTTAGGCCACATATCTTGGGCAAATTAATACACTCCATTACTTATGTGAATATTAAACAGAACCTTAGTTATGCCTAGCTCCTCGGACCACATGGATTGGGTAAATTAATATTCTGGGTTATTTGCTTAAGTGTTATACAGAACCTCGGTTATGTCTGGTCCCTCAGGCCACATATCTTGGGTAAATTAACACTCTCCATTACTTATGTAAATATTAAATAGAATCTTGGTTATGCTTGGCTCCTCGGATCGCATGCTTTGGGTAAATTAATATTCCGGATTATTTGTTTAAGTGTTAAACAGAACCTCGGTTATATATGGTCCTTCAGGCCACATATCTTGGGTAAATTAACACTCTCCATTACTTATATGAATATTAAATAGAACCTTGGTTATGCTTGGCTCCTCGGATCACGTGCATTGGGTAAATTAATATTCTAGGTTATTTGTTTAGGTGTTAAGCAGAACCTTGGTTATGTCTGGTCTCTCAGGCCACATACCTTGGGTAAATTTGCACTCTTCATTACTTATGTGAATATTAAACAAAACCTTGGTTATGCCTGGCTCTTCAGACCACATGCCTTAGGTAAATTAATATTCCTGGTTATTTGTTTAAGTGTTGAACATAACTTGGGATATGTTTGGTTCCTCAGATCACATGCTTTGGGGAAATTAGCACTTGGAGAACTCACCAAGGATGGGACCCCAGCATATGCATCATCTCATCAAAGCCGGGGCTCACTCTAGGTCTTGATTGAAGGATTTCGAGGGAACATTAGTAAGATACTCTTAAAATGAGAGACCTCGGACGCCCTCTTTTCTTACTAAGTGTTTTGTTTTTTTTAAAGAGTTAGACCTCCCGATTAATTACACAATTTTCGGTACTAACGCGTAGTCACTTTTTCTCATTATTTACATGGGTTTGATTTGTTTGAGTTAACAATTAATCATTACCATTAGCTTTTGTTAAAGTAAGGGTGTTCAACCTTAGAAGCATCATCAATTTAAAGTCTCAACAAAGGGCAAAATAAGGACTACAACCATCCAAAGATAAATATTGCAAGTAAAAAGAAAGGTTTATAAAGTAAAAATTAAAGTCTTTTCATTAAGTAAAAGAAAGACACACCTTAGACATGGCAAACTGCCATAGCAAAGGAAAATTACATACAAAACAAATAATACAATAATAAAAAGTGAAAGAAAAAGGTCCTAAACTAAGCCTTGGCCTTAGGAGGGGGGTCTTCATTGCTGCCCGACTGAGAGTCAGGTGGGTCATCAGCCTTGGGATTAGCCTCCTTGGGTTTGGTCTCAACCTCATTTGCCTTGGAAGCAGCATCCTTGACCTTGGTGACGGCATCCTTGGTCTCAGCCTCCTTTGCCTTGGTCTCTGACAAGGGCTTGACCTCCTTGCCCTTGCCCTTATCCTTGGCCACCTCAGCCCCCTGACCTTGGTCATCAGCTTGGCCAGACCCTTTGGAGACCTCAGGAGGAGGAAGAAAGACCTGGGTGATAAGGGGCTGCTCAGAAGAAATTAGTGCAAGGGTAGTTGGAGGTGGGAGTGCAGCTAAAACTTCACGAATGTTCGAAGGGTAGTAGACATTCTCAGCCTTCCTCCACTCCAAGGTAGCAGGGACTCCTCCTAGGTTGAGGGCCTCCATCCACACCTCCTTACTATAGTCCTTACAGACCTTGGCCAGCTCCTCCGCCAGACAGACCTCGGTCTCTTATACCCCAAGGTCGTAGGATGCCTGTTTCGAGGCCTCTGAGACTTCCTTGACCGTCCGAGTAGCTGCCATAGCTTCCCCGAGCTCTGCCTTCAACTCCAGGACCTGCTGCTTCATTGCGGCCAGCTCTATCTTAGTATGATAGAGCTTTTTGCGTTGGTCCTTAGCCTGGTCCTAGGCATTCTTCAGGCCGGCCTCAGAACTCTTCTGCGCCCTCTCCTCGGCGATCAGCTTGGTAGTGAGCTCTTGATTCTTCTACTTAGCGACGCCCAAGGCCTTATTGGTCTCAGCGCAAAGGTTGGCCTTAACCTTTGCCTCATTCCTGGCATTCTTGACCCACTCATTAGCCACAAAAACCTCCTGGATAGCCTACACAGAAACTGCAAAGGAACACGTTAAAAAAAAGAAAAAAAAGAAAAGAAAAAGAAAGAGAAAGTGCCCTTAAAGGGACAAGTCTAGAAACTTACCTGAGCAAGGTCCCTCTTTAGGGACAGGAAGAGGTTCAGCTGCTTCATGAGCTTCAGCGCCTCTATATCCCTCGGGGGGCGTTCCCTTTCTGGAACTCCCTAATGCTGGAGTTCCATGGTATGGTAGATCCATCCAGCTCCACTCGTGGGTCTCAGGCTGGTTTCTGAAAGTGCACCTTGGCCACGGTCTGGTCCTCCCTGCTCTTGGCCGAGGAGGCCCTCCCCTTACCCTTGGTCACCTTTTGCTATTTTGGCGTGGGGGAGGGGGGACCCCATCCTTTTGAGGGATTAACTCCCCCTCCTCAATCCCCTCCTTCTCCTTCTTTCTCTTATTTAGGCCGGCAGGAGCAAAAACCTTGACTAGAGGAGGAGAAGGAGAGGGAAGGGTAAGAGGGGGTTGGGACCTTGAGGCATCCTTGGGGCCTAACCCCCTAGCCTTAAGGAGGTCGCGCGATCCCTTTTTTTTTATTGTCCATCGGCATTTCATCTTCCTTTATGGAGCTGCTGTCTGCGCAAGCAACGATGAGCTTGGGGGAGCGAACAACAGAAGATCTATCTAACTCGTCTTCTGAGTCCGAGACCTGGATTACGGGTCCTCCCTATTCCTCCCCGTGTTCCTCGAAGCGGAACTAGTCTATCTCCACCTTAAGTGACAAGTGAGAGGATGCTGTTTCCTCTCTCGAGATCGCGGCCTCACGGGGAGCATGATGGGGGGCAGTTCCACATGAATGATGTCTTCTCTGACGAGGAACCCGGGCGCAGTGATGTCTATCCGAGCCAAGCGAGGGTCACTGGCTCTGATTATGTGGCCCACGTCTTTGAACGTGTCGGATATGGGCTCAAAGTTGAGGATGAGGTGCACGACTCTCAACTGTCTGTCCTCACTCACAAATACCTCGGACCTTAGTACTTTGTTGAGGTCTACGACGTTGACGAGGTTAAGGTTGGCTGTCACGTGCCTTTTATTTGCAAAAACAGCCGAGAAGCAAAACCACGGTCAGAACTATGAGAGCCCTCCATCAGAAAGAAACGAAATACTCATGGAAAGGAAAAAGCAGCAAAAACTAAGGAACTAGAGCTCCTGTTAAAAGACCTAATCCTAGGGTACCCCACCTAGCTCTTCCTCTTGGGTAGGGTAATGAAGATTGTTGTGCCATTCACTAGAGGCGATCAGGTAGTCATCCTTCATGCCCTTGTTGGACTTGGGAAGACACGAGACAAGCCTAATCACTGAGGACCTAGACTTAAGGTAGTAGCCCAAGTCTGCTAGCAAATGGCACTCGTACATCCAAACGACGTCATGGCAAGAAAGATTCAACCTTATCTACTCGTTAAGAGTGTCCACACTACCCAGGACCCTAAATAGATTGGGCGCGCATTGGTGGGGGCACAGCCTATGGGAGATTAAATTGTCTCTGGTTACCCTACCCATTGGGAGCGTCATTCCTCCTTCTATGAAGGCGATCATGGGAATGACGACCTCCCCTTCATTCCTATGGGTAAGCCACTGGCTCGAAGCACAATACCGCAGGGAAAATCCCTGGGGAATGTGGTACCTAGGCTTAAATCCCTTCATATTGGTGGGAGAATCTACGAGGTGGGCGAACCTACCCATTAGAATAGACTAAGAAGGAGTGGGAAAGATATTTGTGAAGAAGAAGCAAAAAGTAGAAGGCCAAGAAGATTGGCTGAGGAGAAAATAGCCTAGGAATAAAGGAACTTACAAAATAAGAGCAAGGTCACTTCGGAAGCTTCTTAAAGGCTTGAAGATTTAGGAAGTCTTGAGAGTTTGGAGATTTAGGAAATCTGGAGAGTCTGAAGATTGGTAAAGTGAGGGAAATGAATCCCCCAGGTGCTTTATATAGGAGGCGGAATTGGGTGGGAGTTATCTCGCTCAAAATTTGAGGAGAAATGCCAGCCGTTAGATCTCCATCTCACCGTAGAATGTGGGGAACAAAGCGCTGTCTGGAGCATTTAATGAGACGTTGCGGACTCCGAAGGGCCAGAACGGTTACGGGACACGTGAAGCGACATTTCCACGTATGAAAGTCAAAGAAACGTGTGGAACTAATTATCCAAGGTCAAAACCCCATTTTTCTCCTTGGATAAAAGGAGAAAACCAGAGTTTTGAGGGGCTATTATGGGTACAAGAATTTGAAAAAAGTAATTGTGCCACGTGTCATACCCATGGCCAAAATGGACCATCATCATGCCAAGGAGGCTACACCCTTGGACAGCAAGGCCACTTCAGTGGCACGTCACCAGAGGAGGCCATACTGTAGAGATGGAGTTTCAGGAAAGGGGTTAGCCCTAATATGACTGACGTGATGGTGGCTGCCACCCCATTTAATGCATCCTACCAAACCTCCTAGCTGCATTTATGTGGAGAATACTTTTAAACAGTGCTGCATTGGCTGTTGCAACTCACAAAAGGTTTGGGAATGTGTCTGATGGGACAAGCACTCAAGTAGAAGTCTGGATGATCAATGAATGGAGGGCCAAGATCATCTAAAGGGAGCTATTAATGTGAGAGACCATCTAGGGAGTGGGGGGTAAAATCTGTAGAAAAAATACTGTAGTAACCAGAACTGTAATAAGATCCAAATCTAAAAGGAATATATTATAAGATCATTCTCCTCGAATTTTGCGGAGGAAGGTTTTCTTTTGCATAGAGCCTGTTCTTCTTCACTTTCTTGCTATCTTTGATTTCCTTTATGTGCTCTTGGATCTATTGAAGCCTAACTTTTAAGCTCACTCTTTACAAATTCTTTGTATGGGGCTCTTTGGGCCTCAATCCATTCGTCTTTTGGGATGAGGAACCAAAACCAGCCCCAACAATATCGGTTTACTGTAGTTGCAAAAAATTTAGATTAAACTTCTTCAATAACACATGATTCTTTGGTTCTTTTGTGGTAAAATAGTTTTTTTTTTTTCTTTCTAAAATATAATCATCATTGTGAATGTTTTTTTTTTTTTTTGTTAAGTTTTTGGGTTGGATAGTTGCTATTTGCCTATTTGGGTTATGCTAGTTAGGATGATGGGGAGAAGGAGGGTCAATGGTTTTTGAATGGGGCTTAACTGCAAAAATGAAATATATAAAAAATAAAAAAAAATTGGACCCAGGGGGGGCCCGGACCCTCACGTAGGTCCGTCCTTAACCTTAACACATGCTTGAAATGTACTAAAGTCTTGATTTTCAAGGACTAAAATGGGTTTTTGTCCCTAATTTAGAAACTATGTAGCAATATGTCATTCTTTTGAAACTATTTAGCAATCTGCCCATGTTTTTAAACTCGATTTTAGCAAATTCGAGTTTTATGAAGAACTTGGTATCATTAAAATTGAGCTTCATATAATTTGTGCCAAAGTGGAAGTCATTAATGTGGCTTTTTCATTAAAAAAAAAAAAAACACATAAACTTGATTTTAGTAGTATATAGTTCTAAACAATTTTTCAAATACTTTTTAACTAGTGTCTATAGCATCTAGTGCAACAGTCATGCAATGTCCTTGAATATATGTCTTCTAGGTCAGATAAAAGATAAAAAAGTAGCTGCATTAATTAAAATTATGGGAAATCACATTTCGCCCACCTATGGTTTGTCCGAAAAACACTTTGCCTACTTGTGGTTTAAAAATTGGTATTTTACCCACTTGAGGTATGTTCTGTTTGTTTCCTGTTACTCACCTCTATTAAAAATCGGAGTAAACTTGTATTTTTGCAATCCTTTTATGTTTCTCTCATTTCAAAACATAAAAAATTAAGAAAATTATGAAAAAAGAAGATCCAAAAGTTAGATTTTGTAAAAATAATGTAAGTGCTCAAAAAATAAAGGTCTAAGCCCACTTAGAACAATGGTACCTTGTCTTTCAAATTAAGTCAAACAATAGAATTTTTTGAGAGAGTGAGAAACAAGTCTAGGTGCAATACTATAGTAAGCTCAAGCTTAAGGCTGAATAACCCAGATAAACAAATTAAGGTGATTTAACCAACAATTGAGGATAATTCCTTCCTCGGGCAAGTCCGAGGATCAACTTCTTGTATATAAATTTAGTTCAAGTTTTACACAAGGTTGTTCACAGTTCTTTCTCCTGTTCTAAAGGTTCTTAAAATGCTCATCCCCTTTTTTTAGGGGGTTCCCTTCCTTTTATATCTCTCTTCCATGCATCCCAGCCCTCCACTTGTATGTTACAGGGCATTTCTCAGGATACTTATCCCATCAGGGCTTTGCTGAAGGCGGTAGAAAGGGCTGTTAACTGTGAAGTTACTGTTCAGGGGTCATCTCCACATTAATGCAACTGATAAAGTTGGTGTAGGGCATTGAATGCGGAGGTGGGAAGTATATCCTTCAAGAAACTTCCACCCACCATCCTTGTCCCTATTGATGTCTTTTCTCCTCTCCTTGGGTCTTCACAGGATACCAACTGTCCCGATTCTCTTGCTTTCCTCGGGTGGGCGGAGTCCTCGGAGCTTGTTTATCCCTTTGGGCTTGGACTAAGCAAGTTACTCCTCGGTCTGGTACTCCTCGATCTTAGAACCCAACACAAATAACTTTACATTAAGTCACTTTTACAGTTTCTGTATCACTTTTTTTCTATATGAATTTGTAAATGTAATGCCGTCATTTTATCTCTTATGTAAGTTTTAAAGTTATTGTAGTTGTCGAGGGCAAAAAACTTTCCCCCCCGACAAATGAGATTTGAGATGGGTCGGGGCCTAACCGAAACTCAACGATTGGCCTAATGAGCGGCCCAAAGGCTATCGGTGAAGATCTAAAGAATTCACTGTGCTTCTATGCCTTGGACCTAGATTGGAACTGACAAGAATGGCCTGTAAACGATCCCCACGGCGAACACGTTTAAATGATTAAAAAACATCTGGCAAGTCATAACCCGGTAGTAAAATGTTTCTGCAGAAAAAGACCCAGCGGTAGAATGTTTCTGCAGAAAAGCAGCCCAGCGGTGGAGTGCTTCTGCAGAAAATAGCCCAGCAATAATGTGTTTATGCAGAAATCAACCTAGTAGCAATGTATTTCTGCAGAAGTCAACCCAGCAGTAATGTGTTTCTACAGAAATCAACCTAGTAGCAATGCACTTCTGCAGAAGTCAGCCCAGCAATGATGTGTTTCTGCAGAAATCAACCTAGTAGCAATGTACTTCTACAGAAGTCAGCCCAGCAGTAAAACAAGACAGAATAGGATACAAATATTTCATAAATTAAAGAAAGTCTCTACGTTTCAAATTCATCATCCGTTAACTCTGGTGAAGAGTCCTCTAATACAATAACATTAATATGAGGGAAAAATGCTATAGTGATAGTTACGTCATAGCCATCAATGGTAAATGAGTAAGTAAGTATGATAGGATCCATTATAACAAATAATGAGGAAAACTTAGTGTGAGATGAAGGGAGCACTACAAAAAAACGGGGCTATCCCAGCGTTTTCAAAAGCGCTTGGATAGCCCCAAAAAGCGCTGGGATAGGGTCAAAATTCCTATCCCGGCATTTTTTTTCCCGGCGCTTCAAACCGCCGTCTTTTGAGTGTCGGTACAGGGTTGCGGGGACTTGTCCCGGCATTTTTCAAAGCGCTGGGATAGGCCCTTTTTCATTGTTCTGATTCATGACCTATGCCAGCGCTTTCAAAAGCGCTAGTATAGGTCATGAATCAGTATAATGAAAAAGGGCCTATTCCAACGCTATTGAAAAACGCTGGGATAGGTCATTTTTTTTTTTTAAAATTTTTAATTTTTTTTTTACCTACAATACATATGTACCTGCAATACATATTTTCCAATACCTATTTTATAACAACTATAATGAACCACAATTCATATTTTCCCATAGCAAATACAATACCACATTAAACCAAGAAACTAACATTAACATTTACAACAACAAACCCCCCCCCCCTCCCCCATAGCAATTTTTCTATCAAGATTGCACTAGATTTACATCGTAGCGTGATTCGACATAGCACAGTCACAAACTAATATAATTCTATAGGCAATATCTCCACAACTACCAAATCAAAAAGAGGAAAAGAATGTCAAAACCGTTCAGCACCCAACAAATACAAACTCGCATCCTCCTATATGTATAACCCCATCACTTCTTATTAGCAACATTGACCCAAAACAAATTGCATTTTGGATTATTCTAGACTATCAAGGCAATGACAGTTTGAATTTCCCAATAAACGTAACACAACACAGCTCATTGCAATAAAAAAGAAATTTCTAAATATCAACAACAGAATGCATCAAACAGTTTCAGAATAAAACTTATATAAAAAAAAGAACCACATAACACAAGCAACACAATTTCCCCCTTCAAAACTCCATATCAAGGATCAAAGAGACACACCCAAATGAAAAAAAAGATACACACAGCCCTTGGACTAGGAAAGAACTAACCCACCCTAAAAAAAACACAAACACACAATAACAGAGAGAGTGTGAGAGTCAACCTATTTTATCCAAATATACACACAAAACACAAGCAACACTCCCAAAATCAATGTACACCACCTTATAACACCATGCAAGCCACCCGCTTGCTCCAAATAAACAACCCACCACAGCAGTAATGTAGACACATTATTTTACAATTTAAGGGAATTAAGAAGCAGATCTTACTCGCCCTTTAGCAATCCCAGTGTTTGCCCACGGAAAGAAGAAGGTAAACTTCAAACAAGCTGCCACTCCTGCAAAAGCGAACTGACCATTACTCACTACTATGATAACTCAAATGACGTAAATTAGGTCTATTCCTAGGCTGTAATGACAATTTGAAAGAAAGAGAGACATAATATCCATATGCCCTTGAAAAATAGAGATACGTCTTTCCATTATCCGTAAAGTCATATTTTTTTTTCCTAAGCTTATTCAAATATAATCAACTAAGTGATGACGTGGCAGTTTTCTATTGACCAGCGTAAAACACTGGCTTTACGTCATAGCCTGATCAAATGTTTACTCTTTATCTATACATCCCACTAACTAATGAAATAATACACTGATTACATGTGTCTCACTAAATTGTTTCTTTGATATATCAGTTCTGAGCTAAACGACTTGTAGCAAAGACATGTACAAACAATAAACTACAGGTCGTATAACAAGTACTTGAGCCTTCATGGGAGCACAATACACACTCTTGATTATAGTTGAGTTAACCATTGTGTCAATGGTCAACTTACTCTCTCTCTTTTTTTTTTAACAAGATAAACCTTCGTTAAAAATAGTTAAAGAATATTAAATAATTATATAAAGATAATATATCTTCCTAAAATAAATCTTGAGTTCGGGTGGTGGTAATGTGTAATTCATTAATAATGCATTTTTCCTAATGCACCCCCAAGTAAAATAACCCAGTGCTGCTAGTGTTTTACACATATATGGTTAATGTTAATTGATAAAGTATGAAGAAGATTATTGGATAGTAGTTTCCTGCTACAAGTTGATCAACTGAAAGTGGCCAATGTGCTCTATAATCACGAATCTGCAAAATTATGACCATAGATTTCCAGTTACAACACAATAAACATTGAGAACAATAAACTCCATTGAAGGGGGCAACACTCTTAATGTTTTACACTGCAAATGCAAGAAACTCAAAAATAAAAAATAAAAAAAGAAAGAAAGAGAAGGGGGTGTTAAGGAAAGAAGAGAGGATTTTACTGTAAAAAATGTTACTACAATGATATTCTAGAGATATGATTTTGAGGAACTGAAATTCATTGGCTAACTTCTTGAAAGGAAATTTAGCATAAAACTGGACAAATGTGTTATTTGGAAGCTATGATCAGCCAGCCAAGAGGACTAGAATATAACAATTTATATTTGTTGCATGATTTGCATGCCAGAGAGAACCAAGAACAGATCTGTATCCATTGAGAGTACATTATCTAGGACTTCAAACATGCATAAATCAATGAAAATCTTCAAGAATTAGGTTTTAAATTTTCCTACCTAGCAAAGAAAAAGGAAAAATATATAAATCTACCCTCCATTGAGTCCTAACTTGTGGCCAGGTTGGGATACTCTAAAGCTTATAGCTGAAAGTAGCACTACTACATGAAGGGTTCCCTTTATTCACAACAATTGTCTTTTGCAGCTCACTCAATATGGTGAATTTGCAGACAAAAAAAAAGGCCATGTCCTCCTGTCTAGATTATGGTGGACAAGTGAGTTTAACATCCCATATCCCACAGTGATTTACAACAATCATATGAAGTGTTCACAAATAGGGATAACATAGGACATAGCCATAATTATAGTGCCTACAAGTTCTAGATCACATAGCCATAGTTAACAATTATTCCTTGCACATGAATAACCATTTTCGTCTAAATTTATAAGGATGAGGTTTTTGACTTGTCGTAGTTTAATTTGGCCATTCAATTTTGGGTATTTGTATATAATTAACAGTTTAAGATAAACATATTATGATAGATCCAACAAAGCTTTCAATGACCCTCTAATTCCTTTTTCAAATATAATTTGCAATCACTAGAAAAGAACCATCCATCCCATCAAAAAAGAAAAGAAAAAAAGAACCATCTAGTACGAAACTCTTGGGGGTTCAATCTAATATATAATACCCATATATCATTGTTGTTAACGTTAACATAAAGAAAGGAATAATATTGAATTTGATTCCTTTCGAATATATAAAGGATATTGCAAAACTTAAATAGGTAACTGAATGTCCTTTTCTTTTTGGTCACCAATTTTAAATTAAACTAAAAGAACCTAATCAAAAGCTTTTTGCGAATATATGTCGAAAAAACTTTATTAGAAGCACCCAAATAAAATAGTAAAAAACTATGGAACTAGAGTATTGTCACTTAAACTAGTAATCTGATATACATTATATACTCAACAAATATAATAATATTAACCCATATAGCAGTATTGCTATATGGGTTAATATGCTCCTATACTATAATTGAACTACTACATTTTCCACCCATGTTTGTCCATTGCAATCACAGTTCAACAAGCATCACCAACCAAAATGAAAATCACAATAAAGCTAAAACCCCAAAAACCGAAGCAGCAGAACTACAATTCCGATAACAAATTCGAACATGAATGCAAACGACCATAACCATAATTTCAACAACCACAAAGTAGTAACATCACCAATAACATATATTGATAAAGGGATTAATTGGACAAACCAGTAAGCGTGCCCGCAACCTTTAACAAGGGCAGTCTCCTCAAGCACTATCTAATTCAAATTTCCCATAAAAAAAAACCCAAGTGAATACACATAACAAATCATTCAAATTTCCCATAAAAAAAAGGGAACAAAGAGTCATATACAATTTGCAAAGTTTGTATTGAACATTGTATTTGCATTCCAACTTTTAGTCTAAAAGAATCAATATAACAAGTCTATAAGATAATCGCTGTAAAAATAAAGTTTGTTTAAATAAAAAAGTAACCATATTGAACTATGATATATATATATATATATTGTTTTTCTAAAAATTTAAACAATGTATAGTCTTATTGTTAGGAGAAGTAAAATGCACCCATACCCCCTCTAACTTTGACAATTTTAATGTGACTTAGAATTGATTCTATTATACCATTTTCATCTATTACTTTTGGAATATTATCATTGGAATAATAATAATAATAATACCCATTACACTATAATAATAATAATAATAATAATAATAATAATAATAATAATAATAATAATAATAATAATAATAATAATAATAATAATAACAACAACAGTAGTAGTAGTAATAATAATAATAATAATAATAATACTACTACTACTACTACTACTACTACTACTACTACTACTACTACTAAGAACAACAACAACAACAACAACAACAACAACAACAACAATAATAATAATAATTGTAGTAATAATAATAAAAAAAAATAATAATACCTGTATCGGCGACGTGTAAGCAGATCGACAGTGAAGGCGAAGTCGAATGGCTGGTCGGAGATCGGGGAAGGCGAAGGGCCGGTCAACAATCGCGGAAGGCGAAGAGGCCATCGGCGATCGCGGAATGCGAAGAGACGATCGGGGTCACCGGTTGGGTGGAAGGCGAAGGGTCGCCGGCTGGGTGGGAGGCGAAGAGTCGCCGGCTGGGTGGAAGGCGACGGATCACCGGAAGTGTGGCGAACTGTCACCCAACTGAAGTGGATTGACGCCCGAACTGTCACGAACTGAAGAGGATCGGCGACGGCGGCTTCCGATGCGGTTTGGGTATTTGGGTTTTTTTGAGTTAGCTCTTGTTTTTTTTTTTTTTTTTTTTTGGATCGAATGGCTTTTGTTTTTTGGACTGAAATGGCTCTTACAATCATATATGTATATATATATGCCCTTTAGCGACGATTTCATTCCGTCGCTAATGGGATGATTTCGTCGCAAAAGGATATAATTTATCTTAAAAAAAAAAATCCTTATATGACCTGTCCCAGCGCTTTTGGAAGCGTTGGGACACGTCTATTTTCGTTTTTCTCCTTCTGAAATGGAAAAAGACCTGTCCCGGCGCTTTTGGAAGCGCCGGGATAGGAGGGGGACCCTATCCCGGCGCTTTCAAAAGCGCCGGGACAGGTCTTTTTTTTTAAAGGAATGGAGTGACCTATCCCAGCGCTTTTTGAAGCGCTGGGATAGGGCACTCCATTCCGTTATAAAAAAAAGACCTGTCCCGGCGCTTTTGGGCTTCCTATACCAGCGTTTTTGAAAAACGCCAGCATAGGTCCTGCCCATACCAGCGTTTTCAAAAAGGGCTGGGACATGCGTATCTATTACAGCATTTTTTAAAAGCGCTGGGAAAAAAACGCTGGGACAGGCCAAATTTTTTGTAGTGTAGAGAGAGAGATTCCAGCTAGCGCGGCAAGGTCATTATGGTGCCAATGTATTCCCATGGATATAATATAAGTGGTGAGCAGTGAGGGACATTTCAAGTAGTATGTGTAGTGTGGAATAGTGTTTAGTGGGGTTGCTAGAATCTTCTGCTGGGGCAGAGGAGTGTTTAGGAATAGAGATATATGGAGTGTTTTAGGCTAAGAGCTGGGGAAACTTATTTTCTAGACTTGAAACTTAGTTCTCAGTGACTTTTTCCATACGTAGGAAAGGCTTAGACAAAATGGTAGAGAGGGAGTTTTCTTTTGTAAGTATCTTAATGTCTTCCTCCTTGTTTCCCCTTTGAAGCGTTAATGGAGAGTTCCTTTTATAGCTAGATTCTCAGGGGGTGATTAGCAAATAATCTTTGCCAAATCTTTCTAACTTTTCAGAAAATCCATTGGTGGATCATTTCCAAGATTCTTGCTCATGGTGGTAAGAAGGTTGTTGCTGTTTTAGGTAAGATTAGCTGGGTTTCTGCTTCAGCATTGAATGTTGATCAGAATTGGCTGATGGGATTTAGCATATAGATTAGGCTAATGACCTTGGTTATGCTGCTGCTAGACTCAGAGTTCCATAGGGCAGGTTGCATCACCCCAAGCCAGGTGTCAACTGCGGAGCCCTTGCTGGAAATCTCTGCTGGAATCCCCTTGGTGCCCTCCAATCCACATTTCCTTAAGTTTCCCCATTTGGGGTTCATGTGCTTGGTCCATGAACCAAAAAATATGCATTTTTGGTATGAAAAGGAACCGGTTTCAGCTTGCTTTGTGAGCTCCAAGGGTCTGATTCCTGGCTGCCTGATGACCCTTGCTTAGTTACGTTGAAGGAGAAAGAAAAGACAGCCAGGAAAGCTGGCTGCAGGACTTCAGCTGTCAGTCACATCAAGGCCAGCTTTTTGTCATGTCCTGTGTGATGTAATTTCAGCTTGTAGAGGACGTTTCCTCCCTAGATGGACACGTGTCTCTTTTTCTTTTAATCTGATTGGACAAGTCAGGAGCTGGTGATGGTGGGTTCCAGCTGTCAAAGTTGTGCTGTGTCTTGGTTGAATTGCTCACGTCATCACCAGCTGCTGGGCTGTGCACACGTGATGGGCTTGCTTGGCTGGTGTATGAATTTAAGCTCCTTTGGGTTTAGTTAATCCTACAAAATGAAGACTTTTGCCATGGATGATATACATGGGCTTAAGTGAATTTTGCCAAATTATTATTTGGGCTTTAGAAAATATTGCCAAATTATTATTTGGGCTTTAGAAAATTATGCCAAACTAATATTTGGGCTTTAGAAAACATTGCCAAATTATTATTTGGACTTAAGTGAATATTGCCAAATTATTATTTGGGCTTTGGCAAATATTTTGAGATCTTGTAAAAATGTTGCCATGTAGCAACGGACTTTTAGAGATGCCGTGTAGCAACGGGCTTTGGAAGGTGCCGTGTAGCAACGGGCTTTAGATAGGTCCCGTATAGTAACGGGCTTTTAAGGTGCCGTGTAGCAACGGGCTTTAGATAGGTGCCGTGTGGCAACGGGCTTTAGATAGGTACCGTGTAGCAACGGGCTTTGGAAGGTGCCGTGTAGCAACGGGTTTTGGAAGGTGCCGTGTA
Organism: Lithocarpus polystachyus; assembly: GCA_033629205.1. Classification (NCBI taxonomy): domain Eukaryota; kingdom Viridiplantae; phylum Streptophyta; class Magnoliopsida; order Fagales; family Fagaceae; genus Lithocarpus; species Lithocarpus polystachyus. Next base: position 56,656,298 of record CM066170.1, on the reverse strand, counting down.
ACAACGGGCTTTAGATAGGTGCCGTGTAGCAACGGGCTTTAGAAGGTGCCGTGTAGCAACGGGCTTTTAGATAGGTGCCGTGTAGCAACGGGCTTTTAAGGATTTTTGGGTTTTTTGTTGTGGAGATAGTGTAATTTTGTGGCCCAATATTGGTAGCAATATGATAGGTATTTTTTGTGGATAATATGTGGATAACATGTATGAGAGGGCCCAAATTAATTTATGGGGCTTATATAGGGATATTTGTGAAAGCCCAATTATATGGAGAACATTTGGGTAATATATATATGGGAAATATTTATGTGAGCTAGAAATAATTCATAGGCTTGTGTGGGAATTTTTGTGAGTGGACCAAAAAAATTAGGGCTTGAAAATTTGTACCTCAACATTTAGCCCCCCGAGTCACGTGTGAGCAGTTGCTATTTGGTCACACGTGCGAGTTTTAAATTCTTGGTGGCAGTTATGAATAGTGGGCTTCTGCAACTTCCCACGTTCAACACTTTCCTAAGTTCAGTTTTTAGTGGGTCTTCAATTATCCTCAGGTTCTTTGCATTAAATGCTGGCTCTTCTCCCAGGTCTTTTCATTTATTCTTTTCACGTTTTCCACTAAAAGGCTGGCCTTGGCTGTTTTCCCCTCTTATTATTTTTGCTTTGATATAGGATCAGAGAAAGAAGAGAAAAAAAGAGCACATTTTCTTCTCCCTCCTTCTATTTTCGGCCAAGGGTGAGAGAATACCAGTGATTTTGATCAAGGCAGAGTGAGTGTCTGATGTATTCGGCAGAACAGAGAGAAAAATAAGGTTTCCCCTCTTTCTTTTTCCTTGCCACGGCCCAAGAGTGAGAGAAATAGGGAGTGGCGGCCAGGGTTTGGGTTTTTCTCCTTCTTTCCTTGTTAATTTTGGACAAGTAAGAACAAAACCCAGAATTTCTCTCTCTTCCTGGTGTGGCCGTGGGTGTTCTTGCTCCTCTTCTTACTCTTAGGAAAACCATATTTCTGCTGCTGCTGTGAGTCATGGCTGGGGAAGGGGAACCACTGGGTTCTGCTGATGCTGGCACTGTTGAGGTGACTGTGCCAGAAAGTGAGACTACGGCTGGGGGAGTGGCTGAGGCAGCTGCTGGGGATAGTGACGTAGAGGTTAGACATGGGGAATCCTTGCTGCCACTGTAGGACCCCTAGTATTCTTCATCCTCTTTGTTCCCAGCAGTTGGGGCTCCTGAGGTTAGCCCTCCCGGGGTGCCAAAAAAATGGATTTTGAAAGGTGAAGCCCCCAGCCCTGAGGCATCATGGGTCCCAGCTGCTACTGGCATACTTGACCTGCGGTTTCAACGGAAAGAGTTCTTGCCAGCCCCTATTCAGTTTTTGTGTCCCTGCGGCACGACTGTTGGTTGGTCAGATTGGGTGGAACAAGAGGTTGTTGATGAGAGCTTTTGTCGAGTTTTGAAGGATGCCAAAATTTTCGAAGTTGTGGTCTTATCTCGCGGCTGGAATATGTATAGAGACGTGAGAGCGCTCCATTTCCTGGTACGCCATTGGAATGTTGATACACATACTTTCTTTTTCCCTTGGGGTGAAACCACAGTCACCCTTGATGATGTGGAAAGAATCTGCTTGCTGCCCAGTATGGGGGAAGTGAACCCGTTGGAGTTAGGACTGTCTCATGTAGAATCTGTGATTGCCGGGAAGTTGTTGGAAACTTTTGGAGGTGCCTCTGCGTCTTGGGGGGGTAACAGAGCCCGATTTTCTTTCTGGATTTCTGAGTTCAGGGAGTCCAGGGATGTTGATTTGAGAAGAGCCGCATTCTTAGCCTTGTGGATGAGTAAGTGCGTATTTAATTCTTCCCCAGTTCAGTTCATGAAGCCTTTTACTTTCCCTTTAGCTGTAGTATTGTGCAGAGGTGTGTCATTACCCTTAGGTACTTTGTGTCTAGGTACTCTTTATTCTGAGCTTGACAGATTGTGTAGCAATGAGCTTGAGGGGTCGCCGTACCATATTATTGAGTCGAGCATTAACATAGTGTTGTTACAGATTTTTATATGGGAGCATTCGAAGGATTATATTGATGTGAGTAAGGATGTAAGTGAGGTAAAGGCATCCAACTGGGCGGTCGGAGCTGCTGGCCCTAATGGTGAGCTCAGATTTCTCGGTTTTGAAGATGGGCTCCCCTTGTTTATGAAATGGATGGGATTAAAAGTATGGAATCTCCCTTCCATTACTCTGTTGGATGATGGAACGCCCTTCGCATGGAAACCTTACTTTTATGTTACAGCCGGGTTCCAATGCCCAAATCCTTTTCCCAATGCTAGACCTGGGTCTCAGGAGTTTGGTTTAAATGATCACGAGAAGACTCTGAATTTCTTGCTCATTAATTCCCCTTCATTTATCCCGTACCCGAGTGGTGTTGGGTTTGGTTTGACGCAATACAACCCGCATAGAGTCTTGAGACAATTCGGGTTTGACCAGGATGTTCCGAGCATTAATACCACGCTTTGCCCTTTGAATGATGCCTTGCGACCACTGGTTCAGGATACAGTAGTAGAGTATTGGGCCGGTAGAGTAGAAAGAGTTTTGGTTCCAAGTAGGCACCGTGAGGGGTATGCCACTATGAATATGAAATTATATTGAAGGAGAGTGATGAGTACTTTTGTAGACTATGTGAGCAGTCGGGAGGTTGAGGAAGTGGCGATTAATCCTCCTCTGAAAGAACTTTCTTCTAATACTCGGCTCATTCCAAACACATGGGCAGCTTCAGCATGGGCTACTAGGCAGAATCTTGGGTTCGCCGAATGGCGAGCTGATCTCAAAGGCTGGGTGGTTCATGGAGGTGATGTTCCTATGGAATGGAGTGAGAAGAATGTCATTGCAAAAGCTCCTGAGTCTGATCTGGCCACTGTTGCACTCAAGAGACCCCGTGGTAAATCATCTTCTTCTGAAGGCAAGCCCCAAAAGGTAAGGCGAAAAAAAGCAAGTGCTGAGAAAACTAAGGCTGGCAGCTCCAAGCCCCCAGCCGTTGTCCAATCTGGTTCTAGTGGAATTTTACCCATTGAGTTCAGTGCCCCAGTTGCTGCATCTGCTAGTTCCTCCTCACCTTTAAAGCAATACAGAAGGAAGACTAGTGCTGGTAGGGTATGGATACTTGAGACTTCGGAAGAGGTATTTCTTTTAGCACCCTTACCTTCTTGTAGTCTTTCCTTTCTTTTCTTCTTTGCCTCCGTTCCATTCTTTTGACGTTAACTATATTTTCTTTGGCTGTAACAGTCTGGTGAGTGTGAAGAAATGCTATCAGAGGGGCATGACCTTCAGGGCGCAGTTGCTGACTTTGGTAAACTACTGTTCCTCGCCTCGGTTTCTTCTCGCATTTACCCCGCTGACGACGTCTGTTCTTTAGGTCCAGCTGATGAAGACGTAGAGATGGCTGGTGAAAGTCCTACTGTTGCTGTTTCTGCTGGAGAAGTTGCTGGTGGCGTGTCCAACCAAGGGCGTGTTATTTATCTAACTGTTCATGATGTCAATCCTAGCAAAAACCCTTCAAGTATGATGTCTTTGAGTTGCTCATGCAAATAATAAAGCTAGCCCCTTATTTGGTAATACATGACTGCGTGAATGTTTTTCTGCTATAACCATGCCTCTTTTCTTTTGCAGAGCCGCGGGCTGAGTCTTTTGGTGGTGCCATCAAAGAAATCGACATTGAAGAATTTCTAGAGAAATTTGCCGAAGATGAAGAGAATGAAAAAGTGGCAACTGACTTTTACCCCCTTTCGAATGATACTGTCATGTTCCAGCGATCAGGAAGGCCAGCCACTGCTGGCAGCAATCATAAAGAGACACCCACACTTCTTGGCCGGGGGTAGGCTAGGTGCTACACTAAGGAAATCAGGTCTTGAATTGCTTGTTGTGGTGTTTTTGGATATGCAGCGTACAAAGCTTGAAAGTTCAAACTTGAGGAAATTGCTTGAGTGGAAAAATGCTCTTAAGGACTTGCAGTTCATGAAATTTGGAGTCCAATTCATTCTTGACAAGATTCGGGGTACAGCCGAGGCTTGTATTGTTAGAGATAATGAGTTCACAGTAAAAATGGCTGATCTGGAGAAAGAAATTGCAGCAAAGAGAGCTGAGCTTTCATTTCTGTTGAGTCAGAGAGATGAGATGATGTGGTCTCCGTCAGTTGGAGGTGCTTCTTCCTCATCGGAAACCTTTGGCGATGGCTTATTTGACTAGCTTTTTTTTTTTTTTTTTTTTTTTTTTATCATTATTAGTAGCTTGGTGTTTTAGGCAGTTTGTTTTTGAATTATGATGTAATGAAACATATTGCGTGATTTGGATTTGTTAAAGTATGTAGGCTGTGTTTTGCGCAGAGGTGCACCAGCCATATGAACATTATGTAGTAGTTTGTTTTCCCCCAGTTGTACTAGCTGTGTTTTTGTTTATGCACAAGTACATGGATTTAATTTATGAAAAGTACTTTATTTATCAAAGAATAGTATATTCAGGCTAAAATATAGTCATGGGAATCATTTAATTTTGAAAATACTTATGACTATTGTGGTTCAAGATACCCAGCTGTTAGGGCGGTGACTTTAGTCACAGTTCTGAATATGCATATTTCTGAATGAAAAGTAGTATTCAAGTACTTGTAAGTATAAGAAGATCACATTTGAGGCAAAAGGTGGTGCTTAGTTTTTTTTTTTTTTATTCCCATGATAGTGGTTTAAAACCATACAAAAGAGAGTTACTTGGTACATACTTGGAAGTTGAACTAAGCGTAGTACAACTTAAGCCATTTGCCATTGATAGGTTCTGTGAGGCTTTCACCTTTGGCTGTAGCTAGACGATAATAACCGCTGTCATTGGCTTCCCTTATGAGATAGGGCCCCTCCCAACTTGGAGCAAATTTAGAAGGCGCTGAGAGGTTCCTCTTGACATGATCCGCTACCTTCAAAACCATTTGCCCTTTGACAAAAACCCTGGATTTTGTGGCTTTGTTATAAGCATTGGCCATCTGTTACTGGTACCGCTGGGTGCGGTTATAGACAAGATTTCGCGTCTCTTCCAAGGTTTCAAGGTCTGTAGTTCTGATTTCTGCACAAGTGACAGCATCTATGTCTGTTTCTTGCCCATGAACAACTCTTGGAGTGGGAACCAATAGCTCAACTGGAGATATGGCCTCGGTACCATACACAAGAGAGAATGGTGATAGTCCGGTGGCTGTTTTGCTTGAACTTCGATATGCCCATAGAGTTTTTGGTAGGTGTTCTATCCAACCACCCTCATATTCGTGTACCATCTTGCTGAGAATTCTTAATAGCACCTGGTTGGTGGCTTCCGCTTGGCCATTACCTTGTGGATAATAAGGAGTAGACTTGCAGTGTTTGATGCAACGATGGTCAAGCAATTTCTGAACTTCTTTATTGACAAAAGGAGTGCCGTTATCAGTAACAATCTTGTGAGGAATGCCAAATCTGTAGATTATACGCTCCCGGATGAAATTTGCAACAACTGGGCCTGTAGCTTTCTTTAGGGAGATGGCTTCAACCCACTTCGTGAAGTATTCGGTGGCCACTAGTATCCAAATATGACCCTTAGATGGTGGATTGATTGGACCTATTAGGTCAAGCCCCCAAGTGTGGAATGGCCAAGGAGTCATCATATTTTGGAGGTTGGTGGGGTGAGTGTGTATGAGGTTCCCATGGACTTGGCAGGTATGGCATGTCTTCACACATTCAGCTGCATCTTGTTTCATGGTGGGCCAGAAATACCCAAGGTTGAGTAGTTGTTGGAGAAGTCGCCTTTTGCCTTGGTGGTCACCGCACTCCCCCGCATGTACCTCTTGCATAACCAATTGTGCTTCGGGGGCCCCTAGGCATCTCAAAGGCTCCCCATTGAATCCCTTCTTGAAAAGAATGCCTCCTTCCATAAAATAATGGGCAGCCAATTTCTTCAAACGGTAGGCTTCCTCGCGATTGCCGGGTAAGATGCCTTCTACGAGGTACTCGAGAAAGGGTATACGCCAGTCGCTGGTAGTAAGGACCGCACATGATTCCACCCGATCAAAAGCATTTTGGCAATTAATGCATTGTTCTTGGACAGTAGCAGCTTGCTTGCCCATTTCTAGCTAGTAATAGCCCAGCCGCTGAAGGCGTCTGTAAAGACTGACAAAACTGCTGGGGCCACAAGATTTTTCATGCACTTCTTTTAATCGCTTAGTGGACTCACCAGGGCTCAAGCATCTAGCTAGAACTCCTCCAGGAAGTTTTCTGTACAGCTCCCCTGCCATTAGGGTATAATCTTTGAGTGCCTTCAAGTGATCCTTCTCAACCGGTGATAATAGTGCTTCTTTGATAGGAGACCGCCAATCTGTCTGACCCAGCGGTTGGTCATAGAATTCTTCTTTCAAGGTCTACACAAATGGAGTAGGCCTTTTTATGATAGAGACATCTGTAGTTGCACCCTCAAATCTGATTTTTGATCCCAATGTAGCTAAAGCATTGACGAAGCAATTATCGGACCTTAGGGAGTGTTCAATATTGAATTCCTCAAAAGCATCCTCCAACCTTTGAGCCATAGCTCTATATGGAGCTAACGATGGTTCCTTGAGGCAAAATCCCTTTTAGCTTGACAAAAAACCAGATTTGAATCTCCAATTACCCGAAGATGTTTGATACCCATTTCACGAGCCACCGCTAGGCCCGTAAGATATGCTTCATATTCAGCTATATTGTTAGTGCATGGAAAATCAAGCTTGAATGACATGCCCACTATTTCTCCAGTATTTTTGGTTAGGACTATCCCAGCCCCCCCTTCAAAAGTGGTAGAAGATCCATCAAAATGTAAAGTCCAAACAGCCTCAGCTTTTTCCATCAGTGCCACAGCTGGTAGCTCCCTAGGTACATCAGTAGTAATGTCCCAGCCGTCCTCACCAGGGAAGTTTGATAATAAATCAGCGATGGCCTGACCTTTTACAGCCGTGGGGGTAATTGCTATGATCTCATACTCATATAATTGCAAGAGCCATTGTGCTAGCCTTCCAGAAAGAACCGGTCGCCTCAAAAGTGAGTGGATTGGATGAGATTTTGATAAGAGTTGTATCGTGTGAGCTAGTAGATAATGACGTAGCCGCTGGGCAGCATATATTAGAGCAAGACAAGCCCTTTCAGCCCTTGGATAACGAGTTTCGGCCTCCTTTAATTTTCTGCTAACATAATAGACTGGTTGCTCAACCCCTTCTCGATCATCTTGGGCTATGAGTGCCCCTATTGCCTCTCTGTTGGTAGCCAAATACAGCTTGAGTGGCTTCCCTGGTATGGGTGCACATACGGTTGGCAATCTAGTCATGAGTTGCTGCAGCTGAAGGAATGCCTGTTGGCACTTGGAATCCTAGCGGAAGGGTTTTCTTTTTTTTAGTAGTGGTGTAAAGACAGCTGTGAGGGCAGCGAGACCCGGAATGAAATGCTGGATGTATGAGAGCTTACCAAGGAAACTTTTAAGCTGAGTGAGTGTTGCGGGGAGCTTCATTGTAGTAATGGCTTGCACCTTGCTAGGATCCACATCTATGCCTCTTTGATGAACAAGAAACCCCAGAAATTTCCCAGCTGTAACTCCAAAAGCACATTTAAGTGGATTCATACGAAGCTTGTAGAGCTGACACCTCTCAAAGACTTTCCGTAAGACAGCAAGATGATCCTCCCTTGTTTTAGACTTTACAATAATGTCATCTACATAGTCCTCAATCTCCTTGTGCATCATGTCATGAAAGATTGCGGTCATGGCCCTTTGATATGTGGCTCCTGCATTTTTAAGACCAAAGGGCATGACGGTGTAGTAAAAGTTGCCAATAGGAGTTTGGAAGGCTGTTTTGGCTGCATCTTTAGGTGACATTTTGATCTGATTATAACCGCTGAAGCCATCCATAAAGGAGAACATAGCATGCCCAGCAGCTGAATCAATGAGCATATCCATGTTTGGAAGTGGAAACTCATCTTTGGGGCATACTTTATTAAGATTTCGGAAGTCAATGCAGCATCGTATTTGCCCATTCTTTTTCTTGATCGATACAATGTTTGAAAGCCACTTTGGGTGCATGATAGGCTTGATGAACCCAGCTGTGAGGAGCTTCTGTACTTCTTGGATAATTTGAGCTTCGACATTAGGATGGAAAGTCCGCATGGGCTGCGCTACTGGCTTTGCCCCTGGTTCCACGTTAAGAGCGTGTGCTACTAGGTTAGGATCCAAACCGGGCATCTCATGGTACTCCCAAGCAAAGACATCAATGTACTCCTTTAATAGTGAAATGAGTTGAGCCTTTTCCAGTAGTGGCAAATTGGCATTAACTGAGGTTGGTCACTGGATACTAGGATCATTACTGAGATTAACAGTCTCCAGCTCCACATCTGGTGAAAAGTTAGTTACCGTTGGGGGTTCTTCAGATGGTTCTGCCAGACTGCTGGGCAGATTTTCTTCTTCCGCTGGGGGTTCTGCATCTTGCATATAACAGCACGTTGGTGTGGTGCTTGCTTCATTCAGTCCGGGACCCTTCTGTTTAAGACAGCTAAGCCCCGCGTACCGTCATAAACGATACCCCAAACGGCCATCCTGCAGTTGGACTTGTATGCATCGTGGCTGCAAGATATTGCTGGGGGTTTCATCACGCTCTCTTTTCCTTTTCCTTTGATCAAGGAAAGAGCTCATGTCTATGTCTGGATTATTCTTGATGTCTTGCCAGCTGGGTAATGGAATCCCAACAGATTTTGATGTAGAATCTTCCCCGCTTGGGGTGAGCTCATCATAGAAAGTAGCCTCAAAGTAGTGTGCTTCAGATAGATCAAATGGTGTAGGATTAGCTAGGATACGTATGGGCTTACCATTAAATCTTCCCTTGACACATTGGTGGTAAGTAGAAGGCACAAGCTTATGTTTGTGGAGCCATGGCCTTCCAAGTAGAGCATGGTAAGAAACGGGTGAGTCAATAACATGAAATCTGGTGAGAGCAACAATGGGCCCTGCTTTAAGAACTAGTTGTATACTCCCAATAATGCATTCATGAATTCCAGCAAAACCAAAAACTTCAATAGGAGCCCCAGCAATTCTGCTGAGTGGGATCCCAGCTGCTTTGATCGTGCTAGTTGGAATAAGATTAAGTGATGCGCCAGTGTCGACTAGTGCCCTTCTTATATGAACATTATTAATCAGAGCGGCAATATATAATGGTTTACTATGATCAGGGTGTTGTACCTCCATATCCTCGTCGGTGAAGGTGATGGCATTGGTAGTTTCTAGGAAGGCACGGCTGGCATGAGCATCAGCTGTGAGGCATTGTGTTCCGGAGCTGGCTGCGATGGATACAAGAGCTTCGATTGCTGCCCTCCTTGATTCTTCCTTGAGGCCCGATTGGTTGAACAAAGCTCTAAAGGTAAGGCTTCTTTGAAGAGCAGAGATAGCTGCTGGGGTTATGCTTGTACTGCTGGCAGTGCCATCTTCACCAGCCACATCATGAAAAAGCACTGCTGCTGTGGCTTTTCCTCTATGATGCTGAGGCAGTGGGTTTCGCTGGACCTCTTGCTCACGAGTGAGGTTTAGAGTGCCATCTGAAATTTTCTTATGAAATGTTTTTCGGATTGCTCTACAATCTCTAGTTCGATGACTTACATATCTATGATACCGACAATAGAAAGGCTTTCGCATATCTTCCGGAGTAGGCTCTCGGATAGGCTTAAAGGGCCTAAGTACTCCGTCAGCCATCCATTTGTCAATGACAGCATTCATTTCTTCATCGGTGCACGGAATGGGAGGATACTCTTCTTCCTCCTCCCTCTTTCGCTTCTCTCCCACTACCGGTTCATTAGTGGAGGCCGTAAGAGCTTGGGGAACACTTTTCTTTTCTGGTTTGGACTTTTCATTGGCGGAAGGCTTGACAGATTCGGCTGTTTTACGAGCTTTCTGGAGCAGCTGGGCAAACTGAATAATATCAAGATTTTCTAAATGGGCTCGGTACTCATGAGACATGTTGTCAATGCAAATTTCAACGAGCTCTTGTTCTTTGTACTGTCCATAACAGTCAAGGGCAGCATCTCTAAATCGGCGGATGAAGTCAAGGAGTCCTTCGGAGGGCTTTTGCTTGGTGTTGTGAAGAGTGAGGATGGTAACCTTTTCCTCCCCATGAAAGTACTTTAAGCAGAAACTTTCAACCATGTCATCCCATGTGGCAATAGAACCTGGCTGAAGAGTGGAATACCATGTGTAGGCACGGTCGGTAATGGATTTTGAGAACTCCCTCAAGCAAAGATCACCACCTCTAGCAAAAGGTCCCATAGAATCAAGAAATTTGTTGACATGCTCGATTGCATTTCCTTTCCTCCCATCATTAAGAGAGAATGTGGGAGTCTCATATCTCTCCGAGTATGGCTTGCTAAGTAACTCAGTTGGGTAAAGTGGCCTCCGAACAAAGTGCCTTGGTTGGCTGGGTTGGCTAATCCTTTCTCTTTCCAGCAAGGCAGTAAGATCAGATAATGTAACAAACTGAGGAAGAGAGGCATTTTGCTCACCAGATTGAGGATTCCTGGCGGCTGATCCCCTCTCCTGCTGGGTTCTAGGATCTGGGTCTGCATGTAACGGCTAGGGCGTTGGCCCTTGAGTGTCTCTCAAGACCCTTAAAGATTCAGCAAGTTCAAACTGAGCTTGTTGCATTCCTTGTAATGTCTCTAGGAGGAAAGAAAATCGGTGGTCAGAACTCTCTTGGTTAACCTTATGTTGGTCAACATGTTCTCTTTGTGCAACTGGGCTGTGATGGCTTTGTGCTGCTGGGAGACTGGTGTTTCTAGTCCCCTCTTGCCGGCTGTTCCGCAACCTAGGAGGCATGATGAACTTTTGGCTTCAGCAGGTTCCCTAGTGGAGTCGCCAAAATGTCAAGGGCAAAAAACTTTCCCCCTCGACAAATGAGATTTGAGATGGGTCGGGGCCTAACCGAAACTCGATGATGGGCCTAATGAGCGGCCCAAAGGCTATCGGTGAAGATCCAAAGAATTCACTGTGCTTTTAAGCCTTGGACCTAGATTGGAACTGACAAGAATGGCCTGTAAACGATCCCCACAGCGAACACGTTAAAATGATTAAAAAACATCTGGCAAGTCATAACCCGGCAGTAAAATGTTTCTGCAGAAAAAGACCCAGCGGTAGAATGTTTCTGCAGAAAAGCAGCCCAGCGGTGGAGAGCTTCTGCAGAAAATAGCCCAGCAATAATGCGTTTATGCAGAAATCAACTTAGTAGCAATGTATTTCTGCAGAAGTCAGCCCAGCAGTAATGTGTTTTTGCAGAAATCAACCTAGTAGCAATGTACTTCTGCAGAAGTCAGCCCTGCAGTAAAACAAGACAAAATAGGATACAAATATTTCATAAATTAAAGAAAGTCTCTATGTTTCAAATTCATCATCCATTAACTCTGGTGAAGAGTCCTCTAATAAAATAACATTAATATGAGGGAAAAATGCTATAGTGATAGTTACGTCATAGACATCAATGGTAAATGAGTAAGTAAGTATGATAGGATCCATTATAACAAATAATGAGAAAAACTTAGTGTGAGATGAGGGGGAGAGAGAGATTCCAGCTAGCGCAGCAAGGTCATTATGGTGCCAATGCATTCCCATGGATATAATATAAGTGGTGAGCAGTGAGGGACATTTCAAGTAGTATGTATAGTGTGGAATAGTGTTTAGTGGGGTTGCTGGAATCTTCTGCTGGGGCAGAGGAGTGTTTAGGAATAGAGATATATGGAGTGTTTTAGGCTAAGAGCTGGGGAAACTTAGTTTCTAGACTTGAAACTTAGTTCTCAGTGACTTTTTCCATACGTAGGAAAGGCTTAGACAGAAGGGTAGAGAGGGAGTTTTCTTTTGTAAGTATCCTAATGTCTTCCTCCTTGTTCCCCCTTTGAAGCTTTAATGGAGAGTTCCTTTTATAGCTAGATTCTCAGGGGGTGATTAGCAAATAATCTTTGCCAAATCTTTCTAACTTTTCAGAAAATCGATTGGTGGATCGTTTCCAAGATTCTTGCTCATGGTGGTAAGAAGGTTGTTACTGTTTTAGGTAAGATTAGCTGGGTTTCTACTTCAGCATTGAATTTTGATCAGAATTGGCTGATGGGATTTAGCATATAGATTAGGCTAATGACCTTGGTTATGCTGCTGCTAGACTCAGAGTTCCATAGGGCAGGTTGCATCACCCTAAGCTAGGTGTCAACTGCGGAGCCCTTGCTGGAAATCTCTGCTGGAATCCCCTTGGTGCCCTCCAATCCACATTTCCCTAAGTTTCCCTATTTGGGGTTCATGTGCTTGGTCCATGAACTAGAAAATATGCATTTTTGGTATGAAAAGGAACCGGTTTTAGCTTGCTTTGTGAGCTCCAAGGGTCTGATTCCTGGCTGCCTGATGACCCTTGCTTAGTTACATTGAAGGAGAAAGAAAAGACAGCTAGGAAAGCTGGCTGCAGGACTTCAGCTGTCAGTCACATCAAGGCTAGCTTTTTGTCATGTCCTGTGTGATGTAATTTCAGCTTGTAGAGGACGTTTCCTCCCTAGATGGACACGTGTCTCTTTTTCTTTTAATCTGATTGGACAAGTCAGGAGCTGGTGATGGTGGGTTCCAGCTGTCAAAGTTGTGCTGTGTCTTGGCTGAATTGCTCATGTCAGCACCAGCTGCTGGGCTGTGCACACGTGATGGGCTTGCTTAGCTGGTGTATGAATTTAAGCTCCTTTGGGCTTAGTTAATCCTACAAAATGAAGACTTTTGCCATGGGTGATATACATGGGCTTTCATAAATTTTGTAAGAGAAGTATTTCTTTGAGAGATGAGTGGTTACATTTCTTTATGAGTAATAATATTTGATTTTGTAAGCATGTGCAAAAATGGCATTTGGGTTTTGCCAAAATAACTTTTAGGCTTAGTAAAATATTGCCAAATTAATACTTGGGCTTTGTAAAGCTAATGTCAAAATAGTTTTTGGGCTTTAAAATAGATGCCAAATTAGTATTTGGGCTTAGTAAAATAATGCCAAATTAATATTTGGGCTTTGAGTAAATGATGCCAAATTATTATTTGGGTTTTAGAAAATGATGCCAAACTATTTATTTGGGCTTTTAGAAAATATTGCCAAATTATTATTTGGGCTTAAGTGAATTTTGCCAAATTATTATTTGGGCTTTAGAAAATATTGCCACATTATTATTTGGGCTTTAGAAAATTATGTCAAACTAATATTTGGGCTTTAGAAAACATTGCCAAATTATTATTTGGACTTAAGTGAATATTGCCAAATTATTATTTGGGCTTTAGAAAATATTGCCAAATTATTATTTGGGCTTTAGCAAATATTTTATGATCTTGTAAAAATGTTGCCGTGTAGCAACGGACTTTTAGAGATGCCGTGTAGCAACGGACTTTTAGAGATGCCGTGTAGCAACGGGTTTTGGATAGGTCCTGTGTAGCAACGGGCTTTTAAGGTGCCGTGTTGCAACGGGCTTTAGATAGGTGCTATGTAGCAACTGGCTTTGGAAGGTGCCGTGTAGCAACGGGCTTTAGATAGATACCATGTAGCAACGGGCTTTAGAAGGTGCCGTGTAGCAACGGGCTTTGGAAGGTGCCGTGTAGCAACGGGTTTTAGAAGGTGCCGTGTAGCAACGAGCTTTAGATCGGTGCCGTGTAGCAACGGGCTTTTAAGGTGCCGTGTAGCAATGGGCTTTTAGATAGGTGCTGTGTAGCAACGGGCTTTTAAGGATTTTTGGGTTTTGGTTGTGGAGATAGTGTAATTTTGTAGCCCAATATTGGTAGTAATATGATGGGTATTTTTTGTGGATAATATGTATGAGAGGGCCCAAATTAATTTATGGGGCTTATATAGGGATATTTGTGAAAGCCCAATTATATGGAGAACATTAGGGTAATATATATATGGGAAATATTTATGTGGGCTAGAAATAATTCATAGGCTTGTGTGGGAATTTTTGTGAGTGGGCCAAAGAAATTAGGGACTGAAAATTTGTACCTCAACAGTAGTTTGTTTAATTTCTGAATCTTAACACCGAAAGCCTCTTGATAGTTTCCTAGTTAGATTACTGCTAACAATTGATATGGTTGGACTTAATTGTTTTGGACTTTGAACCACAATATGTTTCCTAGCATTATTCTAAAAAAGAAAAGAAAAAGAAAATAATAATAATAATAATAATTGGTTGAATGCTAACTTGTGCTGCAGCGACTGTATAATGTTTGAAGAGGAAGAGGCTATATGATCAGCAAATAGAGCAGCTTGGGAATTTCCAATTGCGAATCCATGAATATTCTACATGGTATTTTTTTAATAAAAAAAGTCATATCAGCAACTTCCACCAAGACACAAAGCACATATAACTCAATTTTAATGATATCAACTGTACGGGATTGGGCCCCGGGCCCATTTAGCCTTGGGCCTTAGCCTTGTGGCACTATACAGGGTAAGGCCCCAGGCCCGTTGGGCCTGGGGCCTTGACCTTGAGATATAGCGCCTGACCTTACCCCTTTTTGGACTTATAACCTCGATTCGGACACACCGTGAGGCCCAATATGAGCCCAAAGATCGCAACAGGACCATCTTGTCTTAAACACCAGGAATGAGCACCCCCTAATCAAATTTTAACTTGGTCGGGATTGAACTTACTCGGGGATACAAGAGCTCAGCTGCCCGGTATTGCCTTGGGGAATTTCGTTGCCGAACTTCCTTTTGGGGGTAGGAACCAGTTCCAATGCCATTACCATTATTTCTAACAAAACATCCACTTATAAATGATGGAATTGGACTGCCAATCACACGAGTGAGATCAAGAAATCATAACACCTCCACTCATCTTAAGCTATAAATAAGAGAATAGAGTAAGGAGGAGGGAGTTGGCAATTCTGGAGAGAAAACGGAGATAAAAGAGTAGCTATATCAAGGGAAAATGGAACAACTCTGTAAGGGGAAGGGGGGGTTTCGTGAGAACAAGAGCGTGTAACTGGGCCTCCGATCAAAAGACCACCCATAGTAGGAAACCCAAAGCCCACAAATAAATAGATTGTGAGCCTAAGTATAGGCCAAGCCCGTTAACTGTGTGCGTACATCAACATTTGTAAAAATATTGTAAAGTAGTTTGTGCCTGTAGTATTACTCTTTGCGTGAAAGTTGTATCAAAACTTTCCTAAAATAGTTTTTTAATAATTGTTCTAAGGGCACCTGTTAACTGGACCCAAAAAAAAAAAGTTAAGGTTTATTTTCTTCACGAATCAAGATTGACTAAAGGAGATGAAGTGTGTTTTTTATGTTGATCTTTATTATGAGTGAGAGTCATTGTCTCTCTTGGTAACATTTTTTTTTTATTTTTACATTTTAGGTTAAAAAAAAATGTAGGAAAATTTTAAATTTTGATTTTCTTGTTCAGGTTGAGACTTTTCATCTACTATATGTGTATTTAGGAGATTGAAAATTATAAAATTTTCAAAAAGAGCAATATGAATGGTTACAAAAAAGAGTTCACATTCAAAAAGGGAGGATAATTTCTAAAAGTAATTTCATTCATTGGATAATATTTGGGTCTTAATTTAAATTTATACCATGTAAGACAAATAAATAATGCATTTTATTAGCGAATAGAGTCGCCCTAATTAAAATTTTGTTGCCGTGATTATGTGAGTTAAATAATATATTTTATATTTTATATTTTATTGGCTAGAAATGACCCTCTTCCACTTGAGGCCTTATTAGGCCATTGCTCAAATAGCTTAGTGGTTGGGCCGGCAGTTACAAGGGGAATTCTTTTGCTTTATTCAACAGTGTACTTCAATAATAATGGAAGATAGTGAAGGATGATTATTGTGTGTAAAGAAAAAATAATAATTAAAAAAAATATTTTAATGAAATATAGTGTAAAATATATAATCTGATATGAGATTTTTAAAAATTAACTATAAAAAAAAATTTGAGTTTTTATGCTAAAGTAGATAAAAATAAATAAATAAATTACATATGCACCGTGAATGCTCTAATAAACTCACTTTGTGATAAACAAACTACCCAAATAGTACAATGTACGGCACCGTGAGTCCGTGACCAACCGAACAATATCACTAGTCACTACGCATAAGAATTGGACTATTGGAATTTGGACTTATTTTTTTGAAAGGGGAATTATCATTTAACTATTCATAAAAATGGAGTCCTGATACATAGATTCTTCAGCAACTTGAGGCACCTCCTCAATCCAATACATGTCGTCATCTAACCCTTTAGCAAACTTAGCTAATACATGAGCTACCCGGTTCCAATCCCTTTGAACACAACTTATAGAAATCCCCCGTAGCCCACAGAGAAGACATTGAATATCAGCTATGACAGTACCAAGCGTAGAGAAATTTCTGGTTGATGAAGACACAGCTCTCATGACCGTGATATTATCTCCTTCCACTATCAGCTCCTGGAAGCCCGTATCAACAGCAAATTCCATTGCCTTTCTGCACGCCATTGTCTCAGCTTCCTCACTACATGACACCGGTGGTCCTTTAGTAGCCATTGCAGCCATTACCTCGCCTTGGTTGTTCCGTATCACAGCACCGAAACCAGAGCTTTTCTGTGCCGCAAAGATTGCCGCATCAAAGTTCAATTTGAACCATAACTGATTAGGTGGACACCACACACTTACAATAGCTTGCGGTATTGAAACCACTAGGCGTAGTTGAGCTTTTCGGAACTCCTCCAAAAATTCTGCAGCTCGTTTGTTTAAACAACCAGTGTCCTTGAGCTTACCTCCATGCAAAACAGAGTTTCTTTGATTCCAAATGAGCCAAGCTTGCACCAAAAACAGCTCCATTTCTTCATTGTCCAATCTGTCAAGTAGATATTGAAATAACTGAATCATGTCAGGATGGCTAAGGGTGCACTTCTGAATTCTGATCCGACACTCAGTCCATATGTCTTGGGCAGCCGGACATTCCCAAAGCACATGAAGTTCGTCCTCTGGAAACCTAGTGCAAATTGGACAAAAATTTTCACGGATAATTTTCTTCTTTACTAAATTAACCCGTGTAGGCAATATCCCATGCAACACTCTCCACCCAAAAATCTTTATCTTATTTGGTACTCTCATTTTCCACAAAGCTTGCCATACCTGTTGCATAACACCTCCATTAGAGCATTCAGCCCACCCTTCATTCTTAAGAACCTCACGTGCCACATGATACCCGGACTTGACAGAATAACCACCATTCCTAGTGTGCAACCAAAATATGGAATCATCAACCCTTCTTCGGAGTATATATTGGATGAGTTTTTTTTTTTTTTTTTTATGAACTGAAAATATTATTCCAACTGACAAACAGGAAACTACAGAGCAGCAAAAGAAAAAGCTTCCTCCCTTTAAACTATTAGACAAACAGTGGGGCAATTACAAAAATCAAAAGAGTCAACAAACTTGGGGGGTGTTTGGTAAGTATTTTTAAACAACAATTTTCAGTTTTTAAACAGCATTTCACGTATTTTCACACACTTTTTCACCCACACGTATTTCAAAAAACAATAAACAACAATTTTCAAACTACTTCACCAAACACCCCCTTGGTCTTAAAGGACCATTTTGCTAAGATATGGGCTGCTCTATGGCCTCTTTTGGAATGATAGATTAATTTGTTTGGATTTGCTTATTCTGTTAAAATTAAAAATTTATTATTAAAAATATTATAAATAAAAATAAAAATTAGTTAAAATAGTACCATAAAATTTATGAAGAATATCATCACAGTATAATAAAATTTAAAAATAATAACAATAATAAATTAAATAATAAAATATATTGGCTAAACGAACACTTAAATATCAATCCGAATGCTCTTAGATTTGGCTTTGAAGAAGTCTATCGCTACAGTAGGATGCAAAGCAATAAGAAAAACAAGTGGGTCAAGTTATACTAAAAAACGAAACAAACGTCAACCCAGAGGTTTTGGCTATTCAAATTATTTATTTATTTATTTACTTTTGTTCTCTGTCAAGGACCACACAACAGGACAACATTGAAATTTGTATTCGTTCCCTCTCATGGTGGACAGCTGGAATCTACAGGCTATAGCAATGCAAATAGGAAAGTATCAAAGTGGGGCCAAGATGTGAGCTGGCCGGCCCTGCTTTACATGTGAGTGCTGTGAAGATTTGAATGCCTGTAACTTCCGACAAATGTCTACACCCTACAGTGATGTTATTGATGGACGCTTGGGGACAGCTGGTCATAAAAACAAATTAATGGTGGGTGGATTCACATCCCGTGCAATACCTAGGGTATTGCACAGTGTGCAATACCTCACATCCCAGCCATTCATTTAATCCAATGGCTCCTTATTTTGACACCTCACCAAATAGCAAAAAGACTACTTTACCCTTAAAATATTTCTAAGCCCGCCCACAGATTTCAGCCCGCCCAATGTTTTTGGTAAAAGTCTGAGTAACCCAAACAGAAAATCAAATTTTTCTCTCTCTCCCCTGCGCTGCTGCCGTCTCTGTCTCTCCTTCAACCGGATTCACATCCTCTCCTTCAATCCATTGTCACAGCAGCCCCAGCTCATACCCAAACACTGAAACTTAGCATTTTAAACCAAACCCCCAAACACTCACACTCCCTCTTTCTCGTGTGTGAAGCTGTCCCCACTCTCATGGAGTGAAGGTTTCTCTGAAGCCAAACACCTTTGTGATAGTCACCGCGGGTCCATCCCCAACACAGAAGAAGATCGAGCAAGACAAGAACAGAACACAGAAAGAAAGAAGTCAGAAGAACAACCTCAAACTCCTTTGCTTCTTTCCACCATGCACGCTTCAATCTTGATCTAGGACTCGCCCTTTCCACTCGGTGAGTTCATCAACTCAGATACCAGTTCATCAACTCGCCCTTTATTCTTTTCCTTAATGAGCTGACTTTCTAATCTTGCCCAAGATATGTATTAGTTATTTCTTGGGATAATTACAGTAAACCCACCTGTGCTATGGCCCGTTTTCACTTTGCCTACCCGTGGTTTAAAACTTTACACTTTGCCCACCTGAACTTCAATCCGTTACCCATCCGTTACCCACCTCGCCCCCTGACGTTAGAAAAACACCCTTTTCTTAAAATCAGAACATAACACCGATCAAAAACCACGAACCAGAAGTTCTTTTTCTCACGAGCCCTAGAAACACGAAAATCTCCTAGAGAAACCCCATTCTGCATCTGATATTGAACTAGCGCTGCAAGTATAAACCTAGACGAGCAACGAATTGGTCGAGGGACTCAAATCCTGGTAAGAAATCAGTCACTGTTTGAGTTTTTAGTTTGGGCTTGTGGTTGTTTTATAGTTTTTTGAGTAATCTTTTATTTTTGGTAGAGGTTTTTTGAGTAATCAGTTAATGGTAATTTTGTTGATGTAATGTTACCTGTTGTTTGGATTTGTGTTTGTTTATGGGCATTTTGTCTGTCGTGGTCATTGTGTCTCACAGTGGTCCCAAATTTCTATTTTAGTGTTTGCCATGTGTGTGTTGGATGTATGGGCATTTTTGAGTAATCAGTCAATGGTTTAAATTTTAGTGTTTGCCATGTGTGTGTTGCATCCCAGAAGCAAAGCAAAAAAAGTGGTCCCTCTGATGTGTGTGTTGCATCCCAAAAGCAAAACAGAAACATGTTTGTGTTGGTAATGTTTACAATTCCTTAATTGTTAATTGTGTACGTGTCAAATGCTAATTAGTTATTGCAGATGGCTGATGAGGAAGTGAAATTGGAGGTACATTATGGGGGTACTTTTCTGTGGAACCCTAGGTTAGAATACTTTGGTGGGAAAGTTGACATAGTGTGTAGGGATATTGATAGGCTTAGTTATTTTGAAATAAAAGGTATATGTGAGGAATTGGGGATTGATGAACCGTGTAGGGTTCATTATTTAGGTCCTGGGGGCAACTTCGAGGAAGACTTGAGGCTCATAGAAGATGATAAAGATGTGGTGCCTATGTGCAAGCTTAACGTGGGAGGGTCAAGAGACACCATCATACTGTATGTGGAGAGTGGTCATACTCCACTTGCAGTTGAAGTCCTTGATGGTGCAGGGGTTGGTGCAGGGGGTGGTGCAGGAGCTGCTACAGGGGGTGGTGCAGGAGCTGCTACAGGGGATGATGCTAGTGTAGGGATAGAGGAGGAGTTTGATTGGTTGAATGAAGGTTTGGAAGGAGAAGACTTTGCTGATGACATTTTTGGTGAGTCTTCTCCACCGCACAATGTTCCATTTCCAACCACTGATACACCTCAACCAACCACTGATACACCTCAACCAAACACTAATACACCTCAGCCAAACACTAATACACCTCAGCCAAACACAGATACACCTGGCCCAAGCAATGTTCCTCCAAACATAGATTTAGATGAAGGGTGGGCTGAACCAGCTTTAGAGGATGATATTGCAAGTGTGGATGGTTCTGATGATGAGCAGGGGCCTAGAAATCTAGAATTCAATGAGAGGACTGATATGGAAAATGTTAGGTTGGTGGTAGGGATGAAGTTTCCAAACTCCAAGGTGTTTAGGCAGGCTTTGAGGGAGTATGTGATTCAGCATCACATTGATATCAAGTGGAAGTTGAATGAGAAGAAGAAGATTTCTGTACATTGCAAGAACAATTGTGGATGGAGGTGTTATGCATCAATGGTGAGTGAAGAGGGCACATTTGAGATCAAGACACTTAAGCCTGAATGTACCTGCCCCCTGACATTTCGAAATGGGCAAGTTACATCAGCCTATGTGGCAAAGAAGTATTTAGAGGATTTTGGTAAGAATCCTAATTGGGAGGTCTCAGGTGTTAAGCACCATGTGATGCAGCATATTTCAGTGGATTTAAGTATTAGTCAGGTGTATAGATCAAGGAAGGCAGCTAGGGGTTTGATTACTGGGAATGAAGAGGCTCAGTATGGCCTACTTAGAGATTATGCAGAAATGATAAGGAGGACAGATGTAGGAAGCAAGGTGATTCTACAAACAGAGATGGAAAATGAGAATGCAGAACCCAAGTTTAAAAGGATGTACATTAGGTATAATGCTCAGAAAGTTGGATTTCTAGGTGGTTGTAGACCCTTTGTTGGGCTGGATGGCTGCCACTTGAAGGGTAGGTTTGGTGGGCAATTATTGTCTGCCACTGCCAAGGATGGCAATGACAATATATTCCCAGTGGCAATGGCTGTGGTTGAGCAAGAGAACAAGGACAGCTGGACCTGGTTCTTGGAGCAGTTTGCAGATGACATTGGCAGGCCAGAGGAGCTCAATCTGGTATTCATTAGTGACAGGCAGAATGTATTATCATCTAGCTCATGTTCATGATTTCAATACTTGCTTACTTGCATAGTTGCTTACTTGAATGCTTACATGATTGCAGGGCCTTCTACCTGCAATGGAGACTCTATTCCCAACTGTGGAGCACAGGTATTGTGTGAAGCACATATACAACAACTTCAAGGTTAACCACAAGGGCATGGAGTTAAAGAGTGTGTTGTGGAGGTGTGCTGGCACAACATCAGTAAGGGAATTTGAGAGGGGGATGGAGCATCTTAAGAGTTTGGATGAAGAAGCTTGGAAGTACCTTGCTGATATAGAGCCTGCACAGTGGACCAGATCCCACTTTTCTCCAAGTGCTTTGACAAATTGTCTGGCAAACAATCTGAGTGAGAGTTTCAACTCTATGATTCTGAAGGCTAGAGACAAGCCAATCTTATCAATGCTGGAGTGGATCAGGGTTAGGCTTATGAGTAGACTGTATGTGAAGAAGATTGGCATAGAAAAGTATGGTGGCAGGTTGTGTCCAAGCATACAGGGCAAGTTGGAGAAGTTAAAATTAGAGTGTAAGAGCTTCTGTGCAATGTCATCTGGGAGGTTTGTGTATGAGGTTGCCAGTGAGAGGGAAAGGCATGTGGTGGACTTGGTAGGGAGGACATGCAGCTGTAGAGCATGGGACTTGACAGGAATCCCCTGCAAGCGTGGAGTTGCAGCAATTTTTGTGAATCGTGAGATGCCAGAAGACTACACCCATCCATGCTACTACAAGGATGCTTATGTGGAGACATACAAGACACCTATACCTCCCATGCCTGGCCAGTCTGAGTGGGTGTCAAGTGGCCAACCCAAGCCTGTTGCACCTATTATCTATAAGCCACCGGGCAGGCCACCCATGAAGAGGAAGAGAGATGCTGATGAGCCAAGGAACCCTTATAAGGTGTCTAGAGCAAACAAGCCAGTGAGGTGTGGAAGGTGTCAACAGGAAGGGCACAATGCAAGGGGATGCAAGGCCAATGTTACTGGTGAGACACCATGGGAGAGGAGGAAGAGATTGCAGAAAGAACAATTTGTAAGTCTTTACAAACTTTCTTTATTAAATGCAAAATGCCAATAACTGACACTGTAAACATGATCATTTTTTGTTGTAGGGAAGTGGAAGGCCCTCTACATGCAGACAAGCCCCATCCTCATCTCAACCCCCACCAACACATCAGCCTTACACTATGGGCTCATCCTCATCCAACCAGGCAGCAGGGTCACAACCACCAGCTACACAACCACCAGCTCGACAGCCACCAGCTACACAGCCACCAGCTACACAGCCACCAGCTCAGACTCCATGGTCACAGAACCCAAGTCAGTGGTACTCTTCAGACTTCAGGTACACAGTTAGAGGAGCTCCTTGGTTTGCTTCAAGCCAGCCAGCACCACACACCCCTGCAGAAACATGGGACAGTAGACCACCTGCTACAAGATCACCTGCTGCAAGATCACCTGCTACAAGATCAACTGCTACAAGATCACCTGCTACTAGAGGAGCTGCTTTGAGAGGAAGGGGTAATGCAGCTAGGACTCAGAAATGTAGAACAAGAGGTGGAAAGGCCAACAGTGGTGGGAGAGGCAGGGGCAGGGGCAGTAAATGAAGACTATGTCAAGACACTTTGTTGCTATGTATTAGGGTTTTGTAATGTTAGGGTCATATGTATTTTGTAGACAATGGCATGGTAGAAAAAGTATGGTGGCACTTTTTTATATATGCTGTTCAATCACTTTTTGTATTTTTGTTAAGTTTTGTAAACAGGGGCAAGTGCAACTATTTTGGTTGTTGTACCAAATGCCCTATATTTACTGGTGCTTGATGAAAGACTATTCAATGCTACCTTAAATATGTATACAACTTCCCAACTTAATGGCAGGTGTTCAAAATTATTATTTTGGTTATTGCAGTTGAACATATGAGTTTGTTTATGTGTGTATGTATTGAATATAGCAGTCACTTTTGAATAGCAGGTGTATATGTTGAATAGCAGGTTTGTGTGTGTATTTGTTGTCTTTTCTTGCAAGTTGACAGATAGTTGTCATGCACTTTACACTTTAAACAATTAAACTTCCAACACAATTATCTGCACACAATGCACTTTATGCACAAACCAACACAGCTCACAGCATCCAACAAAACACCAACAGCTCACAGTTTACAAGTAGCCAATTCACTTTAAACAAAAATACCAACAACATCTAACAATCTTAACACTTTATCTTAAAAAGACTTATATTATTAACTGGCTTCAAGCCAACAGCATCTACATCTTACATAATTCTATTACAATACATTTGCAGACTAGCTTATGTTACAACCCACCAGGTAGACTCAATTTCATCATTCCAACATTCTCACTTGAGCTAAAACACGAAAACAACATAACCAAAATAAAAAAAAACCAAGACAGCATTAGTGCAATTCTGCACTTTCTCTCTTGCTCTAAAGCTCTCACTGCTATCTCCTTGGCTTGAACTGAGGAAGCTCGAAACTTTCTCTCCCTCTCAGTGGCTTTTGCTGCCCTGTCTTGAGCAATTTCTGCCATTTGGGTAGCTTCTGCTGCTACCTGGGTAGCTGCTCTTTCCCTTTCATGTGCAAGTTGCAGCTCACTTTGCAGTAAATCCATCTTCTGTTGCACGAAATGGGCAGCTTCATTCCCACGCACACAAGTGGGATTATCAATCCACTGGAAGAAAGGGCACTTGGGACCAACCTTATATTGGCTACAACCCAGAAACCTTCTCCCAAAATTATCCACTGTCAGACTTGTTCTCAGCACACAAGTCTCATATGTACACATATGCCCATTTGAACCGGAGTAAGTTCCACTCGAAGAAGACATCTCAATCTCAACTTCCTCTGAATCAAAGCTACCGTCAACAATTGAAACCCCAACCCACATAAAGCACAACTGTCGTACCTGGTGATGATCTCTCTTCAAATATTCAATGCCTCAAGACAACCCAGAGTCAGAACCTCACCCTCACATGAAAGCACGACCAGAAAAATCAAAACCTCAGCTCAAACAAGGGATTTCGTGTTTCTAGGGCTCGTGAGGAAAAGAACTTCTGGTTCGTGGTTTTTGATCGGTGTTATGTTCTGATTTTAAGAAAAGGGTGTTTTTCTAACGTTAGGGGGCGAGGTGGGTAACGGATGGGTAACGGATTGAAGTTCAGGTGGGCAAAGTGTAAAGTTTTAAACCACGGGTAGGCAAAGTGAAAACGGGCCATAGCACAGGTGGGTTTACTGTAATTATCCCTTATTTCTTATACCCAAAAGAAAATCACTATTTTTTTTTTGGCTAAATTTCCCTATCCATTGGAATATTTAGGCAAAACATAATTTGAGTTGAAAAAAGTTACTTTTTGATACCAGGGGTTATTGTAACTGTCCACCATAAACTATAGGATTATTTGTAATGTCCATCCTAGACTATAAATTTTTTTGAGCAATATATATTTAGTACCCAGATTGGAGATCAGTTTACCAGTCAAAATTAGTGTTGAATTTACCAAATTAGTGGGCTGGTGTATGTGGTAGTGTGCTCTAATGTATCAAAATTAATTTGTAATGTTCACCCAAGTGGGCCTTTACTAAATTTTGCATTTTAATACTGATATTAGATATTGGGGTGGGCATTGCAAGTTAATCTTGAATTAAGGTGTTGATATTGCAAAAATAATTGTGGGTTAGGGTGGAAATTGTAAATGAGTCAATGACCGTGTAGGTTAGTGTCAATACTCAATGGCTACATTGAACCCTTAATACCAGAATTGCTTAGCTTCCAATTAGCCCTGTAATGACCCCCTTTAAGTCTTTTAAAATTTTTAGACAATTTTAGTAATTCTGTTTATCCCACCAGTAGAGGTCTACTCATGATTGAAACCTTATTTTGTCATATACTTCAGGTAATTGAAAAATGGATAGTTGTTTCAGCGTTAATACGTTTTGCATATTTTCAATAATAACTAAATCAAAATCTTATCATTTATGACTTTATTCTCTCTCAAAGATCAATGAATACAAATCATCCTCAATAACTTTACTGATGTCTTTTACATTCTAATTTGAAGTGTCAATTGTGAATTGTCAATGTGTTTTTCATTGTTTCCTTGTCCTATATAAGTTTCTATCCTTTGGTTCTCTTCTTGAATTCTATGCTTTTAGGTCCTCATTGTATTTAAACTGTAGTGTTTTAATCTTTGCCTTTCAAGTTTGCAGTCAGAATTTAGTAATAAAAATTTATTGTCATAGGGATAGAAAATTTTGATAATTGAAAGTTTGTCTTTGTGTAGTAATGATACATGTTAATAGTTTCTTAAAAAAATTTATCTTGAAACTGCCCTTTATCAATTGGGTTATCATCTCTCATGATCATGTATTGGTTTGTTGTAATTCTTATATATGGTAAGCACAATATTTGTACACAAATTTTCAGCTTTTATTTTTTAATGAAAAACATTCATTCTTTTATATTTGTAATAGTTGATATTTTGTACATTTGTTTGTTAATTACAGGAGTATTTTTTAATTCATTGCATAGTGTGGCGAAAGAATTCTCTCAAAACATGGATGTCGATGAAGATTTGAGTCCTAGATTCATGGATGCCAATGAAGATTTAAGTCCTAGAGTTGGTATGGAATTCGATACATTAGAAGATGCATGGGAATTTTGGCTAAAATATGGAAGGCAAATGGGCTTTGATGTTAGAAAGCATTACATAAATAAAAGTAAGAAGGATGGAAAGATAACATCAAGGGGATTTGTATGTGCAAAGCAGGGCATTCGAGATCCAAAAAAAGAAGATATGATTCGCATTCGTAACCGAGATGATACAAGGACTAATTGTCCTGTAAAGCTATATGTTTCATTAGTGAGAGAAATTGGAAAGTATAAAGTGACTGATTTTATTGAAGAACATAATCACACTCTTCATCTATCAGAAACAGTTTATATGATGAGATCTCAACGGAAAATCTCAGAAGTTCATGCAGGATTGATTGAGTTAGCATCCTCTTCTGGAATCAAGCCAAAAGCAGCACATGAGTTAATGAGTAGAGAGGCCGGTGGGAGAGCTAATCTTGGATACACTGAGCTTGATCAGCAAAATTATCTTAGAACAAGACGGCAAAAAAATTTGATATATGGTCAAGCTGCATGTTTGTTAGGATACTTTCAGAAACAATTGACTACAAATCCATCCTTTCAATATGCAGTACAATTAGATAATGTTGAGCAGATTACAAACATTTTTTGGGCTGATGCTAGAATGGTTATTGATTATGCTAATTTTGGTGATGTGGTGACATTTGACACTACATATGGTACTAATAAAGAACTAAGACCTTTAGGGGTGTTTACCGGTTTCAATCACCATAGAGGGTTAACGGTTTTTGGGGCTGCTCTTTTATATGATGAAACGGCAGAATCATTTAAGTGGCTGTTTGAAAGATTCTTAGTTGCACATGCAGGTAAAAGACCTAAAACAATTTTTACCGATCAAGATCCTGCAATGGCAAAGGCATTGAGTGAGGTAATGCCTAACACTTACCATGGATTATGTACTTGGCATATAATGCAAAATGGGATAAAACATTTGGGGAATTTGATGAAAGATGGTTCTTCTTTTCTTCAAGTTTTTAAAACTTGTATGTTTGAGTTTAATGATGAAATTAAATTTGAAAAAACTTGGGAGGACATGATTGACACATATGCTATACATGATCGTAGTTGGTTGGATACTATCTACAAATTGAAAGGAAAATGGGCAAAATGTTACATGAAGAATGAATTTACATTGGGAATACGAAGTACCCAACTCAGTGAAAGCTTGAATGGAGATTTGAAAGACTACCTGAAAGCTGATTGGATGTGGCAGAATTTTTTGAACATTTTGATCGGGTGATTGAGCAAAAATGAGAAAGAGAGTTACAAGCTGAATTTAATGCAAGGCAAAAATTTCCCCAGTTGGGTTTGAAAAATTCTCCATTGTTGAAGCAAGCAGTCCAAGTGTACACACCTGTAATATTTCGAATGCTTCAAGATCAATATGACCTTGCATCAGCAGCAAGGATAAAAAATCGCCAAGAGGACTTGTTAGTGCATACATACATTATTGAGTTCATGCATAAGCCTGGTGAGTTCATAGTCTCTTATGACACTGCAGATAAGACATTTTCATGTAGTTGTAGAAAGTTTGAAATTGTTGGGATTTAATGTTGCCATGTTCTGAAAGTCTTTGACTTCCTTGATATAAAGACAATTCCTAATATGTACATTTTGAAAAGATGGACAAGAGAGGCAAAAAGTGGATGTATCTTGGACAATCGGAGAACAAATGTGGAAGAGGATGTCAACTTGAGTGTTACACAACGATATAGAAGATTATGTCCCAAGTTGGTACGACTAGCTTCTCGAGCGGCAGATAGTGAAGAGGCATTTGCTTTAATAGAGAAGATGATAGAGGAATATGAAAAAAAAGTTGAAGACATTGCAGCAAAAAATGTGGCTGGTCATCAATTGCCCCATCAAATGCCATTATGTAGTGGTGCAGAAAATCTTGATCCTAACCAACATTTGGAAGATTTGGTTGAAAGAGCAAAAGGTCTTAAGAAAAAAGAAGGTCGCAAGGGTGGAAAAAGAAAGAAAAGTTGGGTTGAGAAGCAAACAAAAAAAAGGGGTAGAGTTGAATTAAATGATGAGGTTAGCCAATAATTTTCCAAAGTAAATTTTATTTATTTATTTTTATCTCTTGCTAAGTTTCTATTGTTTGTAAATTTTTATATTGTTTTGGCTAATAATATATATATATATATATATATATATATATACTCTCATATAGGAACCTAGTTTTGCTTCTAACATGCAATACAATAATTATGGCTCTCATGGAGAACATTATTCGCATCAAGTAAGAGATTTTTATTTTTATTTTTAGTGGAATAACTTAATAATTTGTGAAGTAGGAGGTTGTACTACACTTGCCTTTTCATTTGTGAATTTGCTAATAAGATTTTCTTTTTTGTGATATAGCAGACTTATCCTATCACTTTTTCCACGCCAATGATGACATCTGAATTGGGACCAATCCATAGTAACCAAACTAGTTTCACGTCATTCTTAAGGGTAAACATACTTGTTTACATCTTTTGCACTTATAAATAATTAGATGATTTCTTAAACTCTCTCTTATAATCATTGTGATCATATAGGCACCATTAACTCCATTATTGTCTCAAGTATCAAATCCTTCGGATGTTAGTCAGGTAAAATGTAAATGTTTTCATACTTGAAATTTTGAAAAAACTTACATGTTTACTTGTTTTGCAATTATAAGTAATTAGATGATTTCGTAAATTCTTTCTCTTATAATCATTGTGATTACATAGGTACCATTAACTCCATCATTGTCTCAAGTATCAAATGATGCAGCTATTTGTCAGGTAAAATGTAAACGTTGCTTTGAGTGACTATCTTGACTATCTTCCCTTCGTTGAGCTCTACCAATCTTCCCTTCTTTTTTCTTTTTCTTTTTTCATGAATTTGTTAGATTTGTGTGATGTATATTCATGTTTTAAGTGACAATCTAGAAACTTTTGAATTGGTGGATTTGAAGTCTACTTTTTTAATTGATTTGTATTATGAAGTTTCTGTTGAAGTGGCTTTATGCATAAGATTTAAGTAGGTCTTGGTTGCCAGTCAAGTAGTTGATGCGTTGGGATATTGTTATGGCTTGGCTGTGTGTTGTTTTGTCGACTTGTGATTTGGGTTGGCTCTTTGATGGTTGATAGTGATGGATGATTTGGGTGTGGCTGTCTTTTGATCGTCTCTTGGCTATGCATACCTGGCAATGGGTGATTTGGGTTTTGGCTTGGCCTGTGTTGAGTGGCTTTATTAAAAGGTCATTCCTGACTGGCCTTTTGTGTGAGTTCCACCTGTAACAATTTGGTGAGTAACTTATTATATTTTTGGTTGAGGCAAGTTTGGTTTTGGTCCCTCAAATTTAAAATATTTAGTTTTAATTCTTACTCACCAAATGAATATTGGTCAAGTAAAAAATAAATTCATGTGTTTATATCCTCTCTACTCACCAAATGAATAAACTTATTTGTTTATATATATACACAGGGAAATGAAGTTATGTTCAATTATGGACTAACTCCATGCGTTGAAAATACAAATACTTACCTGCAAACACAGCACTTTTTTGGTATGTAAAAAACTAATAAATGGTAAGTTCAATTACAGTGAAATTTTCTTATGTTTGTTTAAGTTTAAAATGTAACTTGATTTTTTTGACATATTTTCAGGCTAATATTGATTTTGCAGTATGATGGATGACATTTTTTGGATAGTTTGTTTGATAGTATATTGCACAGTGAACATGGTAGCATATTGCACAGTGGACAGCATTTTTGGACAACTTTGCCTTGGACAGTTTCTTGGACAGCAAATCTGACTATTTAGACAACTGATTGCACATGTTACAAATTTTTTGGATAATTTTTTGTAACTAAAGAAGTTAGTCAAACATGTTAAATATGTTAGATTGTACAAGTGCATGTTTGAGTAACTTCTAGTTAAACATTAATTATATATACAAGTGATTAATATTTTTAAATGCAATGTCATGTACCAAATCTTGTTCATTTTTTTAATGCAAGTAATTAATATTTTCATGCTTCATCACGTATACGTGCTTGATTATAGAAGCTCCTAGAAGAGAACGTGTTTAGGAGACAGATAACCAATTTTTTTTACACAATGGAATTCTGTTACTTGGACAAGGTCAGTGGCTATGTCTTTCACGCTAGTTTTAACATTTATTTCATTTGGCTTGTAATGGTACCAGCAATAGCATTGACAAGAAACACATTCCAGATGTTGAAAAGAAAAAAAGTATAGAAGGCTTTCTGCTTCCTCTCATTGCAGGAAATAGATTTTCTCTATTGATGAAAATAACATCATTTATATGGAGAACACCTTACAAAACTAAACTATAGATAATGCTTGGAAGGTAACCTATTACCAGCTCCCTATATTTCTTGCACCAAGGCACATAATAGATTTACATTGCAACGACAACCCCCAAGAGAATTTCTTTAGACTGATCTAAATCAGGGTGCTTGGTGCTTCTTTCCCAATTATAATTCAAGCCCTCTTAATAATTTTAAATTGTACCAAGATTGAGGGATTATAAGAATATTTAGTTTCTCGCAATAAACTTGTGACTAAAAGTTAGAGAAAATTGAACATAATACCAAAATCAGGCTGGTGGTTGGATAAGAGAAAGAAATATCATTAGTTTACTCATCAAGTGAATGCACTGTTCAAACAAATTTTGTATCTATGATGGAAAAAGGATGAAGATGCTCTACGGAAGGCCCTATTAAAACACTAAAACACATTCGTTAATAACGATGGAATTGGAAGAACAATCTCTGTATCATGATCTAAATACAATCAAATCAATAATTACATAACTTGGCAAACAACTACAATGCTAAAGCCACATGAATAAATAGAAAGCACAACTAATATCTCCAAAAGGGAGACAAGTAGAGGTCTCATGAATAAAGCCAGCTTCACAGTAGGTTGAGTAGGCTTCATGGTAGGGGCTTGGGCCGCTTGGCTTCTAAGTCATCCTGCAGTGTTGAAAAACAAATTTCAATTAGTACAATAACCATAGAATTTTTCTTTCTTTTTTTTTCTTTTTTTTTGGTTACAATCATTACAGTCAATAATAAAATCACCAAATTTTGGAATAGATCATGACCAAGCAATAGAATTTCCAGTTTAAGTCAAAGAAAAAAAAAAAAAAAGAAACTCCTACAATTGCTCAAGAGGTAACAACAACAACAACAACAACCACCACAAGAAGCAAGGCAATAACAAAAATCAAAGCAAAGGGAAAAAACATCAAGAAGATTAATACACTCACCCATTGCAACTTTTTTACACTAACACATGCAAAGCCCATCCAACCACCATTCATTGGTTTCAAATCCAAAAAAAAAGCTATAACCATTACACCAAGGACACACACAGGCTCACCATCAAACAAAAATTCAATCACAGCATATTCAGCCATTATAGAACCAATTTAAATCCAAAAAGACTAAGAGGACAAAAGGTTTAATTTGAGGAAAAAGTTAACCTCTTCATAAGGGCCTATCCATTATTCTGTCATGTTTTTCCACTCTTCACCAGTGATCTTTGCAATCTATTATACTCTTCATGGCTAATGATCTGCATCTGTAGCAGTTTCTAGGGATGCCAAGAAAATTGAAAATCTGAAAAAGTAAATTTTGTATAATTAAGAATTTGCTACCCATTTAGTTTCTTCTATATCTAAGGAGTGACACTTGATAGAATCATTCAACACAATAAAAGCATGCCTTTTTAACTACACATCTACAAGAAGTCTTTAAATTCAATTTTATGTGATTAACTCCAAATGAAAATATGTGCTGTCAAAAATTTTCTGTGAAAGCCTTCAGTGTATTGAACACTCATGCTTTGGTTAAATAGCTCATAAAGGTTCAAACTTTCATCATTAGGAACCTAATAATAAGCCCATTGAATACAAATTACAAGGATTCAAGCATTTTTAAACAATTGACAAAAATGCAAGCAATAAAAATTTGATTTCAATTCCTAAGCTAAAAACACAAAAAAGAGAAAACATAATTAAGTTCAGCTCCAATGAGAAAAAGAGTTTGACCTTTTAATATTTTCAATTCCATGGCAGTTTTCATCAAGCATAATAAAGCTATGTAAAATCTACACTAAATTCCTCCAGAGTCCTTAAGTTGAGCAGCCACAATCACTATTTTTGGAAGATGTACAGTTCTAATCTACACTAAACGCGAATGAATTACACAGGTATTAGCAATTACCCTCTGCATTTCAGTTTTCGAGACAAAGGAATGAGCGACATTCTCCAAACTGTCGTCCAACACTTCCGTCAGTGCAGCCGTGATTGCCTCCGCTTGTTTCGACGGCACGCCCTGTGCTTCTAAGCCCCTCACCTAAATGGGAAAACCGTAAATAAGTCACTCAAAATCGAAAATTCCAAAACTCTCACAAATAAAATTGAAAGAGAAATGAAAATACCAGAGCCAAAGTATCGACGAGAAATGCGCGCCTGAGACAAGCCCGAATCGGCAAGGCTGGCTCATCACAACCACCACCTCCGATGGTGGCTTCTTCTCTCCTTCGACCAAACTCTCTTTCTTTCTCTCTCAATCTCATATCCCTCCATAGATCAAACAACTTCTCTCTTGCCCGATTCTCTCTAAACCCTAACCCTTACTTTCTCTGATCTGGGTCTGAAAAGCATCAAATTCTCACTTAAACACCCGATTCTCTCCAAACCCCAACCCTTACTCTCTCTTTGATCTAGGTCTAAAAAGGGTGCGCGCGTTTGGGGGTCGGGATCTCTGAGGGTGAGCCGCCGTTTTTTCTTTGTAAGCTTATGGGTCTGAGTTGGGTATGCGGGAAGCGGCGACGACGGGGTTGAGGGAAAGGCAGAGAGCAAGCGTGGATGTTGAGAGAGCGGTGGAGGCGCAGTCGGGGTTGAGAGAGTGGAGCGTTAAGGAGAGTGACGGAGAGGGAGAGTGAAGGATAGGGAGAGCTCAGAGGTATTGACAGAGAGGAGAGAGTTTTAGTGAAATTCAAAAATGGGAAGCTGATATGAAATGTTGAGTGCGCACACGGATTGCCAGCGTGTCCTGGTGAGGTGTCAAAATAAGGAGCCATTGGATTAAATGAATGGCTGGGATGTGAGGTATTGCACACCGTGCAATACCCTAGGTATTGCACGGGATGTGAATCCAATGGTGGGTGAACACAGCTAGTCATGTCCAAGACACAATGGCCCCCACAGCAAGTCCTGTCGGCAAATTTGGTTCAAATTCTGCTTTTATTAAAAATTTATTGATACATAATAATTATAAGAGAAATACTAAGTTAATAATATTATTTATAATATTTTTATAACAAATTCTAATTAGCAGGTTATTATTTAATGTTACTAGTGGGTAAGAAAGTAATTTCAGTGTTGGATTTAAATTTAAAACCTATAACAACCTGCCAACTAGAATTTATTGTAAAAATATTATGAAAAATATTGTGAACGTAGCAATTCTCTAATTATAAGGGTCAAGTTTATGTGTACTTTTAGGGCACATATTAGCTGTACATATAAGGAAATAGTTTATTAATTTTGTTTTACTTTTCCACAAGACAGCAATAATTTTTATGAAAAAAGCATCTGTCAAATAATATTTTTATGAAAAGACTAAATTACCCTTCACTCATTCTCCTCCTCTTCTTCCTCGAAGGTTGAAACACAAGTTACACAACTCAAATAAGTTAACCAAAAACACTGAACAAACTCTTACAAAAATTCTCATTAAAAAAAAATCCTCTTACAAAAATTACACAACTCATACAAGTAACATCTGAAATTTGAAAAAATACATTTATTATTTCTTATAAAAATTCATTGTAAATGTTATATTCTTATAGCTCCCCCGTGGGAAAAAAAAATTATATGAGCTTACTTTCAAAATAAAAAAATGTTTTATTCTTTTTAAAAAAAGAGGTTGCAGCAAATGTGATATCAAATATGAGAATAATACTATAAGTATAACATAGATGCAATGTAAATGTATAATTTTCATTCTTTTATTTTTTGTAAAAAATGATAATTTTCATTCTTACGCCTATAAGTTGGTAGACATTTATCTTAATTTTATTATATGCTTGTTAGGGAGATATAAGACTTTGGAAGACTATAACTGAAGTTTTAATAGAGCATATAGGAACGCAACTTAACTCAAAAGCTTAAATCTATATGTTTAGGCCAAAATCTCTTTCAAATGTGAATCATTGCTTCTTGTTATGTAGTTCAAGACCTATCCATTTGTACCATGAACAAGTCTAATTAGTTCCTCCTTATTAATGGGAACCTCATGTTGCATCAATCTTCTTTGGTTTAACATTATTGGCAACACTCACTACAAAAAACTAGTTTTATAGTGGCATCTTTTTTAGTGGCGTTTGTAAAAAACGCCACTATAGGCATATTTATAGTGACGTTTGGAGGGTCTTATAGTTGCGTTTTTAAAAAAGGTCTATAGTAGCGTTTTTAACGGCCTATAGTGGCGTTTGTCAAACGCCACTATAGGGCCTCGTAAGTCCAGGACCTATAGTGGTGTTTGACAAACGCCACTATAGGCTTTTATTTTGTTGGGAGGGTTAGGTAGGGCCTATAGTGGCGTTTGGCAAACGCCACTATAGGCTTTTGTAAGAGTAGGACCTATAATGGCGTTTGTTAGGGCTTATAGTGGCGTTTGGCAAACGCCACTATAGGCTTTTGTAAGAGTAGGACCTATAATGGCGTTTGTCAAACGTCACCATAGGTACCTCTTTTTTTTTTTTTTTTTTTTTTGTTGGGTAGGACCTATAGTGGCGTTTGTTAAACGGCACTATAGGGCCTTGTAAGTCCAAGACCTATAATGGCGTTTGACAAATGCGACTATATGTTTTTTTTTTTGGGGTTGGGTAGGGCCTATAGTGGCATTTGGCAAACGCCACCATAGGCTCTTGTAAGAGTAGGACTTATAGTGGCGTTTGTCAAACGCCACTATAGATACCTCCTTTTTTTTTTTTTTTTTTTTTTTTTTTTTTTCCAGTAGGGTAGGTCCTATAGTGGTGTTTGAAAAACGCCACTATAGACCTTTGTACGATCAGGACCTATAGTGGTGTTTGTTAAATGCAACTATAACCCAGCACCTAAAAAAAAAAAAACTAAAACTGAACGGTTCCAGCGTAAACAAAATTATGGAATATGCCAAGAATATTCTTTGGCATATTCCATAAGATTTGAATATAATATATATATATATAAAAGTATTTATTATTATATATTTATATTTAAATGAGAGATGTTACGTTCACAAAATTTTTACAAAAAATCATAAGTGTTTAGTTGTTATTGATTTAAATTTAAACTTAACACTAAGATTACTTTTTTCCCCAACAATAACAACTGGTAATAACCTACCACTTAAGATTTGTTGTAAAAATATTTTGAAAATATTGTGGATATATCATTTGTCTTTATATATATATATATATATATTATATGAGAGATGCTATGTCCACAATATTTTCACAACAAATCACAGGTGGTTAGTTGTTATTAGTTCAAATTTGAACCTAATACTAAGATTATTTTTTTGCCCTAATAATAACAACCAATAACAACCTACCACTTAAAATTTGTTGTAAAAATATTGTTAATATATCATTTTTCTTTATTTATATATATATATATATATATTTAAAAAAAAAAACATCAAAACCCCCCACCTACCCCCACTCTCCCACATCTCTCCCTTATCTCCACGCCAGGCCTCAGCTTCCATTATCTTTTGTTTTTTGTTTTTTTTTTTTTTTTTCTTTCTTTCTTTTTCTCCATTGTCTCTCCAGGCCAAGCCTAAGCTTCCTTTCTCTTTTGTTTTTTTTTTTCTCCCTTGTCTCTCCGCCTCTGCTTCCTATCTCTTTTGTTTGGGTCCCTAGAGTTGCCAACAGGGCTGCCCATATATTGGCCCACTGGTCTTTGCTGAATAGCATCTTTGGTTTCTTTGGCCCAAGCTCTGCTCCTTTGAATCTTTTGGATGTAATTTTGGAAGATGTTGGTGTTGTTTCTTAACTCTTTTTTTAATAAAATTTTTCCATTCAGCCAAAAAAAAAAAAAAAAAAAAAAAAAAAAACCGAAGAAGAAGATGCATACTCAAAAAAGCCACCACCTGGATAACTCCAAATTAGTTTGATGATTGTGGCAACTAACTGGTTGGACCATCATGCAAGAATCTTCTTTGAATCAAGACAAATTTTGAAGGGGTGTCAAATATCATACCACAAAGAAATGCTTTTCCCATCTCCAATTTGTAGATCTTTTAAGTGTAGTATTAAGATCTTCTTCAAGACTAAGAACAATACTTCTTCTTGTCAGTAGCAGACCATAAAACTTTCCTAATTTTCTCCCAATATATTGCTGAACTTGCCTAGGATACATGGAATTGTTGCGGCAGAACACTTGTTACTAGCTGAATGAAACAGTCTTGCTTTAGTTGTAATAAACCAACTAAAGAAAAATTCTTCTTGTTACTCAAGAGAGTAAAGAAGTATAATGGGTAGTGAGAAATTGAATGATGTATCAATGAGTCATAATTAATCCCATTTTTTTAGAAAACATTCCAAGGGAATTGCAATTACAGTATTACTAACAATTAAGACTTGATCAGGACCTAGTTAAAGGAATCACATTAAAAAAAGAAGTGCTTTTGAGCATTAGGGACCTTGATAGAAAACATGGTGAGCATGTTACACCTTTTATTTGGTAGTCACTTTTTATCTCGCAAAAAAAATAAATAAAAATAAAAGTAAATAAGCTCACTGTACATTAGTTGGTGGTACCACTTGTTTGTCTCAAGTCTTTTTAAAAAATAAAAAAGATAATAGGTCTTTAAAAAAAAATTGTCTTATGGTTTTTGTTAATAGGTCTTTTTATAAAATAAAAATAAAATTAATGAACAAAAAAGATAGGAGTACCCACTAAGACTGAATTTTATAATACAATTGATCCTTTGTTTATATTAGTTTTTGCTATTTTTCCAATGCAGGCGAAAACTTTTTGAAACCTCCTTAATGAGTGTACAAGGACACCCGTTAACATAAATCTATCACAATTTAAGATTACACCATTTTATGACCATCCAAATAACAACATACAACATAGGAATCAATAAATTAGGGACAAGGGTTTTCATTTCTATTTGTATTTTTTTTTTCAAAAATTTTAGATTATAAAAGTCATGTTTTGGTGACTATTTTTATGATTACAACTATCATCTTAACAAGTAACAAAAAAACTGTGTTTCTAGTGTTTCTTTACTAGCATAGGAATAAGGATAATAGCTAAAGGAAAAGGTTTCTCTTTAAAATGCTTCTCCTTTCCATTCATGCAATTAATAAGGCTAAATAGCTTGCCGATTAGCTATTATGTCGAACTTGGACGTTCTAATTAAAGTTGTATTGTGTATTGAGAATCTTTGCTTAGAAAGCAGCTGAGTTTTGAAAATCAATTCTTAAATTAGGTGAGCCTCATGGGAGTATTTAAATTGCAGTGGCAAGTCAAATACTTGAACTTCCAAAAATAGTGGTGACCATAAAGGGCTATTGCCTACTCAATAATTTGTAATAAAAAATTAAATTTTGGAAATGTACAGATCAGCCACGGTTTTCTTGGCATAAATGGTGCATGATTTACAAATCAAAACTCCCCAGAATCTGTACAAAATATAACATGCTTATTTATTTATCTTGCCTAATGCATAGTAAATATTTTATAGTATTTTTTTTTATTGATAGGACCTAATTGCAAAATTTTTGTTTTTGACTTGCTAATGCAAATGTAGACCTTAGAATAAAAAATCTCATAAAATTCCTTACTTCCCACTTTAGATATTTTCATCAGTGATGTATCCCTTTCTGATGGACAATACTCTCTTCCTCTGTAGTTTCAATAGGAAATAGAAAACAAAAATTCTAGTACCACAAAAAAATACACAATTTTTGCCACGACTCTTCATGTGGTTGATTGTGATTAGGAAAAAAAAAAAAAGATGGATCCATATGAAAGTGACAAAAAAATCAATCACAATTTTATCCTTTCTCCCTGCAACCAATTTGAATTTCTAATGAAAACTAGAACTCTCGAATAACAATTAAAGCTTCTAATAAATTTTTAGATAAAATTATTATTGAAAAACATACCGACATAAATAGAATTACAAACTCAAAAGGATATTCAAATGGATAGTTCATAAGCACTATGCTTATCTGATCCAATTACAACACTAACACACTCAAAGAGGCTTCCTAATGATAAGGATAAACCCTTATTCAAAACAATAACAACTAAAAACAAAAAAATATTAACAGGTAACAAAGGCTAAAGTGATCAGCAAAAGTGCTGCATATCTGTCATCACGTAATGGACTTTAGAGAGCATACCGTTTGTATGGCCGTGAGCAGAAGAAGGATAATAGCAGCACTGGTAGAAGCAGCTCTCCAAGGAGTGCTAAAATATTGACGCCATAACGTTGCCCTCCATTTATGCCAACGTATCTTATAGAATGCATTTAAATCTTCACATATTTTCGAGTAATCAGAGTTCATATAATCCAAGAAGATGTTGGTGTTAAGATTGTTGACAATTGATGCCGCTGTGTTGCTATCGCCAAGGTAATTAACAAGAATTCCCTTATCACAAAATAAATCTACATCTTTGGAAGTATCAATAAGAAAATCCAAGATGACAAAGAAATCCGTAACATATGTGTGCCGTACATAAAGGGAATGCTCTAATGCAATAAGGTTACGAATAAGACGTACTAACTGATCATTTAACCTAATGCCTGGGATTTCCAACACTCCATTTTTACAATCGAACCTTATGTCGAGGAACTCTCTATTCTCATCAAACTCGACTCCCTTAAACTTGACTCCCGCCTCTTGCAGCTGGGTTGCAGAGTACAACAGTTTAGCCCGTCCAGACCTTCTAGCCGGTAATTTTTCACTTAGATAAAAGAATCTAACCAAATCTGTGAAGTGTTCTATTTCTGCATTGAATTTCTCAAGGTCCACGTTTTGAAAGTTGTAACAACGAAAGGATTTAAAAGCAAGTTCCTTTAAAGAAACGGCTTTTCTCTCTAACCCAAGAAATACCCGAAACATTGCTTGCTCGAACAGCATCTCTAAAACAAAAAAGGGAAGCTGATTTTCAAGTAATACCAAGTCAACTTTCAAAATTGGAGGCATCCATTCTGCTACCATATCCATAGGATCGTCCCCTTCAAAATATGAGTAAAATTGTCTATAGATGTACTCAAGAATGAATATCCCATCCACCAGGATCATTGTCACAAAATCATTACTGCTTATGCTGGACACAATAGTCTCTTCATAGTAAGAGCGAATTTTGCCTTCCATCTCTCTTATTCTGCATTCTAAAAGATTGTAGTCTAATTTAAGCCGTTGAATGCAACACCTACAAAACTCTAGTTACACTCTCTCATGTTTTGTAATTTTGCATTGGAGCTGTGAATAGGACCAATTGAAATAAGCCGAGGAGTGAAGGCTTGCTCATCCAGTTTGCGAAGGTGATCCGGAACACTGATCAAACCCGCAATTGAGAATTGCTGGGTCGAATGCCCTAATATTCTTGACCTCACCCAATTTCTAATTCTAGTTGCAGTTGAAGAGTCTCCTGGCTATCAAGATAAGAGCCACTAGGATTAAAAACGCTAGGGGAGGAACCGTGTGGAGTACAATACGCTATAATTTGACTTCTGTTTTTTTTTTTTTAGAGTCAAGCTATAATTTGACTTCAAAGTTCATTGTTTGGCACAATCTTAATATGTTAAAATGCACTGCTGTTACAAGAATAATGATCCTTTTATATTTAATGTTTATAAAATTTTTATAATAAATAAATAAACTTAATCGTCCTCCTTCATTGTCCTGTAAAACTGATCACATAAAAGATTTGCAAATATTTTAACTGGATGACAAAGGTAATTTTGAATGAAGAATTTGAAAATGGTTTCTTTTGAAACAATAATTAATTGAACAAATAATTTTGGTACTTAAATAATTTAATTTAATTTTTTTAATAGATGATTTCATTGTAGTTTGTTGAAAATTGAAAACAATGTAACAAAATAATTTTTAAATATGTAAATAATAGCGTGAAACCTACTTTTAATGAAAAAGTTGTTGAAAAGTGAAGTTTGTGGGTCCTGTAACAATGCACAGGACCACTGGTGTGCAAAAAATTCAAAAATTACCGCTCGACAGTACGTAAACAGTAAACTTTGTACCCTAAAGCTGAAACGCGTGGAAAAAAAAAAAAAAAAAAAAAGAGCAAATCCCTAATGCAGGTTCATACGGATCCAATCGCTCACTTAGAGTAATTAAATCGCCAGATTGAATTGTTTCATTTTAGTAGGTAAAAGAAATTACTTTTTGATATACTAATCACATTTTCATTGAATTCAAGCTTTTAATCTCATCTAAACAAAAAAGAGGAATTTTTGAAAAAAAGAAAAACTTAAACAAAGACACAAGTTAAAAATAAATAAACAGCTCCCTAACTTCTTTTACCCAAAAAAAAAAAAAAAAAATCTTCCTCTTAATCTCCTAATTATTAAACTTATCCACCAGTGTTTTATTGTTATTTTTGGGGGAAAAAAAAAACATCACCGAAAATCCATCCACCTTTTTACCTATGCACAACATTTAATGCCCCATTACCTAGCATACATACATCTGATCTCCTGTTTTATTTGAGGGTAAGACTTAGATGGATTATGCCATGTGTTGGTTCTTAATTTCACCTCTTAAGATTATGTTATGTAATTTTTTTCTCATAGAAGTATATTTTTTAATTAATTAACCCCGTTGCAAAATCTTAAAATGGAATCTAATGAACAGTTATTTGAATTCAAATTTCATACTCCCCCATCTAATACCCAAAAAAAAAAAAAAAAAAAAAATTGCTATCAGCTGCTACGAGCTTTAAATACCTTACTCTATTTGTAAATATTTCATTATTTCACGTTTCAGCTTTTACTTTCTTTGCACAAAGACTAGTCTTCCTCAAGTTCTTTTTCTAATTCATCACCATCTCTTCATTGAGAAACGAACATTTGCTTTAATATTGTTTTAATTATACTTTGTATTTTTCATTGTATTTTTCTTTTCGTTGACCTAATCTCATGTTTGAAAATATTAAGGCATTTTGTTGTCGTCACAATATTTTCATAATCATTGAGGTATCAATTCTTTACAAGTCAAAGTAAAGTATAACAAAGTTGTAAATGTATTATGAAAATATTATCTCTGTCAAACTAACAGTGAAATCATCTATTAAAAAACTTCCACCACAAATATTTGAAAATTAAGAAAATTTGAAGAACCTACGAAGGATGTGAAGTGCAAAAAATCTCTAACAAGCATACAGCTAGAGATTAATTGCAATTTCATTCCAAAGTTCTTTCAATCCACTTTCCAATCCAAGTGGAGGACATCTTTTGTTCAAGTCAAGACTATATCGATGCAATACTTGAATTAAAGATTTTTCTAAGGAAATCGAGTCAGAGAATTATTCTATTATATTAGAATCTAAATATAGAGAATTATACCTACAAATTCATCGATACAAATTTATACTTGGGCATTAGGATACATATTCAATTATTTGATTTTGAAACTTGAGATTTTGTGTTTACATTGGGATCAAAGTAAACTCAATAAGAAACAAACGTCAATCCACAGGTTTTAACTTTTCAAATGTTTTCTTAACTTTTGTTCTTTTTTAAGGGCTAAGCAACAAGACAACATTGAAATTTGAATCCGTTCCCTCTCATAAGTGGCGGAGCCACGTTGGGACCGAAGGAGCTAGACCATGGCCCCCCAGAAATTTGGGGAAAAAATAGTAAACAACAGAAATTAAAAAAAAAAAAAAAATCTAAAAAGTGAAAACCTCTCGATTGACATCTGGATTGGCGCGTAGACCACGGCTTTGCATCCTCCAATAGCAATAGGCTTCACATTGATTATGTCTAATGTGTCCCAGTAAATGGTATGGAGTGTATCAGCTTGACTTACTCGAGGTTAATAGCAATAGGCTTCACATTGATTGATGTCTAATGTGTCCCAGTAAATGGTATGGACTGTATCAGCTTGACTTACTCGAGGTTGATACAAGAAGACAGGAGAAAATGTGACGAAAGGTCACAGAGAATAATTGACGTAATAGTTGCGGTGGTCTTTTATATATAGGAAGTTTCGTTTTGTAACTATTAATTACTTTTTGTAATTGTTAGTGTCCCTTTGTTTGGAGTGAAAATAGAGAGGATGAATATGTATCCTAATTCCCACTGTAAACACAAAATCTCAAGTATCAAAATCAAATAATTGAATATGTATCCTAATTCCCAAGTATAAATTTGTATCGATGAATTTGTAGGTATAATTCTCTATATTTAGATTCTAATATAATAGAATAATTCTCTGACTCGATTTCCTTAGAAAAATCTTTAATTCAAGTATTGCATCGATATAGTCTTGACTTGAACAAAAGATGTCCTCCACTTGGATTGGAAAGTGGATTGAAAGAACTTTGGAATGAAATTGCAATTAATCTCTAGCTGTGTGCTTGTTAGAGATTTTTTGCACTTCGCGTTCTTCGTAGGTTCTTCAAATTTTCTTAATTTTCAAATATTTGTGGTGGAAGTTTTGTAATAGATGATTTCACTGTTAGTTTGACAGAGACTTAGAGTAATTAAATAGTTAGATCGAATTGTTTCATTTTAGTAGGTAAAAGAAGGTACTTTTTGATATATTTATGTACATACTTTGTACTTCCTATTACAATATTTGTTATTGTGATACTATGACATATTTTAATGTTTTATCAAAATTTATTCATTATGGAAATATATTGAAAAGGCACAACTTTTTATATTTATTTAATGGGAATATGGTGTTGTTCAATAAATTTATCATTAGAGTTTGTCTTTGTACTTTAGTTAAATTCTGGAATTCTTAGAGAATTTTTAAGTCTGAAGTAACTTTAATTAGGTTGAAAGTAGTTTTAACATATGAAAAAAGTTATTCGATGTCTAATGGCTTGGAATAGGGAATACTTTTAGAAAAATTTTATGGGAAAAGAAAAAAGTTTTCTGTACATTTTCAAGTTTTTGTGTAAAATTATGTGTTTTTACTTAGAATGGTGCATAAAGAAAAAAAATTACAAAACAAAATACAGAAATTCAATTTTAGAAAACTGTACGTGAAAGTATGATTTGGGCTCAACAAAAAGTGGCTAATAAAAAAGAAATTCTAGAAACACAAAGAATGGCATAATATTTTTATAATACATTTACAACTTTGTTATACTTTACTTTAACTTGTAAAGAATTGATACCTCAATAATTATGAAAATATTGTGACGACAACAAAATGTCTTAATATTTTCACAAGAGAAATGTTATATCTCAACATTTTCATTACAAATTATAAGTAGTAGGTTATTACAGGTTATTATTAGTGGGTAAAAAAAGTAATTTCATTGGTTAGTTTAAATTAGAATAACAATTTACTACGTAAGAGGGATTAGGATAGGGTGCAAATACTGGGTGCAATTCACCCTCTCCTCTCTCACAAATTTTTTTTTTTTACTTTTATTGATTTTTTCCTTAATTTTTTTTAATCAATGGTTGAGATTAGGGACGGATACAGGATTTTAAGTTTGGGGGGGCCGAAGATAAGCAAAATTTTTTTTTTCAAATACGCATCTA
The DNA here is from genome assembly GCA_033629205.1 of Lithocarpus polystachyus. Lineage (NCBI taxonomy): Eukaryota > Viridiplantae > Streptophyta > Magnoliopsida > Fagales > Fagaceae > Lithocarpus > Lithocarpus polystachyus. The sequence continues at coordinate 56,612,499 of CM066170.1, read as the reverse complement.
TATAGTATTAATAAACTATCAACAAAGACAAATATCCAAAAATCATTGTTTCTTAATATATTAAGATACAATCATCTACTAATAAAAACAAAAGACACGAAACGCTATTGTTTCTTTATACAATCATCTATGAAAATGGAACTCGACGCTCTTTCAAAATTTCAAAATCATCTACAATTGAATTCAAACTAAATGTCGAAACTATTTCCTTTTCAATGTATAACATCAAAGAGTCCGTCAAAAAATCATTTTCCATTTTGTTTCGAAGGTCAGTTTTGACAACTTTCATAGCTAAAAATGCTCGCTCTGTAGTAGTAGTAGAAACTGGAAGAGTAAGCACAAGTCTTACCATTCTATAAACAAGTTTGTAGTGTTCTGAATTTCCAGTTCTCACTAACCATTGAGACAACTCAGATAAACTTTTCAATTTTTTGAACTCCAGATCCTAGACTACATTATGTTCAAAATGATAAAACTCCTTCTCCAACACTTGTTTGTCATAATCTATGAAATCTTGTGGATAGAAATTCTTCACCAACAAACAAAGATCACTACTTCTGAAAGATTTTAATGCCTCTTGAGGTTCTAAAGAATCAAGGTCAATTCTTTGAAATTTTGTTTGAGAGATTGGAACATTAACATTTTCCGGAATTAGGAGAATTGGAACATCCTCCACATTTTCTGGAATTGGAATAACAACATTAGTTGTTGGCAATTTCACGTTGACATCGGAAGAATTTGAAGTTGAACCTTTTCTTTTGAAAAAATCAAGCATGTTGATTTTTTCATGGTCTACAAATATAATAATAATCATATAAGAATCACCATTATTTTCTTAAATTTGTGTGACAATTGTCTATATTATATGATTTGTTTTTTTCTTTTTATCTTTGGTTTGCCTTTAATTATGTCTTTATGTTTGGTCTGCCTTTATTTATGTCTTTGTGTTGTGTTGTCTCCATCTTTATGTCTTTGTGTTGTGTTGTGTTGTCTCCATCTTTCTGTCACTATCCCACTAACCCAACGAATCCCACTAACCCAACGAATCTATTCTGCTTTCACAACCAACAAAAACTTTTCTTTAACTTTACTTCCTTTTTTTTTCTGTCACTTGTTGTCTGTTGCCCAACTCCACCTCCACTTGTCCCTATTATGCCCAACTAACAGTCAACAAAGAAAAAAAACTTTTTTCTTTGTTGACTCAAAAAACTAATCTCTACTCTCTCTCTATCTCTATCTCTCTTATCTATATAACAGAAGAGAGAGTCACAAACACACAGACACAGAGTGACAAAGTCATAAAGCCAAACAAAAAAAAAAAAAAAAAAAAAAAAAAAAAAAAACACACCACAGGCAGCCGCCAATTCAAATTCATTCAATTCACATTTCACAATCAGTAAAAACACAAACAAGAATCATAAGGCACAAGCACATTTTTTATGAATCTCAGATTCTCAGATCACAAGGTTTTGAAATTTGAAGCAAGAGATAGAGTAAAATGTAAATACTTGTGACTGAAGGCTGGAGCAGATCGAGCAAGTGGGTCTTCTCTCGTGTGAACTATGAAGGGTGATCTGGCTGGAGCAAGTGGATCTCACTGGCGTGGCCCGCGTGGGTCTTCTCGCGTTGCGTGCTTCACGGCGTGGGTCTCGCCGGTGGGCAGCGTCAGGCGTGGGTCTCTCTATTCTCTCTATGACTCTCTTGCCTCTCGGTCTTTCCCTGTCGCCGTGTCGCGCCTCTCACTGAGTGTGTGTGTGTGTGTGTGTTTTTTTTTTTTTCTCCGTTTGCAAGAGCTGAGGACTTCTTCTTTTCTTTTCTTTTTTTTTTATATTTTTTTTTTTTTACACTTATACGGGTCATGGGCTGGTGGGCGTGGCCTGGCCAGTGATGGGCTGGGTTCATGAGATTTAGGAGGGGGGCCGGAGCAAAATAATAGGGGGGCCTGAGCAAAATTTTAAGGGGGGCCCAAGCCCTTTTTTAAAAAAAAAAAAAAATAGCTGCTAAAAAAATTTTTTTTGGGCCCACGAGGGGGCTCGGGCCCCCTTAGGCCCCTGCCTGAGTCCGTCCTTGGTTGCGATTGATAGTTACATTTTGTAACTATCAATCTCAACCATTTATAGCTATTGCATCCATGCAATACCTACCGGATCCAAATCCATATATTGCTGTGGTTTTTTATCTATACTTTATGGTATCTCACAATCTCAAATGCCCTCTCTCATCTTTTTCTTTTTCTTTTCTCACAAATCACATCTCGGTCCGGCACTCCTATCTCGCCTTTGACTGCTAATGTTAGTGCTACACAAACAGTATGGAAAGCGTAACTGAGGTATGCTTTCATAATATAATATTTCCTCGTTAAGTTCCAATTGTCTATCTATCTATTTATTTAATTTCAAGTTATTTATCTTACCGAAAATCATCTCTTTTTTATACAAATTAAATCTTTCCATACAACAATTATTTGGTAAATTTTCTATCATTTTTTTTATTAACAGGCAACAACATGTCTTATCTTTGAATAATAATAATAATAATAATAACTGGCCTTTATAAGCACGCGTGTTGCACATGTTCAAAGAATTTTCTTTTTTGTTTTTAGGACAATACTTTTCACCAAATTCTGGAGGAGTGATGAATGTTTAAAAAGTTAATAAAAAAAATATTTTCCTAAAAAAGAGATGGTGTAAAGTAAAATAAAATTAGAGCAAATCAGTTGAGTTGTAGGAAGAACCTGGAAAAGAGAGATAAAAGCTATGAAAAGGCAATAAATAATAGGAGATTAAATCAAACATGAGATTAGGTCAACGAAAAGAAAAATACAATGAAAAATACAAAGTATAATTAAAACAATATCAAAGCAAATGTACCATTCTCAATGAAGAGATGGTGATGAATTAGAAAAAGAACTTGAGGAAGACAAGTCTTTGTGCAAAAAGTAAAAGCTGAAACGTGAAATGTTTACAAATAGAGTAAGGTATTTAAAGCTCGTAGCAGCTGATAGCAAATTTTTTATTTTTTTTTGGGTATTAGATGGGGGAGTATGAAATTTGAATTCAAATAACTGTTCATTAGATTCCATTTTAAGATTTTGCAACGGGGTTAATTAATTAAAAAATATACTTCTATGAGAAAAAAATTACATAACATAATCTTAAGAGGTGAAATTAAGAACCAACACATGGCATAATCCATCTAAAGTCTTACCCTCAAATAAAACAGGAGATCAGATGTATGTATGCTAGGTAATGGGGCATTAAATGTTGTGCATAGGTAAAAAGGTGGATGGATTTTCGGTGGTGTTTTTTTTTTCCCCCAAAAATAACAATAAAACACTGGTGGATAAGTTTAATAATTAGGAGATTAAGAGGAAGATTTTTTTTTTTTTTTTTGGGTAAAAGAAGTTAGGGAGCTGTTTATTTATTTTTAACTTGTGTCTTTGTTTAAGTTTTTCTTTTTTTCAAAAATTCCTCTTTTTTGTTTAGATGAGATTAAAAGCTTGAATTCAATGAAAATGTGATTAGTATATCAAAAAGTAATTTCTTTTACCTACTAAAATGAAACAATTCAATCTGGCGATTTAATTACTCTAAGTGAGCGATTGGATCCGTATGAACCTGCATTAGGGATTTGCTCTTTTTTTTTTTTTTTTTTTTTCCACGCGTTTCAGCTTTAGGGTACAAAGTTTACTGTTTACGTACTGTCGAGCGGTAATTTTTGAATTTTTTGCACACCAGTGGTCCTGTGCATTGTTACAGGACCCACAAACTTCACTTTTCAACAACTTTTTCATTAAAAGTAGGTTTCACGCTATTATTTACATATTTAAAAATTATTTTGTTACATTGTTTTCAATTTTCAACAAACTACAATGAAATCATCTATTAAAAAAATTAAATTAAATTATTTAAGTACCAAAATTATTTGTTCAATTAATTATTGTTTCAAAAGAAACCATTTTCAAATTCTTCATTCAAAATTACCTTTGTCATCCAGTTAAAATATTTGCAAATCTTTTATGTGATCAGTTTTACAGGACAATGAAGGAGGACGATTAAGTTTATTTATTTATTATAAAAATTTTATAAACATTAAATATAAAAGGATCATTATTCTTGTAACAGCAGTGCATTTTAACATATTAAGATTGTGCCAAACAATGAACTTTGAAGTCAAATTATAGCTTGACTCTAAAAAAAAAAAAACAGAAGTCAAATTATAGCGTATTGTACTCCACACGGTTCCTCCCCTAGCGTTTTTAATCCTAGTGGCTCTTATCTTGATAGCCAGGAGACTCTTCAACTGCAACTAGAATTAGAAATTGGGTGAGGTCAAGAATATTAGGGCATTCGACCCAGCAATTCTCAATTGCGGGTTTGATCAGTGTTCCGGATCACCTTCGCAAACTGGATGAGCAAGCCTTCACTCCTCGGCTTATTTCAATTGGTCCTATTCACAGCTCCAATGCAAAATTACAAAACATGAGAGAGTGTAACTAGAGTTTTGTAGGTGTTGCATTCAACGGCTTAAATTAGACTACAATCTTTTAGAATGCAGAATAAGAGAGATGGAAGGCAAAATTCGCTCTTACTATGAAGAGACTATTGTGTCCAGCATAAGCAGTAATGATTTTGTGACAATGATCCTGGTGGATGGGATATTCATTCTTGAGTACATCTATAGACAATTTTACTCATATTTTGAAGGGGACGATCCTATGGATATGGTAGCAGAATGGATGCCTCCAATTTTGAAAGTTGACTTGGTATTACTTGAAAATCAGCTTCCCTTTTTTGTTTTAGAGATGCTGTTCGAGCAAGCAATGTTTCGGGTATTTCTTGGGTTAGAGAGAAAAGCCGTTTCTTTAAAGGAACTTGCTTTTAAATCCTTTCGTTGTTACAACTTTCAAAACGTGGACCTTGAGAAATTCAATGCAGAAATAGAACACTTCACAGATTTGGTTAGATTCTTTTATCTAAGTGAAAAATTACCGGCTAGAAGGTCTGGACGGGCTAAACTGTTGTACTCTGCAACCCAGCTGCAAGAGGCGGGAGTCAAGTTTAAGGGAGTCGAGTTTGATGAGAATAGAGAGTTCCTCGACATAAGGTTCGATTGTAAAAATGGAGTGTTGGAAATCCCAGGCATTAGGTTAAATGATCAGTTAGTACGTCTTATTCGTAACCTTATTGCATTAGAGCATTCCCTTTATGTACGGCACACATATGTTACGGATTTCTTTGTCATCTTGGATTTTCTTATTGATACTTCCAAAGATGTAGATTTATTTTGTGATAAGGGAATTCTTGTTAATTACCTTGGCGATAGCAACACAGCGGCATCAATTGTCAACAATCTTAACACCAACATCTTCTTGGATTATATGAACTTTGATTACTCGAAAATATGTGAAGATTTAAATGCATTCTATAAGATACGTTGGCATAAATGGAGGGCAACGTTATGGCGTCAATATTTTAGCACTCCTTGGAGAGCTGCTTCTACCAGTGCTGCTATTATCCTTCTTCTGCTCACGGCCATACAAACGGTATGCTCTCTAAAGTCCATTACGTGATGACAGATATGCAGCACTTTTGCTGATCACTTTAGCCTTTGTTACCTGTTAATTATTTTTTGTTTTTAGTTGTTATTGTTTTGAATAAGGGTTTATCCTTATCATTAGGAAGCCTCTTTGAGTGTGTTAGTGTTGTAATTGGATCAGATAAGCATAGTGCTTATGAACTATCCGTTTGAATATCCTTTTGAGTTTGTAATTCTATTTATGTCGGTATGTTTTTCAATAATAATTTTATCTAAAAATTTATTAGAAGCTTTAATTGTTATTCGAGAGTTCTAGTTTTCATTAGAAATTCAAATTGGTTGCAGGGAGAAAGGATAAAATTGTGATTGATTTTTTTGTCACTTTCATATGGATCCATCTTTTTTTTTTTTTCCTAATCACAATCAACCACATGAAGAGTCGTGGCAAAAATTGTGTATTTTTTTGTGGTACTAGAATTTTTGTTTTCTATTTCCTATTGAAACTACAGAGGAAGAGAGTATTGTCCATCAGAAAGGGATACATCACTGATGAAAATATCTAAAGTGGGAAGTAAGGAATTTTATGAGATTTTTTATTCTAAGGTCTACATTTGCATTAGCAAGTCAAAAACAAAAATTTTGCAATTAGGTCCTATCAATAAAAAAAAAAAATACTATAAAATATTTACTATGCATTAGGCAAGATAAATAAATAAGCATGTTATATTTTGTACAGATTCTGGGGAGTTTTGATTTGTAAATCATGCACCATTTATGCCAAGAAAACCGTGGCTGATCTGTACATTTCCAAAATTTAATTTTTTATTACAAATTATTGAGTAGGCAATAGCCCTTTATGGTCACCACTATTTTTGGAAGTTCAAGTATTTGACTTGCCACTGCAATTTAAATACTCCCATGAGGCTCACCTAATTTAAGAATTGATTTTCAAAACTCAGCTGCTTTCTAAGCAAAGATTCTCAATACACAATACAACTTTAATTAGAACGTCCAAGTTCGACATAATAGCTAATCGGCAAGCTATTTAGCCTTATTAATTGCATGAATGGAAAGGAGAAGCATTTTAAAGAGAAACCTTTTCCTTTAGCTATTATCCTTATTCCTATGCTAGTAAAGAAACACTAGAAACACAGTTTTTTTGTTACTTGTTAAGATGATAGTTGTAATAATAAAAATAGTCACCAAAACATGACTTTTATAATCTAAAATTTTTGAAAAAAAAAAAATACAAATAGAAATGAAAACCCTTGTCCCTAATTTATTGATTCCTATGTTGTATGTTGTTATTTGGATGGTCATAAAATGGTGTAATCTTAAATTGTGATAGATTTATGTTAACGGGTGTCCTTGTACACTCATTAAGGAGGTTTCAAAAAGTTTTCGCCTGCATTGGAAAAATAGCAAAAACTAATATAAACAAAGGATCAATTGTATTATAAAATTCAGTCTTAGTGGGTACTCCTATCTTTTATGTTCATTAATTTTATTTTTATTTTATAAAAAGACCTATTAACAAAAACCATAAGACAATTTTTTTTAAAGACCTATTATCTTTTTTAGTTTTTAAAAAGACTTGAGACAAACTAGTGGTACCACCAACTAATGTACAGTGAGCTTATTTACTTTTATTTTTATTTATTTTTTTTGCGAGATAAAAAGTGGCTACCAAATAAAAGGTGTAACATGCTCACCATGTTTTCTATCAAGGTCCCCAATGCTCAAAAGCACTTCTTTTTTTAATGTGATTCCTTTAACTAGGTCCTGGTCAAGTCTTAATTATTAGTAATACTGTAGTTGCAATTCCCTTGGAATGTTTTCTAAAAAAATGGGATTAATTATGACTCATTGATACATCATTCAATTTCTCACTACCCATTATACTTCTTCACTCTCTTGAGTAACAAGAAGAATTTTTCTTTAGTTGGTTTATTACAACTAAAGCAAGACTGTTTCATTCAGCTAGTAACAAGTGTTCTGCCGCAACAATTCCATGTATCCTAGGCAAGTTCAGCAATATATTGGGAGAAAATTAGGAAAGTTTTATGGTCTGCTACTGACAAGAAGAAGTATTGTTCTTAGTCTTGAAGAAGATCTTAATACTACACTTAAAAGATCTAAAAATTGGAGATGGGAAATGCATTTCTTTGTGGTATGATATTTGACACCCCTTCAAATTTTGTCTTGATTCAAAGAAGATTCTTGCATGATGGTCCAACCAGTTAGTTGCCACAATCATCAAACTAATTTGGAGTTATCCAGGTGGTGGCTTTTTTGAGTATGCATCTTCTTCTTCTTCTTCTTTTTTTTTTTTTTTTTTTTTTTTTTAGCTGAATGGAAAAATTTTATTAAGAAAAGAGTTGAGAAACAACACCAACATCTTCCAAAATTACATCCAAAAGATTCAAAGGAGCAGAGCTTGGGCCAAAGAAACCAAAGAAACTATTCAGCAAAGACCAGTGGGCCAATATATGGGCAGCCCTGTTGGGAACTCTAGGGACCCAAACAAAAGAGATAGGTCTATTTATAATTACAGTTTACTATACTTTTGATCTCAGCTATAATGCTTACAATTCTCCAAGGAACAATGACAAATGAAGATAGCACTAGAAGGCTTGAATACAAGTTTTACAACCACCCTCTATGCATACCATGGCCCGGTTGCAATGCATAGCCATTTAAACTGCATTTTCAAATCGCCTCTACTTCTGCTTGGACAGCGACGTTACGATTCACAGCTTGAGTAAGGTCCAACTCAACTATTTACATTGTTTTGATAATGTTAATGGTGGTCAAGGCTAAAAGTTGGTATATATAAATTTTCTACTAGGATAAAGCAAATGCAATCAGTTAGTCTGAATGTTATCAATTGAAGGGTAAAGCATTATTCATTTCCTTTAAAAATATCATAGATTCTAGTATGTTTGGAGCAAAAGAAAATAAAGTAGACAAGAGGAGAGCAAAGAATGGCCAGATTATACTAATCTGGAATTATAAGGCAGATTTGTAGGTATAAACCCTAGTAATCATCAAAAGTTATGCATTTGGTGTCATACAATTTGAAATTTTCAATGTAGAAACTGGATTCCTCTATTGTTTCTTTAATGTGCTTTTGGTGGTGATTAGAGTTCCTTCAAATGCAGATTTTTGCTTAAAAATTTTATTTGTTCATTTGCTGAAAGTTGATTAAAAAATAATTATACTCGGAAAAAGTGAGGCATTAAAAAGTTATACAAAAACAAATAAATTGAAAAGTTACTTTCAAAAAAAAAAAAAAAGTGGTGATCCCAAACAAAGTTTATTTGCTACTTAATATCCCACAAGTAGAATTCACACAGCATCAGTTGAATCAATAGTTCACATAGTCGAATCAATGGAAAATGATGTTGAACCACAAAATTGAACCATTTCCAATTTGTCCATAAGAGTCGTCCATATCAGAAAGGAGATCCTAACATAAAAATATCATCCCTTGTGGGACAGTTGTCCATGAGCATGAAGATCGTCCATCAAGAAAGCTCTGGACGACCCCCAGCACTTGGGAAATTTCTAGAAACGGATTTATCTACAGATGCTAGTAAAGCAAACCACGTGCTACTATTTTGAAACATGAGCAAGATCCTTGCTTCTCGCTATACCTTCCTATTGAGTACTTAACTTCCGATGGCAGTTATAGAAGATAAGATTTAACATTCTAACTTCTATAGCAGTTGTGGAAGTTAAGTCTAAACTTTCTTACTTCCGCAAATGTGGGAGAAGTTACAAAACAAATAACTACTCCAGGGCTCACTATATAAGGACTCATCCACATCAAACGGAAGTTAAGTCTGAACTTTCTAACTTTCGCAAATGTGGGAGAAGTTACAAAACAAATAACTACTCCAGGGCTCACTATATAAGGACTCATCCACATCAAATGGAAGTAAGTTTTCCTCGACTCCTATAGTTGAAATCCTTAAGTTTTATAGAAAAAACTAATTTAAGCATTGGAGGGTTCTTAGCCGGTCTACCCCGGTCACCTTTGATCTTGTGTTTTTTTCTTTTCAGGCCTTCAAAGTAATCGCTAGTCTATTGAAGTTCGGGGTATTCAACCTACTGATTTTCTTCGCATTATCAGTTGGCACTGTCTATGGGAAAGATTAAGTTTGCGTATTGCAATTTATCTTTCTCTGAGAAAAGGCTGCGTGGTTCAGACAAGATCAATGGCCACTAGTCCAGGCCACCAAGAGAGTGGGAACACTTCTAGTTATCCTAATCGTGATTGTCAGTCAGCACCTGTCATGCAACTGCCTTCCATGCAACAAGTACAATCCATGGCAGCCGCCGTGGCAGAATTGACCTATCAGAACCAAGAGTCGACTAGGGAGATTACTTTAAGGAGACAGTATCACGAAAGATACGTGGAAGGACAAGCCCAAAGTCAAGAAGTTAGAGAAGGAGAAAACGCTGAGCATGAGAACCAGTCAAGGGGTACTGTTTCATGAAGAGTGCCACACTTGGAGAGGGAGATGGATCAAATAAGGAAGGCCATGGACGAGTTGAGGGAGAACATTAGAAGGGCAAATCCCGTAGATGATTTAGTTCATTGAACTGACTCCCCTTTCGTGGCTTCCATTAATAGTCATCCCTAGTCTTCTAAGTTCAAGATGCCTTCTTTGGACTCATATGATGGAACGCGTGACCTGTGTGATCATATCGCTACTTTCAAGACGACAATGCACCTTCAAGGGGTTCCAGATGAGTTTGGTTTAGCAAGATACCCCCAAACTTCCATGCAACAAGTACAATCCATGGTAGCTGCCGTGGCAGAATTGACCCATCAGAACTAAGAGTCGACTAGGGAGATTACTCTAAGGAGACAGTGTCACGAAAGATACGTGGGAGGACAAGCCCAAAGTCAAGAAGTTAGAGAAGGAGAAAACGCTGAGCATGAGAACCAGTCAAGGGGTACTGTTTCACGAAGAGTGTCACACTTGGAGAGGGAGATGGATCAAATGAGGAAGGCCATGGACGAGATGAGGGAGAACATTAGAAGAGCAAATCCCGTAGATAATTTAGTTCATTGAACTGATTTCCCTTTCGTGGCTTCCATTAATAGTCATCCCTAGCCTTCTAAGTTCAAGATGCCTTCCTTGGACTCATATGATGGAACGTGTGACCCGTGTGATCATATCGTTACTTTCAAGACTACAATGCATTTTCAAGGGGTTCCAGATGAGTGTGGTTTAGCAAGATACCCCCAAACACTGTGGGTTCTTTTGAGGAATTGAGTAAGTTATTCGTCAACAACTTTATCAGAAGATAAAGGCATAAGCGCTCCTCGTCTAGCCTGTTGACCATAGAGCAATGGGAAAATGAGAGCTTACAGTCCTTCATTACTCGCTTTAACTGGGAAGCCCTAATGGTAGATGAGATGGACGACAAGTTGTTATTGGCAGCCTTCCACAATGGAGTTAGTTCCGATTTGTTCATTCACAAACTTTATGATTAAGAGCCACAAATCATGGCTGAACTCGTCCATTTAGCCCAAAGTTTCATGAATGCAGTGGATGCAATCATTTCACGAATGGAAGCAGATCTCCCATGCCATCCTGAACAGGGTTCTCGTCCAAAGAAGGCCCGGACGGGAGAAAAGAAAGATCGAGACAACAGGAAGGCAGGTTCGTCTTCAGTAAGGAGTCAGCAATATACGCCTTTGAACACTCCACTTGAACAAGTGCTTATGTAGATCAAGGATGACCTGTCCTTGAAGTGGCTAGAAAAAATGAAGTGAGATCACAACAAGCGCAATAGGAACAAGTATTGCCGCTTCCACAGAGATCACGGGCATGACACAGACGAGTGTTTTGACTTGAAGCAGCAGATAGAGAATCACATCAGGCAAGAAAAATTGAGAAACTATCTTGGATGAGATCACAAGGATGAGAAGTTGAAGGGAAAGGTAGAATAGTCATCTCAACCCCCACTTGGAGAAATAAGAGTTATTATAGGAGGAACTTTAACAGGGCAATCTTCCAAGTCAAGAAATATGTACTTGAAGGTGGTGCAAAATATCTAACTCTCTGGACGATCCCCAAGGACAAGAGGGGCAGATGAGTAAGCCATTACATTCACGGACGAGGACACTGAAAGGGTTCACCACCCACATAATGATGCGATCGTCATTACTTTGCTCACTGCTGATTATACGACTAGAAGAGTGTTGGTAGACAATGAGAGTTCGGGGGACATCTTATACTACTCTGCTTTCCAACAACTGAGGCTTGGACGAGATCAACTTCGTCCAGTAAATTCACCGTTGGTAGGATTTGGGGGGATGAAAGTGCAACCCATGGGTACCGTCATTGCCTGTGGTGGTAGGATCTTATCCATAATAGATAACTAAAGAAGTAAGTTTCCTCATTGTGGACTATTCATCTTCATACAACGCTGTCATCAGAAGACCGACTTTGAACAGTTGGAACACAGTAACATCTACCTACCATTTATCTCTCAAGTTCCCAACAAATTATGGAGTAGGTCAAGTGTAACGAGATCAGTTAGCCGCTAGAAAATGCTACCTAGCCATGTTAGCTATGGACGAGCATGTACAGACGATGAATATAGAGGAGAGAAGGGTTACTGCGGAGCACACTAAAGTGCTGGAAGATGTTCATTTGGACGAGAATGACATTGAAAAGTATACAAGGGTTGGAGTAAGCATGGAGAAGAAGACAAAGCAAGACATTGTCTAGTTCTTAAAGAAGAGCATTGATGTGTTTGCGTGGAGTCATGAGGATATACCAGGATTGACCCAAGTGTCATTACCCATCGTCTAAATGTGTATCCTTCTTCCAAGCTCGTACGTCAAAAGAAAAGAGTTTTTGCTCTTGAACAAGATAACGCCATTAAAGAAGTCCAAAAGTTGACCATGGAAAAATTTATCTGGGAAGTTTATTACCTGGATTGGTTGGCTAATGTGGTGACGGTTAAGAAGGCTAACGGCAAATGGAGAATGTTCATGGACTTCATTGATTTGAACAAGGCTTGCCCTAAAGATAGCTATCCATTGCCACGCATTGACTAGTTGGTGGACTCAACTGGGAGTCATAAATTGCTAAGTTTCATGGACGTCTTCTCAGGCTACAATCAAATAAGGATGGGCGTGGTGGATTAAGAGAAGACATCCTTCATTACCAGTCAAGGTTGGTTTTGCTACAAGGTAATGCCCTTCAGTTTGAAGAATGCGGGGGCAGCTTATCAAAGGCTGGTTAACCACATGTTTCAACCACAGATTAGATGGAATGTGAAAGTTTACATAGATGATATGTTGGTAAAGAGCTTGAGAGAGGAAAAACACTTAGACAACCTTCAAGAGACCTTTGATACGCTTAGATGATATAACATGAAGTTGAATCCGAGTAAATGTGCTTTTGGAGTTTTGTCAGGGAAATTTCTTAGGTTCATGGTTTCACATAAGGGAATTGAAGCAAATTCTGATAAAATCTAAGCGATACTAAATATGGAGCCACCAAGGAATATCAAAGAAGTCTAGTCTCTCACCGGACGAGTTACTACCCTTAATAGGTTCGTCTCTAAAGCTACTGACAAATGGTTACTATTTTTTAAGGTTCTTAAGAAGGCATTTGAATGGATGAACAAGTGTCAAAAGGCCTTCCAAGACCTTAAGAACTACCTCACAGCAGCTCCTTTGCTAAGCCCGTCTATACCAGGTGAAGAAATATACCTGTTGAAGAAATATACCTGTATTTGGTAGTGTCTTTACATGTAGTGAGCTCAACATTAATTAGAGAAGAAGGGAAGATACAAAAGCTGGTTTATTATACAAGTCGAGTGCTAAGAGGAGCAGAAGGATGATATCCCATGATGGAAAAGTTAGCTTTTGCTTTGGTCACAGCTTCTAGGAAGTTATGACATTATTTTCAGGCTCATGTCATTAACGTCTTGACAGATCATCCACTTAAGAAGGTAATGAACAAGTTGGAAGCCTGGATGACTAATCTAATGGGCTGTAGAACTTAGTGAGTTTGATGTCAGGTACCAACCAAGAAGCGCTATAAAAGCTCAAGTATTGACAGATTTTATAGCAGAGTTTACTCCCAACCAAGGCGAGTTAGACGAGGTTGATGGAACTTAGAAAATGGGTCATCTATGTGGATGGTTCGTCCACAATATATGGAGGAGGAATTGGAGTTGTGCTAAAATCCCTTAAAGGGGACAAGTTGAAATATGTATCTCGTCTACAATATCAGTCAATCAACAATGAAGCTGAATACGAAGCTCTCCTTAAAGGGTTGGAATTGGCTAAGTCCTTAAGGGCGGGGTCAAAAGTTGTCCAAGGAGATTCTCGGTTAATCATAAATCAAGTAAATGGAGTATGTGAAGCTAAGGAAGACCGTATGAAAAGGTATCTTCATAACGTGAAGCGGTTTGTCAAAAAGTTTAAAGAAGCCTATTTTGTTCAAGTCCCAAGGGAGGAAAACATAGAAGCAGTTGATTTAGCGATAGCAGCTTTAGTAGAGGGGGCTATGTTCGAATATGACAAAATCCAGTACATACCAAGTATAGACCTTCCAGAGGTACAGAAAATTGAAGGGGAAGAAAATTGGATGACTCCAATAGTAGCTTACCTCAAAGATGGAAGGCTTTCGGAGGACAAGAACGAGGCTAGAAAGTTGAGGATCAAAGCTGCCAAGTATGTCCTTATAGATGAGGTGTTATATAAAAGAGGTTTCTCTCAGCCCTACTGAAGTTGCTTAGCTCCGAACGAGGAAAACTATGTGTTGAGGGAAGTTCACGAAGGGGAATGTGGAAACCACTTAGGAGCAAGAGCACTAGTCCATAAAGTCATCCATGCAGGTTACAACTGGCCAAGTGTTCAAGTAGATGCTAAGGCTTATGTCAAGGTATGTGACCAATGTCAGCGATTCAGCAACGTCCTTAGACAACCGTCAGAGTATCTCACCTCGATGATGGCCCCATGGCCCTTTGCATAATGGGGATTGGATATCTTAGGTCCCTTTCCATTTGGGACCAGACAAATGAAGTTTTTGGTAGTACGGATCGATTACTTTACTAAGTGGGTGGAAGTCGAACCCTTAGCAAAGATCACACAGCAGAATGTTAAAAACTTTGTTTGGAAGAGCATTGTATGCATGTTTGGAGTACCTAGGACACACCTTTCAGAGACTTTTGCGAGCAATTTGGAATAAAGAATCATTATTCCTTACCCTCCCACCCACAAGCAAATGGATAAGCAGAAGTTACAAACCGATCTTTGTTGAAAATCATCAAGACTTGGTTTGAGGGGGCAAAGGGAGTATGGCTAGGCAAGCTACCAAGAGTTATATGGGCTTATAGGGCGACTGTAAGGACCCCCACAGGGGAAACTCCTTTCAAGCTAGCCTATGGAAGCGAAGCAGTTATACTTGCAGAAGTGCACATGGCAAACCACAAGGTGATGAAGTATCAAGACGAGGATAACAAAGAACAACTTCGTCTCAATCTTGATCTGATAGACAAGGTAAGGATGAACGCGGAGCAAAGGACATCGAGGTATAAAAACTTCATGGCTAGACAATATGATGCAATGATGAAACCTAGGCTTCAACATTGGGGACCTCATCCTAAAAAGGGTTTCTTTGGCAACCAGAAATCTAGCCTATGGGAAACCGGGACCTAATCGGGAAGGACCCTACAAGGTTGTTAATTGCAAGAGATAAGGATCAAATTACTTAGAAGCCCTGGACGAGAGAAAGCTAGAGCACCCTTGGAATGTTGAGCATTTAAGAAGATATTATCAGTAGGACCCCAGCTTGAACGAGCGTCATCCTAGACATTGTGGTCACCCTGGACAAGCTGAAGTTGTGTGTTACTTTCTATTGCTTGCATTTAGCTGTGTTTGTTATTAGTATTATATGTTGTGTTTTAATTCCTTAAAGGGCATTAGCTTCTAAGCATGTGCCAGAACTTGTGGATGATGTTTTATAAATGTGGTTTGGACTTTCAATGTATGTAAGGTTGTGTGAATTTCCAATTCTCATGTTGTTGAAGTTCTTATCAAAACTAATCCACAGGAAAGGCTAAAAGCCCAAGACAAATAAAATCTTTGGATGCAAGGATGTAATGTCTATATGCTTCTCTTGAAATAAGGATAAAGCAGAAAAATAAGCTTAAGGCATATTCGTTTGACCAATGGGTGAGGTAAAACCTTAAGCATCTTCGTCCAACCAATGGATGAGAAAATGCGTGCCCAAGAATATTCAAAATCCTTGGATAAATATAACCAGCCAAAACAATCCAATCTTTGGACGAGCAAAAGCTGGAAATGTCTTGCCTAAAGATGAGCCCCATGGACGAAAAATAAAACCAGCTTTCAAATCTCTAGATGATTAAAGCTGGTAAAACCCATGCATTTATAAGATGAGTTATACTTGCAAAATTTAAAGAATGGTGAAATTAACAAGGAAATAATTTTAATATAAACGAGCTAAATGCCTTCATAAGTGGACGGACCACACTTAAAACCAGTATAATATGGAAGATTTAAATAAAGAAAAATTCGTCCAAACAAAAACATGTTAAATAGTAAATGAAAATTTATGGAAATAAATATTCATTCATAAAAGTTTAGAAAAGGGTAGATGACTACAGTCCAAAACCCTTATAAAGTAAAGCCAAAAGGCAATTGTTTGAAAGCTCGTCCCAAAAATTATAGACGAGTAAAATGTACTTGTAACAACGGACCTCATAAAAAAAATGTAAATTGACAAGACGAGGTAAAAGTGATTACATACCTTGAAAAGATCATGAACAGCGGAATGTTCAAACTCTTTCAAGGACATGTCATAGCACGCAGCCACGTCTTCATCAGTCATAGCCTTCTCAAACTTTGATAGGCCAAAAACATATTGACCCATTGTGATGAATTAATTGATTAATTAGCCAAGTTTATTAATTAATCAAATTAACATACAAATGCGTGGTAGCACAAACAAATCACCAATTAAATTAAGTATGCAACGGAAATTAAATGACATGGTGATTTGTTTACAAATGGGGAAAACCCACACGGCAAAAAGTCCACTGGGTGATTTTAAGGTTACCACTCTCGAGAATCTACTATTATCACAACAAGTGATTACAAGTAAAGGAATCCCAGTACCTTACACCAACCTACAGTTGAACCCTTACCCCAATACCCAATTGAACTTGTTCTGTAGTGATAATCTCTTCTTTTCGTTGCACGGCTTCCAGTACGTGGCTAACCAATTTGCGCGGATCCCAATACGCGACTTCAATCGCAAACTAGAGAAAATTGTTGGTTGTAATGTTCTTCAGTTCATCAAATGATGAAGATCGAGAAGATTCTTAGTTACAAAACCTTACGGTGCACAAACAGAGCAGCTTCTTCACAAGAAAGATGAACTAGGGCAAATTCAGTCTCTGGTCACAATTTGCATGAGCAACTTGAGCAACCTTTGACGGCCCTTAAAACAATCCTTATATATATCTAACGTTGTGAGAAAAGAAAGCCCAAACATACAATCACGGATTGAATGAAAAATAGTCCTGAAAAACTGAACTTCTTAAATCTTGATAGATACCCTATCTATCGAGCCACGGGCTTCAACAACTTTACAGGTCTCGATAGATAGCTAGCTGTTGAGCTTTAATGAACAACACTTTTTGCACTTGAATCTTGGACAGACTTGCATGGCTTTAACACTGATCTTGAAACAAAGTTTCTTGAAGCATTAAACACATCTTAGATCTACCCAATTACATGTAAAGTGCGTTTTGTCAAAGGATTCACCAATTATATAAAGTAGTGACATATGTTCCTAACAAATGAAACACATATGTCCTAACAAACCTTTCCCAAGCCAAATCCTCGTTTTCAATAAGGTTCATAGGAACTCTTTGATAAGGCTGAGACGAGGTAGGCGCAGTAGTCATGGATGGAGGAACTCTAACAGGTTCAGATGAAACTACATCATGAATATGGATGGATGGCTATTGAGAGGTAAGAGGGACAGTAAGGCCTTGCTTGACGACCCCAAGCTTGGATGACCTATGCTTCGCCTTCTTGCTCTTTCGACGACTGGGAAGGTTTTCGAAGTCAATCGTTTTGGATAAATTTTTTCTTTTTTCTTCAACAGAAGGACGAGGCTGGGACTCTATTTCTGGAATGGTCTCATTCACTACCCCTTTTCCCTTGTTTTCTTTCATGGTTGCCATCCCTCGAAAGAAAAATGTTAGAATTAGTTAAAAGATAATATTCAAACAATTTTTTTAAGTAAAAAACTTACGTCTATGAATACTAAGTTCGTGGGCTAAAGCTTCACGAGATGGTTCAGGACCCAGTCCCCTAGTGGCAAGACTATGAAGGGTGAGTAATGAGTGGAAAATCCTGTCAACGTATAGATGAGCTCTCTGAACGCATTCAAGATAGAATCTGCTCAAAGATGGTTGTCTAACAGCTATAGAAAAAAAAGAGAGAAAAAAGAATGGTTAGACGATTATTAAAAAAAAAAAACATAAAAAACATACCTTCAGTATGAAGGCTTCCTAACTCTCCAATATAGGGGGCAAATGGATCCCTGCCAACCTCAACAGGGTGTGCTTGCTCACTCCCAAGTGCAGGAGATCGTAGCAATGTAATTCTCGGAGTATCGAGGTCGAACCACAAGGAGCAGGATAAATTCAAAGATAACATAATTAAATAACAATTTGGGTGAAGAAGAAAAATATTTTTTCTTGGTGATTGTTAACAACAATAATAATAAAAACTTATTTAAATCAATAATGTAAATACTAGGGCATTGGGGTGTTTCCCTATATTGATATGAAATTCTTTGTGATCTAAGAAATTATATATTTCATAATTGATTGTTCTTATACAATTAAATACTTATGATTCGGTTGAACTAAGATAATTCAAGAATGCACGATAACCTAGATTAATAATGCGGTTAGAAAAGTTTTCAGAAAAACCTATTTCCTTTAAAACTTGATTTCTATTTAAAACTATTAAAAATTCATCTAAACAATAAGAAAAACATGATTGAAATTATTGAAAGCATGGAAGAACTAATACATCAAAAGAAATCTAATTGAACAATCAAATATGTTGTTGATAAAATCTTAGAAAGGATCACATTGAATATTCATACCGTATAGAAGAAACATAACCCCTAGCCCTAGCAAAGAGTTTAGGCTACCATTAGAGAAAAGAAAATATAAGGTTTTCTCTGTGAAATTCGTTCTAAACAGCCTCCTTTCCAAACCCTAACGTCAAAAGTGTCCAATGAAAAAATAACTTCTACTATTTTAATTTCCGTCCAGGTTTACAGTAGTAACTTGTGAGTTAATTCCGGCCTTCAAAAATTGAGAATATTGAAAAAATAAAACTGAAAAGTTGTATATATTTAAGTTATGGTTCCAACCCATTTAGCCTTGTGTCAATTGGATTTTTGAGGAGAGAGATACACCCAAAATACTGATCAGTACTTAAATCTGATTTTTCCTTTTTAGATTCTATCTCTTTGATTTCTTTCCTTATTTGAAGCTTCTAAACATGGTAGATGACCCAAGCACTCCAGCTGCACCTCCTTAGACATTTAATCATGGTCCTTTAGCTACATTTAATTCTATTTTGGCCTCCATTCTCTCACAAATTCCTGTAAACTCATCTTTCTCACATGATTTCTTGAAAATAAAAAATTACACACAATGAATGACATCTTATTCAAAAAATTATGTAAAGATAAATAATAGGGACTAATGCAAATCATGGCGTTATTATAATACAAATTAAGAATAGTAATAAGGAGATAATGCCCACATAAATATATAATAAGTATACATTTTAAGGCATTATTAGGGTGTCCAGCCCAAAAATCAGAGATGAAGAAAAACTCTGTCTTCCAATTTCTATCAGATGTTACAAGTGATTTTATTTATCTACAATCTTTACCCCTGGCTGTGAACTGATAAAAGTCAAGGGACTGGTTAATCTCTGAGGGTTTGTAGTAGAAGAGGAACTCGTTCGCAGTGAGAGGACGATCCCCTTCAAACACTTCCCTCTACAAAACTTGCACAGAGACGAATAGCCTCCATGCATTAGGATTAAACTTACATACTCCTAAACCTAATCTAGTAACTCCTTAGCAAAGGCATTATGGGGTAACCTAAGTCCCTTAAGTAGGTAAGCTTCATAAACACCTATCCCAAAACGAGGGTTACAACACCATTCCCCACGGACGGCTAACCTAGAGTTAAGGTTGTCTGGAATTTGATACCAACTCCTAAGGGAATCAAGTCTTTTTTCATCCGTCTTGGAATGAACGCCTACAGCACAATTGTATACCGTCTCTACCTCGTCTAAAGGAATGGACGGAGGAACACTCATCGAGGTACTAGCTTGAGACCCAGAAGTTGCCCTCGTCCTAAGACGTTCCTGAAGAACCTCTAAAGGAACCCCAAGAACACCAGACGTGTATTGCTCATCTGTGGTGTTCCCTCTACTACTACTACTACTGTTACTGCTACTACTACCACCACTAGAACCATTATAACTAGTAGTGTCATGGTATTCGTCTATCTCCTTGTCAACACTATTACTAGACAAAGAAACAACAATCTCGTACATCTTGAAGAAATTTGAAGGAAAATTTGAAGAGGAGGATGAAAAGAATACCTGGCTCTAAACAAAGGAGGACTAAAGACGCGGAAATACTTCTAGACGAGGTGCTAGACGACGAATGTCAGAGGAGAAAATTTAGGAAATGTGAAGGGTAGGAGAGGAATTCTACTATTTATAGACAGTGAAATTTGGCTTCTGAAACGGCGCGACCAATCAGAGAATGCCACGCGGCATTTCCTCGGAAAGTTAAATCGGCGCGACAAATCACCAATGAGATAATGACACGTGGCACAACTTGGAACAAAAAATTCAACCATAGAAATGGTAACACGTGGCACGATATATATACCACTAACATAAAGGCATGCATCCAAAAAAAAAAAAAATAACAGTAAATTTTGCAGTACTTTAGATGACCCTTGGACAAGGGGGCAACTAATGGTGAAGCAAAAAATTGAACCAACTTCAGTTCGTCCATAAGAGTCATCCATATAAGAAAGGAGATCCTAAAATAAAAATATCATTTCTCGCGGGACGGTCATCCATGAGCATGAAGATTGTCCATCAAGAAAGCTCCTGGACGACCCCCAGCACTTGGGAAATTTCTAGAAATGGATTTATCTACAAAAGCTTGTAAAGCGAACCACGTGCTACTATTTTGAAACATAAGCAGGATCCTTGTTCCTCGCTATACCTTCCTACTGAGTACTTAACTTCTCATGGCAGTTATAGAAGATAAGATTTAACATTCTAACTTCTAAAGTAGTTGTGGGAGTTAAGTCTAACTTTCTAACTTCCGCAAATGTGGGAGAAGTTACAAAACAAATAACTACTCCAAGGCTTACTATATAAGGACTCATCCACATCAAATGGAAGTAAGTTTTCCTCGACTCCTATAATTGAAATCCTTAAAATTTTGGTTTAGAGAAAAAAGTAACTAAAGCATCGGAGGGTTCTTGGCTGATCCACCCTAGTCACCTTTGATCTTGTGTGTTTTTCTTTTCAAGCCTTCGAAGTAATTGCTAGTCCATTGCATTGAAGTCCGGGGTATTTAGCCTACTGATTTTCTTCACATTATCAGAGAATGTCTCCTTTGTCTGACTTTACCAAAAGAAGAAAGGATTGCTCTATTTAGCAGGGTTTTTTTTTTTTTTTTTTTTTAAATTTTTGCTTTAATTTTTCCACTAGTCGAAAAGAAAAAAAAGGTTCACATCTTTTTGGGCAAAACAAATATCTGCTTTTGCTTTTGTAATCTTGATTCAAAGATAAGAACTCATCTCCAATATATAAAAAAGCGTAATTACTAAGAGCATCCATAACAGTGGATGCAAAGTCTTATAAAATACAAAAAGCACTTCATTTTACACATTTTGACTCAAAAAAATACCCACATCGGTGGGTGTAAAATTGTGCATAAATGCACAAGTGCTATAGTAATCGTGCATATATGCACGGTTACTGTAGCTCTTTCATTTAATATTTTACTATTTTTTTCTCTCCTTTGATGTGCATTGATAATAACTTAATTTTGAATATTTATATCATTGTTAGAAAGCACGATCATAATTATTTTGAGTTAATTCATGCATTTTATATTTGGTTTTGGAATAATGCTGAATAATCAATTTTGTGCTTAATTGATTTTTATTGCGTGAATTTGTCTTTTATAGGAGAATGAAATTAAATAAGTGGATTTGTGCAAAGCAGGAAGCTAATAGACTTTACTTTTACAAGGGCCAAGATGAAGTTAATGAAGGCCAACCCAAATAAATTAAAGTCCAATTGGTGTAAGGAATCAAATGAAATTTGCACCAAATCCAAGTCTAATTCGGATTAGGATTCTAGCCTGCGCATCAGTTAGTATTTTTGGCATTACTTTCGGCTTAGATGTCCAATCGAGATAATTCAAGTTGGGATGGCAATTTAACTTAAAGGGCTACAACTTTATAGTTTAACAAAAGTCCGAATTCTGACGTATTGTCGGTTAAGTAAAGCCTTAAAATCTGGGATTTTCTCCAAACGGGAATTCAACTTGTAATAGGATTTCATGACCTATTTAAAGGCTCTTTAGGGCAAAATTTGGGGAAGGAAGAGGCTAGTGCTAGGGCCAAGGGCTGAATGTATAGAGAGTTGCGGCTACCTCTTTGGTTTTCTTCCATGACAGTTAGTTTTATTTTATTTGTCTAGTTTAATGTTTAGTATTTTATTCTTGTGTTTTATTTTAGTTACCATGAGTAGCTAAATTTATAATTAGGGTTGAGAATGAAACCTTGTTAAGGACTATCAGTAATATTTATGTGATTTGATTTTTTCCACAATAGTTGTTCTTTAATGATTTAAATTGTTTTTGCTTCATATCAATTGACTAAGATGGGATTATAAATATGAGTTCAATCATGTTTTTCTCATTATTTAGGATTTGTCTTAATTAATTGAATGCTTGATTTATTATTTCTTGATTATAAAATTGGATATCTGATGTGCATTGATAATAGCTTAATTTTGCATATTTATATCACTGTTAGAAAGCATCATCATACTTATTTTAATGTAATTCATGCATTTTATATTTGATTTTGGAATAATGGTGAATAATCAATTTTGTACTTAATTGAATCTTATTGCGTGAATTTGTCTTTTGTAAGAGAATGGAATTAAATAAGTGGATTTGTGCAAAGATGAAAGCTAATGGACTTTACTTTTACAAGGGCCATGATGAAGTTAAAAAAGGCCAACCTAATTAAATTTAAGTCTAATTGGAGCAAGGAATCAAAGGAATTTGCACCAAATCCAAGTCCAATTCGGATTAGGATTCCAGCTTGCACATCAGTTAGTAATTTTGGTATAAATTTCGGTTCAGATGTCCAATTGAGATGATTCAAGTTGGGCTGGAAAGTTAACTTAAAGGGCTACAACTTTGTAGTTTACCAAAAGTCTGAATACGGACGTTAAATGGGCCAAAATTGTCGGTTAAGTGAAGCCTTAAAATCTAGGATTTTCTCCAAACGGGAATTCAACTTGTAATAGGATTCCTTGACCTATTTTAAGGCTCTTTAGGGAAAAATTCAGAGAGGCTAGTGCTAGGGCTGAGATGCAAAACAAAAAATTGGAGCAAGAGGCAGTGCCGCATGTGGCTTTTCTGTAACTTTTCTCCATAATAGCATTGTGACTATTTCTTTTTCTATTTTATTTGTCTATTTTAATGTTTTGTATTTTATTCTTGTGTTTTATTTCAATTATCATGAGTAGCTAAATTTATAATTAGGGTTGAGGATGAAACCTTGTTAAGGATTATCAGTAATATTTATGTGATTTGATTTATCCCACAATAATTGTTCTTTAATGATTTAAATTGTTCTTACTTCATATCAATTGACTAAGACGGGATTCTAGATATGAGTTCAATCATGTTTTTCTCATGATTTAGGATTTGTCTTAATTAATTGAATGATTGGTTTATTAATTCTTGATTATAAAATTGGATATTGCTTGTGATTTGTTTGTCAATGGATACAATTTATGATTTGATTTTTAGAATTGGATATATCTTGTGATTTTTTTGGCTATGGATACAATTGATGATTTGATTTTATACTTAAGAAGCGAAGAAGAACATGCTTTAGATTTTTAAACATAAGTTTTAATGATGATATTTTCCATGATAGTAAGATTGATTTCTAGATTATCATGCAGTGGTTGGAAAAAATTAATGATCATAAATATATGCTGATATGACTTACAAGGCAGATTCCAAAACCTTAATTCCTTTCTCTTGATTGTTTACATCTTTTTATTGCTTTATATCTTTTGCTTAGTTTAACTATTTGCTTAATTTTATTATTTGCTTAATTTATTTAATCTCAGAAAAACCAATTTTATTAAACTAGATTTGGATTAATTTGGTTAAGGTTTAATTA
Organism: Lithocarpus polystachyus; assembly: GCA_033629205.1. Taxonomy (NCBI): domain Eukaryota; kingdom Viridiplantae; phylum Streptophyta; class Magnoliopsida; order Fagales; family Fagaceae; genus Lithocarpus; species Lithocarpus polystachyus. The sequence continues at coordinate 56,588,379 of CM066170.1, read as the reverse complement.
ATTTTCCTACGTTCATTCAAGTCCCTATGGGTTCGACCTCATTCTTGTCAAACTATACTTCGGTACGGTTCGTACACTTGCGAGTATTTTAAAATTGCACAACAATATCTCTTGTGATCTGTTTGTCAACAGATACAATTGATGATTTGATTTTATACTTAAGAAGTAAAGAAGAACATGCTTTAGATATTTGAATAGAAGTTTTAATGATAATATTTTCCATGGTAGAAAGATTGATTTCTAGATTATCATGTAGTGGTTGGGAAAAATTAATGATCATATATATATATATATTGATATGAATTAACAAGGCAGATTCCAAAACCTTAATTCCTATCTCTAGATTGTTTACATCTCTTTACTGCTTTATATCATATCTTTGCTTAGTTTAATTATTTTCTTGGTTTATTTAATTTCAAACAACCAATTTTTATTAAACTAGACTAGGATTAATTTGGTTAAGATTTGATTAATTTTTCTACGTTCATTCAAGTCCATGTGGGTTCGACCTCGTTCTTGTCAAACTATACTTCGGTACGATTTGTACACTTGCGAGTACTTTAAAATTTCACAACATCCTTCACTTCACTCTCTCACTTTCTCTCTGGTGCTTCTCACTCTCACCTCTCTCTTTTTATCTTTGGTCCCTCACTCTCACTCCCTGATCTCCGAAGCAAGCCGCCACTGATGAACGAAGAAGTAAGCAGTGCCACCTTTGCTCTCGTCGTGCCGCCGCTGATCATCGTCGAAGCTCACTCACCGATGCGATCTCCAATGCTCACTTGTTGAAGCTCTCGCCGTGCCACCACCGATCGCTGCTGAAGCTCTATTTGATCAGTGCGTTTTGGGGTTTTGATCCTTTTTAATTTTTTGTTTGATCAGTTTTGGGATTTTCTATTTGATTAGTGGGTTTTGGGGTTTTGATCTTTTTAATTCTTTGTTTGATTAGTGGGTTTTAGGGTGATGGTGCTTGATGATGGTGGGTTGATGATGGTGGTTAATGCTGATGCTTGATGATCGTGGCTGGGTGGGTTGATAGTGGGTGAAGATGAATATTTTATTTGAATAAATGTGTATAATAGACAAAATGATGTTGGTGTTTTGTAAAAATGGGGTGTAAAATAGAAACGAGGTTTTTTCCATGCAAATTTACAAAATTTTTGCATCCACTGATGCGAATGCTCTAAGAAATGCCCTTCACAAATTTGGGCATCAATTACCTTTCTCTCATTGTGTCAATTACTAAGCAAAAAAAAAAAAAAAAAAATTATATTTCTCTTTAAATAATAAATAAAATAAGAGGTTTACTAATGTGTACTCTTAATGCATCCACTAATGCGGATGCTCTAAGAAATGCCCTTCACAAGTTTGGGCATCAATTACCTTTCTCTCATTATGTCAATTACTAAGCAAAAAAAAAAAAATATATATATATATATATATATTTCTCTTTAAATAATAAATAAAATAAGAAATTTACTAATGTGTACTCTTAAGACATATATTAGTAAACTATTTTAGGAAATTTTTTATAGAAAAATGAAAAAGTATTAGGAAACTTTTTAAGAACCATTTTGACAATTTTTTCAATTTCTCATAAATATTTTTCCAAAATAGATGTTTAATTTGTACCTTAAGGGCACACATTAACCAAACTCGTAAAATTAAAGGAAAAGTATGAAGATTCCAAGGAATACTTTGGCCCCACTTTGTTGCTTTCCTAGTTCTTGCATTGCTGCAGATTCCAGCTGTCCACCATGAGAGGGAACGAATTCAAATTTCAATTTTGTCCTGTTGTGCGGTCCTTGATAGAGAACAAAAGTAAAAACAAAATAAAGGCAAAAATGCACTTTTTATCCCTACATTTTGGGTCAATTCCCATTTTGGTCCCAAAATTGATTTCTTTGCAAATTTTATCCCTAAAATTTGAAAATCATTTTTAAAATTGTCCTTCCCATCAACCAACAGATGGAGGCAGACGGATATCCACGTGTCAAGCCCACCTATTAAAATAATAATATATAAACCAATGTGGCAAGCCCATTCACCCTAAAACGCGCATGCCCCTCACGTGAAGGACACCTCAGCTTCCCGCGCTCCTAGCCCTCCTAGACCTCCCACGTGACCCCAACTGACCCCAACTCTCCAACTGCCTCAGTCATCATACTGTAAAATCCCTAAATTTCACAGAAAACCCTAAAATCCTATCGCCATCTTCCTTAGCCTGATCCTTGAAATCTCTGAATCAAACCTAGAACAACACGAACAAACTGAGGGAAGCTTGAGGAGGAAGAAGAATGGAAGCTAGCTCTGCATCTGCCCTTACATCATCGGAGGGAAGCTTGAGGAGGAGAGCACCATGCATGTGCTACTACCCCTCCCCTCAGAAGCCTGTGCTAGTGGTTTCTTGGACAGATAACAATCCAGGGAAAAAGTTCTATAGGTGTCCCAATTACTGGGTAAGTGAAGTGCAAGTTGGGTTTGTTCATTATCTTCACTTGGATTTGTACATTTGGGTTTGTTGTTTGTTCATTTTGTTTTGAATTTGGGTTAATTTCAGATTGGCAAGAAGTGCAAGTTCTTCCAATGGGTTGATGATGAGATTTGTGAGCGTGGGAAGGTACTTATCCCAGAGATAAGGCAGAGAATTCTCAGACTCCAAGCCGAGGTTTCAACATGCAAGAAGAGAGAGAAGTGTTTGACAGTGTGTTTGATATTGACACTGCTGCTGTGTGGGATATGTATTTGTGTGATTCTAGCTTTGGTGGGTTAGATGGGTGGGGTAGCATGTTTTGGACAATGTCGGGGTAGGCAGGGTTAGGGCAGGGTAAGGACAATGTGGTGTAGATGATGATGTTGTTATCCTCTGTATCCCATTGATTTCAGTATGAATGAAATATGGAATGAAAGAGTTCATTTTGTTAATTTGGTCTGTAATGTGGTGTAGATGATGATGTTGTTATCCTATGTATCCTATTGATTTCAGTATGTATGAAATATGGAATGACAAAGTTTATTTTGTTAATTTTGTCTGTAATGTGGTGTAGATGATGATATGTTAATTATCTTACTTGATTGCAATTAGATTACAATTTACCAAATCTGTAATATTGGTAAGCTGACCATTGTTAATTTACCAAACTTGCAAAATTGTTATACACAAGTTTACCAATTATGTTTGTGCATTGCAATTATGTGCTACAATTAGTTTCCCAAGTTTACCAAGTTTACACAAGTTTACCAAATCTGCAATGCACAACACAACAGGTTTACCAAACATGTAAATACTGCATATACACAATTCTGCATGTACTGCAATTCACAATTCACAATTCTACAATTCACAATTCACAATCAACATATACTGCAACTCACAAATCTTCATTGCATAAATCTGCAATTCACAATACTACAATTCACAATTCTGCAATTCATAATTCACAATTAACATAAATCTGCATTACACTGCAGTTCACAAATACTGCAATTCACAATTCACAAATATGCAATAGACAAATCTGCATCACACAATTCTGCAATTCACAAATTTGCATTAATAAGTCATTCATAAATATGCAATACCAACATAGGCCAATTACACATGTCTACCATAATTCAAGCAGTGACTTTAAACCTAAGCAAACCAAAAAATAGGTCATATCTGCCATGTTTCAAGCAGTAAATTTAAACCAAAGTAAACCCACATATAGGCAATGTCTGCCAATTACAAAAATATTAAAGTAAACCCAAAAATAAGCAATGCTTGCCAATTACAAAAAATTAGCCATGTCCACTAGTCTATCCCCTTGGACCATGCACAGATGCCTGGCTGTCAGCAACCCTCAATGCCTCCCTGTACCTTGATGCATTTCTTGAGGCAGTCAGAGTTTCATTTATCACAATCCCCCTCCTTCTCTTCCTTGGATTGGTGCTGGTTATATTGCTGCTTGTAGGGTTGCTGCTTGCAAGGTGGTTGTTGGTCGCAAGGTGGCTGATTGATGGTTGCTGGTTTGCCTGTCTTGTGCCTTGCTGGCTGCTTCTAGGTTGCAACTTTGATGGCCTAGTGCCTTGCTGGTTGGTCCTAGGTTGCTGGCTTGATGGCATACTTGTAGCATTTGGTTGCTCTTGGGTTGCTCTTTGGCCATTGCCATTTGTCTTCAAGTAGTAGCAAACACAACTAAGTTAGAACATTAATTTTCATTTCAAAACATGCAGAATTAAAAAACACTGGTTTTACCTTCTTTGGTCTATGTCTCTGGTTTTGGGCACCAGGCAGTAAAGTATTACCTTCAACCTCACCCTTACAGCTTCTTTTGTTATGGCCTATCTTCCCACTGGACTTGCACCTCTTGGCAATACCCAAGCCCTTGTAGTGACCCCTCCTTGGTTCATTGGGTTCTAAGATTCTCTTCTTCTTGGGCCTGCCTTGTGTCCTTTTTTTTATGGGAGGTTGCACAGGAGGGAGACCAGTTGAGGTCCACATATTGGCACCATTGAGTGGATCAATGGTGTGCTCATAACATGCTTTGTATGTGCTGGTGTGGTAGCAAGCATTAGTGTATTTCTCAGCTTGCTCTTTGTTGAAGAATATGCATGAAACTGCATGGCAGCATGGGATACCAGTGATATCCCATTTCCTACAATTGCACACCCCCTTAGCCAGGTCTACAATCTTCACCTTGAATTTGGTGTCAGAAGCCCAACAAGCTAACCACCTACCACTGCCCACCTTCTCCCTATGTAGCCTTTTACGGATTTTAGGGCAGAGCTTAGATTCCACCCTCATAATACTGTTTCTGTTTTGCTGGAATCAGCTCATTAGGTATAACCTTATGTCCTCAAGCTGCAAACAGGAAAAACCCACAGGTTAGTGCATGCAACAAGGTATACAGCTAACCAAACTATGCAAATCCCACCTACCTAAATCCAAAAATATACATACCATGCTAATGATAGGTTTCCCCCTAAATTTCAGTATCCTGCTATTGAAACTCTCACACATATTAATGATGACAGTATCACTCAATGCATTAGTTCTAAACATGTGTCTAGCCCATACTGTTGTGGTATGTCCTTTCAACCAATTCTATGAACCCTCATCAATGTCCTTCATTTCATTCATTATCCTTTCAAATTCATGTGCATATGTAGCTTTAGCTGCTTTCCAAAACAACTCCCTAATCATTATGCCAGGATGCTGCTTCCTCAGATTGTTGTATAAGTGTCTACAGCAAATTCTGTGCTTATACTGTGGTCATTTGTCTGCAAATGCCTGCACCAACCCCTGCCAAGAAAATCAATAGTGTTTAGCATATATACATATTTCACTACTTGTTCAATGTAGTTAAGTTAAAAAATGAGTATGTTCTATAGTGATACCTTTTGCTGGTCTGATATGAATGTCCACCTCTTCTCATCACCAATGTCTGCTAGCAGCAAATTTATAAACCAAATCCATGAGTCCTTGGTTTCTGCTTCCACCACTGCAACTGCTTGAGGGAAATATTCTTCATTGGGGTCTCTAGCAATTGCAACCATCAGTTGGCCCCCAATCTTGGTCTTCAGGTGACAAGCATCCAACCCAATTATTGGCCTACAACCTACCCTGAACCCCTACTTACACCTAGACCAGCATATGTAAAGTCTCTCAAAATAAGGTAGACCAGCCTGTAAGTCCATTCAGCTGCTAACTCACCTTCATTGAATGTGTGTGTTCATTAGAACTGTACTGCCAGGGCTGGACCTCCTCAATTCTGCATAGTAATCCCACAATTGATTGTACTGCACTACATAGGACCCATCAACAAACTCTTGGGCCTTTTCCCTAGCCCTGCTGGCTTTTTCTGCACTGATATTTACAACATACTTCTCATGCACAACCTCTTGAATGTCCCCTAGCTCAATATCAGGTTGTCTCCTCACCTTCTTCATCAACTTCCTTGCAAGGAAGTTGGAAGAACACCTTGGGTTTTTGAAGCTCCTAGTGCATGTGTGCTCCATGTTCAGAGTCTTTAGCTGCCAGCTCAACTCCCTTGGCAGCTTTGCAAGGTAAGCTGTAAATTTACAGGGAGGTTGGCATTTGGCTCTAACCTAACTTTGTCATTCTTCACAAACTTCACCCCCCAACCACCTTTCACTGAATACTCAGTAATGGCCTCCTTGAATTGTTTAGCTAAGGTAAATAACATGTGCTTCTCAAATACCAAGTCATCAGGATTGGACACAAGTCTAAACACAGGAAACGTTTTCCTCCTTCTTCTGACATTGTCCACAACTGTTTCATTAACAGTAGCATCACTTTCACTGCCATAAATTCCATCCACCTGAAAGCCACCATCAGATGATGACTCATTTAGGCTCAACAGCTCCTTAGTAGTGTAGTTAGAGTTCATTATCCTATCCCCTATCTGATCACGCATGTGCATCAGCTCCTCACTATCACTGCTTGCACTATCTTCGCCCACATATCTCTGGTTGGGGTTCATTGATCTTGCCCCTTCTACATCACTGTCCTCAGAATTGTCATTACTATCAGTGGTGATAGCCCCATCCTGTTGTGGTTCCTCTACAATTGGTTCTTCAACAATTGATTCCTTCCTTGGTCTCCTACACTCAAGTATTTCTACTTCATCACCACTATCATCATCCCTATCACCTGCATCCTTTGCACCACCACTGCCAAACTCATCACCATCCCTGCCACCATCCCTACCACCAGCACTGCCATCATCACAGTGAGCATCACCACCATCCCAGTGAGCAAAAAATTCACCCCAATGATCATTACCATCATTCGAGACATCATCATTCTTAAAATTATCACCACTACTGGCATAATAGCCTTGTCCATTATAATAACCATCAAAAGAACGTCCAAGCTCACTAGAGTTGCAATTGTCAGAATCATTAACAACAAAAGGGTCATCATGATCAGGCTCTACAACAATATCTAGAGGCACACCATTACCACCATTAATAAGTATAGGTTCATAAACTGGGTGCTCTACATAGACATGAATTTGTCCATGACCCCTCACCAACTTAGTCATTGCCATTGCATCATGATCATCATTAATTAGTTGGAACACCCCATCCTCCTCATTATCCCCAAGGCTTCTGTACCATAGCCTACTCACATGTGTATACCCAAACTCTCTACAGATGGACTCAATTTCTACCTTAGACCACTTGTTAGGATCACAATCGTTTACTACCCCCACCTCACCCCCCACATACTTCTGAGGATTTACTTCAAAATACCCATCATGATGCACATACAAAGTAAAGAGCTCGTCCATTCTGCATGCATGAGATATATAGTCAACATTATTTAAATAATCAACTACTCAGAAAACTAAACCAAACAGTCAACATTATTTAGTTAAACCACTTAAGGCCACATCTTAAAACTACATCTTAATGCAAACAGAGGGAACATATGGACCACCTTGCTCCCTTAATGCAAATACTGATAAAGTCATAAACAACCAATTAAATAGTGGTCCCTACGCATATTAAGTGTGTGAAAAAAGTTAGAGAGAGACATATATAATGTGCAAAAGATACAGAAAGAGAGAGAGAGTGACAGAGATACATGCACAGAGAGAGAGAGAGAGAGAGAGAGAGAGAGAGAGAGAGATAAAGTGGACAGAGCTACCTTTTCGAGCTTCAACCCACTACTACAATCTTGAAACTGCTACAGATTTTCGATTGAAGCTTCAACCCACGCCGTTCTCCCTCGTTTTCTTCAGTTCTCAGTGTGTAGAGAAATTGATTTTTCTAGGGATTTCATTGTTTTAGGGGTGTCTATTTGTGTCATTCTGGGTTTGATTTAGATATTTCAGGGATTGGGCTGAGGAAGACGACGAGAGGATTTTAGGGTTTTCTGTGAAATTTGGGGATTTTAATGTGTGATGACTGAGGTAGTTGGAGAGTTGGGGTCACGTGGGAGGTCTAGGAGGCCTGGGAGCACGGGAAGCTGAGGTGTCCCTCACGTGAAGGGCATGCGTTTTAGGGTGAGTGGGCTTGCCACGTTGGTTTATATATTATTATTTTAATAGGTGGGCTTGACACGTGGATATCCATTTGCCACGTAGGAGGGTTTCGTCTGTTGGTTGACGGGAAGGACAATTTTAAAAACGATTTTCAAATTTTAGGGATGAAATCTGCAAAGAAATCAATTTTAGGACCAAAATGGGAATTGACCAAAAATGTAGGGACTAAAAGTGCATTTTCGCCAAAAATAAATAAATTAATAAAACATTTGAACAGTGAAAACCTCTGGGTTGACGTTTATTTCTTTTTGAGTTTACTTTGACTCACTTAACTTGTTTTTCTTACTGCCCTGCATCCTCCTTTAGTGATAGACTTCTTCATTGATATTGAGTGTCTGTTTGGCAAGATTATTTTTGTCAATTTATTTTACTATTTAGTTTATTTTTACTACTATTTATGGGTTTCACTGTACTTTTTGTTACTATTTATGGGTCCTACTATATTATTTCAGCTAATTTTTACCTTTATCTACAGTGCTTTAGCTAAAAGTTTTCAGTTTAAGCAAAATAAGTGGATCTCAAATAGACCCTGAATGTCTTTAAAAGACAAATCTAGGAGCATTCACATTGATATTTAATTTTTGAACAAATAGTATTGGATAAAAAAAAAAGTTTATTCAAGGTTACTTTTGCTGTTATGGTTCAATGTGTGTGTGTGTGTATATATATATATATATATTTTAATCCAATATCATTAGGTCTCAACATTTTGCACAAGATCTATTACGATCGATTGAATTTAGGATTGAATGGGCTTAGGTTGAGCAAGTTTGGTTCAAATTGAACAACCCTAGATAGATGTAGCTAACATGGCTTGTAAGAGAAAGACGAGGTGGGTAACATGACATAAAACTAAGGCGGCTTGATCTAGATTAAGGCCTAAGGCGATTCAAGTTATTTTTTAAAATATTTAATATCAATTAAATAACATTTGCTGTAATTAACTTTCTAGATTATAATTTCGTATTTAAAAACCATTTTTCATGCATTTGAGATTTAAAATTACTAATTAACTTATTTTATTTAAATTTTGCTAACATTTTTTTTTCAATTTTTTTTACCATTTTTTATTTTGAAAAAATTGTTTATACAAAAACAACTATAACAATGTATAAAATTATATAAGTAATGCATCCATTTAGAAAAAGGGGAAAAAAAAAAAGCTTATTAGTAGTTGTAATCAGTGCTAGTAAAGATGGTGTTAATAGTGAGTTCATATGAAAGCGACATTAATCTAATCATAACAGTTGTGAAAAATTTTGTGTCCCTAACATTACTTAAAAAAAAAAAAAAAACTAGCATTCTACTAATTTTGGGGCTTTTTATGATAGAGGTCCTTAGCCTTAGGTCTTGGTCTAGAGCGGATCATGCATAGAACTTTTCAAGAGTCTTGTAACTTAATTAACATCTCTTGGTTGTTTAATGGTGTTGTCTAGACTTCAATTTTCAAATGCCCTCTCTCAACTATTTAATTAAAAAAATGTTATATATATATTTATGTCAAAACATTAGTAATAATAACAGAGAAAAATGCTCTGACACCCCATTGAACTTTAGAATTATTGCCAAGACACCCTTTAAACTTTATTTATGCCAATTTAGTACACCTTAGCCAAATCACTCCATCCGTTTGTCTCTAGTTAATAAACTAACGTTCAACTCGTGTGAGGCACAACGAAAAAAAAACTAGGCCCAGATGAAACAATGAGAGGAAAGAGAAACTTAGGACTCGGTTTTGAGTTAGGGGTGTCAAATGGGTGGGTTTGGGGTGGGCATAATTGGGTTAGGTATATAAAACTCATTTACCCATTAAAACCCATTTAACTAATTGCTTCTAACCCAAACCCAATAAAACTCAATTATTATGGGTAAACCCTAACCATCTAGGGGTGACAAATGGGTGGGTTTGGGTGGGCATAATTGGGTTGGGTATATAAAACTCATTTACCCATTAAAACCCATCTAACTAATTGCTTCTAACGCAAATTCAACCCAACCCAATTATTATGGAGAAACCCCAACTCACCCAATTACCCAATTATCAAAATTACCAAAATGCAATTAGAGTGAAAACCCCAACATTTTTTTGGATTCCCTTTTCCACTCTCTCTAGTCTCCACTCTACTTTCCAAAAAATCAAATTAAACAAAAGATACAAGCTTGAAAAGAAAATCGCTTCAAATTGGATCATCCTTCCCCTTTTATTTTCCCACACTTTCTCGGCATGCAAACAGCATTATCTAAACAACAAATTAAAAAAAAAAAACTTAAAAAGGGGCCTAATTTATTAAGCATTTAGCTTCCATTTCTTGCACTTTCTCAGCAACCAAACAAATCACCAAAACAGGAACAGAATCGAAAGAATTCAAATTAAATGTACCCACTATTCCTGCATTTTCTTTTCTTATTCCCACTATTCTCTAATTCTCGTATTTGTTTTTTTTTAGCTTTGATTGTCAATGTCAGATTTCAGCAGGATGTTATTTGTTTTTGTTTTAATGCAGACCTTTGATTAGAAATTGAATTCCGATTCTCACAATGCCAGGTACAGTTTTTTATTTTTTATATTTTGGGTACAAAATTTTGATTTGGACTTGGATTTGTTTGGAAAATTTTGTAGAGGAAGTGGCAGGGTCGATTGAAGAAGTAGAAGGGAAGGGAAAGAGTTGTTGTGAGACTGAAACGACAGCGTTTGAGGATGAAGAGGCGAAAGGTTCGAGTCAGATCTCTGAGGAAGAAGACAAAGAAGAAGCTCCATGATGTTATAATAATTTGAAGTCCAATATAGTCACTTCAATGCAAAATAAACAAAGTTTTTTCACAACAATCATTTAAAAGAACCTTAAACTATCAATTTAAACAATATATAGTTGAACCTAGTGATTTTGTGCAATTGAACGACAGAAAACGAACTGCACAGTTGAAATCACGAGTGGTGCAATCGGTGAAAGGACATTAGCTCCGGCAAGACCACAGACAACAGGTTTCGTTTGATCCTCTCTCTCCCTCTTTAAACTAAGTCCTAAGTTTCTCTTTCCTCTGAATTGGTTTATTTGGGCTTGGCTAGTTTTTTTTTTTTTTCTCTCTTCATGCCTTACACGTGAGTTAAATGTTAGTTTATTAACCAGAGACTAGCAGATGTAGTGATTTGGCTAAGGTGTGAAGTTTGGGGATTAAATTGGCTTAAATAAAAGTTCATGGAGTGTCATGACAACAATTCCAAAGTTTAGGGGGTGTTAGGACATTTTTTCCAAATAATAGAATAAATATGAGAGAGAATAAATAGAATCTAGAACTTGTACAATCAAATTTCCAAATTAAAAAGGGGAATATGGACCACCGCGCACCTTTGGTGCGGTGGTCACTCCACAATTATAAATGCTTGTGAAGTGTGAGGGATAAAGGCCGAAGTTCAAATCTCACGAAAAGAGTTAAACACATGTACACTTAGATTATGTTAGAAAGAATTTCTATCTTGTATAAAAAGGGGGGGGGGGGGGGGGGATATGGATATTCCATATTTAGATTCGCTTTGAAAGAAAAAAAAAATGGAATTTGGATCTTGAAGAATTCAATTTTATGCAATCCAACACTTCATCATATTACATGAAGGAAGATTCAGAGGTTGAGATGGGATGAACTAACAAAAGCTAAAAGGGAGGGAGGCATGGGATTTAGAAATATAGCCATGTTCAATGATTCCTTATTGGCAAAACAAGCTTGGAGGCTTCTGCATAATTCAGACTCGCTGTTTTATAGAGTCTTCAAAGCTCACTTCTACCCAACTTGCTCAATAATGGAAGCTATAAAATTCACATGCAAGTTCTCACACATGGACTAGCAGATTACATGGGAGGGATGTGTCGCTTAAAGGATGCCAATGGAGGATTGGGAATGGAAAATCAGTGAGCATTTGGCAGAATTTTTGGCTACCAAGGAAAAATCACCATAGGTACTATCCCCTATTATTGATTCTATGGCAGGTGCTAAGGTTGATATTCTCATAGACGAAACAACAAGACAATGGAATCATGAATTGATTGATGCATCTTTATTCCCAAAGAGGCAAATTTAGTCAAAACAATACCATTGTCATAGCAAGAAGTAGAGGATAGCTTATTTTGGCCTTTCACTCATTACAGGTCATACACAAGTAAGTCCGGATACTGGTTCTAGAAAGTTGAGGAGGAAGCTGAGATCAATGAAGAACAATTGGAGTGGGATAGATCACTTGCGTGAGGAATCTAGTCTTTGTAGGTACAAACAAGATTAAAAATCTAATATGGAGGGCCTGCCGAAACTCATTGCCAACTAAAGAAAACTTGCTGTGCCAAACCATAATTGACAATTCAGTTTGTGATCGGTGTAAGCTTGCACCTAAATCAACAATCCATGCTCATTGGTCCTGTACCAAACTGGACGTGGTATGGGAAGATAACTCGCTTTGGAACTGCTATCTAACAAATACCTTCATTGACTTCAAGGAGCTTCTATCATGGTTCATTACAAACTAGCATCACCTGGAGTAATTCTCGGTCATGGCATGGTCAGTTTGGACCCAACGAAATCAGATTCGATTGAACAAGCCCAACAGCAGCCCACACTCGATTTCTTCATTGGCAAAAGAGCACCTTGTTGAGTTTAAGGCAGTCAACTTCCCGCATCACCTATACATTCTGCTCCATCTTCGACACGGTGTTGGTGGCAGCATCCAATGCAGGGAGTGGTGAAGATAAACCGTGATGAAGCCATTTTTGCCGACAAGAAAAAATTGAGCATTGGGGTGGTGATCTGAGAAAACATTGGCTCGATATTGGGTTCACTCTCTAAGAAATTACCTCAGGCCTATACCCCATTGGAGATTGAAGCAATGACAGCATCAACAACACTACAATTTGCCTTGGACATGGGATTTACTCGTGTTGTCCTTGAGTCTGATTCACAAGTCTTGGTGAATGCCCTTTGCTATGACACTATTTTCTTGTCTTCAAATGGCTTGTTAATTGAGGATATTAGACTTAATGCTAGGTTTTTTATTCAATTACATTACTTTCATGCTAAGAGAGAAGGTAATAAGGTTGCTCATAATTTAGCTCAACGTGCTTTATGTATTTCAGATTTTGTTGTGTGGATGGAGGATGATCCACCACCTTTACTTCCTGTTGTCCTAGCTAATATTGTTGGGTTTTCATATTAAAACAAGTTACGTTCCCCCTAAAAAAAAAAAAAAAAAAAAATCTCTTTATCATATGAACTCCTTACATTCATAATTGATTCCTAAAAACTTAATTTATTTTGCTATTATCAATTATTTGCCTACTTCCTCCTTTTAAGTTTAAAGGTTTGTAATTTAATTTAATTTTTAAAGTATCTATTTTTCAATCATATCATCAATACAAGACTATTTTTTTTCAAATTAAATCAAGAGTTATGTAACTTAATTAGTAATCACTTCTTACTACTTTTAACTAATATATTCAAAATTCAAATGCTCCAAATTGTCAAATTATTAAAAATTAAAATTAAAAAGAGGGGGACAATGTTAGCTGTAAACAATACATTAGCTTATAAGCTCAGTTTTTAGTTTTTAATTTTTATGTACAGCTTTTTAAATTTTCATTTTTTCCTCACTTTTTTCAAGTTACAAGTATACTTTAAAATATTTTCAGTAAAAATTCGCAACAAAAAACAATACCTAACCTTCATTGTGTTATTAGCAAGATCTAGAAGTGAACTGTATTAGCTATACCTAACCTTCAGAGTTTTGAGTTTTGGCTGGGTGAAGTTGATACAAAAAAAGAGAGGAGAAGATGTGATGAAAGGTCACGGAGAAGAAATGACGTAATAGTTGCAGTGGTCTTTATACTTTATAGTATCTCACAATCTCAAAAGCCGTCTCTCATCTTTTTCTTTTGTTTCTTTTCCCACAGATTGCATTTCGGTACGGAATTCCTACCTTTCCCTTGGCTGCTAGTGCAGTAGTGCTGCACAAACAATATGTCAACTGAGGTCCGTATGCTTTAATGATATAATATTTCCTCGTTATTTAAGTTCAATGTCTATCTACCTATTTATTTAATTTCTCGTTATTTGTCTTGCCGAAAATCATCTCTTTTTTATACTGAAATCTTCATAAGCTGTTTCCATACAACAATTATCTGTTGAATTTTCTGTCTTTTTTTTTATAATTATTTTTAAAATATGAATCTAATGTAATTGGTTTTAAAAGGGTAAAGACAAATTGTTTAGCCAAAAAAACGTAAAGCCAAATTGGTATTTTTGTAAATAAGTATGGATTGGTGTTTGTAAATAAGCATGTTATATTTTGAAATTTAGATCTTCTAGATTTCCTAGGTACTCTACCAAATAAATTTTCTTAAATCTTAACCATTCTTTAATGATTTACTGGTTTAAATTTTGCCATGCCAACATTCCACTAACAAAAATCTTAATTATTTTGTTTGCAACATTATTTTATTATTTTAAGAATATTGTTAGTAGAATGCTGACATGACAAAATCTAGACCTTAAAATCATAAAAGAGTGGTTAGGATTTAAGGAATCTATTGATAGAGTACCCTAAGAAATCTAGAAGATCTGAATCCTATATTTTGTACAGATTCAGGGAAATTTTGATTTGTACATCATGCACCATGTATGCCAAGAAAACTGTGGCTGATTTGTACATTTCCAAATTTTTATTTTTGGTTACAAATTATTGAGTAGGCAATAGCACTCTATGGTCACCACTAATTTTAGAAGTTCAAGTATTTGATTTGCCACAGCAATTCAAATAATCCCCTGAGGCTCACCTAAGTTAAGAATTGATTTTCAGAACTCAACTGCTTTCTTAGCAAAGATTAATCTCAAAACACAATAAAACTTTAGAACATCCAAGTTCGACATAATAGCTAATCGGCAAGCTGTTTGGCCTTATTAATTGCATGAATGGAGAGGAGAAACGTTTTAAAGAGAAATCTTTTCCTTTAGCTATTATCCTTATTCCTATGCTAGTAAAGAAACATTAGAAACATAATTTTAATTGTTACTTGTTAAATGATAAGTTGTAATTATAAAAATAGTCACCAAAATATGACTTTATAATATAAAAAATTATGAAAAAAAAAAGTCAAAGAGAAATGAAAATCTTTGTCCCTAATTTATTAATTCCTATGTTGTATATTGTTGTTATTTGGATGGTCATAAAATGGTGTGACCTTAAATTGAGATAGATTTATATTAACGGGTGTCCTTGTACACTCATTAAGGAGGCTTTAAAAGGTTCTTACTTGCATTTGAAAAATAGTACAAACTAATAAAAACAAAAAATCAATTGCATTATAAAGTTTAGTCTTAGTGGGTGCCCCTCCTATCTTTGTTTTTTTTCATTAATTTTATCTTTACTTTTTAAAAACACCTATTAATAGAAATCATAAGACAAATTTAAAAAGAAAATTAAAAAAAAAGACCTATTATCTTTTTTTTTTTTAAAAGACCTAAGACAAACTAGTGTTTACCACCATCTAATGTACAGTGAGATTTTTTTTTTTTTTTTTTTTTGTGAGATAAAAAGTGACTATCAAATAAAAGGTGTAACATGCTCACCATGTTTTCTATCAAGGTCCCCAATGCTTAAAGGAACTTCTTTTTAGAATGTGATTCCTTTAGCTAGGTCTTAGTCAAGTCTTAATTGTTAGTAATACTATTGCAATTCCCTTCGAATGTTTTCTAAAAAAAATGGTATTAATTATGACTCATTGATACATCATTCAATTTCTCACTACCCATTATACTTCTTCATTCTCTTGGAGTAACAAGAAGAATTTTTCTTTAGCAGGTTTATTGCAACTAAAACAAGACTGTTTCATTCAGCTAGTAACAAGTGTTCTGCCGCAACGATTCCATGCATCCTAGGCAAGTTTAGCAATATATTGGAAGAAAATTAGGAGAGTTTTATGGTCTGCTACTGGCAAGAAGAAGAAGTATTGTTCTTAGTCTTGAAGATCTTAATGCTACACTTGGAAGATCTAAAAATTGGAGATGGGAAAAGCACTTCTTTGTGGTATGATATTTGACACCCTTTCAAATTTTGTGTCTTGATTCAAAGAAGACTCTTGCATGATGCTGATTGCCAACTTGTATTGTAGTAGTGTAAAAATGTTGGAGTTGGCCTTGGGTAAGCTCCAACCAGTTGCCACAATCATCAAACCAATTTGGAGTTATCCAGGTGGTGGCTTTTTTGAGTTTGCATCTTTTTTTTTTTTTTTTTTTTTTTTTTTTTCTGAATGGAAAAATTTTATTAAGAAGAGAGTTGAGAAACAACACCAATATCTTCCAAAATTACATCCAAAAGATTCAGAGGAGCTGTGCTTGGGCCAAAGAAACCAAAAATGCTATTCAGCAAAGACCAGTGGGCCAATATATGGGCAGCCCTACCCTGTTAGCAACTCTAGGGACCCAATCAAAAGAGATAGGTCTATTTATAATTACAGTTTACTAAAATTTTGATCTCAGCTATAATGTTTACAATTCTCCAAGGAACAATGACACATGAAGATAGCCCTAGAAGGCTTGAATAAAGGTTTTGCAGTCACCCTCTATGCATACCGTGGTCATGTTCCAATGTATAGCCATGTAAACTGCATTTTCAAATCACCTCTACTTCTGCTTGGACAGGGACATTGCGATTCTCAGCTTGAGTAAGTTCCAACTCAACTATCTACATTGTTTTGATAATGGTGGTCATGGCTAAAAGTTGGTATTTACAAATATTCTACTAGGATAATGCAAATGCAATCAATTAGTCAGAATGTTATCAATTTATGGGTAAAGCATCATTCATTTCCTTTAAAAATATCATAGATTCTAGTATGTTTGGAACGAAAGAAAATAAATGAGACAAGACAAGAGTGAAGAATGGCCAAAATATACTAATCTGGAATTAGCCTTAAAATATTAAGTGCAGATTTGTAGGTATAAACCCTAGTAAGCATCAAAAGTTATGCATTTGGTGTCATACAATCTGAAATTTTCCCTGTAGAAACTGGATTCCTATATTATTTCTTTAATGTGCTTTTGGTGGTGATTAGAGTGCCTTCAAATGTAGATTTTTACTGAAAGTTTATTAAAAAATAATTATACTCGGAAAAAGTGAGGCATTAAAAAGTTATACATGAACAAATAAATTGAAAAGTTACTTTCAAATTAAAAAAAAAAAATGGCGGTGATGCCAAACAGAGTTTATTTGCTGCTTAAAACCCCACAAGTAGAATTCACAGGATGAAGCTTCTTCTTGTTGTCTGAATGACCCTATAAGAAATTGTGGCTCAATCAATTAATACTGTTCAAGATTTTGGAAGGTAGAGCCGAGCATCACATAACATAGTTGGGTATCGTTGATGTCATAGATTGTGTGAGCACCAATCTCCCTACTCTCTCTCCCAGCAAAAGATAGTAGGTGAGCCTTCTAACTAGCTATGCTATTTTGAACTCTCCCTAAAACAAAGTTGAAATCATAGGGTATCGATGTGTGTCTAATAGGGAACCCAAGGTATTTCCCCAAAGAAGGGGTTGAACAAAATCCCAGGATATCACAAAATCTCTCTCTTTTTAGAGGGTTGACATTAAGAGAGTAGAAAACTCGAGACTTCTCATTGCTAACTTTCTGATCAGAGATATCATAAAGGAACCAAGAGTATCATGAACTGCAAGGCAATTTTTCTAGTCAGTTTTGGACAAGAGCACCAGATCATTAATGAAAAAAAGATGCAAGAAAGCAATCCCTTCTTGGGAAGCTTTAACAGGGTCCCAAAGTTTAGCTTCGTACTTCTGCGAGATAAGAGCTCTAAGAACCTCCATGCAGAGAATAAAAAGGTACGGAGATAATGGATCTCCCTGTTGTAGACACTTGATTTTGCACCCATAATTTAATCTTAAAAGATGGCTAAAATGACCATTTCATATACCCAAAAATCATGGTTGCATTATATGCATTAAATCATCCATTGTGTATCATAAAAATGATCTTGGGATTCTAAAGGTCGCGAGGGTATGCCCGATTCCCAAATCGGATAGTTGGATTGAAAGATATCACAAGATCAAGTTTTCACGGTCTGCATGCATTGTGTATGAGTAAAGTTGATCACATGTGATTAATTGAAATTAATTCTGATTGGTTAAACAATTAAAATGAATTAAATAATTTTGTGATTGGTTGTTGGTTTTTGTCAAAAATAAGCCTGCTTGCATGGGAATAAAATGGATAATCAGATTACAAGGGAATTGTTGATAATTAAGTTTTTTTTAGAATATTTATCTATCAAAGAGGTTAAAGACGTTCTGGAAGCCTTGGCTTTAAAAATTTCTTTTTCGTAAGTGAACATATTTTGGATCTCAAAGAGGTTAAACTTCTTTGATTTTTAAAATATTTCATTCATTGAAGGGTATATTCATGCAAGTATGTCTTTACTCTTACTCTTTGTTTATTCTTTTCTTTCTTAACTGATATATGTGTTTTGTTCATTGCATGATTTTCAAGAATGTATGTTTGATTTTATTCATTGTTGAGACAATCTTGTTCATATTTTTTTCTGCCATGTTCACATGTTTAATTTGTTGTTTAATAGTTGATTAACATGTTTAAGATTTAGTTCTCCTTTAAATTTCAAGATTTGCAATTAATTACTAAAAACTTTTTTGGAAAAGAACAACAAAACAGATCTGTGTTTACATTATATACAGATCTGAAATTTTTTCTTAATAAAAACTAATTTGTATTTTCATTAAATACAGATCTAAAACTTTTTTTGAATAAAAACTGATTTGTATTTTCATTTAATACAGATTTGAAATTTTTTTGCAAATAAAAACTGATATGTATTTTTATTAAATATGGATTTGAACTTTTTTTATAATAGAAATGTTTTCTTCAATGTAAAATATCACCAATTTTGTGTTTCTTCTTAAATAAAAATTGCAGATTTTGAATCCTTAAAGAATGAATTAATCTTGAATTTGGGAACTTCAATATGTCATGCATCATTTAAATGGGTATATAAATGGTCATTTAGAGTCTAAAAGACCAGACTTCGTCTGGGTAGAATAGGTGCCTAATACTTTCCCATTCTGTAACCTAGCCCCCGAATCTATATTCTGATTTGTAGATAGTGCGTTATCCTTCCTTTTTTAGATTGTAATCTTGGAAATAAAGCTTTGTAATTTTTTACTTGATTGTAATCTGGGAAACAAAGCCACGTATATTTCACTTTATTAAATTGTAATTCATTCAAATTAATGAGAGGTTGTATCATTTAGATATGTAGCCTATGTATTTTCTTTTTCTTTTTCTTATTTTTTGTAACAAAAAAAAAAAAAAATAAGTGGCGACTTCACACATAATCCTGAAAATGAAAGGTGCCGATGCCTCACCCCTTTTTTGAGAGCACCCTTAGGAGCTAGTTTTTCCCAGTCTCTCAAACCTATCTAATGCCTTTGAGGGGTGAAAAGGATCAAGTCTACCTCCATTGAATAAGACTGAAATAGACGAAGAAGAAACACAGCTCATAATTAAGGCAATAAGATCACTAGGAAATTTAAAGAGAGGGTGTATCTTTGATGAATTTCCACTCTAGATGATCATATGCTTTCTCTAAATCAATCTTGATGGCCATAAACCCCTTTTTTCCTCTTTTCTGAGACATAGTGTGAGTTAGCCCTTGAACAATGATGGTATTATCCACACCCTTCCTTCCAGGGACAAAGGCAATTTGGAGAGGCGAGACAAGATCTGATAGTATAGGCCTCATCCTTGCTACAATGATCTTGGTAACCAATTTATAAATAGTATTTGCATAACCCAATTGGGCGACAATTATTGAGAGACTCAGGGCTACAACATTTAGGGATTAAAGTAATCAGAGTCTTACTAAGATATTTAGGGACTATGAAGCACGGGTGCGTTTCGGGACTCGGGTGTGGGTGCGGGACTCGGCAATTTTTGAAAAAGGTGGGTGCGTGTGTGGCGGGACTCGGCGATTAAAAAATTATTAAAAATATTTTTATTTATATTTTTAATATATTGCTATGCATACTTTTTCACATTATATAAAAATATACCAAATTTAAGAGCAATAGTAGATAATAACTAAAACATGATGTGTGAACTGATTCAATTGAGTGGCTGTGAGTGGCTGTGAGAGAGAATGTGTGAACTGATTCAACTGAAAACATGGAAGAATAAGAGAGAACAGAGAGGCGAGAGAGAGTGTTCAGTGTTGTAGAGAGAGCAAGAGTATTTTTCTTCTTAAAACGTGAATCAGAGAGCTGAAGTGAGTATTTGAGGTTTTAGGATTTGTATATAAGTTCAAATGGTGCGTTTTGCACTTTTTTTTTTTTTTTTTGAATTTCGGGCTGAATCGGCCGTTTCGGTCGGAACCGGCCATTTCGGCAGTTTCGGTTGATACGGCCCGAATCGGCGCAAATTCGGCCGGTTTTGGGCGAATCGGCTCGCGTCTCAGCCGCACTGGCGCGAGTCGGTGAAAAAGAAAAGTCAACCACGTGGCAGACGCGGCTCGACTCGGCACTGACGCGCGAGCAGCGGCGTTGCTCGTGCGTTGCCGTGTTGGGCCGCATCTGACGCGGGTGCGGCGCCTCTGGCGCTGCGTCCGTGCATTAGAGTTCAGGGACCGTACCTGAGGAGAAAATATTCTTAACTTTTGATTTTACTGAGTTGCTAACAATAAGTCAATATCTCTAGAAGATACCTGCATGGAGGCCATTCGGACCAAGAGCCTTTGACGGCTTGAGAGACCAGAGAGCCGAGGAGATTTCTTCCTCAGTAACAAGAAAGGCTAGACAATCTCTGTCAATGTCTTGCAGAACACATTTCCATAAGGGTGGATGCCAATCTGCAAGAGTGGAGTGACAAATTATTCAAAAAAATCAAAAGAGAAAATAACCATCATTCTACCGATGGATAAGAGAGAACCCTGGTCCTAGAACTCTCTTGAAACAAATAATGAAAACACGGATTGCCATTGAACTTTGATCCCTGGATTGATCCGCGCCTATCTTTAAGGCTCAACAACAAAATTATAAACCCATCCCCACTGTCAATTCATCATCGCTGTGAGGAATAGCTGTAGCCTCCAGCCAACCCTCACCGCTAAAGGTAGCAAGCAGCAATATAGGGAAGTCTAGTGAATTGAAGCTCAAGTGGCAGTAATGCTCCTTGGATGAATAATTTGCAACAAATTTCAGGTTCCGTGAGTGTTTTTATTTTCAATTATCTAATTAGATAATGACAATAGTAGAAAGAAATATTTGATTAAATACCTTGGAACTCTGTTTGCGTGGTTGCCTCTACTCATGCTTGTCACTGCTCTTAACAAAATGCGAAGATGGTTAATGCTTAGAGTAACATAGGAAGATTGGCTTCTTGTGCATGTTTTTTTTCGGAATTTGTAGGGCACTTGAGGAGAAATTATAAGGTTCACGTGGTGGACAAGTGATATGGTTCACTATTCCATTAAAAGACTTACACTTGTTTAAAATTATAGAGTTAGAGATTTTTTTAAAATACTGACTCAGCAATTTTAAAAACGTGAAAGTTTTTTAGCAGAATGGTAGACAGATGACGTGGTCTACTAGAAGACTGTATAATTTCTCACACTTGAGGGTGGAGATTGAACAAACTTTGAAATTTGAAATTGTGAATAAGTGGAACATTGAAGGTTTAAATTTCAATTTGTAAACTGATGGGAGAGAGTGCATTTTATTGGGTGGTTTTTTAGGAGAGTTAAGATACATATTTTTATTGATTTGTCCTCAATTGTTTTCATTATTAAAACATTGGATGTGATGGTATTTTAGGCCGGTAAAATGTCATTCTTAAATTGAAAAAACATCTTAAGAGCATTCGCAACAGAGGTGGTATAATTGCTATAATGCTATTTTAGCAACAAAACTACCAAAATGCAAGCCACAACAAAGGTGCTATATTTTTTTTAAAAAATAGCAACTGAGCTACAGTAAGCTCACTGTAGCTCCAAACTTATAAAAAAAAATATTATTTTATACCTTTCTCTCTCCTCTTCTCTTAATATTTTTTTTCTCTTCTTTCTCTTTCTTCTTAGGCCATCCGTTTCTACCTCCTCTTCCTTTTTTTTCTTTTTCTTTTTTTTTTTTAATTTTTAATTTAAAATTTCTTAAGCTATGGCCAAAAATATCTCTCTCTTGCTTTTATTTATTTTTTTCTTTCTTTCAATTTTTTTCTCTCTTTTGTGGCGATGATGGGTTTTGTAGTCGGTTATGGGTGTTGCTATGATGGTTTTGTGGTTGGTTGTGGGTGTGGTGGTGATTAGTTTTGTTTGGATTGTGTTTTTTATGTGGTGGGTTTTAAGGCCGGTTGTGGGTGTGGTTGTCATAGATTTTGTGGGTTTTTATCTTTCCCACTAGTGGTGGCTAGTAGTGGGTTGCAGGTTGTGGGTTATTTTTTATGGTTAAAGTTTTTTTTTTTTTTTTTTTTTTTTTTTTTTTTTTTTTTTTCAGTTGGTGGTGTTGGCTAGCAATGGGTTGTGAGTTCTTGTTTGATGTTTTTTTAACTGGTGGTGGTGGTTGGCGAGAGTGGGTGGCAGCAGAGAAGAGAGATGAAGTAGGTATGGGTGAAGAGAAGCGAAAGAGATAGAGAAAGATGAGAGAATAGGAATATTTAAAAAAAAATAATTATAAAGAAAATATATTTAAATGGACAAATTTTAGCTACAAAATTGGTTGTAACTTAAGGCTATAAACTCACTTAATAATATATATATATATATATTACTACATATTTTGAAAATCTATCCGTTGAATTACATGTTCTTTACGCTCTTAATATACATGTCAAATTTTGTGTCAATCAGATATTATTTGCCATATGATCTATAAACTTATATTTTTGCATAATTTTAAATTACAAAAATTTGCAATTCAAAAAAATTTAAAAAATTTATTGAGAACATAGCTATTAATCTTTAATTTTCTTGAAATTTTGCAAGTATGAAGGATATAAGAAAAAGATGTAATCCAATGGTGGATTTGTCAAAATTCACTTTCAATAAAAAGAAATTGAGTAAGATTGTAGTCTTAAGTTACAACCAATTTTGTAGCTAAATTTTGTCCTATTTAAATGAAGTGGTAAAAAAAAAAAACTTTGATGATATGTGTTTTTTAAAATAAAGTGTTAAAATAAATAAAGCAAGTTTTTGAGATGTTAAAATAAATAAAATAAGCTTTTGAGGTGTTAAAAGCTAAAATTTTTAAGAGTTTTGCTGTGAATGCTTTAAAAAGTAATATAGTGTGTATATATAAACGGAAAGTTGTGACCAATTTGCTAGAACATAGGATTTAGGGATAAATTATAGTCCTGTGGTGGCATATATATAAATTCTTACAACTCAAAGGGTATCGTAAAAAAATGTATTATTTTCTAACATTTCTGCCTGTAGTATGTATGTAAAGAAGATCTACACGTGTAAAGCGATTTCGACATCCACTCAACGGAGAGAAAATTAAAAAGAGACACACAACGCCATCCACTCTCTTCCAACACTTTTACTTCCCCACGTGCAGACTTTTTTTTTTGCTTTTCGCTACCATTTTCCACTCGACTTAAAAAGGGTCCTACCTGTTATAAACTGCACCACAACTCTTTTTTTTTTTTTTCTTTTTTTTTTTTAGTAATGTTGGTGTCACAAAAATTGGCACAATTTTATGCGAACTCATCGTGTGTTGCGAGTTGTAATTAATGAAAGTGTGTTTATGAAAATTGTGTCATTTTCGATAGTAACAGCATTACTCTTTTTTTTTTTTTTTTGATTTGCTGTCCAAACTCACTTTCCCACAAACTCAACTCAGTCTGATGTTCAGTGCATCCATTGCTATGTACATATATGGATAATTTTGGATTCACCAGAATTTTCATTGAAAATTGTGAAAATTGTTTTTGTACAGTAGTCAGAAAATGAGAAACTGTTTGTTGCTGCCCACAATTTACTTCAAAATTTCATTTATCTTTTATGGAATGCTCTAATACACACACACACACACACACACACACACACACACACACACACACACACACACATATTGTAAAAGCTTGGCCATGACTAGGCTTGAGAGAAGGAGAAAATAGAGAAATCCAAAGGAGAGAGAGAGAGAGAGAGAGAGAGAGAGAGTGAGACGGAGAGAAGGCCACAACGGCAAGCATCACCGGTGGTGGTGTGGGATTGGTGACTGCTAGCTATAACCATGGAGATTTAGCCATAGACAAAGGTTTGGGGGAAGAGAGAAATATTTTGAATTTTTGGGTCTCACGAGAAGCTTAGGCAGCAAGTGGTGAGAAGAGAGAGCAAATTGAATTGGCAAAGAGATTAGCACATGGATTGCTGACGTTGCTCAATTTTATAATATTTTGAATTTTTGGATCTGACGAGAAGCTTAGGCAAGAAGTGGTGAGAAGAGAGCATATTGAATTGGCAAAGAGATGAGCACATGGATTGCTAATGTAGCTCAATTTTATAATATTTTGAATTTTTGGATCTAACGAGAAGCTTAGGCAAGAAGTGGTGAGAAAAGAGCAAATTGAATTGGCAAAGTGATGAGCACATTGATCGCTAACATGGCTCAATTTTATAACCGTTAGATTAAATCAACGGCTCATGTTAAAAGAATTGCACCCCATGCAATACCTTAGGTATTGCACAGGATCTCAATCCCCCAATTTACTTCAAAATTTCATTTATCTTTTATGGAATGCTCTAACTCTAAGGGCAGTGGTTTATTAAATAATATATATATATATATATATATAGTTGTCAATATCGTACGATATGCGATACGTATCGTGTACAAAAAGTTTTGTATCGTAAAAGCATATCATAAATGCTAGGCCTGTCCACGGGTCGGTCTGGGTTGGGTTTGTGCCCAACCCGGAACGGACTCAATCACTTCGGATCTCTTAAACCTGGACCTGCCGCAGACCTGCCAAAGGCAACGGTTCGGGTGGTCGAATGTCATCGGTTCCTAGTGGGGTTTCGGTCAGTTTTGAAATAAGCGAATCATCATCGAATTTTGCTGAAATTATTGGTTTTTGTTGGATCTAACCGGATCTTGAAGAGATTAGGCCAAATCTCAACGAGATCTCGATCTTGATAGATCAAACAAAACCAGATTGACGAACCACTCTGATCGACGGAGAACAGCAATTTTCGTTGTGTTTTCTGCTTGGGTCAGTTGAAAATCAGTTTTTCATGCTTAAACCCGTTAACCGACTCGTTGGTCTTGGGTTTTGGGGGTGAAGACCCGCTGCTGACTGTCGTCGGTGTCTGGTCGGACGGATCTCGGGCTGAATCGGGCAGGCTGGTTGAGTACCAGGTCTGATTGGACACCCCTACTAAATGCTTATGAATCGTTCGATACATAGGTGTGTATCATATGAATCATATCGTATCGGTGAATCATACGTATTGCATGATACATAGATGTATGTTTAAAATGAGTTTTTTTGTTAAAATTTGTGGTTTTATTTTATTTAAACAAATTGTTAGACTTTTTTAACACAAAATTATTGGAAAACTTAATTGAGTCTAATAAAATAGCAAGTCTATAAGTTGTTTTTCCTCCCTTTTCTTTCTCTTACAAAATTTACGCTATACTCATAACACTCATTTTCATAGGTGCAAATTTATTTTCTATGCTATTAATAATGTATTAAATGAAAATATAATTATTTTTTTTATTTTGTTATTATTATGAGTCTAAGAAGCTAGAATGCCAAGAAAATTATTAGAATATAAAAAATAAATAGTAAATGTTGATAATAATGAAGAAAATGTCAATGAAAAAATAATTTTGCAAGAGGCTAACATGACTTAAAAGGAGTTGATTAGCCAAGATAATGAAAAGATATTATTATTTTGATTCATATATTATGTATTATCACTTATGAGTTTAATTAATTTGTAAGTGAATGTTATAAACATAAGTTAATTTGACATATTTAGTTAGCTTTGTTAAATTTTTTACATAAGTAATGATTAAATTACTCATTAGTTGAATACATTTCGAATTTTTAATGAATGTACCTTTTATGTATGTATATCGATAATTATTTTATAATTTTATTAGGTGTTTATGTATCTTATGATATATGATTCGATAAGATATACGATATAGAAAAATAAAAAATTGATTCACTGTACGATTCACAATTTGACAACTATAGTCACAGTTGCCTTACTTAAAAAAAAAAAAAAAATTATTACACGCAGTTTCCATAAATATATGTATTACACACGGTTATTATTCATTTTTTTAGAAATATTACTCCTATTTGAATTCTAATATCTCTACCTTGAGAATTAAGAAAAAAAAACAAAAAACAACAGTCTTGGTTCTCAACAACTTCTTTCATTCCCATCAACCACAAATTCACGTACAAATGACTAATTGACAAAAAAAAAAAAAGTATATTTGTTTTCTATTTGAAGTCTACTTATACTTATCTCAATCCATACAATTTTCACAAAATTAAAATAAATTTAACTATAAAAAAACAAAAAAATTTAAAGCCCCCAACCATTCATTGCTCTCTTTTTATATAATTTCTTAAAAAAAAAAAAAAACTCATTCTTAACCACTAAACCACGTTTGTTTCAACCATTCTCTAGCACTACTTTCAAATACACGTTCACCTAAATAAAATAATTCAAAATTCAAATGTTTGTTTTTTATTTGAATTCAAATACTCATCACACGCACTTCTCACGTGCGATGAGGCTTTTTTTTTTTTTTTTTAGTGGTCTTATTTTGTAGAAAAAAAAAACCTGTTGTTCTTTTATATATATAATTTTTATTTTGAAATTTTAATTTATAAGTGAGGTATTTTTTTAGTGGACACGTCTTTTTTTTTGTTACAAAATATGACCACTAAAAAAAAGCCTCACTTAGAAATTTTTATTTATAAAAATAAAAATTTAATTTATTTTGAAAATTTAATTTACAAGTAGATAAATCAATTTAAAAATCAATAGGAGAATGACCCTATTTTTTAAGCAATGTTTTAGTAGGAGTTATAGTTGTATTTTTACCTAATTGTCCTTTAATTTTGTCTCTACTTAAACATAGGGATGTAGAGGCATTTTAGAACCATGAAAATGAGGAATCCAAACAGGAAAAACCCCTTAAATAATAGTATAGACTAGCTTCTGAGCACGCGCTCACGCAATTGCCCAGAGGCTCTTTTATTTTTCTGGGAATAAGTTAATAATTTGTATCCATTATAATTTAGAATTACTATATTTTCCATTCACAAAAAAACCTAGGAGTGTGATGAAAAAATTATTTCACCCACAAACACTTAACACTCATTACACTCCTAGGTTTTTTTGTAATTGAAAAATATATTAATCCTAAATTATAATGGATGCAAATTATTAACTTTTTCAAAAAAAAAAAAAAATAATAGAAGAGCTTCTGAGCACGCGCATAAGTGCGTGCTTAGCGGCTAGTAATTTTTTACAGAAATGTTTCCATACACCAATAAGTAGAAAATAGCATAAAACATTTGCAGGATCTGATATAATGATAACATCTTCCTCTTCTCTTGCATATTTAACTCTATGTGTTTATAAAATAAAATAAACATAACTAACTCTATGTCTTCCATTAATATGGGGATTTTCACACCTTATTAGCTTAATCACTTAAATGTATAACTTGTCCTCAATATATGAAAGATTTAAAATAATAATAATAATAATGATAATGATAATGATAATAACAATAATAATAATAATAATAATAATAATAATAATAATAATAATAATAAATTAAAAGGAGAAAGAAACAATAAATCACAATTCAATCTTGGATTTTGTCATAATTTTTTATTTATTTAATCCCGTGTTATACAGACAAAAATATTAACTCCATGAGGACTCCATAAATCTTTAACAAAATAAATGTTCTTAGAAGCAATGTTGGTTGTTCTTATTTTTTTATTTAAAAAAATAAAATAAAATAAAGGTGCTTAGAAGAAGTGAGTTAGTGGGAGAGTGTTCATATTTTGTAGGCAATGTTTTAGTGCAAGTTAAACATGTATTTTTACTATACTATCATTTAGTTTTGTCTCTGCTTAAACCTAGAGGTGTAGGGATATTTTGGAACAAAAAAAAATTCAATCTAAACAGAAGAAGCTCCTTAAATAGTAGTATAGAAGTATAGAAGAGGATACAATTACATGGTACTATGCTGTAACTTTTACATCTTTCTCAAATCTCTCTGTAATTTCATTTAATTTGGGCTTCTCAATATTAATTTTTTTTCATCAACTTATGATGTAGGCTTGCAAAAGTGGTGCTTTTGTTGTTCCAGAAAGAGGAAAAAGAAGATTATATCAAACCTATACCCAAGATGAATAAAAGAAATTTTAGCGGGAGATTCAAGATAGCAGTGAGCAGGTAGCTTATTGGAATGAGATCTTTTTCATTTTCTTTTTCTTTTTCTTGTTTTTAATGAATGTATTTTAATGAGGTCTCACTCTGTCACCTGGTGCCTACGCCATGGTTGATATGACTTACTAATATATTTCATACAACTTACTATGAGTGAAATAATTTTTTGGTATAAATTTTTTTTTTGGTGGCGTATAAATTTCATCAAACCCCTAAATATTTTTGTAATTGAAAAATATAATAACTTCCAATAATGATGAATGAAAACTTTACAAATGATAAATATATTTTCTGTTACAAAAGAAATTTTTTTATAACAATTTCTTAGATAACCGCTTTATGCGAGCTTTGAATCATAACAACAATTTAATTCATTATTATTCAAAGTTGCTACAATTTTCAATTACAAAAAAACTTAGGGTGTGATGAAATTTATGCATCTATGAGTGAAATAATTTTTTGATATAAATATCATCAAACCCCTAAATATTTTTGTAATTGAAAAATACAGTAACTTTCAATAACTATGAATGAAAACTATTACCTTCTACATAACAAAAATAGAATAGCCTCTAAGCGTGGCTCATAGGCTAGTATGATAAAGTGAAAAGTTTTCATTGAAATTATAGCCTTTAAGGTTCAAAGGATAAGTATGTCAAAAAAAAAAAAAAAAGTTTCAGAGGATAAGAATATGGTGTGTTAAACGTCAGATCAAAAAGAGAAACATAGTTTAACAAAAAAAAAATTGAAAAATAAATAAATAAATAAAATTCTGACCTTTGATATGAAGGGCCACCATGATATCTTGTCTATAAATGAGATTCACGTTCACCTACACATGAAGGCACAAACACTGAAAGAGAAAATGTTATTGTTAAAGTGCCATCCACTATATGTGGTTACTGGTTAGTCATCGTATTTGATGTCAAATAATGGCAAGACCTTCACTCCTTGGGTTAAAAATTAAAATGGCAACATGAATTTTATAACTGCTTCAGTTTTTTTAGAAGCTGTTATCTGAATGAACGTGGTCTTTTTTTCTTTTGCTTTTTTGATAGGATCTGAACATGGATTTGAGGCGTGTTTTTTTTTTCAATGGTGGGAATGTTACAATACGTGGAGGAGAGGGAGGAGATGGAAGAAACTGTTTATTTCTTTGTTTTTGTATTTTTTTTTAAGTTATCTAGAATTTAGAATTTTTTAAAATGATTTATTTTACATTTCTAACCCTCTTATTTGAACTTTCTAAATAGTTGCTTTGAAGAAGTGGGTTAGTGGAAGAGTGTTCCTATTTTGTATGCAATGTTTTATTGTAAGTTAGATATGTATATTTACAGGATTATCCTTTAGTTTTGTCTCTACTTAAACCTAGGAGTGTTAGGGTATTTTGGAACAAAAGAAAATCCAATTCAAATAGAATAAGCCCCTTAAATAGTAGTACTAGCCTCTGAGCACGCGCTCACGCGCGTGCTTTTCTATTTTTTGAGTAAAGGTTAATTTAGAGTATTTATTATAATTTGGGATTATTACATTTTCCAATCACAAAAAAAATTTAGGAGTGTGATGAGTATTATGCGTTAGCAGGTGAAATAATATACTTATCACACTGCTAGATTTTTTTTTTTGTGATTGGAAAATGTAGTAATCCCAAATTATAATAAATGCTCTAAATTAACTCTTACCCAAAAAATAGAAAAGCCTCTGAGCACGCGCGTAAGCTCGTGCTTAAAGGCTAGTATTCCGTAATTATTATCCATTTTTACCAATTTTGTTTATGTAGTAATCAACGTGTTATTAATTGGAAGATGATGCTATAATTTAGTATTAACCTATAGGGGGAGGAAAAAAAGATCCATTGAATAAATCTTATAAATAGTCATATAATGAAAATGCTTAATGAAATTGTAACAATAAAACTACTTACAAAATACATGTGGTGACCTTTACAAAAGCTATTATAAAAAGTTGATGGATCAATGTAGAAAAGTGAAATATTTACATCAGGTAAAACTGTAAAATAATTCACTACATCTGAAAAATGGAATATGTGAACTTATTAATATTATGTCAGCTACGGTGGAGAAGTTGGTGGAGCAATGTTATTTGTTCCACATTCTAATTGCTTTCTAGCAGCATTTGCCATGAACCTATGATACAAAATGTGTGTGTTTGTGTTATTAGTAGAGACTTTAAAACGTACACAATTATTAAGTACAATAAACATGAAGCATAAACTGGTGAAATGAAATATTTGAACTGACCTTGTGATGATATTGCATAGCTCCATGTATGTGAAATGGTCTACTTCAGCTTGGGACTTGAAGAACTATCATTCAATTACCAAATTTAAAAAAAAAAAAATTTATATCCAAACTATGAAATTAAGTATTTTTCTTTATTCAAAAAAGTAAATGTGGTAATGATTTGTACCCGCTTTATTATTGCATCATCCTTCACTCTCATTTTCTGTTTGTCTTTACTGTCTTGGATGTTGAAAATTGCATCGTCCTTGGGGTTTTTTTGTTCGTTTCTTTTTTTTTTTTTTTCTTATGGATGTTGGAAACCACATTGTCCTTGATTTTAATTCTCCGTTTGTCTCTATTGGCATGAGTGTTAGAGATCACATCATCCTTCATTTTTCCTTTGTCTTTATTCTTATGGATGTTGGAAACCTCATTGCTCTTGACATTGATTTGTTGTTTGTCTTTGTTCTTAGAACTTCAAAATGAAGAAAAAAAAATTGTTTGTATATTAAGACTATCAATTAGTTATTTTCCTATTTTAAAAATAGTGTAACAAACCTTTCCAATTCTTGTGACTCTAAAACTCGTTTCACTTCTTTCCAAAGCTCTTTCTTGTCAACTCGAATAGTGAATCCCCAACCAGGTGAATAAATTTCCAATTTGCGAACCTAACCCATACGTAGCATGACATTTTTAATATTAATTTTTATAAAACAATAAAAAGGGATGCTGATTAAAGATATCATTAAAAAGAAATATACCTTGTTATCAATGGCGTCCATGTTTAATACTGATTGATCATCCTTCCAATTCTCCTAATGAGCAGTAGGAACAGCATGCACTCCATTATTTAGCATAGTGGATTCGATCCTCATATTTGAGTTGGGCATCCTTCCTGTTACCAATTAATTGTATACATAAAAAATATCAAGAAATAAAATATTAAAATGTAGACCACATAACCATTAAAATTTGTAAATTATTAAAATAAATCTATATGTAAGACTATTCTTTCTAGTTGTTAATTAATGACTATGATGGAGGGAACAAAACATCTTTATACACAATAGTTCTTGTGTGAACACCTTCCTCCTTAGGTATTGTTTCTTTTTGCACCAATAGTTTTGTGGTGGATTGGGAGACTCCCCTTGATAACGCCACATATAATTGGCCATGACTAAAAATATGATCAGGAAGATAAATTCCAACAGTTGGAATTGTCTGACCTTGTGCTTTGTTTATTGTAATTGCAAAGTTCAAACGTACAAGAAATTGTCGTCTGATCATTACAAATGGCAAGTGTACATTTTCTGTTGTCTTTAAATGGATTCTTGGCAAGAAAACGCGTGTACCCACATATTGTCCAGTCAAAATTTCAGCGTCAATTACGTTGTTAAAACATCCACGACATATCAATCTTGTACCATTACATAATCCAGCTTTTGGATCTATATTGCGCAACAACATAATTGGAGCACCCTTTTTCAGCCTTAATATATGTGGTGGTAAACCCCCTGGAGATATAGAATTTAGGAATTCTTGTTGATATAGATGTTGCGTATCTCCTTCAACCTCATCAAAAGAATGTAACGTAAACTCATCTCCTGGGAACTGAGAAATTATCTTTGCATTAAGCTGCTCAACCTCATCATTTATAGGTGTTAGCAAAGCCCTATCAACCATATATCTTGCGTCATTGGCATGTTCTTGCAAACTTGGAAAAACTTGATCAATCAAGTTGTATATAGAATGGTGACCCTCCCATTGCATTGCCATTGAAGGGGGTAATTTAATCAAATCATCCATTATAAATGGCTCATTCCCATCACCAACGCGTTGTATATACTCAGCAAACTCTTCATCATTGACAGATCTCATATTCTGCTTCAAATGTAACACTTTAACGTCTTTCCATAATGGGGACTTCACTATGCATGCATCAATTATTTCTGCCTTTGTACCCTTTGGAACAACCGGAAGTACTTGACGAAAATCTCTCCCCAAAATTAGCACCTTCCCACCAAAAGGTAAATTTACTTCCATAATATCTTTAAATGTTCTATCTAAAGATTCAAGTGCACATTGATTTACCATTGGGGCTTCATCCCAAATAATTATGGTGGCACGTCTAATAAGTTTAGCTAAGTCTGATTGTTTACTTATTGAGCAAGTAGATGAAGCATCAGGAGTTAAAGGAATCTTAAACCTAGAATGCGCTGTTCTTCCACCAGGGAGTAATGTTGCTGCTATGCCAGATGTAGTTGTGGCAATTGCAATGTGACCGGCTTTTCTCAAGGTTGCCAATATTGTGCGATACAAAAATGTTTTCCCAGTTCCTCCTGGCCCATCAACAAAGAATATCATGCTTTCCTTACGATCAATAACTGTCATGATTGTCTCATATGCAACTCTCTGGTCATTATTCAACTTCTCAATTAAAGTGAGTTCTTCATCTACATTAGGAACAGTTAGCTCATCTTGTATGAGTCTTGGTACAGTTGAATCACTGTCACATTCTCCAGTTGAAATCAGCAAATCATACTTCGTGATGTGCCTTCCATGTTGCAAGAGCAACGCCTCTAAATCATTGAGAAGTTTATTTGTACGACGTGTCTCTGTTGTAACAGATGTTGATGGGTAATCTTCTACCATATATGGGTAGAACTCATTTCACAATTCTCTTACTCTAGTTGGTAGACAAAATACCAATATTATTGCAAATAATCTTCTTAAAGATGGTAGCATTCGAATGTCTCTTGCCTCAAGCAGACACTGTCGTATGTCGTTATCATTCTCTAATAAACCCCTTTGCTTAGCTGCTTGCTTAAAAGTTGAATAGGTTATCCCATAGACAGTCAATAAATCGTCAAATCCTGTTGGCCCCTTGACATGATTAAGAAGAACACGCAGATTGAACTTTTCTCCATCAAATGGTGAAACAGTATATACCCTGCCCACTACTTTTTTATAAGATCTTATTCGTGTCCATTTTTTGTTTTTTTAATCCCAACAATAATGCTCAGGAAACTCTCTATATTGATAATTTCGTGCATCATGATCAATCATATTCATATAAAAAAATTTAGTGAGCATTGTCTTTTTACTTCGCTCCAAAACATTAGCAATAGGCTCATGTGGTCTAAAGCGTACCTGTTGCTTATCTGAAAGATGAATTTGCAAACGAAAAACAACAGGGTACATTCGATACATAGGAAAAGCAAATATCTTCCAACATGCCTCTGGAGCACATACCCATCTTGCATCAATGTACTGTTGGACCTCATCATAGTTTGGGCCTGGTCTAACTTCCATAGAGACACGATCTGGGCCTTTATACACTTATTTATATAAGTATTTTACACTCTTGATACTGCAACATATTTCAACATTAATATGACAATTATATTTCAACAGTAACCAAGGATTATATGGAACAACCCAAGTGTTATCTACCATAACCCTGCAATGATCATTCAACGGCACAGGATTATTAGTATCAAATCGTTTGTAAACAGGATATGAGTCATTGCCTTGGTAGGTTTCTAGTGAGAAAGGTTTTGGGTATCCTTTTTTACATTGCCCATTTTTCATACAAGGTGATCTTGGATTTTGTATTCCGCAAGGACCATGTATCATATGCTTCAATACAGCTTTATGTAACTGAGGTTGTTCTTCTTTACACGGTATTTCTGCTTTAACAACTCGATCGTAATCCTCTGGATTATGCAATTTATCATCTTCATCGAGAATTATAAGCATGTGTGCATGAGGTAGACCCGTTTTTGGAACTCAAAGACCTGCATATATACAATAACTCTTCCAAGAACCCCCTTAACCACGATATCATCTTTCAATTCTTCAAATTTTGATTTAAAAACTCTTGCAAGCAAGTCTGGACGATCTTGAGCGGTTTGTGCAGGTAAAAGCTCATTTTGGGTTTCTTCCCATCTCGGATTGTATGTCATTGTGATGAATAAATCTGGCTTTCCAAACTTTTGAACCAATGACATTGCATCTTGAAATCGTTGGATCATATCGCGTGGGCTTCCCACAAATGATGATGGTAAAATGGTTCTATGTCCAACATTTCCTATATATAAGATGACAAAGTTCGGCCATTAATAAATATTGATGCAAATTCGCCATTAATGAAGTAATGTAAATTTCACGTGTGAAGTTTACATTACCAGTATTACACTCTCCTTTGTGGAAAGCATCTTGTAGGCCTTGGTACAGATCTGCCCTAATAGAATCTTGATTGTGGTTAAACCACCTAAGCTTGTGTGTTTCAATTTTGACATAATTATCAACAACAACTTGTTGTGAAAGGCGTCCTCCATACCAGATCATTGATAGATCATCGAGGCAAATCTTCAACAATAGTAAAAATGGATTTAGGTTTAGTTATTTCATAGTGTAAGCGGCATTTTGAAGTAATAGATTGAAAATAATAAAACTGTTACATGAAGGACGTATGCATAATAATCGCGACTGTCAGTTCGTTTAGACCCCTTAAATCGAACAGATTAACCTAGTGAATTAGCCAAGTGATTAACTTAGGTAATTTAATTAAATCTAGGTTAACACAAATAAGCAAAAATAACAAAGCAGCGGAAATTAAATAACACAAAGATATGATGACTCAGGAAACCACACCGGTAAAAACCTAGGGAGGATTTGACCTAGCTATCTTCAAGGTAAACTGAATCCACTATGAAAGAATCGAAGTTTACACAACAAGACTTAGACCACTAACATCTTATTGCTACCCAAGTGTAGGAAACTTACTACCATGACCCCATGATAGCTCCGAGATCCACGGACTGCTTCTTTCTTGAATTCTTCAGCAAATCCACAAGCACACCTGCTTGTATATCTTTGTGCTCTATTGATTCTGCAACTGTATTGATCTACACAACTCTTGACATAAATCTCAAGTTTGTAAACCCTAAGTGTATGTGAAGGTAAACACCTCTAGATCTTACAGAGAGATTCACAAACACTGCATTCAGAACTCTAAAAACGTGGCTAGGGTTTTCCCTTATATACTTAGGGCAAAACATAAAACCCTATACATTAAATGGATTAGGGCTGAGTTGGAATTTTCTGCAGAAAAATGATCTGCCCAATTTTCGATCGATCGAGTCTAATTTTCGATCGATCGAGTCATACAGAAAGTGAACAGTAATTCTGCATAAAAACTCGATTCCAACTTTACATTAAGACCCATACTTTGAGCAAGTCTAACACACGACTAAACATTGTTTTGATCATGGTTTGCCAACATACAAATTGAAGTTCTAAATACATTAGATCCTAATCCTTAGAACCTAACAAACTCCCCCTTTGGCAATCCGTGACAAAACACAGACTTAACAAAAGCTCAAAGTTACAAATTGAAATAGCCCATTACAAAATAAATAGCCACTTAACAATTCAACCTAAACTACTATCTAACAGTTGCAAAGTAGACAGCAGCTCGACTGAAAGCAACCTGTATATTCCTGTAACACTTAACAAACACATAAACGCATGTGTGGAAGAAAAAACAGGAAATACATAAATAAAAATTTCTTGATTTCACATTACACAAAATAAAGACATATATCATGAATAATATCATCAATATAAATCAATAAGCAGAGTAGCATAGTGAAATAAGAAACACATACATAAAAATGTATCTCAACAAAATATCATGTATCTAAAAAAAATAAAATCTCCTAAACAAGAGCTAAAAAAGAGAATACACAGTGAAGCACCTAGATACAATCTAATAACTCCACAAGCTCCGCAGTATCACTACCAAGTAAACAAAAAACTCCCCCTAAAATGTAAATCACCACAACAAAATCTCCTAGATACAAATGAACTATGCACTCCCCCTTTTTGTGACGAATTGCCAAAGGGCACTCACTCATCATCAAAAGGAGGCGGAGGAGAATGACGAGAGCTCGCCAAATCCGCTCGTAACGCACGTAGCTCATCAAGGATGTCCACCAAAAGCTGACCATGAGCCGCCTGAACGGTCACGACAGTATCAAGCGTCCGACGAAGGTCAGAAACCTCATCAAACGGTAGAGGAACATCAGCAACAGCAGCAACAGCAGGATCAGAAGACGTCCCAGCTGCATGAGTATCTGTAGAAGATGAAGGGGGTGGAGTGACACTAGAAGGCTCTACCCTAGGATGCTTAGAGCTAGCTCGAAGTTGAGCAGCCCTTTGCCTCAAAAAGGTAGCATCGATAGGAGCGACAATATGGACAGGCTCAGAAGCAGGATACTCACCAAAACCAAGAAAAAGGAGAATCATATGAATAAAAACAGGGAAAAACAAAGCATGAGCCGTAGAACTAGATCGATGAACCTCGTTCAAAGAACGAAGGAATAGATGCGGAAAACTGATAGGCGCATCAGTGACCAAGGCATACAAAAAGACACACCTCTCAAGAGGAATGGTGTGGACATGTGAAATAGGCCACAAAGAATGACACGCTATCCTAAAGAAAAGATAGTGCAGCTCAGACAGCTCAGCAGAAGTGATCCGAGGATCAGAACCCCACTGGATAGA
Source organism: Lithocarpus polystachyus (assembly GCA_033629205.1). Taxonomy (NCBI): domain Eukaryota; kingdom Viridiplantae; phylum Streptophyta; class Magnoliopsida; order Fagales; family Fagaceae; genus Lithocarpus; species Lithocarpus polystachyus. The sequence goes on along the minus strand of CM066170.1, from coordinate 56,551,020 downwards.
AGACCTAGTGATGTATGACAAGACGTCATCAAGGGGAGGAGACTCCTCGTAAGGAAAAACGGGATGATCCATAATAGGCACCCCAAGAGCATCAGACACTACCGAAGGGGTAATGCGATACTCCACACCACGTAACCACTCTTTACCAAGGTGTCGTTATCGTAGACATGAATAGAGAGGTTCGAATAGAACTCTCTAATCAAGGTGGCAGGAGGAGGAGAATGCTCATACTCGAGCAAAGGTAACCAACCCCGACGCTCAAAGTTACGACGCACCTTAGGATCCAACTCATCTAAGATAACCCTACGCTCACCCCAAATTTGACGCCTAAGGTTCAGAGTCTCATAGGTGACTTGGTTTGACTCACTAGGGAACCGCTCAGTGTCAAAAGAAGGAGAAGGATCAGAAGTCCTATGGGCTCTAGTTTTCCTAGGCATAGTGCTAAGGAAAAGAGATAGACACAGAAAGAAAAGAGAAAAAACAAATAACCAAGGGCAGACTGCAAGTTAGCACAGCAAAAAAAATACAAAATATATCAATTCTATATGATGCATGAGCATGAACACAACATGATGCATGTACTAATGCAGTGACATGTTCAATTGTGATCCAAATTAACAAAATTGGCTTGAGCAAGCAATAATTATCAAAAATACCCAATTTGAAAAATCCAATTGTTCAAAAACACAACAAATTGATTAATTGATCAACTCAACATTTAATTAACTCAATATAGTGATCAAATTAAACAATCCAACAAGCCAATTTCATCAATTTCAATCAAATTGAACAAAACCCCCAATTTTCTTAATTTCAAGCCCTAGATTTTCAAATTATCCACAAAACACAAAAATAATCAAATTAAACCACATGTAGTGCTTGTGTATAGAGTTCCCACAAAAACCCATGAAAAATTTGAGAAAGAAACACTAAAAAACACTTCCTAATTTGTCACAACAATAATTCCGAAAATAACAAAAAAAATGCATGAAAAATGCATGATTTTCGAAAATAAATGCAAAGGAAAGGGGCATAAAGGTCTTACCGGACTTAGGAGAGAGAGATTACGCAAAAGAATTGGAAGAAAGCGACAAAATCTCCAAGAAAGGTGCTTGATCGGTTGGTAGGAGACAAAAGGAATTTTGAAAAGTTTTGAAAAAGTGAAAAGACACTTGAAAAGTTCCTTTTTAAAAACATCCAGCACGATTTTCGATTGATCCAAAACAAGCTTGGATCGATCGAGCCAACCAGAGAGTTTTCTGAGCATTTTAAAACATTTTCGATCGGTCGAAAATCAGTTTCGATCGATCGAAATTCTGGAAAAATCACAGTTTTGAAAAACCAAACATTTTAGATCAAAAACTCCTCAAAGCATTAGATTTTATGAGAAAAATGCATGAGTATGAGATGAGATGTTTTCCAAAAACACATGTATTCAATCCAGATTTCTCAAGGCAAAAATTTCTCTCAATATACAAAAAAAACAAACAAGCAAACATGTTCTGCTTAATTTTTCAGAAATTCTCAAACTTGGTTGGTCAGGCCAAATAACACACACAAACATGTACACAATTTTAGCAAAGAATAACTTGTGTAGTGTGTGCAACTAGCATAAGCTTGAGAAACATGTGAGGTGATATACACATAGAGATCAATCACAATTTCTACAAAATCCATCACATGAATTTGAAAGAGACTATTCCTTAAAGAGTTACATCCTATAACTCCCACATCTCCTAGAATAAAAGCTTGCAATCATGTAAGTTTCTTGATTTGCCTCATTAGTCAAATTAATTGATTTGAAACTTAATAATATAGCCGGGATAATGTACACACCAATTTTATTTGAATTTGTGAGATTATTATAGCCCAATAATGTACACACCAATTTTAATTAGAGGCTACACCTTATGTTCTTTTCGTGCATGTGCTACACTTTCTTGAGCACAAAATCTTATGATATGCACTAAGGTGTTCATGATTGGCTAATAAACAGTGGTGAGATGGTTATTTATGCCTTTCTCAATAAGTTCAAGTCCAGCAATCAAAGACATAAGACTTCAAAATCAAGATCATGTGATCAACAAATATAGCATCTTCCCAATTTGCAATAGAAATAAGTGCATCAAAGCTAAACAAGGTACATACATATGACATGTAAAATTTGGTTGACCAACCTTGTCTTTAAATTCAAGGAAAAATAGCAAAACACAATTTGCAAAATTTTTTTTTTTTTTTTTTAATTAGACAAAGAAACAAACATCCTAGAATGAAATGCATGAATGTAATGCAATGCAAATCCTAGAAACAAAGGTCACAAAAGATTGAGCAATGAAGCACAAGGACCATGAAGTCAAGAATGACTAGGGACAAAGAATCACACCAATGACTTGACGAAGAGTTTCAAACTTTCCTCTATCAAGTGGTTTGGTGAAAATATCATCATTCTGACGTTCAGTAGGAATATACTCTAGAGCAAAAATTTTCCGTTCAACTAGATCCCTAATGAAGTGATATCTAATCTCAATGTGTTTGGTCTTAGAGTGTTGAACAGGATTCTTAGAGATATCTATGGCACTAGAGTTATCACAATAAACAACCATGGTGTCCTGTGATATTCCATAATCACTCAAAAGTTTCTTCATCCAGAGAAGCTGAGAACAACAACTTCCAGCAGCAATATATTCTGCCTCAGCAGTAGATAAAGAAACAGAATTTTGCTTCTTACTCATCCAAGCAACCAAATTAGCACCAACATAAAAACAACCACCAGTTGTACTTTTCCTATCATCAGCATTGCCAGCCCAATCAGAATCAGAAAAACCAGCAAGAGAAAGATTCGACTCTTTGCTATAAAATAAACCATAATCACAAGTTCTAGCAACATACTTTATAATTCTCTTGACAGCATTCAAATGAGAAACCTTGGAATTAGATTGAAATCTAGAACAAACACCCACACTAAATGCAATATCAGGTCGGCTAGCAGTTAAATACAAAAGACAACCAATCATGCTTCTGTATAGGGTAACATCAACAGACTCACCTGATGGATCATTTGTCAATTTTGCATTAGCAGCCATTGGTGTCCTAGCATGTGCAGCCTTGTCAAGACCAAATCGCTTGACCAAATTTCGTGCGTACTTAGCTTGGTTGATGTAAATCCCAGCATCCGTTTGCTTTACCTGCAATCCCAAGAAATAAGTTAGTTCCCCAACCATACTCATTTCAAACATGGCCTTCATTTCATTTGCAAAAGATTGAGCAAGAGAATCATTAGTAGCACCAAAAACAATGTCATCAACATAAATTTGAGCAACTACAAAATGATTCTTATCCTTTCTTATAAACAGAGTGGTGTCAGCAAAACCTCTCTTGAAGCCATGATCCGTGAGATATGCAGTTAATCTATCATACCAAGCCCGTGGAGCTTGTTTCAACCCATAGAGAGCTCTCTTCAACTTGTAGACATCATTCGGCCTGTGAGGATCAACAAAACCTTTCGGTTGTTCAACATATACCTCTTCTTGTAACATGCCATTTAAGAAAGCACTCTTGACATCCATTTGATACAACTTGAAGTTCATATGACTTGCTATAGCCAAAAGAATTCGAATGGATTCCAATCTTGCTACAGGTGCAAAAGTCTCATCAAAATCAATTCCTTCTACTTGTGTGTATCCTTGAGCAACAAGCCTAGATTTATTTATGATAACAGTTCCATGTTCATCTGACTTGTTCTTGAAGATCCACTTAGTTCCAATAATATTGACTCCCTCAGGTCTAGGAACTAATTCCCACACATCATTTCGAACGAACTGATGAAGTTCTTCATGCATAGAATTTACCCAATCAGCATCTTGGAGAGCTTTATCCACCCTTTTCGGTTCGAATTGGGATAGGTAGCATGAGTGAGTAATAACATTTAATGCTTTGGATCTCAATCTCATGTTATCATTTAAACTTCCCAAAATATTAGTAGCAGGATGATTCAACCTAACTCTTGAGGATGGACCTTTGACCAATGAAGTAGTGGTACCTTTCTGATCTGATGGACTTTGAACTTCTCTCTGTTCTTGTGGAACTCCATGAACTGGTGTTGAAGGTTCTGAACTTGATGGCATAGATGCTGTATCATTCAAAACCATTAACTCTTCCTCTGTAGGCTTTCCCACATAGTCTTCAGGTAGAGAATCATCAACTTCCATCATCTTTTCTTGAACTTGAGGTGCATGTTCTGAATGGCCTTCTGAGTTTAATTCATCATTGATCACCACATTTGAGGATTCCATGACTGTTTTAGTTCTCAGATTGTATACTCTGTATGCTTTACTGGTGGAAGAGTATCCCAGAAAATAACCTTTATCACTCTTAGCATCAAACTTCTCCAGGTTCTCTCTATCACGCAGAATGTAACAGTCACTGCCAAATATTCTGAAGTATTTCACTACAGGCTTCTTTCCTCTCCAGAGTTCATAGGGAGTTTGCTTGGAATTTGGTCTGAAATACACCCGATTGAGAGTGTGACATGCAGTATTAACAGCTTCTCCCCAAAAAGATTTAGGCATCTTCTTATTATGGAGCATGACACGAGCCATTTCTTGTACAACTCTATTTTTCCTCTCCACAATTCCATTTTGTTGTGGTGTTTTGGGTGAAGAGAATTCCTGACGGGTGCCTTGATTATCGCAAAACGTAGCCAGTTTGGTGTTCTCAAACTCTTTTCCATGGTCACTTCTTATTCTGGCTATCACCATTCCTTTTTCCACTTGCAATTTCTTGCACAGATGAATCATTTTTTCAGGAGCCTCAGCTTTATCTTTCAAAAGTACAACCCATGTGAATCTTGTAAAGTCATCCACAACAACTAGAATGTACTTCTTTCCACCCAAACTCTGAACTCTGGCAGGACCCATGAGATCAATATGCAGCAACTCCAAAGGTCTCGTAGTTTGAACATCAGCTACAGACGGATGTTTGGACTTCACTTGTTTACCCATCTAACATGGTCCACAAATGCATTTTTCAATCTTCTCAAACTTGGGCAACCCAATTACTGCATCACATTTTGAAATCTTCTCTAATTGCTTGAGGCTGGCATGTCCCAACCTTTGATGCCATAAGTCAACTTGATTGATCTTAGCACTGAAGCATTTGTTGCTTATACTTGGGGTGATACCATAACAGTTATCAGTTGTCCTTACACCAACACACATACAATCACCTCCTTCATCAAGTATTTCACATTCTTGTTTGGTGAAGAACACATTAAGTCCGTTGTCACAAATCTGGCTTATGCTGAGTAAGTTTGCCTTCAACCTATCAACATACCACACATCGTCAAAAACTGGTAGTCCTGGAATGTCCACAGTACCAATGCCTCTAATCACAGATTTACTTCCGTCTCCAAAGGTAACTGTACCAATCTTTCCTTCGAAGAGTGTCTTGAACAAAGCTTTATTTCCTGTCATGTGCCTGGAACAACCACTATCCAAATACCAAAGACAAGAATCACGTGCCTTTAAGGCGGTTAAAGCAGTATAGCACATGTGATTATTTTCATATGTGATTATAGTAAGACACTCAAGAAAAACTTTAACAAAGATTGTAAAGGACAAGCACACCAAGTAGATAATGTGACAAACTAAAGAGAAGATTTTAGAGAAATCCATAACAACAGGGGTCAAGGATCAGCTTAGAAGATCAAAAGATCAAAAACAAAAGCTACCCGCTCTGATACCACTTGTCAGTTCGTTTAGACCCCTTAAATCCAACAAATTAACCTAGTGAATTAGCCAAGTGATTAACTTAGGTAATTTAATTAAATCTAGATTAACACAAATAAGCAAAAATAACAAAGCAGCGGAAATTAAATAACACAAAGATATGATGACCCAGGAAACCACACCGGTAAAAACCTGGGGAGGATTTGACCTAGCTATCCTCAAGGTAAACTGAATCCACTATGAAAGAATCGAAGTTTACACAACAAGACTTAGACCACTAACATCTTATTGCTACTCAAGTGTAGGAAACTTACTACCATGACCCCATGATAGCTCCGAGATCCATGGACTGCTTCTTTCTTGAATTCTTCAGTAAATCCACAAGCGCACCTGCTGGTATATCTTTGTGCTCTATTGATTCTGCAACTGTATTGATCTACACAACTCTTGACATAAATCTCAAGTTTGTAAACCCTAAGTGTATGTGAAGGTAAACACCTCTAGATCTCACAGAGAGATTCACAAACACAGCATTCAGAACTTTAAAAACGTGGCTAGGGTTTTCCCTTATATACTTAGGGCAAAACATAAAACCCTATACATTAAATGGACTAGGGCTGAGTTGGAATTTTCTGCAGAAAAACGATCTGCCCGATTTTCGATCGATCGAGTCTAATTTTCGATCGATCGAGTCATATAGAAAGTGAACAGTAATTCTGCATAAAAACTCGATTCCAACTTTACATTAAGACCCATACTTTGAGCAAGTCTAACACACGACTAAACATTGTTTTGATCATGGTTTGCCAACATACAAATTGAAGTTCTAAATACATTAGATCCTAATCCTTAGAACCTAACAGCGACATGACACTTTATTTCTATTAGCGGCGCGTGTGTTGATATCCCATCCATACGTTCCAAATGGAAAAAGTATTGGGTACTGCAATGGATCATAATATCCTGTTGTATCTTGAACATTGATCAAATTACCACTAAACGTTTGAACCAAAATTTCTCTACCACTTAAACGCCTAGCTTCTTCACCTCCTACAATAACAGTTGCCACTTGGGGGAAGCACTGGGAAGGCAATATTGAGGTTGGTTTAGACGTTGTTCTTTAATGAGGAGTTTACATTGATGTAAATTAGGAGTTTGAGATAGTTGACGAAATCTCTCCACAAATGGGTTATACATGTCTAAGATCTTTTGAATAAGTCGCACAATATCTTCATGAGCTTCTACAGATTGAGACATTCTGCGTTGTATTTCAAGATTGGTGTCATAGATATACAATTGTATATGCCGCACACTTAGAGGTGTATGTGGTAAAAGACTACCGATTCTATGATAGATGGCACCTTGGGCACGAAATGTATATATTCCTCGACTATTCGAGGCCATGCTTTCATCCACGTGCACACCCATCGAGGTGAATGCAAACATGTTGTTGTAAAACTGTATATATTGCCTGAAATGTCTGCCTCGTGGTGTTTGCTCACAAATGAGCTCCATAAATTCTGGACAAATTGGTATGTTGGTTAAGGATATTTTTCCAGCCTTGCAACACATTGAGGATGTCTCTCGATGGAACAAACGGGCATTACAAAAGTGACATGTCTTTGGTTGTGGAAGTTGGTACCTAATGGTCTCTCTACCTTCTTTAAAATCTTTGGCACAATTGTATCTACCTTGCATACAATTTGTTACATGTGTAGTACCATCAAATGTGTTGTCAACACCTAATTTTAATTTTGAGGAAAAAATTAGAGATAAAGAGTGCAATGATAGTTGTAAAAGAAAATATTAAAAATTGTATCAAATATTATGTTGTGAAATAAGCAAAATATTAATAATGTTTCGAATATGTAGCATGTAAACAAATAATAAAATTGAATAATAATAAACATGTAAATTGAAATAAAAATGTTGACATTGAGTAACAAACCTTGTTCTCTGTAGCCATCCCCATGATTTTGATCATTTATATTTTCAACTTCTTCAGTTCTTTCCACATCTGCAATGTAATTATAAAAAAAGCTAATTTAAAAAAAATTATAATGGTGCAAAGTTTATAAATATTTGATATAAAATTTACCATCATTAACATCAAAATTTATATGACTTGGTCCCGCCTCAAAATCATTTGGCATTATAGTTGGATATATTTGAGGTAAACCTAAAGTTATTATAAACATTAAGTTAGCATTGTTCTTGATACTGACATAAAACTAACATGCCAAAATTTATATTTTTCCCCAAAATAATGATAGTCCAACCAATGAATATTTTTTAAAAGGTACAAAAGTATGATCTCACCATTAGTTTCTTGCATAGCATTTCGCTCAACTGGAATATTTCGCGCCAAGTTATGGATATGTGTGAGACGACAACTTGGTGTAGCCTCGTGAATGCACAACTTCTTCATTTAAATTTGCTGGACTTCCAACTAAAGTAATATCACCACCCAAAGTTTGTTGTCTTTGTCTTGCATAATTGGCACGACGTCTTGCCAATCGAATTTGTCTGCTTTCATTGTCTTCTATTTGTCTACTACATCGATCATAATATCTCCGTAGTTCTTAACAATGTTCTACGTCATTGGTATGAGTTGTAGGTGTATTTTCCGAACTCATTTCTACATTAAAATAGAAAAAAAAAATCGTGTTAGTTGCACATATATACATATTTAGCGCAACAATTATTCCCTAGTCCAAAGAGGGTGTATTTAAACCTATAAACATTGGAGTAAATTATAAATGCAAGGCACTTGGCCAATGACATGTAAGAATTGTAGTAACATGTGCAATTGTAATAAAAATTAGTAAAAGTGGAAGCATGTGCTATGTTAAAATTTTGCAGTCAAATTTTTTATATAAAAGTTTCCAAAATAATATTGCACCCTTATTTTTGAGTTGCAATGGTCTGACACTAAAATATGTAAACACAATATTTTAGCCATAATATAATTTAAAAAAAAAAATAGCTTAGTTGGTTGAAATTTCCCTCCCCAACTATTGAAGGATATTAATTTTTTTTTCTTTTTTTGTATAGAAAAGGCTTCATGTTATTAATTGGTTGAAAATGTATAAAACGTGTGTTTTTATTTTTTTTTCCTCTTTTCTTTAAATATAAAAGTAATAAATCATGGAAAAAATTACTTCTAAATAATAGGAAAAATTTTAGGAATAAAAATACTTAAAACATTTTTATAAAAAAAAATTAAATGTAAAACAGTGCTGGCATACTATTAAAATACGTAAAACATCGGGATTTTTTTTTATTTTTTATTTTATTGAAGTTGTAGTAAAATAGAAAACCAACGTTGAAGGACACACCACCCTCAAAAAAAAAAAAAAAAAAAAAAAAAAACAAACAAACGTTGATGCAAATTTATTAACTGAGGACACGTAACACTTGATGCAAATTCAAAAGACATGGTTTGTTTTGAGTCTTTTTTGTCTTTTGGTAAGTTATTTTGGATTAGATTTAATTTTACAAATTTTTAAAATTTTAAAATTTAAAATGAAGTAATATTTTAAACTATCAAATATAAAATATATTTAAGGGTGTAGGTTTTTATCCCTAAAAGTTAGTATATTATTTAGAAGCAATTTTCAGCACAAAATTTTATCTTTAAAGATAAGTTCTCCAGTATCATTCTTGCTTTAGTATTTAAATAATAGGCAAAAGTTTAGGAATAAAAATACTTAAAACATTTTTAAAAAAATTTAAATGTAAAACAGTGCTGGCATATTATTAAAATACCTAAAACATCGAGATTGTTTTTTGCTTGAAGTTGCAAAATAATAGGAAACCAACGTTGATGGATTTTTTTTTTTTTTTTTTTTGCTTGAAGTTGCAAAAAAAAAAAAAAAAAAGGAAACCAACATTGATGGATTTTTTGTTTTTTTGATGAAACACCTTGCTCCACGAATTCCCACCCATTCAAATAAAAAATGTAAAATACCAAATCCAATGAATATAATGGATATAGAAATCTAAACAACATATTAGGGGAAAAAAAGTACTCATCCAATGGGATATTTTGTTGAATAACTTCCGGGCCTCCTTGATTACAAATAGCAAGTAGTAATCTAACGAGCCAACAATAACATGAAATTAAAAACAAATAAGAAATGTACATATATCTTACCCAAAAAAAGAAAAAGAAAAAGAAAAAGAAATGTACATATCTATTTACAAAATGTACCCATGAAAACCCGTTATTATAACCAAAAAAAAAAAAAAAAAAAAAAAATCATACTCAGAGTGAGAGAGATACACTAATTGCAAACCACTTTCCTAATCTCCACTGATGGTGACTTGGTGCCCCAAAATAGAATCTCCATTGTTGAAGGTTGAACAACAAACCCAGGAACAAAAGCTGAAAACTAACAAAAAAAAAAAAAAAAACTCAACCTTTCACAATGCTACTATTCCTCCTAGAGAAAACCACTTTCTTAATCTCCACTGATGGTGACTTGGTGCCCCAAAGCAGAATCTCCATTGTTGAAGTTTGAACAACAAAACCCAGGAACAAAAGCTGAAAACTAAAAAAAAAAAAAAAAAAACTCAACCTTTCACAATGCTACTATTCCTCCTAGAGAAAACCACTTTCTTAATCTCCACTGATGGTGACTTGGTGCCCCAAAACAGAAAGTCCATTGTTGAAGTTTGAACAACAAAACCCAGGAACAAAAGCTGAAAACTATTAAAAAAAAAAAAAAAACTCAACCTTTCACAATGCTACTATTCCTCCTAGAGATGATAATCTTGGGTTCAATACTAAAAAGCCATATGAAACGAAAGTATGATAGGTTTTTTTTTTAGAAATAATAAATAGATGGTAAATATAGGATGAAAGAAACCTGCCACTGGGGACAATCCTTGAGATGGAACCTGACGATCCTCTTCTCGTTGGCTTTGAAGACAAAAAAAAAAAAAAAAAAGAGAAGCAAATCAGACTTGAAAGACAAAAAAGAGAGAAGCAAAATATGATATGAAGCAATACGTATCTAGCGTAATGATAAAACTTGAAAGACAAAAAAAAAAAAAAAAAAAAAAATCGGACATGGAGTTAAAAACAAACCTGTTGGATTGTGGCCCTGAGGGAAATAGAACCTCTTTTTGTTGTTTGTAGTGAAATATAAAGCAAAGAGGTGGGTGAAAGGAGTTTGAAAACATAGAATTGAGAGAATTGGAGAACTGAAGAAGAAGCAATTTGAGTATGAAAACCAACGTAAGTGTATAGATTAAAACAAATAGGTCCAAATAGGTGCAGCCTCTTAAATAGTAGTATAGATTAAAACAAACACACGGTTTCTTTTTAAAAACACATCTGCCATACTTATCACAAAAAAAAAAAGAAAAAGAAAAACACATCTGCTGTTATTAAAAAAAAAAAAAAAAAAGACGTGCACCCACACTTTTAGTCACACACAACTCCAATCTTCTGCCCAACAATTTCAAATCTCCCCATTATCATTAAGCAGTTATTAAGTAGTTATGATGTTATCAAATTACTTCCCATCTCCAACTCTCTAACATATATCACGTTGCTTTCTTTTCTTTATTTTATTTTTTTCTAAAATCTCATACAGTTTTTGTTAACATCAATCCAAAACTCCAATCCTTAATTGAGTGCTGAGATGAAGAAGAGCTTTGTGACATTCAAGAACACCGGGGTGGATCCAAGCTACCCAAATTAAGGAGACGTGGATGATTCTCGGCACGCAATCGAGGTATTTTGATCAATCACAATTTTGGAAGCATCAATTTTAAACACTTTTATAGGTATGCCGTATGTCCCCCTTTGCTTTTCATTTATAATTTTATAGTTTTAGACTACTATGCTATAAACTATTAATTGAATATCCTAATAATGTAGGGTTTTTGTGGCCCAAATGGCCACTACGAACCCGGACGCACCAGCCATGATTAACCGCATTTATGGCCTACTGGTGCACCATGGCGTGCTTGGTGTCTCTTTGGATGATGGTATTTTTCACAAGTGATACTGTCACACTTCAGTGTCCAAGTACTTTGCGCATGGTAACCAATGACATGGGGTTTCCTTGGCACCCCTGATGGATTTGGTTCATGACAAAGTTTACTTGGATAGTTGGTCAGTGACTCAGTTCTTAAATCATAAAGAAATCCCTTTATTTCTTTACTTGTTTTAATTAGCAACTAATTGATGACTTCAACGGATTTGATGTCAAGGACACATTTGACAGTGTCTGGAATTGAGATTGACAAATGCAATCAAGACTCAAACTATTTGTTGTGTAAACAGGTATCTTCCTAAATTCTTGATAGAAACAATTCAGTAAGGACTTTAGATTTGCACTATATACAAAGCCTCATTGATTATGCTGTTGCTACTTTTGATTATATTGATCACTCAAAATAATTCATATTCTTAATTCAATGATTGCATAATTGTTATCATTCGGAGATCAATTAAAAATATTGGAATCCATTTTGTTATTTCCTAATGCATCTTCTGATATATATATATATATATATATATTTTTTTTTTTTTGGCGGGAAGATTTGGGGTTCACTATCTTTTGGACATGTCACAATTTTCTTTTCTGAAATGCAAAAGAATGATTTCCAAAAAAATTTGTTTGGTCATGCTCATAGTTAAGGCATGAACTTTCGAAAATTTGAAGTTTTTTTTTTAATATACGTGCTTACTTCTAATTTTTGTATTAACTTGGTTATGGAAGTCATTTAATATGCAAAATGAGGTTCACCATCTTTTGGACATGTCACAGTTTTCTTTTCTGAAATGCAAAAGAATGATTTCCAACAAAATTTGTTTGGTCATGCTCATAGTTTAAGGCATGAACTTTTGAAAATTTGAAGTTTTTTTTAATATACATGCTTACTTCTAATTTTTGTATTACTTGGTTATGGAAGTCATTTAATCTGCACAATATTTGAATGTTTCATAGTTTCCAAAAAAAGAGTTTAAATTCTTATCTAAATCAAAATAACTTCTATTTCAACTAAGTTCCCATTGTAGGTGTTATTTGCAACACTATACCTTAGTTATAGGACCTGAAAATCTACAGCCTCATAGTAAACAAATTTATTTTGCTAAAGATTTATGGAGTTCTCATGGAGTTAATATTTTTTTCTGTATAACACATGGGGTTAAATAAATAAAAAATTACTAGCCTCTGAGCACGCACTCATGCGCGTGCTCAGAGGCTCTTGTATTTTTTATGTAAAGGTTAATAATTTGAATCCATTATAATTACAAAAAATTTGAATGTTTCATAGTTTCCAAAAAAAAAAAAAAAGAGTTTAAATTCTTATCTAAATCAAAATAACTTCTATTTCTACTAGGTTCCCATTGTAGGTGTTATTTGCAACACTATACCTTAGTTATATGACCTAAAAATCTACAGCCTCATGGTAAACAAATTTATTTTGTTAAAGATTTATTGAGTTCTCATGGAGTTAATATTTTTGTCTGTATAACACATGGGATTAAATAAATAAAAAATTATGACAAAATCCAAGATTGAATTGTTATTTATTGTTTCTTTCTCCTTTTATTTTTTTTAATCTATACTACTATTTAAGGGGCTTCCCCTATTTGAACCAGAATTTTTTTTGTTCCAAAATACCCCTACACTCCTAGGTTTAAGTAGAGACAAAATTAAAGGATAATCCTGTAAAGATACATACCTAACTTGCACTAAAATATTGCCTACAAAATAGGAACACTCTTTACTAACCCACTTCTTCAAAGCAACTATTTAGAAAGTTCAAATAAGAGGGTTAGAAATGTAAAATAAATCATTTCAAAAAATCCTAAATTTTAGATAACTTAAAAAAAAAAAAAAAAAACAAAGAAACAAACAGTTTCTTCCATCTCCTCCCTCTTCTCCACGTATTGTGTCATTCCCACCATTGAAAAAAAAAAAAAAAACACTTGCCTCAAATCCACGTTCAAATCCTATCAAAAAAGCAAAAGAAAAAAAGACCACGTTCATTCAAATAACAACTTCTAAAAAAACTGAACCAGTTATAAAAATCCATGTTGCCATTTTAATTTTTAACCCAAGGAGTGAAGGTCCTGCCACTGTTTGACATCAAACATGATGACTACCCAGTAACCATATATAGTGGATGGCACTTTAACAATAACATTTTCTCTTTCAGTGTTTGTGCCTTCATGTGTAGGTGAACATGAATCTCATTTATGGACAAGATATCATGGTGGCCCTTCACATCAAAGGTCAGAATTTTATTTATTTATTTATTTATTTTTCAATTTTTTTTGGTTAAATTATGTTTCTCTTTTTGATCTGACGTTTAACACACCAAATTCTTATCCTCTGAAACTTTTTTTTATACATCCTTCTGTCCCATTTCCCAAACTAATTAGGAAAATACCCCTTTTTTGTAACTCGATTTTCTCACAATTGAGTTAAGCCCTATTGTGGTGTTTTTAAAGAGTCTATAGTGACGTTTTAAGGGCCTATAGTGGCTTTTTAGAACTCGAGTTATAGCCCAAAAAAAAAATGCCTATAACTCAAGTTCATGGAGCTCGAATTCTAAAATGCCACTATAAGTCCTTAAAACGTCACTCTAGGATCCTTAAAATGCCATTATAGGGCTCAAGAAATTTTTTTTTTAAAACTCGATTTTTAGAAAATTGAGTTACAAAAGAGGGACATTTCCCTAATTAGTTTGAGAAAGGGGGAAAAACGCTGTATAATTTGTGCGAAAAAGGCAAAGGCCAATTTTGTCCAAACTTTTCACTTTATCATACTAGCCTGTGAGCCACGCTTAGAGGCTATTCTATTTTTGTTTTGTAGAAGTTAATACTTTTCATTCATAATTATTGAAAGTTATTGTATTTTTCAATTACAAAAATATTTAGGGGTTTGATGATATTTATACCAAAAAATTATTTCACTCATAGATGCATAAATTTCATCACACCCTAGGTTTTTTTGTGATTGAAAAATGTAGCAACTTTGAATAATAATGAATGAAATTGTTGTTATGATTCAAACCTCACATAAAGCGGTTGTTATTTAAGAAATTGTTATAAAAAAATTTTCTTTTGTAACAGAAACTATATTTATCATTTGTAAAGTTTTCATTTATCATTTTTGGAAGTTATTATATTTTTCAATTACAAAAATATTTATGGGTTTGATGATATTTATACCAAAAAATTATTTCACTCATAGATGCATAAATTTCATCACACCCTAGGTTTTTTTGTGATTGAAAAATGTAACAACTTTGAATAATAATGAATGAAATTGTTGTTATGATTCAAACCTCACATGAAATGGTTGTTATCTAAGAAATTGTTGTAAAAAAATTTCTTTTGTAACAGAAACTATATTTATTATTTGTATAATTTTATGTAGAATTCAATTTACTTTTTTTTTTATAATTATTAATTTACTTCATAAAAAATGTTATGAAATTAGTTGCTAAATTTTAAATTTAAGCTATTTTTAACTTTTGTTATGGATGTGTAGTAATCCCAAATTATAATAAATGTTTTAAATTAACCCTTATCTAAAAAATAGAAGAGCCTCTGAGCACTTGCTCAAGCGCGTGCTCAGAGGCTAGTTATTATTTTAAATCCTTCATATATTGAGGACAAGTTTTACATTTAAGTGATTATGTTGATAAGGTGTGAAAATCCCCATATTAATGGAAGACATAGAGTTAGTTATGTTTATTTTATTTTATAAACACATAGAGTTAAATATGCAAGAGAAGAGGAAGATGTTATCATCACATCAGACCCTGCAAATGTTTTATGCTATTTTCTACTTATTTGTGTATGGAAACATTTCTTTAAAAAATTACTAGCCACTAAGCACGCGCTTATGTGCGTGCTCAGAAGCTCTTCTATTTTTTTTTTTTTTTGAAAAAGTTACTACCTCTGTCCAACTTTTTTTTTCCTGTTTGAAAAGTCAAATTTTTTAAGGGAAAATCATTTATTGTCTTGTCTACCTTTTAAAAATGTTTAAGTTTCCAAAATTACTCTTTAAAAAATTTATCAAAAAACTGAATTAGTAAATTAATAGGGGTATAATAGGAACATTAGTAAATTAATGACTTTTATTTTTAGAAACATGACAATATTTTGGGACATCTCAAAATGGAATAGAGGACAAAAAGTGGGACGGAAGGAGTAATAATTTGAATCCATTATAATTTGGGATTAATATATTTTCCAATTACAAAAAAACCTAGGGGTGTAATGAGTGTTAAGCGTTTGTGGGTGAAATAATTTTTTCATCACACTCCTTGGTTTTTTTGTGATTGGAAAATATAGTTGTAGGAGCGTTGGGCTAGGAATGCCTTATCCATGTACATGTTGGGCCTAGAGCCCAAGCCGAGGACTATGATTTGCCTGAGGATAGATAAATTCTGTCAAAGAAATCTGTGTTGGTAGATAAAGAAGTTAGTATTGAACGCAGTGCCGCAGGAGGTAGTGCCGAGGATGAATATCACCTCGGATTACTAAAGCTAAGGTCTGTATTGGTGGTTTGCCATACAGGAGAACATTCCAGGGAGTTTTGTTGAAACTGATAAGTACAAAAGAAACATATAGTAAAGGAGGATCATAAGATATCAAAGGAGAAAGTTGCTACCACCGCATTGAATACTCTGCGGCTAATCCTCTGGCCGCATTAATGTGGAGGTGATATTTGAACAGTATTTTTCAGCCTTACAGCTATTATGTAGAGACTTCCAGAAGGGGGTGATGGGACAAGTTTCAACACTAACCATCAAACCTGCACGTGGAAAGCAATGGGAGGAGAAAAAGAGAGTATAAAAGGAAGAAAAGACTCAGAAGGAAGGGGATCGGAAGAGAGAGAGAGAAAGAAACACTGTAATAGGAGAGAACCAAGTCTGTAACCATCTGATATATCAATGTACTGAAACAATTCTCTTCGGATTGAGCCGAAAACATCTTTTTTAGAATAAACCTATTCAATCTTTATTCATTTGTGGGTTTGAATCTACTATACTCAGTTTCAACACATTATAGCTGAGTTTTTCCTAACCTACTCTCTACAAATTTATTGTTTTGGGATTTTTGGGCCTAAGTCTATCCCCTTGGTGGACTGGAAATTTGAATTGAGACTTTACAATTGGCGCCGTCTATGGGAAAACTGGTGTGATAGTGAGTCTGACATTTAATCATGGTAGGTTCAGGTCCAAACCAGTTAGAATCTATGGGGTCTCAACGTGAGGACCACTTTAGTGATCTTGAGCGCAGAAGGGACCAGGAGGGAAGTGTGCATACTACCCATATTGGTGAGAGTCACTCTCGGGGTGGTAGCCACGTCTCTCATGAGAAGGCCAAGCCCATGCAGGGGAAGATCAATCACTTAAAGAGGAAGTTGCGCCACAAGCGGAGAAGATGAGGTCCCTCCATTTTTGACCCTTCTTCTGACAGCGAGGGGGACGATGATTATAGGTGGAGATTGAGGACCCCTCCTAGCGAGACCTTCTCATTTGATGAGGATTACCATCATGAGCGTAGGAATAGAGATTTATCCTCAAGAGGCTTGGGAAATGATGCCATGAGTAAGGCACTTATTTAGGTGAACGTGTATTTGAAAGTAGTGCGAGAGAATGGTTGAATCAAATGTGGTTTAGTGGTTAAGAATGAGTTTTTTTTTTTAAGAAATTAAAAAAAAAATAATGAACGATTGGGGGCTTTAAATTTTTGTCTTTTATAGTTAAATTTATTTAATTGCTGTGATAATTGAATAGATTGAGATAACTATGAGTAGAATTCAAATAGAAAAAAAATATACTTTATCTTTTCAATTAGTCATTTGTACGTGAATTAGTGGTTGATGTGAATGAAAGAAGTTGTTGAAATAGGCCTAATATTTAAACAAAAAATGAATAATAATCGTGTGTAATACATATATTTATGGAAACTGTGTAATTTTATTTATTATTTTTTTTTTAAAGTAAGGTAACTATGACTATAGTTGTCAAATTGTGAATCGTACCGTGAATCGATTTTTGATTTTTCTATATCGTGTATCGTATCAAATAATATATCTTAAGATACACAAACACCTAATAAAATTATAAAATAATTATAGATATACATATATAAAAGGTACATTCATTAAAAATTCGAAATGTATTCAACTAATGAGTAATTTAATAATTACTTATGTAAAAAATTTAACAAAGCTAACTAAATATATCAAATCAACTTATGTTTATAACATGCACTTACAAATTGATTAAACTCATAAGTAATATTTCCTCAAAAAAAAAAAAAAAAAAACTCATAAGTGATAATACATAATATATGAATCAAAATTGTTAGGTTCTAAGGATTAGGATCTAATGTATTTAGAACTTCAATTTGTATGTTGGCAAACCATGACCAAAACAATGTTTAGTCGTGTGTTAGACTTGCTCAAAGTATGGGATTTAATGTAAATTTGGAATCGAGTTTTTATGCAGAATTACTATTAACTTTCTGTCAGACTCGATCGATCGAAAATTAGACTCGATCAATCGAAAATTAGACTCGATCAATCGAAAATCGGGCAGATCGTTTTTCTGCAGAAAATTCCAACTCAGCCCAAGTCCATTTAATGTATAGGGTTTTATGTTTTGCCCTAAGTATATAAGGGAAAACCCTAGCCACGTTTTCAGTATTCTGTTTTCTCAGAGTTCTGTTCTTCAGAGTACTGAATGCTGTGTTTGTGAATCTCATTGTGAGATCTAGAGGTGTTTACCTTCACATACACTTAGGGTTTACAAACTTGAGATTCATGTCAAGAGTTGTGTAAATCAATACAGTTGCAGAATCAAATGAGCACAAAGATATACAAGCAGGTGCGCTTGTGGATTTGCTGAAGAATTCAAGAAAGAAGGAGTCCGTGGATCTCGGAGCTATCATGGGGTCATGGTAGTAAGTTTCCTACACCTGGGTAGCAATAAGATGTTAGTGTTCTAAGTCTTGTTGTGTAAACTTCGATTCTTTCATAGTGGATTCAGTTTACCTTGAGGATAGCTAGGTCAAATCCTCCCCAGGTTTTTACCGGTGTGGTTTCCTGGGTCATCATATCTTTGTGTTATTTATTTTTCCGCTGCTTTGTTGTTTTTGCTTATTTGTGTTAACCTAGATTTAATTAAATTACCTAAGTTAATCACTTGGCTAATTCACTAGGTTAATCTGTTGGGTTTAAGGGGTCTAAACGAACTGACAAGTGGTATCAGAGCGGGTAGCTCTTCTGTTGTAGATCCTTTGATCTAAGAGTTGATCCTTGATCCCTGTTATCATGGATAATTTTAAGTGTCTTACTGTTTTTGATTGTGATGATGTGAATAAAAAGGACACTGTTGTTTCTGTTGATCTTTTTGATGCCTGTGTAACTCTTCGTAAGGAATTATTGAAAAATATGAGAATTGCTAAGAAATTCAAGAAAGAGTTAAAATTGGCTAATCTTGAAAAAGAGGAATTGATTGTTAGATTAGATGAATCTAATAAAAAGAATGAATTTTTGAGAAATCAAATTTCCTCTTAAGATGAGAAGATGAAAAGCTTGGAACAAGAGTTAGTTGAATCTAAAGCTAAGATTGAAAATTTGACTAGTACCAAGCCTACTGTTGATAACAGAAGTGTTTCTGTTTCTCTTAAGCCTAAAGCTAAAAAAGTTTATATCCCTCCTTTCAAGAGGAATAATAAAGAAAAGGCTTATTTTGCTAGGTTAGACAAAGGTAAAAGTTCTGATGTTAACGCTGAAGTTTCTAAACCTATGTCTAAACCTATGTCTAAACCTACTGTTAGAGAGCAAAAAAAATCTGTTTTTGTGCCTACTTGTCACCTTTGTGGTGTTGTTGGTCATATTAGACCAAATTGTTCTTTGTTGAGGCAAAAACCAAAATCTGAGACTAGATTTGCTGTTAGGAATACTGATGTTCCTAAATTTGTTCCTGTTTGTCACTTTTGTGGTATTTCTGGTCACATACGTCCTAATTGTCATAAATTGAAATTTAAGCATTCTGTGTTTCAATCTAGGACATGTGATGATATTTCTCCTGCCATGAGTCCAAATAAATTGTTTCATATTCTTTTGAAAAATTTAAGCTTGTTGGCTTGTGAAAGGAAATTGCAGGATTTTAGTCTTTCTCAGAAGATTGGTGTAATCCCTCAAATACACTCTGCTTCACATGAATTTTCACCTACAAAGCCGAAGACTCGTGCTATATGGGTGAGAAAAGATTCTCTAAGGTGAGTGTTGTTGACTTGTCCCTGATTTAATTCTTTCAATTATTTGTGGACATGTTTTGTTTTTGTTTTTGGTTGTTTTGTTTTTAGGTTGTTTTTTATTACAAAAAAAAAAAAAATCCCAAAACATTGAAAAATTTCAAAAAGACAAAAATATTTGTTTTGTGTCTTGTTTTATTTTTTCTTGAGGATTACATGAATTATGATATCTCTCTTGATTTAGAACATGCTTGACATTGTGGAGAAACTTGAATAGCATGTGTTCTATAAGTCCTAAGCTATTTTTTGATTTTGTTTGAGTATGTACTATTTTGTACATGTACTCATGGGTTAATTAAGAAATTGATATTTCTTGTTTGTGTACTCTCTATAGCTTAGTTAAGCACTGTCATGCATTGCATTTGCATTTTTTTTTAATCATTTAGCATAATGTGTGCTTTTTGTTTTTGGTCATAAAATTTCTTTTAAACCAAAAATAATTTTGTGTTTTGCATTAATTGTTCTTGGATTTGAAATCAAGGATTGGCCATATTATCTTTACATAACATTTTTATGTACTTTGTTTAGCTTAAATGAGCTTATTTATTGCACTTTACTAGCTAAAGTTTTGTTGTGCATGTTGTGTGGGAAGATGTTTATAGTTTTTGATCACTTTGTCTTGATCTTGAAGTCTCATGCCTTTGATTGTCGGACTTGAACTTAATGAGAAAGGCATAAATAACCATCTCACCACTGTTTATTAGCCAATCATGAACACCTTAGTGCATATCGCAAGATTTTGTGCTCGAGAAAGTGTAGCACATGCACAAAAAGAACATAAGGTGTAGCCTCGGATTAAATTGTTAAAATTGGTGTGTACATTATTGGGCTATAATAAGTTTCTAATCAATTAAAATTGGTGTGTATATTATGAGGCAAATCAAGAAACTTACACGATTGCAAGCTTTTATTCTAGGAGATGTGAGAGTTATATGATGTAACTCTTTAGGTGATAGTCACTTTCAAATTTATGTGATGAATTTTGTAGACTTTGTGATTGATTACTATTCACATATCACCTCACATGTTTCTTAAGCTTTTACTAGTTGCACACACTACACAAGTTACTCTTTGCTAAACTTTGTACATGTTATTGTGTGTGATTTTGTTGTGGCCATCCAAGATTATATGTTCCTTGATTTTGATGAAAATTTGAGTTTTGAGGTAAAAAAGGTTCATAATCTTGTTTTGAAAGATCTGGGTTGTATTAATGTGTTTTTGAAAAATTTTTAATCTCATACTCATGCATTTTATTCATAAAATATTGTGCTTTGAGGAGATTCTGCATAAAATTACTCTGTTTTTCAAAAATTTAAGTTTTCCAGAATTTCGACCGATCGAAGCTGTTTCTCGACCGATCAAAATTGCGATAAAATTTTTGGTTTGATTCTGTTTGACTCGATTGGTATTCGATCGATACTCGATCGATCGAAACTGAAAAATTTTCAGTTTTTAGAGTTTTTGACCAAATTTTTTCATGCATTATTTATGGTTAGGATTCACATGAGTTGCATTATTTTCTGTATCCATCTTGCAGTTTTGCAGTCATATCTCTCATTGTTTTCACACATAACATGCATACACTTTGTTAAATTGGGTACTCAACTTGAATTAAAAATTGATTGATTAATTTTTGAGTCCTTTGTACATTTTAGTATATGCTATTTTTCTTGATGTGTGAATTGCAGAAAATATTTTTCTTAAGAGATATGATGGATAATATATGTGCAAATATTTTCTCTACTCATGCAACTGTTTATGGGTCACATAGTGTCAAGTTTGCATTTATTGAAAGAGAGAATATTTTTCTTCATGTGTATCCTCAAGTTTTATTTTTTTTGGTTTGTGTGTTTTTATTTATCCCCACCTCCTCAATTTTCCCCAAAACTGTTTTTCCCAAAACTTGTTTTGTTTTTCCTATTTTGATAGGGGAAGAAAAGTTTTTTTTTTTTTGCCTTTGTTGTTCATAGGGGGAGTTGTTGTTCTTCATAGGGAGAGTTGTCTCTATTTTCTATAGAGTTATTTTTTTTGTTCCCTTAATTCTCTATTTCCTCTTGTTCTCTGTTGAGTTATTACTCTTTGTTTGAGTTGTATTTGTCAATACGTGACAAAAAGGGGGAGAAATAGATGAAATGTGGGAATCCTGTTTGTTTTGTTTAGGGGGAGAATATAAAAACTTTTGGCTGTATCTAACTTAGGGGGAGAGTTAGAATTTATTTCTGTTTTTCTATTCTGTTTCATATTATTGTTTATATGTTATATGTCTTTCTTTCCACACATGCGTTTATGTGTTTGTTAAGTGTTACAGGAATATACAGGTTGTTTTCAGTCGAGCTGCTGTCTACTTTGCAACTGTTAGATAGTAGTCTAGGTTGAATTGTTAAGTGGCTTTTTATTGTAATGGGTTATTTCAATTTGTAACTTTGAGCTTTTTGTTATGTCTGTGTTTTGTCACGGATTGCCAAAGGGGGAGTTTGTTAGGTTCTAAGGATTAGGATCTAATGTATTTAGAACTTCAATTTGTATGTTGGCAAACCATGATCAAAACAATGTTTAGTCGTGTGTTAGACTTGCTCAAAGTATGGGATTTAATGTAAAGTTGGAATCGAGTTTTTATGCAGAATTACTATTAACTTTCTGTCAGACTCGATCGATCGAAAATTAGACTCGATCAATCGAAAATTAGACTCGATCAATCGAAAATCGGGCAGATCATTTTTCTGCAGAAAATTCCAACTCAGCCCAAGTCCATTTAATATATAGGGTTTTATGTTTTGCCCTAAGTATATAAGGGAAAACCCTAGCCACGTTTTCAGTATTCTGTTTTCTCAGAGTTCTGTTCTTCAGAGTTCTGAATGCTGTGTTTGTGAATCTCATTGTGAGATCTAGAGGTGTTTACCTTCACATACACTTAGGGTTTTCAAACTTGAGATTCATGTCAAGAGTTGTGTAAATCAATACAGTTGCAGAATCAAATGAGCACAAAGATATACAAGCAGGTGCGCTTGTGGATTTGCTGAAGAATTCAAGAAAGAAGGAGTCCGTGGATCTCGGAGCTATCATGGGGTCATGGTAGTAAGTTTCCTACACTTGGGTAGCAATAAGATGTTAGTGGTCTAAGTCTTGTTGTGTAAACTTCGATTCTTTCATTGTGGATTCAGTTTACCTTGAGGATAGCTAGGTTAAATCCTCCCCAGGTTTTTACCGGTGTGGTTTCCTAGGTCATCATATCTTTGTGTTATTTATTTTTCCGCTGCTTTGTTGTTTTTGCTTATTTGTGTTAACCTAGATTTAATTAAATTACCTAAGTTAATCACTTGGCTAATTCACTAGGTTAATCTGTTGGGTTTAAGGGGTCTAAACGAACTGACAAAAATAATAATATCTTTTTATTATCTTGGCTAATCAACTCCTTTTAAGTCATGTTATCATCATGTTAGCATCTTGCAAAATTATTTTTTCATAGACATTTTCTTCATTATTATCAACATGTACTATTTATTTTTTATATTCTAATAATTTTTTCTTGGCATTCTAGCTTCTTAGGCTCATAATAATAAAAAAATAAAAAACAAATATATTTTCATTTAATACATTATTTATAGCATAGAAAATAAATTTGTACATATGAAAATGAATGTTATGAGTATAGGATAAATTTTGTAAGAGAAAGAGAAGGGAGGAAAAACAACATATAGACTTGCTATTTTATTAGACTCAATCAAGTTTTCCAATAATTTTGTATTAAAAAAGTCTAACAACTTGTGTAAATAAAATAAAACCACGAATTTTAACAAAAAAACTCATTTTAAACCCACATGTCTATGTTTCATGCAATACATATGATCCACCGATACTATACAATTCATATGATACACACCTATGTATCGAACAATTCATAAGCATTTAGTAAGGGTGTCTAACCAGAGCCGGTACCCGACCAACCCGCTTGATTCGGCCCGAGAATCGTCTGACCAGATGCCGGTGACTGTCAGCAGCGGGTCTTTGCTCCCAAAACCCGAGACCGACGAGTCGGTCGACGGGTTTGAGCATGAAAACCGATTTTCAACCAACCTGGGCAGAAAACACAACGAAAATTGTTTTTTTCTGTCGATTAGAGTGGTTCGCTAGTTTGGTTTTGTCTGATCTATCGAGATCAAGATCTTGTCGAGATCTGGCTTGATCTTTTCAAGATCTGGCTTGATCTCATTGAGATCCGCGAAGATATCTTCGAGATCCAGTTAGATCCAGCAAAACTAGCAGATTTCGGCATAATCCGGCTGATTTCTACAAAATCCAGTGACGATTTGCTCATTTTGAAACCGACCGAGACCCGACTTGGAATCGATGACATCCAACCACCCAAACCGTTGCCTTCGGTAGGTCAGCGGCAAGTCCAGGTTTAAGAGACTTGAAGTGATCGAGTCGGCTTCGGGTTTGGCACAAACCCAACCCAGACTGACCCGTGGATAGGCCTAGCATTTACGATATGCCCTTACGATACAAAATTTTTTGTACATGATACGTATCGCATATCGTACGATACTGACAACTATATATATATGTTAGGTTCTAAGAGCTTAGAACAATTGGCAAATCGTGAGCACACAAGAACATACAAGTTGCAGAAAGAAGATTTCAGAATCTGCCTGGTTCGATCGATCGAAAAACAGGCTCGACCGATCGAGAATCGTATCTGCAGAATTTTAAGTTGGCCCAAACAGCAGTTCTAGCCCATTAAGGATTAGGGTTTCAGATCTACTTCTCCTACTATATAAAGGAAACCCTAAGCACGTTTTTATAAGGCTTTTTAGAGAGAGAAGAGTGTGCATCTTTTGTATTTAGGGTTTTGTTCCTAAAACCTCTCTTATTGCTTCTACCGGGGTTGTTCCTTGAAGAATCTCAAGATCCGGTATTGCTGAAGTTGCTGCCTTCTCTAGTCATCAAAGGTGCTGATGATCTAAACCTTCAAGGGTGGTCTTGGAGTCACAAACAGGAGAGTTTGTGTTGCTAAACCTTTGAGTGGAGTCTCAAAGTCACAAACGGTGGTGTTTGTGTTTTGCAAAGATTAAAGAAAGAAGGAGTCCGTGGATCTCGGAGCTATTATGGGGTCATGGTAGTAAGTTTCCTACACTTGGGTAGCAATAGGATGTTAGTGGTCTAAGTCGCTATTGTGTAAACTTCGATTCTTTCTAGTGGATTTGCTATTTTACCTTGAGGATAGCTAGGTTAAATCCTCCCCAGGTTTTTACCGGTGTGGTTTCCTGGGTCATCATATCTTTGTGTTATTTATTTTCCGCTGCTTTGTTATTTTTGCTTATCTGTGTTAACCTAGTTTTAATTAAATAACCTAAGTTATTCACTTGGCTAATTCACTAGGTTAATCTGTTGGGTTTAAGGGGTCTAAACGAACTGACAAGTGGTATCAGAGTGGGTAGCTCTTTTGTGTTAGATCTTTTGATCTAAGAGTTGATCCTTGATCCCTGTTATCATGGATAATTTGAAGTGTCTTACTGTTTTTGATTGTGATGATTTGAATAAAAAGGACACTGTTGTTTCTGTTGATTTTATTGATGCCTTTGAAACTCTTCGTAAGGAATTATCTAAGTCTTTGAAAATTGCTAAGAAATTCAAGGAAGAGTTAAAATTGGCTAATCTTGAAAAAGAGGAATTGATAATGAGAGTAGATGAATCTAATAAAAAGAATGAATTTTTGAGAAATCAAATTTCCTCTCAAGATGAGAAGATGAAAAGCTTGAAACAAGAGTTAGTTGAATCTAAGGCTAAAATTGAAAATTTGACTAGTACCAAGCCTGTTGTTGATAACAGAAGTGTTTCTGTTTCTCTTAAGCCTAAAGCTGAAAGTGTTTATATCCCTCCTTTCAAGAGGAATAATAAAGAAAAGGCTTATTTTGCTAGGTTAGACAAAGGTAAAAGTTCTGATGTAGACGTTGATGTTTCTACACTTAAGTCTAAACCTACTGTTAGAGAGCATAATAAATCTGTTTTTGTGCCTACTTGTCACCTTTGTGGTGTTGTTGGTCATATTAGACCAAACTGTTCTTTGTTGAGGCAAAAACCAAAATCTGAGACTAGATTTGCTGTTAGGAATACTGATGTTCCTAAATTTGTTCCTGTTTGTCACTTTTGTGGTGTCTCTGGTCACATACGTCCTAATTGTCATAAATTGAAATTTAAGCATTCTGTATTTCAATCTAGGATATGTGATGATATTTCTCCTGCCATAAGTCCAAATAAATTGTTACATATTCTCTTGAAAAGTTTAAGCTTGTTGGCTTGTGAAAGGAATTTGCAGGATTTCAGTTTTTCTCAGAAAATTGGTGTAATCCCTCAAATACACTCTGCTTCACATGGATTTTCACCTACAAAGCCGAAGACTCGTGCTATATGGGTGAGAAAAGATTTTCTAAGGTGAGTGTTGTTGACTTGTCCCTGATTTAATTCTTTCAATTATTTGTGGACATGTTTTGTTTTTGTTTTTGGTTGTTTTGTTTTATAGGTTTTTTTTAAAAAAAAAAAAATCCAAAAACATTGAAAAATTTCAAAAAGACAAAAATATTTTATTTTGTGTCTTGTTTTATTTTCTCTTGAGGATTACATGAACTATGATATCTCTCTTGATTTAGAACATGCTTGACATTGTGGAGGAACTTGAATAGCTTGTGTTCTATAAGTCCTAAGCTATTTTTTGATTTTGTTTGAGTATGTACTAGTTTGTACATGTACTCAAGGGTTAATTAAGAAATTGATATTTCTTGTTTGTGTACCCTCTATAGCTTAGTTAAGCACTGTCATGCATTGCATTTGCATTGTTCATTTAGCATAACGTGTGCTTTTTGTTTTTGGTCACAAAATTTTTTTTAACCAAAAAGATTTTTATATGTTTTGTATTATATATCTTGGATTTATAATCAAGGTTGGTCATATTATCTTTACATAACATGTTTATGTACTTTGTTTATCTTAGATGAGCTTATTTATTGCACTTTACTAGCTGAAGTCTTGTTGTGCATGTTATGTGGGAAGATGTTTATAGTTTTTGATCACTTTGTCTTGATCTTGAAGTCGCATGCCTTTGTCTGTCGGACTTGAACTTAATGAGAAAGGCATAAATAACCATCTCACCACTGTTTACTAGCCAATCATGAACACCTTAGTGCATATCGTAAGATTTTGTGCTCGAGAAAGTGTAGCACATGCACAAAAAGAACATAAGGTGTAGCCTCGGTTTAAATACTAAAATTAGTGTGTACATTATTGGGCTATAATGAATTCAAATTAATTAAAATTGGTGTGTATATTATGAGGAAAATTTAAGAAACTTACATGATTGCAAGCTTTTATTCTAGGAGATGTGAGAGTTATATGATGTAACTCTTTAGGTGATAGTCTCTTTCAAATTTATGTGATGAATTTTGTAGACTTTGTGATTGATTACTATTCACATATCACCTCACATGTATCTCAAGCTTTTGCTAGTTGCACACACTACATAAGTTACTCTTTGCTAAAATTTGTACATGTTATTGTGCGTGATTTTGTTGTGGCCATCCAAGATTAAAAATTCCTTGATTTTGATGCAAAATTTGAGTTCTGAGGACAAATTGGTTGATAAACTTGTTCTTGAGAGATCTGGGCTGTATTTAAGTGTTTTTGAAAAACTTTCAGTCTCATACTTATGCATTTCATTCATGAAATATTGTGCTTTGAGGAGTTTCTGCATAAAATTGCTCTGTTTTTCAAAATTTGAGTTTTCCAGAATTTCGACCGATCGAGGGTGTTTTTCGACCGATCGAAATTGCGATTAAAATTTTTGGTTTGATTCTGTCTGACTCGATTGGTATTCGATCAATGCTCGATCGATCGAAACTGAAAAATTTTCAGTTTTTAGAGTTTTGACCAAATTTTTTCATGCATCATTTATGTTTAGGATTCACATGAATTGCATTTTTTTTCCATCTTGCAGTTTTGCAGTCATATCTCGTTGTTTTCACACATAACATGCATACACTTTGCTAAATTGGGTACTCAACTTGAATTAGATATTGATTGATTAATTTTTGAGTCCTTTGTACATTTTAGTATATGCTATTTTTCTTGATGTGTGAATTGCAGAAAATATTTTTCTTAAGAGATATGATGGATAATAATATGCAAATCTTTTCTCTACTCATGCAACTGTTTATGGGTCACTTCGTGTCAAGTTTGCATTTATTGAAAGAGAGAATATTTTCCTTCATGTGTATCCTCAACTCATTTTTTTTTTAGGGTTTGTGTGTTTTTATTTATCCCCACCTCCTAAATTTTCCCCAAAACTTGTTTTGTTTTTCCTATTTTTATAGGGGGAGAAAAGTTTTTTTTAACCTTTGTTGTTCATAGGGGGAGTTGTCTCTATTTTCTATAGAGTTGAATTGTTTTGTGTTCCCTTGGTTCTCTTTTTTCTCATGTTTACTGTCACTCTACTCTTTGTTTGAGTTGTATTTGTCAATACGTGACAAAAAGGGGGAGAAATAGATGAAATGTGGGAATCCTGATTGTTTTGTTTAGGGGGAGAATATAAAAACTTTTTGATGTATCTAACTTAGGGGGAGAGTTAGTTTACTTTTGTTTTTATATTGTGCTTTATTTTGTTTTTATGTCTTTCTATCCACACATGCGGTGATGTGTTTGTTGAGTGTTTCAGGAAAGACAGGTGCATTCTGATCAAGACCTTCTACCTCTTCTTGGCAACTTCTAGGTTGAGAGTCTTAGATTGGGATTTGTGATGTAATTGGGCATTTTATTGTATTGGGTTGTTCTTGTATTTTAATATTTCATTTTGTATGAAAGTTTTGTCACGAATTGCCAAAGGGGGAGATTGTTAGGTTCTAAGAGCTTAGAACAATTGGCAAATCGTGAGCTCACAAGAACATACAAGTTGCAGAAAGAAGATTTCAGAATCTGCCTGGTTCGATCGATCGAAAAACAGGCTCGACCGATCGAGAATCGTATCTGCAGAATTTTAAGTTGGCCCAAGCAGCAGTTCTAGCCCATTAAAGATTAGGGTTTCAGATCTACTTCTCATACTATATAAAGGAAAACCTAAGCACGTTTTTATAAGGATTTTTAGAGAGAGAAGAGTGTGCCTCTTTTGTATTTAGGGTTTTGTTCCTAAAACCTCTCTTATTGCTTCTACCGGGGTTGTTCCTTGAAGAATCTCAAGATCCGGTATTGCTGAAGTTGCTGCCTTCTCTAGTCATCAAAGGTGCTGATGATCTAAACCTTCAAGGGTGGTCTTGGAGTCACAAACAGGAGAGTTTGTGTTGCTAAACCTTTGAGTGGAGTCTCAAAGTCACAAACGGTGGTGTTTGTGTTTTGCAAAGATTAAAGAAAGAAGGAGTCCGTGGATCTCGGAGCTATTATGGGGTCATGGTAGTAAGTTTCCTACACTTGGGTAGCAATAGGATGTTAGTGGTCTAAGTCGCTATTGTGTAAACTTCGATTCTTTCTAGTGGATTTGCTATTTTACCTTGAGGATAGCTAGGTTAAATCCTCCCCAGGTTTTTACCGGTGTGGTTTCCTGGGTCATCATATCTTTGTGTTATTTATTTTTCGCTGCTTTGTTATTTTTGCTTATCTGTGTTAACCTAGTTTTAATTAAATAACCTAAGTTATTCACTTGGCTAATTCACTAGGTTAATCTGTTGGGTTTAAGGGGTCTAAACGAACTGACAATATATATATATATATATTATTTAATGAACCACTGCCCTTAGAGTTAGAGCATTCCATAAAAGATAAATGAAATTTTGAAGTAAAACGTGGGATTGAGATCCCGTGCAATACCTAGGGTATTGCATAGGGTGCAGTTCTTTTAACATGAGCCGTTGATTTAATCTAACGATTATGAAATTGAGCCACGTCCGTGATCCATGTGCTCATCTCTTTGCCAATTCAATTTGCTCTCTCCTCACCACTTCCTGCCTAAGCTTCTCATCAGATCCAAAAATTCAAAATATTTATCTCTTCCACCAAACCTTTGTCTATGGCTAAATCTCCATGGCTATTGTTAGGTTCTAAGGAATTAGGAACTAATGTATTAGAACTTCAATTTGTAATGTTGCAAACCATGATCAAAACAATCTTTAGTCTTGTTTTAGACTTGCTCAAAGTATGTGCTTATTATGTAAAGTTGGAATCGAGTTACTGCAGAATTCACTGTGCAGATCTGTTAGGCTTGATCGATTGAGAACCAGACTCGATCGATCGAAAGTCGTGCAGATCGTTTTTCTACAGAAATTTCCAACTCAGCCCAAGCCCGTTTGACGTGTAGGGTTTTATGTTTTGCCCTAAGTATATAAGGGAAAACCTTAGCCACATTTTTAGAGTTCTGAATGCTGTGTTTGTGAATCTAATTGTTAGATTTAGAGGTGTTTACCTTCACATACACTTAGGGTTTCCAAACACTAGATTCATGTCAAGAGATTGGTAATCATTCAGTTACAGAATCAAAGAGCTTCAAGATATACAAGTTGGTGTACTTGTGCTTTGCTGAGAATTCAAGGAAAGAAGGAGTCCGTGGTCTCGAAGCTGTCACGTAGTCGTGGTAGTAAGTTTCCTGCACGAGGTAACAATAGGATATTAGTGGTCTAAGTCTCTATTGTGTAAACTTCAATTTTTTCATAGTGAATTCGGTTTTACCTTGAGGATAGCTAGGTTAAATCCTCCCCAGGATTTTACTGGTTTGGTTTCCTAGGTTATCATATTGTGTGTTATTTATTTTCCGCACTTTTACATGATATGATTGTTGTTATGTTAACCTAGTATTGTTTAAATTACCTAAGTTAATCACTTGGATAATTATCTAGGTTAATCTGTTTGGGTTTAAGGGGTCTAAACACCTTACAAGTGGTATCAGAGCGAGTAGCTTTTTGTTTTAGATCTTTTGATCTTTAAGCTGATCCTCGACCCCTATTGTTATGGATTTCCTTAAAATCTTCTCATTAGTTTGCCACATTGTCTACTTGGTTTGTTTGTCTTTTACCATTTGTGTTAAAACTTTTCTTGAGTGTCTTGGTGTAATCACATATGATGATAATTACTTGTGTTATACTGCTTTAACCGCCTTAAAGGCACGTGATTCTTGTCTTTGGTATTTGGATAGTGGTTGTTCCAGGCACATGACAGGAAATAAAGTTTTGTTCAAGACACTCTTCGAAGGAAAGATTGGAACAGTCACTTTTGGAGATGGAAGCAAATCTGTGATTAGAGGCATTGGCACTGTGGATATTCCAAGATTACCAGTCTTTGAAGATTTTTGGTATGTTGATGGGTTGAAGGCTAACCTACTCAGCATAAGTTAGATTTGTGACAATGGACTGAATGTGTTCTTTACTAAACATGAATGTGAAATACTTGATGGAGGAGGTGACTGTATGTGTGTTGGTGTGAGGACAGCTGACAACTGTTATGGTATCACTCCAAGTATAAGTAACAAATGCTTCAGTGCTAAGATCAATCAAGTTGACTTATGGCATCAAAGGTTTGGACATGCTAGTCTCAAGCAATTAGAGAAGATTTCTAAATGTGATGCAGTTATTGGGTTGCCCAAGTTTGAGAAGATTGAAAAATGCATCTGTGGACCATGTCAGATGGGTAAACAAGTGAAGTCCAAACATTCGTCCGTAACTAATGTTCAAACTACAAGACCTTTGGAGTTGCTACACATTGATCTCATGGGTCTTGCTAGAGTTCAGAGTTTAGGTGGAAAGAAGTATATTCTGGTTGTTGTGGATGACTTTACCAGATTCACATGGGTTAAACTTTTGAAAGATAAAGCTGAGGCTCCTGAAAAAATGATTTACCTGTGCAAAAAATTGCAAGTAGAAAAAGGAATTGTGATAGCCAGAATAAGAAGTGACCATGGAAGAGAGTTTGAGAACACAAAACTGGCTACATTTTACAATAATCAAGGCACACATCAGGAATTCTCTTCATCCAAAACACCATAGAAAAATGGAATAGTGGAAAGGAAGAATAGGGTTGTACAAGAAATGGCTCGTGTCATGCTCCATAACAAGAAGATACCTAAATCCTTCTAGGGAGAAGCTGTTAATACTGCATGTCATACACTCAATCAGGTATATTTCAGACCTAACTCCAAGCAAACTCCTTATGAACTCTGGAGAGGAAAGAAGCCTATTGTCAAATACTTTAGAATATTTGGTAGAGACTGTTACATTCTACGTGATAGAGAGAACTTGGAAAAGTTTGATGCTAAAAGTGATAAGGGTTATTTTTTGGGTTACTCTTCCACTAGTAGAGCATACAGAGTGTACAATTTGAGAACTAAAACAGTCATGGAATCTTCAAATGTTGTGATCAATGATGAATTAAACTCAGAAGGTCATTTAGAAAATGCACCTCCAATTCAGGAAAAGATTATGGAAGTTGATGATTCTCTACCTGAAAATTATGTGGGAAAGCATACAGAGGAAGAATTGATGTTATTGAATGATACAACATCTGTGCCATCAAACTCAGAACCATCGACACCAGTTCATGAAGCTCAATAAGAACAGACAGAGTTTCAAAGTTCATCGGAACAGAAAGGTACCTCTACATCATTGGTCAAAGGTCCATCCTTAAGAGTTAAGTTAAATCATCTTGCTACTAATATATTGGGGAGTTTGAATGATAACATGAGATTGAGATCCAAAGCATTAATTGTGATTACTCACTCGTGCTATTTATCCCAATTTGAACCAAAAAAGGTGGATGAAGCTCTACAAGATGCTGATTGGGTAAATTCTATGCATGAAAAACTTCATCAGTTTGTTTGGAATGATGTATGGGAATTAGTCCCTCGACCTAAGGGAGTCAATGTTATCGGAACTAAGTGGATTTTCAAGAACAAGTCAGATGAATATGGAACTGTTATCAGAAATAAATCTAGGCTTGTTGCTCAAGGGTACACACAAGTAGAAGGAATTGATTTTGATGAGATCTTTGCACCATTAGCAAGATTGGAATCCATTTGGATACTTTTGGCCATAGCAAGTCATATGAATTTCAAGTTGTATCAAATGAATGTTAAGAGTTCTTTCTTAAATGGCATGTTGCAAGAAAAGGTATATGTTGAACAACCAAAAGGATTTGTTGATCCTCACAGGCTGGATGATGTCTACAAGTTGAAGAGAGCTCTCTATGGGTTGAAACAAGCTCCACGGGCTTGGTATGATAGGCTAATTGCATATCTCACAGACCATGGTTTTAAAAGAGGGTTTGCTGACACCACTTTCTTCATACAAAAGAATAAGAATCATTTTATAGTTGCTCAAATTTATGTTGATAATATTATATTTGGTGCTACTAATGACCCTCTTACTTAATCTTTTGCAGATGAAATGAAGGCCATGTTTGAGATGAGTATGGTTGGTGAACTAACTTATTTCTTGGGATTGCAGGTAAAGCAAATGGATTCTGGAATTTACATTAACCAAGCTAAGTATGCGTGAAATCTAGTCAAGAGATTTGGTCTTGACAAGGCTGCACATGCTAGGACACCAATGGCTACTAATGCAAAACTAACAAATGATCCATCTGGTGAGTCTGTTGATGTTACGTTATACAGAAGCATGATTGGTTGTCTCTTGTACTTAACTGCTAGCCGACCTGATATTGCTTTTAGTGTGGGTGTTTGTTCTAGATTTCAATTTAATTCTAAGGTTTCTCATTTAAATGCTGTTAAAAGGATTATAAAATATGTTATTGAAATTTGTGATTATGGATTGTTTTACAGCAAAGAATCAAATCTCTCTCTTGCTGATTTTTCTGATTCTGATTGGGCTGGCAATGCTGATGATAGAAAAAGCATCACTGGTGGATGTTTTTATGTTGGTGCTAATCTTGTTGCTTGGATGAGTAAGAAGCAAAATTCTATTTCTTTATCTACTGCTAAGGCAGAATATATTGCTGCTGGAAGTTATTGTTCACAGCTTCTTTGGATGAAAAAACTCTTGAGTGATTATGGAATATCACAGAACAGCATGGTTGTTTATTGTGACAATTCTAGTGCTATAGATTTCCTAAGAATCCTGTTCAACACTCTAAGACTAAGCACATTAAGATTAGATATCATTTCATTAGGGATTTAGTTGAAAGAAAAATTGTTGCTCTTGAGTATATTCCAACTGAATGTCGGAATGCTGATATTTTCACCAAACCACTTGATAGAGGAAAGTTTGAGACTCTTCGTCAAGTTATTGGTGTGATTCTTTATCCTTAGTCATTCCTGACTTTCTTGGTCCTTGTGCTTTATTGTTCTATCTTTTGTGACCATTTTTTTTAGGATTTGCATTGCATAACATTCATGCATTTCATTCTAGGTTGTTTATTTCCTTTATAAAAAAAATAAAATTTTTTCTTTTTTGCAAAATGTGTTTCTGCTATATTTTTCTTGAATTTGAAGACAAGGTTGGTCAATCTAATTTTACCTAACATGTTTATGTACCTTGTTTAGCTTGGATGCACTTATTTTTACTGCACTTTACTAGCCGAAATTTTGTAGTGCATGTTGTGTGGGAAGATGTTATAGTTGTTGATCACATGATCTTGATCTTGAAGTCATATGTCTTTGATTGTCGGACTTAAAATTATTGAGAAAGGCATAAATAATCATCTCACCACTGTTTATTAGCCAATCATGACACCTTAGTGCATATTGTAAGATTTTGTGCTCGAGAAAGTATAGTACATGCACAAAAAGAACATAAAGTGTAGCTTCTATTAAAATGCTAAAATTGGTGTGTACATTATTGGGATATAATTAATTCACAATTCAAATAAAATTGGTGTATACATTATCCCGGCTATGTTAATAAGTTTCTAATCATTTAATATTGTGTTTAATTGTGAGGCAAATCAAGAAACTTACATGATTGCAAGCTTTTATTCTAGGAGATGTGAGAGTTAAATGATGTAACTCTTTAAGTGATTGTCTCTTTCACATTCATGTGATGAATTTTGTAGAAATTGTGATTGATCACTATGTGCATATCACCTCATATGTTACTCAAGCTTTTGATAGTTGTACACACTACACAAGTTATTCTCTGCTAAACTATGTACATGTTATTATGTGTGTCTTTGGTCTGACCAACCAAGTTTGAAAATCTATTGAAGTTGATGCAGAACATGTTTACTGTTTAAGTTCTTGAGGGAAATTATATGAAGATCTTGTTTTTGGGGGATCTGGGATAAATTCATGTGTTTTTGAAAAACATTTCTGTTAGGTTCTAAGAATTAGGAACTAATGTATTAGAATTTCATTTTGTAATGTTGGCAAACCATGATCAAAACGTTTTTAGTCTTGTTTAGACTTGCTCAAAGTATGAGATTTTTATGTAAAGTTGGAATCAAGTTAACTGCAGATATTACTGTGCAATTCTGCCTAGCTCGATCGATCGAGTCTAATTCTCGATCGATCGAAAATCGTATAGATCGTTTTTTTGCAGAATTTTTCAACGCAGCCCAAGCCCGTTTGACGTATAGGGTTTTATGTTTTGCCCTAAGTATAAAAGGGAAAACCCTAGCCACGTTTTTAGTGTTCTGAATGCTGTGTTTGTGAATCTAATTGTTAGATCTAGAGGTGTTTACCTTCACATACACTTAGGCTTTCCAAACTCAAGATTGATGTCAAGATCTTGGTGATCATCCAGTTGCAGAATCAAGAGTTTCAAGATATACAAGCAGGTGTGCTTGTGCTTTGCTGAGAATTCAAGGAAAGAAGTAGTCTGTGGACTCAGAGCTGACACGTGGTCGTGGTAGTAAGTTTTCTACTTGAGGTAGCAATAGGATGTTAGTGGTCTAAGTTGCTATTGTACAAACTTCAATTCTTTCTAGTGAATTTGCTGTTTTACCTTGAGGATAGCTAGGTTAAATCCTTCTCAGGTTTTTTATCGGTTTGGTTTTCCTTGGTCATCATATCATTGTGTTCTTTATTTTTTCGCTGCTTTGCATGATATGTTTGTTATTATTTTAACCTAGATCTGAATAATAAGCCT
This sequence comes from Lithocarpus polystachyus, assembly GCA_033629205.1. Classification (NCBI taxonomy): domain Eukaryota; kingdom Viridiplantae; phylum Streptophyta; class Magnoliopsida; order Fagales; family Fagaceae; genus Lithocarpus; species Lithocarpus polystachyus. Next base: position 56,514,916 of record CM066170.1, on the reverse strand, counting down.
AAGTATTCACTTGGTTAATTAATTAGGTTAAATAATTTAGTTTACAGGGGTCTAAAAACTAATAAGTGGTATCAGAGCGGGTAGCTCTTTTGTGTTAGATCTTTTGATCTAAGAGTTGATCCTTGATCCCCGTTATCATGGATAATTTTAAGCGTCTTACTATTTTTGATTGTGATGATTTGAATAAAAAGGACACTGTTGTTTCTGTTGATCTTTTTGATGCATGTGAAACTCTTCGTAAGGAATTATTGAAAACTATGAGAATTGCTAAGAATTTCAAGGAAGAGTTAAAATTGGCTAATCTTGAAAAAGAGGAATTGGTTGTTAGATTAGATGAATCTAATAAAAAGAATGAATTTTTGAGAAATCAAATTTCTTTTAAAGATGAGAAGATGAAAAGCTTGGAATAAGAGTTAGTTGAATCTAAAGCTAAAATTGAAAATTTGACTACTACCAAGCTTGCTGATGATAACAGAAGTGTTTTTAGTTCTCTTAAGCCTAAAGCTGAAAAAGTTTATATCCCTCCTTTCAAGAGGAATAATAAATAAAAGGTTTATTTTGCTAGATTAGACAAAGGTAAAAATTCTGATGTAGACGCTGAAGTTTCTAAACCTTAGTCTCAACCTACTGTTAGAGAGCATAAGAAATCTGTTGTTGTGCCTACTTGTCACCTCTGTGGTGTTGTGGTCATATTAGACCAAATTGTTCTTTGTTGAGGCAAAAACCAAAATCTGAGACTAGATTTGTTGTTAGAAATACTGATGTTCCTAAATTTGTTCATGTTTGTCACTTTTGTGGTGTCTCTGGTCACATTCGTCCTAATTGTCATAAATTAAAATTTAAGCATTCTGTGTTTCCGTCTAGGATATGTGATGATATTTCTCCTACCATAAGTCCATATAAATTGTTTCATATTCTTTTGAAAAATTTAAGCTTGTTGGCTTGTGAAAGGAATTTGCAGGATTTCAGTTTTTCTCAGAAGATTAGTGTAATCCCTCAAATATACTCTGCTTCACATGGATTTTCACCTACAAAGCCGAAGATTCGAGCTATATGAGTGAGAAAAGATTCTCTAAAGTGAGTGTTGCTGACTTGTCCCTAATTTAATTCTTTCAATTATTTGTGGATATGTTTTATTTCTGTTTTTGGTTGTTTTGTTTTTTAGGTTGTTTTTTGTTTTAAAAAAAAAAAAAACAAAAACATTGAAAAATTTCAGATTGACAAAAATATTTTATTTTGTATCTTGTTTTATTTGTTTTGAGGATTACATGAGTTATAATATCTCTTTCTTGATTTAGAACATGCTTGATATTGTGGAAAAACTTGAATAACATGTGTTATATAAGTGCTCAGTTTTTTTTGATTTTGTGTGAGTATGTACTAGTTTGTACATGTACTTAAGGGTTAATTAAGAAATTGATATTTCTTGTGTGTGTACCCTCTATAGCTTAGTTAAACACTGTCATGCATTTGCGTTTTTAATCATTTAGCATAATGTGTGCTTTTAATTTTGATCATAAATTTTTTTTTAAACCAAAAAGATTTTTATGTGTTTTGTATTATATATCTTGGATTTATAATCAAGGTTGGCTATTTATCTTTACATAACATGTTTATGTATCTTGTTTAGTTTGGATGCGCTTATTTTTATTGCACTTTACTAGCTGAAGTTTTTGCAGTGCATGTTGTGTGGGAAGATGTTTATAGTTTTTGATCACATGATCTTGATTTTGAAGTCACATGCCTTTGATTATCGGACTTGAACTTATTGAGAAAGGCATAAATAACCATCTCACCACTGTTTACTAGCCAATCATGAACACCTTAGTGCATATCATAAGATTTTGTGCTCGAGAAAGTGTAGCACATGCACAAAAAAAACATAAGGTGTAGCCTCGAATTAAATGTTAAAATTGGTGTGTACATTATTGAGATATAATGAATTCAAATTAAATAAAATTGGTGTGTACATTATGAGGCAAAACAAGAAACTTACATGATTGCAAGTTTTTATTCTAGGAGATATGAGAGTTATATGATGTAACTCTTTAAGTGATAGTCTCTCTCAATTGCATGTGATGAATTGTGTAGAAATTGTGATTGATTACTATTTACATATCACCTCACATGTTTCTCAAAGCTTTTGCTAGTTGCACACACTACACAAGTTACTCTTTGCTAAACTTTGTACATGTTATTGTGTGTGATTTTGTTGTGGCCATCCAAGCTTATATGTTTCTTGATTTGGATGCAAACTTTGAGTTTTGAGGACAAATTTATTGATAAACTTGTTTTTGAAAGATCTGGGTTGAATTGATGTGTTTTTGAAAAACATTTAATCTTACAGTCATGCATTTCATTCATGAAACACTTTGCTTTAAAGAGTTTCTGCATAAAATTGCTCTGTTTTTCAAAAATTTAATTTTTTCAGATTTTCGATCGATCGAATCTGTCTCTTGACTGATCGAAATTGCGATAAAAAATTTTGGTTTGAATCTGTCTGACTTGATTGGTATTCGATCGATGCTCGATCGATCGAAACTGAAAATTTTTTAGTTTTTAGAGTTTTGACCAAATTTTTTTTCATGCATCATTTATGTTTAGGATTCACATGAGTTGCATTATTTTTCTATATTCATCTTGCAGTTTTGCAGTCATATCTCTCATTATTTTCACACGTAACATGCATACACTTTGCTAAATTGGGTACTCAACTTGAATTTAAAAATTGATTGATTAATTTTTGAGTCCTTTGTACATTTTAATATATGCTATTTTTTTTGTGTGAAATGCAAAAAATATTTTTTTTAAGAGATATGATGGATAATAATGTGAAAATATTTTCTCTACTTATGCAACTATTTATGGGTCACATAGTGTCAAGTTTGCATTTATTGAAAGAGAGAATATTTTTCTTCATGTGTATCCTCAACTCAATTTTTTAGGTTTGTGTGTTTTTTATTTATCCCCACCTCCTAAATTTTCTCCAAAATTGTTTTTCCCAAAACTTGTTTTGTTTTTCCTATTTTTTATAGGGGGAGAAGCTTGTTTTTAACCTTTGTTGTTCATAGGGGTGTTATTGCCCTTCATAGGGGGAGTTGTCTCTATTGTTTATAGAGTTGAATTGTTTTGTATTCCCTTAATTCTCTATTTTCTCTTATTCTCTGTTGCGTATATTTTCTGTCTACCTTTTGATTGGGTTGTCTTTGTCAATACGTGACAAAAACGGGGAGAAATAGATTAAATTTGGAAAAGGTTTTTAAAATGTTTTGTTTAGGGGGAGTTATTATTGTTTTTGAAATGGGGAGAATATAAAAACTTTTTGATGTATCTAACTTAGGGGGAGAGTTAGTTTACTTTTGTTTTTATATTGTGTTTCATTTTGTTTGTATGTTACTTGTATTTTCCACACATGCGTTTATGTGTTTGTTAAGTGTTACAGGAATATACAGGTTGATTCAGTCATACTACTGTCTACTTTTGCAACTGATAGATAGTAGTTAGGTTGAATTTTTTTAGTAGGGCTATTGTTTTGTAATGGGCTGTTTATTTTGTAAATTTTGAGCTGTTTGTTAAGTCTGTGTTTTGTCACGGATTGCCAAAGGGGGAGTTTGTTAGGTTTTAAGAATTAGGAACTAATGTATTAGAACTTCATTTGTAATGTTGGCAAACTATGATCAAAACGTTTTTAGTCTTGTTTAGATTTGCTCAAAGTATGAGGTTTTTATGTAAAGTTGGAATCGAGTTAACTGCAGATATTACGGTGCAATTCTGCTTGGCTCGATCGATCGAGTCTAATTCTCGATCGATCGAAAATCGTGCAGATCATTTTTCTGCAGAATTTTTCAACTCAGCCCAAGCCCGTTAGACGTGTAGGGTTTTATGTTTTGCCCTAAGTATAAAAGGGAAAACTCTAACCACGTTTTTAGTGTTTTGAATGCTGTGTTTGTGAATCTAATTGTTAGATCTAGAGGTGTTTACCTTCACATACACTTAGGGTTTCCAAACTCAAGATTGATGTCAAGAGCTTGGTAATCATCAAGTTGCAGAATCAAGAGCTTCAAGATATACAAGCAGGTGTGCTTGTGCTTTGTTGAGAATTCAAGGGAAGAAGTAGTCTGTGGACTCAGAGCTGACATGTGGTCGTGGTAGTAAGTTTTCTACTTGAGGTAGCAATAGGATGTTAGTGGTCTAAGTTGCTATTGTACAAACTTCAATTCTTTCTAGTGAATTTGCTGTTTTACCTTGAGGATAGCTAGGTTAAATCCTTCTCAGGTTTTTTATCGGTTTGGTTTTCCTTGGTCATCATATCATTGTGTTCTTTATTTTTTCGCTGCTTTGCATGATATGTTTGTTATTATTTTAACCTAGATCTGAATAATAAGCCTAAGTATTCACTTGGTTAATTAATTAGGTTAAATAATTTAGTTTACAGGGGTCTAAAAACTAATAAGTGGTATCAGAGCGGGTAGCTCTTTTGTGTTAGATCTTTTGATCTAAGAGTTGATCCTTGATCCCCGTTATCATGGATAATTTTAAGCGTCTTACTATTTTTGATTGTGATGATTTGAATAAAAAGGACACTGTTGTTTCTGTTGATCTTTTTGATGCATGTGAAACTCTTCGTAAGGAATTATTGAAAACTATGAGAATTGCTAAGAATTTCAAGGAAGAGTTAAAATTGGCTAATCTTGAAAAAGAGGAATTGGTTGTTAGATTAGATGAATCTAATAAAAAGAATGAATTTTTGAGAAATCAAATTTCTTTTAAAGATGAGAAGATGAAAAGCTTGGAATAAGAGTTAGTTGAATCTAAAGCTAAAATTGAAAATTTGACTACTACCAAGCTTGCTGATGATAACAGAAGTGTTTTTAGTTCTCTTAAGCCTAAAGCTGAAAAAGTTTATATCCCTCCTTTCAAGAGGAATAATAAATAAAAGGTTTATTTTGCTAGATTAGACAAAGGTAAAAATTCTGATGTAGACGCTGAAGTTTCTAAACCTTAGTCTCAACCTACTGTTAGAGAGCATAAGAAATCTGTTGTTGTGCCTACTTGTCACCTCTGTGGTGTTGTGGTCATATTAGACCAAATTGTTCTTTGTTGAGGCAAAAACCAAAATCTGAGACTAGATTTGTTGTTAGAAATACTGATGTTCCTAAATTTGTTCATGTTTGTCACTTTTGTGGTGTCTCTGGTCACATTCGTCCTAATTGTCATAAATTAAAATTTAAGCATTCTGTGTTTCCGTCTAGGATATGTGATGATATTTCTCCTACCATAAGTCCATATAAATTGTTTCATATTCTTTTGAAAAATTTAAGCTTGTTGGCTTGTGAAAGGAATTTGCAGGATTTCAGTTTTTCTCAGAAGATTAGTGTAATCCCTCAAATATACTCTGCTTCACATGGATTTTCACCTACAAAGCCGAAGATTCGAGCTATATGAGTGAGAAAAGATTCTCTAAAGTGAGTGTTGCTGACTTGTCCCTAATTTAATTCTTTCAATTATTTGTGGATATGTTTTATTTCTGTTTTTGGTTGTTTTGTTTTTTAGGTTGTTTTTTGTTTTAAAAAAAAAAAAACCAAAAACATTGAAAAATTTCAGATTGACAAAAATATTTTATTTTGTATCTTGTTTTATTTGTTTTGAGGATTACATGAGTTATAATATCTCTTTCTTGATTTAGAACATACTTGATATTGTGGAAAAACTTGAATAACATGTGTTATATAAGTGCTCAGTTTTTTTTGATTTTGTGTGAGTATGTACTAGTTTGTACATGTACTTAAGGGTTAATTAAGAAATTGATATTTCTTGTGTGTGTACCCTCTATAGCTTAGTTAAACACTGTCATGCATTTGCGTTTTTAATCATTTAGCATAATGTGTGCTTTTAATTTTGATCATAAATTTTTTTTTAAACCAAAAAGATTTTTATGTGTTTTGTATTATATATCTTGGATTTATAATCAAGGTTGGCTATTTATCTTTACATAACATGTTTATGTATCTTGTTTAGTTTGGATGCACTTATTTTTGTTGCACTTTACTAGCTGAAGTCTTTGTAGTGCATGTTGTGTGGGAAGATGTTTATAGTTTTTGATCACATGATCTTGATTTTGAAGTCACATGCCTTTGATTATCGGACTTGAACTTATTGAGAAAGGCATAAATAACCATCTCACCACTGTTTACTAGCCAATCATGAACACCTTAGTGCATATCATAAGATTTTGTGCCGAGAAAGTGTAGCACATGCACAAAAAAAACATAAGGTGTAGCCTCGAATTAAATGTTAAAATTGGTGTGTACATTATTGAGATATAATGAATTCAAATTAAATAAAATTGGTGTGTACATTATGAGGCAAAACAAGAAACTTACATGATTGCAAGTTTTTATTCTAGGAGATATGAGAGTTATATGATGTAACTCTTTAAGTGATAGTCTCTCTCAATTGCATGTGATGAATTGTGTAGAAATTGTGATTGATTACTATTTACATATCACCTCACATGTTTCTCAAAGCTTTTGCTAGTGGCACACACTACACAAGTTACTCTTTGCTAAACTTTGTACATGTTATTGTGTGTGATTTTGTTGTGGCCATCCAAGCTTATATGTTTCTTGATTTGGATGCAAACTTTGAGTTTTGAGGACAAATTTATTGATAAACTTGTTTTTGAAAGATCTGGGTTGAATTGATGTGTTTTTGAAAAACATTTAATCTTACAGTCATGCATTTCATTCATGAAACACTTTGCTTTAAGGAGTTTCTGCATAAAATTACTCTGTTTTTCAAAAATTTAATTTTTTCAGATTTTCGATCGATCGAATCTGTCTCTTGACTGATCGAAATTGCGATAAAAAGTTTTGGTTTGAATCTGTCTGACTTGATTGGTATTCGATCGATGCTCGATCGATCGAAACTGAAAATTTTTTAGTTTTTAGAGTTTTGACCAAATTTTTTTTCATGCATCATTTATGTTTAGGATTCACATGAGTTGCATTATTTTTCTATATTCATCTTGCAGTTTTGCAGTCATATCTCTCATTGTTTTCACACGTAACATGCATACACTTTGCTAAATTGGGTACTCAACTTGAATTTAAAAATTGATTGATTAATTTTTGAGTCCTTTGTACATTTTAATATATGCTATTTTTTTTGTGTGAAATGCAAAAAATATTTTTTTTAAGAGATATTGATGTGCATTGATAATAGCTTAATTTTGCATATTTATATCACTATTAGAAAGCATTATCATACTTATTTTGAGGTAATTCATGCATTTTATATTTGATTTTGGAATAATGTTGAATAATCAATTTTGTGCTTAATTGAATCTTATTGCGTGAATTTGTTTTTTGTAGGAGAATGGAATTAAATAAGTGAATTTGTGCAAAGAAGAAAGCTAATGGACTTTACTTTTACGAGGGCCATGATGAAGTTAAAAAAAAGGTCAACCCAATTAAATTTAAGTCCAATTGGAGCAAGGAATCAAAGGAAATTTGCACCAAATCCAAGTCCAATTCGGATTAGGATTCCAGCCTGCACATCAATTAGTATTTTTAGTATAACTTTCGGCTCAGATTTCCAATCGAGATGATTCAAGTTGGGCTGGAAAGTTAACTTAAAGGGCTACGACTTTGTAGTTTACCAAAAGTCCAAATTCTGACGTTAAATGGGCCAAAATAGTCGGTTAAGTGAAGCCTAAAAATCTGGGATTTTCTCCAAACGAGAATTCAATTTGTAATAGGATTCCTTGACCTATTTAAAGGCTTTTTAGGGCAAAATTCAGGGAGGCTAGTGCTAGGGCTGAGATGCAAAACAGAAAATTGGAGAAAGAGGCAGTGCCGCATGTGGCTTCTCTGTAGCTTTTCTCCATGATAGCATTGTGACTATTTCTTTCTCTATTTTATTTGTCTATTTTAATGTTTAGTATTTTATTCTTGTGTTTTATTTCAATTATCATGAGTAGCTAAATTTATAATTAGGGTTGAGGATGAAACCTTGTTAAGGATTATTAGTAATATTTATGTGATTTGATTTTTCCCACAATAATTGTTCTTTAATGATTTAAATTGTTCTTGCTTCATATCAATTGATTAAGATGGAATTCTAGATATGAGTTCAATCATGTTTTTCTCATGATTTAGGATTTGTCTTAATTAATTGAGTGCTTGGTTTATTAATTCTTGATTATAAAATTGGATATCGTTTGAGATTTGTTTGTCAATGGATACAATTTATGATTTGATTTTTAGAATTGGATATATCTTGTGATTTGTTTGGCTACGGATACAATTGATGATTTGGTTTTATACTTAAGAAGCGAAGAAGAACATGCTTTAGATTTTTAAACATAAGTTTTAATGATGATATTTTCCATGATAGCAAGATTGATTTCTAGATTATCATGCAGTAGTTGGGAAAAATTAATGATCATAAATATATGCTGATATGACTTACAAGGCGGATTCCAAAACCTTAATTCCTTTCTCTTGATTGTTTACATCTTTTTATTGCTTTATATCTTTTGCTTAGTTTAACTATTTGCTTAATTTTATTATTTGCTTAGTTTATTAAATCTCAGAAAAACCAATTTTTATTAAACTAGATTAGGATTAATTTGGTTAAGGTTTAATTAATTTTCCTACATTCATTCAAGTCCCTGTGGGTTCGACCTCGTTCTTGTCAAACTATACTTCGGTACGGTTCGTACACTTGCGAGTATTTTAAAATTTCACAACAAGTTTTTGGCGCCGTTGCCGGGGACTTGGTTAGGAAAATAAATTAGGTCTTAATTGAATTTTTCCTTCTACTAGTTGTAGTTGAATTTTTTTTTAAATAAAAAAAAAAACAAAAAAAAAAATTATTTCTTTGTGCATGGTGTATGAGAACTTGGATACGTGATAAAGAAAATCGTCTTGTTAGTTTTGATTATTCATCCACAATGGGAGAAATAGGAGAAGATTCAAAAACTCTTAAGGAGTTGTTTTCACCCATAACCACCAACCCTCCATCTTGCATAGTTTTGCCTGCAACTACTGCTGCACATTTTGAGTTGAAGCCACAGATAATCCATCTTCTTCCTACTTTTCATGGATTGGATAGAGAAGATCCTTATATGCATGTGAAAGATTTTCTTGAGATTTGTGCTACATGTAAGTTCCAGAATTTCTCTGATGACTCCATTCGCTTGCGTTTATTCCCTTTTTCCTTGAAGGATAAGGCAAAAGCATGGCTTAATTCTTTGTCACCTGGATCTATCACTTCATGGGAACTGTTAGTCACAAAATTCCTCTCTAAATTTTTTCCAATGGCCAAGACCAATGCTTTGAGGAGAGAAATTGCAGATTTTTATCAGGATGAACAAGAGAAATTTTATGAGAGTTGGGAGAGATTTAAGGACTTGATCTTAAAGTGTCCTCATCATGGTTTTGAAACATGGAGACTAGTACAATACTTTTATAATGGTTTGACTCAGACAAATCGTAACATGATTGAGTCCATGAATGGTGGTGGATTTTTGAATCTTGTAGATGATGAGGCATACAAATTTCTTGAGAATTTTTCTGAAAGTTCACAACAATGGGATTTTTCCAACCGTAAAGAGAGATCTGCCCCTACAATTAAGAAAGGAGGATTGTATGAAGTTAGTGAAGATTTAGACATAAAAGCTAGGTTGGACAATCTCACTCGTAAGGTTGAGGCTTTAGCTTTAGGTAGAGGGATGAATTCTGTCAATCAAGTTCAAAGTGAAACATGCTCTGTTTGTGCAAGTCCTATGCATACAACACAAATGTGTCTTTCTGCAGCTGGGTACCCTGATTTTTATACTGAGCAAGCAAATGTACTGAATAATTATGGAAAACCATTTGCTAGTCCATTTTCAGAGACATACAATCCAAATTGGAGGAACCATCCTAATTTCTCATGGAGGCAAAATCAGCCTCCCACAAATGTAGGTGGACAACAAGTGCATCAACAAAGTCAATTTCGTCCACCTACTCAAGCATATCCTCCCATTCCTCAATCAACACCACAGTTTGTAGCACCACCAAGACAACAACCATCTTTGGAGGAGTCTCTCAAAACTTTCATGCAATCAACTAGCCAAGCCATTCAAGAGATGAAAAGTTCCACCCATTTGAATACTCAAGCTATTTCAAAGTTGGAAAATCAAGTTGGCCAGTTAGCAACCCAAGTTGGAGAGAGGGAAAAAGGAAAGTTTCCTAGTCAACCTATACCAAACCCAAAAGGACAGTATGCCATCAATGGTTCTTCTAGTTCTACTCATGGACAAGAACATGTTCAGTCTATTACTACCCTTAGGTCTGGTAAGCAAGTTAATAATCAAGTGAAATTGCCAGAAGTGGAGGATGATGAAAATATTGTGTCAGAGGAAAAAGGAACTCATAGTTCACATGATGATCATGGAGAAATGAAGGGCAACCCACCCACCACTCCAATTCAGGATCTTAGTTCCCCCCTTGATAAGAGGTTTGTTCCTAAAGCTTCATTTCCTCAAAGGTTAATCAGTCCTCAGAAAAGTGCACAATTTGGAGATATTTTAGAGGTTTTTAAGCAAGTGCAAATAAACATTCCATTTCTTGATGCAATTCAGCAAGTTCCTGCTTATGCCAAGTTTCTGAAAGATCTTGTGACAATGAAAAGAAAGACAAATGTCCCTAAAAAGGCATTTTTGACCGAGCAAGTCAGTTCAATCATTCAAAATAAATATCCAGTGAAATGTAAGGACCCTGGATCTCCTACAATTTCATGCAAGATTGGGGATCATCTCATTAAGCGAGCTTTGCTAGATTTGGGAGCAAGTGTGAACTTATTGCCATATTCAGTATACTTACAACTAGGTTTGGGGGAGTTAAAACCAACAACCATGACACTTCAATTAGCTGATAAGTCTGTGAAAATCCCTAGAGGTATTGTTGAGGATGTGCTGATTAAGGTGGATGCATTCTATTTTCCTGTTGATTTTGTTGTGTTAGACACTGAGCCTGCTCTAAATGCTGGTACACAAATCCATGTCATTTTGGGTCGCCCTTTCTTAGCCACATCCAATGCTTTGATTAATTGTCGGAGTGGTGTGATGAAGATTTCTTTTGGGAATATGACTGTTGAGCTTAATATCTTTGACATAAGTAAGCAAGTACCAAACAATGAGGATATATGTGAGGTTAACATGATTGGGAGCCTAGTCCATGATACTTTCCTACAATCAAGTTGTGAGGATTCCCTAAAGGCTTGCTTAACCCGTGTTGATTGCAATTTGGATACTGAAAAATCAATTGAGGAGGTCAATGCATTTATGGATTATGTTCCTCTCTTAAGTATTGATAGATGGCAGCCAAAAGTGGTCCCTTTTCCACTTTCTTCATCCCCATTCCTATCTATTGTAGAATCACCAAAGTTGGATGACTTTTGGGAACACCAATTGGTAAGTATAATTCAAAAGCATAAGGAAGTTATAGGTTGGAAAATTGCTGATATTAAGGATATTAGTCCCTTTGTGGTTATGGATAGAATTCACTTGGAAGGGATTGCTAAAGCCTCCCAACATGTTTTTGACCCAGGTAAGTTACAATCTCATTGGACTAGTCCATTCATAATATGCATTATTTATCTCCATGGTGTTGTTGAGGTTTGGATGGTCCTGTTTATCAGGATTGATCTCCAGTTGTGTTAAATCTTTTTGCAAAAAAAAAAAAAAATTTTTTCTTGTTTATTTTTTTACTTCTAGATTAGACTTTGTGTTTATTTTCTTGTTTAGTTTTATTTTCTTTTGTTCTAGCTGATATTTGACAGAACTTAAAATTTATAACAATCAGCTTGATCAAGGTACGTCTCCTCCTTCTCCTTACCTTACTTGTTTCTACTTGGTTCTCATGTTGCATATTAATATTTTGCTCTATTTTCATTCAAGAGATAGATTTGAGAGTATCATTTTTAACATTGAGGACAATGTTTGGTTTAGGTTTGGGGGGGATGTATATAGATTTCTATCTTTTTGTTTTGTTTTGTTTAGTTGTGTTAAAAAAAAAAAAAAATCTCTTGCCTAGCTTGAGGTTTATGTTTTAAGTTCATTATACTACTCTTGCTTAAAGAATTTCTTTGCTTTCATGCTCAATTCATTGCACATGCACGTAGCCACTCAGACACAACTTGTGGTTGAAGGATAAAAATGATTAGAAAATCTTGATGATAACAATGTGGAGACTGTAACCCCTGTGAGTTTTGAGCCAATCATTATTTTTGGAGGGTTATTTATTGTTTCTAATCTTAAAGTTCATTTGGAAGTGCGTAACATATTTCCCTTGTTGTAGTCTCATTGTTCTTTCTTTTGGCCAAGAAAAAAAAAATTTTAATTTTATGCCACACTTAAATCTTTTGAAGTCATTGATATTGAATGAATTATACTAGTCTTTAAGAGATGAGATTAGGCCATTTTTGTCCACTTTGAGCCATACATGTGTTTTTCTTTCTTGATACATTATCGCTAGTCACCCCGTTGAGCCTTTTAATTAGCCTTTCTTTCTTAAAGCCCTTATCCAAAGTGTTTCAAGATGGAATTTGATCAATTTGTTTCAATGTGATGGTTTGTGCAAGAATTCAAAGAAGAAAGAAAAAGTGAATTCAAAAAAAAAAAAAAAAAAAAAAAAGAGAAAAAAAAAAAGAAAAAAAAAAAAGAAGAAGGAAAAGTGTCAAAAAGAAGAAAGTAAAAAGGGTTTTCATCAAATTTTGAGAAATGAAACGTAAAGGAGTACTGTTTTGAAGAAGAAGAGTTGAAAAAAAATGTTGAATGGAAATTCCAAAAAAAAAATAGTTGACATTCCGACAAATCTTGAAAACATTTCTTATTATTTACCTTTACCCATTTTTATTTCATTCCCTTTGTTTCTACCCTACATTACGTCCTAATAAAGTCCTTATTTGATCTTGAAGATGGTGTAGTTCAGATATTGATATGACTGAATAAAAAGTGTGGTATAAATTCTTTTTGGCATCCTTTCATGAGACTACTTGTTCTTTCTTGATTAAGCGTTTTTCATGTAATTTATATGTGAGGTGCTTGATTTTGCTTACATTATTCCGCTCACATATATTGTTGAGAGTGTTACACCCCATTTCAGAGTGATTTCATTTGTTGAGTGATAACACCGGAAAGATTTGAGTTGAAGCATACCTTCAAATAGAGATTCGAGTCAAGTTTATTCTAAAACTAAGAGTATGTTTGGGTTGGCTACCACTTTTCACTCACATTGAGTTTTGATGGCATGAGAAATTTCTTTAGCATTTGTAATGTTTTTAAACTTGAACTAATCCTCTTTGCAAAAGGCAATTGAAAAAAAAAAAAATTTTGGTTTTCTCTGTTTTGTTTATTTTAGTATTCATTCTCAGAATTTTGTGGGTATATTCCCTGCAAACCCTCACGAGACTACAACTCGTCCACTAGTGTAAACTAGGGGTTTAAAGGCTTGTTGCATACGCTAAATGCAATCGAAAATTCCAGCGAAAGTGGATTAGTTAGGATTTTCTTTTTCTTTAATTTCTTTGTTTTGTTACTCTTTATCTGTTTTGCTCGAGGACTAGCAAAATGTAGGTTTGGGGGTATTTGATGTGCATTGATAATAGCTTAATTTTGCATATTTATATCACTATTAGAAAGCATTATCATACTTATTTTGAGGTAATTCATGCATTTTATATTTGATTTTGGAATAATGTTGAATAATCAATTTTGTGCTTAATCGAATCTTATTGCGTGAATTTGTTTTTTGTAGGAGAATGGAATTAAATAAGTGAATTTGTGCAAAGAAGAAAGCTAATGGACTTTACTTTTACAAGGGCCATGATGAAGTTAAAAAAAAGGTCAACCCAATTAAATTTAAGTCCAATTGGAGCAAGGAATCAAAGGAAATTTGCACCAAATCCAAGTCCAATTCGGATTAGGATTCCAGCCTGCACATCAATTAGTATTTTTAGTATAACTTTCGGCTCAGATGTCCAATCGAGATGATTCAAGTTGGGCTGGAAAGTTAACTTAAAGGGCTACGACTCTGTAGTTTACCAAAAGTCCAAATTCTGACGTTAAATGGGCCAAAATAGTCGGTTAAGTGAAGCCTAAAAATCTGGGATTTTCTCCAAACGAGAATTCAATTTGTAATAGGATTCCTTGACCTATTTAAAGGCTTTTTAGGGCAAAATTCAGGGAGGCTAGTGCTAGGGCTGAGATGCAAAACAGAAAATTGGAGAAAGAGGCAGTGCCGCATGTGGCTTCTCTGTAGCTTTTCTCCATGATAGCATTGTGACTCTTTCTTTCTCTATTTTATTTGTCTATTTTAATGTTTAGTATTTTATTCTTGTGTTTTATTTCAATTATCATGAGTAGCTAAATTTATAATTAGGGTTGAGGATGAAACCTTGTTAAGGATTATTAGTAATATTTATGTGATTTGATTTTTCCCACAATAATTGTTCTTTAATGATTTAAATTGTTCTTGCTTCATATCAATTGATTAAGATGGAATTCTAGATATGAGTTCAATCATGTTTTTCTCATGATTTAGGATTTGTCTTAATTAATTGAATGCTTGGTTTATTAATTCTTGATTATAAAATTGGATATCGTTTGTGATTTGTTTGTCAATGGATACAATTTATGATTTGATTTTTAGAATTGGATATATCTTGTGATTTGTTTGGCTACGGATACAATTGATGATTTGGTTTTATATTTAAGAAGCGAAGAAGAACATGCTTTAGATTTTTAAACATAAGTTTTAATGATGATATTTTCCATGATAGCAAGATTGATTTCTAGATTATCATGCAGTAGTTGGGAAAAATTAATGATCATAAATATATGCTGATATGACTTACAAGGCGGATTCCAAAACCTTAATTCCTTTCTCTTGATTGTTTACATCTTTTTATTGCTTTATATCTTTTGCTTAGTTTAACTATTTGCTTAATTTTATTATTTGCTTAGTTTATTAAATCTCAGAAAAACCAATTTTTATTAAACTAGATTAGGATTAATTTGGTTAAGGTTTAATTAATTTTCCTACATTCATTCAAGTCCCTGTGGGTTCGACCTCGTTCTTGTCAAACTATACTTCGGTACGGTTCGTACACTTGCGAGTATTTTAAAATTTCACAACAGATATGATGGATAATAATGTGCAAATATTTTCTCTACTTATGCAACTATTTATGGGTCACATAGTGTCAAGTTTGCATTTATTGAAAGAGAGAATATTTTTCTTCACGTGTATCCTCAACTCAATTTTTTAGGTTTGTGTGTTTTTTATTTATCCCCACCTCCTAAATTTTCTCCAAAATTGTTTTTCCCAAAACTTGTTTTGTTTTTCCTATTTTTTATAGGGGGAGAAGCTTGTTTTTAACCTTTGTTGTTCATAGGGGTGTTATTGCTCTTCATAGGGGGAGTTGTCTCTATTGTTTATAGAGTTGAATTGTTTTGTATTCCCTTAATTCTCTATTTTCTCTTATTCTCTGTTGCGTATATTTTCTGTTTACCTTTTGATTGGGTTGTCTTTGTCAATACGTGACAAAAAGGGGGAGAAATAGATTAAATTTGGAAAAGGTTTTTAAAATGTTTTGTTTAGGGGGAGTTATTATTGTTTTTGAAATGGGGAGAATATAAAAACTTTTTGATGTATCTAACTTAGGGGGAGAGTTAGTTTACTTTTGTTTTTATATTGTGTTTCATTTTGTTTGTATGTTACTTGTATTTTCCACACATGCGTTTATGTGTTTGTTAAGTGTTACAGGAATATACAGGTTGATTCAGTCATACTACTGTCTACTTTTGCAACTGATAGATAGTAGTTAGGTTGAATTTTTTTAGTAGGGCTATTGTTTTGTAATGGGCTGTTTATTTTGTAAATTTTGAGCTGTTTGTTAAGTCTGTGTTTTGTCACGGATTGCCAAAGGGGGAGATTGTTAGGTTTTAAGAATTAGGAACTAATGTATTAGAACTTCATTTGTAATGTTGGCAAACTATGATCAAAACGTTTTTAGTCTTGTTTAGATTTGCTCAAAGTATGAGGTTTTTATGTAAAGTTGGAATCGAGTTAACTGCAGATATTACGGTGCAATTCTGCCTGGCTCGATCGATCGAGTCTAATTCTCGATCGATCGAAAATCGTGCAGATCATTTTTCTGCAGAATTTTTCAACTCAGCCCAAGCCCGTTAGACGTGTAGGGTTTTATGTTTTGCCCTAAGTATAAAAGGGAAAACTCTAACCACGTTTTTAGTGTTTTGAATGCTGTGTTTGTGAATCTAATTGTTAGATCTAGAGGTGTTTACCTTCACATACACTTAGGGTTTCCAAACTCAAGATTGATGTCAAGAGCTTGGTGATCATCAAGTTGCAGAATCAAGAGCTTCAAGATATACAAGCAGGTGTGCTTGTGCTTTGTTGAGAATTCAAGGGAAGAAGTAGTCTGTGGACTCAGAGCTGACATGTGGTCATGGTAGTAAGTTTTCTACTTGAGGTAGCAATAGGATGTTAGTGGTCTAAGTCGCTATTGTACAAACTTCAATTCTTTCTAGTGAATTTACTGTTTTACCTTGAGGATAGCTAGGTTAAATCCTCCCCAGGTTTTTTACCGGTTTGGTTTTCCTAGGTTATCATATCATTGTGTTCTTTATTTTTCCGCTGCTTTGCATGATATGATTATTATTGTTTTAACCTAGATCTGAATAATAAACCTAAGTATTCACTTAGTTAATTAATTAGGTTAAACAATTTAGTTTACAGGGGTCTAAATTTCTAACAATTTCATTTCATACTCATGCATTTTATTCATATTATTTGATGCTTTTGTTGAGTCTTGCACTGAAATTGGATCGTTTTTCAAAAATTAAATTTTTCCAGAATTTCGATCGATCGAATCTGTTTTTCGACTAATCGAAATTATTTCAAAAACCCTGGGAAGTTTCTGTGTGTTTCAATCGGTACTCGATTGGTTTTGGATCAATCGAAGGATTTTCGACAGATCGAATCTAATTTTCGATCGATTGAAAATCGGACTGAGAGTTTTTTAAAAAGGATTTCCTTTCATGTGTTCTTCACTTTTCTAAAATTATTCAAATTCCTTTTTACTCTCAACAACCGGTCAAGCATCCAAGGCTATTCTTTGTCGTTTTCCTCCGTTCTTTTTGCAAAGATTCTCTCTCCCAAATCTGGTAAGACCTTTTTACACTTCTTTTTGTTTTTATTTTCAATTTTTCATGCATAAAATCATGCATCCATTGGGTATTTTTGGACTTGGTTCTTTTTGAATTTGTGTTGATTCTTATTGTTTTCTATCACAACAAATCAATGGGTTTTTGTGGGGACACCATATGCAAGTATTATAAGTGGTTTAATTTGGTTAATTTGGTGTTTTATGAAAAATTTGAAAATCTAGGGCTTGAAATTGCCGAATTTTGGGGTTTTTGTTCAAATTGATATAAATTGATGAAATTGGCTTGTTAGATTGATTAATTTGATCATTATAATGTGTTTTATATCTGTTGTGATGATAAATTTCTCAATTTGTTGATTTTTTGTAAAATTGGGTTTTTGAAAATTGGGAATTTTTTATATAAGTTTCATACTCAAGCCAATTTTGTGAATTTGGATCATATTTGAACTATGTCACTGTATTAGTTCATGCATCATTTGCATATCTTGTTCATGCATCATATAGACTTGTTATTTCTATATTTTTTTTGCTGTGCTAACTTGGAGTCTGCCTTTGGTTTTTGTTTTTGTCCTTTTCTATCTGTGTCTCTCAATTCTGTCCTTGGCATCATGCCTAGGAAAACCAGAGCACATAGGATTTCTGTCTCTTTCCCTTCCTTTGATAGTGATAGGTTCTTGAGTGAGAAGAATCAAGAGACATATGAGACCCTTAACCTTAGGCGTAATATCTGGGGTGAGCGTAGGGTCATTCTAGATGAGGTAAATGATGAGGTGAGGTGTAATTTTGAGCGTAGGGGCTGGCTACATTTGCTAGATATAGATCATCCGCCTATGGCTACCCTGATTAGAGAGTTCTACTCGAACCTCTCTATCCACATCTATGATTCCAACACTATAGTTAAGAGTTGGATACGAGGTGTTGAGTATCGCATTACCTTTTCGTTAGTGTCTGATGCTCTTAGGGTGCCTGTGTTTTCTCATCCAGTCTTTCCTTATGATGAGTCTCCACCTCTTGATGCCGTGATGTCATACATCATTAGGTCTTCTATCTAGTGGGGGTTTTGATCCTCAGATCACCTCTGCTGAGCTTTCTGAACTTCATTACCTTTTCTTTAGGAATGCTTGTCATTCCTTGTAGCCTATTTCTCATCTCCACACCATCTTTCTTGAGCAATGTGTGTTTTTGTGTGCTCTTGTTACTGATGCTCCTATAAGTTTTCCTCATTTGTTTCTTCGTTCCTTGAACGAAGTCCATAGGAGTAGTTCTACGGCTCATGCCTTATTCTTTCCTATCTTTATTCATAGGATTCTTCTTCATCTAGGTTTAGGTGATTTTCTTACTTCTGAGCCCGTTCACATTATTGCTCTTATAGGTGCTACCTTTTTGAGGCAAAGGGCTGCTCAACTTCGAGCTAGCTCTAAGCGTCCCAGGGTAGAGCCTTCCGGTGTCACTCCACCTCCTTCTTCTTCTTCAGATGCTCCTTCGGCTGACACGTTTGCTGATCCTGCTGCTGTTCCTCCACCTTCTCCTTCGGATGGTTCGGACATTCGTCGGATTTTGGACACTGTCATGACCGTTCAGGCGGCTCATGGTTAGCTTTTGGTGGATGTACTTGATGAGCTTCGAGCTTTGAGAGCAGATTTGGCGAGTTTTCGACGTTCTCCTCCGCCGCCGCCTTTTGATGATGAGTGAGTGCCCTTTGGCAATTTGTCACAAAAAGGGGGAGTACATTGTGGAGTACATAGGAGAGATTTTTGTCTTAGGGGGAGTTTTTGTATCTTTTTGTGATACTGAGGAGCTTGTGGAGTTTTTAGATTGTATCTAGGTGTTTCATTGTATATTTACATTTTTTGGCTCATGGTAGGGGAGATATATTTGAGATACATCTTTTGTATATGTTTTTTGTTTCACTATGCTACATTGCTTATTGATTTATATTTATGATGTTATTCATGATATATGTCTTTATTTTGTGTTATGTGAAATCAAGAAGTTCTTTTCTATATTACTTGTATTTTTCACACATGCGTTTATGTGTTTGTTAAGTGTTACAGGAATATACAGGTTGATTCAGTCATGCTGCTGTTTACTTTTGCAACTGATAGACAGTAGTTAGGTTGAATTTGTTTAGTAGGGCTTTTTGTTTTGTAATGGGCTGTTTATTTTGTAAACTTTGAGCTTTTTGTTAAGTCTGTGTTTTGTCACGGATTGCCAAAGGGGGATTTTGTAAGGTTCTAGGGAATTAGGAACTAATGTATTAGAATTTCAATTTGTAATGTTGGCAAACCATGATCAAAACAATCTTTAGTCTTGTTTTAGACTTGCTCAAAGTATGTGCTTATTATGTAAAGTTGGAATCGAGTTACTGCAGAATTTACTGTGCAGATTTGTCAGGCTCGATCGATTGAGAATTAGACTTGATCGATCGAAAGTCGTGCAGATCGTTTTTTTGCAGAAATTTCCAACTCAGCCTAAGCTCGTTTGACGTGTAGGATTTTATGTTTTGCCTTAAGTATATATATAAGGGAAAACCCTAGCCACGTTTTTAGAGTTCTGAATGCTGTGTTTGTGAATCTAATTGTTAGATCTAGAGGTGTTTACCTTCACATACACTTAGGGTTTCCAAACTCTAGATTCATGTCAAGAGATTGGTAATCATTCAGTTACAGAATCAAAGAGCTTCAAGATATACAAGCTGGTGTGCTTGTGCTTTGCTGAGAATTCAAGGAAAGAAGGAGTTCGTGGTCTCGGAGCTGTCACGTGGTCGTGGTAGTAAGTTTCCTACACGAGGTAGCAATAGGATGTTAGTGGTCTAAGTCTCTATTGTGTAAATTTCAATTCTTTCATAGTGAATTCGGTTTTACCTTGAGGATAGCTAGGTTAAATCCTCCCCAGGTTTTTACTGGTTTGGTTTCCTGGATTATCATATTATGTGTTATTTATTTTCCACACTTTTACATGATATGATTATTGTTATGTTAACCTAGTATTGTTTAAATTACCTAAGTTAATCACTTGGCTAATTATCTAGGTTAATCTGTTTGGATTTGAGGGGTCTAAACACCTTACAGCTATAGCTAGCAGCCACCAATCCCTCACCACTACTGGTGATGCTTGCCGTTGTGGCCTTCTCTCCGTCTCACTCTCTCTCTCTCCTTTGGATTTCTCTATTTTCTCCTTCTCTCGAGTCCAGTCATGGCCGAGCTTTTACAATATGTGTGTGTGTGTGTATTAGAGCATTCCATAAAAGATAAATGAAATTTTGAAGTAAATTGTGGGCAGCAACAAACAGTTTCTCATTTTCTGACTACTGTACAAAAACAATTTTCACAATTTTCAATGAAAATTTCTGTGAATCCAAAATTATCCATATATGTACGTACCAATGGATGCATTGAACATCAGACTGAGTTGAGTTTGTGGGAAAGTGAGTTTGGGCAAAAAAAGAAAAGAAAAAAGAGTAATGCTGTTACTACCGAAAATGACACAATTTTCACAAACATACTTTGAGCACTAATTACAACCCGCAACACATGACAAGTTCGCCAATTTTTATGACACCAACATTGCTAAAAAAAAGAAAAAGAAAAAGAAGAGTTGTGGTGCAGTTTGTAACAGGTAGGACCCTTTCTAAGTCGAGTGGAAAATGGCAGCGAAAAGCAAAAAAAGTCTGCAAGTGGGGAAGTGAAAGTGTTGGAAGAGAGCGGATGACGTTGTATGTCTCTTTTTAATTTTCTCTCTGTTGAGTGGATGACGAAATCGCTTTACACGTGTAGATCTTCTTTACATACAAACTACAGGCAGAAATGTTAGAAAATAATGCATTTTTTTACGATACCCTTTGAGTTGTAAGAATTTATATATATGCCACCACAGGACTATAATTTATCCCTAACTCCTATGTTCTAGCAAATTGGTCACAACTTTCCTTTTATATATATACACACTATATTACTTTTTAGAGCATTCATAGCAAAACTCTTAAAAATTTTAGCTTTTAACATCTCAAAAGCCTATTTTATTTATTTTAACATCTCAAAAATTTACTTTATTTATTTTAACACTTTACTTTAAAAAACACATAGCATCAAAGGTGTTTTTTTTTTTTTTTTTACCACTTTATTTAAATAGGACAAAATTTAACTATAAAATTGTTGTAATCTAAGACTACAATCATACTCAATTTCTTTTTATTGAAGATGAATTTTAACAGATCCATCATTGGATTACATTTTCTTTTTATATCCTCCACGCTTGCAAAATTTCAAGAAAATTAAAGATTAATAGCTATATTATCAATAAATTTTTAAAATTTTTTTGAATTGTAGGTTTTTGTATTTTAAAATTATGCAAAAATATAAGTTAAAAGATCATATAGTAAATAATATTTGATTGACATAAAATTTGACATGTGTATTAAGAGCGTAAAAAACATGTAATTCAACGGATAGATTTTCAAAATATGTAGTAATATATATTTTATTGAGTGAGTTTATAGCCTTAAGTTACAACCAATTTTGTAGCTAAAATTTGTCCATTTAAATATATTTTCTTTATTATTATTTTTAAATATTCTTATTCTCTCATCTTTCTCTATCTTCTTCTCTATCTCTTTCGCTTCTCTTCACCCATACTTACTTCATCTCTCTTCTTTGTCGCCCATCCATTGCTGCCAACCACCACCACCACCAGTTAAAAAAACATCAAACAAGAACTCACAACCCATTGCTAGCCACCACCACCACCAAGAAAAAAAAAAAAAAACCCCCCATAGAACTTTAACCATAAAAAATAACCCACTACTAGCCACCACTACTAGGAAAGAAAAAAACCCACAAAATCCTTGGCAACCACACCCACAACCGGCCTTAAAACCACCACATTATAAACACAATTTAAACAAAACTAATCACAACCAAAGCTAACAAAACTCATCACCAACAAAACTCATCACCACCACACCCACAACCAGCCACAAAACCATCACAACAACACCCATAACCGGCTACAAAACCCATCACCGCCACAAAAGAGGGAAAAAAGTTGAAAGAAAGAAAGAAAAAAGTAAGAGAGAGATATTTTTGGCCATAGCTTAAGAAATTTTAAATTAAAAAAAAAAGAAAGGAAGAAGAGGTAGGCAAGAGGTATGGAGAAGAACAGATGAGAAGAAGCTTGGAGAGAGAGAGAGAGAGAGAGAGAGAGAGAGAGAGAGACGAATGGCCAAAGAAGAAAGAGAGAGAAGAGAAAAAAAAAATATTAAGAGAAGAGGAGAGAGAGGTATAAAATAATATATAGCACCTTTGTTGTAGCTTTCATTTTGGTGGTTTAGTTGCTAAAATAGCATTATAACAATTATACCACCTCTGTTGCGAATGCTCTTAAGATGTTTTTTCAATTTAAGAATGACATTTTACCGGCCTAAAATACCATCACATCCAACGTTTTAATAAATGAAAACAATTGACAAACCAATAAAATAAGTATCTTTTAATCCTATATTGGAAAATGAGTGTGAGTTAAAGAGGTTTTAAAGCCTGTGTTGTGTATCCAAGAGTTAGGTCTTTTTGGATATACACCACTGTAAGTTTCTTTAATGCTCTGTTTGTTTTGATGTAAAATATTTTCAGGAAAATATTTTTACATTTTACCATGTTTGTTTTGTAGTAAAATAATTAGTTAAATGTAAAATATTTTCAGTCAAAGGAAAAATCAAAGGTAAAAACTGTAAAATATTTTACACTTAAAAAGTCGGTAAAACATTTTACAATTTCTTCTCCTCTCTCACACCCGACACTTTAACAGCTTCTGCTCTCTTAATTTTCTCAGTTCTTCCTCTCTCCATCTCTCAGCTCTATCACTCACAAGTCACAAGGTCAAAACCCTCTCATCTCCACCCATCTCATACCGTTGACCACCCACTGACTGACCTCAACCGCCATCATCGGCACTACCAACCTCATCATGTCTGCACAAATCCTTCTTCTCTTCTCTCTTGCATTAAGTTTTTGGTGGCTACCTGATCTTGCCTCCGCTGGGCTTAGATTTTCAAATTATGTTCTTTCTTTCTTGGGTTTTTGATCTGAGTTCGTGGAGGATTTTCTTGGTTAACGATGGTTGTCTTTTGGCTGGTTTTTTCGATATGTTTTTTTTTTTTTTTTTGGGTTTTTTCGATCTGGATTTTTGGTTGATGGTGGTTGTCATTTGAGTGGTCAGTAGTGGTTTGTTGGTTGGTGGCTGTTTTTTGAATGGTTGGTGGTGTTTTGGTGGTGGTTTTTCCTTCCGATGTGGAGTGTTTTTTTTGGGGGGGGGGGGGGGGGTCTGTGCACCAATTTCTCTTTGTTGAAGGTCTGTACACATTGCATAGGTTTGTGCACCAGTTTGTTGAAGGTCTGTGCAAATATTTATTTTACAGTAAAGCATACAATTGAAAAATGACTTTCACTGTATTTTCACGTTGACAATCAAACACGGTAAAATGAAAATATTTTACTGAAAATATTTTACATGTAAAATATTTTTCAATTGTACATATTTTACCTCGAAACAAACAGAGCGTAAAAATCCTTCTCCCATCTCCCAGTGTGTGTGTGTTAAAAATACTTAGAATTCTCAAAAAATAAAAATATGTATCTTAACTCTCCTAAAAAATCGCCCAATAAAATCATTGCACTCTCTCCCATCAGTTTACAAATTGAAATTTAAACCTTCAATCTTCCACTTATTCACAATTTCAAATTTCAATGTTTGTTCAATCTCCACCCTCAAGTGCCCTACAAATTCCGAAAAAAAAACATGCACAAGAAGCCAATCTTCCTACGTTACTCTAAGCATTAACCATCTTCGCATTTTGTTAAGAGCAGTGACAAGCATGAGTGGAGGCAACCACGCAGACAGAGTTCCAAGGTATTTAATCAAATATTTCTTTCTACTATTGTCATTATTTAATTAGATAATTGAATATAAAAACACTCACAGAACCTGAAATTTGTTGCAAACTATTCATCCGAGGAGAATTACTTCCACTTGAGCTTCAATTCACTAGACTTCCCTATATTGCTACTTGCTACCTTTAGCGGTAAGGGTTGGCTGGAGGCTACAACAATTCCTCACAGCGATGATGAATTGACAGTGGGGATGGATTTATAATTTTGTCGTTGAGCCTTAAAGATAGGCACGGATCAATCCAGGGATCAAAGTTCAATGGCAATCCGTGTTTTCATTATTTTTTTCAAGAGAGTTCTAGTATCAGGATTCTCTATTATCCATCGGTAGAATGCTGGTTATTTTTTCTTTTGATATTTATCAATAATTTGTCACTCCATTCTTGCAGATCGGCATCCACCCTTATGGAGATGTGTTCTGCAAGACATTGATAGAGATTGTCTAGCCTTTCTTGTTATTGATGAAGAAATCTCCTCGGCTCTCTGGTCTCTCAAGCTGTCAAAGGCTCTTGGTCCGAATGGCCTCCATGCAGGTTTCTTCTAGAGATATTGGCTTATTGTTAGCAACTCAGTAAAATCAAAAGTTAAGAATATTTTCTCGTCAGGCACGGTCCCTGAATATCTCAATAAGACTTTGATTACTGTAATCCCTAAATGTTGTAGACCTGAGTCTCTCAATAATTATCGCCCAATTGGATTATGCAAAATACTATTTATAAATGAGAGGTGTTATGTTCACAACATTTTTATAACAATTTTACAACAAATCATAAGTGGTTAGTTGTTATTGGTTCAAATTTGAACCTAACACTAAGATTACTTTTTTGCTCCAATAATAACAACCAGTAACAACCTGCCACTTAGGATTTGTTGTAAAAATGTTGTAGAAATGTTGTGGACAAACCAAGAACATTGTAGCAAGGATGAGGCCTATCCTATCAGATCCTGTCT
This sequence comes from Lithocarpus polystachyus, assembly GCA_033629205.1. Lineage (NCBI taxonomy): Eukaryota > Viridiplantae > Streptophyta > Magnoliopsida > Fagales > Fagaceae > Lithocarpus > Lithocarpus polystachyus. The sequence goes on along the minus strand of CM066170.1, from coordinate 56,489,786 downwards.
CGCCTCTCCAAATAGCCTTTGTCCTGGGAAGGAAGGGTGTGGATAATACCATCATTAGTCTAGAGCTGACTCACACTATGTTTCAGAAAAGAGGAAAAAAGGGGTTTATGGCCATCAAGATTGATTTAGAGAAAGCATATGATCATCTAGAGTGGAAATTCATCAAAGATACACCCTCTCTTTAAATTTCCCAGTGATCTTATTGCCTTAGTTATGAGTTGTGTTTCTTCTTCGTCTATTTCAGTCTTATTTAATGGAGGTAGACTTGATCCTTTCACCCCTCAAAGGGCATTAGATAGGTGTGAGAGACTGGGAAAAACTAGCTCTTAAGGGTGCTCTCAGAAAAGGGGTGAGGCATTGGCACCTTTCATTTTCAGGATTATGTGTGAAGTCGCCACTTATTTTTTTGTTACAAAAAAATAAGAAAAAGAAAAATAAAAAGAAAAAGAAAATACATAGGGTACATATCTAAATAATTCAACCTCTCATTAATTTGAATGAATTACAATTTAATAAAATGAAATACACGTGGCTTTGTTTCCCAAATTACAATCTAGTAAAAAATTACAAAGCTTTGTTTCCTAGATTACAATCTAAAAAAGGAAGGATAACGCACTATCTACAAATCGGAATCTAGATTCGGGGGCTAGGTTATAGAATGTGTAAGAAATTTAGACCCCTTAAACTTAAACAAATTAACTTAGATATTTAGCCAAGTGATTAACATAGGTAAATTAAGCAGATCTAGGTTAACACAAATATATCATATCATGCAAAGTGCAGAAAATAAAGAACACACGATATGATGACCCAGGAAAACCAAACCGGTAAAAAACCTAGGGAGGATTTAACCTAGTTATCCTCAAGGTAAAACAGAATTCACTATGAAAGAATCGAAGTTTACACAATAGCGACTTAGACCACTAACACCCTATTGCTACCTCGAGTAGGAAATTTACTACCACGACCATGTGACAGCTCCGAGTCCACGGACTACTTCTTTCTTGAATTCACAGCAAGCACAAGCACTCCTACTTGTATATCTTTAAGTTCTTGAATCTACAACTGAATGATCACCAAGCTCTTGACATCAATCTAGAGTTTGGAAACCCAAAGTTTATGTGAAGGCAAACACCTCTAGATCTCACAATAAGATTCACACACACACAAACACAGCATTCAGAACATTCAAAACGTGGTTAGGGTTTTCCCTTTTATACTTAAGGCAAAACATAAAACCCTACACGTCAAACGGGCTTGGGCTGAGTTGGAAATTCTGCAGAAAAAACAATCTGCACAACTTTTTATCGGTCGAGTCTAATTTTCGATCGGTCGAGCTTGGCAGATTTGCACAATAACTTCTGCAGTAATTTGATTCCAACTTTACATAAAAACCACATACTTTGAGCAAGTCTTAACAAGACTAAAACCATTTTGATCATGGTTTGCCAACCTTACAAAATGAAGTTTTAATACATTAGTTCCTAATTTTTTAGAACCTAACAGAATGGGAAAGTGTTAGGCACCTATTCTGCCCAGACGGAGTCTAGTCTTCTAGACTCTAAATGACCATTTATATACCCATTTAAAATGATGCATGACATATTTAAGTTCCCAAATTCAAGATTAATTCATTCTTTAAGGATTCAAAATCTATAATTTTTATTTAAGTAGAAACACAAAATTGGTGATATTTTACATTGAAGAAAACATTTCTATTATATATAAAAAAAAGTTCAGATCGATATTTAATAAAAATACAGATCAGTTTTTATTTGTAGAAAAATTTCAGATCTGTATTTAATGAAAATACAGATCAGTTTTGTTATTGTTCTTTTTCAAAAAAGTTTTTACTAATTAATTGTAGATCTTGAAATTTAAAGGAGAACTAAATCTTAAACATGTTAATCAACTATTAAATAACAAATTAAACATGTGAACATGGTAGAAAAAAATATGAACAAGATTGTCTCAACAATGAATAAAATCAAACATACATTCCTGAAAATCATGCAATGAACAAAACACATATATCAGTTAAGAAAGAAAAGGATAAACAAAGAACTAGAGTAAAGACATACTTGCATGAATATAACATTCAATGAAAGAAATATTTTAAAAATCAAAGAAGTTTAACCTCTTTGAGATCTAAAATATGTTCACTTACGGAAAAGAAATTTTTAAAGCCAAGGCTTCTAGAACGTCTTTAACCTCTTTGATAGATAAATATTCTAAAAAAGACTTAATTATCAACAATTCCCTTGTTATCTGATTATCCATTTTATTCCCAAGCAAGCAGGCTTATTTTTGACAAAAACCAACAACTAATCACAAAATTATTTAATTTATTTTAATTGTTTAACCAATTAGAATTAATTTCAATTAATCATACGTGATCAGCTTTACTCATACACAATGCATGCAGACCGTGAAAACTTGATCTTATGATATCTTTCAATCCGACTATCTAATTTGGAAATCGGGCATACCTTCGCGACCTTTAGAATCTCAAGATCATTTTAATGATATGCAATGGATGATTTAATGCATGCAATGCAACTATGATTTTTGGATATATGAAATGGTCATTTTAGCCATCTCCGTACCTTTTTATTCTCTGCATGGAGGTTCTTAGAGCTCTCATCTCAGAGAAGTACAAAGCTAAACTTTGGGACCCTGTTAAAGCTTTCCAAGAAGGGATTGCTTTCTTGCATCTTTTTTTCATGGATGATCTGGTTTTGTTTTCCAAAATTGACTCAAAAAATTGCCTTGCAGTTCGTGATACTCTTGATTCCATCTATGATATCTCTGATCAGAAAGTTAGCAATGAGAAGTCTTGAGTTTTCTACTCTCCTAATGTCAACCCTCTAGAAAGAGAGAGATTTTGTGATATCCTGGGATTTTGTTCAACCCCTTCTTTGGGGAAATACCTTGGGTTCCCTATTAGACACACATCGATAATCTCTGATTTTAACTTTGTTTTAGGGAGAGTTCAAAATAGCCTAGCTAGTTGGAAGGCTCACTTGCTATCTTTTACTGGGAGAAAGAGTAGGGAGATTGGTGCTCACACAGTCTATGACATCAACGATACCCAACTATGTTATGCGATGCTCGGCTGTACCTTCCAAAATCTTGAACAGCATTAATTGTTTGAGCCGCAATTTCTTATAGGGTCATTCAGACAACAACAAGAAGCTTTATCTTGTGAATTCTACTTGTGGGGTTTGAAGCAGCAAATAAACTTTGTTTGGCAACACCACTATTTTTTTTTTTTTTTAATTTGAAACCAACTTTTCAATTTATTTGTTCATGTATAACTTTTTAAGGCCTCACTTTTTCTGAGTATAATTATTTTTTAATAAACTTTTAGTAAAAATCTGCATTTGAAGGCACTCTAATCACCACCAAAAGCACATTAAAGAAACAATATAGGAATCTAGTTTCTTCAGGGAAAATTTCAGATTGTATGACACCAAATGCATAACTTTTGATGCTTACTAGGGTTTATACCTACAAATCTGCGCTTAATATTTTAAGGGTAATTCCAGATTCTGGCCATTCTTCACTCTCGTCTTGTCTCATTTATTTTCTTTCGTTCCAAACATACTAGAATCTATGATATTTTTAAAGGAAATGAATGATGCTTTACCCATAAATTGATAACATTCTGACTAATTGATTGCATTTGCATTATCCTAGTAGAAGATTTGTAAATACCAACTTTTAGCCATGACCACCATTATCAAAACAATGTAAATAGTTGAGTTGGAACTTACTCAAGCTGTGAATCGCAATGTCCCTGTCCAAGCAAAAGCAGAGGTGATTTGAAAATGCAGTTTACATGGCTATACATTGGAACCTGGCCACGGTATGCATAGAGGGTGATTGCAAAACCTTTATTCAAGCCTTCTAGGGCTATCTTCATGTGTCTTTGTTCCTTGGAGAATTGTAAACATTATAGCTGAGATCAAAAGTTTAGTAAACTGTATACCTATCTCTTTTGATTGGGTCCCTAGAGTTGCAAACAGGGCTGCCCATATATTGGCCCACTGGTCTTTGTTGAATAGCATTTTTGGTTTCTTTGGCCCAAGCTCAGCGCCTCTGAATCTTTTGGATGTAATTTTGGAAGATATTGGTGTCGTTTCTCAACTCTCTTCTTAACAAAATTTTTCCATTCAGAAAAAAAGAAAAAAAGATGCAAACTCAAAAAAGCCACCACCTGGAAATGGTGTCAAATATCATACCACAAAGAAGTGCTTTTCCCATCTCCAATTTTTAGATCTTCCAAGTGTAGTAATAAGATCTTCTTCAAGACTAAGAACAATACTTCTTCTTGCTAGTAGCAGACCATAAAACTCTCCTAATTTTCTTCCAATATATTGCTGAACTTGCCTAGGATGAATGGAATCGTTGTGGCAGAACACTTGTTACTAGCTGAATGAAGTAGTCTTGTTTTAGTTGCAATAAACCTACTAAAGAAAAATTCTTCTTGTTACTCCAAGAGAGTGAAGAAGTATTTGAATGATGTATCAATGAGTCATAATTAATAGCATTTTTTTTTAGAAAACATTCCAAGGGAATTGCAATAGTATTACTAACAACTAGCATGTAGTCCGTGTTTACACACGGAAATATTAACAATTGTGATGATAAGATGTTCATCTTGGTAGATTTAGTTTCCACATTGAGCATTACGAATGGAGGTAACTTAATTCCAACATTTAAAAATCAAATTGGACATATAGGACAAAATTAAACTACAATTATAAATTAATTTGATTCGATTTGAATTCTAAAATTGAATTTCAACTTAATACATGCAGCACAAGAAGTCCAAGACGAAGGCAACGTCATCGGGTTAACGACAAGAACTGATCATTGAGCTTGGAATCTTCTTGGAGGCGCCAATGAAGCGGTAATGCATGAGAGTGTGAAGCAATGAAGAGTGTGATTGAACATTGTGTTTGAACCTGACCTTGCTCTTACAAATCCGAAAGAAGGAGGAAAGGGTAGTGTGTGGATTTAGTTAGTAGAGGTTGAAAGAGAAGGAGGAGACACGAGATGACGATATGGCATTAGGAGGAGGTGATGTTTTATTTTTATAGTCTTTCTCGTTGGACTCCTTGGTTCTGGTAGTGGGATTAGAAGAGCTCCAAAATCTATTGAGTTTACCCATAAAAGTGTGCAGGTGAGATGGTCTTACTTAGGCCAATGAGCATTATCATTGTGATTTCTTGGCTTCCATATTAAATGTTAATGCATCATTTATTTGAGCATAAAAATTAGAAAATTTAGATAAGATACATGACAAAATTGGAGTCCAATTTATAATCTAATTAGATTTTTTTTTTTTTTTTTTTGGTTTTGGTTAGGACAAGTGGCGCAAAATTGAGAATCCAAATCTAGACACATGGCACAAAATTGACACTTTAATTTGGAATTCTATTTGAGTTTCTCTCTACTTCACTTATTATTATATATATAGATTAAAACTTGACCAGGACCTAGCTAAAGGTATCACATTCTAAAAAGAAGTTCCTTTATGCATTGGGGACCTTGATAGAAAACATGGCGAGCATGTTACACCTTTTATTTGATAGTCACTTTTTATCTTACAAAAAAAAAAAAAAAAAAAATCTCACTGTACATTAGTTGGTGGTAAACACTAGTTTGTCTTAGGTCTTTTTAGAAAATAAAAAAGATAATCGGTCTTTTTTATTTTTTTAAATTTGTCTTATGGTTTCTATTAATTGCTGTTTTTAAAAAGTATAAATAAAATTAATGAAAAAAAAGATAGTAGGGGCACCCACTAAGGCTGAATTTTATAATACAATTGATTTTTTTTTTAATTAGTGTTTGCTATTTTTCAAATGCAAGTAAGAACCTTTTAAAGCCTCCTTAATGAGTGTACAAGGGCACCCGTTAATATAAATCTATCTCAATTTAAGGTCACACCATTTTATGACCATTCAAATAACAACAATATACAACATAGGAATTAATAAATTAGGGACAAGGATTTTCATTTCTCTTTGACTTTTATTTTTTTTCAAAAATTTTTATATTATAAAAGTCATATTTGGTGACTATTTTTATAATTACAACTTATCATTTAACAAGTAACAATAAAAATTATGTTTCTAATGTTTCTTTACTAGCATAGGAATAAGGATAATAGCTAAAGGAAAAGGTTTCTCTTTAAAACGCTTCTCCTCTCCATTCATGCAATTAATAAGGCCAAATAGCTTGCCAATTACTATTATGTCGAACTTGGACGTTCTAAAGTTATATTGAGTATTGAGATTAATCTTTGCTAAGAAAGCAGCTGAGTTCTGAAAATCAATTCTTAATTTAGGTGAGCCTCATGGGATTGTTTGAATTGCAGTGGCAAATCAAATACTTGAACTTCCAAAATTAGTGGTGGCCATAGAGTGCTATTGCCTACTCAATAATTTGTAACCAAAAATAAAAATTTGGAAATGTACAAATCAGCCACAGTTTTCTTGGCATACATGGTGCATGATGTACAAAACAAAATTTCCCTAAATCTGAACAAAATATAACATGCTTATTTATTTATCTTTCCTAATGCAAAATAAATATTTTATAGTAGTATTTTTTTTATTGATAGGAACTAATGCATAATATTTGTTTTTGACTTGCTAATGCAAATTTAGACCTCAAAATAAAAATTCTCATAAAATTCCTAACTTTCTACATTAGATATTTTCATCAGTGATGTATCCCTTTGCAATGGACAATACTCTCTTCCACTGTAGATTCAATAGGAGATAGAAAACAAAAATTCTACTACCACAAAAAAATACACAATTTTGCCCGCAACTCTTCATGTTGTTGATTGTAATTAGTGAAAAAAAAAAAAAAAGATGGATTCACATGAAAGTGGCAAGAAGTTAGTCACAATTACAAATGTCCTTTCTCCTTACAACCAATTTGAATCTCTAATAAAAACCAGAACTCCCAAGTAACAATTAAAGTTTCTGATAAATTTTTAGATAAAATTATTATTGAAAAACATGCAGTCTTAAATAGAATTACAGAACTCAAAGGATAATTAAACGGATATAGATCATAAGCACTATGCATATCTGATCCAATTCCTACACTAACACACTCAAGAAGACTTCCTAATGATAAGGATAAACCCTTTTTCAAAACAGTAACAACTGAAAACAAAAGATAATTACCAAATAACAATGGCTAAAGTGATCACAAGAACAGCTGCATATCTGTCACCACTAAGTGGACTTTAAAGAGCATACAGTTTGTATGGCCGTGAGCACAAAAAGGATAATAGCAGCATTGGTAGAAGCAACTCTTCAAGGAGTGCTAAAATATTGATGCCATAACGTTGCCTTCCATTTATGCCAACGTTTCTTATAGAATGCATTCCAATCTTTACATACTTTCAAGTATTTAGGGTTCATATAATCCCTTAAGATATTGGCATTAAGATTGTTGACAGCTGATGCTGCAGCGTTTCTGTCGACAAGGTAATTAACGAGGATTCTCTTATCACAAAGTAAATTTACATCTTTGGAAGTATTGATAAGGAAATTCAATATGACAAGGAATCCCATAACATATGCTCGCCCAACATAATGGGATTGCTCTAATGCAATAATGTTTTGAATAACACGTATTCTCTCATCATTTAACGTAATGCATGGGATTTCCAACACTCCATTCTTTAAATCGAACCTTATGTCTCTACCATATTCTTCCAGCACCACCTTATACTTGACTCCTGCCTCATGCAGCTAGGTTGCAGAGTATGACAGTTTAGCCCTTCCATGTCCACTATATTCTCTTCCACTTAGATAAAAGAATTTAACCAGATCTGTGAAGTGTTCTATTTGCACATCAAAACTCCGAAGGGGCATCATTTGAAAGCTATAACATTCCCAGAAATAAAAGCAAGTTTCGTTAAAGAAAGGGGTCCTGAGTCTTTTGACCCTAATTCAGCCGGAAAGTTATCTTGCTTGAACAGCGTCTCTAAAACAAAAAAAAAGGAAGCTGATTTTCAAGTAAAACCAAGTCAAATCGCAAACTTGGACGCATCCATTCCGGTATGCTGATTGTAGGATCGTCCCCTTCCGGAAGTAGGTAATATTGTATCAAAAACTCAAGAATGAACATCCCATCCACCAGGATCATTTTCACAAAATCATCATTGCTTATGCTGGACACAACAGTCTCTGTGTAGTAAGAGCGAATTTCTTCTTCCTTATCTCTTAGTGTGTGTACTAAATTCTGCAACTTTATATTGAAACACTCACAAAACCGTACTTTACACTTTTTCATGATTTGTAATTTTGGATTGGAGCGGTGGATAGGGCCAATTGAAATAAGCAGAGGAGTGAAGGCTTGGTCATCCAGTTTGCGAAGGTGATCTGGAACGCTGATCAAACCCCCAATTGAGGATTGTTGCTTAGAACTGTCAATCATTGCTTTGATGTCAAGTACCAAATCTCTACTTCCATTTGCAGTTGAAGAGCTTCCTATCTATCAAGATAAGAGCCACTAGGATTAAAAACACACCTACGTGTAAAGTACAACACGCTATAATTTGACTTCAAAATTCACTCTATGCCACTATCTTCTAATATGTTAAAATGCATGCACTGGTGTTACAAGAATAATGATCATTTTATATTTAATCATTTATAAAATTTTAATTTAATCATCCTCTTTCATTGTCCTGTAAAGCTGATCACATAAAAGATTGCAAATATTTTAACGGGATGACAATAGTAATTTTGAATGAAGAATTTTAAAATGATTTCTTTTGAAACAATAATTAATTGAACAAATAATTTTGGCACTAATTAAATCATTTAATTTCATTGTTTTTTTTTAAATAGATGATTTCATTGTTAGTTTGATAGAGACAGAGTAATTAAATAGCCAGATTGAATTGTTTCATTATAGCAGGTAAAAGAAAGTACTTTTTGATATATTTATATACATACTTTCTACTTCTTGTTACAATTTTTGTTGTGATACTATGAAATTTTTAATGTTTTATCAAAATTTCTTCATTTTGGAAATATTTTGAAAAGGCACAATTTTTTTTTTTCATTTAATGGGAATATGGTATTGTCAATAAATTTCCCATTGAAGTTAGTCTTTGTACTTTGAGTTAAACTCTAGAAATCTCAAAGAATTTTGAAATCAGAAGTAACTTAGGTTGAAAGTAGTTTTAACATATGAGAGAAGTTATCAAATGCCCTAAGGGCTTGGTATAGGCTATATTTTTTAAAAAAATTTATGCAAAAAGAAAAAGAAAACTAATAATTTTGACAACCTTTTTATATGGGTGTTAACTGGACCCTTAACATATAAGCAAATTAGAAGTATTAAAAATTAAACAGATACTTGATATAAGATTTGAGTCAATTGACAATATAATTTAAGAAAAGCATAAAATTAATGTGGATTAACTTAATTGTTGAACTTTCACCTTAATTATGTATAGCTTAATAATATTCCACATTCGACAATTGATTATCACAAGCAACTTAAAATTCATTAAAAAAATTGTAAAATATAATTGTAAAATATATGTACATAAAAATTGTATATCATATAAAGTTAATCTCATTTGTATAAGAATTTTGATACCTATTTGCTAAACGCAATATGCACTCATTAAAAACTTTTAAGAATGATAACAAATATCATCTTCCAGCAATAAGAAACTGAGTTTTGCTAAAACTTTGTCACAATATTTAAATTTTCACAATGAATAATGTTATATGCTACAATTGAAACTCTTCATCAAATACCTTCAACCATACACAATGAATTTTTTTTCATTCATACGTTCTTCTTTATCATTTTACATGAGTCTAGGTGCAATCTTTAATTTAATTAGTTTTTATGAACACCCACTTAAGGCAAGAAAAAAATATATAACAAAACGCATGTGTCATCAAATTTTTCATTAGATAAATTATAAGTTTCTAAGATTTAAACCTAGAAAATCAATGTTCTCTAAGTAACAAATAAAACACCTTATATTACCATTCAAACATTTTAAACATTACTACCATCTAAAACTCAAAATACATGAATAAAATTTTTGGAAAGTTAAAATTTAGTGGGAGTATTTTAGCCATTACACATTGCAATATTTTAAGAATCATAAGCTTTCATTAGAGTTTAATTAAGAGAATAACAATATAACATATTTGCTCTATTCCAAAATATTAAGGGGGAAATTGCTTGATTTTAAAGTTTAAAGAGAAACTGTGAACTACCCAAAACATAAAGGATGAAAATTATTTTAATCCTAAGTTTTTGTGTGTGTGTGTGTGTGTGTGTGTTAAACTATGTCTTTTTACTTAAAATGCTGCATAAAGAAAGAAAAAGAAACAAATTCAACCCAAGAAAACTGTATGTGAAACTATGAATTTGGCTCAACAAAAATTGACTGATAAAAAAAAAAATTCTAGAAACACAAAGAATGACACAACATTTACATAATACTTTTACAACTTTGTTATATTTTACTTTGATTTGTAAAGAATTGATACTTTAGCAATTGTGAAAATATTGTAACGATAACAAGATGTCTTAATATTTTCACAAGAGAGATGCTATATTCACAACATTTTTATTACAAATTATAAGTAGTAGGTTGTTACAGGTTATTATTAGTGGGTAAAAAAGTAATTTCATTGATAAGTTTAAATTAGAATAACAATTTACTATCTAAGATTTATTATGAAAATGTTGTGGATGTAGCACTTTTTTCTTTCTTTACAATACATTTATTTTTGGCTGTGATTGGGTTCTAGTATGATATTTTATTATTTTATAAAAATTAACATCTCAAGTTCTCAACACTTATGAAAATATTGTGAAAACTTGTTGTATTAATATTTTATTATTATTATTTATGCAAGTTCAGCGTAACGGTGGATATTGAACAAACCGAAGTACTGTAGCGCAAGCACTATAACAAAAAAAGAAAAAAGAAAAAAAGAAAGAAAGAATGGATCATTGTAGATAAAACCAGTACTATAGAGAAGGAAAACCGTGGATCTAATGGTGGGGTAAATATAAAAGAAACAGAAGAAGAAAGAGACATGTTGGAAGGTGCTATTTACAAACACCAATCCATCCTTATTTACAAAAATAACAATTTGGCTTTACGTTTTTTTGGCTAAGCAATTTGTCTTAATTACCCTTTTAAAACCAATTACATTAGATTCATATTTTAAAAAAATTATAAAAAAATGGCAGAAAATTTAGCAGATAATTGTTGTATGGAAACAGATTATGAAGACTTCAGTATAAAAAAAATATGATTTTCGGCAAGATAAATAGCGAGAAATTAAATAAATAGGTAGATACATAGTTTTAAAAACCGGACCGGACTGGACTGGCCGGCCGACCGGTTCAACCGGGAACTGGGAGCCAGTTCGGTCCGGTTTAAAGCCTCAAAACTGGTCAATAACTGGTCAAAAACTGGGGTTGAACCGAAAATTTAGAAAAAAACAGTTTGATCTCCGGTTCGGTTTTTAAAACCATGGGTAGATAGACATGGAACTTAAATAAGGAGGAAATATTATATTATTAAAGCATACCTCAGTTGACATATTGTTTGTGCAGCACTACTGCACTAGCAGCGAAGGGCAAGGTAGGAGTTCCGGACCGAGATACGATCTGTGGGAAAAGAAACAAAAGAAAAAGATGAGAGAGGGCTTTTAAGATTGTGAGATACTATAAAGTATAAAGACCACTACAACTATTACGTCATTCCGTGACCTTTCGTCACATCTTCTCTTGTTTTTTTTATATCAACTTCACCCAGCCAGCACTCTGTAGGTTAGGTATAGCTGATATGGTCCGCTTCTAGATCTTGCTAATAACACGATAAAGGTTAGGCATAGTTTTTTGTTGAATTTTTTACTGAAAGTATTCTAAAGTATACTTGTAACTTGAAAAAGTGAAGGAAAAAAAAATGAAGTTTTAAAAAGCTGTACATAAAAACTAAAAGCAAAAAAATGAGCTTATAAGCTAATGTACTGTTTACGGCTAACATTGTCCCCCTCTTTTTAATTTTAATTTTTAATAATTTGATAATTTGGAGTATTTGAATTTTGAATATATTAGTTAAAAGTAGTAAGAAGTGTTTACTAATTAAGTTACACAACTCTTGATTTAATTTGAAAAAAAAAAGTCTTGTATTGATGATATGATTGAAAAATAGATACTTTAAAAATTAAATTAAATTGCAAACCTTTAAACTTAAAAGGTGGAAGTAGGCAAATAATTGATAATAGCAAAAAAAATTAAGTTTTTAGGAATCAATCATGAATGTGAGGAGTTCATATGATGAAGAGTTTTTTTTTAGGGGAACATAATTGTTCTAATATGAAAACCTAGCAATATTAGCTACGACAATAGGAATTAAAGGTGGTGGAACATCTTCCATCCACAAAAAAAAAATCTGAAATACATAAAGATCGTCGAGCTAAATTATAAGCAACCTTATTACCTTTTCTCTTAACATGAGAGTAATGTAATTGATTAAAAAACCTAGCATTAAGTCTAATATCCACAATTAACAAGCCATTTGAAGACAAGAAAATAGTGTCATTGCAGAGGGCATTCCCTAAGACTTGTGAATCGGACTCAAGGACAGCACGTAAATCCCATGTCCAAGGCAAATTGTAGTGTTGTTGATGCTGTCATTGCTTCAATCTCCAATGGGGTATAGGCCTGAGGTAATTGCTTAGAGAGTGAACCCAATACTGAGCCAAGGTTTTCTCAAATCACCACCCTAATGCTCGATTTTTTCTTGTTGGCAAAAATGGCTCTATCACAATTTATCTTCACCACTCCCTGCATTGGATGCTGCCACCGAGACCGTGTTGAAGAGGGAGAAGAACGCATAGGTGCTGCAGGAAGTTGAACTGCCAAAACTCAGCAAGGTGCTCTTTTGCCAGTGAAGCAATCAAGTGTGGGCTGCTGCTGGGTTTGTTCATTCGAATCTGATTTCATTGGGTCTAAACTGACCATGCCATGATCAAGAATAACTCCGGGTGATGCTGGTTTGTGATGAGCCATGATAGAAGCTCCTTGAAGTCAATGAAGGTATTTGTTTGGCGGCAGTTCCAAAGCAAGTTATCTTCCCATACCACATCCAGTTCGGTACAGGACCAGAGAGCTATGGATTGTTGATTTGGGTGCAAGCTTACACCGGTCATAAACTGAATTGTCGATTATGGTTCGGCGCAGCAAGTTTTCTTTAGTTGGCAATGAGTTTCGGCAGGCCCTCCGTATCAGATTTTTAATCTTGTTTGGAACCTGCAAAGACCAAATTCCTCGCCCAAGTGATCTATCCCACTCCAATTGTTCTTCATTGATCTCGACTTCCTCCTCATCTTTCAAGAACCGGTATCTCGACTTACTTGTGTATGACCTGTTATGAGTGAAAGGCCAACATAAGCTATCCTCTACTTCTTGCCGTGACACTGGTATTGTTTTGACTAAATCTACCTCTTCGGGATTAAAGATGCCATCAATCAATTCATGATTCCATTGTCTGGTTGTTTCATCTATGAGAATATCAACCTTAGCACCTGCCATAGAATCAATAATAGGGGATAGTACCTGTGGTGATTTTTTCCTTGGTAGCCAAAAATTCTGCCAAATGCTCACTGATTTTCCATTCCCAATCCTCCATTGGCATCCTCTAAGCAACACATCCCTCCCATGTAATATGCTGGTCCATGCGTGAGAACCTGCACGTGAATTTTTAGCTTCCATTATTGAGCAAGTTGGGAAGAAGTGAGCTTTGAAGACTTTATAAAACAGGGAGTCTGAATTATGCATAAGCCTCCAAGCTTGTTTTGCCAATAAGGAATCATTGAACATGACTATATCTCTAAACCCCATGCCTCCCTCCCCTTTAGCTTTTGTTAGTTCATCCCATCTCAACCAATGAATCTTCCTTGATGTAATATGATGAAGTGTTTGATTGCATAAAATTGAATTCTTCAAGGTCCAAATTCCAGCTATGTTTTTTTTTTTTTTTTTCAAAGTGAATCTAGATATGGAATATCCATATTCCCCCCCTTTTTTTTATACAAGATAGAAATTCTTTTTAGTCTAATTTAAGTGTATACGTGTGTGGCATTTTTATGGAGATTTGAACTCCGGCCCCTTGCCCGTCACACCCCACAAGCATTTATAATTGTGGAATGACCACCGCACCAAGGGCGTGTGGTGGTCCATATTCCCCTTTAAATTTTGAAATTTGATTATTCAAGATCTAGATTCTATTTATTCTCTCTCATATTTATTCTATTATTATGGGAAAAATGCCCTGACACTCCCTAAACTATGGGATTGTTGTCATGACACTCCATAAACTTTTATTTCAGCCAATTTAGTCCCCCTACTTCACACCTTAGCCAAATCACTACATCTTCTAGTCTCCGGTTAATAAACTAACATTTAACTCACGTGTAAGGGACGAAGAAAAAAAAAAAAAAAAAAAACTAGCCAGGCCTAGATGAACCAATTGAGAGGAAAGAGAAACTTAGGACTTAGTTTTAAAAGAGAGAGAGAGAGGATCAAATGAAACCTGCTGTTTGTGGTCTTGCTGGAGCTAATGTCCCTTCACCAATTGCACCACTCGTGATTTCAACTATGCAGTTCATTTACTGTCATTCAACTGCGCAAAATCACTGGGTTCATAATAGTAAATGACTGTTGTGATGAGAAATCTTTGTTTCTTTTGCGTTGAAGTGACTATATTGGACTTCAAATTATTGCAGCATCATGGAGCATCTTGTAGGTTATTATTTTAATATATATTATTTGATTTACTTTAACAAGCCATTCAAATCTAGGACCTTAATAAATTTAAGCTTTTTAATGTTTTCATAATTCGGTGATATAATTTTCTTTAGTTTCTAAATATGTATGTCTTGTTGTGAAAGGGATTACATTCATTAGACTTTAAACCATTGCCGTTCAAAGTCGGATAGTCACAGAATACCTTTCAATGGAGAAATTGATAAGATATGCAAGGATTTGGTGAGAGCATAGATGGCGGCGTGATTGGTAGTGGGAAATAAACTTTGACTCAAGCTCTGGAGAAACCACAGATGACAGGTCTAGTTCGACCCCTCTTTCTCTACCTCTCTCAAAACCGAGTCCTAAGTTTCTCTTTCCTCTCATCGTTTCATCTGGGCCTGGTTTTTTTTTTTTTTTTTTTTTTTTTTGCCACACACAAGTTGAACGTTAGTTTATTAACTGACTAACAGATGGAGCGCTTTGGCTAAGGTGTGAACTTTAAGTACTAAATGGCATAAATAAAGTTTAAGGGGTGTCTTGGCAATAATCCCAAAGTTTATGGGGTGTCAGGGCATTTTCCCTATTATTATTACAAATGTTTTGACACAAATATATATATATATATATATATATATATATACACGTGGTTCGGTTAATGTGTGCCTTAGGGCACACATTAACCATTCATTTTGAAAAAGATTTTATAAGGAATTGAAAAAGTTGTCAAAACTGTTAAATCATTTTTTTTGTTTTCCCACAAAAAGTTTCATAAAATGGTTTACTAATGTATGCCTTAAGGGCACACGTAAGTAAATCCCCCCCCCCAAACCCCACACACACGTGTGTATATATATATATATAATTTTTTTTTAATTAAATAGTTGAGAGAGGGCATTTGAAAATTGAAATCTAGACAACTCCATTAAACAACCAAGACATTTTAGTTGAGTTACAAGATTCCTGGAAAGTTTTATGCATGATTCGCTCTAGACCAAGACCTAAGGCTAAGGACCTCTATCATAAAAAGGCCCCAAAATTTGTAGAATGCTAGTTTTTTTTTTTTTTTTTTTAAGTAATGTTAGAGATACAAAATTTTTCACAACTACTGTGATTAGATAAATGTCACTTTCATATTGTTAGTTCGTTTAGACCCCTTAAACCCAACAAATTAACCTAGTGAATTAGCCAAGTGATTAATTTAGGTAATTTAAACAGATATAGGTTATCACAAATATATTAAAAACAATAAAGCAGCGGAAAATAAAGAACACAAAGAACTGATGACCCAGGAAAACCAAACCGGTAAAAAACCTGGGGAGGATTTAACCTAGCTATCCTCAAGGTAAACTGAATTCACTATGAAAGAATTGAAGTTTACACAATAAGACTTAGACCACTAACATCCTATTGCTACCCAGTGTAGGAAACTTACTACCACGACTCCATGATAGCTCCGAGATCCACGGACTCCTTCTTTCTTGAATTCTTCAGCAATTCACAGGCACACCTGCTTGTATTTCTTGAAACTCTTTGATTCTGCAACTGTATGATTTACCAAGCTCTTGACATGAATCTAGAGTTTGGAAACCCTAAGTATATGTGAAGGTAAACACCTCTAGATCTAACAAATAGATTCATAAACACAGCAAAACAGAACTCTAAAAACGTGGCTATGGTTTTCCCTTATATACTTAGGGCAAAACATAAAACCCTATACATTAAATGGGCTAGGGCTGAGTTGGAAAAATTCTGCAGAAAAACATTCTGCATGATTTTCGATTGATCGAGTCTAATTTTCGATCGATTGAGTCAGGCAGAAAGTGCACGGTAATTCTGCATAAAACTCGATTCCAACTTTACATAAAAAGCCATACTTTGAGCAAGTCTAACACACAACTTAAAGAATGTTTTGATCATGGTTTGCCAACATTACAAATTGAAATTCTAATACATTAGTTCCTAATTCTTAGAACCTAACAAACGCCCCCTTTGGCAATCCGTGACAAAACACAGACTTAACAAAAAGCTCAAAGTTTACAAATTGAAACAGCCCATTACAAAATTAAACAGCCACTAAACAATTCAACCTAACTACTATCTAACAGTAGCAAAGTAGACAGCAGCACGACTGAATCAACCTGTATATTCCTGTAACACTTAACAAACACATAAACGCATGTGTGGAAAGAAAGACATATAAACAATAATATGAAATAAATAAAAAAGTAAATTCTAACTCTCCCCCTAAGTTAGATACATCAAAAAGTTTTTATATTCAGTTCAACTCCCCCTAAACAAAACATACTTGTATTTTCCACACAACTTGTATTTTCCACACATATTCCCACATTTAATCTCCCCCTTTTTGTTACATATTGACAAAGACAACTCAAATAAAAAATAAACAGAAAACATACGCAACGGAGAATAAGAGAAAATAGAGAAAAAAACAAAACAAAACAATTCAACTCTATAGAAAATAGAGACAACTCCCTCTATAAACAACAAAGGTTAAAAAAACTTTTCTCCCCCTATAAAAATAGGAAAAACAAAACAAGTTTTGGGAAAAACAGTTTTGAGGAAAATTTAGGAGGTGGGGATAAATAAAAACACACAAACCAAAAAAAATTGAGTTGAGGATACACATGAAGAAAAATATTCTCTCTTTCAATAAATGCAAACATGACACTATGTGACCCATAAATAGTTGCATGAGTAGAGAAAATATTTGCACATTGATTATCCATCATATCTCTTAAGAAAAATATTTTCTGCAGTTCACACATCAAGAAAAATAACATATACTAAAATGTACAAAGGACTCAAAAATTAATCAATTAATTTTTAATTCAAGTTGAGTACCCAATTTAGCAAAGTGTATGCATATTATGTGTGAAAACAATGAGATATATGACTGCAAAACTGCAAGATGGATACAAAAACAATGCAACTCATGTGAATCCTATCCATAAATGATGCATAAAAAAAATTTTTGGTCAAAACTCTAAAAACTGAAAATTTTTCAGTTTCGATCGATTGAGTATCGATCGAATACCAATCGAGTTAGACAGAATCAAACCAAAAATTTTAATCGCAATTTCGATCGGTCGAAAAACACTCTCGATCGGTCGAAATTCTAGAAAACTCAAATTTTGAAAAGCAGAGCAATTTTATGCAGAAACTCCTCAAAGCATAGTATTTCATGAATGAAATGCATGAGTATGAGACTGAAAGTTTTTCAAAAACACTTGAATTCAACCCAGATCTTTCAAAAACAAGTTTTTCAATCAATATGACTCAAAACTCAAATTTTGCATCAAAATCAAGGAACATATAATCTTGAATGACCACAACAAAATCACACACAATAACATGTACAAAGTTTAGCAAAGAGTAACTTG
Organism: Lithocarpus polystachyus; assembly: GCA_033629205.1. NCBI lineage: Eukaryota > Viridiplantae > Streptophyta > Magnoliopsida > Fagales > Fagaceae > Lithocarpus > Lithocarpus polystachyus. The sequence continues at coordinate 56,471,547 of CM066170.1, read as the reverse complement.
TGTAGTGTGTGCAACTAGCAAAAACTTGAGAAAACATGTGAGGTGATATGTGAATAGAAATCAATCCCAATTTTTACAAAATTCATCACATAAATTTGAAAGAGACTATCACCTAAAGAGTTACATCATATAACTCTCACATCTCCTAGAATAAAAGCTTGCAATCATATAAGTTTCTTGATTTGCCTCATAATGTACATACCAATTTTATTTAAATTGAATTCATTATATCTCAATAATGTACACACCAATTTTAACATTTAATCCTAGGCTACACCTTATGATCTTTTTGTGCGTGTGCTATACTTTCTCGAGCACAAAATCTTATGATATGCACTAAGGTGTTTATGATTGGCTAGTAAACAGTGGTGAGATGGTTATTTATGCCTTTCTCAATAAGACCAAGTCCGAAAATCAAAGGCATGTGACTTCAAGATCAAGACAAAATAATCAAAAACTATAAACATCTTCCCACACAACATGCACTACAAAGCTCAAACTAGTAGAGTGCAATAAAATAAGCTTATCCAAGCTAAACAAAGTACATAAACATGTTATGTAAAGATAATATGGCCAACCTTGATTACAAATCCATGATATGTAATACGAAACCCAAAAATATTTTTGATTAAAAAAAATTTATGACCAAAACTAAAAAGCACACTTTATGCTAAATGATTAAAAAAAAACTCGAATGCAATGCATGACAGTGCTTAACTAAGCTATAGAGGGTACAAAAACAAGAAATATCAGTTTCTTAATTAACCCTTGAGTACATGTACAAACTAGTACATACTCAAACAAAATAAAAAAATAGCTTAGCACTTAAAGAACATATGCTATTCAAGTTTCTCCACAATGTCAAGCATGTTCTAAATCAAGAGAGAGATATCATAGTTCATGTAATCCTCAAGAAAAATAAAACTAGACACAAAATAAATTTTTTTTGTCTTTTTGAAATTTTTCAATGTTTTTGGATTTTTTTTAATAAAAAAAAAACTAAAAAAACAAAACAACCAAAAATAGAAACAAAATATATCCACAAATAATTGAAAGAATTAAATTAGGGACAAGTCAACAACACTCACCTTAGAGAATCTTTTCTCACCCATATAGCACGAGTCTTCGGCTTTGTAGGTGAAAATCCATGTGAAGCAGAGTGTATTTGAGGAATTACACCAATCTTTTGAGAAAGACTAAAATCCTGCAATTTCTTTTCACAAGCCAACAAGCTTAAATTTTTCAAAAACATATGAAATAATTTATTTGGACTTATGGCAAGGGAAATATCATCACATATCCTAAATTGAAATACAGAATTTTTAAATTTCAATTTATGACAATTAAGACGAATGTGACCAGAGACATCACAAAAGTGACAAACAGGAACAAATTTAGGAACATCAGTATTTCTAACAGCAAATCTAGTCTCAGATTTTGGTTTTTGCCTCAACAAAGAACAATTTGGTCTAATATGACCAACAACACCACAAAGGTGACAAGTAGGCATAAAAACAGATTTCTGATGCTCTCTAACAGTAGGTTTAGACTTAGGTTTAGAAACTTCAGCGTCTACATCAGAACTTTTACCTTTGTCTAACCTAGCAAAATAAGCCCTTTCTTTATTATTCCTCTTGAAAGGAGGGATGTAAACTTTTTCAGCTTTAGACTTAAGAGAAACAGAAACACTTCTGATATCTACAGCAGGCTTGGTACTAGTCAAATTTTCAATTTTAGCTTTAGATTCAGCTAACTCTTATTCCAAGCTTTTCATCTTCTCATCTTGAGAGGAAATTTGATTTCTCAAAAATTCATTCTTTTTATTAGATTCATCTAATCTAACAATCAATTCCTCTTTTTCAAGATTAACCAATTTTAACTCTTCCTTGAATTTCTTTGCAATTCTCATAGTTTTCAATAATTCCTTACGAAGAGTTTCACAGGCATCAAAAAGATCAACAGAAACAACAGTGTCCTTTTTATTCAAATCATCTCAAATATGAGCAGAAAGATACTTCAAATTATCCATGATAACAGGGATCAAGGATCAGCTCTTAGATCAAAAGATCTAAAACAAAAGAGCAACTTGCTCTAATACCACTTGTTAGTTCGTTTAGACCCCTTAAACCCAACAGATTAACCTAGTGAATTAGCCAAGTGATTAACTTAGATAATTTAAACAGATCTAGGTTATCACAAATATATTAAAAACAATAAAGCAGCGGAAAATAAAGAACACAAAGAACTGATGACCCAGGAAAACCAAACTGGTAAAAAACCTGGGGAGGATTTAACCTAGCTATCCTCGAGGTAAACTGAATTCATTATGAAAGAATTGAAGTTTACATAATAAGACTTAGACCACTAACATCCTATTGTTACCCAGTGTAGGAAACTTACTACCACGACCCCATGATAACTCCGAGATCCACGGACTCCTTCTTTCTTGAATTCTTCAGCAATTCACAAGCGCACCTGCTTGTATTTCTTGAAGCTCTTTAATTCTACAACTATATGATTTACCAAGCTCTTGACATGAATTTAGAGTTTGGAAACCCTAAGTGTATGTGGAGGTAAACACTTCTAGATCTAACAAATAGATTCACAAACACAGCAAAACAGAACTCTAAAAACGTAGCTAGGGTTTTCCCTTATATACTTAGGGAAAAACATAAAACCCTATACATTAAATGGGCTAGGGCTGAGTTGGAAAAATTCTGCAGAAAAACATTCTGCACGATTTTCGATCGATCGAGTCTAATTTTCGATCGATCGAGTCAAGTAGAAAGTGCACAGTAATTCTGCATAAAACTTGATTCCAACTTTACATAAAAAGCCATACTTTGAGCAAGTCTAACTCACAACTTAAAGAATGTTTTGATCATGGTTTGCCAACATTACAAATTGAAGTTCTAATACATTAGTTTCTAATTCTTAGAACCTAACACATATGATTTTATTATTAACACCATCTTTATTAGCACTGATTACAACTACTAATAAGTTTTTTTTTTCTTTTTTCTAAATGGATGCATTACTTATATAATATTATACGTTGTTATAGTTTTTTTTTTTTTTTTTTTTTGCATAAACAATTTTTTCAAAATAAAAAATGGTACAAAGAATTGAAAAAAAAAATATTCGCAAAATTTAAATAAAATAATTTAATTAGTAATTTTAAATCTCAAATGCATGAAAAATGGTTTTTAAATACAAAATTATAATCTAGAAAGTTAATTACAGTAAATGTTATTTAATTGATAATAAATATTTTAGAAAATAACTTGAATCACCTTAGGCCTTAATCTAGATCAGGCCGCCTTAGTTTTATGTCATGTTACCCACCTCATCTTTCTCTTGTAAGCCAAGTTAGCTACATCTATCTAGGGTAGTTCAATTTGAACCAAACGTGCTCAACCTAAGCCCATTCGATCCTAAATTCAACTGATCGTAATAGATCCAGTGCAAAATGTTAGACCTAACAACAAAAGTAACCTTGAATGAACTTTCTTTTATCTAATACCGTTTGTCTTTGAACACATTAAATATCAATGTGAATGCTCTTAGACATAGCTCTGAAGAAGTCCATCGCTACAGGAGTATGCAAGGCAATAAGAAAAACAAGTTAAGTGGGTCAAAGTTAGACATGGCAAAACGGGTTAGAATTTTCTGACCCTACCCGATTGACCCGTTTTGACCCACGACCCGATTGACCCGAACTTGAACAGACCTGCCTGTTTTGCCACATCTACCAACATTGAGTAGATTGAGATTGAGGTGTAATTCTTATAAAATATTTACTTATTCTTCTTTACTTAATATGTTATGTACTCTATTCTAGTTTGTCATTCTTTACTTGCCACCTTCATTTTCTCTTCCTACTTTAAACAGACCTATGATTATACCAAGATTAGCTTCTAGAATGCTGGAACAAGAGTTGCACCAAATTTGGGTATCAAGTGTTTAGTGGTAATTCGTAAGTGGTAACAGTATCACCAGTGAGAATTTAATCACAATTAAGGAACTCAGAAACAATTGATACATTGCATCTATTTAAAAAAAAAAAAAAAAACACTTGTTTGAAAAATATAGATCAACTCGACCTGTGACCCAATTGACCTATTTAAAAATGACCCGTTTTGACCCGCGACTCGATTGACCTGCAAACTCGATTGACCCTACCGGACTCGACCCGCCCGTTTTGCCACGTCTAGTCAAAGTAAACTCAAAAAGAAACAAATGTCAACCTAGTGGTTTTCACTGTTCAAATGTTTTATTTATTTATTTACTTTTGTTCTCAGTTAAAGACCACATAATAAGACAACATTGAAATTTGAATTTGTTCCCTCCCATGGTGGACAGCTAGAATCTGCAGCAATGCAGGAACTGTTAACTATCTATTTTGGAAAAGTTTGTATGAGAAATTAAAAAAATTGTTAAAATAGTTTTCTAAAAGGTTTGGTTTACTAATGTCTGTCTTGAGGGCAGACGTTAGTAAATCCCTTATTTTATTTATTATTTAAAGAGAAATGTAATTTTTTTTTTTTTTTTTGTTGAGTAATTGACACAATGAGAGAAGGGTAATTGATGCCCAAATTTGTGAGGGGCATTTCTTAGTAATTATGCATTTTTATATATTGGAGATGAATTCTTATATTTGCATTAAGATTACAAAAGCAAAAGCAGATATTTGTTTTGCCCAAAAAGATGTGAAGCTTTTTTTTTTTTCCCCTTTTCGATTAGTGGAAAAATTAAAGCAATTTAAAAAAAAAAACCCTGCTAAATAGAGCAGGGTTCCCTATATGAGTTCCACTTAATAAAAAAGACAAAAAAATATTAAAAAGATTGTCAAAAAGAATAAAAAAAAAAAACTACAAAAAAATTGTCAAAAAGATAGAAAGCTGCAAAAAGTAGAAAAAAAATACTGCAAGAAGCTACAAAAGGTTGTTGTTAACGGGCACCTTACGGTGCTCGTTAACACAACCCACACAACCCATATACATATTGAATAACTTCTCTCTCTCTTTTTTTTTTTTTTTTTTTTTTTGTTTTTTAGAAACAAATGGAATGATGTGATTTCCATCAAAAGAAGAAGAAGAAGGAATGATGTGATTTGCTTATAATTTGTAGACATCTATCTAAATTTTACTTATTTTCACTATTAAATTATAGTTATTAAACATCTTTACCTTTTTTATTATTATCATTGTTTGGTTTAAATAAAGTAACTCATACATAGGGGCGGAGTCACCTTATGGGGTGGGGGGCCAAAATTTTGAAAAAAAATACATTTATTATTTCTTATAAAAATTCATTATAATTTTTATATTCTTAGCTCCCACCGCAGGAAAATTTTTATATGAGCTTACATTCAAAATAATAAATGTGTTAATTTTTTTTTTAAACAGAGGTTGCAGCAAATGTGATATCAAATATGAGAATAATACTATAAGTATAACATAGATACAATGTATATGTATAATTTTCATTCTTTTTTTTTTTTTTTGTAAAAAATGATAATTTTCATTCTAAAGCCTATAAGTTGGTAGACATTTATCTAAATTTTATTATATGTTTGTTAGGGAGTTATAAGACTTTGGGAGACTCTAATTGAAGTTTTAATATAACATATAGGAATGCAACTTAACTCAAAAGCTTAAATCTATATGTTTAGGCCAAAATCTTTTTCAAATGTGAATCATTGCTTCCTATTGTGTAGTTCAATACCTATCCATTTGTACCACGAACAAGTCTTATTAGTTCCTCCTTATTTATGGGAACCTTGTGTTGCATTAATCTTCTTTGGTTTAGCACTATTGGCAATACTATTTTGTTGAATAATTTTCCAAGATAATTTGTATGGCCTTTGTGGGCTTACATTGTGTGATACACAGACTTGTGTGGGATCAAAGAGAATTCACATTGGGTATGCAAAACCAAATTAAAAAAAAAAAAAAAAAAAGCATTTTGCATAACATTGTAGCAACAAAAGATTAAAAAAAAAAAAACATTAAAACACCCCCCCACACCATGACATGCATAATATTGTAGCAAATACATTTTTGCTACTGTAATATCTAAAAATAAATGTTACTGTAGCTAAAATGCAAAAATTTATTCCAATATTTTATTTACTCTTCTCTCTCTCACTTAGATCGGTGGTGACATGGTCTTGGTGTTTTGTCTCAATGGGTCATGGTGTTAGGTCACAATGGGTCACATGGGTCTTGGCCAGCTTTGGTTCATGGCGACAATTGTGGCTACAGTGGAGGAGCATGAGAGTGGCCATGTAGTCATTGTTGATTCGATGGTGGATTTGTACCATGAAAATTGGGTTTGGTTGCTTCGGTGATGGCGTTAAGGATGGTCTAGCCTTGGGTGGTGGATTTAAATATAAAAATTCATCAATCTAAATTAGAGGTGCAATAAAGAATTAAAAATTCCCCAAAAGAATGAAGGCAATATATATATATATATAGAGAGAGAGAGAGAGAGAGAGAGAGAGAGTATTTACCTTTTTTGTGAGCAAAATATGGATTAAATGGAAGAGAAAATAACAAATTTTTATAGTAAATAAAATAGAAAGAAGAAAAGTTAAAATAAAAGGAAGATGAATAGATGGAGGAATTGTAAGGTTAAGGTATAGAGTAGTGGGGTAAAAAGGTAAAAATGAGGAAATGTTGGAGAAAGTATAATTGTAAGGTGAGAAATTAATAAAGAGAAAAATAATTAAAAATGATTGAGAAAATGTTGGAAATTGGTAGATGATGTGGCACTGATGTGGCTTAATAGAAATATAGCAATAATAAATGATACGCTTCAACTTTTAAATATACTAGTTGCGGACTCGCGCGTTGCGCGTGGTTATTTTTTTTTTATGATCGTGTTATTATTCGAAATGTTTTCCAAAAAACTTTTATTATTAATGAGGCAAAGTCTTTTATTTGACTTTTTTGGGACAAAATGAAGGTATAATATAACGTTGAAATAAGTTCATAAAGGGAATATATTTCGAAGTCCAATATCATTTGTGTCTTTGAAGCTTCTTCTTTTTTGATGACTTGTGTTTTGTAGTACGTTGAGTTGCAAGAGCATGAATATTGGTTGGATAATTGCAATTTCTTTTAGATGCAAGAATCATCCTTCTTCTCAATTGTGCATAATATGAAGACTCCATAGAACCTACAAACCATCAGTTACTAACTGTCATTACAGTAAAAAAATAATTTCAAATAAATAGTGGATAATATGAACAACCTACACTACCAAAAATAATATGAGGAAAATTTTAGAAAAACATTTCATTTTAGTTACAATTGACATTTGGACATACCTGAAGAAAACTTCTAGCTATTGAACTTACAATTTGATAGATAATCCGCAATAATTTGGTAGACAATATGAATAGCCTACACAACCAAAAAATAATATAAAAATGATTTTAGCATACCAAAATAGAATATAAAAAAGGCTATGATTTTACCTTAGCCTTTCCATTTTATTTATAATTGAGAGTTAGACATACTTGACGAAACAATCCAGCTTTTGAGCATTTAATAGAAAATCCGTAATCAACTGGTACAAAATATTAACAACCTACACAACCAAAAGATAATATAAAAAAAAAAAAATTAGCCTTCTTTTTTGGGGTGCATTCATTTTGCTGTCATCTATTTATAGTGTCTTCTTGGTTGGTAAGTAAGTTCACACATGTAACATGAAGGGCATTTTTCTAACACTATTTGGAGATTCCTGCCTTTATGCAATTGCATTCAAAATGTAAATATAAATAAAATATTAAGCATTGTGGCTACAAAACATAAATAAAAATTATAAGATATTTTTGCACCAGTCATGTTTTTCAATATAAAATATCTATTATTTGAACATATTACAATCTCATTTGACGGTTATCTAAAAATTTGAACATCATGTGGTTCTAAAAAATATCTTAGCATAGCCTTTTCATTTTATAGCTGTTCAACTTGCAATTTAATAGATATTTTGTAATCAATTGCTAGAAAATATGAACAATCTACACAACCAAATAAAAATTTAAAAAATATTTTAGCATAGCCTTTTCATTTTATTTATAATTAAAAGTTATAAATACATGAAGTAACAATCCAGCTTAAAAACCTGTAAATTAACAGGTAACTTGTGAGCAACTGCTGGTTAAAATAGTAATCAAAACGATGACATGTGGCCATATCATTCAACACCAAGACCTTTTATGTGATATTTTTGCACCAATCATGTTTTTCAATAGAAAATATCAAATCTCTGAACATATTACAATCTCATCTGACAATTATCTAAAAATATGAACATCATGTGGTTCTAAAGAATTTGGAATTATTACTGAATTATTTTACAACCTCATCTGACAGTTATCTCAAAAATTGAATATCATGTGGTTCTAAAGCATTTCGAAAATTTTTGATTTATAAAATTCCCCCATTTTCCAACTTGTCTACGTTCTACATTTGTAGAAACAAAAAGATAATATAAAAATTATTTTAGCACACCAAAAGATAACATCATTAATTGGGAGTTGGACATACTTTACGAAACAATCCAACTGTTGAACTTGCAATTTAATAGATAATCCATAATCAACTGGTAGAAAATACGAACAACCTACACAACCAAACAAAATATGAAAAATATCTTAGCATAGCCTTTTTCATTTTATAGCTGTTCAACTTGCAATTTAATAGATATTTCGTAATCAACTGTTAGGAAAAATGAACAACCTACACAACCAAATAAAAAGTAAAAAAAATATTTTAGCATAGCCTTTTCATTTTATTTATAATTAAAAGTTGCAAATAATTGAAGAAACAATCCAGCTTAAAAACATGTAAATTAACAAGTAACTTGTGAGCAACTGGTGATTAAAATAGTAATCAGAACGATGATAGGTGTCCACATCATTCAACACCAAGACCTTTTATGTCATATTTTTGCACCAGTCATGTTTTTGAATAGAAAATATCTAATCTCTAAACATATTACAATCTCATCTGATGGTTATTTCAAAATCTGAACATCGTGTAAAGAATTTGGAATTTGAATCAGTTGTTGACCTTGCATTTTAATAGATAATCTATAATCAACTGGTACAAAATATGAACAACCTACACAACCAAAAGAAAATATAAAAACTATTTAGCATAGACTTTTCATTTTTTTTATAATTAAAAGTTACAAATATTTGAAGAAACAATCCAGCTTTTGAACTAAACATCTTACACAACCAAAAGATAATATAAAATTATTCAAGCATACCAAAAGATAATAGAAAACTATTTTAGCATATCCTTTTCATTTTATTTATAATTGAGTGTTGGACATACTTGAAGAAACATTCCAACTTTATTTACAATGGAATTTCCCAGCAAAGTAACTCATTCAACAATGTCCTATTTTTTTGGGTTATTTTCTTTGGTTACACAAATTGTTTGGGCAACAGTGGAATTTCCTAGCAAAGCAACTCATTAAACAATACAATGCAGAAAAGTAGAACTAATATGGTTTGACTATGTAAAACTGTATCAAGCTTTGACCACTCGCATATTTGTTTTTTATCCATATAGACTGCTACCTCTGCCTCTATAGTGGCAACAGCTCTGGATCTATCTATGACACTTGTGGACTAAAGAGGCACATGGCTGATGACTTCGGTTATTTATTATGCGTTACAAAAGAGAACCCGCAAAATCATATCCCAAAACACATATGGCATACTATGGAAGGTGATGATGTGGCTTTTGCATCACAGTTTGTGGCAAGAGACAATGGTTCAGATGATAGTTTATAGGTATAAATGCTGTATTGGGAAATTTTCTCCAGCTACTACAATATTGCCTGATTTTGCACTACATGATTGTCACACTATTTTTGGTTTATCCCTACCTAGAACTTCCCCACACATTAACCAAACCAAAATAAACAAATTAGCCTACAACCGAACTCAAGTTAATAAAACCAACATACAGTTACTTAAAGCGGCTATACAATTAACTCTTAACAATAATCCGTAATTCGTTCCAAAAAACCTACCTACCAAAGCAGGAAAATGGTGTGCAATAGAGTTGTACATGTACAAAATTACTTTAATGTCTTTGTAAATACATTATCATAAAAGTAAATATCTTTTGAGACATGGTTCAGGCATTACAATCCAGTCAAACATGCTAAGCACCCATCAAATATGGGAATCGATGGAATCCACATCAATTAATTTTCTAATGCCACCACCAAGCTCTCTAAACAACTTGGATATCCAACCAACGTTGTCACCTTCTGGAAAACTTCAATTAGTACCACCACACTTAAAACTTAGTTTTCATAATCATGAAGTTGCTCATTAAATGAGACTGAAACTGTGTGGGTAAGAGTAATTCAAAACTTACAAACCAATGTTGAGTAGCCTACCTGTTTTCCTTGCAATTTATAAAATAATTTGAATTATTTTTAACTAAGCTTCCTTTCCCTCCAATCACTTACAAACCATTCTTTTCAGCGATGATGTTCTGTCCTTCAAAGTTGGGTTTCCAAAAAATTTATGACTGGATGGTAATAAGCCTAGTCATTGCTTTTGAAGCACTTATTGCTCATAGTTTTCATATCTCCAAGCCTAATGTTGCATTGAATTGTGAAATTCCAAAAGAACTTCAAAATATGAGCACGCGATGAAGCAAAGAAGTTTTTTTTTTTTTAAGATTTTTTTTAAAATTTTTTTTCTTCAATCAGTAGATGCCAATTCTTAGGATAGAGTCATAAAATAATTGGCCACAAAGTCAACTACGTTGAACTTCATATTTGTGGATTACATTTTTTTTTTCAAATTATCCGTCACAAATGTTAAATTTTTTCATATTCATTTTTTAGGTGTGTGTGACTTTTTTTTATAACCAATTCTATTGCTTAATGTTACTTCAGCTCAAGTGAGTTTGATTCTGTAACTTTAGTTTTTTTTTTTTTTTCCTTCCTTTCTAAAGCTAATGTAAGTTGCTAGGTATTCATATCTCCACAATGATTATAAATGATGATACAACATAACATATGATGTAAAAGAGAGATGCAAACTTATCAGTTGTCTAGGCATTCATTTTACTTGAGATATCATCATATTCATAACACTGTGTTGTGATGGTCTTGGTTAGAATTATTGAGTTTGCTTTAGTGAAAATTGATAAGAACCATATTGAATCACAGTTCATCATTCAATACCTTTCCAATCTATTAAACTTTTTAGTCTAAATCCAAAGACTTTTTTATTTTTTTCAGAGTGGGGAGCAACTGAAACATGGCGCAGATTTTAGCACTCTATACACAACGGCAGATGAGTATTACAACGAACTCTGTGAGTTCAAGTCCCATGACAACAAAGATGTGGAGTTCTTTATTGTTGAAGCAGAATAAGAAATGGTCATCTAAAAGCTCAGCTAAGCTTCAAGTTTTTGCTGTGAAGTCTGAAAACAGTTATTGCTGAGTACATTTGGTACATGTTCTTTCTAATTTATACTTGTAACCAACTCCTAGTTCAACGCACTCCATGTGATCACTCCTTTAAATATAAAATAATTTGAGGTAATTTTGAAACAGGATTGGAGGGTCTAGGAGTACTTCGAAAAGTATTATGTATATAACCATGTTTCGAAGCTTTGCCCTTATTAGTCTTTTCCTCAAAATAATTTTTGAACCCCACCAGCTCTTTAATTGGTGGCATCTTTACTAACCGAAGAAAAGAAAAACTACATAGTTGTTTCTGAACGTGGAATGAGTGGTCTAGAAAAAAACACTTTCGCCAAGATGTTTTATGATCACCAGCAGCAAGCCAAGGATTATTTTAAGTGTGTGAGAGAGAAAAATAAATAAATAAATAGTGTTGAATTTGAATTTTGATGTGATAAATAAGAAATGAGATGCAATGGGAGATGTAAATTAATGTGTTGAAGCAGGAACTTTTTTTTTTTGTTAAAATATGTGCTTTCTTAGAAACATGATGCTAATGATCCTATGGATCTTCATGTTTATATTTGCATTGTAGTTTATTTTTTATTATTAATGGGCTATAATACAAAATAAATATGGTAAAAAAAAATTATTTGATGAAAGAGTCCTTAGGTGCAGTACTTTAAAAAATAATATATCATATAGAAACATGTTACTTCCTACATTCATGCCTAGGCAAAATACAAATAATTCAGGGAAATGTTTTAGGAAGAGACCTAGAAGAATGCAACTTACAGCAATCACAAGTTCATGTCCTCTCTTTGACTTATTGATGCTTTTAGTAAGTGCTTTAATTCTACCATAACTATGAGTAAATGGCAGGTTCTTCATACCTAGCAAAAATTGTAACATAGTTTTATTTTGATAACATGAATTTGCAAGGGGAAAAAGGGAAATGGGGAGGGAGAGGAGGAACAAAGGATGGTCATATGGAGAAGCCTAGTGATATTGCAAACATACTTCACATTTCGCAGGAACAATGTTAATAAGGCAAAATAATTTTCAAGGCACACAATGGTAGCATGTCAAATGAAATTTAAATCTAAATTGTAACTAAAAATAAAATTTCATATGTTAATCTTAAGCCTATAAGTTTTAATTAAATTACTGGACTCTTTTGAGAATTATGTAGAATTATGTTTACACTTGCATTGTAGTTTATTTTTTATTATTAATGGGCTATAATACAAAATAAATATGGTAAAAAAAATTATTTGATGAAAGATTCCTTAGGTGCAGTACTTTAAAAAATAATATATCATGTACAAACATGCTACTTCCTGCATTCATGCCTAGGCAAATTACAAATAATTTAGGGAAATGTTTTAGGAAGAGACCTAGAAGAATGCAACTTACAGCAATCACAAGTTCATGTCCTTTCTCTTAATGCTACCATAACTGTGAGTAAGTGGTAGGTTCTTCATACATAGCGAAAATTGTAACGTAGTTTTATTTTGATCACATGAATTTGCAAGGGGAAAAAGGGAAAAGGGGAGGGAGAGGAGGAGCAAAGGATGGTCATATGGATGTTTTATTTTATTCACAGCCATAATGCATGTTTTAATTTTAGAAGGATTCATTAGTGGAGATACTTTAGAATAATGAATGATGAATCGGTGGCAATACAAAGAGGCAGCATCACAATGATAAAGAAAAATCATCAAGAGCAAACGCCATAGGTTATCTCTGAAAAAAAAATTATATATGTTTGTATCAAGTATTAATAACATTAAAAAAAACAAAAACGTTTCTCAAAAAAAAGTATTAATAACATAATTAAAGGAGTAGATGCATAATGTGGATCTCTCACTTTGCTTTTCACATTCATTTTACACTCGAATTATCCATATAATTTTGTATGGTTGTTCCCCCTAATTTTCATTAACTCTGCTGGCCCTTCAATAATTATTCAATATTTTTTTGAGAAGAATAATTATTCAATATAGTAATATGAAACTCCATTTTCTTACACCCACTGTAATATTAGAATGTAATAGGCCCATCAAAGAATTGAATGACTCTAATTCCAAGTCTTGAAAATCTCTAACAAACCTAAGATTTCAAGAACAAAAGTCCTTGTCTTCTGAGTACTCCACATAAGAATTAATGGGAACATCCTTTCTCCTTATCCGCAGCTATTAGGAGCAAATCAAGAAATATTTCTTTTCACGCTATTTCACATACATAATATGCCAAAATTAAATTCCCCTACCATCTTTACCACAAACATCACAAACCCAGAAAACCTCTCTAACCAGTCCTAATAACACGCCTCTGACCACAAATATCACAACATCACCACTTCTACTTTAAAAATACATAATAATTTTTTGTAGGCACCCATAGAACTAAAATCAGCAAAAAGGGGTTTTACGGAATAATGTTTTGCAATGCGAATCATGTTAATTATATATAGGAACTATTAAAATTTTGTTGCATGAAACCAACTTTGGTAGCTTATCTTGTTATGTGCCATATAATAGTGCAATTGCATAACCAAATTTTAAATTCTTATTAAATTCATTTTGTTGGATGACATCAAACTAACATTCTGTCACTTTTTTTTCTATAGACAAAAAGTTTTATTACCAAACCCATCAACATCCTAAGAATGTTTTGAAATTTCATATGAATAAGATTCAATTATCAAATTATATTAGATTAACTATCACCATGATCTCAAAAAAAAAAACCCATCGTAAATGTTAGTCACCTTATTACTAATGAGATCTTTACAAATACAAAGTAAAGCATTCTCTACTTACAACACACTGCATCTGATCACATTATATTAAACTTACATAAATACTAAGTTTTTTAACTTCCAAATCCAAGACTCCAAACCCATTTAGCACTCAGAAAATACCAATACAATTTAGCACCCTAATGAAATACAATGGGCTAATGAAAAATTACTATACGGTCCCTTCAAACAATAGTAATTTTTCATCTAATTACCAACTGCTCTTTGATATATTTAACATACAGTAATCTCACAAAAAAAATCAACAATTTGAAACGGGAAAATGTCAGTTACCTTGAATAAGGCTCCAGCCAGCATGCTGCATTGACTGGGATGTCACTACTAATTTAACTTTCTCCTAGGACTGTGGCCACACTACTTGCAGGGCCCTACAAAATTTTGTTCAAATTGTCACAAACGCAGCTACTAAGAGATAACAATGAACCAATATGCATCCAGTATGAGCTTTTCACCAAAAAGTTGATCCTGTGCCATCACCAGAACCTAAAAGTGCAGAATGTACAAAAATGATAAGAAAAATATTCAAATCAACAGGTACAAAAAAAAAAGGTGAAAAGAGAGCAGATACCTCAATCAAAAAAAAAAAATTAAGATGTACAGATACCTCAACCAAAGCGGGCAAGTTCTGTTAGTATTTATACACCGTGTGGAAAGGAATAAAGGGAGGAAGGAAATCAGATAGGCAGCCGTTACTGTGAAACGGTAGAGTAAGAAGGTGAGTAGCTTTCAAACTTTCTGTTTTCTCACCTGAAGGCTTCTACGTTTTCTTTTCTACCTTTTTTTTTTCTTTTTTCCTCCCTTCAAGCTTCCCTGTACATTACTATCTTCAAAACCCTAATGCTTCCCTTTTCTTTCTTTTTTTCCTTCCTTTAAATTGGTTTCCTCTTATCTACCTTTTTTTTTTTCTTTTTTCCTCCCTTCAAGCTTCCCTGTACGTTACTATCTTCAAAACCCTAAACGCTTCCCTTTTTTTTTTTCCTTCCTTTAAATTAGTTTCCTCCCTGTAAGCTTCCCTGTACATTTCAATCTCCAAACTCAGTGTTTGCTTCTGTTTTGTCACGCAAAACCCTGAACGCCTCCTCTCTTTCTTTTTTTTTTTTTTCTTCCTTTAAACCGGCTTTAACGTTTTTCTTTTTCTTTTATTTTTATATCTTTTTCCTGTTGAATTGAAAAGGCTTTGGGTTGGCCTTCATAGTGGAACTAAATAAATAAGAAGTGGGCTAGACTAATTATGCAAATTGATTATGTTAGGTTCTAAGAATTAGGAACTAATGTATTAGAACTTCAATTTGTATGTTGGCAAACCATGATCAAAACATTCTTTAAGTCTTGTGTTTGACTTGCTCAAAGTATGGGTCTTAATGTAAAGTTGGAATCGAGTTGTTGTGCAGAATTACTGTTAACTTTCTGTCAGACTCGATCGATCGAAAATTAGACTCGATCGATCGAAAATCGGGCAGATCGTTTTTCTGCAGAAAATTCCAACTCAGCCGAAGTCCATCTAATGTATAGGGTTTTATGTTTTGCCCTAAGTATATAAGGGAAAACCCTAGCCACGTTTTTAGTGTTCTGAATGCTGTGTTTGTGAATCTCATTTGTGAGATCTAGAGGTGTTTACCTACACATACACTTAGGGTTTACAAACTTGAGATTCATGTCAAGAGTTGTATAAATCAATACAGTTGTAGAATCAAAAGAGCACAAAGATATACAAGCAGGTGCGCTTGTGGATTTGCTGAAGAATTCAAGAAAGAAGGAGTCCGTGGATCTCGGAGCTATCATGGGGTCATGGTAGTAAGTTTCCTACACTTGGGTAGCAATAAGATGTTAGTGGTCTAAGTCTTGTTGTGTAAACTTCGATTCTTTCATAGTGGATTCAGTTTACCTTGAGGATAGCTAGGTCAAATCCTCCCCAGGTTTTTACCGGTGTGGTTTCCTGGGTCATCATATCTTTGTGTTATTTATTTTTCCGCTGCTTTGTTGTTTTTGCTTATTTGTGTTAACCTAGATTTAATTAAATTACCTAAGTTAATCACTTGGCTAATTCACTAGGTTAATCTGTTGGGTTTAAGGGGTCTAAACGAACTGACAGATTATAAGGTGATAGTGGAAATAAATACATAAGTAGTGGGCTGCATTTAAAGGGTTAGGATTTTTAGGGCTCAAAATTGTAAAAATCATTTTAAAATTGAAGAAAATTCTTTTTTTTTTTAAATGATGTGGCAGCTGATGTGGCGCAACGTGGAAGCAGCAGCATTAAACGCTACACTTCAACTTTTAGTAATATATAGACTAGTCACTAATCCGTGCGATGCACGGGATAGTTAAATATAAAAATTACAAATATTTACTTTGCTTGAAGGTACTATAATTTTAAAATGGATAAAATGACTATTTCTTTTTCTTTTTTTATAAACAACAATCTTTATTGAAATGTACCTAAGTACACACAGAATATCAAACAAAGGAGTAACTACACTAAAAATACATTTATATAAAGGTATCTACATGTTTGGAATCTCTAATCATACATGCCTAAAAATGTTTTTAGATTGTTGGAAAAATAATAATATTTTGAATTTGCTTAATACAGACACCTTTTGTATGTGTGTGTGTGTGTGTGTGTGTGTGTGTGTGTGTGTGTGTGTGTGTGTGTGTGTGTGTGAATAAAACTATAGTGTATACTTTATTAATAATATTATCATTAAGTAACAGGTACATCACTGTCTATTAGACTCATAATACATGGAAGGGACTCCTTTAGCCAGTATATTACATCAATATGGTTCTTTGCTTCATATGCTGCTTTGAGGAAGATGATAAGAGAAACATATATTCTTGATAGAAGAGTCAAGCCCACTACTATCATTAAGAATTTGGGCAATCTGCAAATTAGTGGACCAACTGACTTTAGTTCATCTATCAAATTTTTTACTACACACTCTACTTCAACTTCTTGAAGCCCCAAATTCACAAAGCACTACATTTTGAAATCTTATAGCCTACACTTCAATATGGTCATTCCCTACTTCTAATTTTACACACCTTGCTCATATGCATTGGCTTGCACTATCACAAATAGCTACCCCTAATCCATACAATCTATTGTTATGCTGTCCACACAAATATTCTACAAAAAAGTACAGCAAGCTCATATGACATCAAGTGTAACCAATCAAATATTTCAGCAATTTAGACCCAATAAATGGCACTCCAGAGCATTTCATTTGGGAGGGGGGAAAAATGACAATAATAAAATGCAGGACCAAACATATTTTATCAAACATGTAAAGATGATGCAAACTCAACAAACACACAGTAAAGTTAATGCTCATTACACATTACACAAACACAATCTCTAGATAAAAGCTAAGATAGATGAGCTATCTTTTTCTTTTTTTGGCTAATAGATTTATCCTAACCTTATATGGCAATTTAATTCATAATAGAATATCAAATGGCATTCAAGATGATCAGTGTTAGATTGCTATAACCTATAACATTAATACTATTTAACTACCATCTCTCGTAACAAAATAATACCAAGTATTTAGTGAAAATAGAATATAGTAAGTTGTTTCGTGCTTTATGATGCCGATAACAGTAGGCCTTAAAATTTGATATTCTAGGCCAAACTTAGTAGTTGTAAAGTATCAAGCTTTCTTTTTTGTTCTCACGATTCTCATTTCTTAAATGCATTTGTTAGTGTAGAATTACTACTTGAATAGGTTATTGTAAGTTCGTTTAGACCCCTATAAACTAGATTGTTTAACCTAATTAATTAACCAAGTGAATACTTAGGTTTATTATTCAGATCTAGGTTAAACACAAATAGTCATAAACAATAAAGCAGCGGAAAATAAAGAACACAAAGATCTGATGACCCAGGAAAACCAAACCGGTAAAAAACCTGGGGAGGATTTAACCTAGCTATCCTCAAGGTAAACCGAATTCACTATGAAAGAATCGAAGTTTACACAATAAGACTTAGACCACTAACATCCTATTGCTATCTGCCTGTACGAAACTTACTACCACGACCACGTGACAGCTCCGAGATCCACGGACTCCTTCTTTCTTTGAATTCTTCTGCAATTCACAAGCGCACCTGCTTGTATATCTTGAAACTCTTTTGATTCTGCAACTGTATGGTTTACCAACCTCTTGACATGAATCTTGCGTTTGGAAACCCTAAATGTATGTGAAGGTAAACACCTCTAGATCTAACAAATAGATTCAAAAACACAGCATTCAGAACTCTAAAAATGTGGCTAGGTTTTTCCCTTATATACTTAGGGCAAAACATAAAACCCTATACATTAAATGGGCTAGGGCTGAGTTGGAAAAATTCTGCAAAAAAACGTTCTGCATGATTTTCGATCGGTCGAGTCTAATTCTCGATCGATCGAGTCAGGCAGAAGTGCACAGTAAATTCTGCAGTTAACTCGATTCCAACTTTACATAAAAAGCCATACTTTGAGCAAGTCTAACACAAGACTTAAAGAATGTTTTGAACTTGGTTTGCCAACATTACAAATTGAAGTTCTAATACATTAGTTCCTAATTCTTAGAACCTAACAAACTCCCCCTTTGGCAATCCGCGACAAAACATAGACTTAACAAAAAGCTCAAAGTTTACAAATTGAAACAGCCCATTACAAAATTAAAAAGCCACTAAACAATTCAACCTAACTACTATCTAACAGTTGCAAAGTAGACAGCAGCACGACGGAATCAACCTGTATATTCCTGTAACACTTAACAAACACATAAACACATGTGTGGAAAGGAAAAACAGTAAAACAACAAATATGCAAACTAACTCCCCCTAAGTTAGATCACAATAAAAATAATTTCAACTCCCCCTAAACAGAACAATCTTGTATATAATTTCAACTCCCCCTAAACAGAACAATCTTGTATTTTCCACACATATTCCACATATCATCTAAAACTCCCCCTTTTTGTCACGTATTGACAAAGACAACTCAAACAAAGAGTAACAACTCAACAGAGAACAAGAGGAAATAGAGAATTTAGGGAACAAAAAAACAATTTAACTCTATAGAAAATAGAGACAACTCTCCCTATAAAGAGCAACAACTCCCCCTATGAACAACAAAGGTTAAAAAAAAATTTTCTCCCCCTATAAAAATAGGAAAAACAAAACAAGTTTTGGGGAAAATTTAGGAGGTGGGGATAAATAAAAACACACAAACCAAAAAAAATGAGTTGAGGATACATATGAAGAAAAACATTCTCTCTTTCAATAAATGCAAACTTGACACTATGTGACCCATAAACAGTTGCATGAGTAGAGAAAATATTTGCACATTATTATCCATCATATCTCTTAAAAAAAATATTTTCTGTAGTTCACACATAAAAAAAGCATATACTAGAAAAGTACATAACTCAAAAATTAATCAATTACTTTTTAAATCAAGTTGAATACCCAATTTAGCAAAGTATATGCATGTTATGTGTGAAAACAATGAGAGATATGACCGCAAAACTACAAGATGGATACAGAAAACAATGCAACTCATGTGAATCCTAAACATAAATGATGCATGAAAAAAAATTTGGTCAAAAACTCTAAAAACTGAAAATTTTCAGTTTCGATCTATCGAGCATCGATCGAATACCAATCGAGTAAGACAGAATTAAACCAAAAATTTTAATCGCAATTTCGATCGGTCGAGAAACATCTTCGATTGGTCGAAATTCTGGAAAACTCAAATTTTTGAAAAACAGAACAATTTAATGCAGAAACTCCTCAAGGCACAATATTTCATGAATGAAATGCATGAGTATGAGACTAAAGTTTTTCAAAAACACATGAATACAGCCCAGATCTTCCAAAATTAAGATTTTCAATCAATTTTTCCTTAAAACTCAAATTTTGCATCAAAATCAAGGAACATATAATCTTGGATGGCCATAACAAAATCACAGACAATAACATGTACAAAGTTTAGCAAATAGTAACTTGTGTAATGTGTGCAACTAGCAAAAGCTTGAGAAACATGTGAGGTGATATGTGAATAGTAAGCAATCACAAAGTCTACAAAATTCATCACATAAATTTGAATCACCTAAAGAGTTACATCATATAACTCTCACATCTCCTAGAATAAAAGCTTGCAATCATGTAAGTTTCTTGATTTGCCTCATAATATACACACCAATTTCAATTGATTAGAAACTTATTAAAATAGCTGGGATAATGTACACACCAATTTTATCATTAAATCCGAGGCTACACCTTATATTCTTTTTGTGCATGTGCTACACTTTCTCGAGCACAAAATCTTTCGATATGCACTAAGGTGTTCATGATTGGCTTGTAAACAGTGGTGAGATGGTTATCTATGCCTTTCTCAATAAGACCAAGTCTGACAATCAAAGGCATGTGACTTCAAGATCAAGATCATGTGATCAAAAACTATAAACATCTCTCTCACACAACATGCACTACAAAGACTTCAGCTAGTAAAGTACAATAAAGAAGCTCATCCAAGCTAAACAAGGTACATAACCATGTTATGTAAAGATAAATATGGCCAACCTTAATTATAAATCCAAGATATATAATACAAAACACATAAAAATATTTTTGGTTAAAAAAAATTTTATGACCAAAAACAAAAAGCACACATTATGCTAAATGAACAAAAATGCAAATGCAGTGCATAATAGTGCTTAACTAAGCTATAGAGGGTATACAAACAAAAAATATCATTTTCTTAATTAACCCTTGAGTACATGTACAAACTAGTACATACTAAAAAAAAATCAAAAAATAGCTTAGCACTTATAGAACACATACTTTTTATGTTTCTCCACAATATCAAGCATGTTCTAAATCAAGAGAGAGATATCATAATTCATGTAATCCTCAAGAAAAATAAAACTAGACACAAAATAAAAATATTTTTGTCTTTTTTTTTTTGAAATTTTTCAATGTTTTTGGATTTTTTTTTAATAAAATAAACCTAAAAAACAAAACAACCAAAAACAAAAACAAAACATGTCCACAAATAATTGAAAGAATTAAATCAGGGACAAGTCAGCAACACTCACCTTAAAGAACCTTTTCTCACCCATATAGCACGAGTCTTCGGCTTTGTAGGTGAAAATCTATGAGAAGCAGAGTGTATTTGAGGGATTACACCAATCTTCTGAGAAAGACTAAAATCCTGTAATTTCCTTTCACAAGCCAACAAGCTTAAATTTTTCAAAAGCATATGAAATTATTCATTTGGACTTATGGCAGGAGAAATATCATCACATATCCTAGATTGAAATACAGAATGTTTAAATTTCAATTTATGACAATTAGGACGAATATGACCGGAGACACCACAAAAGTGACAAACAGGAACAAATTTAGGAACATCAGTATTCCTAATAGTAAATCTAGTCTTCGATTTTGGTTTTTGCCTCAGCAAAGAACAATTTGGTCTAATATGACCAACAACACCACAAAGGTGACAAGTAGGCACAAAAACAAATTTCTTATGCTCTCTAACAGTAGGTTTAGACTTAGGTTTAGAAATTTCAGCGTCTACATCAGAACTTTTACCTTTGTCTAACCTAGCAAAATAAGCCTTTTTCTTTATTATTCCTCTTGAAAGGATGGATATAAACTTTTTCAGCTTTAGGCTTAAAAGAAACAGAAACACTTCTGTTAACAACAGCATGCTTGGTACTAGTCAAATTTTCAATTTTAGCTTTAGATTCAACTAACTCTTGTTCCAAGCTTTTCATCTTCTCATCTTGAGAGGAAATTTAATTTCTCAAAAATTCATTCTTTTTATTAGATTCATCTAATCTAACAATCAATTCCTCTTTTTCAAGATTAGCCAATTTTAACTCTTCCTTGAATTTCTTAGCAATTCTCATAGTTTTCAATAATTCCTTACAAAGAGTTTCACAGGCATCAAAAAGATCAACAGAAACAATAGTGTCCTTCTTATTCAAATCATCACAATAAAAAACAGTAAGACACTTAAAATTATCAAAGATAACAGGGATCAAGGATCAACTCTTAGATCAAAAGATCTAACACAAAAGAGTTACCTGCTCTGATACCACTTGTAAGTTCGTTTAGACCCCTGTAAACTAGATTGTTTAACCTAATTAATTAACCAAGTGAATACTTAGGTTTATTATTCAGATCTAGGTTAAACACAAATAGTCATAAACAATAAAGCAGCAGAAAATAAAGAACACAAAGATCTGATGACCCAGGAAAACCAAACCGGTAAAAAACCTGGGGAGGATTTAACCTAGCTATCCTCAAGGTAAACCGAATTCACTATGAAAGAATCGAAATTTACACAATAAGACTTAGACCACTAACATCTTATTGCTACCTGCCTGTAGGAAACTTACTACCACGACCACGTGACAGCTCCGAGATCCACGGACTCCTTCTTTCTTTGAATTCTTCAGAAATTCACAAGCGCACCTGCTTGTATATCTTGAAGCTCTTTTGATTCTACAACTGTATGATTTACCAACCTCTTGACATGAATCTTGAGTTTGGAAACCCTAAGTGTATGTGAAGGTAAACACCTCTAGATCTAACAAACAGATTCACAAACACAGCATTTAGAACTCTAAAAACGTGGCTAGGGCTTTCCCTTATATACTTAGGGCAAAACATAAAACCCTATACATTAAATGGGCTAGGGCTGAGTTGGAAAAATTCTGCAGAAAAACGTTCTGCACGATTTTCGATCGGTCGAGTCTAATTCTTGATCGATCAAGTCAGGCAGAAGTGCACAGTAAATTCTGCAGTTAACTCGATTCCAACTTTACATATAAAGCCATACTTTGAGCAAGTCTAACACAAGACTTAAAGAATGTTTTGATCATGGTTTGCCAACATTACAAATTGAAGTTCTAATACATTAGTTCC
Organism: Lithocarpus polystachyus; assembly: GCA_033629205.1. Taxonomy (NCBI): domain Eukaryota; kingdom Viridiplantae; phylum Streptophyta; class Magnoliopsida; order Fagales; family Fagaceae; genus Lithocarpus; species Lithocarpus polystachyus. The sequence continues at coordinate 56,448,331 of CM066170.1, read as the reverse complement.
TAATTCTTAGAACCTAACAGTTATTTTTCTCCTCATTAGGTAAATCACTCTAAAAAATACCCAATTCTAAATTTTTAGCACAAACTAGTTAACTTTGTTGATCCTATATCTAGTGCAATTCACTCTTCAAATAGTACTAACTGCTAACACCTTCAAGACTAATTTATTTTTAGAAAATCCAAACTTAAAAGGCACAAAGAAAAAACCAAACATTAAAGAAAAATACTTCAAAAAGTAACTAAAATTAAAGGCTTGTCAGTAAAACAGACTTCTCAATCTAATGGGTTTGAGTTTCTTTTTTAAATATCCTTGACACCAAAAATTCTATATTGAAAATGCAATAGGCTCTTACAATTAAAAAAAAAAAGGCCAAAACCGAAATATCAGATTGTGTTCAATCATAGAAACATTATGGCCTTTTGCTATGTTGTTTTTGGTATCAGCCAAACAAACCATGCTTTCTCATATTGTAGTCTGAAATCATAGTCTTTGCAAATTATATGACAGGAGACTATGTAATCTATAAATTTTTTTGCCCTTACTGAGATAACTTACCAATATGTTATTAAAATAAATAAATAAATAGGCATCTAAGAAGGTTATTATTGAAGGGAGAAGAAGATGAACTGAGGGTGAGAGACTCAGAGCAAGACAACATAAAGAAACTCCTACAAAGCTTTGGCAAACATCTCTAGGCTGAAGTGATCGCTAGAGAAGGCATATCTACGCTCTGAAAGCCATACCAAACATAGACAGTTTCAAATTTTAGTAGATTTTATAACTAAATGGGATAACTTGCAAAAAAAAAAAAAAAGCATCTTGTTCTACATATTAAACTTTCACAACAGAATAACAATATAAAAGTGGTTCAATATCAATGGTTTGAGATTAAATTTAACCTCCATGGTGGGCTAACAAAAAAAAAAATTAAATAAAGGAACCTACAGCTAAAACTCCTTTTTAATATATATATATATATATATATCTATATATATATTCTAGTACCACTCCTTCATTGAGGAATTTTATCAGTCATGTCATACACAAACCCTTCCCCCAAAAAAATTCATGACCATTGCTAATATCAATGCAATAAACTCTAACATGAAAGAGTTGGGAAAACCCATCAAAACCAAAAAAAAAAAAAAAAAAAAAAAAAACAGCCCACACTCCTTTCACACCCAACAGAAGGGGGAAACCTTTTATTACCTTAAGCAAGAAACTGAGATTGATAGAAAGGTAATATGGAATACCGCTGCTCCAATCACCTCACAAGTCACAACCGTCCTCACTAACCGTACATTGCCACCAACAATGGCCAAGTTGCCCTCGAAGAAGCTTTCATGTGCACCAACCTTGCCATTAAATCACAATGAAAGTTGTCAATACCACCTACAAATCAAAAAAACTCAAATTATACTACTAAAAATATCTGAGCTTTTCTCTGCAGCCATACACAACAATAAAAATGAAAAAAAGGAAAAAGAAAACATGCCAAAAGAAAGAAAGGGAACCTTATTGGAGGCAAATTGAAACCTGAAAAACGAACAAACAATTTAACAAATTCTTAGGTGCAGATTAAAGTCTTATAATCCAAATTGACTTTTGAAACAAACTGTCAGTTCGTTTAGACCCCTTAAACCCAAACAGATTAACCTAGAGAATTAGCCAAGTGATTAACTTAGGTAATTTAATTAAATCTAGGTTAACATAAAATAAACAAAAACAATAAAGCAGTGGAAAATAAAGAACACAAAGATCTGATGACCCAAGAAAACCAAACCGGTAAAAACCTAGGGAGGATTTAACCTAGCTATCCTCAAGGTAAACTGAATCCACTATGAAAGAATTGAAGTTTACACAATAAGACTTAGAACACTAACATCCTATTGCTACCCAAGTGTAGGAAACTTACTACCACGACCCCATGATAGCTTCGAGATCCACGGACTCCTTCTTTCCTTGAATTCTTCAGCAAATCACAAGCGCACCTACTTGTATTTCTTTAAAAATCTTTGATTCTGCAACTGAATGATTTACCAAGCTCTTGACATGAGTCTTGAGTTTGTAAACCCTAAGTGTATGTGAAGGCAAACACCTCTAGATCTCACAATGAGATTCACAAACACAGCAAAACAGAACTCTGAAAACGTGGCTAGGGTTTTCCCTTATATACTTAGGGCAAAACATAAAACCCTATACATTAAATGAACTAGGGCTGAGTTGGAAAATTCTGCAGAAAAACAATCTGCATGATTTTCGATCGATCGAGTCTAATTTTCGATCGATCGAGTCAGGCAGAAAGAGCACAGTGAATTCTGCATAAAACTCGATTCCAACTTTATATTAAGAGCCATACTTTGAGCAAGTCTTACACAAGACTAAACATTGTTTTGATCATGATTTGCCAACATTACAAATTGAAGTTCTAATACATTAGTTCCTAATTCTTAGAACCTAACACAAACAATGCTCGAACTAAAAGTAATTTGAAAATAAACGAATTAGTAAAACTATATAAAAATTAAAATGATTAACAAATATATGATCCGATTTTTTCGGAGATTGAGGAAAAGAGTGACCTTCTTGAAGGAGTTGGTGTTTTGGGCTAAAGTTGGGCCAACAAAACATCACATGTAAAAGAAACAGCACTTAATGAATCATTGAAAAATTCAAATGTAACAACAAAGTGTCCTAAACAGGTATGTATATTAAAATGAATCACTTATGTGGTTTTACACTTACAACTTAGTAATTCCAAATTTGCAATTTGAGCCCATATTCAATCAACGTTGCTGGGACAATATTCAAGTGCATATTAATATTATAATAATGTGTTAAGAGAGCAATAAATTGGATTACTTAAGCAAAAAAAGTCCAAAAAGAAAATTTTAAAAAGAAAAGAGATGTACATATTAGAATCTGTGCTAGGACGACAACTTGCTGCAAGCTTTCATGAGAAGAGTCTTCTGTTTCCTGAAAACCAAAAAAGAAAGGTATATTTGAAATGAAGAAAACACAAAACAAATTAGAAGTAGAAAGTAAAATGAAAATAAATAAATAAAATTGTAGATTTTGGTTTACAGGATGGTTCTAGGGCTTTTATGCTTTGAAGTTCTGTCTCCAAAACCAAACACAATAATAAAAAACAGGAAAAAAAAGAAAAAGAGATGCTACGTCCACAACATTTTTACAACAAATTATAGGTGGTTAGTTGTTATTAGTTCAAATTTGAATATAACACTAAGATTACTTTTTTGCCCCAACAATAACAACCGATAACAACCTGCCACTTAGAATTTGTTGCAAAAATGTTGTGGACATATCATTTCTCTAAAAAAAAAAACAGAGCATGTCGAATTAATCATTTAAATTATGGGAAAAAATAGTGGGAGAAAGAAGAGATGCTTTATCAGGGTGAAGACCGCAGACAGTCGTCTCATCTTCCTTCTTTTTCTTCTACTTTTACTCCTCTAAAACGAAGTGGCGTCGTTTTCAAAGTTATGCAAGAAATAGATTACAAAGAGAGGAAAGCGTAGAGAGTAAAAAAAAAGTTTTTTTTCCTTTTGGTTTTTTGTGGAAAGGAATATAAAAGGTGCAAAATTTGTAATTTCCTAGGAGACAGAAAGTTGTCTATAGTTTAATCAATTGATTTTTATAAGAATAAAAATAAAATCTAAACTAAAGTAGATGAATATGTAAAGGCAAAATCTATATATAATGTTAAAACCATCCAAGATTGTTAGGTTCTAAGAATTAGGAACTAATGTATTAGAACTTCAATTTGTAATGTTGGCAAACCATGATCAAAACATTCTTTAAGTTGTGTGTTAGACTTGCTCAAAGTATGGCTTTTATGTAAAGTTGGAATCAAGTTAACTGCAGAATTTATTGTGCATTTCTGCCTGACTTGATCGATCGAGAATTAGACTCGACCGATCGAAAATCGTGCAAAATGTTTTTCTGCAAAAATTTTCCAACTTAGCCCTAGCCCATTTAATGTATAGGGTTTTATGTTTGCCCTAAGTATATTAGGGAAAATCCTAACCACATTTTTAGAGTTCTGAGTGCTGTGTTTGTAAATCTAATTGTTAGATCTAGAGGTGTTTACCTTCACATACACTTAGGGTTTCCAAACTCAAGATTCATGTCAAGAGATTGGTAAATCATACAGTTGCAGAATCAAAAGAGTTTCAAGATATACAAGCAGGTGCGCTTGTGATTTGCTGAAGAATTCAAGGAAAGAAGGAGTCCGTGGTCTTGGAGCTGTCACGCGGTCATGGTAATAAGTTTCCTACAGGCAGGTAGCAATAGGATGTTAGTGGTCCAAGTCTCTATTGTGTAAACTTCGATTCTTTCATAGTGAATTCGTTTTACCTTTAGGATAGCTAGGTTAAATCCTCCCCAAGTTTTTTACCGGTTTGGTTTTCCTGGGTCATCATATCATGTGTTCTTTATTATTCCGCACTTTTACATGATTTGATATATTTGTGTTAACCTAGATCTGTTTAAATTACCTAAGTTAATCACTTGGCTAATTCTCTAGATTAATCTGTTTGGGTTTAAGGGGTCTAAACGAACTTACAAGTTGTATCAGATCGGGTAGGTTTTGTTTTTTGATCCTTTGATCTTTAAGCTGATCCTTGACCCCTGTTGTCATGGAACACGAACACTCTCTTGTTGTTCCATCTCATTTTGATGGAAACAACTATGCTTATTGGAAAGTAAGGATGAAAGCATTCCTGAAATCCATTGATGAGAGAGTCTGGAATTCCGTTGAGTACGGATGGGAGAAGCCCACTACTCTTGTTAGTGAGTGGCAAACTTCTCAAAAGGAGGCAGCTGCTTTCAATAGCAAAGGTATGAATGCTATTTTCAATGCTGTCTCTATGGAGGAATTTAAGAGAATCTCAAATGTTGAGGTTGCTCATACTGCTTGGAATATCCTCCAGACTGTGCATGAAGGCACAAAGGCAGTTAAGATTAATAAGTTGCAGCAATTGACTATTAGATTTGAAAGCATTAGAATGAATGATGATGAATCTTTTGATGAGTTCTATGCTAAACCGAATGATATAGTTAATTCTGCTTATAATTTGGGTGAAATCTATGATCAACCTAAAATTGTTAGGAAGATTGTTAGATCTTTGACTGAGGATTTTAGACCCAAAGTGACTGCCATTACTGAAAGCAAGGATGTGGACTCCATCCCTGTTGATGAACTTGTAGGATCTCTTCAGTCCTATAAGTTGGACCTACCCAAGACAAACAAATCCAAATCAATGGCTCTTAAGTCTGTTGATGATGTTGAGGATGGTGGATTTGATGATAAACTCTCTGCTACAGAGATTGCCTATTTTGCCAAGAACTTTAGAAACTTTCTTAGGAACAATAACAGAAGGGCAAGAGGCAAGAACACTGTTGAACCTAGAAATTTTAGGAGGAATGATCCAACTAAGGTAAATAATACTGAAAAACCTAAAGAGAAAGTAGGTCAACCTTCTAATAATTCTTTGAGACAACAATGTTATGGATGTCAAGGGTATGGGCATATGAAATCTGAATATCCTACATACTTGAAGTCTAAGGATAAGGCTATGGCTGTAACCCTTAGTGATGATGAGGTTTCTGACAATAAATCTATTAGTGATGAGGATGGAAACTTCATTACTTTCACTGCTACTACTATAGTTAATGAAAACTTGTCTGTTGAAGAGAACCCTTCTGATGGGGAATTCTCTGAAGATGCAGATTTACAGGAAGCCTATAATAAACTTTGCAAAGTTGCTGCAAAGGATGCCATGAATGTTGATTTAGGCTTGAAGAAAATTGCATCTCTTGAACTTGATTAGAAGAATTTGCTTGTGAAATTGTTTGATGCAAATGAGCTTTTGAATAATGTGAAAACTGAGAACATGTTTTTACTTGATAAAGATAAAGTTAAATGTTCGGAACTTAAATTATCTGTTGCTAGAGAACAAACTAATAGGTCTGCAAGCTCCAAACTTCATCACATGTTGAGTGTTCAAAAGTCTCCTTCTGACAAAACTGGCTTAGGTTTTGTGGAAAGCATCTCTGTGCCTGAATCTCATTTCACAAATTTTGTTCCCTCTTCTGAACCTCCTAAGAGTGAGATTGTTAAACCTTTGGTGAGTGAAGCTATTAAATCTGTAGATGTTACTCCACCTAGGAAGATTAGGGATGATCTTCAAGAGTCTCATTCTAGAGCTTCTACTTCTACTAAGGGCAAGTTGCATGATAAGCCTGCATGGGTTTGTCATTTTTGTGGAAAGTCTGGACACATTCGTCCAAATTGTTTCAAGTTGCAAGCTGCAAAGTGAGCAAATAAACCTAAAGTACTTGTGCCTCAAGCACATGATTCTATGGTACTTATTGGTGAATTGGTAAAGGTGTTAAACCTTTATTCCAATCCTGGAGTTGGTCAAAATTCTAATATGAATCATAACTCCAATGCAAGAGTTGCATCTAAAAGGTTTTGGATGCAAAAGACTCGACCTAATTGAGTCTATCTGACATGGTCCTTATACTTCATTACTCTATCTTTTGTGACCTTTGTTTCTAGAATTTGCATTGCATAACATTCATGCATTTCATTCTAGGATGTTTGTTTCTTTTATTTATAAAAATAAAATAAAAAAATTTTTTTTTTTTTTTGCAAATTGTGTTTTTGCTATATTTTTCTTGAATTTGAAGACAAGGTTGGTTAATCTAATTTTGCCTAACATGTTTATGTACCTTGTTTAGCTTTGATGCACTTATTTCTATTGCACTTTACTAGCTGAAGTTTTGTTGTGCATGTTGTGTGGGAAGATGCTATATCTATTGATCACATGATCTTGATCTTGATGTCTTATGTCTTTGATTGTCGAACTTGAACTTAATGAGAAAGACATAAATAACAATCTCACCACTGTTTATTAGCCAATCATGAACACCTTAGTGCATATCGTAAGATTTTGTGCTTGAGAAAGTGTAGCACATGCACAAAAAGAACATAAGGTGTAGCCTCTGTTAAAATGTTAAAATTGGTGTGTACATTATTGGGCTATAATAACATCACAATTCAAATAAAATTGGTGTGTACATTATCTCGGCTATATTATTAAGTTTCTAATCAATTAAATTGAATATTAATTCTGAGGCAAATCAAGAAACTTACATGATTGCTAGCTTTTATTCTGGGAGATGTGAGAGTTATATGATGTAACTCTTTAAGTAATAGTCTCTTTCAAATTCATGTGATGAATTTTGTAGAAACTGTGATTAATCTCTATGTGCATATCTCCTCACATGTTTCTTAAGCTTATGCTAGTTGCACACACTACACAAGTTATTCTTTGCTAAACTGTGTACATGGTATTGTGTGTTTTTTGGTCTGACCAACCAAGTTTGAAAATTTCTGAAAATTGTTGCAAAACATGTTTATTTGTTTAGAGTTTTTGAGGGATATTAAGAGAAAATCTTGCTTTGAGAGATCTGGGTTAAATACATTTTTTTTGGAAAACATTTCATTTCATACTCATGCATTTTATTCATTAAATCTAATGCTTTGAGGATTTTCAGCACTAAAACTGCTTGGTTTTTCAAAAATTTATTTTTCCAGAATTTCGATCGATTGAAAGTATTTTTCGACCGATCGAAAATGTTTTAAAATCTCTAGAAAGTCTCGGGTTGTTTCAATCGGTACTCGATTGGTTTTGGATCAATCAAAGGATTTTCGACCGATCGAATCTGTTTTTCGATCGATCGAAAATCGGGCTGAGAGTTTTTAAAATGAACTTTTCTTCACGTGTTCTTCACTTTTTCAAAAACTTTTCAACTCTCTTTTGTCTCTCACCAATCGGTCAAGTCTATTTTTTCTGTTTTTGTCGTTTTCCTCCGATCCTTTTGCATCAATTCTCTCTCCTAAGGCTGGTAAGACACTTTTAACCCTCTTTTTGTTTTTATTTTCATGTTTCATACATTATTTCATGCATTTTTGGGTTATTTTCGGCATTTATTGTTTTGGTATTTTTGGGATTGATTTTGGATCATTTTCTTTCAAATTAATCATGGGTTTTTGTGGGGATACCATATACAAGCACTACAAGTGGTTTAATTTGATTAATTTGGTGTTTTGTGGGAAATTTGAAAATCTAAGGCTTAAAATTGATGAAATTGGGGATTTTTTTCAATTTGATATAAATTGATGAAATTGGCTTGTTAGATTGATTAAGTTGATCATTATATTGTGTTACTTAACTGTTGTGATGATCAATTTCTCAATTTGTTGTGTTTTGAAAAAAAAAAATTCTCAAATTGGGTATTTTTTATTTAAATTTTATGCTCAAGCCAATTTTGTTAATTTGGATCATAATTGACCTATGTCACTGCATTAGTTCATGCATCATTTGCATATTTTGTTCATGCATATTATAGATTGATTTTCTATATTTTATGCTGTGCTAACTTGCAAATTGCCCTTGGTTTTTGTTTTTGCTCTCCTCTTTCTGTGTCTTTCTTTTCTATCCTTAGCACCATGCCTAGGAAAACTAAAGCCCATAGGACTTCTGTTCCTTCTCCTTCCTTTGATAGTGATCGGTTTCCTAGTGAGAAGAACCAAGAGACATACGAGACCCTTAACCTTAGGCGTCAGATCTGGGGTGAGCGTAGGGTCATTCTAGATGAGGTTGATTCTGAGGTGAGACGTAATTTTAAGCGTCGGGGTTGGTTACCTTTGTTGGATATAGATCATCCACCTCCAGCTACCTTGATTAGAGAGTTCTACTCGAACCTCTCTATCCACGTCTATGATACTAACACCTTGGTTAAGGTTTGGTTACGAGGTGTGGAGTATCGCGTTACCCCTTCGGTAGTGTCTGATGCTCTTGGGGTGCCGATTGTTGATCGTCCCGTCTTTCCTTATGATGAGTCTCTGCCTCTTGATGACGTGATGTCATACATCACTAAATCTTCTATCCAGTGGGGTTTTGATCCTCGGATCACGTCTGCTGAGCTCTCTGAGCTTCATTATCTTTTCTTTAGGATTGACTGTCATTCCTTGTGGCCTATTTCTCATCTCCATACTATTCCCATTGAGCAGTGTGTCTTTTTGTATGCTCTTGTTACTGATGCTCCTATCAGTTTTTCACACCTGTTCCTTCGTTCTTTGAACGAGGTACATCGGAGTAGTTCTACGGCTCATGCTTTATTCTTTCCTATTTTTATTCATAGGATTCTCCTTCATTTAGGTTTAGGTGATTATCCTGCTTCTGAGCCCGTACACATTATTGCTCCTATAGGTGCTACCTTTCTGAGGCAAAGGGCTGCTCAACTTCAAGCTAGCTCTAAGCATCCTAGGGTAGAGCCTTCCGGTGTCACTCCACCTCCTTCTTCTTCTACAGATGCTCCTGCAGCTGAGACGTCTGCTGATCCTGCTACTGCTGCTGATGATGTTCCTCCACCTTCTCCTTCAGATGTTTCTGATATTTGTTGGACTCTGGACACTGTTATGACCGTTCAGGCGGCTCATGGTCAGCTTCTGGTGGATGTCCTTAATGAGCTTGGTGCTTTGAGAGCGGATTTGGTGAGTTTTCGTCGTTCTCCTCCGCCACCTCCTTTTGATGATGAGTGAGTGCCATTTGGCAATTCGTCACAAAAAGGGGGAGTGCATTCTATTGAGTTCATATCTTGTAGAGGAGATTTTTGTCTTAGGGGGAGTTTTGTACCTTGTTGTGATACTGAGGAGCTTGTGGAGTTATTAGATTGTATCTAAGTGCTTCACTTTGTATTTACATTTTTGGCTATTGTTAGGAGATATTTTTTTTGAGATACATTTTTATGTATTTGTTTCTTGTTTCACTATGCTACTTTTCTTATTGATTTATATTTATGATGTTATTCATGATATATGTCTTTATTTTTGTGTCATGTGAAATCAAGAAATTCTTTTCTATATTCCTTGTATTTTCCACACATGCGTTTATGTGTTTGTTAAGTGTTACAGGAATATATAGGTTGATTTGGTCGTGCTGCTGTCTACTTTGCAACTGTTAGATAGTAGTTAGGTTAAATTTTTTTAGTGGCTTTTTGTTTTGTAATGAGCTGTTTCAATTTGTAAACTTTGAGCTTTTTGTTAAGTCTATGTTTGGTCACGGATTGCCAAAGGGGGAGTTTGTTAGGTTCTAAGAATTAGGAACTAATGTATTAGAACTTCAATTTGTAATGTTGGCAAATCATGATCAAAACATTCTTTAAGTTGTATGTTAGACTTGCTCAAAGTATTGCTTTTTATGTAAAGTTGGAATCGAGTTAACTGCAGAATTTGCTGTGCACTTCTGCCTGACTAGATCGATCGAGAATTAGACTCGACCGATCGAAAATCGTGCAGAACGTTTTTTTGCAGAATTTTTCCAACTCAGCCCTAGCCCATTTAATGTATAGGGTTTTATGTTTTTCCCTAAGTATATAAGGGAAAACCCTAGCCACGTTTTTAGAGTTCTGAATGCTGTGTTTGTGAATCTAATTGTTAGATCTAGAGGTGTTTACCTTCACATACACTTAGGGTTTCCAAACTCAAGATTCATGTCAAGAGATTGGTAAATCATACAATTGCAGAATCAAAAGAGTTTCAAGATATACAAGCAGGTGCGCTTGTGATTTGCTGAAGAATTCAAGGAAAGAAGGAGTCCGTGGTCTCGGAGCTGTCACGTGGTCGTGGTAGTAAGTTTCCTACAGGTAGGTAGCAATAGGATATTAGTGGTCTAAGTCTCTATTGTGTAAACTTCGATTCTTTCATAGTGAATTCGTTTTACCTTGAGGATAGCTAAGTTAAATCCTCCCCAGGTTTTTTACCGGTTTGGTTTTCCTGGGTCATCATATCATGTGTTCTTTATTATTCCGTACTTTTACATGATTTGATATATTTGTGTTAACCTAGATCTGTTTAAATTACCTAAGTTGATCACTTGGCTAATTCTCTAGGTTAATCTGTTTGGGTTTAAGGGGTCTAAACGAACTTACAAAGATGAATGTGTAAAGTCAATAATCTATTTATATATTTTTTGAATAAAAAATAGGAATAAAAAATAAATAAGAAAAATAATAATTATGTGGTGATTGACGTGGCGATGAGGTGGCGTAACAGGAACTCAGCAGCAATAAATGCTACGCTTCAGTTTTTAGATATATATTGATATAGATATAGATATAGATTTGTACAATTTGACTTTATTTAATATATATATATATATATATACATACACACACTAGCCTCTAAGCCTCTTCGCACACGCGTTGTGCGTGCTTAGAGGCTCTTTTTTTATATAAAGGACAAAAAATTTTCATGTATGCTAATTCGGGGTGGTTTAGAGAGTGATTAGATGTAGCACAAAAGATTATTTCACTCACAAACAAATAAATCTCTTACTCCCCTAGATTGTAGGTTTAGTGTCATAATTTTTCATTCATTGCCATGAATGATAAACTAGTAAATGCATAAATCTCATAATGCTTACAGGTTTTTTTGATTATTAAAAGATGCCTAAATTCAGAATTGAGATAAAAAAAATTAATATTTATGAAAAATAGAAAAGCTCTATTTATGGTTGCCATGACAACAGCCCAAAGAAGCTAGAAACACAATTGCATCACAAAACTTTCTACTAATTACTGGAATGTTTATCCATGATACATCGTAAGCAAATATCATCAATTTAAATTAGTACACAGATACAAAACTTTAAATATCAAATGTGTAATACCCCAATTTTGTTTTTATGATTATCACCGTCATTGTCATTATTAATATAGAGTTGAGGTACTATATGTGTGTGCATAGAAAGATGGGAGTAGACAATTTTTGTGGTGCTACAAATAGGCGAGAAAAATTAAATTTTTAGTGCATACAATTTTGGTGCTGCAATTAAAAAAATTAATAATTAGAATAAAAGAGGAGGATGTTTATGGGCCTCTTGGAGACTAAAGAGATAAGTTTGAGTGGGTTTCAAAGTCCAGCCCACTACCCACTAAGCCCACATCTTTGATGTGTTGAATATAAGGTAGAGGAAGGGATAATTAGGGTTTCATCACTAAGGAGGCTAAGAGGTTTTTTTTTTTCCCTTGGAGTTTAGAGCACATACAATTGAAGAGGCAATCAAATTGCTCAAGGTATGATTTCTCACCATTAGAAGCAAAGAATTAAAAGTTTATAAGGTTATCTTGGAATCGGTGTGATGTTAGATTGTTCAAAAGTTTGATTTTGGTCCTAAATTCTACATATATTATATGGTTAGATTTGCCGCTGCATGTCCATGATCAAATCCTTGTCTGTTGCGATTTCATTAGGAGAATACAAATCCTTGTCTATTGCGATTTCATTAGGAGATATATATCCTTGTCTATTGCGATTTCATGGAGATACATATATATATATATATATATATATATATATGTAATACCCTAGATTGAGCCACGGAGTTTCAAGGAATCCGTGATGATTGGCTTAAGCCTTCCTTCAATATGCACATATAAAATAGATTTATAATTCTAGTTTTGGGTCACCATATGAAATCCATGAACTAAGTCATGGATCAAGATATTATATGTTTTGGAGACGGCCTTCATGTGTTCATCAGAGTTATATCATTAAAGGTTGCCCACTGTGTGTCTCTAGAACAAGCCATGGATTACAAATCTCTATTCAAGTAAATGGCCCTTACATTTTCTTTGGGGTTTTATATTAAATCCTAGGTCAATAATATTTTGGCTACTACCTTTCTCGTGGCAATATGAGTTTCGATTAATGTAAGGGAATATCATTAATTAGAGAAAGTTTAATTTAGTGTTAAAAGGGTAATTAGTTCAGCAAAGTATAATTTTGGTGAGTCAATTTTTATAGTTCTATAAGCTTTATATTTTGTAGAGGATATTAAGTATATTTTTGTGATTGATTATAGGTCCTATTTAAGAAGTATTTGAGACTATTTGGAGGGTGTTTCAGCTGAACTTTCAGATTGATTCCAGTGCAATAAGTAATTATGCATAATATGCACAAGTTTCGTCATTTAGGTTCTTAGATGTCAAAGGTTTTCAAAAGTTATATTTTTAAGCTTACATTTTCTAATGTTTATCGAAAGCATTTTTTTTCATCATTGAGAAAGAAACTTCGACTTTTAAATAATGTTTTAAAGAGAAACTTTGAATTTTAAATAACATTTTGAATGTTCGAATCTCATTAAAAAGATGATTTCTAAACTAAACTCTTTTCAGAAAATAATTGAGTTTCAAAGTAAGTTTTCTAAAAAGGTTTTTGTTTTTAAATTGTTAAAACCAAGTGATTCGAAAGTCATATTCTTATTTTCCAAATGGTATTTAAGACGTTTCTTTTAGAAAATTGGGTTTTCAAACTTACTCAAGAATTGTAAAAATATTTACATAAACTCTTCAATTCTTATTCATTCCCCAAGAGAGTCAAGCATCCTTTGATTTATGTTCTATTCGATATTGTGATCTTTGATATACTTCTGTATTTGGAATAATTGTTAATATCAAGTAAATTATTATTGTTTTGTATAAACTTTGCTTTTGTGATATGTGACTCAAAATAAGTATTTTTAGAATTGATCAGATAGATCAGATATATGTGTAAATCCGCTCACAGAATTGTATGTGAGAATCTGTGTTGATCCCTCACCAGCAGGGGTTAGATGTTGGTATCCGCTCACAGGATTGTATGTGAGAATATGTGATGTGTATATGTGACACTGTGCTCTGATCAATTATATGTATGTGTTTACTAATGATTTTAAGATGTGATTACATATGTATTAAATGGTTCGTTGTATGTTTTTTTGGAATAACTATTTTCGATATCATTGAATGAGTTTGGGAAAGATCAAAATACTCGTGCTTTGCTTGACTCTATTCCATTGTGTATTCTGTATAATTACTTACTAGATGTGTGGCTCATCCCATCAATTACCATTTTTAGATTAAAGTTTAGTTGGGGAACTGAACCATTGGATTGCTTCATAAGGTGCAAGGTAGAGCGTGGGAGTTTTTAGGCGAAGTCAATAATACTTGAAGCCTTAAAGGATTATTAGTTATTTTTCTTTATTCCGCTTTAGATTTCACAGAATTTTGGAGATTACTCTAAATTGAGAATTTTAGTATTGTAAAAGATATATTAAGATCATTATTTATTTGGAGTTTATTGAATTATGTTTTAAATTAATTATGTCTATTGAGTCATGTAAGTTCAACAAGTTAGTCATGCATCTAAATTCATGTTCCATGGATTTGGGTCGTGACAAAATGACCCCATTAAAGCAGATGAAATTTGCTTCTTATGTGTCACCTGATCTTCCATAATTGTCTCTCTCTCTCTCTTTCTCTTTTTTAATAGCAATGTTTGCTACCACTTTTTGAAGGGACGGCAAATGCAAACTAGTTAGGTATAGGAGTGTGAGCATCTATTGAATTTCTTGTTCCACTTTATGATCCCTGCGAACATAGAGCCAAAATATTTACAGGACATCAAACATCAAGATGAAGATAGAGCCAGAACTTCAATTTGAAAATTTCCATTTTAAGGTGTTCATATTGTTGGGGATTGGAAGTCTATGATTCACAAACGGGTTATTCAAATCTATGAATTTGTACCTGATTTATTGTATTTAGCATTGAGTAAAAACTGAAATGGCACATTATGACTCGAAATAGTAAAACCAGCCATATATAAATGATCAATACAATTTCAGGCCTTCAGCAGCGGTACTTTTACAAAATAAACATATTCAAGTTTCAACCAACCATCCTTGCTGAATGTGGGGCCTTCAATTAACTTTGCACTTTGCAGTTGGGTGCTTGCTCTTCCAATTCATGGCATAGCTGGAAAACTTCGATTAGCAAATTGGCCATTAGGTAGATGCTTGATAATCATATTTAGAATCTAAATGGCTGGCGGGTACTTCACATAAAAAAGAAAAAACAAAAAACAAAAAACAAAAAGAGGATGATGTGAACTATTAATTCAACTGATGCTGTGTGAATTCTACTTGTGGGGTATTAAGCAGCAAATAAACTCTGTTTGGCATCACCACTTTTTTTTTTGAAAGTTACTTTTCAGTTTATTTGTTAATGTATAACTTTTTAATGCCTCACTTTTAGCCATGACCACCATAATCAAAACAATGTGAATAGTTGAGTAGGACCTTACTCAAGCTGTGAATCCCAATGTCCCTGTCCAAGCAGAAGTAGAGGCAATTTGAAAATGCAGCGCTATCTTCATGTGTCATTGTTCCTTGGAGAATTGTAACTTGTAAGCATTATAGCTGAGATCAAAAGTTTAGTAAACTGTAATTATAATTTATAAATAGACTTATCTCTTTTGATTGGGCCCCTAGAGTTGCTAACAGGGCTGCCCATAAATTGGCCCACTGGTCTTTGCTGAATAGCTTTTTTGGTTTTTTTGGCCCATGCTCAGCTCCTCTGAATCTTTTGGATGTAATTTTGGAAGATGTTGGTGTTGTTTCTCAACTCTCTTCTTGATAAAATTTTTCTATTCAGACCAAAAAAAAAAAAAAAAAAGAGATGAAACTCAAAAAAGCCACCACCTGAATAACTCCAAATTAGTTTGATGATTGTGGCAACTAACTGATTGGAGCATCATGCAAGAATCTTCTTTGAATTAAGACAAAATTTGAAAGGGTGTCAAATATCATACCACAAAGAAGTGCTTTTCCCATCTCCAATGTTTAGATCTTTTAAGTGTAGTATTAAGATCTTCTTCAAGACTAAGAACAATACTTCTTCTTCTTGTCAGTAGCAGACCATAGAACTCTCCTAATTTTCTTCCAATATATTGCTGAACTTGCCTAGGATACATGGAATCGTTGCGGCAGAACACTTGTTACTAGCTGAATGAAACAGTCTTGTTTTAGTTGTAATAAACCAGCAAAAGAAAAATTCTTCTTGTTACTCCAAGAGAGTGAAGAAGTATAATGGGTAGTGAGAAATTGAATGATGTATCAATGAGTCATAATTAATCCCATTTTTTTAGAAAACATTCCAAGGGAATTGCAATTACATTATTACTAACAATTAAGACTTGACTAGGACCTAGCTAAAGGAATCACATTCTAAAAAGAAGTGCCTTTAAAGGAATTCCATCGTACACCCTTGGTGTGATGGTCACTCCACAACTATAAGTGTTTGTAAAGTGTGGGAGGCAAGGGCCAGGGTTCAAGTCTCTAGGAGAGAGCTTCACACACATATACACTTAGATTAAGCTAGAGTAGAAATTCTATCTTGTATCAAAAAAAGAACTGCCTTTAAGCATTGGGGACCTTGACAGAAAATATGGTGAGCATGTTACACCTTTTATTTGGTAGTCACTTATTATCTCGCAAAAAAAAAAAAAAAAAAAAAAGTAAAAAACTCACAGTACATAAGTTGGTAGTAAACACTAGTTTGTCTTAGGTCTTTTTAAAAAATAAAAATAAAAAATTTGTCTTATGGGTTCTGTTCATAGGTCTTTTTAAAAAATAAAAATAAAATTAATGAACAAAAAAGATAGGAGGGCCACCCGTTAAGATTGAATTTTATAATACAATTGATTCTTTGTTTTTATTAGTTTTCGCTATTTTCCTAATACAAGGAAGAACTTTTTGAAGCCTCCTTAATGAGTGTACAAGGATACCCGTCAACATAAATCTATCTCAATTTAAGAGCATAGGAATCAATAAATTAGGGACAAGGATTTTCATTTCTTTTTAAATTTTTTTTCAAAAATTTTTATATTATAAAAGTCATATTTTGGTGACTGTTTTTATAATTACAACTATCATATTAACAAGTAACAAAAAAATTGTTTTTCTAGTGTTTCTTTACTAGCATAGGAACAAGGATAATAGCTAAAGGAAAAGGTTTCTCTTTAAAATGCTTCTCCACTCCATTCATGCAATTAATAAGGCTAAATAGCTTGCCGATTAGCAATTATGTCGAACATGGACGAACTAAAGTTATATTGAGTATTGAGAATCTTTGCTAAGAAAGTAGCTGAGTTCTGAAAATCAGTTCTTAATTTAGGTGAGCCTCATGGGAGTATTTGAATTGCAATGGCAAATCAAATACTTGAACTTCCGAAATTAGTGGTGACCATAAAGTGCTATTGCCTAATTAATAATTTGTAATCAAAAATAAAAATTTGGAAATGGACAAATCAACCACGGTTTTCTTGGCATACATGGTGCATCATGTACAAATCAAAATTTCCCAGAATCTATACAAAATATAACATGATTATTTATTTATCTTCCCCAATGCATAATAAATATTTTTTTTTATTTTATTGATAGGACCTAATGCATAATATTTTTTTTTTACTTGCTAATGCAAATGTAGACCCCAGAATAAAAATTCTCATAAAATTCCTTACTCTCTTTCTTTGTAGTTTCAACAGGAAATAGAAAATAAAATTTCTAGTACCCCAAAAAAATACATCATTTTTGCCGCAACTCTCCCTGTAGTTGATTGTGATTAGAGAGAGAGAGAAAAAGGGGGGGGGGGGGTGGTCCATGTGAAAGGGACAAGAAACCAGTCACAATCTATCATATAAAAAAATTGTGGCAAAATTTGTGAATTTATTTGTGGGAATAGAATAACTCAACAGAAAATTGATCTAACAATTTTTGTCCTTTCTTCTCGCAACCAATTTGAATCTAATAAAAACCAGAACTCCCAAAGAACAATTAAAGTTTTTGATAAATTTTCAGATAACATTATTATTGAAAAACATGCAGTCTTAAATAGAATTATAGCACTCAAAGGATAATTAAACGGATATAGATCATAAGCACTATGCTTATCTGATCCAAATCTAACACTAACACACTCAAAAATACTTCTTAATGATAAGGATAAACCCTTTTCAAAACAGTTCAACTGAAAACAAAAGATAATTAACAGATAACAAAGGCTAAAGTGATTAGCAGAACTGTTGCATATCTGTCACCACTTAGTGGACAGAGCATGCAATTTGTATGGCCATGAGTAGCAGAAAGATAATAGCAGCACAGGTAGAAGCAGCTCTCCAAGGAGTGCTAAAATATTGACACCACAACGTTGCCCTCCATCTATGCCAAGGTATCTTATAGAATGCATTCAAATCTTCACATATTTTCGAGTAATCAGAGTTCATATAATCCCATAAGATATTGGCGTTAAGATTGTTAATAGCTGATGCTGCTACGTTGCTGTCGCCAAGGTAATTAACGAGGATTCCCTTATCACAAAGTAAATTTACATCTTTGGAAGTATCGATAAGGAAATTCAAGATGACAAAGAAATCCGTAACGTATGTGTCCCCTACATAATGGGATTGCTCTAATGCACTAATGTTTCATTTAACTTAATGCATGGGATTTCCAACACTCCATTCTTAAAATTGAAACATATGTCAAGAAAGCGTCTATCCCCTCTATAAAATCCCTTCTTTTCATCAAACTCGACTCCCTTAAACTTGACTCCTACCTCATGCAGCTGGGTTGCAGAGTATGAAAGTTTAGCCCCTCCAGGTCTTCTAAACAGAAATTTGTCACCTACATCAAAGAATCTAAGCAGATCTATGAAGTGTTCTATTTGCCCAAGAAAACGAGGGATCATCTTTTGAAAGTTGTAACATTGAAAGAATTCAAAAGCAAGTTCCTTTAAAGAATGGGGCTTTAACCTTAATTGAGCCGGAAAGTTTGCTTGCTTGAACAGCATCTCTAAAACAAAAAAGGGAAGCTGATTTTCAAGTAATACCAAGTCCAATTTCAAAACTGGAGGCATCCATTCCGCTATCATAGGATTGTTCCCCCATAAATCTGGGTTAGATTCTCTCAAGAAGTACTAAAAATGAACATCCCATCCACTAGGATGATTATCACAAAATCATCACTGCTTATGTTGGACAAAATAGTCTCTGCATAGTAAGAGCAAATTTCTTTTTCCCTCACTCTTATTGAGTGTACCAAATTCTGCAAGTTTATATTAGCCCGTTGAATGAAACACTCACAAAACCGTACTTTACAATTTTTCATGGTGTGTAATTTTGCATTGGAGCGGTGAATAGGGCCAATTGAAATAAGTAGAGGAGTGAAGGCTTGCTCATCCAGTTTGCGAGGGTGAACGGGAACACTGATCAAACCCAAACTCCTAATTGAGATATCTTGCTCCGCCGTTTTAAACATTATTCTGATGTTCTTTTCCAAATTTTCATCTCCATAAGAAGTTTCGTCTCCATAAGAAATTGAAGAGCCTCCTATCTATCAAGATAAGTGCCACTAGGATTAAAAAAAAAGCTAAGGTGATGACCCGTGTAAAGTACAACATGCTGTAATTCTAGGGCTTGTTTGGTACGTGTGTTTAAACAACAGTTTTCAATTTTTTTTGAAAATACGTGTGGGTACAAAAATGTGTGAAAATGTTTAAAAACTGAAAGCATATGTTTGAACTCTCGTAGTAAATGAGGCCCTAATATGTTAAAATGCACTGGAAAGTAGTCAAAATTTTTTGACACAAGTTCCCACTTCCTAAATCAACCATTTAAATCAAAAGTAATATTCAAGATCCACGGTCATAAATTTTGCTTCAGTGTTTTAGACTACTTTTTCTTTAACATGACAGCTCTAGTCACAATCTCATATTAGTATGGCACAATTACCCAAATTTCAAATCAACCTTTAAAACTTAAAATTAAAATCAAGAACTAAAATCCTATGGTCACAAATATAGTTTACAAATCATTGTTTTGATCTGATATGATATCACAATTCCAAATCCCACAACCACAATCTAATTCCACAGTCACAAGAACTCTCTCTCTCTCTCTCTCTCTCTAACCTCTTCAACTTACTCTTTAGTTCAATCTCACTTTCTCAAAGACTTAAACTCTCAGACTCTTAGTTCTTTCTTCGCCTCTCTTTACTCCAAACCATAGCAGCTTACTACTCATTACAAACCTTAGCCGCCCCCCCTCTCTACCTACGATTAATATGAGTTGAAGGTTGAAGAAATCAACTTAGGTTGTTCTTGTTTTTCCTCCCCACTCAGTTCTCCCTCCAAAGCCTAGTTGTCACCATTATCTCCTCCTCAATCTACTATTGTCTTGTCACCAACTCAATTCTCACTCCAAATTTTCTTTGGGTAAATAATATCAGTTTTTCATCTCTCTTTTTGTATGTCTCGTTAATTTTATTTGTTATGGAAATTAGCTGTTAAAATAAAATAAAACCAAAGATTTATTATTTGAAACCCTAACTAACTAGCCGACAACTCTAACCCACCCAACCGATGACCCAAAATATCGGGTCCGACCGAAATATTTGGTTGAATACAGGTCCAAAACTCAATCACCCAACCCAATTGATTGAGTTTGGATCAGACCCAAAACTGATCTGAACCGACCCATCCAAAGTGTGTAGTGCAAGTACTGTAGCACTAAGAGCATTTGCAGTAGTGGAGCTAAAAAGCTATATAGCTATTTTAGCTCCACAAAAACCCAAAAAATGGTCACACAGCAGTAAAGGCAAAGCTAAAATTTTTTAGCTTCAGCCTTTCGTATGAAGCTATATTTGGCTTCGTACGGTAGTGAAGGTAAAACTAAAATAATAATATTTTAATCTTACTTTTATTAAAATAACATTTTTTAATTCTTTTTCTTTTTACACTGCATAGTCTCCTCTCATTCTCACCCTCTCTCCTTCACATCACAAAACTCCCTCAAACTCTTAGTCTCCTCTCATACTCTCTCAAACTCTCAGTCTCACCGCCATAGGCCCGAGTCAAAACTCAACGCCACCGGCCCAAGTCGAAGCTCAACACCGCTGACCGAGTCGAAGCTCGATCCTATCCACGCCACCGTTCAAGCCGATCCGATCCACGCCTCCAACCCATGCCAATCTGACTCGCCTCTCTGGTTTTTGGTGGTGGGTTCAGTGGTTGCTGGGTTTTTTTTTTTTTTTTCCTGTGGACTGGTGGTGGTGGTGGTGGTTGTGGCTGTGGCTGTGGCTGATGGTAGCCGACCCATCACCGTCTTCCATCTCACCGATCTTCATCGTGGGTTTTGTTGGTTTTTTTTTTTTTTTTTCCTGCTGTGGACTGGTGGTGGTGGTGGTGGTTGTGGCTATGGCTGTGGCTGTGTCTGATGGTAGTGGTGGTTGTAGTTGGTGCTGTGGATGTTTTTTTTGGTAGTAGGATATATTATTTTATTGTGAGAATATATTATTTTATTGTGATGTTTATATTATTTTATTGTATTGAAACCTAAAATAGATCCACTGCTGTAGCATGTGTGTAGGTAAAATAGATAAAGTAACTTTTAGTGGAGCTAAAAAGCTAAATTTTTAGCTCCACTGCTGTAGATGCTCTAACTGACTCATTGGCTCTTTTATATACAGAGATATCCTACCATTTCTTTTATTCTTGTCCACTCATTGTTTCCACTTTTAACATTTTATCTCTCTTTTTATCCCCGTCCACATGCCGTATGCTTTGAAATCTCAATTTACTTTTGTCCAATGATATGGATAGTGTTCCGTTCTGGCCAAAATGGCTGAAAAATCTTGTACCAATATATGAACCGGAAAGGTAAGCCACCCTATTCCACCTTCAATGAAATTTCTTCCCATTTCGGGCTGTTTCAATCAGTACCGACCAAAATTAAAGATTCGGCCGGAATGAGATTTAGGGTTTAAATTTTTTTCCTCAAACCTGAAAGAATTTTCCTGCCCCTGAAACACACACCGTGGATCACGGTAGAAAATACCAGTAGTATAGAGAAGGAAAACAATGGATCTAATGGTGGTGTAAATATAAAAGAAAAACAGAAGAAGAAAGAGACATGTTGGAAGGTGCTATTTACAAACACCGATCCATACTTATTTACAAAAACACCAATTTGGCTCTTGACTCTTTTAAAACCAATTACATTAGATTCATATTTTAAAAATAATTATTGATGATGCCGAAAATCACCCTCAGTGAGTCGTAGGGTCTTCGCGCGCTTCAGGTGGACCTGCACGGGTAGAAAGGACCTCAAAGGGAAGTACCGGTGTGGTACCGGCCGACGACCCTCCGACGGTCAAGTTAGTATCGCTCACAACTCCAGAGTGCTAGAGTCGGGGTAGGAAAATATGCGTACCTTTTTTTGAGGGTCAGGGGTATTTATAGTAGTGTAGAGCTGGGACTTTGGCGTGTCGGGGGAGATAACCTCTGATCGGAACCATGCCCTAATGCGTGTTCTTTACGAAACCTTTCCTCTCTGGAGCCATTCCCCATGGCGTGGGGTACAAGATATCTATCTCAGCGTTTGGCGTGCCCGACAAGGCATGCCAGTCCTTTAAGCGTCCCCCCGTCACCCGTGCACCCCGTCGACGCATGGATGACGGCGTCAGAGCCGGCTGGAGATACGGTCAGGTGTGATCAATGGAGCAGCGCCGTCACCCCTGCCGTGCCGTCACCCACACGAAGGGCGACGGCACCTTGAAGGACGACGGCACCTTCAAGTGGTATTACCCCCATCAGTTGCCCCCTACTCCTTAATCCCGTCGGTCAAGTCTGACGGATTGGGGAGTACAGCGTGTGGCGGACAAGGCATTAATGGCTAGTCATCTCGAGCAGACCTAGTGTCGGAACACGTGTCGTAGAGGGACTGGAATGTAGCTGGACGGGAAGGTCGCTTCGTCTTCCGCGCTCCAAGCTTCCTATATATACATCTCCGTTTTCCCTCATTCCTCTTCTTTTATTCTGATTTTGCTGGTGAGAGAGAAACCCTCACCTCAAGGAGATTATAATTGCGTTCTGGTTCTCGCTTGCTGTCTGATACCGTCAGCTTCCCTTGCACTTCCTCCGTTACTTGGTGAGTTACTCCCCCCATTCTCTCCTTTTTCTTTTTTAATTCCTTCGTTCTAGATACCGGGCTTTTAGGTTTTTGGGAAGGCCGTCACTCAGGCTCTTAGATCGACCCCGTCGCTTGTAGGTAGTAAGATGTCTGAGGAGACGTCGAGCGAACAGTCGTCAGTCCGCGACGGGGCGGGCTACGACGAGGTTTATCAGCCGGGCCACGAGTCAGGAGATGACTCTTCCTTGTCGTCAGAGGATGAATCGTTGATTCAGTCGTGCGACGAGGAGGGAGGGGGCAGTGACGGAGTAATAAGGAAAAGCGGAGATGACGGCGCAAGGGAGAGTGGGAGTGATAAGGGCTCGTCAGGAGATGAAAATTCGGAGAGCACGTCGGGAGGCTCAGGGGATGACCGTCCGTTCATCCTTCCCAAAGAATGGACGGTTAATCACTTTCTTCCTTCAATGACGGACAAGGTTTTCAACTTGCTGCGGGCCCGTTACCAAATTCCGGACGATATTCCGATCCGTCTTCCCTTGGAGAAGGAGAGGTGTTACTCCGGGAAGACCGCGGACGTTGGCATGTATGACGCCATGTTCGCGGCAGGATTGAGGTTGCCTCTGACGGCGCTCCACCGTCAGCTGGCCAATTATCTCGGGATATCCGTCAGCCAGATTGCCCCCAACGCCTGGAGGGTGTTCATTGGCTCCGAGATATTGTGAGGGAGTCTAAGTGGCGGGCACCGTCAGCTAACCCTCGACGAGTTCTTTTGGTGTTACCGTCCACACCAAATTGCCTCGTCTAAGGGGATTTACCATTTTTCTGCGAGGAAGAAAGAGTTGAGGTTAGTGTCAGATATGCCCGACTCCAACAGGAAATGGAAGGGCAGGTACTTTTTTGTAGAGGGGACCAATTGGGTGTGCCGTCAGGAAGAGTGGGGGTCAATTCCTCAGGGCTTTGATAACACTTGGGCTCACGTCAGGGAATCAGGTCGTCACCGTCAGCCTTGCATGTAAGTTTACTTATGTCAAGGTTCTAACCCGTTCGTTCTCCTTTTCTTTTTCAGCTTTCTCTCGTCCGGCAATCACAGGGGAGCAGAAAGCCTTCATTTTCAAGGTGACGGGGATTCCCTTAGAGGAGAGGAAGTGTCGTGACCTGATTACGCCTGACGCCCTCTACGCCTATTGTGGGGGACCCGAGCCAACGGAAGAGGCACGCCGTTTGAACAATTTGTCCCGTCAACGTAAGTATAACTGACCCATCCTCTCCGTCACTTTCACTTGCATTTTTACATTGTGTCCTCGTCTTGCAGAGATGGAATCAGCCAAGCTGAGGGCTCAAATCCGGGCTGCCACCGCCCGTAAGAAGGAGGAGGGAAAAAGCAAGGAGGGAGAGTCTGCGTCCCTTCAAAGGAGCGCGCCGAAAAGAAAGAGCGACGGGACTGAAGACCGTCCGTCAAAGAAAGTGATGGTTGCCCCTGGGGACCACTCCTCGAAGCTCCCGTCGCCCAAGCATGGGGTCGGCAAGGGATTGATGTCGGCGCGAGGTCCCGTCATCCCAGAAGAGGGGCGCTGCATCCTTACCCATAAGGGGTACGCCTTGGAGCAGTTGGACTCCATACTTGGGAAGGAGGAGGCTAATTCCTGCGTCAGTCAATCCGTGCAGGAGCTGGGAGACTCGGGCCTCTTTGATCTTGCCAGGGTATGTGCCTTCCTTATTGTTTGTGCCGTCACCTTTTTATATCACTGTGCTGACGGGAATTTTGTGTCAGGCTGTGGTCCGCATGAGGGCCATTCAGGTCAAGGGTTCGAAGAATGAGGAACTGCTGGCCCGTCAGAAGAAACGCATTGCCAATCTGACGGACGGGCTAGAACAGTACAAGGACGCCTCCCGCACCCTGAATGGGGAGATCAAGGAGCTGAAGGAGAAACTGGAGGAGGGAACCCGTCAGGCCGAGCAGGAACGGGAAGCTAGGGTGACGGCTGAGAAAGAGCTAACTTCTCTCTTAGGGCAGGTGGAGACGGTAAAAAGTGACGCCGTGGCGGAATTCAAGACGTCCCAGGCATTCATCGATTCCTGTGCCGTGTACTACGGTGACGGGTTTGAGGACTGCCTTAAACAGGTGAGGTCTCTCTTCCCGCACCTCGACTTGTCACGGGTTTCGTTGGATGATCCTGTGCCGTCGACGCCCATGATCAACACCGTCGTTGTGGAGGATGACGACCTCGGCGAGTCCGAGATCCCCACCAGGGGTAACGGTGTCGTCCTCGCCCAGCCTGCCCTGGACAAGCCCGCAGCCTTGAAGATCCCGTCATCTGATCCTTCTAATCCTGACGAGTCTCCTGCCAACGAGGTCCGGGATCCCGACGGTGACGAGGCCGCGCCAGACGCCCCGGCTCCTTGACTTGAATGATTTTTGTAGAGTTGATTTGTATTTGGTGCCCCATTGTTTTGAGGGCTTTTTGTAAGAACACATTCTTGTAAAATACTGATCTTATTTATATAATTTGCAACATGTTGTTTTCATTAACTATGCATGACTTTCTTCTTGCTGTTTCGCGGTGGCCCTACTTGGGACCTAACGCTTTTTGGCACCGTCACGACCTTCCAACGGGGTCGTCAGCTTTGAATCATGCCTTGAAAATATTTTAGGATGTGATTGCTAATTTTTGCATATGACGAGCTCGCGCCTTGTTAGATTAGGGTAGAATTCTTTTCGAGCCGTCACCTTATAAACCGTCAGCTTGAAGGCCTGACCTGTTTTTCGTACTTGGAATATAGGCTTAACCTTTTAGGGTAGTGCCGTCGTTTTGAGGCCTTTTATTTTCGCGCTTGACGGGCGTTTATGCCTTGTAGATTTTAGATTGGCTTTTGAGCCGTCAGCCTGGGCGCTGGGCGCTCTTACGCCTTGTAGATTTTAGGTTGGCTTTCGAGCCGTCAGCTTGGGCGCTGGACACTCTTACGCCTTGTAGATTTTAGATTGGCTTTTGAGCCGTCAGCTTGGGTGCCTGACGCTCCTATGCCTTGTAGACTTTAGGTTGGCTTTTGAGCCGTCAGCTTGGGCGCTGGACACTCTTATGCCTTGTAGATTTTAGATTGCCTTGTAGATTTTAGATTGGCTTTTGAGCCGTCGGCTTGGGTGCCTGACGCTCCTATGCCTTGTAGACTTTAGGTTGGCTTTTGAGCCATCAGCTTGGGCGCTGGACGCTCTTACTCCTTGTAGATTTTAGATTGGCTTTTGAGCCGTCAGCTTGGGCGCTGGACGCTCTTATGCCTTGTAGATTTTAGATTGGCTTTTGAGCCGTCGGCTTGGGTGCCTGACGCTCCTATGCCTTGTAGACTTTAGGTTGGCTTTTGAGCCGTCAGCTTGGGCTCTGGACGCTCTTACGCCTTGTAGATTTTAGATTGACTTTTGAGCCGTCAGCTTGGGCGCTGGACGCTCTTATGCCTTGTAGACTTTAGGTTGGCTTTTGAGCCGTCAGCTTGGGCGCTGGACGCTCTTACGCCTTGTAGATTTTAGACGTCGCTTTGGTATACCTGTTTGAAGATCCAAGCACAGTACAAGAGAGATTGAATAAACTTCTAAACCTTGCATCAATTTTAAGAAAGGAAAAAGGTGCCCATTGGGCCCTCGAGATACATTTAGGCAAATACAAGTAGGAGCTGCCGCTCTTTTCTTATTGGTAGTACTTTCATAGGTGCTCGGCGTTCCATGGATGGGGTAGTATCTGTCCTTCCAGCGTTTCCAAGTGGTAGGTGCCTCTTCGATGCCACGACGTGACTCGGTAGGGTCCTTCCCAGTTGGGGCCGAGCTTCCCTTGGGCAGGGTCTCTGGTAGCGCCCATGACTCTTCTTAGAACAAGGTCTCCGACTCGGAAGTCCCTGTGCTTGACCCGGGAGTTGTAGCGCTTGGCCATGCGATCTTGGTACCGCGCGAGTCTTTGTTCAGCTACTGCTCTGTCTTCGTCAATTAGGTCCAGCCGTAGGCGCAATGCCTTATCATTCCTGCCTTCGTCGTGGGCGTTTACCCAGTAGGTCGAGAGTCCTACCTCGGCTGGGATGACTGCTTCGCTTCCGTAGGTTAGCCGGAATGGAGTTTCTCCTGTTGGGGTCCTTGCCGTCGTCCTGTATGCCCAAAGTACGCTGGGTAATTCCTCAGGCCATATCCCCTTTGCCCCCTCGAGCCGAGTCTTGATAATCTTCAGCAAGGATCGGTTCGTCACTTCGACTTGGCCGTTGGCTTGGGGGTGGGCGGGGGAGGAGTAGTGGTTTTTTATCCCCAGCTGCAAGCAGAACTCTCGGAAGGGGCCGTTGTCGAATTGTTTGCTATTGTCCGAGACTAGGACCCTAGGGATCCCGAATCTGCATATGATGGATTTCCAGACAAAGTTCCGCACGTTCTTCTCCGTGATGGTGGCTAGGGCCTCAGCTTCTACCCACTTTGTGAAATAATCTATGCCTACTACCACGAATTTCAGCTGCCGCATAGCCGTCGGGAACGGACCCATAATGTCTAGTCCCCATTGAGCAAAAGGCCACGGGGCTGTCATGGGAGTTAGCTCCGCGGGCGGCTGTCGGACAATGTTGCTGAACCTTTGGCATTTGTCGCAGGCTTTGACGTAGGCTTGGGCGTCTTTCTGCATGGTAGGCCAGTAATACCCAGCCCGAATCAGCTTATGCGCCAGTGATCGAGATCCCGAGTGGTTTCCACAAACTCCCTCGTGGACTTCCCTCATGACATAATCGGCTTCTTCGGGGCTCAAACACCTCAAGTACAGGCGGCAGAAACCCCTTTTGTACAGGACGCCGTCCATTAACACGAACCTTGCGGCCCTGACCTTCAGCTTTCTGGCGGCCTCTCTTTCGTCCGGCAAGGCGCCATCCTTTAGGTAGGAGACGAGCGGCGTGGTCCAATTGCTTTCGGAGCCTATTTCCTGCACACTGATAAGCTCTATTAGTGGCATCATTTGCACAAAGGAAAGCACATTGTCGGGGGGGGGGTCATGTGTTCGGAAGAAGCGGCTTTGGCAAGACGGTCGGCTTGCTCATTCTCTTCTCTGGGTATTTGGATCACTTCGGCCCTTAGCTCATCCACTCTCCTCTTCGCTTGATCTAAATATCTTCTCATTCTGTCGCCTCTACACTCGTATTCTCCGCTTATTTGGTTAACGACGACCTGGGAGTCGCAGTAAGCTACCACTTTGGTGGCCCCTGCTGCTTTGGCGAGGTCGATCCCAGCTATCAATGCTTCATATTCCGCCTCATTATTCGTGGTAGGGAAATCTAGGCGGATCATGCATTCGATCTGATCTCCCTCGGGAGAGCAAAGCACGACACCTATCCCCCCGGCTTGTCTGGTCGACGACCCATCCGAATGTAAGGCCCATAGGTGCTCGTCTGCCCCCTGGTCCTCGCCGCTTGTGAATTCGGCAATAAAGTCAGCGACAGCCTGTCCCTTTATGGCGGTGCGCGGACGGTACCTGATGTCGAACTCGGTTAATTCGATCGCCCATAAGGCCAGGCGACCGGACGCCTCGGGGTTGTGCATCGCTCGCCGCAGGGGTTTGTTGGTTAGGACCACAATGGTGTGAGCTTGGAAGTATGGCTTGAGTTTGCGGGCCGCTGTGATCAAGGCGAAGGCGAGCTTCTCCATTGGCGGGTACCTCTCTTCCGCCCCGCGGAACGCCCGGCTGGCGTAGTATACAGGCTTTTGAACCTTGTCTTCTTCTTTGACCAAGGCCGCACTGACGGCCGCCGGGGAGACGGCCAGGTAAAGGAAGAGCTCATCCCCCGGCTGCGAGGGGCTCAGTAGCGGGGGTGAGGAGAGGTAGGCTTTCAGTTCCTCGAACGCCTTTTGGCATTCGCCGGTCCATTCGAATGATTTCTTCAGTGTGTGGAAAAAGGGTAGGCACTTATCTGTTGCCCTTGATACAAATCGGTTCAGGGCGGCTACTTTCCCATTCAATCTTTGCACCTCCTTTGTGTTCTTTGGGGGCGCCATTTCCACTATGGCTCGAATCTTGTCAGGGTTGGCCTCGATACCCCTTTGGGACACCATGAAGCCTAGGACCTTCCCCGCCGCCACTCCAAATGCACACTTTGCCGGATTGAGCTTCATGTTGTAGGAGCGGAGCGTGTCGAATGTCTCTTTCAGGTCCCCCAGGTGGTCTTCCTTCCTTCTGCTTTTTACCAACATGTCGTCGACGTATACTTGAACGTTCCTTCCTATTTGGTCGGTGAACATTTTGTTCATGAGTTTCTGATATATGGCACCCGCATTTTTCAGCCCGAATGGCATTACCTTGTAACAGAAGAGACCTTGGCTGGTGACAAACGAGGTCTTCTCCTGATCAGCCACGTCCATCCGGATTTGATTGTACCCCGAAAAGGCATCCATGAAGCTCAATAGCTAGTGTCGGGCGGTAGAGTCCACCAGTGTGTCGACTCGCGGGAGGGGGTAGCTATCTTTGGGGCATGCCTTGTTCAAGTCTGTGAAGTCCACACACATGCGCCACTTCCCGCTAGTCTTCCTGACCATCACCACGTTGGCCAACCAATCAGGATAGTACACTTCTCGGATGAAATCCGCATCTCGTAGCTTACCGACTTCTTCTGCTATCGCCCGATCTCGTTCCGGGGCAAACACTCGCTTCTTTTGACGGACCGGCCGGAAAGTGGGCTACACGCTGAGCTTGTGCACCATGACTGAAGGGTCAATTCCGGGCATGTCTTCGTGACTCCAGGCGAACACATCCTGGTTTTCTCGGAGGAAAGTCACGAGTGCCTGGCGAGCCGACGGGCTAGCGAGAGCGCCGACTCTGGTGGTTCTTTCTGGCCTGGACTCGTCGAGTGCTATGTCCTCGAGCTCTTCGGCGGGTTCTGCCCCCACCCGCTGCTCTATGCTCATTGCCGGCAGGTGGTTGTCTGCCTCTACCATCGCTACGTAGCACTCTCGCGCGGCGACCTGGTCTCCCCATATTTCCCCCACTCTGTTCTCGGTGGGGAATTTGACCATCAGGTGGTAGGTCGACGTCACGGCCTTCCAAGCGTTAAGGGTGGGCCGTCCTATGATAGCATTGTAGGCGGACGAACAGTCGACGACGAGGAATGTGACGTCTCTAGTGACCTGCCGAGGATATTCTCCAATCGTGACAGGCAAGGTGATGGCACCGAGGGGGTGAACTCTCATCCCTCCAAACCCAATGAGTGGAACATTTGTGGGGACCAGGCGTTCCTTGCCGATCCGCATCTGTTGGAACGCCGGGTAATAAAGGATGTCCGCAGAACTACCATTGTCGACCAGGACCCTGTATGTGTTATAATCTCCCAGCCGGATATTGACGACAAGGGCATCATCGTGCGGATGATGAAGACGTTGGGCGTCTTCTTCGGTGAACTCAATAGTGGGGCTGCTGACGCGCGGCCTCTTCTGAGCATCGCCCGCCGCCTGGACGTTCTGTACTGCCCTGAGGTAGGCTTTCCGAGCTTTCTTTGTCGATCCGACGGTCGCCGAACTCCCGATGATCATCCTTATGTCTCCTATGGGCGGTCGAGGGCGCTCATTGTCCCGGCGGGAGACCTGTTCCTGGCGAGGCGCTTCTGTCCTCTCTCGGCTGACGAACCTTTGCAACTTCCCCTGTCTGATCAGGGCCTCAATCTGCTGCTTCAAGTCGTAACAATCGGCGGTGTCATGGCCGTGGTCTCGGTGGAAGCGGCAGTACTTGTCTTTGGGTCGTCTATCGGGATTCCCCTTCATTTTTCCCAGGAACGTCAGGGACCCCTCGTCTTTGATTTCCATCAGGACTTGGTCGACCGGGGCCGTCAGCGGGGTGAAGCTTGTGAACCTACCGGCAGGGGGCTGCGGTCGCCTACTGTCTCGGCCCTCCGTCCGAGGTTTCTTTCGTCCCTTATCCTGTTTGACGTCCTCGTGCCTTTCCCGCCTTTTGGGAGGTCTCTCCCCCCGAGCCTGTAATGCGTCTTCCGCATTCATATACTTCGTTGCCCTGTAAAATACCTCCGACATCGTCTTCGGGTCATTCTTGTATAGAGAGAACAAGAATTTGCCCTCCTTCAGTCCATTGGTGAACGCGGCGACCTGTATCTTATCGTTCGCTTCATCGATCGAAAGTGCCTCTCTGTTGAAGCGGGCTATATAGGACCTGAGTGTCTCGTCCTCCCGCTGTCTGATGTTCATCAAACATGCGGTGGATTTCTTGTACCTATGGCCTCCGATGAAGTGCGTAGCAAACTGAGCACTCAGCTCTCTGAAGGTACTGATAGAGCCGGGTGTCAACCTGCCGAACCAAGTCCTTGCCGCCCCCTTCAGTGTCGCCGGGAATGCCCGGCACATAATTTCGTCCGGCACGCCATGCAGGTGCATCAGCGTCTTGAAGGACTCCAGGTGGTCTAGTGGATCTTTGGATCCATCGTAGCTTTCTATCTGTGGCATGCGGAACTTTGGCGGCGTTGGGAACATGATGACGTGCGTGGTGAAGGGAGAGTCTGTACGGTGGACGAGGTCGTCGAGGTCACTGGATACTCGTCCCTTGAGGGCATTCATCATAAAATCCATACGCTCCCTCATCAACCGCAGCTCCTCGGTAGTGCTGGGCGGATCATTGTTAGCTGCCGACGGACGGCTTGTCCCCTGCCCTTCGGGTTGGATCAATACATTGCTCCCCTCCGGGCCTCCATGATCCCTCTCCCGAGCGCTGTCTTCCTCATTCTCTCTATGGTTGCCTGCCGTCGCGTCCCTTCGCAATAGTTGTTCTTCCAAGTCATTGTTGCGCTTTGTGAGGCGCTCCACCGCGGCTGCCAGAGTCTGGACTTGTCTCTCGAGGGCCGTGGTGCGTTGTCCGTTGTCTTGATCGTTCATGGTGGTAACCCTTGAACGCGTGAGTACCATACAACTCTTTGTCCGGAAAGCATAGAACACAGCCTAAGCACGTGCTCCTTCCCACAGACGGCGCCAACTGATGATGCCGAAAATCACCCTCAGTGAGTCGTAGGGTCTTCGCGCGCTTCAGGTGGACCTGCACGGGTAGAAAGGACCTCAAAGGGAAGTACCGGTGTGGTACCGGCCGACGACCCTCCGACGGTCAAGTTAGTATCGCTCACAACTCCAGAGTGCTAGAGTCGGGGTAGGAAAATATGCGTACCTTTTTATGAGGGTCGGGGGTATTTATAGTAGTGTAGAGCTGGGACTTTGGCGTGTCGGGGGAGATAACCTCTGATCGGAGCCATGCCCTAATGCGTGTTCTTTACGAAACCTTTCCTCTCTGGAGCCATTCCCCATGGCGTGGGGTGCAAGATATCTATCTCAGCGTTTGGCGTGCCCGACAAGGCATGCCAGTCCTTTTAGCGTCCCCCCGTCACCCGTGCACCCCGTCGACGCATGGATGACGGCGTCAGAGCCGGCTGGAGATACGGTCAGGTGTGATCAATGGAGTAGCGCCGTCACCCCTGCCGTGCCGTCACCCACACGAAGGGCGACGGCACCTTGAAGGACGACGGCACCTTCAAGTGGTATTACCCCCATCAATTATAAAAAAAATGACAGAAAATTCAGCAGATAATTGTTGTATGGAAACGGCTTATGAAGATTTCAGTATAAAAAAGAGATGATTTTTGGCAAGATAAATAACGAGAAATTAAATAAACTAGTAGATAAACATGGAACTTAAATAAGGAGGAAAGATGATATTATTAAAGCATACCTCAGTTGACATATTGTTTGCGTTGCACTACTGCACTAGCAAGCAAGGGAGAGGTAGGAGTTCCAGACCGAGATGCGATTTGTGGGAAAAGTAACAAAAGAAAAAGATGAGAGAGGACTTCTGAGTATGTGAGATACTATAAAGTATAAAGACTCAACTATTCCGCCATTTATTCTCCGTGACCTTTCGTCTCATTTTCTCCTTTTTTTTTTTTTTTTTTTTTTTGTGTATCAACTTCACCCAGCCAGCACTCTGAACTCTGAAGGTTAGGTATAGCTGATATGGTCCACTTCTAATTACACGATGAAGGTTAGGTATAGTTTTTTGTTGAAATTTTTTAATGAAACGGGACTTGTGCCTTGAAAAAGTGAGGGAAAAAAATGAGATTTTAAAAAGTTGTACATAAAAATTAAAAGTTAAAATCTGAGCTTATAAGATAATGTATTGTTTATATGTTTATAGCTAACATTGTCCCCCTCTTTTTAATTTTAATTTTCAATAATTTGATAATTTGGAGTATTTGGATTTTGAATATATTAGTTAAAAGTAGTAAGAAGTGCTTAATAATTAAATTACATAACTCTTGATTTAATTTGAAAAAAAAAATAGTCTTATGTTGATGATATGATTGAAAAATAGATACTTTAAAATAAATTTAGGGCATGTTTGGTAGATTATAATAGGCATTGTAATGTAATAGTTATTTCTATGGTTTAGTTATTCTTTAGTTTGGTTATGTTTTTATTACAAGGAATAGTCATTTCGTATGAATAGCTATTTTTCAAAATGAGGAATAATTATTCATTTTTAAAAGGTTGTATTAGCTATTCCTTAGTAAATGCATTAATTTCAAAACTTAATATATTTCCAAATAAACAAACTTTCCATATACATCTAATAATTATAAGAATAAAAAATTATAAAAAATAACATATATCTCTCTTAAATTTAAAAATAACAATTTTTAAGGAAATATAATTGTATGAGTAAGATATTTCCTAAAATAAATGTTAAGTTTCATTCTAATGTTATAATTCACAACCAAACTAATAAATAGGTTTAGTTATTACATTACAACACATTTTATTACTAGTAATAAAGATTACAATTCCTATTGTAATCCTCATTCAGTTTACCAAACGTAATTGCAACCTTTAAACTTAAAAGGAGGAAGTAGGCAAATAATTGATAATAGCAAAATAAATTAAGCTTTTTTTTTAGGGGGAACGTAACTTGTTTTAATATGAAAACCCAGCAATATCAGTTAGGACAACAGGAAGTAAAGTGGTGGAACATCCTCCATCCACACAACAAAATTTGAAATGCATAAAGCATGTCGAGCTAAATTATGAGCAACCTTATTTTCTTCTTTCTTAACATGAGAGTAATGTAATTGATTAAAAAACCTAGCATGAAGTCTAATATCTTCAATTAACAAGCCATTTGAAGACAAGAAAATAGTGTCATTGCAAAGGGCATTCACCAAGACTTGTGAATTGGACTCAAGGATAGCACAAGTAAATCCCAGGTCCAAGGCAAATTGTAGTGTTGTTGATGTTGCCATTGCTTCAATCTCCAATGGGGTATAGGCCTAAGGTAATTGCTTAGAGAGTGAACCCAATACTGAGCCAAGGCTGTCTCGGATCACCACCCCAATGCCCGTTATTCTTGTCGGCAAAAATGGCTCCATCACAATTTATCTTCACCACTCCCTGCATTAGATGCTACCACCGAGATTGTGTTGAAGAGGGAGCAGAACGCATAGGTGGTGCGGGAAGTTGAACTGCCTTAAACTCAGTAGGGTACTCTTTTGCCAATGAAGCAATCGAGTGAGGTCTACTGTTGGGTTTGTTCAATTGAATCTGATTCCATTGGTCCAAACTGACCAGCCATAACCAAGAATAACTCTAGGTAATGATGGTTTGTGATGAGCCATGATAGAAGCTCCTTGAAGTCAATGAAGGTATTTGTTCAACGGCAATTCCAAAGCGAGTTATCTTCCCATACCGCATCCAGTTTGGTACAGGACCAAAGAGCATGGATTGTTGATTCAGGTGCAAGCTTAAACCGGTCACAAACTGAATTGTCGATTATGGTTCAGTGCAGCAAGTTTTCTTAAGCCGGCAATGAGTTTTCGCGGGCCCTCCATTTCAAATTTTAATCTTGTTTGGAACCTACAAAGACTAGATTCCTCGCCCAAGTAATCTATCCCTCTCCAATTATTCTTCATTAATCTCGGCTTCCTCCTCAGCTTTCAAGAACTGGTATTCGAACTTACTTGTGTATGACCCGTTATGAGTGAAAGGCCAAAATAAGTTATCCTCTGCTTCTTGCTATGACAATGGTATTGTTTTGGCCAAATCTTTCTCTTAGGGAATAAAGATGCTATCAATCAATTCATGATTCCATTGTCTTCTTTCGTCTATGAGAATATCAACCTTAGCACCTGCCATAAAATCAATAATAGGGGATAGTACCGTGGTGATTTTTTCCTTGGTAGCCAAAAATTCTGCCAAATGCTCACTGATTTTCCATCCCAATCCTCCATCAGCATCCTCTAAGCAACATATCTCTCCCATGTAATATGCTAGTCCAAGCGTGAGAACTTGCATGTGAATTTTTAGCTTCCATTATTAAGCAAGTTAGGAAGGAGTGAGCTTTGAAGACTTTATAAAACAATGAGTCTGAATTATGCAGAAGCCTCCAAGCTTGTTTTGCCAATAAGGAATCATTGAATATGGCTATATCTCTAAATCCCATGCCTCCCTCCCCTTTAACTTTTGTCAGTTCATCCCATCTCAACCAGTGAATCTTCCTTCATGTAATATGATGAAGAGTTGAATTGTGTTAGGTTCTAAGAATTAGGAACTAATGTATTAGAACTTCAATTTGTAATGTTGGCAAACCATGATCAAAACATTCTTTAAGTTGTGTGTTAGACTTGCTCAAAGTATGGCTTTTTATGTAAAGTTAGAATCGAATTTTATGCAGAATTACCGTGCACTTTCTGCCTGACTCGATCGATCGAAAATCGTGCAGAATGTTTTTCTGCAGAATTTTTCCAACTCAGCCCTAGCCCATTTAATGTATAGGGTTTGATGTTTTGCCCTAAGTATATAAGGGAAAACCCTAGCCACGTTTTTAGAGTTCTGTTTTGCTGTGTTTGTGAATCTATTTGTTAGATCTAGAGGTGTTTACCTTCACATACACTTAGGGTTTCCAAATTCTAGATTCATGTCAAGAGCTTGGTAAATCATACAGTTGCAGAATCAAAGAGTTTCAAGAAATACAAGCAGATGCGCTTGTGAATTGCTGAAGAATTCAAGAAAGAAGGAGTCCGTGGATCTCAGAGCTATCATGGGGTCGTGGTAGTAAGTTTCCTACACTAGGTTGCAATAGGATGTTAGTGGTCTAAGTCTTATTGTGTAAACTTCAATTCTTTCATAGTGAATTCAGTTTACCTTGAGGATAACTAGGTTAAATCCTCCCCAGGTTTTTTACCGGTTTGGTTTTCCTGGGTCATCAGTTCTTTGTGTTCTTTATTTTCCGCTGCTTTATTGTTTTTAATATATTTGTGATAACCTAGATCTGTTTAAATTACCTAAGTTAATCACTTGGCTAATTCACTAGGTTAATCTGTTGGGTTTAAGGGGTCTAAACGAACTAACAAGTGGTATCAGAGCAGGTTGCTCTTTTGTTTTAGATCTTTTGATCTAAGAGTTGATCCTTGATCCCTGTTATCATGGATAATTTGAAGTATCTTTCTGCTCATGTTTGTGATGATTTGAATAAAAAAGGACACTGTTGTTTCTGTTAATTTTTTTGATGCCTGTGAAACTCTTCGTAAGGAATTATTGAAAATTATGAGAATTGCAAAGAAATTCAAGGAAGAGTTAAAATTGGCTAATCTTGAAAAAGAGGAATTGATTGTTAGATTAGATGAATCTAATAAAAAGAATGAATTTTTGAGAAATCAAATTTCCTCTCAAGATGAGAAGATGTAAAGCTTGGAACAAGAGTTAGCTGAATCTAAAGCTAAAATTGAAAATTTGACTAGTACCAAGCCTGCTGTAGATAACAGAAGTGTTTTTGTTTCTCTTAAGCCTAAAGCTGAAAAAGTTTACATCCCTCCTTTCAAGAGGAATAATAAAGAAAAGACTTATTTTGCTAGGTTAGACAAAGGTAAAAGTTCTGATGTAGACGCTGAAGTTTCTAAACCTAAGTCTAAACCTACTGTTAGAGAGCATAAGAAATCTGTTTTTGTGCCTACTTGTCACCTTTGTGGTGTTGTTAGTCATATTAGACCAAATTGTTCTTTGTTGAGGCAAAAACCAAAATCTGAGACTAGATTTTCTGTTAGGAATACTGATGTTCCTAAATTTGTTCCTGTTTGTCAATTTTGTGGTGTCTCTGGTCACATTCGTCTTAATTGTCATAAATTGAAATTTAAAAATTCTGTATTTCAATCTAGGATATGTGATGATATTTCTCCTGCCATAAGTCCAAATAAATTATTTCATATGCTTTTGAAAAATTTAAGCTTGTTGGCTTGTGAAAGGAAATTGCAGGATTTTAGTCTTTCTTAAAAGATTGGTGTAATCCCTCAAATACACTCTGCTTCACATGGATTTTCACCTACAAAGCCGAAGACTCGTGCTATATGGGTGAGAAAAAATTCTCTAAGGTGAGTGTTGTTGACTTGTCCCTGATTTAATTCTTTCAATTATTTGTGGATATATTTTGTTTCTGTTTTTGGTTGTTTTGTTTTTTTTAGTTTTTTTTATTAATAAAAATCCAAAAACATTGAAAATTTTCAAAAAGACAAAAATATTTTATTTTGTGTCTAGTTTTATTTTTCTTGAGGATTACATGAACTATGATATCTCTCTCTTGATTTAGAACATACTTGACATTGTGGAGAAACTTGAATAGCATATGTTCTTTAAGTGCTAAGCTATTTTTTTATTTTATTTGAGTATGTACTAGTTTGTACATGTACTCAAGGGTTAATTAAAAAATTGATATTTCTTGTTTGTGTACCCTCTATAGCTTAGTTAAGCACTGTTATGCATTGCATTTGCGTTTTTTTTAATCATTTAGCATAAAGTGTGCTTTTAGTTTTGGTCATAAATTTTTTTTAACCAAAAAGATTTTTGTGTTTCTTATTACATATCATGGATTTGTAATCAAGGTTGGCCATATTATCTTTACATAACATGTTTATGTACTTTGTTTAGCTTGGATGAACTTATTTTATTGCATTCTACTAGTTTGAGTTTTGTAGTGCATGTTGTGTGAAAAGATGTTTATAGTTTTTGATCATTTTGTCTTGATCTTGAAGTCACATGCCTTTGATTGTCGGACTTGGTCTTATTGAGAAAGGCATAAATAACCATCTCACCACTGTTTACTAGCCAATCATAAACACCTTAGTGCATATCATAAGATTTTGTGCTCGAGAAAGTGTAGCACACGCACAAAAAGATCATAAGGTGTAGCCTCGGATTAAATGTTAAAATTGATGTGTACATTATTGAGATATAATGAATTCAATTTATATAAAATTGGTGTGTACATTATGAGGCAAATCAAGAAACTTACATGATTGCAAGCTTTTATTCTAGGAGATGTAAGAGTTATATGATGTAACTCTTTAGGTGATAGTCTCTTTTGAATTTATGTGATGAATTTTGTAAAAATTGGGATTGATTTCTATTCACATATCACCTCACATGTTTTCTCAAGTTTTTGTTAGGCGCACACACTACACAAGTTACTCTTTGCTAAACTTTGTACATGTTATTGTGTGTGATTTTGTTGTGGCCATTCAAGATTATATGTTCCTTGATTTTAATGCAAAATTTGAGTTTTAAAGTCATATTGATTGAAAAACTTGTTTTTGAAAGATCTGGGTTGAATTCAAGTGTTTTTGAAAAACTTTCAGTCTCATACTCATGCATTTCATTCATGAAATACTATGCTTTGAGGAGTTTCTGCATAAAATTGCTCTGCTTTTCAAAATTTGAGTTTTCCAGAATTTCGACCGATCGAGGGTGTTTTTCGACCGATCGAAATTGCGATTAAAATTTTTGGTTTGATTCTGTCTGGCTCGATTGGTATTCGATCGATACTCGATCGATCGAAACTGAAAATTTTTCAGTTTTTAGAGTTTTGACCAAAATTTTTTTTTCATGCATCATTTATGGTTAGGATTCACATGAGTTGCATTGTTTTTGTATCCATCTTGCAGTTTTGCAGTCATATATCTCATTGTTTTCACACATAACATGCATATATTAATATTTTTCTTAAGAGATATGATGGATAATCAATGTGCAAATATTTTCTCTATTCATGCAACTGTTTATGGGTTACATAGTGTCAAGTTTGCATTTATTGAAAGAGAGAATATTTTTCTTCATGTGTATTCTCAACTCAATTTTTTTTGGTTTGTGTGTTTTTATTTATCCCCACCTCCTAAATTTTCCCCAAAACTGTTTTTCCCAAAACTTGTTTTGTTTTTCCTATTTTTATAGGGGGAGAAAAGTTTTTTTTTAACCTTTGTTGTTCATAGGGGAAGTTGTCTCTATTTTCTATAGAGTTGAATTGTATTGTTTTTTTTTTTTTTTTTCTCTATTTTCTCTTATTCTCCGTTGCGTATGTTTTCTGTTTACTTTTTATTTGAGTTGTCTTTGTCAATACGTGACAAAAAGGGGGAGATTAAATGTGGGAATATGTGTGGAAAATACAAGTTGTGTGGAAAATACAAGTATGTTTTGTTTAGGGGGAGTTGAACTGAATATAAAAACTTTTTGATGTATCTAACTTAGGGGGAGAGTTAGAATTTACTTTTGTTTTTATTTCATATTATTGTTTATATGTCTTTCTTTCCACACATGCGTTTATGTGTTTGTTAAGTGTTACATGAATATACAGGTTGATTCAGCCGTGCTGCTGTCTACTTTGCAACTGTTAGATAGTAGTTAGGTTGAATTGTTATGTGGCTTTTTAATTTTGTAATGGGCTGTTTCATTTTGTAAACTTTGAGCTTTTTGTTAAGTCTGTGTTTTGTCACGGATTGCCAAGGGGGAGTTTGTTAGGTTCTAAGAATTAGAAACTAATGTATTAGAACTTCAATTTGTAATGTTGGCAAACCATGATCAAAACATTCTTTAAGTTGTGTGTTAGATTTGCTTAAAGTATGGTTTTTTATGTAAAGTTGGAATCGAGTTTTATGCAGAATTACTGTGCACTTTCTGCCTGACTCGATCGATCGAAAATTAGACTCGATCGATCGAAAATCGTGCAGAATGTTTTTCTGCAGAATTTTTCCAACTCAGCCCTAGCCCATTTAATGTATAGGGTTTTATGTTTTGCCCTAAGTATATAAGGGAAAACTCTAGCCACATTTTTAGAGTTCTGTTTTGCTGTGTTTGTGAATCTATTTGTTAGATCTAGAGGTGTTTACCTTCACATACACTTAGGGTTTCCAAACTCTAGATTCATGTCAAGAGTTTGGTAAATCATACAGTTGCAGAATCAAAGAGCTTCAAGAAATACAAGCAGGTGCGCTTGTGAATTGCTGAAGAATTCAAGAAAGAAGGAGTCCGTAGATCTCGGAGCTATCATGGGGTCGTGGTAGCAAGTTTCCTACACTGGGTAGCAATAGGATGTTAGTGGTCTAAATCTTATTGTGTAAACTTCAATTCTTTTATAGTGAATTCAGTTTACCTTGAGGATAGCTAGGTTAAATCCTCCCTAAATTTTTTACCGGTTTGGTTTTCCTGGGTCATTAGCTCTTTGTGTTCTTTATTTTCCGCTGCTTTATTATTTTTAATATATTTGTGATAACCTAGATTTGTTTAAATTACCTAAGTTAATCACTTGGCTAATTCACTAGGTTAATCTGTT
The DNA here is from genome assembly GCA_033629205.1 of Lithocarpus polystachyus. Lineage (NCBI taxonomy): Eukaryota > Viridiplantae > Streptophyta > Magnoliopsida > Fagales > Fagaceae > Lithocarpus > Lithocarpus polystachyus. The sequence goes on along the minus strand of CM066170.1, from coordinate 56,407,822 downwards.
GGGTTTAAAGGGTCTAAACGAACTAAAAGATTGCATAAAATTCAATTATTCAAGATCCAAATTCCAACTTTTTTTTTCTTTCAAAGTGAATCTAAATATAGTATATCCATATTCCCCTTTTAAATCTAGAATTTGATTGTTCAAGATCTAGATTCTATTTATTCTCTCTCATATTATTCTATTATTATGGGAAAAATTCCCTAACACCCTCTAAACTTTGGGATTGTTGTCATGACACCCCATGAACTTTTAGTTCAACCAATTTAGTCCCCGAACTTCACACTTTAGCCAAATCACTACATCCACTAGTCTACGGTTAATAAACTAACATTTAACTCACGTGTAAGGCACGAAGAAAAAAAAAACTAGCTAGGCCCAGATGAACCAATTGAGAGGAAAGAGAAACTTAGGACTTAGTTTTAAGAGAGAGAGAGAGAGAGAGAGAGTATCAAACGAAACCTGCTGTCTGTGGTCTTGCCGGAGCTAATGTCCCTTCACCGATTGCACCACTCGTGATTTCAACTATGCAGTTCATTTTCTGTCGTCGAACTGCACAAAATCACTGGGTTCATGATAGTTTGAGGTTCTTTTAAATGACTGTTGTGGTGAGAAATCTTTGTTTCTTTTGCGTTGGAGTGACTATATTGGACTTCAAATTATTGTAGCATCATGGAGCTTCTTGTAGGTTATTATTTTAATATATATTATTTGATTTGCTTCAATAAGCCATTCAAATCTGGGACCTTAATAAATTTAAGCTTTTTAATGTTTTCATAATTCGGTGATATAATTTTCTTTAGTTTCTAAATATGTATGTCTTGTTGTGAAAGGGATGACACTTTTTAGACTTAAACCATTGCCATTCAAAGTCGGATAGTCACAGAATGCCTTTCAACGGAGAAATTGATAAGATATGCAAGAATTTGATAAGACTCTTGGAAAGTTTTATGCATGATCGCTCTAGACCAAGACCTAAGGCTAAGGACCTCTATCATAAAAAGGCCCCAAAATTTGTAGAATGCTAGTTTTTTTTTTTTTTTTTTTTTTTTTTTTTTTTAAGTAATGCTAGGGATACAAATTTTTTCACAAATACTGTGATTAGATTAATGTCGCTTTCATATGAAACCACTATTAACACCATATTTGTTAGCACTGTTTACAACTACTAAAAAGTTTTTTTTTTTTTTTTTCCTTTTTCTAAATAGATGCATTACTTATATAATATTATACGTTGTTATAGTTGTTTTTGCGTAATCAATTTTTTCAAAATAAATTAATGGTAAAAAAAATTGAAAAAAATATTAGCAAAATTTAAATAAAATAATTTAATTAGTAATTTTAAATCTCAAATGCATGAATAATGGTTTTTAAATACAAAATTATAATCTAGAAAGTTAATTACAGTAAATGTTATTTAATTGATATTAAATATTTTAAAAAATAACATGAATCACCTTAGGCCTCAATCTAAATCAAGCCCCCTTACTTTTATGTCATGTTACCCATCTCGTCTTTTTCTTGTAAGCCATGTTAGCTACATCTATCTAGGGTTGTTCAATTTGAACCAAACTTGGTCGTACCTAAGCCCATTCGATCCTAAATTCAATCGATCGTAACAGATTTAGCGCAAAACGTTGAGACCAAATGATGTTAGATTAAAAAAAAAAAAAATCATACATTGAACCACAACAGCAAAAGTAACCGTACGTTTGGATATCGCTAAAACTGAAAACTGAAATATGCTGTAGCAAAATAATTTTTTAATGTATAAATAGTGTAGTGAGACCTATTTTTAATGAAAAATTTACTAAAAAGTAGTATTTGTGGGTTCGTAAAAAATGAGTTAAAAAAGTTAAAAGTTGCTGCTACTGTTTATAAACAGTAGCCGCACAGTATCTGCACAGTAACCATTTGTGGCTGAAACGCGCGCGTCAAAAAAAAAAAAAAAAAAAAGTGGAAGACACGGACGCTAAACGCAGACCGCGCGTATACAAACGAAGGCCTAAGGGTCCATTTGGATACCGCTGAAACTGAAAACTGAAAAACACTGTAGCAAAATAATTTTTAAATGTGTAAATAGTGTAGTGGGACCCATTTGTAATTAAAAAGTTGCTGAAAAGTGGTATTTTGTGAGTCCATAAACAGTAAAAAAGAGAGGAAAAAGTCAAAAGTTGCTGCTATTGTTCATAAACAGTAGCAGCACAGTACCGCACAGTAACATTTGGGGGCTGAAATGTGCGCTCTTCGGAAAAAAAAAAAAAAAAAAAAAAAAAAAAAAAAAAAAAGAAGAAGAAGAAGGAAGACGCGGAACGCAGACGCGTCCCGCTATCCAAACGGAGGCTAAGTCTATCGCTACAGGAGGACGCAAGGCAATAAAAAAACAAGTTACTAGTAGTGGGTCAAAGTAAACTCAAATGTTTTCAGATTCATCAAAGCCCTCGGTTTCACTGTTCAAATGTTTTTATTTTTATTATTATTATTATTTTCTTTTTACTTTTGTTCTCTGTCAAGGACCACAACAGGACAGCACTTTGAAATTTGAATTCGTTCCCTCTCCATGGTGGACAGCTAGAATCTGCAGAAATGCAGGAACTAGGGAAGGGCCAAAGGATTCCTTGGAATATTCGGACTTTTTAAAAAAATATTTTATGGGTCCCAATAATGTGTGCGGGTATAAATTAACTATTTATTTTAAAAAAGATTTTATGAAAAATTAAAAAAACTATTAAAATAGTTTTCTAAAATTTTTTTTAATACTTTTTTGTCTTTTTATAAAAAATTTCTTAAAATGATTTATTAATGTATGTCTAAATTAACTATTCATTTTGAAAAAGTTTTTATGAAAAATTGAAAAAACTGTCAAAATAATTTCTTAAAAAATTTTCTAATACTTTTTTGTTTTTCTATAAAAAAATTTTTAAAAATGATTTATTAATATATGTCTTAAGAGTACAGGTTAGTAAATTCCTTATTTTATTTATTATTTAAAAAGAAATGTAATTTTTTTTTGCTTGAGTAATTGACGCAATGTGAGAAACGTAATTGATGCCCAAATTTGTGAAGGGCATTTCTTAGTAATTTCGCTTTTTTATATATTGGAGATGAGTTATTATCTTTGCATCAATACTACAAATGCAAAAGCAAATATTTGTTTTGCCCAAAAAGATGAGAACCTTTTTTTTTTTCTTTTCGATTAGTGGAAAAATTAAAGCAAAAATTTATAATAATAAAATTGCTAAATAGAGCAATCCTTTCTTCTTTAGGTAAAGTCAGACAAAGGAGACATTCTCCATCTTCAAAAAAATTATATACTATATATATATATATATATATATATATATATATAACAAAGTGGTTTTAATATACATATTGAATAACTTCTCTCTTTTCTTTTTTTTTTTTTTTTTTTTTTTAAGAAACAAATGGAATGATGTGATTTGTTTATAATTTGTAGACATCTATCTAAATTTTACTTATTTTCACTATTCAGTTATAGTTATAAAACATCTTTACCTTTTTTATTATTATTGTTTGGTTTAAATAAAGTAACTCATACATAGGGGCGGAGCCACCTTATGGGGTGGGGGGACAAAACTTTGAAAAAAAAAATACATTTATCATTTCTTATAAAAATTCATTGTAAATTTTATATTCTTAGCTCCCTCTGCGGGAAAAAAAATTATACGAGCTTACTTTCAAAATAAAAAATGTGTTAATTTTTTTTTTTTTAAAAAGAGGTTGCAGCAAATGTGATATCAAATATGAGAATAATACTATAACATAGATACAATGTAAATGTATAATTTTCATTCTTTTTTTTTTTTTTTTTTTTGGTTGTAAAAAATGATAATTTTCATTCTTACACCTATAAGTTGGTAGACATTTATCTAAATTTTATTATACGCTTGTTAGGGAGATATAAGACTTTGGGAGACTCTAATTGAAGTTCTAATATAAAATATAGGAACGCAACTTAACTCAAAAGCTTAAATCTATATGTTTAGGCCAAAATCTCTTTCAAGTGTAAATCATTGCTTCTTATTGTGTAGTTCAAGACCTATCCATTTGTACCAAGAACAAGTCCTATTAGTTCCTCCTTATTTATGGGAACCTCATGTTGCATCAATCTTCTTTGGTTTAGCACTATTGGCAATACTATTTTGTTGAATAATTTTCCAAGATAATTTGTATGGCCTTTGTGGGCTTACATTGTGTGATACACACTTGCGTGGGGTAAAAAAGAATTAACATTGGGTATGCAAAACCCAAAATTTTTTTAAAAAATTAAAAAAAAAAAGTGGGGAGTGGAATAGTCTTTATTCAGGCCTAGAGCCTAGAAAGTTATTGGGCCAAGGGAAAATAGTTGGGCTTGGCCTTTGGGCTAAGGGGAAAGCTCGGAAGGAGACAATCCATGAAAGAGTTGAAAGTTAGGTTATCATGTTGGAGACAGAGTTGGATACCAATGTTAACCTATTCTCGTGGAAAAGGAATGCGCTAGCTGTTCACGAATAATCAATGTACGATCTCCAAGAGACGCTGGTGACCACGGTAAACTTTTGGAATGCGCAAAAATAAAGAATATCTTTTACCACCACATTAAATAGGGGTTTCTTACCTAACCTCTGCTGCATTAATTGTGCAAAAGGCAGCCTGAACAGTACACGCAACCTCTAAGCAGTCAGAATTCTAAGATAAGAAAGAGAGGAAACTGATAAAGTAAGAAAAATATCCCTGAGACTTTGGGAAAAGGAACAGGATAGCTTGAGGGATAAGAACAAAGGCTGAGGCTATCAGAGAAGGAGGAGAGAAGAGGTAAAGGGATCGAAGGATAGGGAGAAGAAAAATGTTTAAGAAGAAAAACAAAGGGAGAGCGAAAGATATTGAGTGAAATACCATGGGAACAAAAAGAAAATGCTTCCTAGATTCGCCTTTTGTAATTGTGATGGTAGCATATAAATGGTCAATGAAATCCACTGTTTGTATTTCCCATTGTAGCGTGTATATTCCCTATTATTGATTTGTATGTTGTTTGTGTGGATCATTGTAAAGGCTCTTCCGTGGAGTGATCCTTGGGGATTAATTTCAGCATCCCTACAAAAAGCATTTTGCATAACATTGTATCAACAAAAGATTAAAAAAAAAAAAAAAACATTAAAACACCCCAAATGCATTTTTGCTACTGGAATATCTAAAAATAAAAAACTGTAGCTAAAAGGAAAAAATTTATTCCGATATTTTATTCACTCTTCTCTCTCACACTTAGAATGGCGGTGGCATGGTCTTGGCGTTTTGTCTCGATGGGTCACAGTGTTAGGTCACATAGGTCTTGGCTAGCTTTAGGTCATGGTGGCAATTGTGCCTACAGTGGAGGAGCATGAGAATGGCCATGTAATCATTATTGATTCGATGGTGGGTTTGTACCATGGAATTTGGGTTTGGTTGCTTCGGTGGCGTGTTAAGAAGGATGGTCTAGCCTTGGGTGGTTGATTTAAATATAAAAATTCATCAATCTAAATTAGAGGTGCAATAAAGAATTGAAAATCCACCAAAAGAATGAAGGCAATATATATATATATATATATATAGAGAGAGAGAGAGAGAGAGAGAGAGAGAGAGAGAGAGAGAGAGAGAGAGAGAGAGAGAGAGAATTCACCTTTTTTTGTGAGCAAAATATGGATTGAATGGAAGAGAATTTTTTTATTTTATAGTAAATAAAATAGAAAGAAGAAAAGTCAAAATAAAAGGAAGATGAATAGATGGAGGAATAGTAAGGTTAAATTATAGAATAGTGGGGTAAAAAAGTAAAAGTGAGGAAATGTTAGAAAAAGTGTAATTGTTTGGTGAAAATTAATAAGGAGAAAATTAATTAAAAATGATTGAGAAAATGTTGGAAATTGGTTGATGATGTGGCACTGATGTGGCTTAATAAGAATATAGCAATAATAAATGCTATATTTCAACTTTTAGATATATATATAGATATAGATTTGTACAATTTCACTTTATTTTTAAAATACACACACACACACAAACACTAGCCACTTTTTTTTTTTAAAGGACAAAAAATTTTCATGTATACTAATTCGGGGTGGTTTAGAATGTGATTAGATGTAGCACAAAAAATTATTTCACTCACAAACACATAAATCTCTTATTCCCCTAGGTTTTAGGTTTAGTGTCACAATTTTTCATTCATTGCCATGAATGATAAACCCATGGGTGGTGCCATGTATAGTTTAGGGGGTTCAAATGAACCCCCTGAGCTAGCAAAAAAATTTTTTTTTATACATATATAATATATATATATATATATATATTTTTTACCATATTAAATAAAAATTTGAACACTCTGACTATAATTTTTTTTGAAAACCCACTTGAAAAATTATGATCATCTTAACAATATTTTGATCTTTTTAAATACAAAAAAAGGCCTAACAACAATCAAATTTTATCTAAAATTTGGGAGAAATAGTAAGCCCAACAACAAAGTTAATATTGTACAATTTAAAAAGCCTATTTAGATCTTAATAAATTTGAAATAAACTAATGGAAAATTCATAGTTTACATTGTACTATCATTGTAATATTTACATTGTTTCTAAGCAAATGTGTACAATATTGTATAGTTTTTGTAAGTATGTATAGTATAATTATCTATAATATAAATTTTACATTGATAGTATAATGTAAATATATAATCGTCATAAACTAATAAGTAAAAGTATTTTAAGCAGTAATAACTAAAATTCACTTATCAACAACAATTAACATGTTCATTATATTAAGAAAAAATATGTCAAATGAACCTATAGTTTATTTTTTATTCTATTACTAGTACGTACTATAGACAAATTTGTAATAAGAAAGCCATTTAGACCATAAGATTCATATTTTATCTAAGATGTATCTTTTTACTAACCCCCCAAGAAAAAAATCCTAGAGCTGCCATTGGATAAACCAATAAATGCATAAATCTCATAATGCTTCCAGGTTTTTCGATGATTAAACAATGCATAAATTCATATTAGAGATAAAAAAAAAGGTAATATTAAAAAAAAAATAGAAAAGCTTTATTTATGGTTACCATGACAACAGCCAAAGAAGCTAGAAACACAATTGCATCACAAAACTTTCTGCTAATTACTGGAATGTTTATCCATAATACATCATAAACAAATATCATCAATTTAAATTAGTACACTGATATAAAACTTTAAATATCAAACGACTCCATTAAAGCAAATGAAATTTGCTTCTTATATGTCACCTGATCTTCCATAATTCTCTCTCTCTCTCTCTCTCTCTCTCTCTCTCTCTCTCTCTCTCTCTACAGCAATGCTTGCTACCAATTTTTGAAGGGACGACAAATGCAAACTAGTTAGGTATAGGAGTGTGAGCATCTATTGAATTTCTTGTTCCACCTTATGATCCTCACAAACATAGAGCCAAAATATTTACAGGACATCAAATATCAAGATGAAGTTAGAGCCAGAACTTTAATTTGAAAATTTCCATTTTAAGCTGTATTTTCACTCTCTTTGTTGAATTCTATTGTGTTCATATTTGTAAAGTTGTGATTTACAACTATATTTTATGTTGGCTTTATTGCATGATAAAAATTGTTGTAATTGCTTTATTTTGTTCCTTGTATTTTGTGGGATTTTATTGTATTGGGTTTAGTATTAAGTTGGTGAATAATCGAGCATAAAATGAAGAATCAGTGGATTTCGTGAGTGTTTCGCTCGAAGCTTACCTGCAAAATATCCACGTGAGAAACAGATGCAGGAAGCTGAAGAGTCGTGCCAGGCTGTCAGTTTCATGAGTGTCTTGTGGGTAATGCTTTCCTGTGAAATATACACAAAACATTCTGCCAGGAGGATTTTAAGTGTGACTTTCTTACCCTTCACCCATACTATATATACGCTCATTACCCACAAAATTTGTAAGGAGGCCATTCAGAGAGAGAAACCCTAGATAGGTTTTCAATAACACACACACACCTATCATTTAGAGAGATAGCTACTCATCTTTAGTGAGAACTTAATCTAGCCTTTTCTCCTTCCCTCTCTCATTGTCATATTTTGAGAGGAGATTTTTACCCAAACACGACCCACATCTTTTTAGAGTGTAGAGAGTGTTTTGGAGCTTAGGAAGCTTTGGGGATTTGCCAAAAGAAGCTTATGAGGCTTGGCAGATGCAATCGGGCGTATTGCGAGATCTAGAAAGCTAGAGAAGACATGATTCCGAGAAATACGTTGGTAGCAAGAGTTTAGAGGGCTCAAGTACATTGGGTAGACCAGGCTTGGAGGGTCTTTTGTTATTCGTGTACTCCAACTTTATTCTCTAGTGGATCGATTTCGACTTGGAGAGTCGCGGAGAGGTTTTTTGCCGAGTTCTTTGGTTTCCTCTTGGAAAACACATCTTGGTGTTATTTTGTGTTTGCATCTCTCTTCCCTTACTCTTGTGTTTTACTTTTATTGTTCATTGTTCATGTGTATGCACTAGAGTAGTTATCAATTTATTGCGCTTCATTTACTCTTGTTTCACACTTAGATAAGTTACAGTAAAATCAACCGAGCCGTAATGTTTTAATTTGGGGTCTAAACAAGCTCTTGTATTTTCACACAAATTCGAGCTTTCAATATTTTTGGGGATTGGAAGTCTACGATTCACAAACGAGTTTTGCCTAAAAGGTAATACTTGTTGATCCAAACCTTAGGTACTAAAATCTTGTTAATCTTCCAATTATATAATATTATTATTTATCTTTCTGGTATTCTAGTAAGGTTAGGCATCAATATATATGTCAGTTCGTTTAGACCCCTTAACCCAACAGATTAACCTAGAGAATTAGCCAAGTTATTAACTTAGGTAATTTAATTAAACTAGGTTAACACAAATAAATATAAAAACAATAAAGCAGCGGAAAATAATCAACACAAAGATATGATGACCCAGGAAACCACACCGGTAAAAACCTGGGGAGGATTTGACCTAGCTATCCTCAAGGTAAACTGAATCCACTATGAAAGAATTGAAGTTTACACAATAGACTTAGACCACTAACGTCATATTGCTACCCGAGTGTAGGAAACTTACTACCATGACCCCATGATAGCTCCGAGATCCACGGACTCCTTCTTTCCGGAATTCTTTAGCAAATCCACAAGCGCACCTGCTTGTATATCTTTGTGCTCTTTGATTCTGCAACTGTAACGATCTACACAACTCTTGACATAAATCTCAAGTTTGTAAACCCTAAGTGTATGTGAAGGTAAACACCTCTAGATCTCACAGAGAGATTCACAAAACACAGCAAAACAGAACTCTACAGAACTCTGAAAACGTGGCTAGGGTTTTCCCTTTTATACTTAGGGCAAACATAAAACCCTATACATTAAAACGGGCTTGGGCTGAGTTGGAAAATTCTGCAGAAAAACGTTCTGTGCGATTTTCGATCGATCGAGTTTAATTTTCGATCGATCGAGTCTCACAGAAAGTTACAAGTAATTCTGCATAAAAACTCGATTCCAACTTTACAATAAACCCCATACTTTGAGCAAGTCTAACACACGACTCAACATTGTTTTGATCATGGTTTGCCAACATACAAAATGAAGTTCTAAATACATTAGATCCTAGTCTTTAGAACCTAACAAACTCCCCCTTTGGCAATCCGTGACAAAACACAGACTTAACAAAAAGCTCAAAGTTACAAATTGAAATAGCCCATTACAATAAAATAGCCACTAAACAATTCAACCTAAACTACTATCCAACAGTTGCAAGGTAGACAGCAGCTCGACTGAAAACAACCTGTATATTCCTGTAACACTTAACAAACACATAAACGCATGTGTGGAACAAAAACAGGAAATAAATAAATAAAAATTTCTTAATTTCACATGACACAAAAAAACAAATATCATGAATAACATCATCAATATAAGTCAATAAGCACAGTAACATAGTGAAATAAGAAAACATATACATAACAATGTATCTCAACAAAAATATCTCCTAATCAAGAGCTAAAAATGTAAATACACAGTGAAGCACCTAGATACAATCTAATAACTCCACAAGCTCCGCAGTATCACTACTAAGAAAACAAACACTCCCCCTAAAATGTAAATCCCCTCAACACAAAAAAAAACAAGCTACAAATGAATTATGCACTCCCCTTTTTTGTGACGAATTGCCAAAGGGCACTCACTCATCATCAAAAGGAGGTGGAGAAGATCGACGAGAGCTCGCCAAATCCGCTCGCAATGCACGAAGCTCATCGAGGATGTCCACCAAAAGCTGACCATGAGCCGCCTGAACGGTCACGACAGTGTCAAGCGTCCGACGAAGGTCAGAAACCTCATCAAACGGTGGAGGAACATCAGCAGCAGCAGCAGTAACAGCAGGATCCGAAGAAGTCCCAGCTGCAAAAGGATCTGCAGAAGAAGAAGAAGGGGGCGGAGAGACACCGGTAGGCTCTACCCTAGCACGCTTAGAGCTAGCTCGAAGTTGAGCAGCCCTTTGCCTCAAAAAGGTAGCACCTATAGGAGCAATAACATGAACAGGCTCGGAAGCAGGATACTCACCAAAACCAAGAAAGAGAAGAATCCTATGAATAAAAACAGGAAAAAACAAAGCATGAGCCTGAGAACTAGACCGATGAACCTCGTTCAAAGAACGAAGGAACATATGCGGAAAACTGATAGGAGCATCAGTGACCAAAGCATATAGAAACACACATCGCTCAAGAGGGACGGTGTGAACATGAGTAATCGGCCACAAAGAATGACATGCTATCCGAAAGAAAAGATAGTGCAACTCAGACAGCTCAGCAGACGAGATCCGAGGATCAGAACCCCACTGGATAGAAGTACCAGTGATGTATGACAAGACGTCATCAAGGGGAGGAGACTCCTCATAAGGAAAGACGGGATGGTCCACAATGGGCACCCCAAGAGCATTCGACACCACCGAAGGGGTAATGCGATACTCGACACCACGTAACCACACCTTGACTAAGGTGTCGTTATCGTAGACATGAATAGAGAGGTTCGAATAGAACTCTCTAATCAAAGAAGCAGGAGGAGGATGCTCAAAGTCTAGAAGAGGTAACCAACCCCGACGCTCAAAGTTCCTACGAACCTCAGGATCTAACTCATCTAAGATAACCCTACGCTCAGCCCAAATCTGACGCCTAAGATTAAGGGTCTCATAGGTAATCTGGTTAGACTCACTAGGAAATCTCTCGGTGTCAAAAGATGGAGAAGGATCAACAGTCCTATGGGCTCGAGTTTTCCTAGGCATAGTGCTAAGGAAAAAAAAGACAGACACAGAAAGAAAAGAGCAAAAACCAAAACCAAGAGCAGACTGCAAGTTAGCACAGCATAAAAAATATAGAAAATATCAAATCTATATGATGCATGAGCATGAACAGAAAATGATGCATGTACTAATGCAGTGACATGTTCAAATTTGATTCAAATTAACAAAATTGGCTTGAGCAAGCAAAGTGTATCAAAAATACCCAATTTGAAAAACCCTAGTTTTCAAAACACATCAAATTGATAAATTGATCAACACAATAGTCAATTAACTCAATATAATGATCAAATTAATCAATCTAACAAGCCAATTTTATCAATTTCAACCCAATTGAACACAATCCCCAATTTATTCAAATATAAGCCCTAGAATTTCAAATTTTCTTCAAAGCACCAAATAACCAAATTAAACCACATGAGGTGCTTAGGAAAGGTGTCCCCACAAAAACCCATAAAGAATTTGAGAAAGAATCACTCCAAAACAATCCCAAAAATAGAAAAACCCAAAATTCCGAAATTACCCAAATATGCATGAAAAAAATGCATGAAAATAGAAAATAAATGCAAAAGAAAGGGGTATAAGTGTCTTACCAGCTGTGGGAGAGAGATTGTAGCAAAAGAATCGGAGGAAAACGACAAAACTCCCAAGAAAGGTGCTGACCAGTTGGTAGGGAGAAAAGAAAGTTTTTGAAAAGGTTTGAAAAGTGAAGAGCCACGTGAGAATCTTTCTTTTTAAAAAAACAGCCGGCACGATTTTCGATCGATCGAAAATTACATTCGATCGGTCGAAAACTTATTCGATTGATCCAAAAACAGCTTGGATCGATCGAACCAACCAGAGAGTTTTCTGAACAAAATTAAACATTTTCGATCGGTCGAAAATCACTTTCGATCGATCGAAATTCTGGAAAAAACAGTGTTTTGAAAAACCAAATATTTTAAACCAAAAACTCCTCAAAGCAGCAGATTTTTAAAATCAAATGCATGAGTATGAGATGATATGATTTTCAAAAAAAATATTCAACCCAGATTCCTCAACCAAAATTTTCTCTCAATATACCCAAAAAATAAACAAGCAAACATGTTCAGCATCAATTTTCAAAGAATTCTCAAACTTGGTTGGTCAAACCAAAAACACACAAAATAACATGTACACAACTTTAGCAAAGATTAACTTGTGTAGTGTGTGCAACTAGCATAAGCTTGAGAAACATGTGAGGTGATATACACATAGAGATCAATCACAATTTCTACAAAATCCACCACATGAAGTTGAAAGAGACTATCCCTTAAAGAGTTACATCATATAACTCCCACATCTCCTAGAGTAAAAGCTTGCAATCATGTAAGTTTCTTGATTTGCCTCATTATTCAAATTAATTGATTAGAAACTTAATAATAGCCGGGATAATGTACACACCAATTTTATGAATTTGTGAAGTTATTATAGCCCAATAATGTACACACCAATTTTAATAGAGGCTACACCTTATGTTCTTTTTGTGCATGTGCTACACTTTCTCGAGCACAAAATCTTATGATATGCACTAAGGTGTTCATGATTGGCTAATACACAGTGGTGAGATAGTTATTTATGCCTTTCTCATTAAGTTCAAGTCCAACAATCAAAGACATACAACTTCAAAATCAAGATCATGTGATCAACAAATATAGCATCTTCCCACACAACATGCACAACAAGACTTTAGCTAGTAAAGTGCAATAAATAAGTGCATCAAAGCTAAACAAGGTACATAAACATGTTATGCAATAATTGATAGACCAACCTTGTCTTCAAATTCAAGGAAAAATAGCAAAACACAATTTGCAACAAAATTTTTTTTTTTTTTTTTTTTGTTTTTGTTTTTTTTTTTTTTTTATATAACAAAAAAAAACAACCTAGAATGAAATGCATGAATGTAATGCAATGCAAATCCTAGAAACAGAGGTCACAAAAGATATAGCAATAAAGCACAAGGACCATGAAGCGAAGAATGACTAGGGACAAAGAATCACACCAATAACTTGACGAAGAGTTTCAAATTTTCCTCTATCAAGTGGTTTGGTGAAAATATCAGCATTCTGACGTTCAGTAGGAATATACTCTAGAGCAACAATTTTCCGTTCAACAAGATCCCTAATGAAGTGATATCTAATCTCAATGTGTTTGGTCTTAGAGTGTTGAACAGGATTCTTAGAGATATCAATGGCACTAGAGGTATCACAATAAACAACCATGGTGTCCTGTGAAATTCCATAATCAGTCAAAAGTTTCTTCATCCAAAGAAGCTGGGAACAACAACTACCAGCAGCAATATATTCTGCCTCAGCAGTAGATAAAGAAACAGAATTTTGCTTCTTACTCATCCAAGCAACCAAATTAGTACCAACATAAAAACAACCACCAGTGGTACTTTTCCTATCATCAGCATTACCAGCCCAATCAGAATCAGAAAAACCAGCAAGAGAAAGATTAGACTCTTTACTGTAAAAGAGACCATAATCACAAGTTCCAGCAACATATTTTATGATTCTCTTAACAGCATTTAAGTGAGAGACCTTAGGATTAGATTGGAATCTAGAGCAAACACCCACACTAAATGCAATATCAGGTCTGCTAGCAGTTAAGTACAAAAGACAACCAATCATGCTTCTATATAGAGTAACATCAACAGACTCACCTGATGGATCAATCGTTAGTTTCACATTAGAAGCCATTGGTGTCCTAGCATGTGCAGACTTGTCAAGACCAAAACGCTTGACCAAATTTCTGGCATATTTAGCTTGGTTGATGTAGATTCCATCATCCGTTTGCTTTACCTGCAATCCCAAGAAATAAGTTAGTTCCCCAACCATACTCATCTCAAACATGGCCTTCATTTCATCTGCAAAAGATTGAGCAAGATAATCATTAGTAGCACCAAAAACAATATCATCAACATAAATTTGAGCAACTACAAAATGATTCTTATCCTTTCGTATGAATAGAGTGGTGTCAGCAAAACCTCTCTTGAAGCCATGATCTGTGAGATATGCAGTTAATCTATCATACCAAGCCCGTGGAGCTTGTTTCAATCCATAGAGAGCTCTCTTCAACTTGTAGACATCATTAGGCCTGTGAGGATCAATAAAACCCTTCGGTTGTTCAACATATACCTCTTCTTGTAACATGCCGTTTAAGAAAGCACTCTTGACATCCATTTGATACAACCTGAAATTCATGTGACATGCTATGGCCAAAAGAATTCGAATGGATTCCAATCTTGCTACAGGCGCAAAAGTCTCATCAAAATCAATTCCTTCTACTTGTGTGTATCCTTGTGCAACAAGCCTAGATTTATTTCTGATAACTGTCCCATGTTCATCTGACTTGTTCTTGAAAATCCACTTAGTTCCAATAACATTGACTCCCTCAGGTCTAGGAACTAATTCCCACACATCATTTCGAACAAACTGATGAAGTTCTTCATGCATAGAATTTACCCAATCAGCATCCTGGAGAGCTTCATCCACCCTTTTTGGTTCGAATTGGGATAGGTAACATGAGTGAGTAATCACATTCAATGCTTTGGATCTCAATCTTATGTTATCATTTAAACTCCCCAAAATATTAGTAGCAGGATGATTCAACCTCACTCTTGATGAAGGGCCTTTGACCAAGGAAGTAGTAGTACCTTTCTGATCTGATGGACTTTGAACCTCTTGTTGTTCTTGTGGAACTCCATGAACTGGTGTTGAAGGTTCTGAACTTGATGGCACAGATGCTGTATCATTCAAAACCATTAACTCTTCCTCTGTAGGCTTTCCCACATAGTTTTTAGGTAGAGACTCATCACCTTCCATCATCTTCTCTTGAACTTGAGGTGCATGTTCTGAATGATCGTCTGAGTTTAGTTCATCATTGATCACAACATTAGAGGATTCCATGACTGTTTTTGTTCTCAAATTGTATACTCTGTATGCTCTACTGGTGGAAGAGTATCCCAGAAAATAGCCTTTATCACTCTTAGCATCGAATTTTTCCAGGTTCTCTCTATCACGCAAAATGTAACAGTCACTGCCAAATATTCTGAAGTATTTCACTACAGGCTTCTTTCCTCTCCAGAGTTCATAGGGAGTTTGCTTGGAATTTGGTCTGAAATACACCCGATTAAGAGTGTGACATGCAGTATTAACAGCTTCTCCCCAAAAAGATTTAGGCAACTTCTTATTATGTAGCATGACACGGGCCATTTCTTGTACAACTCTGTTTTTCCTTTCCACAATTCCATTTTGTTGTGGTGTTTTGGGAGAAGAGAATTCCTGACGAGTGCCTTGATTATCACAAAAGGTAGCCAGTTTGGTGTTCTCAAACTCTTTTCCATGATCACTTCTAATTCTGGCTATCACAGTTCCTTTCTCTACTTGCAACTTCTTGCACAGATGAATCATTTTTTCAGGAGCCTCAGCTTTATCTTTCAAAAGCACAACCCAAGTGAATCTTGTAAAATCATCCACAACAACTAGAATGTACTTCTTTCCACCTAAACTCTGAACTCTGGCAGGACCCATGAGATCAATGTGCAGCAACTCCAAAGGTCTTGTAGTTTGAACATCAGCTACAGATGGATGTTTGGACTTCACTTGCTTACCCATCTGACATGGTCCACAGATGCATTTTTCAATCTTTTCAAACTTGGGCAGCCCAATTACCGCATCACATTTTGAAATCTTCTCTAATTGCTTAAGGCTGGCATGTCCCAACCTTTGATGCCATAAGTCAACTTGATTGATCTTCGCACTGAAGCATTTGTTGCTTATACTTGGGGTGATACCATAACAATTGTCAGCAGTCCTCACACCAATACACATACAATCACCTCCTTCATCGAGTATTTCACATTCTTGTTTGGTGAAGAACACATTCAGTCCATTGTCACAAATTTGACTTATGCTGAGTAAATTTGCCTTCAACCCATCAACATACCACACGTCTTCAAAGACTGGTAATCCTGGAATGTCTACTGTGCCAATGCCTCTGATCACAGATTTACTTCCATCTCCAAAGGTAACTGTTCCAATCTTTCCTTCAAAGAGTGTTTTGAACAAGGCTTTATTTCCTGTCATGTGCCTGGAACAACCACTATCCAAATACCAAAGACAAGAATCTCGTGCCTTTAAGGCGGTTAAAGCAGTATAGCACATGTAATTATTGTCATTAGTGAATATATCAAGACACTCAAGAAAGATTTTAACACACATGATAAAGAACAAGCACACCAAGTATACAATATGGCAAAATAAAGAGAAGATTTTAAAGAAATCCATAACAACAGGGGTCAAGGATCAGCTCAAAGATCAAAAGATCAAACACAAAAGCTACCCGCTCTGATACCACTTGTCAGTTCGTTTAGACCCCTTAACCCAACAGATTAACCTAGAGAATTAGCCAAGTTATTAACTTAGGTAATTTAATTAAACTAGGTTAACACAAATAAATATAAAAACAATAAAGCAGCGGAAAATAATCAACACAAAGATATGATGACCCAGGAAACCACACCGGTAAAAACCTGGGGAGGATTTGACCTAGCTATCCTCAAGGTAAACTGAATCCACTATGAAAGAATTGAAGTTTACACAATAGACTTAGACCACTAACGTCATATTGCTACCCGAGTGTAGGAAACTTACTACCATGACCCCATGATAGCTCCGAGATCCACGGACTCCTTCTTTCCGGAATTCTTTAGCAAATCCACAAGCGCACCTGCTTGTATATCTTTGTGCTCTTTGATTCTGCAACTGTAACGATCTACACAACTCTTGACATAAATCTCAAGTTTGTAAACCCTAAGTGTATGTGAAGGTAAACACCTCTAGATCTCACAGAGAGATTCACAAAACACAGCAAAACAGAACTCTACAGAACTCTGAAAACGTGGCTAGGGTTTTCCCTTTTATACTTAGGGCAAACATAAAACCCTATACATTAAAACGGGCTTGGGCTGAGTTGGAAAATTCTGCAGAAAAACGTTCTGTGCGATTTTCGATCGATCGAGTCTCACAGAAAGTTACAAGTAATTCTGCATAAAAACTCGATTCCAACTTTACAATAAACCCCATACTTTGAGCAAGTCTAACACACGACTCAACATTGTTTTGATCATGGTTTGCCAACATACAAAATGAAGTTCTAAATACATTAGATCCTAGTCTTTAGAACCTAACAATATACAATTCGATTTTGAATCCACAAATGTATTCTTGGTGCTTTGACTGAAATTGTCTTTAGCTTGATTTGTGGCATGGCTATCGAAAATGAAACCTTCATCATTTTTTTTATTGGGGTTTCTTAGTCATTTTGATTCAAATCTATGAATTTGTACTTGATTTATTGTATTTACCATTGAGTAAAAACTGAAATGGCACATTATGACTCTAAATAGTAAAACCCGCCATATATAAATAACCAATACAATTTCAGGCCTTCAGCCACGGTATTTTTACAAAATAAACATATTTGATAATGTGCTAAAATCATCACTGAGTTGTAGGCCCCAAGTCACTCCAATGGGTACTTGAGAACAAGAACAAAAGGACCAAACAGAAGGCACCGGCGTGGAACTTGCCAAAAACCCTCCGAAGGTCAAGTTAGTGGATGAGAAACTTCTATGAACTCTATAGCGAGAGAGTTAGGGAATTTCTGCGTACTAGAGGAAAGAGGAGGTCCAGTGCTTAAATAGTGGTGAGTAGTGAACTGAGATCTCTCTGAAGTAGGGATCTTTCCTTGTGAAGTGTATTTGGTATTATAGTTTCCGTGATTTTAGGGTGTCTTTCCATATGAGAAAGACATATGAGTGTGATAAGGTATTAGTACGTGATGTGCAAGATATTTCCATACACAAGTATCTGGGGGGACCACGCATGGCCACGTAGGACCCGTCGGCTTCTCCGTCCCATTGGTCTCATGGTCTTCCATTGCTTCAATTATTCCCATCGGTGTGTGACGTATTCGTTGGCATTGGGGGCGTAGCGTCTTGAAAGTGTCGTCGGTTTATCAAGGATCCTCCATCATCTTTTTGTGAAGCCAACGACCTTGCAGAGGTCGTCCGCTCTTCTTCCCTTCAATTTATTTTTGTCGAAAATACCCCAATCAATATTCAAGTTTCAACCAACCATTCTTGCTGAATGTGGGGCCTTCAATTAACTTTGCACTTTGCAATCGGGCGCTTGCTCTTCCAATTCATGGCATAGCAGAAAAACTTTGATTAGCAAATTGGCCATTAATAGAAGCTTGATAATCATATTTAGAATCTAAATGGCTGGCTGGTACTTTACATTAAAAAAAAAAAAAAGAAAAAAAGAAAAGAAAAGAGGATGATGTGAAGTTATGAACTATTAATTCAACTGATGTTGTGTGAATTCTACTTGTGGGTATTAAGCAGCAAATAAACTTTGTTTGGCATCACCACTTTTTTTTTTTTAATATTTTTTTTGAAAGTAACGTTTCAGTTTATTTGTTCATGTATAATTTTTTAATTCCTCACTTTTTTCGAAAATAATTTTTTTTAATAAACTTTCAGCAAAAAAACAAATAAACTTTCAGTAAAAATCTGCATTTGAAGGCACTCTAATCACCACCAAAAGCACATTAAAGAAACAATAGAGGAATCCAGTTTCTACATTGAAAATTTCAGATTGTATGACACCAAATGCATAACTTTTGATGATTACTAGGGTTTATACCTACAAATCTGCGCTTATGATTCCAGATTAGTATATTCAGGCCATTCTTTGCTCTCCTCTTGTCTCCTTTACTTTCTTTCGTTCCAAACATGCTAGAATCTATGATATTATTAAAGGAAATGAATAAATAATGCTTTACCCTTCAATTGATAACATTCTGACTAACTGATTGCATTTGCATTATCCTAGTAGAAGATTTATAAATACCAACTTTTAGCCATGACCACCATTATCAAAACAATGTAAATAGTTGAGTTGGACCTCACTCAAGCTGTGAATTGCAATGTTGGTGTCCAAGCAGAAGTAAAGGCGATTTGAAAATGCAGTTTACATGGCTATGCATTGCAACCCGGCCATGGTATGCATTGAGGGTGATTGCAAAACCTGTATTCAAGCCTTCTAGGGCTATCTTCATGTGTCATTGTTCCTTGGAGAATTGTAAGCATTATAGCAGAGATCATAAGTTTAGTAAATTGAAATTATAAATAGACCTATCTCTTTTGATTGGGTCCCTAGAGTTGCTAACAAGGCTGCCCATATATTGGCCCAATGGTCTTTGCTGAATAGCATTTTTGGTTTCTTTGGCCCAAGCTCAGCTCCTCTGAATCTTTTGGATGTAATTTTGGAAGATGTTGGTGTTGTTTCTCAACTCTCTTCTTAATAAAAATTTTCCATTCAGCCAAAAAAAAAAAAAAAAAAAAAGATGCAAACTCAAAAAAGCCATCACCTGGATAACTCCAAATTAGTTTGATGATTGTGGCAACTAACTGGTTGGAGCATCATGCAAGAATCTTCTTTGAATCAAGACTCAAAATTTGAAAGGGTGTCAAATATCATACCACAAAGAAGTGCTTTTCCCATCTCCAATTTTTAGATCTTTTAAGTGTAGTATTAAGATCTTCTTCAAGACTAAGAACAATACTTCTTCTTCTTGCCAATAGCAGACTATAAAACTCTCCTAATTTTCTTCCAATATATTGCTGAACTTGCCTAGGATACATGGAATCGTTGCGGCAGAACACTTGTTACTAGCTGAATGAAAGTCCTGTTTTAGTTGTAACTAGTCTCTGAGCACTTCTATTTTTTGGTAAAGACCAATAATTTACATTCCTCATAATTTGTAGTTTAAATTGTAATCAAATATGTATATATCTATTTAGTTTTTTTTTTTTTTTGGATAAACTCGAGAATTAAAAAAAAAATATTTTGATAGGAAGATAAACGGAAGATGATTTTTTATTTAAAGGAAAAAAAAACAACAGTAACATGGTGTTGCCTAACTTTTTTTTGTTCAACTTGTTTTTCTATTTAAAATAAAAAATAGTAAACATATAGTTGCTTTCAATAAGTGGGTTAGTGGGAGAGTGATCATTTTTTGTAGAAAATTTTTTAGATGAGAGTTAGAGATATATTTTTACAGCGTTATCCTCAAGTTTTGCCCCTACTTAAACCTATGTTGTAAGGTTATTTTAGAACTAAAAAAATGTCCAATCCAAACATGAAAAGCATCTTAAATAGTAGTAAAGATAAACCAACTAAAGAAAAATTCTTCTTATTACTCCAAGAGAGTGAAGAAGTATAATGGGTAGTGAGAAATTGAATGATGTATCAATGAGTCATAAATAATCCCATTTTTTTAGAAAACATTTTAAGGGAATTGCAATCACAGTATTACTAACAATTAAGACTTGACCAGGATCTAGTTAGAGGAATCACATTCTAAAAAGAAGTGCCTTTAAGCGTTGGGGACCTTGATAGAAAACATGGTGAGCATGTTACACCTTATATTTGATAGTCTCTTATTATCTCGCAAGAAAAGAAAATAAGCTAACAATACATTAGTTGGTGGTAAACACTAATACTGATAGTCACTTCTGTAAACACACAAGCTCACAGTACATTAGTTGATAGTCACTTCTGTTAATAGGTCTTTTTAAAAAATAAAAATAAAATTAATGAACAAAAAAGATAGAAGGGGCACCCAATAAGACTGAATTTTATTACACAATTGATTCTTTTTTTATTAGTTTTTGCTATTTTTCAAGTGTAGGTGAGAACCTTTTGAAGCCTTCTTAATTGGTGTATAAGGACACCCGTTAATATAAATCTATCTCAATTTAAGGTCACACCATTTTATGACCATCCAAATAACAACATACAACGTAATTAGGGACACAAATTTTCATTTCACTTTGACCTTTTTTTTTTTCAAAAATTTTTATATTATAAAAGTCATATTTTGGTGATTATTTTTATAAGGGTCATGCTAACGAATATCCTTAGGACATTGATTAACAATCCATTTTGGGAAAGTTTTAATACCACTTTTATGGGAAATGTAAAAAACTGTTAAAACATTAATTGCTTTATTTCCTTTTTCCATAAAAACTTTCTTTAAATGCATTATTAACCAATGCCCTTAGGGCATTCGTTAGCATTTCCCTTTTTATAATTACAACTTATCATCTTAACAAGCAACAAAAAAAAAAAAAAAAAAAAAATTGTGTTTCTAGTGTTTCTAGACTAGCATAGGAATAAGGATAATAGCTAAAGGAAAAGGTTTCTCTTTAAAATGCTTCTCCTCTCAATTCATGCAATTAATAAGGCTAAATAGCTTGCTGATTAGCTATTATATATGTCGAACTTGGACGTTTTTGGTTATATTGTGTATTGAGAACCTTTGCTAAGAAAGCAGCTGAGTTCTAAAAATCAATATTTAATTTAGGTGAGCCTCATGGGATTATTTGAATTGCAGTGGCAAATCAAATACTTGAACTTCCAAAATTAGTGGTGACCATAAAGTGCTATTGCCTACTCAATAATTTGTAATCAAAAATAAAAATTTGGAAATGTACAGATCAGCCATGGTTTTCTTGGCATACATGGTGAATGATGTACAAATCAAAATTTTACTGAATCGTACAAAATATAACATGCTTATTTATTTTATAGTATTTTTTTTTTTATTGATAGGACCTAATGCATAATGTATCCCTTTGCAATGGACAATACTCTCTTCCTCTATAGTTTCAATAGGAAATAGAAAACAAAAATTTTAGTACCACAAAAAAATACACAATTTTTGCCACAATTCTTCATGTGGTTGATTGTGATTAGAGGAAAAAAAAAAGATGGGTCTATGTGAAAGTGATAAGAAGCCAGTTACAATTTTGTCCTTTCTCCCTGCAACCAATTTGAATCTTTGATAAAAACCATAACTCCAAAATAACAATTAAAGTTTCTAATAAATATTCAGATAAAATTATTATTGAAAAACATGCAATCTTGAATAGAATTATTACAGAACTCAAAGGATAATTAAACAGATATCGATAAGCACTACGCTTATCTGATCCAATTCCAACACTAATAAACTCAAAAGACTTCCTAATCATAAGGATAATCATAAGTTAACCCTTATTCAAAATAGTAAAAACTGAAAACAAAAGATAAAGTGATCCACATCTAATATGGATGAGTGCCACTACACTACTGCATATCTGTCACCACTTAGTGGACTTTAGAGAGCATACAGTTTGTGCGAGCGTGAGCAGCAGAAGGATAATAGCAGCACAGGTAGAAGCCAATCTCCAAGGAGTGCTAAAATATTGATGCCATAATGTTGCCCTCCACCTATGCCAAGGTTTCTTATAGAATGCATTCAAATCTTCACATATTTTCGAGTATTCTAGGTTTCATATAATCTCATAAGATATTGGTGTTAAGATTGTTGACAGCTGATGCTGCTGCGTTGTTGTCGCCAAGGTAATTAACGAGGATTCTCGTATCACAAAGTAAATTTACATCTTTTGAAGTATTGATAAGAAAATCCAAGATGAAAAAGAAATCCGTAACATATGTGTGCCTTACATAATTGGATTGCTTTAATGCAATAATGTTTCGAATAAGACGAATTTTCTCATCATTTAACGTAATGCATGGGATTTCCAATACTTCATTCTTTGAATCGAACCTTATGTCAAGAAAGCGTCTACCATATTTTTCCGGGGCCACCTTAAACTTGATTCCTGCCTCACGTAGCTGGGTTGCAGAGTATGACAATTTAGCTCTCACAGGTCTTCTGTTCGGTAATTGTTCACGTTCACTTAGATAAAAGAATCTAACCAAATCTGTCAAGTGTTCTATTTTCACATTGAATTCCTTAAAGGCCATCATTTGAAAGTTGTACCATCCAAAGAAATCAAAAGCAAGTTCCCTTAAAGAAAGGAGTTTGAACTCTGATTCAGCCGGAAAGTTTTCTTGCTGGAACAGCGTCTCTAAAACAAAAAAGGAAAGCTGATTTTTAAGTAATACCAGGTCAGATTGCAAAATTGGATGCATCCATTCTGGTATCTTGATTATAGGATCGTCCTCTTCCAAATGTGAGTAAGATATCAAGAAGTACTCAAGAATGAACATCCCACCCACCAGGATCATTGTCACAAAATCATCACTGCTTATGCTGGACACAATAGTCTCTGCGTAGTAAGAGCGAATTTCTTCTTCCTTATCTCTTATTGTGTGTACTAAATTCTGCAAGATTTTATTAGCCCGTTGAATGAAACACTCACAAAACCGCACTTTACACTTTTTCATGGTTTGCAATTTTGGATTGGAGCGGTGAATAAGGCCCATTGAAATAAGCAGAGGAGTGAAGGCTTGCTCATCCAGTTTGCGAAGGTGATCTAGGACACTGATCAAATCCCCAATTAAGAATAGTTGCTTCAAAGTTTCAAACGTTGTTGTGATGTTAGTGCCAAATCTCCACTTCCATTTGCAGTTAAAGAGCTTCCTATCTATCAAGATAAGAGCCACTAGGATTAATAACACACCCCGTGTAAAGTACAACACGCTATAATTTGACTTCAAAGTTCATTCTATGCCACTATCTTCTAAGAGCATCCTCATCCCACAATTCTAATTCTACTCTATTTTACCATTTCAAAAAGTCACTTTATCATTATACCATGCCATTTTACCATACATCTTACATCCCAAACTTTTATTTTCCTATTCTATTTATTAAAATAATATATTTCCATTATAAAATAATATATCTCAAAATTATTATTTCTCTTTTTTTCTCTCTGTCTCCCTCAACCCACCGGTTTCAACACACAGAGACACCAAACACAGTTTCAACACACAGAGACACCAAACACAAACCACCTATCCAAACCCATCACCACACACACACACACACACACACAAACACAAACCATCAACTGAGCCACACACACACCCACCATCAAACCAATCGAAGCCAGCAACAGCCACCACACCCATCAGACCCACGGCACCACCCCGATCCATCATCAACCACGGCACCGCCCCGATCTGCCACATCAAACCGTGAGACCGACGCCGCCGCGATTCAAGGGAAGAGAAAGAAAAAAAGAAAGGGAAGAGAGATCAAAGAGAGACAAAGAAGGAAGAGACCCACGCCGCCGCGACCATCTGCCACGTCGCGGCACCACCAACGCACGCCCACGCCGCGGCACCACGCCATATGATCTAGCGATAGGCATCGATCCACACAGAGAGGGATGAGAGAGAAGGAGGGATTGAATGAGAGAAAGAATCAAAGAAAAAGATAGCGGTGAGAAAGAGAGAGGAGGCTCTGTGAGAGATGAGTTTTTTTTTTTGTTTTTGTTTGAGGAACGAGAGAGATGAGTTGAAATACAGAAGTCAGAGAGAGTGAATAAAATAAGTTATTTTGGTTTACAATACTGCTACAATACAATTCTAAATGTAGAATTGTACTGTAGCAGTATTGCAAAAAAATTTGCAATACTTGCATTTAACATTCCCTGATGTAGATTATTTTGAGGCTTAAAATGCTACAATCTCTTTAGATTTGACATTAGCATTCGCCGTTGCTAATGCTCTAATATGTTAAAATGCATGCACCGGTGTTAAAAGAATAATGATCATTTTATGTTCAGTGTGAGTTTGGGAAGTGTGTTTTGCGTGTTTCCCAACTCACACGTCTTTTTGTATGGGTCCTGTGCATTGTTCATGAGACTCACAAGTACTTTTTTCAGCAAATTTTTCTTTAAAATTGGGTTCATAGTACTATTTACACATTTAAAAATTATTTTGCTACAATATTTTTAGTTTTCAATTTTCAGCAATAAGCGGTATTCAAACAGAATCGTTTATAAAATTATAATTTAATCATCCTCTTTCATTGTCCTGTAAAGCTGATCACATAAAAGATTTGCAAATAATGTAACTGGATGACAACAGTAATTTTGAATGAAGAATTTTAAAATGGTTTCTTTTGAAACAATAATTAATTGAACAAATAATTTTACATTTAAAAATTATTTTGTTACAGTATTTTTAATTTTTAATTTTCTACAATAAGCAGTATTCAAACAGAATCGTTTATAAAATTATAATCTAATCATCCTCTTTCATTGTCCTGTAAAGCTGATCACATAAAAGATTTGCAAATAATTTAACTGGATGACAATAGTAATTTTGAATGAAGAATTTTAAAATGGTTTCTTTTGAAACAATAATTAATTGAACAAATAATTTTGGTACTAATTAAATCATTTAATTTCATTGTTTTTTTTAAATAGATAATTTCATTGTTAGTTTGATAGAGACATAGAGTAATTAAATATAGCCAGATTGAGTTGTGTTGAGTGCATTGTACCATGGGTCCAGCCCACTAGTAATAGACATGCTCATTATTTAATGAGTTTGTCTTTCTTGTCTTTTAGTAGTCTTAGTTTTTCTTCATCACGTACAAAAGTCAGAAAGTTTAAGTGAACTTGCTGGAGAAGCCTGCCAAAAAGAGAAGTTGAAGTCATCTTTGTTATGTACAAAAGTCAAGGCAAGTAGGTTGCATTTATTGTGAATTGATGTCAAGAGTGCAAAAGGGAGAAAAGAAGAAAAAGATGATGAAATAAAAAGAAGGCCATTCGGTGTAGAAGAGGAGTGAAGAGAAGTCCCGGTGAGTGAGAATGAGGACAGTGCAGTTTTGGAGAACTGCATAAGTGAGACCAAGTAAAAGAGGAGAAAAAAATAAAGAGCTAGAGAAAATTCTGAGAGATACATAGTGAGGAAGAGAGTAGTGAGTGAAAAGAAAAAGAGAGTTTTTTCTTTGTTCAAGTTGTATCTTTATGTGTTGTAATATCTATTTAATATGGTAAAATTATTCAGAGTATGTCCCGTAGTTTTTCCCTCCAAGAAGAAAAAGTTTTCACGTAAATTTTTATGTTCTTGTATGATTGTACTTCTGTTATACTTGCTAAAATTTATTCACAGTTATATAGAAATTTTCCCAACAAATTGTTTCATTTTAGTAGGTAAAAGAAAGTACTTTTTGATATATTTATATACATAATTTCTACTTCCTATTAAAATTTTTGTTGTTGTGATACTATGAAAAATTTTAATGTTTTATCAAAATTTCTTCATTTTGGAAATATATTGAAAAGGCACAATTTTTTTTTTCTTTTAATGGGAATATGGTATTGTTCATTAAATTTCCCATTGAAGTTTGTCTTTGTACTTGAGTTAAATTCTAGAAATCTCAAAGAATTTTGAAATCAAAAGTAACTTTAATTAGGTTGAAAGTAGTTTTAACATTTGGGAAAAGTTATCAAATGCCCTATGAGCTTGGTATAGGCTATATTTAAAAAAAAATAATGCAAAAAGGAAAAAAATAACTAATATTTTTTACAACTTTTATATGGGTGTTAACTAGATCCTTAACATAAAAGCAAATTGGACGCATTAAAAATTATACAGATACTTTATATAAGATTTGAGTAGATTGACAATATAATTTAAGAAAAGCATAAAATTAATGTGGATTAACCTAATTGTTGAACTTCCACTATAATTATGTATAGATTAATAATATTCCTTGCAAATTTTTTTTAATTGAAAAAAAAAAAAAAAAAACTAAGAAGAGGGAGCCCAAAATGATATCAATAGAGTAGATAAACCACATTCAACAATTGGTTATCACAAGCAACTTAAAATTCATTAAAAAATTGTAAAATATAATAGTAAGGAAGTCGATTTCATACTGGAACCGTTTCAGATTTACCACTATATATATATATATATATATATATAGTTTAAATAAAAAAAGTTTAATAATCAAAATTTTACTAACCTAGAATGTAAATAGTTTTTGATATATATACACACACACACACACACTATTGTGGATGGCACGTGAAAGACACGTGCTACCTCTTGAGTAAGAAAATTAAGATAGAACTTTTATCTGAAGAAGTATGAAACTGTATACATAAAAAAAATGTATATCATACAAAGTTAATCTCATTTGTATAAGAATTTTGATACCTATTTGCTAAAAACAATATCTATTCATTAAAATTTTTTAAGAATGATAACGAATATCATCTTCCAACAATAAAAAACTGAGTTTTGCTCAAACCTTATCACAATGAATGATGTCATATGCTACAATTGAAACTCTTCATCAAATGCATTCAACCATACACAATGAAAATTTTTTCATTCATACTTTCTTCTTTACCATTTTACATGAGTTTAGTGCAATCTTTAACTTAATTAGTTTTTATGAACACCCATTTTAGGCAAGAAAAAAAAAAAAAAAAAAAACCTAACAAAAGGCATGTGTCATCAAATTTTTCATTAGATAAATTATAAGTTTCAAAGATTTAAACCTAGAAAATCAATGTTATCTAGGTAACAAATAAAACACATTATACTACCATTCAAACTTTTTTAGCTTTACTATCATCTAATACTCAAAATAAGTGAATAAAATTTTTGGAAAGTTAAAATTTAGTGAGAGTATTTTAGCCACTACATATTGCAATATTTTAAGAATCACAAGCTTTCATTAAAGTTTAATTGAGAGAATAACAATATAACATATTTTCTCTTTTCCAAAATATTAAGGGGGAAATTGCTTGATTTTAAACTTTAAGGAGAAATCGTGAACTACCTCAAACATAAAGGATGAAAATTATTTTAATCCTAAGTTTTTGTTTCTGTTTTGTGTGTGTGTGTGTGTGTGTGTGTGTGTGTGTGTGTGTGTGTGTGTAAAACTATGTGTTTTTATTTAAAATGGTGCATAAAGAAAAAAAAATAAAATAAAAAATACAAAAATTGAACCCAAGAAAACTGTACCTGAAATTATGAATTTTGGCTCAACAAAAATTGACTAATGAAAAAAAAAATTTCTAAAAACACAAAGAATGACACAATATTTTCATAATACTTTACAACTTTGTTATATTTTACTTTGACTTGTAAAGAATTGACACTTCAACAATTGTGAAAATATTGTGATAACAAGATGTCTTAATATTTTCACAAGAAAAATGTTATGTTCACAACATTTTCATTACAAATCATAAGTAGTAAGTTGTTACGGGTTATTATTAGTAGGTTAAAAAAGTAATTTTATTGGTAAGTTTAAATTAGAATAACAATTTACTTCCTAAGATTTGTTATAAAAATGTTGTGGATGTAACACTTTTTTTTTCTTCATAATACTTTAATTTTTAGCTGTGGTTAGTTCTAGTATGATATTTTATTATTTTATAAAAATTAACATCTCAAATACTCAACAATTATGTAAATATTGAGAAAACTTATTGTACTAATTATTATTATTATTATTATTATTATTATTATTATTATTATTATTATTATTATTATATATGCAAGTTCAACGTAAGAGCATTCGCATTAGTTTGGCTAGAATTTTTTGTTTATTTTACACTAAAAACCTACTTTTTCTATTTTACATACCCACTTCTCAAAATCCTCCACATTAGTCCATCTATTCTACAATCTATTTTATTTAAATAATCAATTTTCTCAATTGTTTTATTACTTCTCTCAACTACCCATACGCGCCCCCTCTCTACCCATTTTTTAGATTTGTTGCTCTCTCTCTCTCTCTCTCTCTCTCTCTCTCTCTCTCTCTCTCTCTCTCTCTCTCTCTATATCCATTTCAGAACACAGATCAACTCTTTCTCTCGGTTAGAGCATTTGCAATAGAGGAGCTAAAAAGCTATAAAGCTATTTTAGCTCCACACAAACTCAAAAAATGGCCACACAGCAGTGAAGGTAAAGCTAAAAATTTTTAGCTCCAACCTTCCGTATGGAGCTATATTTAGCTCCACACCGTACTGAAGCTAAAACCCAAAAATTAATATTTTATCTAACTTTTATTAAAATAACATTTTTTTTATTCTTTTTCTTTTTGCACTGCCCGATTTCCTCTCATTCTCACCCTCTCTGTTTTCAGATCACAAAATCACTCTCTCAAACTCTCAGTCTCACAGCTGCCGATCCGATCCGATCCTCGCCTCCAACCCACGCCAACCCGAGTCGCCTCCAGCCCACGCCTCCGACTCGCCTCCAGCCCACGCCTCCGACTCGCCTCTCCTCTCTTAAATCTGACCCTGTTTTCAGATCACAAAATCACTCTCTCAAACTCTCAGTCTCACAGCTGCCAAGCTCAACGCCGCCGGCCTAGTCCAAGCTCAACGCCGCCGCCGGAGTTGAAGCTCGATCCGATCCACGCCCCCGTTGAAGCCGATCCGATCCGATCCTCGCCTCCAACCCACGCCAACCCGAGTCGCCTCCAGCCCACGCCTCCGACTCGCCTCCGACTCGCCTCTCCTCTCTTAAATCTGACCCACCAGCTTCTCCTTTCTTAAATTTAACCCACCAAGTCCGAAGTTGCTGATCAGGTGAGTTGTCTCTGTCTTCTTCATCTACTTGCTTCAGATTTTTGATTTGGGTAATTGGAATGGTAAATTTGTCATGTCAGTTGGGAAATTTCTGTTTGCAGGGAATTTATAATATTTGTTGAATCTAATGATAAATTGTTGTGGATTGGAATGTATTGGGAATTTTCTGTTTGTAGGAATTTATATTTTTGTTTTTAAATGTTATTTTGGGAATTTTGTGTGTGCAGGGAAGGGAAGGTTACAATTTTTTTTTTTTGTTTCTGGTTTTGCTTCTTGCTGATTTTCTGTATGTTGATTTTATTTTGTTAAATTTGTTGTTTTCTTTATCAGTGGGATATTCATGTTCTATTGTTATACTTTTTTAAGTTTTGATATAAATGTTTGATTGGGAATTTTCTGTTTGCAGGGGAATTTACATTTTTTTTTTTTTCTGTTTTTGCTTCTTGCTAATTTTCTGTTTGTTGATTTTATTTTGTTGAATTTGTTGTTTTCTTTATCAGTGGGATAATCATGTTCTATTGTTATACTTTTTTAAAGCTTTGATATAAATGTTAGTTTGGAAATTTTTTGTTTGCAGGGAGTTTACATTTTTTCTTTTCTAATTTATACAGTGTTGGTTTTTACTTTCAGTTTGCTTGGAAGTATATTGCTGTTAACAGTGTTGGTTTATACAGTGTTGGTTTTTCTAATGTATAAGTATAATTTGGAGTTAAAAAAATCATTTGTTAACACTAGACGATTATTTGTTATCATGCGGCGGCGGCGGCAGTGGAAGAGTCAGAGTCGCCGGTGGCGGCGGTGGTGGCGGTAGTGGCGTTGACGGCGGTGGTGGCGGCGGCGGCAGCGGTGGCGGCGGCGGCAGCGGTGGCGGCGGCGGCAGCGGTGGCGGCGGCAGTGGCAGTGGCGGTGGCTGCGGTAACGGTGGCGGTTGCAGGTGGTTGTGATTGTTGTTTATTGTGATGGAGATATTATTTTATTGTAGTGGATATATTATTTTATTGTGATGTTTATATTATTTTATTATGTTGAAAGCTAAAATAGATCCACTGCTGCAGCATGTGTATAGGTAAAATAGATAAAGTAACTTTTGGTGGAGCTAAAAAGCTAAATTTTTAGCTCCACTACTGTGGATGCTCTTAGATCTCTTTACACAAATTTCTATACATTTCTCTTTATACTTTATAGTATCTCACAATCTAAAAAGCCCTCTATCATCTTTTTCTTTTGTTTCTTTTTGCACAAATCGCATCTCGGTCCGGAACTCGTACCTCTCCCTTGGCTGCTACTGCAGAAGTGCTTCACAAACAATATGTCAACAGAGGTATGCTTTAATAATATAATATTTCCTCGTTATTTAAGTTCCATGTCTATCTACCTATTTATTTTTCTTGCCGAAAATCATCTCTTTTTTATACTAAAATCTTCATAAGCTGTTTCCAATCCATACAACAATTGTCTGCTGAATTTCGTCATTTTTTTAATAATTATTTTTAAAATATGAATCTAATGTAATTGGTTTTAAAAGGGTAAAGACAAATTGTTTAGCCAAAAAAAAAAAAAAAAAAAGGAAAGCCGAATTGGTATTTTTGTAAATAAGTACGGATGGGTGTTTGTAAATAGCACCTTCCAACATGTCTCTTTCTTCTTCTGTTTTTCTTTTATATTTACCCCACCATTAGATCCATTGTTTTCCTTCTCTGTAGTACTGGTATTATCTACAATGATCCACTTGGGTATTTCAAGGGCAGAAAAATTCTTTTAGGCTTGAGAAAAAAAATTTTAAACTCCAAATCTCATTCCGGCCGAATCTTTAATTTCGGCCGGTACTGACTGAAACGGTCCGAAGTGGGCTGAAATTTCATTGAAGCTGGAATAGGGTGGCTTACCTTTCCGGTTCATATTTTTCAGCCGTTTTGGCCAGAAGGGAACATTATCCATAACATTGGACAAAAGTTAATTGAGATTTCTAAATTAACAGCACGAAGAGAGAAAAAATTAAAAAAGTGGAGACAATGAGTGGACAAGATTAAAAGAGATAGTAGGATAAGAGCCAATGAGCCAGTTAGTGCTCGGTACTTGCACTACACTACTTTGGAATGTTCAAATTTTTTTTTTTTTTTAATTTAACCGTGCTTGCGCTACAGTACTTCGGTTGGTTCAATATCTACCATTAGAGCATCCACATCAGTTGATATCAACTTTGTAAAATGCAAAAATCAATCAATTTTACACATTTTGCCCCAAAAATCTTCTAAATCAGTCTTTCTAAGAGCATTTACATCAGCTCTTGTAAAGTCTTGCATAATGGAAAAAGAAGGTATTTTTACACATTTTGGCACAAAAAGCTCCCGCATCAGATCGTGCAAAAATGTGCAAAAATGCACATTTGCTACAGTAACCGTGCATATATGCACGGTTACTGTAGCTCGTGCATAGATTATTTTAATCATTTCCGTTCGCTCGTTTTTTTTTTCTCTCTTTTCTCCTTGCTCAACAAACTCAGTAACTGCTCATTGCTCAAAAAAAAAAAAAAAACACACACACACAGAGACAGTGGATCGGAGCTAGGGAGATGACGATCGGAGTGTGGATCGGAGCTTGTAGATCGGAGTGGATCGGAGCGGAGATTGGAGTGGATCGGAGTGAACGGAGCGGAGATGTGCTTGATCGGAGTGGATCAGAGCTATGGAGATGTGGATCAGAGTGATCAGAGCTATGGAGATGTGGATCGGAGTGAACGGAGCGGAGATCGGAGTGGATCGGAGCGGAGATGTGCTTGATCAGAGTGGATCAGAGCTATGGAGATGTGGATCGGAGTGATCGGAGCGGAGATCGGAGTGGATCGGAGTGAACGGAACGGAGATCAGAGTGGATCGGAGTGGAGATTTTGTGGATCGGAGTGATCGGAGCGGATATCGGAGTGGATCGGAGCAGAGATTTTGTGGATCGGAGTGATCGGAGCGGATATCGGATTGGATCGGAGTGGAGATCGGCGTACTTGGATCGGCATTCTTCTCGCCGTGCTTAGATCGGAGTTCAGATCGGCGCCGGGCGCCGTGTTCCGTGCTTGGATCGGTGCCGTGCTCCGTGCTTGGATCGGCGTGCTCCCTGCTTGGATTGAAATTTTAGAGTTTGGAAGAGAGGAGAGGAGTTAGATGGAAGAGAGAGAGGAGAGAAGTTGAGTTAAATGAAATGTTGAGAAGATTCAGAGAAGAATCTCTATTAAAGTCTCGTGAGTGGAGAGAAAGAGGGTAGAGATAAAATAATAATAATAAAAAGTGAGAAAATGATTATTTAAATAAAGTAGAGGATAGAATAGATAAACTGATGTGGGTGTCTTGTAAAAATAAGCGTGTAAAATAGAAAAAATAGGTTTTAGAGGTGTAAAATGCAAAAGTTTTTGCACGAGCTGATGCAAATGCTCTAAAACTGTGTATATTTACACATTTGCTACAGTAACCGTGCATATATGCACGGTTACTATAAATGTGTATCTTATTATTTTATTAATTTTTTGTTCGCACTTTTTTTTTTCTCTCTTTTCCATGCACAACGAACTCAGTGACTTCTTATCTCCTTATCTTCTTTTTCCTTAGATGCAGACAAACACACCCTCACACAAACACATACACATAGACAAATTAACACAGAACTACACAAACACACCCACACCCACACATAAACAAACCCACACGGACAAACCAACGGAGAGATAGATTGGTGCTTGATCGGAACGATTGGTGCTTGTGGGTCTTGTTTGATTGGAGCTCGTGGGTCTTGCTTGATTGGTGCTTGACAGACAGGGAGTTGAGATTGGGTCTTGTTTGAGGAGTAAGTATGGGTCTTGCTGGTGAGGGGTTTGAGATGGTGGTGAAGCGAGAGAAAGTGAGGGGTTTGAGATGGCGGTGAAGCTGTCTATGGAGATCTAACCGAGAGAAAGAGTTGATCTGTGTTCTGAAATGGATATAGAGATGGGTAGAGAGATAACATTTCCTAAATTGGGTCTTACTAAATAAAGATGACAAAAAGTTATTAAAATATTGTCAAAAAATATAAAATAAAAAAAAATGCTAAAAAAATATCAAAAAGCTAAAAAAGTAAAATAAAATGCAACAAAAAGTTGCAAAAGATTGTTGTTAACGGGTACCTCACGGAGCCCGTTAACACAACCCAAGTAACAAAACAAAAGAGATAACTATAAAGTATAAAGAGAAATGTATAGAAATTTGTGTAAGTGAAAAAGTGTATAAAAATGTGTGTAATATTGTTTAAAAACTGAAAATATGTGTTTGAGCGGATGTAATGTACCAAACACCCCCATACTTTTTTTTTTTTTGGTGAGTAATTGACGCAATGAGAGAAAGGTAATTGATGCCCAAATTTGTGAAGGGCAGTAACTACGCTTTTTTATACATTGGAGATGAGTTCTTATCTTTGCATCAAGATTACAAAAGCAAAAGCAGATATTTGTTTTTCCCAAAAAGATGTGAATTTTTTTTTTCTTTTCGATTAGTGGAAAAATCAAAGAAAAATAAAATTGAAAAAAAAAAACCCTGCTAAATAGAGCAATCCTTTCTTCTTTAGGTAAAGTCAGACAAAGGAGACATTCTCCATCTTCAAAAAAATTATATACACTTAGTGTAACTTTAAGCAATGTTATACCACCCAATAACTTGTTATTGAATTAATATTTTAAAAATCCAACCGTTAAATTACATGTTCTATATGTTCTTAACATGCATGCCAATTTTCATATCAATCGGGTGTTATTTACCATTTGATTTATAAACTCATATTTTATGCATTATTTTAAACTTCAAAAATTTGAATTTTAACAATTGATTGATGATATAACTATTCACCTCGAAATTTTGCAAGCATGAAAAATATACGAAGATAATGTAATCTACGGTGGATTTGTCAATATTCACATCCAATTAAAAAAATATTGAGTGGTGTAACATTGTTTAGAGTTACACTAGGTGTAACTTGAACTCAATCATATATATATATATATATAGATACACACACACACACACATACATACATACATACATATATATATATATATATATAACAAAGTGGTTTTAATAGGGAAATGTTAACAAACATCATGCTGCGCTTGTTAAGATTTTCCTATATGAGTTCTACTTAACAAAAAAGATAATAAAAAAAATTGTCAAAAAAAATTGTAAAAAAGGATTAAAAAAAACTTCTAAAAAATTTTCAAAAAGACAAAAAGTTACAAAAAGTA
This sequence comes from Lithocarpus polystachyus, assembly GCA_033629205.1. Classification (NCBI taxonomy): domain Eukaryota; kingdom Viridiplantae; phylum Streptophyta; class Magnoliopsida; order Fagales; family Fagaceae; genus Lithocarpus; species Lithocarpus polystachyus. The sequence goes on along the minus strand of CM066170.1, from coordinate 56,372,783 downwards.
GAAAAAATACTGTTAAAAAGCTAACAAAAGGTTGTTGTTAACGGACACCCGTTAACACAACCCATATACATATTGAATAAGTTCTTTTTTTTTTCTTTTTTTTTTTCTTTTTTTTGTAGAAACAAATGGAATGATGTGATTTCCATAAAAAAACAAAAGAAGGAATGATGTGATTTGCTTATAATTTGTAGACATCTATTTGAATTTTACTTATTTTCACTATTAAATTATAGTTATTGAACATCCTTTACCTTTTATTATTATTGTGGGGGGGGGGGGGGGGGGGAACGCATCTAAGCCCGCAAGCAGTTTGTCCGCTTTGGGGCCGAGGACCCGCACGGCTTTGTTCTTTGCAAGCGACGTGAGCAATTTTTGAGATTTGCTCCCACATCGAAGAAAAATGCGCCCCACTCATGTCTTACAAGCCTTTGGCCTAAGGTGGTAGCCTCAACCTAGTTGAGCTTTTTGATCCGGCAGGGCATTTAAGGTGGCGTTCTCCCCGGGAGTTCAGCCCTAGGTTTGCTTGTGACTCTGTTTCTGCTTCTTTCCTCACTTTTCCAGGGAACGCATTTGATTTGCGCTAGGGTGATGAAGGCAGCTTGGCTTACTTAGCTTGTGTTGGTCCCTCTTAGCTTCCGGTGCCCTCTTCTAGTAACCCTAGATATACACATTATTCAGCACACCGGGTACTTCGGCAGTTCGGCTTTGATCAAGATATCCCTCCAGTATTCAAAGACGTATTACCCCCTCTCCCTTTGCTGGATCCATTCCTTAGGCTTCAGGCATTCTCCTATTGGTCGTGGAGGAGTCCTCAGTTCGTGGTTCCCAACTCCTACAGGGGAGTCTTTGTTTCTAATGGTTTTGCTGGCTATTGGAGGCAAGTACAGAAATCCTTTGTTAATTATGTTGGCTCTGGTAAGATTGAGAGAGTTCCCAATCCCAATATTCTTTCCGCTCCTACTGCTAACAGGCGTTTATCTCTCTCCATTGATGGTTTTGTATCTGTTGCTATAAGTAGCAAGACAGGGTTTCCGGAGTGGCATGCCTCCAAGGGCGGTTGGGTGTGTTATGCCCAGGATTTCCCAGAAACTTGGTCAGGATGCGACCTTGTTGTTGGTGTTTCTTCCGGGGTGCCAATTAAAAGAGGCGCGGTAGAGTCAATTGGCGCTGCAACTCCCACTGGTATAAGTAAAGGAAAAAAGATTAAGCAGGAAAGGGTCAAGCAGGCTGAACTTGAAGAAGGTGTTGAAGGTGCTGAGACTGGCTTTGAAATCAAGGGGAGAAAGATTGCGAAGTCCCCGAAGCAGTTGGTATGTTTTGAGGAATCTGAGAGAGTGAGTTCCCTTGCAGTGGGAAAAGAAGTTGGGAATTCTTTAATTCCAAAGGCTCGAGTGAAGACTAAGGTAGAGTCTTCTCTCTCTCAGGTTCCCGTGAGTTCTTCAACCCAAGGTCCCTTGGGATCCTTTGAACTTGTACCCCAGTCTCCCCTAGGACCCTCTGGGCGTACTCGTAGTAAACAAAAGACTATTGGCGACCTTGTAGAGAGAGAGAGAAGGGCAAAGCTTCTTTCCTTCTTCTCTCCTTTTATTTCGTTACAGCTTATTACTGTTGTTGTAGTGTCCTTCCTTTTCCTTAATTCATGAGTGGCTATTTCTTTCTTGCAGTCTAAGCACAAATCAGATCCCAAGACAGGTAAGAGTCAATCGTCTGGTGATGATGTGGTATGGGCTTCTTCGTGCCTCTCTCTGTCTGTTTCCACCCTCTTTTGGTATTGTATGCTCATGTACATTTTTTTTTTTTTTTTTTTTTGCAGGTGGAGGTACCCCTTCCCACCATTGGCAAGGTTTTGGAGGAGGAAGTGGCTACTGTTTCTCCTGCTAGTTTCCCAGACGTGAGAGAGGAGGACCCTAGTGGTGGTGTAACTGAGGAAACTGAGCAGCCAATGCAGGGTGTCCATTTCATTCCGTCTGCTATTCCCTTAGCTATTCAGGATCCTGAAGCTTCTCATCATGAGCAGACTTATAGTCCCACCAGAACTTTGTCGCCTGATCCTATGTTAAACAAAGAACCCTTATAGGGCGCGTCTTTATCCGTACTAGCAGGTGAGCCCCCCCTTCCCCAATTCTTTTCTCATAAGAATGCTTAATTTTGTCTTCCTTTTATCTCCCTTTTTGAGATTTCCCTTATTCTCTTCCCCTTTTAGGTCAAGCCAGTGCTCAGCCTGCCCCTAAGGCCGCTTCTTTTTAGGAATCGTAGGGTTCTAAAGGTGTGTATTGATTTCCTTTTATTGTACTTCCTCCTCCCCCTCTTTTGTGCTTCTTTCTTGCCCTTTTCTCCAATGGCAAAGCCCCTAGTATCCTTGCCTTCCTTTAGCCATTTTGCTAAGGTCTCTTCGCCTTTTCGTCATCGTGCTGTGTGTTCTTTCACAGAGTCCTCCAAGAAATCAGAGGAACAAGAAGAGGAAGCTTCACCAAAGGAAGCCGATACAGGTTCTCTCTTCTTTTTTTTTTTTCTTTTTTCTTTTTTTTTTTTTGGTTTTTTCTTACATTACCTTTTCTTTCTTGGCTTTTCCCCCCCTTTTTGAACTAAGTCTGCTTTTGCCAATGTTGACACAGGTGTTAAAGATCCTGAATTCGTGGTTCCTGAGGCGGCTATGGGATCCGCTCAGGTCACTGAATCCCAGGTAGGGACCCTTCAAACTACCCAGAAGGGTGACAATTCCCTAGTTCCTGCTGGCAAAGATGCAACAATAGGGGATGCTTCAGAGTGGCCATTTCAGATCCTGAATCGGGGCTCTCTGCTTTCCTAGCCCGCTTTGATCTTTTGGAGTTCAACAGTCTCCCTACAAGCCATTTTCATAGCTTCGGACCTTCCTATGGCAACTTCTTGCGCTTTTCTATACCTGTGGAGGGTTTTCCGTTGCTGGAGGGGTTACTCAAGGTTCATGGGGACTTTACCAGTGGTTTTAGGGGAGGCGTGTTTCTGGGCAACATTTTGATGGAACTACTGTGTGCTGTGCTGATCTCCCTGAGGACTCCTCCCTTGACTTCTTATCTGAAGAGAAGCCTTTGGAATGGAAAGAAGTGGTACAAGATCTCTTAGAGGCCAAATTCAATCTTCCTTCTTGCTGGAGCACTTGCGTTCACTGGCCTTTATGCTATTCTAGAGGCAAGCTTCCAGAAGTATAGATGTTGAGATTGCTGCTACCGAGGAGGCTCTAGCTTGTGCTCAAAAGGTTCTGCAAGATTTGATGGTTAAGAAGCAAAGAGTTCTTTTCTTCAGCTATCCCCGCCATTTCTCCAAACAGTTCTTTATTGACCGGCCTTATTCCTTAGCTTCTTTCTTTTTTTTTTTTCTTTTTTTTTTTTTCAGTTCAGATGTGTATTTTCAAACAATTCAGGCTGTATAAGTTTCTTTTTTTTCGCTGAACACCGTTCCCAACTTATTTTTCAATGGTATGAACCTGTATTTGCATTGTCTTCTCTCTTCTTCTTCTTTTTTTAAGAAAAGACTGCTTTTATCTCTTAATAGTATATGGATCTGCCCTTCTTTTCTTCCTTGTATACTCCCTTTTCTTTCATTATACTGAGTCCTGGGCCATGACACCTACAAGTCTTACTGTAAGTCCTGGATCAGGTACCCTGGTGGTTTGTCGCGCGAGTACTGAACTGGGTACATTGGGTGTTTTTTTCTTTCTTTAAGAAAAAGTCCCAGATCATGAACTTGCAGGTCTTTGTTTTTCAAACACTGGACTAGGTATCCTGGGCACTTATTTCTTGCTTGTGATCCTAGGCCATGTATTTTGAACTAATTGTGGGGTAGGTCCTGGGTCATATGTCATAGTTCCTTCTCTTGTTGCATTGGCCTAGGTACCCCCCTTAAGTCTACCCATGTTTGGACTTTCAATATTTAACTTTAGCAATAATCTAAAGAAAAATAGAAGAGATTTCATTGAATCAAAGCACAGTTTGCTACAGAAAAATTATCAAAGGTAGTAAGGAACACGGTTTCCTGGACAAAATTACTTTAAACAACAATTCATGACAAAAGCAAAGAAGGATAAAGTACTTAGTGGACTGGAGAGTTGGCAAAAGGGTCTCGGCGTACCGAGATCTCTCATTTCTATGCATAGTATTATTTCAGCCACTTCCCATTTTTGGGCTCTATCAGGATTGTCCTATCTTCCTTTGTGAGGTAGTAATACCTGCTATCATGGGCTTCCCTAATGATGTATGGTCCCTCCCACTTTGGGGCGAATTTGGAAGGACCTGGGAGGTTTCTTCTTACGTGCTTTGCTACCCTCTGCACCAGCTGCCCTTCAGCGAAAATCCTTGGGTGTACAGTCTGTGCGTATACCTTAGTCATCCTTTGCTGGTACCTCCGGCTTCTCCTCCCTGCCAGTCTCCTTTCATTGTTTGTGTCCTCGGTGTCCTCTTGGTGTTCTTCAAACACTACTCTTGGTATAGGGACAACTAATTCCACGGGACTGATGGCCTCTGTCCCGTAGACTAGGGAGAACGATGAGAATCCCATGGCTATCTTTACGGAAATCCTGCGTGCCCAAAGTACATCTGCCAAGTGGTCACTCCATTTTCCCCCGTACTCATGCTACATCTTTTTAAGGATCTTCAATATCACCCTATTAGTGGCCTCGGCCTGGCCGTTTCCTTGTGGGTAGTATGGGATAGACCTTCCATGCTTGATACAATACACCTTAGTTAGGTTCTTCATGTCTTTGTTTATGAACAGGGTCCCGTTGTCACTGATTAGTAACCCGGGGATCCCGTTGTCACTGAAGTTTGCCACGGCTGCTCCAATGGCCTTTTTCAAATGGATAGTCTCTACCCACTTCATAAAGTACTCAGTGGCTGTCAGGATCCATATGTAACCATTGGAAGGGGGTTTATAGGTCCTATGAGATCAAGCCCCCAAGTATGGAAAGGTCATGGTGTTGTCATATCTTGCAGCACATTTGAGTGAGTATGAATTGCATCTCCAAGTACTTCATAGGCATGGCAAGTTCTGACTAGGTCTTCGGAGTCCGTCTTCATTGTTGGCCAATAGTACCCCAATACTAGTAACTGCTTGTATAGTCTTCTTTTTCCTAGGTGGCTTCCACAGTCGCCGGAATGAACTTCCCTGACCACTTCTCTGGCTTCCCTTGGCCCTAGGCATCTTAGAGGATCTCCACTGTATTCCTTTTGAATAGGATCCCGTTTTGTAGGAAGTACCTGACCGCAAGTTTCTTAAGCTAGTGGGCTGATGTCCTGTTAGTTGGTAAGATCCCTCGAGCCAAGTACTCCATGAATGCAATTCTCCAATCTTCTGCAACAAATACAGCATAACTTTCTTTGTTGTCCATCGGAATTTGACATCTCTGACACTTTTCCTATATAGCTGCTACCTATTTGTTCATACTTAGCTAGTAGTATCCCATGCGTTGCATTCTTCTGTACAGACTAATCTTTTCTGCAACCCCACAAGCTTGGCTATGTAGTTCTTCCAATCTTAGCTTTCCCTCATTCTCATCAATACATTTGGATAGGATCCCTCTGGGCAATCTCCTGTATAATTCCCCTTCTATTAGAATGTAGTCCTTTAGCTCCTTGATCCTCCCTCCAAATCCTGGTTTTTTCATTTTTTCAGCAACTTCACTCCTCCAATCCTGCTGTTTGGGTTCTTCGGGGAACATCCTTTTGAGGATCTTTACAATGGAATGTTCCTACTTCCCTATTCTTATTAGTACGCCTCTTCCTTTGAGCGGTACTTGAGACCTCAGGGTGGCTAATGCATCAGCAAACCTATTTTCACTCCTCTGGGTGTACTCCACGCTAAAGGTCTGGAATTCCGGCTCCAGCCTTTGTGCCCAAGCCCTATAGGCTGCCAAACTTTGTTCCCTTAGTGCAAAGTCACCCTTCACCTGGGAGACCACAAGATTGGAGTCCCCTATAACTCTCATATGCTTCACCCCTATGTTGAGTGCTATGGTTAACCCAGTCAAGTACGCCTCGTACTCGGCTGCATTATTAGAACAGGAAAACCCGAGCTTGAAAGATACGGGTATGATATCCCCATCTTCATAGCTTAGTACAATTCCTACTCCATTTGAAGTCGTCGTTGTTGACCGGTCAAAGCTCATCATCCATTTCTTTCCTGAGACCTCTACCGCCGCTACTTCCCCCGGAATCTCTTTGTTTAGTGAGTTCTCTTCCTTTCTTGGGAACTGTGCTAGCAGATCTGCTATGGCTTTTCTTTTGACAACTTTAGGGGTCTTAAGACCTATGTCGTATTGAGAGAGCAGGACCAGTCACTTTGCTAATCCTCCCTGTTAAGAGGGGTTGATGTAGGAGTGCTTTTATGGGGTGGGACTTAGTCACCAAAAGAATCTAGTGAGCCGAGAAATACCGCTTCAGCCTTTAGGACGCGTAAATGATCACCAGGCAAGCTCTTTCTATCTTGGGGTACCTGGTTTCGGTATCTTTAAGCATCCTGCTTACATAGTAAATGGGTTGCTCATTCCCATCGTCATCCTCTTGTGCCAACAAGGCCCCTATGGCCTGAGTGTTTGATGCTAGATATAGCAACAGGGGTCGCCCATGTACCGGTGCTTGGAGAGTGGGGAGATGGTTTATGATCAGCTGGATTTTATGAAAGGCTTTTTGCTGTTCAGTTCCCCAAGCAAACTCAGCCCCCTTTTTCAACAGTTTGGATAAACCGCTTATGACAGAGGCTAATCCTAGCACAAACCCCCTAATGTAGGAGACCCTCCCTAGGAAGCTTTTGAGTTCTCTTACAGTTGTGGGCCTTTTCATTGTTGCAATGGCTGTGGCTTTGGCCGGATCCACGCTTATACCTCTGTGGTGTACTAGGAACCCAAGAAACTTTCCAACAGACACCCCAAAGGCACACTTCATGGGGTTCATGCGCAACTTGTACTTCCTACACCTTTCAAAGACCTGTTCAAGTATCTGCAGGTGTCCCGCCCTAGTCTTTGATTTTACCACAATATCATCCACATAGTCTTGTATTTCTTTATGCACTATGTCATGGAAGATGGCTGTCATGCGGTGTAATAGAAATTCCCAATTAGAGTCCTGAATGCCGTCTTCTCTGCATCTTTGGTAGCCATGCAGATTTGGTTGTACCCACTATACCCATCCATAAACGAAAACATAAAGCTTCCCGCAACTGAATCTACAAGGAGATCAATACTAGGCAGTGGGAACTCATTCTTTGGACATGCCTTGTTTAGGTTGCGAAAGTCCACATAGCAATGGATTTAGCCATTCTTTTTCTTTACAGGTACTATGTTAGAAAGCCATTTGGAGTGTTGGATGGGCTTTACAAAATCAGCTGCTAGCAACTTCTTGACTTCTTGAGTTATTTGAGCTTCTACATCGATGTGAAAGACCCTGGCTGGCCGGACTATTAGTTTGACTCATAGGTCCACGTTGAGGGAATGGACCACCAATCCTAAGTCTAGACCAAGCATCATAGGTCCATGCAAACACATCCATGTATTTCTGGAGTAAGGCCACCAGTTGCTCCTTCTCTTGTGCTGTCAGATGACTGCTAATGAAAATAGGCTTCTAGGATCCCAGCTTGGCCCCCAAGTTTACTTCCCTCAGTTCCTCCTCAGGCTGAATTTAGGCCTCCTTTACTGGTTCCTCTAAGATCTCTTCTTGGGCCATCATATAGTCTGGTGGTTTGGAACCCTCCTGCATGATGCACTCAGGCCCTGCGCACCTTCACAATCAATAAATTAACCTTCCTTTAGGTTCTCATACTACGACACATTCCCGGGATCTTGAGGAACTGAGCTCCCTCTTTTGCCTTTTTCTTTCCAAGAGGTTTCTCAGATCACGGGTGCCCCCTCCTTCCTCTTCTTCTAAGATGGGTGCTCTTGGGGCTGCTGGTGTGGAGTTCTCATCATCTTGTTTGAACTCATCATAGAACATTGTTTCCACGAAGTTCACCTCTCCTTGACTGAAAAGAAAATGGTTGGCAAGGATCCTGATAGGCTTCCCATTCAATCTCCCTTTAACACATTGATGGTACGTTGATGGAATAAGGCAGTGCTTATGGAGCCATGGGCGTCCCAACAGTATGTGGTAAGAAACCTCTGAGTTGATCACATGAAATCTTGTCAGGCCACTATTGGTCCCACTCTTAAGGCCAACTGCACATATCCTTCAGTTGATTCGGCTGATCCTCTAAATCCTGTTATCTCCATGGAAGCCCAGGTTCCTCTTGCTAATCAGGCCTACGGCTTCCAAGGTACTCAGGGCTATGAGGTTGAGTGGTGCCCCTGTGTCTACTAATGCTCTTCGGACTTGGACACCATTTATGGTGGCCATTAGATAAAGGGGTCTTTGGTGGTCTGGGTGCTCAACCTCCGTGTCCTCATCAGTGAAGATTATTGCGTTGGTCGTCTCTAGGTAAGCTCGACTAGCATGGGATTCTGCTGTGAAGCATTCCATTCCTGAATCTACTGCTATACTCATGAGGGATTCTGTGGCCACCCTTCTTACTTCTGGCCCAAATCTTAACTGATTGAACAGTGATCTGAACTTAGGGTTCTTCTAAAGAGTCCTAACTATGCTTGGGTGGAAGGATCCTTCAGATTCTTCTGCTTCTGTTAGGTTCCCATGAATCACCACAACTACTACCCCCTTCCCATTATGATTAGGCAGGGGATTCCTTTGCACCTTGGGTTCCTTCTGAGTGAGCTCCAGGGTTCCCTCCCTTAGCTTTTTGTGAAAAAAGCCTATGGAAGGTCTAGCAATCCTTAGTGGAGTGCTTGACATAGTTGTGAATTCTACAAAATAAAGGATTCTTCCTTTCTTCCTCAGTTGGTGGCCTGGACACAGTAAATGGCCTAACAATTTCATCCCTAATCCATTTGTCCAGGACATGGTTCAACTCCTCCGTGGTGCATAGGATCACTGGTGGTTCCTCAAACACTTTCCCGTCAGGCCTTTTCCTTTTCTCCCCTATTGATGCTGTCATGGCCTAGGGTACTGGCATCCTCTTTATTTTCATGGTCTGTGTTGTCCTTCTAGTTCTCTGTAGCAGGTCAGCAAACTGAGTAATGCACAGGTTTTCCAGGTTGAGCCTGTAATCAAATAGCATGTTGGATATGTAGGTCTCCATAACAATCCAAGGAAACATCTTCAAATCTTTTGATGAACTGGACCGGATCCTCTCCAGGCCATTGCTTCACCATCTGAAGGCTTTGGAAGGTGACCTTGTCCTCACCTAGGTAATACTTTGCACAGAACCTCTCCATCATTTCGTCCCAGGTCTTAATGGACCTAGGCCTCAACGTGGTGTACCAAGTATATGCTCTGTCTACTAGGGACTTAGCAAACTCCCTCAGACACAATTCCCTATCTCCTGCGTAGGGGCCCATAATGTGAATAAATCAACTCACGTGCTCTATAGCACTTCCATTTCTTCCATAAAAGGGTGGAACTTTAGGGGTTCATATCCTTTAGGATACAGCTTGCCAAGGAGTTTTGGTGGGAATGGGGAATCCCGAGAAAATTGCCTGGGGACCCTAGAGAACTTTTCTCTTTCTTGTTCCAAAAGGGCATTAACATCTGCTAGTGTCAGGTACTGTGGGTTGCCACCCCCTCCTACTGCTGACCCTCCTTCTGGTTGGGCTCTGTCCTGGTTGGGCACAGAGGGAACATTGTCCCTGATTTCCTGTGTCCTTCCCTCTTTGAGGAGGCGAATTTTTTGCTGCAAATCTTTTAATGTTTATGCCATTCGAGCCATTGGGTCTGGCTCTTGTCTTGTGCGCCTTTGTCCTGATACCACCTCCTGTTCCACCAAAGGTACCTCGTTCCTCTGTCTAGAGGTTACTTCATTCTTTCCTACGGGCTCAGAAGCCGTAGGTGGCCCATTGGTAGCTTTGCTATTTCTTGGCCTCGGAGCCATGCTTTGCGAAGGGACTGCCTCTTCGCTCTTCTTTACCCAGTCCCCAGTGGAGTCTCCAAATGTGAAGGTCGATTTTTGACAGTGTCTAGGCCCAAGCTTAAGCAAGGACCCCAGACCCTCTTGTTGTAGTTTGAAGGGACTGGGGCTTGGTTCACCGCGGTTAAATGGGCTGTTTAAGAACCAAGTGATGCACAAAGCAAGATTCCTACAATACATATCAATAGCAAGCGAGAATATATGTATTGAATGACAAGAGAAACAGCAAAGAATGGCAAAATAATAAAGGCATTCATAAGATAATTGTTAGGGAACCTTAAATCAAAAGGAGATGCTTCATTAGTTTTCCTAATTATTGATTATGATGTGCTCACTAAGACGTGATACAAGGTTCAAATAAGTTTAAAAATTACAGACTTAGATGGCTATCTAAGCCTCTAAGACTTGCAAAGTTTGAATCCTCTTGAATCCAAGCATGTGCTATAGTGGCTGTTTCGGGGATATCGGGCAATGTTTCCCTATTTTCTTTAAGTTTGAATAGAGTTTTCTTAGTGATTCTATTATGGTTACACTATTGCTGAATGCCCTTTCAACGTTAGCTAAATCACCCTTTTATAGTGTCACTTTAGGGTTCCAAGATACCACTGCTCTCTCTCTTTACTTTGCTCCCAGGGTACCAGAGCCCCTGTTGTTCTAGCCCCTCTGACACCAGATTCTTTCTCTGTTTCTCCTAGTTTCCTTCTTTTGGTGCTTCTCTCCCGAAAGCCTCTTGCTGACTTTCCATTCTGGGGTGTCCTTAAAGAGCCGATCTTCAATCTTCCTTTGTTCAATGCTTCCACGCCTTTTTAGGCTTAACTTTTAGCCGCCCTTCCTTTTGACATTTTTTCCCCAATGAGCCGAATCCTCCCCTGCCGAGTTGAAAATCTTTCCAGTTGCTTCCTTTTATGGCTCATCTTTCTAGATTCCCCGAGGTACTGGTCTTTTGCTCGTGAGTCGTTGCTTTCCAAGCCCTCTGGTACCTTGTTGCATCACTGAGCGCTTGAGAAGGACATATCTGTCCCTCGTTTGCTATGCCTTTTGGTTCCCCTTTTTGAGTTGTCTTAATCCTTCTTGAATTGTGTTGCATATCCTAGGAATCTTGGGCCCTTGATATTTACTGGGATTCTGGCCCAATTCAACCTGTTATGCTCTCTTTGGTCCTCTGTTCTTTGGCGAGCTGGACCCTTTTTTTTTTTCTTTTCTGCATTCCTTTTGTCTCATGGGCTCTAAGACTTGCGGCTTTATGGACTTGGGCCTCAGATCTCTTGGTGTCTGCTATCCTTTCTTCTTTTGTGAGCCCAACCCCCTTTTTATTTTATTTTTCTTATGGGATTGGCCCAATGTGTTATTCCTTTGGGTCTTGTGTTATGATATTTTGAACCTCAACATGTGGCACTAATGTGGCTTAATAGAAGCATAACAATAATAAATGCTACTCTTCAACTTTTAAAAATAAAAATTAATAATTTTTTTGGAAAAAAGTTAATAATTTGCATTTATTATAATAAAATAAAATAAAAACGTACACCCACATTTTAGTCACACACAACTCCAAACTTCTGCCCAACAATTTTAAATTTCCCCATTATCATTAAGCAATTATTAAGTAGTTATGATGTTATCAAATTACATCCCATCTCCAACTCTCTAACATATATCATGTTGCTTTCTTTTTTTTTTTTTTTTTCTTCTAAAATCTCATACAATTTTTGTTAACATCAATCCAAAACTCCAATCCTTCATTGAGTGTTGAGATGAAGAAAGTCTTTGTGACATTCAAGAACACCGTGGTGGATCCAAGCTACCCAAAGGAGACGTGGATGATTCTAAAGCACGCAATCCAAGTATTTTGATCAATCACAATTTTGGAAGCCTCAATTTTAAACACGTTTATGTGGCGTTTGGTACGGAGGAATCCACATTACTTTTGACATCCAGATTCCTAGAAATGTGATTCCTAGGAATCACATTCCTAGGAATGTAGCTATTCCTATGTTTGGTTTCACTGGAAGATTCCTAGGAATGTAAGATGATAATGTTTGGTGTATTCTTAGGAATCTTAAATGAATTATTTATTTTTCCCATTCTATCCTTAGATTTGAATGTGAAATAACAAGTCCTTTAAAAAACATTCCTCTAAATAAATAATGAAAAAATATGTAAATTATTAATTAGTCCTTAAAAAAAATATCTTCTTCTAAATAAATTAATAATTTGTTGAACAACACGCATACAACAGTAAAAGTGAAAACCTGGCAAAAATGAAAGGTCTCCTTCAAACTTTTTTTTTTTCCCACACATAAAATCTAAATAGAACTTTGTTAAAAAATATATTAACAAAATTATCTATCCTATTTATGTTGTTTTGGCGGGAAAAGATAAAGACAAGAGAAAAGATACTGATAACTTGTTTTATATTTTATCTTAATTGCTTAAATGATAAGGAAAAAAGGGTTAAAACTGTCAATTATAAAAAATACAATTTCCTTTAGGCTTGGGAATTTGGATACCCACCTGTTTTAAAGGGAATTCGCATTCCTACTAAGAGGGGTTTAAGAGAGGAATCCAGATTTTCCTGGCATCTGATTCCCTGGCGTAATTTGCAAACAAACATAAGAATCTTTAAACATTCCTGAGAATCTTAAAACATTACCCCATACCAAACGCCACATTATAGGTATGCCGTATGCCCCCCTTTGCTTTTCATATATAATTTTATAGTTTTAAACTACTATGCTATAAACTATTAATTGAATATCCTAATAATGTAGGGTATTTGTGGCCCAAATGCCCACTACGAACCCGGACGCACTAGCCATGATTAACCGCATATATAGCCTACTGGTGCACCATGGCGTGCTTGGTGTCTCTTTGGATGATGGTATTTTTCACAAGCGATACTGTCACACTTCAGTGTCCAAGTACTTGCGCATGGTAACCAATGACATGGGGTTTCCTTGGCACCCTTGATGGATTTGGTTCATGACAAAGTTTACTTGGATAGTTGGTCAGTGACTCAGTCATCACTTTTTGATATATATATTTTTTAATTTCATTTCTTAAATCATAAAGAAATCCCTTTATTTCTTTATTTGTTTTAATTAGCAACTAATTGATGACTTCAATGGATTTGATGTCAATGACACATTTGACGGTGTCTGGAATTGAGATTGACAAATGCAATCAAGACTCAAACCATTTGTTGTGTAAACAGGTATCTACCTAAATTCTTGATAGAAACAATTCAGTAAGGACTTTAGATTTGCACTATATACAAAGCCTCATTGATTATGCTATTGCTACTTTTGATTATATTGATCACTCAAAATAATTCATATTCTTAATTCAATGATTGTGTAATTGTTATCATTCGGAGATCAATTAAAAATATTGGAATCCATTTTGTTATTTCCTAATGTATCTTCTGATTTTTTTTTTTTTTTTTTTTTTTGTTGGCAGGAAGATTTGGGGTTCACTATCTTTTGGACATGTCACAATTTTCTTTTCTGAAATGCGAAAGAATGATTTCCAACAAAATTTGTTTGGTCATGCTCATAGTGTAAGGCATGAACTTTCGAAAATTTGAAGTTTTTTTTTTTAAGTATACGTGCTTCTAATTTTTGTATTAACTTGGTTATGGAAGTCATTTAATCTACAAAATGGGTTTCACTATCTTTTGGACATGTCACAGTTTTCTTTTCTGAAATGCAAAAGAATGATTTCCAACAAAATTTGTTTGGTCATGCTCATAGTTTAAGGCATGAACTTTAGAAAATTTGAAGTTTTTTTTTAATATACATGCTTACTTCTAATTTTTGTATTAACTTGGTTATGGAAGTCATTTAATCTGCAAAATATTTGAATGTTTCATAGTTTCCAAAAAAAGTGTTTAAATTCTTATCTAAATCAAAATAACTTCTATTTCTACTAAGTTCCCATTGTAGGTGTTATTTGCAACACTATACCTTAGTTAAAGGACCTAAAAATCTACAGCCTCATAGTAAACAAATTTATTTTGTTAAAGATTTATGGAGTTCTCATGGAGTTAATATTTTTGTCTATATAACACATGGGGTTAAATAAATAAAAAATTAATAGCCTCTGAGCACGCGCGTGAGCGCGTGCTCAGAGAGTTAAGCGCGTGCTCAGAGGCTCTTTTATTTTTTATGTAAAGGTTAATAATTTGAATCCATTATAATTGCAAAAAATTTGAATGTTTCATAGTTTCCAAAAAAAAAAAAAAAGAGTATAAATTCTCTTCTAAATCAAAATAACTTCTAATTCTACTAGGTTCCCATTGTAGGTGTTATTTGCAACACTATAACTTAGTTACAGGACCTAAAGATCTGCAGCCTCATGGTAAACAAATTTATTTTGTTAAAGATTTATTGAGTTCTCATGGAGTAAATATTTTTGTCTGTATAACACTTGGGATTAAATAAATAAAAAATTATGACAAAATCCAAGATTGAATTGTGATTTATTGTTTCTTTCTCCATTTAATTTTTTTTATTATATATCTATACTATTATTTAAGCGGCTGCACCTATTTGGACTGGATTTTTTTTTTGTTCCAAAATACCCCTGCAGCCTATGTTTAAGTAGGGGTAAACCTTGGTAAAAATGCTTCTTTAACTTCCACGTAAAACACTATTTACAAAATAGGACCACACTCCCAGTACACTTACGTTGGTTTTCAAACTCAAATTGCTTCTTCTTCAGTTCTCCAATTCTCTCAATTCTGTGTTTTCAAACTCCTTTCACTCACCTTTTTGCTTCAGATTTCACTACAAACAACAAAAACAGGTTCTATTTCCCTTAGTGCCACAATCCAACAGGTTCGTTTTTAACTCCATGTCCGATTTTTTTTTTTTTTTTGGTCTTTCAAGTTTTATCATTACGCTAGGTACGTATTGCTTCATATCATATTTTGCTTCTCTCTTTTTTGTCTTTCAAGTCTGATTTGCTTCTCTTTTTTTTTTTTTTTTTTTTTTTTTTTTTTTTTTTTTTTTTTTTTGTCTTCAAAGCCAACGAGAAGAGGATCGTCAGGTTCCATCTCAAGGATTATCCCTAGTGGCAGGTTTCTTTCATCCTATATTTACCATCTATTTATTATTTCTAAACTAAAAACCTATCATACTTTCGTTTCATATGGCTTTTTAGTATTGAACCCAAGATTATCATCTCTAGGAGGAATAATAGCATTGTGAAAGGTTGAGTTTTTTTTTTTTTTTTTTAATAGTTTTCAGCTTTTGTTCCTGGGTTTTGTTGTTCAAACTTCAACAATGGAGATTCTGTTTTGGGGCACCAAGTCACCATCAGTGGAGATTAAGAAAGTGGTTTTCTCTAGGAGGAATAGTAGCATTGTGAAAGGTTGAGGTTTTTCTTTTTTTTTTTTTTTTTTAGTTTTCAGCTTTTGTTCCTGGGTTTTGTTGTTCAAACTTCAACAATGGAGATTCTGCTTTGGGGCACCAAGTTACCATCAGTGGAGATTAAGAAAGTGGTTTTCTCTAGGAGGAATAGTAGCATTGTGAAAGGTTGAGTTTTTTTTTTTTTTTAATAGTTTTCAGCTTTTGTTCCTGGGTTTTGTTGTTCAAACTTCAACAATGGAGATTCTGTTTTGGGGCACCAAGTCACCATCAGTGGAGATTAAGAAAGTGGTTTTCTCTAGGAGGAATAGTAGCATTGTGAAAGGTTGAGTTTTTTTTTTTTTTTTTTTTTTTTTTTTTTTTTTTTAGTTTTCAGCTTTTGTTCCTGGGTTTTGTTGTTCAAACGTCAACAATGGAGATTCTGCTTTGGGGCACCAAGTTACCATCAATGGAGATTAAGAAAGTGGTTTTCTCTAGGAGGAATAGTAGCATTGTGAAAGGTTGAGTTTTTTTTTTCTTTTCTTTTCTTTTTTTTTTTAAGTTTCAGCTTTTGTTCCTGGGTTTGTTGTTCAACCTTCAACAATGGAGATTCTGTTTTGGGGCGCCAAGTCACCATCAGTGGAGATTAGGAAAGTGGTTTGCAATTAGTGTATCTCTCTCACTCTGAGTATGATTTTTTTTTTTTTTGTTATAATAACGGGTTTTCATGGGTACATTTTGTAAATAGATATGTACATTTTTTTTCTTTTTCTTTTTCTTTTTCCTTTTTTGGGTAAGATATATGTACATTTCTTATTTGATTTTAATTTCATGTTATTATTGGCTCCTTAGATTACTACTTGCTATTTGTAATTAAGGAGGCCCAGAAGTTATTCAACAAAATATCCCATTGGATGAGTACTTTTTTTCCCCTAAAATGTTGTTTAGATTTCTATTTCCATTATATTCATTGTATTTGGTATTTTACATTTTTTATTTGAATGGGTGGGAATTCGTGGAGCAAAGTGTTTCATAAAAATAAAACAAAAAATCCATCAACGTTGGTTTCCTATTTTTTTGCAACTTCAAGCAAAAAAAAAAAATAAAAAAAAAATAATAATCCATCAACGTTGGTTTCCTATTTTTTTAACAACTTCAAGCAAAAAAAAAAAAAAATCTCGATGTTTTAGGTATTTTAATAATATGCCAGCACTGTTTTACATTTAAATTTTTTTTAAAATGTTTTAAGTATTTTTATTCCTAAACTTTTGCCTATTATTTAAATACTAAAGCAAGAATGATACTAGAGAACTTATCTTTAAAGATAAAATTTTAAAATTGTGTTGAAAATTGCTTCTAAATAATATACTAACTTTTAGGGGTAAAAACCTAAACCCTTAAATATATTTTATATTTGATAGTTTAAAATGTTACTTCATTTTAAATTTTAAAATTTTAAAAATTTGTAAAATTAAATCTAATCCAAAATAACTTACCAAAAGACAAAAAAGACTCCAAACAAACCATGTCTTTTGAATTTGCATCAAGTGTTATGTGTCCTCAGTTAATAAATTTGCATCAACATTTGTTTTGTTTTTTTGTTTTGTTTTGTTTTATTTTATTTTATTATTTTTTTTTTTGAGGGTGGTGAGTCCTTCAACATTGGTTTCCTATTTTACTACAACTTCAATAAAATAAAAAATAATAAAAAATCCCGATGTTTTAGGTATTTTAATAGTATGCCAACACTGTTTTACATTTAATTTTTTTTATAAAAATGTTTTAAGTATTTTTATTCCTAAAATTTTTCCTATTATTTAGAAGTAATTTTTTCCTTGATTTTTTACTTTTATATTTAAAGAAAAGAGGAAAAAAAAAAAATAAAACACACGTTTTATACATTTTCAACCAATTAATAACATGAAGCCTTTTCTTTACAAAAAAAGAAAAAAAAAAATTAATATCCTTCAATAGTTGGGGGAGGGAAATTTCAACCAACTGAGCTATTATTTTTTCTTTTTAAATTATATTATGGCTAAAATATTGTGTTTACATATTTTAGTGTCAGACCATTGCAACTAAAAAATAAGGGTGCAATATTATTTTGGAAACTTTTATATAAAAAATTTGACTACAAAATTTTAACATAGCACATGCTTCCACTTTTACTAATTTTTATTACAATTGCACATGTTACTACAATTCTTACATGCCATTGGCCAAGTGCCTTGCATTTATAATTTACTCCAATGTTTATAGGTTTAAATACACCCTCTTTGGACTAGGGAATAATTATTTCGCTAAATATGTATATATGTGCAACTAACACGATTATTTTTTTTTTCTATTTTAATGCAGAAATGAGTTCGGAAAATACAGCTACAACTCATACCAATGACGTAGAACGTCGTCGAGAACTACGGAGATATTATGATCGATGTAGTAGACAAATAGAAGACAATGCAAGGAGACAAATTCGATTGGCAAGACGTCATGCCAATTATGCAAGATGAAGACAACAAACTTTGGGTGGTGATATTACTTTAGTTGGAAGTCCAGCAAATTTAAATGAAGATGTTGTGCATTCTAATTCAACATCATCATGTGTATCACTAATACCACCTAATCGCGAGGCTACACCAAGTTGTCATCTTACACATATCCGTAACTTGGAGCGAAATATTCCAGTTGAGCGAAATGCTATGCAAGAAACTAATGGTGAGATCATAATTTTGTACCTTTTAAAAAATATTCATTGGTTGGACTATCATTATTTTGGGGAAAAATATAAATTTTGGCATGTTAGTTTTATGTCAGTATCAAGAACAATGCTAACTTAATATTTATAATAACTTTAGGTTTACATCCAATATATCCAACTATAATGCCAAATGATTTTGAGGCTGGACCAAGTCATATAAATTCTGATGTTAATGATGGTAAGTTTTATATCAAATATTTATAAACTTTGCACCATTATAATTTTTTTTTTAAATTAGCGTTTTTTATAATTACATTGTAGATGTGGAAAGAACTAAAGAAGTTGAAAATATAAATGATCAAAATCATGGGGATGGCTACAGAGAACAAGGTTTGTTACTCAATGTCACCATTTTTATTTCAATTTACATGTTTATTATTATTCAATTTTATTATTTGTTTACATGCTACATATTCGAAACATTATTAATATTTTGCTTATTTCACAACATAATATTTGATACAATTTTTAATATTTTCTTTTACAACTATCATTGCACTCTTTATCTCTAATTTTTTCCTCAAAATTAAAATTAGGTGTTGACAACACATTTGATGGTACTACACATGTAACAAATTGTATGCAAGGCAGATACAATTGTGCCAAAGATTTTAAAGAAGGTAGAGGGACCATTAGGTACCAACTGCCACAACCAAAGACATGTCACTTTTGTAATGCCCGTTTGTTCCATCGAGGGACATCCTCAATGTGTTGCAAGGCTAGAAAAATATCCTTACCCAACATACCAATTTGTCCAGAATTTATGGAGCTCATTTGTGAGCAAACACCGCGAGGCAGACATTTCAAGCAATATATACGGTTTTACAACAACATGTTTGCATTCACCTCGATGGGTGTGCACGTGGATGAAAGCATGGCCTCAAATAGTCGAGGAATATATACATTTCGTGCCCAAGGTGCCATCTATCATAGAATCGGTAGTCTTTTACCACATACACCTCTAAGTGTGCGGCATATACAATTGTATATCTATGACATTGATCTTGAAATACAACGCAAAATGTCTCAATCTGTAGAAGCTCATGAAGATATTGTGCGACTTATTCAAAGGATCTTAGACATGTATAACCCATTTGTGGAGAGATTTCGTCAACTATCTCAAACTCCTAATTTACATCAATGTAAACTCCTCATTAAAGAACAACCTCTAAACCAACCTCAATATTGCCTTCCTAGTGCTTCCCAAGTGGCAGCTGTTATTGTAGGAGGTGAAGAAGCTGGGTGTTTAAGTGGTAGAGAAATTTTGGTTCAAACATTTGGTGGTAATTTGATCAATGTTCAAGATACAGCAGGATATTATGATCCATTGCAGTACCCAATACTTTTTCCATTTGGAACGTATGGATGGGATATCAACACACGCGCCGCAAATAGAAATAAAGTGTCATGTCACGATTATTATGCATACGTCCTTCAGGTAATAGTTTTATTATTTTCAATCTATTACTTCAAAAAACCGCTTACACTATGAAATAACTGAACCTAAATCCATTTTTACTATTGTTGAAGATTCGCCTCGATGATCAATCAATGATCTGGTATGGAGGACGCCTTTCACAACAGTATGTTGTTGATAATTATGTCAAAATTGAAACACACAAGCTTAGGTAGTTTGAGCACAATCAAGATTCTATTGGGGCGGAGCTGTACCAAGGCCTACAAGATGCTTTCCACAAAGGAGAGTGTAATACTGGTAATGTAAACTTCACACGTGAAATTTACATTACTTCATTAATGGCGAATTTGCATCAATATTTATTAATGGCCAAACTTTGTCATCTTATGTATAGGAAATGTTGGACATAGAACCATTTTACCATCATCATTTGTGGGAAGCCCATGCGATATGATCCAACGATTTTAAGATGCAATGTCATTGGTTCAAAAGTTTGGAAAGCCAGATTTATTCATCACAATGACGTGCAATCCGAGATGGGAAGAAATCCAAAATGAGTTTTTACCTGCACAAACTGCTCAAGATCGTCCAGACTTGCTTGCAAGAGTTTTTAAATCAAAATTTGAAGAATTGAAAGATGATATTGTGGTTAAAGGGGTTCTTGGAAGAGTTACTGTATATGTGCAGGTCTTTGAGTTCCAAAAAAGGGTTTACCTCATGCACACATGCTTATAATTCTCGATGAAGATGACAAATTGCATAATCCAGAGGATTACGATCGAGTTGTTAAAGTAGAAATACCGTGTAAAGAAGAACAACCTCAGTTACATAAAGCTATATTGAAGCATATGATACATGGTCCTTGTGGAATACAAAATCCAAGATCACCGTGTATGAAAAATGGGCAATGTAAAAAAGGATACCCAAAGCCTTTCTCACTAGAAACCTACCAAGGCAATGACTCATATCCTGTTTACAAACGATTTGATACCAATAATCATGTGCCGTTGAATGATCATTGCAAGGTTATGGTAGATAACACTTGGGTTGTTCCATATAATCCTTGGTTACTGTTGAAATATAATTGTCATATTAATGTTGAAATATGTTGTAGTATCAAGAGTGTAAAATACTTATATAAATATGTGTATAAAGGCCCAAATCGTGTCTCTATGGAAGTTAGACCAGGCCCAAATTATGATGAGGTCCAGCAGTACATTGATGTAAGATGGGTATGTGCTCCAGAGGCATGTTGGAAGATATTTGCTTTTCCTATGTATCGAATATACCCTGCTGTTTTTCGTTTGCAAATTCATCTTCCAGATAGGCAACAAGTACACTTTAGACCACATGAGCCTATTGCTAATGTTTTGGAGCGAAGTAAAAAGACAATGCTCACTGAATTTTTTTATATGAATATGATTGATCATGATGCACGAAATTATCTATATAGAGAGTTTCCTAAGCATTATTGTTGGGATTATAAAAACAAAACATGGACACGAAGAAGATCTTATAAAAAAGTAGTGGGTAGGGTATATACTGTTTCACCATTTGATGGAGAGAAGTTCAATCTGCGTGTTCTTCTTAATCATGTCAAGGGGCCAACAGGATTTGATGATTTATTGACTGTCTATGGGATAACCTATCCAACTTTTAAGCAAGCAGCTGAGCAAAGGGGTTTACTAGAGAATGATAATAGCATACGACAGTGTCTGCTTGAGGCAAGAGACATTCGAATGCTGCCAGCTTTAAGAAGATTGTTTGCAACAATATTGGTATTTTGTCTACCAATTGGAGTAAGAGAATTGTGGAATGAGTTCTACCCATATATGGTAGAAGATTACCAATCAACATCTGTTATAACAGAGACACGTCGTACAAATAAACTTCTCAATGATTTAGAGGCGTTGCTCTTGCAACATGGAAGGCACATCACGGAGTATGATTTGCCGATTTCAACTAGAGAATGTGACAGTGATTCAACTGTACCAAGACTCATACAAGATGAGCTAACTGTTCCTAATGTAGATAAAGAACTCACTTTAATTGAGAAGTTGAATAATGACCAGAGAGTTGCATATGAGACAATCATGGCAGTTATTGATCGTAAGGAAAGCATGATATTCTTTGTCGATGGGCCAGGAGGAACTGGGAAAACATTTTTGTATCGCACAATATTGGCAACTTTGAGAAAAGTCGGTCGCATTGCAATTGCCACAGCTACATCTGGCATAGCAGCAACATTACTCCCTGGTGGAAGAACAGCGCATTCCAGGTTTAAGATTCCTTTAACTCTTGATGCTTCATCTACTTGCTCAATAAGTAAACAATCAGACTTAGTTGAACTTATTAGACGTGCCACCATAATTATTTGGGATGAAGCCCCAATGGTAAATCAACGTGCACTTGAATCTTTAGATAGAACATTTAAAGATATTATGGAAGTAAATTTACCTTTTGGTGCGAAGGTGCTAATTTTGGGGAGAGATTTTCGTCAAGTACTTCCGGTTGTTCCAAAGGTTACAAAGGCAGAAATGATTGATGCATGCATAGCGAAGTCCCCATTATGGAAAGACGTCAAAGTGTTACATTTGAAGCTAAATATGAGGTCTGTCAATGATGAAGAGTTTGCTGAGTATATACAACGCGTCGGTGATGGGAATGGGCCATTTATAATGGATGATTTGATTAAATTACCCCCTTCAATGGCAATGCAATGGGAGGGTTAGCATTCTATATATAACTTGATTGATCAAGTGTTTCCAAGTTTGCAAGAACATGCCAATGACACAAGATATATGGTTGATAGGGCTTTGCTAACACCTATAAATGATGAGGTTGAGCAGCTTAATGCAAAGATAATTTCTCAGTTCCTAGGAGATGAGTTTACGTTACATTCTTTTGAAGAGGTTGGAGGAGATACACAACATCTATATCAACAAGAATTCCTAAATTCTATATCTCCAGGGGGTTTACCACCACATATATCAAGGCTGAAAAAGCGTGCTCCAATTATGTTGTTGCGCAATATAGATCCAAAAGCTGGATTATGTAATGGTACAAGATTGATATGTCATGGATGTTTTAACAACGTAATTGACGCTAAAATTTTGACTGGACAATATGTGGGTACACGCGTTTTCTTGCCAAGAATCCCTTTAAAGACAACAGAAAATGTACACTTGCCATTTGTAATGATCAGACGACAATTTCCTGTACGTTTGAGCTTTGCAATTACAATAAAAAAAGAACAAGGTTAGACAATTCCAACTGTTGGAATTTATCTTCTTGATCATGTTTTTAGTCATGGCCAATTATATGTGGCGTTATCAAAAGGAGTCTCCCAATCCACCATAAAACTATTGGTGCAAAAAGGAACAATACTTGAGGAGGAAGGTGTTCACACAAGAAATATTGTGTATAAAGATGTTTTGTTCCCTTCATCATAGGTATTAATTAACAACTGGAAAGAATAGTCTTACATATAGATTTATTTTAATAATTTTAAAATTTTAATGGTTATGTGGTCTACGTTTTAATATTTTATTTCTTGATATTTTTTATGTATACAATTAATTGGTAACAGGATGGATGCCCAACTCAAATGTGAGGATCGAATCCACTATGCTAAATAATGGAGTGCATGCTGTTCCTACTGCTCATTAGGAGAATTGGAAGGATGATCAATCAATATTAAACATGGACGCCATTGATAACAAGGTATATTTCTTTTTAATGATATCTTTAATTAGCATCCCTTTTTATCGTTTTATAAAAATTAATATTAAAAATGTCATGCTACGTATGGGTTAGGTTTGCAAATTGGAAATTTATACACCTAGTTGGGGATTCACTATTCGAGCTGACAAGAAAGAGCTTTGGAAAGAAGTGAAACGAGTTTTAGAGTCACAAGAATTGAAAATGTTTGTTACGCTATTTTTTAAAATAGGAAAATAACTAATTGATAGTCTTAATATACAAACAATTTTTCTTTCTTCATTTTGAAGTTCTAAGAACAAAGACAAACAACAAATCAATGTCAAGAGCAATGAGGTTTCCAACATCCATAAGAATAAAGACAAAGAAAAAATGAAGGATGATGTGATCTCTAACACTCATGCCAATAGAGACAAACGGAGAATTAAATTCAAGGACAATGTGGTTTCCAACATCCATGAGAAAAAAAAAGAAACGAACAAAAAAAAACCAAGGACGATGCAATTTTCAACATCCAAGACTATAAAGACAAACAGAAAATGAGAGTGAAGGACGATGCAATAATAAAGCAGGTACAAATCTTTACCACATCTACTTTTTTGAATAAAGAAAAATACTTAATTTCATAGTTTGGATATAAATTTTTTTTTTCTTAATTTGGTAATTAAATGATAGTTTTTCAAGTCCAAAGCTGAAGTAGACCATTTCACATACATGGAGCTATGCAATATCATCACAAGGTCAATTCAAATATTTCATTTCACCAGTTTATACTTCATGTTTATTGTACTTAATAATTGTGTACGTTTTAAAGTCTCTATTAATAACACAAACACACACATTTTGTATCATAGGTTCATGGCAAATGTTGCTGGAAAGCAATTAGAATATGGAACAAATAACATTGCTCCACCAACTTCTCCACCGTAGCTGGCATAATATTAATAAGTTCACATATTCCGTTTTTCAGATGTAGTGAATTATTTTATAGTTTTACCTGATGTAAATATTTCACTTTTCTACATTGATCCATCAACTTTTTATAATAGCTTTTGTAAAGGTCACCACATGTATTTTGTAAGTAGTTTTATTGTTACGATTTCACTAAGCATTTTCATTATATGACTATTTATAAGATTTATTCAATGGATCTTTTTTTCCTCCCCCTATAGGTTAATACTAAATTATAGCATCATCTTCCAATTAATAACACGTTGATTACTACATAAACAAAATTGGTAAAAATGGATAATAATTACAGAATACTAGCCTCTAAGCACGCGCTCACACGCGTACTCAGAGGCTTTTCTATTTTTTGGGTAAGGATTAATTTAGAGCATTTATTATAATTTGAGATTACTACATTTTCCAATCACAAAAAAAAAAAAAAAAAAAAAAAATCTAGGAGTGTGATGAGTATATTATTTCACCTGCTAACGCATAATACTCATCATACTCCTAGATTTTTTTTGTGATTGGAAAATGTAGTAATCCCAAATTATAATAAATGCTCTAAATTAACCCTTACCCAAAAAATAGAAGAGCCTCTGAGCACGCGCGTGAGCGCATGCTCAGAGGCTGGTTTAAATTATTTTTTTATAAATGAATAAAGCAATTTGAAAACTATCAGGAAAGTGGTCTTGTTTTGTAGGCAGTATTTTTACCAAGTTTTGCCCCTACAACAGCAATGTTGGTTGTTTAACTTATTTTTTTATTTTAAAAAAAAAAAACAATAAAGGTGCTTATAAGAAGTGGGTTAGTGGGAGAGTTATCCTATTTTGTAGGCAATGCTTTAATGCAAGTTAGACATGTATTTTTACCATATTATCCTTTACTTTTGTCTCTACTTAAACCAAGAGGCATAAGGATATTTTGGAACAAGAAAAAATTCGGTCCAAACAGGGAAAGCCCTTTAAATAGTAGTATAGATACAAATATTAGAATGAAATATTGGAATAAAGTTTTGCATTTAACTACAGTAACATTTATTTTTAGATATTACAATAGCAAAAATGCATTTGCTACAATATTATGCATGTCATGGTGTGGGGGTGTTTTAATGTTTTTTCTTTTTAATCTTTTGTTGCTACAATGTTATGCAAAATGCCTTTTTTTTTTTAAATTTGGGTTTTGCATACCCAATGTGAATTCTCTTTGATCCCACACAAGTGTGTATCACACAATGTAAGCTCACAAAGGCAATACAAATTATCTTGGAAAATTATTCAACGAAATAGTATTGCCAATAGTGCTAAACCAAAGAAGATTAATGCAACATGAGGTTCCCATAAATAAGGAGGAACTAATAAGACTTGTTCGTGGTACAAATGGATAGGTCTTGAACAACACAATAAGAAGCAATGATTCACATTTGAAAGAGATTTTGGCCTAAACATATAGATTTAAGCTTTTGAGTTAAGTTGCGTTCCTACATGTTATATTAAAACTTCAATTAGAGTCTCCCAAAGTCTTATATCTCCCTAACAAGCATATAATAAAATTGAGATAAATGTCTACCAACTTATAGGCTTTAGAATGAAAATTATCATTTTCTACAAACAAACAAAAAATGAATGAAAATTATACATTTACATTGTATCTATGTTATACTTATAGTATTATTCTCATATTTGATATCACATTTGCTGTAACCTCTTTTTTTTAAAAAAATTAACACATTTATTATTTTGAAAGTAAGCTCACATAAAAATTTTCCTGCATTGGGAACTAAGAATATAAAAATAATAATGACTTTTTATAAGAAATAATAAATGTATATTTTTCAAAATTTTGGCCCCCACCCCATATGGTGGCTCCGCCCCTATGTATGAGTTACTTTATTTAAAACAAACAATAATAATAATAATAATAAAAGGTAAAGGATGTTTAATAACTATAATTTAGATAGTGAAAATAAGTAAAATTTAGATAGATGTCTACAAATTATAAGCAAATCACATCATTCCTTCTTTTGTTTTTTGTTTTTTTTTTTTTATGGAAATTACATCATTTCATTTGTTTCTACAAAAAAAAAAAAAAAAAAAAAAAAAAAAAAAGAGAGAGAGAAGTTATTATATGTATATGGGTTGTGTTAACGAGTGCCCGTTAACAACAAGGACGGAGGGAGACTTGGACTAGGGGGGGGCAATAGCCCCTCCAAATTTTTTTTTTAATTAATATATACATAGTCACAAATTTTAGCAATTTTGTTTTATAAAATCACACTTTTCCTTCCTTAATATTATTATTAATTTTTTTAGGAGTACTACTCTAGCCACAAAATTTTCTATAACATTTTTACAAACAGTTGTGATAATAAACTTTTATTGATTTGCATCTAGGCTCATCACTTTCATCGCATTTATACTTACTAATAACCACTCACCACATTAATAATTTGTAAAAAAAAAGTTTGTAATTCTAGCATTTTCCTCCTTTTAAAGGCCAGATCTAAAATCTAAAGCAAAATAAACAAGCCCAAAAAAATTATTCAACAACAAAAATTACCAATAGTAAAACCAAAAACAATTAAACTCAATCATCTAATTTTACCTAAAACAAACAACTTGACCATTTAAAAATTTTTAAACAAAATAATTTTTTCCATACCTGGATGCACAAAAAAAAAAAAAAAAAAAAAAAAAAAAAAAAAAAAAAACTCATTAGCTATTAAGCAACTGAGCCGGAAGCTAAAGCCACCGCACGTAACTAACAGAAAAACTGCCTCCCCTAACTTCAAGTTCTGACTACGTCCCTGGTTAACAACAACCTTTCGGTAGCTTTTTGACAGTATTTTTTCTACTTTTTGCTGTTTTTTGTCTTTTTGAAAATTTTTTAGCAGTTTTTTTTGTTATCATTTTTTATAATCTTTTTGACAATTTTTTTTATCTTTTTTATTAAGTAGAACCCATATAGGAAAATCTTAACAAGCACAGCATGATGCTGGCTAACATTTCCCTAGAAAAACCACTTTGTTATATAAATATATATATATATATATATATATGTAGTATATAATTTTTTTGAAGATGGAGAATGTCTCCTTTGTCTTACTTTACCTAAAGAAGAAAGGATTGCTCTATTTAGCAATTTTTTTTTTTTAAATTTTGCTTTAATTTTTCCACTAATCGAAAAGAAAGAAAAAAGGTTCACATCTTTTTGGGCAAAACAAATATCTACTTTTCCTTTTGTAATCTTGATGCAAAGATAAGAACTCATCTCCAATATATGGGGTCCGGTTAATGTGTGCTTTAAGAAAAGTTTTATTGGAAATTGAAAAAGTTGTCAAAACTATTTCAATTCGGATAAACTTTTTCCAAAATTGGTTTACTATTGTGTGCCCTTAGGGCACACATTAGTAAAATCCATATAAAAAAGCATAATTACTAAGAAATGCCCTTCACAAATTTGGGCATCAATTACTTTCTCACATTGTATCAGTTACTCCAAAAAAAAAAAAAAAATTAGTGTTTGGTACACCCACTTAAACACACATTTTCAGTTTTTAAACAACATTACATACATTTTGATACATTTTTTCACTCACACATATTTCTACACATATTTTCAAACACATGTACCAAACACCCACATAACATTTCTCTTTATCTATGCAATTATTTAAGGGGTTTCCCTTGTTTGGATTTCTCATTTTTTTTAGTTCAAAAATGCCCCTACACCCCTGTGTTTAAATAGAGACA
This sequence comes from Lithocarpus polystachyus, assembly GCA_033629205.1. Taxonomy (NCBI): domain Eukaryota; kingdom Viridiplantae; phylum Streptophyta; class Magnoliopsida; order Fagales; family Fagaceae; genus Lithocarpus; species Lithocarpus polystachyus. The sequence goes on along the minus strand of CM066170.1, from coordinate 56,344,859 downwards.
AAACTAAAGGATAATCTGGTAATAATGTAACTCTAACTCCCACAAAAACATTGCCTAAAAAATAGGACCACTCTCCTATTAATTTTTAGATTGATTTATTTATTTATAAATTAGATTTTCAAAATAAAAATTATATATAAAATAAAATAAAACATAGTTTTTTTTTCTACAAAATAAGACCACTAAAAAAAAAAAAAAAAGACTCATCATACACGCGCTTTGCGCGTGTGATGAGGCTAGTACTTTATAGTATCCCTTTTGTTTTGTTAATTTACAGTATCTCAATCTCAAAAGCCCTCTCTCATTTTTTTTCTTTTGTATCTTTTCCCACAGATCGCATCTCGGTTCAGAACTCCTACCTCTCCCTTGGCTGCTAGTGTAGTAGTACTGCTACACAAGGGGCTTCCCCTATTTGGATTCCTTATTTTTTTAATTCAAAAATACCCCTACACTTCTATGTTTAAATAGAGACAAAACTAAAGGATAATCCGGTAAAAATGTAACTCTAACTCCCACAAAAACATTGCCTAAAAAATAAGACCACTCTCCTATTAATTTTTAAATTGATATATTCATTTATAAATTAGATTTTCAAAATAAAAATTATATATATAAAATAAAAAAAAAACGTAGTTTTTTTTTTTCTACAAAATAAGACCACTAAAAAAAAAGACTCATCGCACATGCACTTCGGGCGTGTGATGAGGCTAGTACTTTATAGTATCCCTTTTGTTTTGTTACTTTATAGTATCTCACAATCTCAAAAGCCCTCTCTCATTTTTTTTCTATTGTTTCTTTTCCCATAGATTGTGTCTCAGTCCGGAACTCCTACCTCTCCCTTGGCTGCTAGTGCAGTAGTACTGCTACACAAACAATATGTCAACTGAGGTATGCTTTAATAATATAATATTTCCTTCTTATTTAAGTTCCATGTCTATCTACCTATTTATTTATCTTGCCGAAAATCATCTCTTTTTTATACTAAAATCTTCATAAGCTGTTTCCATACAACAATTATCTACTGAATTTTGTCATTTTTTTATAATTATTTTTAAAATATGAATCTAATGTGATTGGTTTTAAAAGGGTAAAGACAAATTGTTTAGCCACAAAAAAAAAAAAGTAAAGCCGAATTGGTATTTTTGTAAATAAGTATGGATGGGTGTTTGTAAATAGCACCTTCCAACATGTCTCTTTCTTCCTCTGTTTTTCTTTTATATTTACCCCACCATTAGATCCATTGTTTTCCTTCTCTGTAGTACTGGTATTATCTACAGTGATCCACTTGGGTATTTCAAGATAGGGGTGGCAATTTTTATCCATATCCATAAACCCACCCATTACCTACCGTATTTGGATAAGTCTTAACCCAACCTATTTGAATATTTGGGTTAAATGAGTAAAGACCAATTTGGTTATTTAATTAGATGGGTCTAAATGGATATATTCACTAATACTCACTAAACCCATCTAAAATTTAAATAAATAACATAAAATCTAAATTTATAGAAAATGACCAAAATACCACTGAAACCTAAAAAATAACCAAAATACTCCCAAAATAAAAAAATACCAAAATACCCCTAAACCCAAAAAATTACCAAAATACCCCTGAAATAAAAAAAATGACTAAAATATCCCCAAAACCCAGCAAATGATCAAAATACCTCTAAAACATAAAAATTACCAAAATACCCCTAAAACCTAAAAAATGAACAAAATACCCCAAAACCTAAAAATTACGAAGACACCCTCGAAACCCAAAAAATGATTAAAATACCCCCGAAACCTAAAAATGACCAAAATACTCCCAAAATCCAAAAATGACCAAAATACCTCCAAAATTCAAAAAATGACCATAATACTCCCAAAATTCAAAAAATGACCAAAATACTCCCAAAACCCACAAAATGACCAAAATACCTCCAAATATCTAAAATGAGCAAAATACCTCCCTAAACCTCTAAAATGTCCAAAATATCCTCAAAACCCAAAAAAATGACCAAAATACCCTTGAAACCTTAAAATTACCAAAATACCCCCAAAATCCAAAAAATGACCAAAATACCTCCAAAACCTCTAAAATGAGCAAAATACCCCCTAAACCTAACAAAATGATCAAAATACCCCCGAAACCCAAAAAATAACCAAAATATCCCCAAAACCCAAAAAATGACCAAAATGCCCCCAAAACCAAAAAAATGACCAAAATGCCCCCAAAACCAAAAAAATGACCAAACTACCTCTGAAACCCAAAAAATGACCAAAATACCCCTAAAACCTAAAAATTACCAAAATACCTCCAAAACCTAAAAATGACCAAAATACTTCCAAAACCGAAAAAATGACCAAAATACCACCGAAACTTAAAAATGACCAAAATACCCCCAAAATCCAAAAAATTACCAAAATACCCCCGAAACCCAAAAATTACCAAAATACCCCCTGAAACCCAAAAAATGAACAAAATATTCCCAAAACCTAAAAAATTACCAAAATACCCCCAAAACCCAAAAAATTGTCAAAATGCTTCCTAAACCTAAAAAATGACTGAAATACCCCATAAACCTTAAAAATGACCGAAATATCTCTAAAACCTTAAAATTACCAAAAATACCCTCGAAACCTAAAAAATGACCAAAATACCTATAAAATGACTAAAATACCCTCGAAACCTGAAAAAATTACCAAATTACCTCGTACCCTAAAAAATGACTGAAATACCTCTGAAACCATAAAATTACCAAAATACCCCGTAAACTTAAAAAATGACTAAAATACCCTGAAACCTAAAAAAAAGGACTAAAATACCCCCCCCGAAACCTAAAAAATGACCAAAATACCCTCGAAACCTAAGAATTACCAAAATACACCCTAAACCTAAAAAAGTACCAAAATACCCCCTCAACCTAAATAATGACTGCAATACCTTTGAAACCTAAAAAATTACCAAAATACCTAGAAACCTAAAAAACGATAGAAATACCCCAAGACCTAAAAAATTACTAAAATAACGCCAAAACCTAAAACAATGATCGAAATACCCCCAAAACCTAACAATTACCAAAATACACCCTAAACCTAAAAAGTTACCGAAATACTCCCCAAAACTAAAAAATAACCGAACTACCTTCAAAACCTAAAAAATAACTAAAATGCCCCCAAAACCTAAAAAAATTATCAAAATACCCTGAAACCTAAAAAATGATCAAAATACTCCCAAAATCTAAAAAATAACCAAAATAACCCCAAAACCTAAAAACAATTATTGATAAAAACCCTTAAACCCAAATTTTGACCAAAATACCCCTAAACATGTAAGATGACAAAAATACACCTAAAACATCTAAAATTACCGAAATAGAGGTTTAGGGTATTTTGGATGTTTAGAGGATATTTTTGACAAATTAAAGGTTCTAAGTGTCTTTTAGTGATTTTATAGGTTTCGAGGGAATTTCGGTAATGTTTTAGGTTTCGGGGTTATTTTGATCGCCTTTTAGATTCTGAGGGTATTTTAGTCATTTTTTAGATTACGATGGTATTTTTTTCATCTTTTAGTTTTAAGGTTATTTCAATAATTTTTAGATTTTTTAGTTTTAAGTATTTTGGTAATTTTTAGGTTTTGGGGTATTTTGGTAATTTCTTAGGTTTCAGGTGTATTTTGGTCATTTTTAGGTTTCAAGGATATTTTGATCATTTTTTGGGTTTTGGGAGTATTTTGGAATTTTTGAGTTTCAGGGATATTTTGGTCATTTTTTTAGTTTCGGGGGTATTTTGATCATTTTTAAGTTTAGGGAGTATTTTGGTCATTTTTAGGTTTCGGGGGTATTTTTGTTATTTTTTGGGGTTTTGGGGGTACTTTAGTCATTTTTTGGGTTTTGGAAGTATTTTGGTCATTTTTTCGGTTTCGGGGGTGTTTTGGTAATTTTTAGGTTTTAGGAGTCTTTTGGTCATTTTTTGGGTTTTAGGGGTTTTTTTTTTTGTGTGTCATTTTTAGGTTTTGGAGGTATTTTGGTCATTTTTAGATTTTGGGGGTATTTTGGTAATTTTTAGGTTTCGGGGGTATTTTGGTCATTTTTTGGGTTTTGGAAGTATTTTGGTCATTTTTAGGTTTTGGGGGTATTTTGGTCATTTTTAGGTTTCGGCGGGTATTTTGGTCATTTTTTGGATTTAGGGGGGTATTTTGGTCATTTTTAGGTTTTGGAGGTATTTTGGTCATTTTTTAGGTTTTATGGGTATTTTGGTAATTTTTTGGTTTTAGGGGTATTTTGGTCATTTTTTTGGTTTCAGGGGTATTTTGGTCATTTTTTAGGTTTCGGGGGTATTTTGGTCATTTTTTGGGTTTCAGGGGTATTTTGGTCATTTTTGGATTTTGGGGGTATTTTGGAAATTTTTTAGGTTTTTGGGGTATTTTGGTCATTTTTATGTTTTGGGAGTATTTTGGTAATTTTTAGGTTTCGGGGGTATTTTGGTCACTTTTTGGGTTTTTGGGGTACTTTGGTCATTTTCTGGGTTTCAGTGGGTATTTTGGTCATTTTAGAGATTTTGGAGGTATTCTAGTCATTTTAGTGGTTTTTAAGCATATTTGGTGATTTTAGTGATATCGAAGGTATTTTGGTCATTTTTGAGGTTTCAAGGGTATTTTACTCATTTTAGAGATTTTGGGGATAATTTTGGATGTCCAATGGTATATTGGTAATTTTGAAAGTGTAGGGATATTTGCATCATTTTAGGTAATGGATAAGTAGGAGTTACTAATTAAATGGGTTGGGTTGGTAATGGATAATTAATTTATATATAAACGGGTCATAAATGGATAGATGGTAATTACACACCCAACCCATTTATGACCCAACCCACCCATTTGCCACCCCTATTTCAACGGCAGAAAAATTCTTTCTGGTTTGAGGAAAAAAATTTTAAACGCCAAATCTCATTCCGGCCAAATCTTTAATTTCAGCCGGTACTGACTGAAACGGTCTGAAGTGGGCTGAAATTTCATTGAAGCTGGAATAGGGTGGCTTACCTTTCCAGTTCATATTTTTCAGCCGTTTTACCCAGAACGGAACGTTATCCATATACATTGGACAAAAGTAAATTGAGATTTCAAAGTGTACAGCGAAAAGAGAGATAATTAAAATGTAAAAAGTGGAGACAATGAGTGGACAAGATTAAAAGAGATAGTAGGATAAGAGCCAATGAGCCAGTTAGTCCGTTTTACCCAGAACGGAACGTTATCCATATACATTGGACAAAAGTAAATTGAGATTTCAAAGCTTACAGCGAAAAGAGAGATAATTAAAATGTAAAAAGTGGAGACAATGAGTGGACAAGATTAAAAGAGATAGTAGGATAAGAGCCTGATGATGTCAAGAATCAAACCAGTGAGCTGCAGGGCTTGCGCGCGTTCCGGACGGTCCTGCACAGGTAAGAAGAACCTCAAAGGGAAGTACCTGTGTGGTACCGGCCAACGACCCTCCGATGGTTAAGTTAATATATTACACAACTCTAGAGTGCCAGAGCCGGGTCTTAGTATGCGTACCTCGATTTTTGGAGGGCGTGGCGGTATTTATAGTAGTAGTAGTGGCCTTTGGATGAGGCGTACTGGAGAAGATATCGCTGTGCCGAAATTGCGCCTGAGTAGCGTAGGGCGTAAGATTCTTCTTGGGTGGCCAACTGTGTTGGGCACGATTCCCTTCTTTGGGGGAGGGAATCGTGCTGTGTAAGATATCTGACCAAGTAGTAGCGTACGCGGCAAGATTCACTTTTCCAAGGAAGCGTACGTGGCAAGGCGGGCTCCGGCGCTTGGTGACAACATTGGGTGACCCTCTCACCGTCGACTACTGGAGGTCAGGTCGTCAACACCTTGAGCCCGTCATGTACACCCGTCGTCGCAGGCCGAACCGTCATGTAGAATATTTACCCCTATCAGAGCCAATGAGCCAGTTAGTGCTACGGTACAGTTCTTGCACTAAACTACTTTGATATGTTCAATTTTTTTTTTTTAAATTTAATAGTGCTTGCGCTAGTACTTCGGTTTGTTCAATATCCACCGTTACGTTGAACTTGCATATATATATATATATATATATATTATAATAAAAAAAATATTAGTACTGATGGGTATAAAAACCCCACAATAGACGCCGGCACCATTAGCAGGGTGACGGTGCGACGCATGGTGACGGATGCTAGGCCATGACGACCTAACCCCTACGTAGGGTGACGGAGGGACCGTCGACGGGGGAAGGCATGGCTCACCACAGCTTAACTTGCCACGTACGTTTCCTTAAGAACGTGAGTCTTGTTGCGTACGCTACTATTTGGACAGGTGTCTTGCGCAGCGCGATCACTCCCATAGGGATGACTTCTCCAACACGCTTGATTGCCCAAGAGGTATCTTACGCTCCACACTATTCAGGGGCAATTCCGGTATAAGTGGTATCTTCTCCAACACGCTTGATTGCCCAAGAGGTATCTTATGCTCCACACTATTCAGGGGCAATCCGGTATAAGTGGTATCTTCTCCTGCACGCCTAAGTCAAGGGCCCCTACTACTACTATAAATACTCCCACGCCCTCCGAAAATGAGGTACGCATGCTTTTACCCCGACTCTGGCACTCTGGAGTAGTGAGCTATACTAACTTAACCATCGGAGGGTCGTTGGCCGGTGCCACGCCGGTACCTCCCTTTGAGGTTCATTCTACTTGTGCAGGTTGGTCCGAAGTACGTGAAAACCTTGCAGCTTACTGAGTTGATTCCTGGCATCATCAGTTGGCGCCGTCTGTGGGAAGCACGTACGTAGACTGTGTTTCGTGCTTTCTGGACAAAGAGTTGCATGGTTCTCACACGTTCAAGGGCAACAACCATAAACGATCAAGGCAATGAACAACGCACCACGGCACTCGAGAGGCAGGTCCAGACTCTGGCAGTCGCAGTGGAACGCCTCACAAAACGTAATAACGACTTGGAAGAACAGCTACAACGGAGGAACGCGACGCTTGACAACCAAGGAGAGAACCAGGAGAAGAGTAGTGCCGAGGAGAGGAACCGTGAAGGCCCTGAGGGAAGCAATGCCTTGAGCCAACCTGAAGGACAGGAGACGAACCGCCCGTCAGCCGAGGGCAATATCCCGTCCCACATTGCCGCGGAGATGCAGGTGATGAAGGAGCGCATGGATTTCATGATGAACGCCTTCAAAGGACGAGTATCCAGTGACCTCGACGACCTCGTCCACCGCATGGATTCCCCGTTTACAACACCTGTCATCTTGTTCCTACGCCGCCAAAATTCCGCATGCCCCAGGTGGAAAGCTACGACGGGTCCAAGGATCCGCTGGACCATTTGGAGTCCTTCAAGACATTGATGCACCTACACGGCGCACTGGACGAAATCATGTGTCGGGCCTTCCCAACGACGCTAAAAGGCTCCGCAAGGACCTAGTTCGGCAGATTAGCGCCCGGCTCCATCAGCACCTTCAGAGAACTGAGCGCTCAGTTCGCCTCGCAGTTCATCAGGGGACACAGGCACAAAAGGTCCACCGCGTGCCTGATGAACATTAAGCAGCGGGAGGATGAGACGCTGAGATCTTATATAGCCCGTTTCAACAAAGAGGCACTGTCGATTGACGAAGCAGACGACAGGATATAAGTGGCCGCATTCACAAATAGGCTGCGGAAGGGTAAATTCTTGTTCTCTTTATACAAAAATGACCCGAAGACAATGTCGGATGTGTTTTACAGGGCAACAAAGTACATGAATGCTGAGGATACATTACTGGCACGGGAAGAGAAGCCCCCTAGGAAGAGGGAGAGACAGGAAGACACACGACAAGATAAGGGGCGAAAGGTGCCTCGGACAGGAGAAGGCCGAGACAATAGACGCCCAAAACCCCCTGCCGGGAAATTCACAAGCTACACCCCATTGACAGCCCCGGTTGATCAGGTCCTGATACAGATCAAGGACGACGGGTCCTTAACGTTTCCGGGAAAGTTGAAATCGAACCCGAACAGTCAACCCAAAAGACAAATATTGCTGCTTCCATCGAGACTACGGCCACGATACCGCCGACTGCTACGATTTGAAACAGCAGATTGAAGCCCTGATTAGGCAAGGGAAGCTGCAGAGGTTTGTCAGCAGAGAAAGGGCAGAAGCACCTCGATAGGAACAAGTCTCCCACCGGGACAATGAGCGTCCCAGACCTCCTATAGGGGACATAAGGGTGATCGTGGGAAGTACATCGGTCGCCGGTTCGACAAAGAAGGCTCTTAAGTCCCACCTCAGAGCAATTCAGAATGTTCAGGCTGCGAGCTTTGTCCAGAAGAAGCCGCGAATCAACAACCCCCCTATGGAGTTCATAGAAGAAGACGCCCAACACCTCCATCACCCGCATGACAACGCCCTTGTCGTTAAAATCCGGATAGGAGACTATAACACATATCGGGTCTTAGTCGACAACGGAAGCTCCGCGAATATCCTCTACTATCCCGCGTTCCAGCAGATACGGATCGACAAAGAACGCTTGGTCCCTACCAAGGCCCCGCTCATCGGATTCAGGGGGACGAAAGTATACCCCCTCGGCTCGATCACATTGCCTGTCACTATTGGGGAGTACCCTCGGCAGGTCACTAGTAATGTCACCTTCCTAGTCGTTGACTGCTCCTCAGCGTACAAAGCAATCATAGGATGACCCACCCTCAACGCCTGGAAGGCTGCGACCTCGACCTATGCCTTAAAGATTAAGTTCCCTACCGAACACGGGGTACGGGGATTATGGGGAGACCAGGTGGCCACACGAGAATGCTACATCGCGAAGGTAGAAATGAATGGCCAACTACAGACAATGAACATAGAACAGAGAGCGGGGGCGGAACCTGTAGAGGAGCTCGAAGAAATAATACTTGACGAATCCAGGCCTGACAGAACCACCAGGATCGGTGCCCTCAACAGCCCTGCGGCTCGCCAGGCGCTTATGGCTTTCCTCAGGGAAAACCAATATGTATTTTCCTGGAGTCATGAGGACATCTCGGGAATCGACCCGTCGGTTATGGTGCACAGGCTGAACATGTCGCCCACCTACCAGCCCATACGACAGAAAAAGAGGGTGTTCGCCCCTGAGCGAGACCGAGGGGTAACCGAAGAAGTCGGCAAGTTAAGAGAAGCGGGCTTCATCAGGGAAGTATACTACCCCGACTGGTTAGCCAATGTGGTGATGGTCAAGAAAGCCAGCGGGAAGTGGCGGATGTGTGTAGATTTTACGGACTTAAATAAGGCATGCCCCAAAGACAGCTACCCCCTTCCTCGAGTCGACACTCTGGTAGACTCTACGGCTCGGCACCAGCTTCTAAGTTTTATGGACGCCTTCTCAGGGTATAACCAGATCCGGATGGACGAGGCCGATCAAGAAAAGACCTCATTCGTCACCAGCCAGGGACTCTTCTGCTACAAGGTAATGCCGTTCGGACTAAAAAACGAGGGCGCCACGTACCAAAGACTCATGAACAAGATATTCGCCAGCCAGATAGGAAGAAATTTTCAAGTGTACGTCGACGACATGCTGGTGAAAAGCAGAGAGAAAGAAGATCACTTGAAGGATCTTGAAGAAACGTTCGGCACCCTCCACTCCTACGACATAAAGCTCAACCCATCCAAATGTGCGTTCGAAGTAACTGCGGGAAAATTCCTCAGGTTCATGGTGTCTCAGAGAGGCATCGAGGCCAACTCGGACAAGATCCGGGCTATAATGGAGATGGCAGCCCCAAAGAGTGGGAAAGAGGTACAAAGCTTGAACGGGAAAGTGGCCGCCCTGAACAGGTTCGTGTCAAGAGCAACAGACAAATGCCTTCCGTTCTTCCGCACGCTGAAGAAAGCCTTCGAGTGGACGGATGAATGCCAAAAGGCGTTCCAAGATCTAAAGTCCTACCTCTCCTCGCCTTCATTGCTGAGTCCTTCGCAGCCAGGGGAGGAACTCTTCCTCTACTTAGCTGTCTCACCAGTAGCCGTCAGCGCGGCCTTGATCAGAAAAGAAGACGGTGTCTAGAAGCCCGTGTACTACGCCAGCCAAGCATTTTAGGGAGCGGAAGGAAGGTACCAGCCCATGGAGAAACTCGCCTTTGCCTTGGTCATTGCAGCACGAAAGCTTAAGCCGTACTTTCAAGCACATACGATAGTCATTTTGACCAAAAAGTCATTACGGCGGGCAATGCACAATCCCGAGGCTGTCGGTCGCCTCGCCTTATGGGCGATAGAGTTGTCCGAGTTCGACATTCGCTACAGCCCACGCACTGCTGTCAAAGTGCAGGCAGTTGCAGACTTCATAGCCGAATTCACCTGCGGAGATGACCAGAGGGCAAGCGATAGCCCTCCATGGAATATACACACAGATGGGTCGTCAACAAGACAGGCCGGTGGAGTAGGCGTCGTACTTCACTCTCCCAAGGGAGATCAAATCGAATGTATGATCCGCCTGGACTTCCCCACCACCAACTGGCGAGGCAGAGTATGAAGCCTTGATAACTGGCTTGGACCTCGCCAAAGCGGCAGGAGCGGCCCGGGTGATAGTCTCCTGCGACTCCCAGGTCGTCGTCAACAAAGTAAATGGAGACTACGAGTGCAGAAGCGACAGAATGAAAAAATATCTCCATCAAGCAAAGGGAAGGATGGACGAGCTGAAGGTAGAGATAGTCCAGATCCCCAGAGAAGAAAACGAGCAAGCCGACCGCCTTGCCAAGGCCGCCTCGTCAGAGCATGGGGCCGCCACAAACGGTGTACTCTCTTTTGTGCAGGTTTCTCCGCTAATTAACTCTGTCGACATGCAGGAAATAGGCTCCGAAAGTGATTGGACCACGCCCTTAATTTCCTACCTGAAAGACGGCGTTCTACCAGACGAAAGAGAACCCGCAAGAAGACTGAAGGCCCGAGCAGCAAAATTCGTACTAATAAGAGACGTCTTTTACAAAAGGGGCTTCTGTCGCCCATACCTAAGGTGCTTGGGCTCCGAAGAAGCAGATTATGTCATGAGGGAAGTCCACGAAGGAATATGCGGAAATCATTCGGGGTCGCGGTCGCTGACGCATAAGCTGATCCGGGCAGGATACTACTAGCCGACCATGCAAAAAGACACGCAAGCTTATGTCAAGGCTTGCGACAAATGCCAGAGGTTTAGCAATATCAGCAGACAGCCACCCGAAGAGCTAACCCCCATGGCGGCCCCGTGGCCGTTCGCCCAATGGGGACTAGATATCATGGGCCCATTCCCAACAGCTATGCGACAGCTAAAGTTCCTGGTGGTAGGCATAGACTACTTCACAAAATGGGTGGAAGCTGAAGCATTGGCCACTATTACAGAGAAGAACATATGGAGCTTCGTCTGGAAGTCCATCATATGCAGGTTCGGAATACCCAGAGTGCTAGTCTCCGACAACGGAAAACAGTTTGACAATGGTCCCTTCCGAGAATTCTGCTTGCAGCTGGGAATAAAGAATCACTACTCTTCCCCCACCCACCTGCAGGCCAACGGCCAGGTTGAAGTGACGAACCAATCCTTGCTTAAGATTATCAAGACTCGGCTCGAGGGGGTAAAGGGGATATGGCCCGAAGAACTGCCTAGTGTATTATGGGCATACAGGACGACAGCAAGGACCCCTACAGGAGAAACACCGTTCTGGCTAACCTACGGGAGCGAGGCAGTCATCCCAGCCGAAGTAGGACTCACAAGCTATAGGGTCAACACCCACGATGAAGGAAGGAACAACGAGGCCTTGCGCTTGCAGCTCGACCTGATCGACGAAGTCAGAGCAGTAGCAGAGCAAAGGCTAGCCCTGTATCAAGACTGCATGGCTAAACACTACAACTCCAGAGTCAGACATAGGGAATTCTAGGTCGGAGACCTCGTTCTAAGAAAGACCATGGGCAACACCAAAGACCCCACCCTAGGAAAACTCGGCCCCAATTGGGAAGGACCCTACCGGATCATAGCATGGCAAAGGAAGGGCACCTACCATTTGGAAACACTAAAAGGGCAAAAGCTACACCATCCGTGGAATACCGAGCACCTACAAAAGTACTACCAGTAAGAAGGAATGACAACCCCCTAGTAATCTGCTTTGATGTATTTTTGGAACTTAAAGGGCATTCTTGACCCTTCCTAAAAATTATGCAAGACGCAGAAGTTAATTCAAAGTCTCTCCTATATATTGTTATGTGTCGAACATTAGAACTTACAAGGAACCAAGGTCGACGGCCTACATTAGACGACGGCATAAAAGCGTCAAGCACCCAAGCTGACGGCTTAAAAGCCACCAGTTTTCCTAAATGGAAAGCTCAAAAGCCCAAGTCTAAAAGACGACGACCTACATTAGACGACGGCATAAAAGTGTCAAGCACCCAAGCTGACGGCTTAAAAGCCACCAGTTTTCCTAAAAGGAAAGCTCAAAAGCCCAAGTCTAAAAGACGACGGCCTACATTAGACGACGGCATAAAAGTGTCAAAAACCCAAGCTGATGGCTTAAAAGCCACCAGTTTTCCTAAATGGAAAGCTCAAAAGCCTAAGTCTAAAAGACGACGGCCTACACTAGACGACGGCATAACAAAGTCAGGCACAAATGCTGACGATTTAAAGCCAACGATATTAAAAAATAAAAATAAAAACTACAAGGCAGTCGCCCTTAAGATGGTCTAAATGCGATGGTGTTCTAATGACGACAGGCCAAAGAGCCACTACTAAAAAGGCAGTTCCCAAAAACCATTCTTAAAGGCGCGGTATTCTAAGGACGACGGGCCTAAAAATCCACTACAATGTCCAAATAATGCGTCAGGTAGACTACGCCAAGATGACGACGGCCCTAAAAGCCAATATGCTTGAAACCCGACGGCCTATAGTGCTGACGGTTCCGCAAAAGCCCAAAAGGCACACAAAGGAAACCATTCATAGAAGCTTAAAGTAAAAAGCAAGAATAAGCATGAAATAAAAAATGCATTAATGAAAAGCCTTAAACAGCAACATTGTTCACAACGATAAAAAAAAAAAAAATATATATATATATATATATATATATACAAGGCAACCATTCACAACGAATAGACAATCGATGTTTCTACAAAAAAATACAAGGTCATTGGACGGGAGAGTCGAAAATTTTCACATCAGCTTCGTCGTCCTGAACTTGAGCATGACTGCCGGTTTCTGCACCGTCACCATCCTTCCCGTCGCCTTTGACGTTTGTGTCTTCATCAAATAGTCGCTCCGTACTCTCGGAGGCGGCAGGGAGGACGGAAGTTTGTGCCTGGGCCTCGTTGATACTGACATTGGAGAGGTCAAGCTCTGGGTGCAAGGCCTTCACCTGACGGAGGGCATCATGAAAACCATCCGTGAAGGTACTGCCCAACTCCGTCAGGTAGGCTTCGGAGTCGCGGTACTCTTTGATAGAGTCCTCACTAGCCTGACGGAGTTGGTCCCTGACGGATGAGATCTCCGCCTCCTTGTCAGCAAGGACCTTTCGCAGCATACCCGTCTGCTTCTCCAGCTCAGCCCTCTCCTGCTAGGACACGGAAAGCTTCTTATCCATTTTCACCCTCCAGGCCTTGTATTGCAGAAGTTCATCTTCCATCTTGGTGGCCTTCGCCCGTAGACGGCTCATGGCCGCCTCCTCGTGGACACAACGGTCCATTAGGCCCTTCATCATGACGACGGCCTGGAAACCAAAAATACCAAGTCAACATGACGGGCAAAGATAAACGTGTATTTAAAGATATTGATGATGACAGAAATCTGCTTACCTGGGCCAGGTTGAAAAGGCCCGTCTCACCCATCGCCTCCGTCAAGTGATTACCAATATCCTCGTAGTCCTCTGCCGTCAGTATTGAGGATAGTTTCTCGATGGCATATTTGGAATCCTCACGGAGGAGAACGGGCGGCTTCTCGACGGCAGGACCCGGGCCACCCGTCATGAGGCCCTTCCCCTTGCCGTGCTTGACGACCTTCTTTGCCTCTGCCTCTAGGCCTACCACTGTTTCGGCCGTCGCCTTGGGTTTCTAGGGGTGACGGTCCCCCTCCTGGTCAGTTTTTCTCTTTGTGACGGACGGTTTGGGCATGTCCATCTTAGCTGCCAGGCCTTCTTTCTTTTTCGCTGCTGCCTGCTGCCTAATAAAGGCCCTCCTCTTTACCTCGTCCATCTATGCAAAAGCAGACGGTACGTGAGTTGATGACAAAAAGAAAATTGAAATTCAAAGTGAACGGACTTACGTGCTTAGACTTGTGTTTCGTACTTAAGTGCTTCCTCGGACGGTTCGGGCCCGTCACTATGCCAACAGATTGTTTTCAACGTCATCAATGTGGCCCAAGACCTTTCCGTCAGCTCACTTTTTTGAAAAATCTTCTCCAAAAAGCTCCACTGTTCAAGGGAAACTTGTGGACGATCCTGGGCTGCAAAAGAGGACGGTCAGAAATCGGCGATGTTTACAAAGAAAGAAGAGAATGTGAAAAGAAGCATACTAGACGGGGGCAAAACACCTCATGTTGTGTCGACAGGCATGAATTCGGTTTCCCCTGGATGACACATCCACTCATCCCCGTCCATAAAAAAGTATCTAGACTTCCAGTCCCTATTGGAATCTGGAGTATCACTCACTAACCTCAGCAACGGGCTCCTAGCGACGAAGCTGTACATCCCTCGTGATTTCACTATCTCTACCGGACGGTAACAGTGGAAGAACTCCTCCACTGTTAACCTCTTCTTGCCCTTAGACATAGAACCGTACAGTACCTCTACCCCAAGAAAGACCCTCCAGGCATTCGGGGAAACCTAGTTGACGGATAGTCCTAAGTAGTGAAGAAGGTGACGGTGTAGCTGAGTTAAGGGAAACCTTAACCCAGCCTTGAGCATTTGCTCATACACCCCGACGCCCTTAACCCCGTGGTAATAACACTTCTCTCCTGGGCGGGGTAGACGGATGGGTATGTTGGTGGGTATCTGGTACTTACTCCTAATGGTTTTGAAGTGTGACTCCCTTATGGTGGACGTAAAATCATTCACCGTCCAGAGAGAGATCATGACGAACTTCCTCAGCCCGTTTGTACCTATGACGGATTGGACTTGTTGCTCATCTTCCCCTAGTCCGTCACTAAGGTTACTCTCCGTCCTACCACTACTTGAAGAAGAGGAGGAGGTAGACAAGCTCTCTTCAGTTGAAGTTGAAGGATCCTTTGGACCCGACGGATTAACTTCATCGCAGCCCGCTCCCTCGCGGACAAACGATTGGTTACTGGACGCGCTAGACATCTACACCTACATGCGACGGAAAACCCTAAGTTCAAACTGCCCTAAAGAGGTACCTGATGGTGGTAAAAGTGAACGAGACGATGATAAATACTTACCAGTTGTTTTCGTTGCTGAAGGGTGTCACGGACGGTTGCGAGGACGTGACAGACGACTAGGTTGACGGATTAAATTCTCTTCTTGACTGGGTGAACGGCTGCGCTCTGATCTCTTGATTTCGATAAAAAGTGAAAAATAAAGAAAAAAGAGGGAGGCTTATATATGAGGGATAGCATGGAAGGCGAGGGGATGCCTCGTTTTTGGCACACAGACATTGAGTTGACGACACGCGCCCTGCATTAATTACCCAGCATTAATTACTGAATGATAGCCTATCTGTTCAAACTCTCATTGAGCTGGAACCGTCATCCCATTAGTCCGTCTCCTTTGTGTTCACGGACTGATGGGCTGAGGGGGCACCTGATGGGTATAAAAACCCCCCACTAGACGCCGGCACCATTAGCAGGGTGACGGTGCGACGCATGGTGACGGACGCTAGACCATGACGACCTAACCCCTACGTAGGGTGACGGAGGGACCGTCGACGGGGGAAGGCATGGCTCACCACAGCCTAACTTGCCACGTACGTTTCCTTAAGAACGTGAGTCTTGTTACGTACGCTACTATTTGGACAGGTGTCTTGCGCAGCACGATCACTCCCATAGGGATGGCTTCTCCAACACGCTTGATTGCCCAAGAGGTATCTTACGCTCCACACTATTCAGGGGCAATTCCGGTATAAGTGGTATCTTCTCCAACACGCGTGATTGCCCACACTAACTTAACCATCGGAGGGTCGTTGGCCGGTGCCACGTCGGTACCTCCCTTTGAGGTTCATTCTACTTGTGCAGGTTGGCCCGAAGTACGTGAAGACCTTGCAGCTTACTGAGTTGATTCCTAGCATCATCAAGTACAACAAGTTTTCACAATATTTTCATAATTGTTGAGAATTTGAGATGTTAATTTTTATAAAATAATAAAATATCATACTAGAACTAACCACAGCTAAAAATAAAGGTATTATGAAGGAAAAAAAAAGTGTTACATCCACAACATTTTTATAACAAATCTTACGTAGTAAATTGTTATTCTAATTTAAACTTACTAATGAAATTACATTTTTAACCTACTAATAATAACCCATAACAACCTGTAAATACAAAATTTTTCTCAATTGTAGAAAATCAAACAACTGGAAAGAAATATGGTTTGCAAATATAAATTTGTATTGATGAATAATTAGTACAATCTCTATTTCAATTCTTTTACAAAAGAATACCCTCTGATTCTATCTTCTTTGAACTTCACTTAAACAAGAAATTTTCTTAACTTTGGTTGGAAGATGGATTGAACGGTCTCCACAACAAATCTCTAGCTTTGAGCTTATTAGAAATTTATTGTTCTTCAAGTCTTTGAATGTGAAGGTTTTTAAGTTGAAGTTCTTCGGGGCTTTAGAGGATTGATCCGTCGAGCTTCAAAGATTTAGGGTTTGTTGAAGTTTATGGAGGCTTTTTGTAGCTTAATTCCAATAGAACTTCAAAGAACTTGTTTGAATGTTCTTCGTATGTTCTTGAGGCAGAATTTCTCCAGAGCTTCCACGTTTTGGAAAAATTTCCTTTCAAATGAGAGGGGATGTCCTCTATTTATAGTGGTTTCGGAGGATAAGCTCCCCTTTGAATTGATATGCTTGAAAATATGTAGTTGACTTTTGATTGGCCCACATTTTTTTTTAGAGATAATTATCTCTATTTATCTATTTTAATAAAGATCATGTTTTGATAAAGATAATAATCAACAAAGATAAATAATTATCTCTATTTAATTTATTTTATTTTAATAAAGATAATTATCAATCAATTTTGAATAGAAAATTTATCTTTATTTTGTGGGCCAAGTGAACGTAGCAAATTTTAATATGCCAACGTAATATCCATTTGGATGACACATGTCATCATTTGATTTAGTTAATTTAATGAAAAATTAATTTAAATTTTGTCACTAAATTTTGATGTAGCATTTTATGATTGGCTTAACAAATTTTTGCCTCCTACACAACCTACTACTTATGATTTGTAATGAAAATGTTGTGAACATAGCATTTTTCTTGTGAAAATAGTAAGACATCTTGTTGTCACAATATTTTCACAATTGCTGAGGTGTCAATTCTTTACAAGTCAAAGTAAAATATAACAAAGTTGTAAAGGTATTATAAAAATGTTGTGTTATTCTTTGTGTTTTCAGAATTTTTTTTTTATTAGTCAATTTTTGTTGAGCCAAAATTCACAGTTTCATCTTGGGTTGAATTTTTGTATTTTGTTTTGTTTTTTTTTTCTTTATGCACCATTTTAAATAAAAACACATAGTTTTACACATACACACAAAAACAAAAACAAAAACTTAGGATTAAAATAATTTTCATCCTTTATATTTGGGGTAGTTCACAATTTCTCCTTAAACTTTAAAATCAACCAATTTCCCTCTTAATATTTTGGAAAAGAGCAAATATGTTATATTGCTATTCTCTCATGTAAGTTCGTTTAGACCCCTTAAACCCAACAGATTAACCTAGAGAATTAGCCAAGTGATTAACTTAGGTAATTTAAGCAAAACTAGGTTAACACAAGTATAATGAAAAACAATAAAGCAGCGGAAAATAAAGAACACAAAGATCTGATGACCCAGAAAAACCAAACCGGTAAAAAACTTGGGGAGGATTTAACCTAGCTATCCTCAAGGTAAACCGAATTCACTAGAAAGAATTGAAGTTTACACAATAAGACTTAGACCACTAACATCCTATTGCTACCCAAGTGTAGGAAACTTACTACCACGACCCCATGATAGCTTCGAGACCACGGACTCCTTCTTTCTTGAATTCTTCAGCAATCCACAAGCGCACCTGCTTGTATTTCTTGAAGATCTTTGATTCTGCAACTGTATGATTTACCAAGTTCTTGACATGAGTCTTGAGTTTGTAAACCCTAAGTGTATGTGAAGGCAAACACCTCTAGATCTCACAATGAGATTCACAAACACAGCAAAACAGAACTCTAAAAACATGGCTAGGGTTTTCCCTTATATACTTAGGGCAAAACATAAAACCCTATACATTAAATGGGCTAGGGCTGAGTTGGAAAATTCTACAGAAAAACAATCTGCACGACTTTCGATCGATCGAGTCTAATTTTCGATCGATTGAGTCAGGCAGAAAGTACACAGTGAATTCTGCATAAAACTCGATTCCAACTTTACATTAAGAGCCATACTTTGAGCAAGTCTAACACACAACTAAAAGAACGTTTTGATCATGGTTTGCCAACATTACAAATTGAAGTTCTAATACATTAGTTCCTAATTCTTAGAACCTAACAAACTCCCCCTTTGGCAATCCGTGACAAAACACAGACTTAACAAAAAACTCAAAGTTTACAAATTTAAACAGTCCATTACAATAAAAAAGCCACTTAAACAATTCATCTTGACTACTATCTAACAGTTGCAAAGTAGACAGCAGCTCGACTGAATCGACCTGTACATTCCTGTAACACATAACAAACACATAAACGCATGTGTGGAAAAAAAAACAGGAAATATATAAAAATAACTTCTTGATTTCACATGACACAAAATAAAGACATATATCATGAATAACATCATAAATATAAATCAATAAGCAGAGTAACATAGTGAAACAAGAAACATAATACATAACAATGTATCTTAACACAAATATCTCCTAATCAAGAGCCAAAAAAGTAAATACACAGTGAAGCGCCTAGATACAATCTAATAACTCCACAAGCTCCGCAGTATCACTACCAAGTACAAAAAAAACTCCCCCTAAAATGAAAATCTCCACAAAAAATCTCCTAGATACATATGAACTACACAATAGAGTGCACTCCCCCTTTTTGTGACGAATTGCCAAAGGGCACTCACTCATCATCAAAAGGAGGTGGAGGAGAATGACGAGAACTCACCAAATCAGCTTGCAACACACGTAGCTCATCAAGGATGTCCACCAGAAGCTGACCATGAGCCGCCTGAACGGTCACGACAATATCAAGAATCCGACGAAGGTCAGAAACATCATCAAAAGGTAAAGGAACATCAGCAACAGCAAGGTCAGACGACGTCCCAGCTGCAGGAGTATCTGTAGAAGAAGAAGGGGGTGGAGTGACACCGGAAGGCTCTACCCTAGGACGCTTAGAGCTAGCTCGAAGTTGAGCAGCCCTTTGTCTCAAAAAGGTAGCACCTATAGGAGCAATAACATATATAGGCTCAGAAGCAGGAAAATCATCTAAACCAAGATAAAGGAGAATCCTATGAATAAAAATGGGAAAGAATAACGCATGAGCCGTAGAACTAGATCGATGAACCTCGTTCAAAGAACTAAGGAACAAATGAGGAAAACTGATAGGAGCATCAGTAACAAGTGCGTACAAAAACACACATCGCTCAAGTGGAATGGTGTGGACATGAGAAATAGGCCACAAGGAATGACAAGCAATCCTAAAGAAAAGATAATGAAGCTCGGAAAGCTCAGCAGAAGTGATCCGAGGATCAGAACCCCACTGGATAGAAGATCCAGTTATGTATGACAATACGCCATCAAGAGGTTGAGACTCTTCATAAGGAAAAACGGGATGGTCGACAATGGGCACCCCAAGAGCGTCAGACACTACCGACGGGGTAATGCGATACTCTACACCTCGTAACCAAACCTTAACTAAGGTGTTGGTATCATAGACGTGGATAGAGAGATTCGAATAGAACTCTCTAATCAAGGTGGCAGGAGGAGGATGCTCAAAATCGAGCAAAGACAACCAACTCCGACGCTCAAAGTTACGTCTCACCTCAGGATCTACCTCATCTAGGATGACCCTACGCTCAGCCCAGATATGATGCCTAAGATTAAGGGTCTCATAGGTGTCTTGGTTCTTCTCACTAGGGAACCGCTCATTATCGAAAGAAGGTGAAGGATCAGAAGTCCTATGGGCTCTAGTTTTCCTAGGCATGATGCTAAGGAATAAAGAGAGACACAGAAAAAAGAAAGAGGAGCAAAAACAAAAACTAAGGGCAGGCTGCAAGTTAGCACAGCATAAAATATAGAAAAATCAATTCTATATGATGCATGAACAAAATATGCAAATGATGCATGAACTAATGCAGTGACATGTTCAAATATGATCCAAATTAACAAAATTGACTTGAGCATAAGTGTTAGATTAAAAATCCCCAATTTTGAAAAACCCAATTTTCAAAACACAACAAATTGAAAAATTGATCATCACAACAGTTAATTTCATCAATTTCAATCAAATTGAAAAAAAACCCCAAAATCCCAAATTTCAAGCCCTAGAAATTTAAAAATTCCACAAAGCACTAAATCAAAAAAATTAAAACATATGTAGTGCTTGGATAAGGTGTCTTCACAAAAATCCATGATTCATTTGAATGAAAAAGAACCAAAAACACTCCCAAAAATACCAAAAACAAAAATGCCGAAAATAGCCTAAAATGCATGAAAATGATGCATGAAATATGAAAATAAAATCAAAAGAGAGGGCAAAAATGTCTTACCGGCCTTGGGAGAGAAAGATGATGCAAAAAGATCGGAGGAAAACGACAAAAATCTCCAAAGATAGCTTGACTGGTTGGTAGGGAGAAAAGGTATTTGAAAAGGTTTTGAAAAAGTGAAGAAATCACGTGAAAAAGACCTTTTTAAAAACACTCAGCCCGGTTTTCGATCGATCGAAAAACAGATTCGATCGGTCAAAAATCCTTCGATTGATCCAGTATCAATCGAGAACCGATCGAAACACACAGAGACTTTAGTGAGATTTTAAAAATATTTTCGACTAATCGAAAAACATACTCGATCGATTGAAAATCTGGAAAAATTGAATTTTTGAAAATTGAAACAAATTAGCTCAAAAACTCCTCAAAGCATTAAATTTTATGAAAAGAATGCATGAGTATGAGATGAGATGTTTTCCAAAAACCCATGTTTTTTTTAACCCAGATCTCTCAAAGTAAGATTTTCCATAATATCTCTCAACCAATCAGACAAGCAAACATGTTTTGCATCAATTTCCAGAAATATTCAAACTCGGTTGGTCAGGCCAAAAACACACACAATAACATGTACACAATTTAGCAAAGAATAACTTGTGTAGTGTGTGCAACTAGCATAAGCTTAAGAAACATGTGAGGTGATATGCCCATATTGATTAATCACAATTTCTACAAAATTCATCACATGAAATTGAAAGAGACTATCACTTAAAGAGTTACATCATATAACTCTCACATCTCCTAGAGTAAAAGCTTGCAATCATGTAAGTTTCTTGATTTGCCTCATAATATACACACCAATTTTATTTAATTTGAATTTATTATAGTCCAATAATGTACACACCAATTTTAGTATTTAGTCCGAGGCTACACCTTATGTTTTTTTTGTGCATGTGCTACACTTTCTCGAACACAAAATCTTATGATATGCACTAAGGTGTTCATGATTGGCTAGTAAATAGTGGTGAAATGGTTATTTATGCCTTTCTCAATAAGACCAAGTCTGACAATCAAAGACATGTGACTTCAAGATCAAGATCATGTGATCAAAAACTACAAACTTCTTCCCACACAACATGCACTACAAAGACTTCAGCCAGTAAAGTGCAATAAATAAGCTCATCCAAGCTAAACAAGGTACATAAACATGTTATGTAAAGATAATATGGCCAACCTTAATTATAAATCCAAGATATATAATACAAAACACATAAAAATCTTTTTGGTTAAAAAAAATTTTATGACCAAAACTAAAAGCACACATTATGCTAAATAATTAAGAATGCAAATGCAATGCATGACAGTACTTAACCAAGCTATAGAGGGTACACAAACAAGAAATATCAATTTCTTAATTAACCCTTGAGTTCATGTACAAACTAGTACATACTCAACCAGAATAAAAAAAAAATAGCTTATCACTTATAGAACACATGCTATTCAAGTTTCTCCACAATGTCAAGCACGTTCTAAATCAAGAGAGAGATATCATAATCCATGTAATCCTCAAGAAAAATTAAAACTAGACACAAAATAAAATATTTTTGTCTTTTTGAAATTTTTCAATGTTTTTGGATTTTTTTTTAAATAAAAACAACCTTAAAAAAAACAAAACAACCAAAAACAGAAACAAAATATGTCCACAAATAATTGAAAGAATTAAATCAGGGACAAGTCAGCAACACTCACCTTAGAGAATCTTTTCACCCACATAGCACGAGTCTTCGGCTTTATAGGTGAAAATTCATGTGAAGCAGAGTGTATTTAAGGGATTACACCAATCTTCTGAGAAAGACTAAAATCCTGCAATTTCCTTTCACAAGACAACAAGCTTAAATTTTTCAAAAACATATTAAACAATTTATTTGGACTCATGGCAGGAGAAATATCATCACATGTCCTAGACTGAAACACAGAATACTTAAATTTCAATTTATGACAATTAGGACGAATGTGACCAGAGACACCACAAAAGTGACAAACAAGAACAAATTTAGGAACATCAGTATTCCTAACAGCAAATCTAATCTCAGATTTTGGTTTTTGCCTCAACAAAGAACAATTTGGTCTAATATGACCAACAACACCACAAAGGTGACAAGTAGGCACAAAAACAGATTTCTTATGCTCTCTAATAGTAGGTTTAGACTTAGGTTTAGAAACTTCAGCGTCTACATCAAAACTTTTGCCTTTGTCTAACCTAGCAAAATAAGCCTTTTCTTTATTATTCCTCTTGAAATGAGGGATATAAACTTTTTCAGCTTTAGGCTTAAGAGAAACAGAAACAGTTCTGTTATCTTCAGCAGGCTTGATACTAGTCAAATTTTCAATTTTAGCTTTAGATTCAACTAACTCTTGTTCCAAGCTTTTCATCTTCTCATCTTTAGAGGAAATTTGATTTCTAAAAAATTCATTCTTTTTATTAGATTCATCTAATCTAACAATCAATTCCTCTTTTTCAAGATTAGCCAATTTTAACTCTTCCTTGAATTTCTTAGCAATTCTCATAGTTTTCAATAATTCTTTACGAAGAGTTTCACAGGCATCAAAAAGATCAACAGAAACAACAGTGTCCTTTTTATTCAAATCATCACAAACATGAGCAGAAAGACACTTCAAATTATCCATGATAACAGGGATCAAGGATCAACTCTTAGATCAAAAGATCTACAACAAAAGAGTTACCCGCTCTGATACCACTTGTAAGTTCGTTTAGACCCCTTAAACCCAACAGATTAACCTAGAGAATTAGTCAAGTAATTAACTTAGGTAATTTAAGTAGAACTAGGTTAACACAAGTATAATGAAAAACAATAAAGCAGCGGAAAATAAAGAACACAAAGATCTGATGACCCAGGAAAACCAAACCGGTAAAAAACCTAGGGAGGATTTAACCTAGCTATCCTCAAGGTAAACCGAATTCACTAGAAAGAATTGAAGTTTACACAATAAGACTTAGAACAGTAACATCCTATTGCTACCCAAGTGTAGGAAACTTACTACCACGACCCCATGATAGCTCCGAGACCACGGACTCCTTCTTTCTTGAATTCTTCAGCAATCCACAAGCGCACCTGCTTGTATTTCTTGAAGATCTTTGATTCTGCAACAGTATGATTTACCAAGCTCTTAACATGAGTCTTGAGTTTGTAAACCCTAAGTGTATGTGAAGGCAAACACCTCTAGATCTCACAATGAGATTCACAAACACAGCAAAACAGAACTCTAAAAACGTGGCTAGGGTTTTCCCTTATATACTTAGGGCAAAACATAAAACCCTATACATTAAATGGGCTAGGGCTGAGTTGGAAAATTCTGCAGAAAAACAATCTGCACGACTTTCGATCGATCGAGTCTAATTTTCGATCGATCGAGTCAGGCAGAAAGTGCACAGTGAATTCTGCATAAAACTTGATTCCAACTTTACATTAAGAGCCATACTTTGAGCAAGTCTAACACACAACTAAAAGAACGTTTTGATCATGGTTTGCCAACATTACAAATTGAAGTTCTAATACATTAGTTCCTAATTCTTAGAACCTAACATCTCAATTAAACTCTAATGAAAGCTATGATTCTTAAAATATTGCAATGTGTAATGGCTAAAATACTCTCACTAAATTTTAACTTTCCAAAAATTTTATTCACGTATTTTGAGTTTTAGATGGTAATAATGTTTAAAAAGTTTGAATGGTAGTATAAGGTGTTTTATTTGTTACCTAAATAACATTGATTTTCTAGGTTTAAATTTTCGAAACTTATAATTTATCTAACAATGAAAAATTTGATGACACATGCTTTTTGTTAGGTTTTTTTTTTTTCTTGCCTAAAATGGGTGTTCATAAAAACTAATTAAGTTAAAGATTGTCTAGACTCATCTAAAATGGTAAAGAAGAAAGTATGAATGAAAAAATTTTCATTGTGTATGGTTGAATGTATTTGATGAAGAGTTTCAATTATAGCATATAACATAATTCATTGTAAAAATTTAAATATTGTGATAAGGTTTTAGCAAAACTCAATTTTTAATTGTTGGAAGATGATATTCGTTATTATTCTTAAAAGTTTTTAATGAATAGATATTGTTTTTAGCAAATAGGTATAAAAATTCTTATACAAATGAGATTAACTTTGTATGACATACATTTTTTATGTATATAGTTTCATACTTCTTCAGATAAAAGTTCCATCTTAATTTTCTTACTCAAGAGGTAGCATGTGTCTTGCACATGCCACCCACACTAGTGTGTGTGTGTGTATATATATATATCAAAAACTATTTACATTCTAGTTTAGTAAAATTTTAATTATTAAACTTTTTTTATTTAAACTATATATATATATATGTATATAGTGGTAAATCTGAAACAGTTCCGATATGAAATCGACTTCCTTACTATTATATTTTACGATTTTTTAATGAATTTTAAGTTGCTTGTGATAATCAATTGTTGAATGTGGTTTATCTACTCTATTGATATCATTTCGATCTCCCTCTTCTAGTTTTTCTTTTTTTTTTTCAATTAAAAAAAAATTGCAAGGAATATTATTAATCTATACATAATTAAAGTGGAAGTTCAACAATTAAGTTAATCCACGTTAATTTTATGCTTTTCTTAAATTATATTGTCAATCTACTCAAATCTTATATCAAGTATCTGTATAATTTTTAATACGTCCAATTTGCTTATATGTTAAGGGTCTAGTTAACACCCATATAAAAAGTTGTCAAAAATATTAGTTATTTTTTTTCTTTTTGCTTAATTTTTTTAAAAAATATAGCCTATACCAAGCTCTTAGGCCATTCAATAACTTTTCCCATATGTTTAAACTACTTTCAACCTAATTAAAGTTACTTTTGATTTCAAAATTCTTTTAGATTTCTATAATTTAACTCAAGTATAAAGACAAACTTCAATGGGAAATTTATTGAACAATACCCTATTCCCATTAAAAGAAAAAAAGATTTTGCCTTTTCAATATATTTCCAAAATGAAGAAATTTTGATAAAACATTAAAAATTTTCATAGTATCACAATAACAAAAATTTTAATCGGAAGTAGAAAGTATGTATATAAATATATATAAAAAAGTACCTTCTTTTACCTACTAAAATGAAACAATATGGTGGGAAAAATTCTATATAACTGTGAATAAATTTCAGTGAGTACAGCAGAAACACAACCACACAAGAACATAAAAATTTATGTGAAAAATCTTTCTTCTTGAAGGGAAAAACTACGGGACATACTCCGAATAATTTCACCATATTAAACAGAGATTACAACACTTAGAGATACAACTTGAGCAAAGAAAAAAGTTCTTTTTATTTTCACTCACTGCTCTCTTCTTTACTGTATATCTCTCACAATTTTCTCTTGTTCTTTATATTTTTCTTTTCTCTCTTGCTTGCTCTCACTCATGCACTTCTCCAAAACACTGTCCTCAGTCTCACTTACTAGGACTTCTCTTCACTCCTCTTCTACACCGAATGGCCTTCTTTTTATTACTTCATCTTTTTCTTCTTTTCTCCCTTTCGCACTCTTGACATCAATTCACAATAAATGCAACCTACTTACCTTGACTTTTGTACATAACAAAGATGACTTCAACTCCTCTTTTTGGCAAGCCTCTCCAACAAGTTCACTTAGACTTTCTTACTTTTGTACATAATAATAATAATAATAATAATAATAACTAAGAGCATCTTCAGCAATTTCTTCAAATTTTTTTACTATTTGGTAAGTAACCAATGGCTTTTACCTTTTATCTATCTATTTTATAAAATATACTTTCCAACAGATTCTCTATATTTTCTCTATTTTATTAAAATATTATTTTGTCATTATTTCTTTAATATTTTTTTAATTCTTCCTTTATTCACTCTAGCACAAAAAAGTTAGCTCTAGAATTTTTTAATGTGATAAATTATTTTCCTAATCTACGGTAACTCATCAAACTTGATGAGTTACTGTTCATGAGCAAAAAACTTTTTGAAATATAAAGAGATTGTTGGAGCATTGAATTAAGGTTTCATTCTCTATTATAGAGAGAATTTTGGGTTTAGCTACACAGATGGAGATACTCTAAGACTATTAAAAGACAAGAAAAACAAGCTCATTAAATGAGCATGTCTATTACAAGTGGGCAAGACCCATGGTGCAGTGCACTCAACACAACTCAATCTGGCTATATTTAATTACTCTATGTCTCTAGCAAACTAACAATGAAATTATCTATTTAAAAAAAATGAAATTAAATGATTTAATTAGTACCAAAATTATTTGTTCAATTAATTATTGTTTCAAAAGAAACCATTTTAAAATTCTTCATTCAAAATTACTATTGTCATCAGTTTAAATTATTTGCAAGTCTTTTATGTGATCAGCTTTACAGGACAATGAAAGAGGATGATTAAATTAAAATTTTATAAACAATTCTGTTTGGACACCGCTTATTGCTAAAAATTAAAAATTAAAAATTAAAAATGTTGTAGCAAAATAATTTTTAAATACGTAAATAGTGCCGTAGGACCCAATTTTAAAGAAAAACGCTGAAAAAAGTATTTGTGAGTCCCGTGAACAGTGCATGGGACCCACACAAAAAGACGTGTGAGCTGGGAATCACGCAAAACACACTTCCCAAACTCACACTAAATATAAAATGATCATTATTCTTTTAACACCAGTGCATGTATTTTAACATATTAGAAGATAGTGGCAAAGAATGAACTTTGAAGTCAAATTATAGCGTGTTGTACTTTACACGGGGTGTGTTATTAATCCTAGTGGCTCTTATCTTGATAGATAGGAAGCTCTTTAACTGCAAATGGAAGTGGAGATTTGGCACTTAACATCACAACAATGTTTGAAACTTTGAAGCAACTATTCTTAATTGGGGATTTGATCAGTGTTCCAAATCACCTTCGCAAACTGGATGAGCAAGCCTTCACTCCTCTGCTTATTTCAATTGGCCCTATTCACCGCACCAATCCAAAATTACAAACCATGAAAAAGTGTAAGGTGCGGTTTTGTGAGTGTTTCATTCAACGGGCTAATATAAACTTGCAGAATTTAGTACACACAATAAGAGATAAGGAAGAAGAAATTCGCTCTTACTACGCAGAGACTGTTGTGTCCAGCATAAGCAGTGATGATTTTGTGACAATGATCTTGGTGGATGGGATGTTCATTCTTGAGTACTTCTTGATATCTTACTCACATTTGGAAGAGGACGATCCTATAATCAAGATACCAGAATGGATGCATCCAATTTTGCAATCTGACCTAGTATTACTTGAAAATCAGCAACCCTTTTTTGTTTTAGAGATGCTGTTCCAGCAAGAAAACTTTCCGGCTGAATCAAAGTTCAAACTCCTTTCTTTAAGGGAACTTGCTTTTGATTTCTTTGGATGGTACAACTTTCAAATGATGGCCTTTAAGGATTTCAATGTGAAAATAGAACACTTGACAGATTTGGTTAGATTCTTTTATCTAAGTGAAAGTGAACAATTACCATACAGAAGACCTGTGGGAGCTAAACTGTCATACTCTGCAACCCAGCTACGTGAGGCAGGAATCAAGTTTAAGGTGGCCCCGGAAAAATATGGTTGACGCTTTCTTGACATAAGGTTCGATTTAAAGAATGGAGTATTGGAAATCCCATGCATTACGTTAAATGATGAGAATATTCATCTTATTCGAAACATTATTGCATTAGAGAAATCCCATTATGTAAGGCACACATATGTTACGGATTTCTTTGTCATCTTGAATTTTCTTATTGATACTTCAAAAGATGTAGATTTACTTTGTGATACGGGAATCCTCATTAATTACCTTGGTGACAGCAACGCAGCAGCATCAGCTATCAACAATCTAAACACCAATATCTTATGGGATTATATGAAACCTGAATACTCGAAAATATGTGAAGATTTGAATGCATTCTATAAGAAACCTTGGCATAGATGGAGGGCAACATTATGGCATCAATATTTTAGCACTCCTTGGAGATTGGCTTCTACATGTGCTGCTATTATCCTTCTGCTGCTCACGCTCGAACAAGCTGTATGCTCTCTAAAGTCCACCAAGTGGTGAAAGATATGCAACAGTGTAGTGGCACTCATCCATATTAGATGTGGATCACTTTATCTTTTGTTTTCAGTTTTTATTGTTTTGAGTAAGGGTTAACTTATGATTATCCTTATGATTAGGAAGTCTTTTGAGTGTGTTAGTGTTGGAATTGGATCAGACAAGCGTAGTGCTTATCTATATCTGTTTAATTATCCTTTGAGTTCTGTAATAATTCTATTCAAGACTGCATGTTTTTTAATTTTATCTGAAAATTTATTAGAAACTTTAATTCTTATTTGGGAGTTATGGTTTTTATCAGAGATTCAAATTGGTTGCAGGGAGAAAGGACAAAATTATGACTGGCTTCTTATCACTTTCACATAGACCCATCCTCCCCCCCCCCCCCCCCCTAATCACAATCAACCACATGAAGAATTGTGGCAAAAATTGTGTATTTTTTTGTGGTACTAAATTTTTTTTTTCTATTTCCTATTGAAACTACAGAGGAAGAGAGTATTGTCCATTGCAAAGGGATACATTATGCATTAGGTCCTATCAATAAAAAAAAAATACAATAAAATAAATAAGCATGTTATATTTTGTACAGATTCAGGGAAATTTTGATTTGTACATCATTCACCATGTATGCCAAGAAAACCATGGCTGATCTGTACATTTCCAAATTTTTATTTTTGATTACAAATTATTGAGTAGGCAAAAGAACTTTATGGTCACCACTAATTTTGGACGTTCAAGAATTTGATTTGCCACTACAATTCAAATAATCCCATTAGGCTCACCTAAATTAAGAATTGATTTTCAGAACTTAGCTGCTTTCTTAGCAAAGATTCTCAATACACAATATAACCAAAAACAGCCAAGTTCGAGCTATTTAGCCTTATTAATTGCATGAATTGAGAGGAGAAGCATTTTAAAGAGAAACCTTTTCCTTTAGCTATTATCCTTATTCCTATGCTAGTCAAGAAACACTAGAAACACAATTTTTTTTTTTTTTTGTTGCTTGTTAAAATGATAAGTTGTAATTATAAAAAGGGAAATGCTAATGAATGCCCTAAGGGCATTAGTTAATAATCCATTTAAAGAAAGTTTTTATGGGAAAAGGAAATAAAGCAATTAATATTTTGACGCTTTTTTCATTTCTTATAAAAGTGGTATTAAAACTTTCCTAAAATAAATTGTTAACCAATGTCCTAAGGGCATTCGTTAGCATGCCCCTTATAAAAATAGTCACCAAAATATGACTTTTATAATATAAAAATTTTTGAAAAAAAAAAGGTCAAAGGGAAATGAAAATTCGTGTCCCTAATTACGTTGTATGTTGTTATTTGGATGGTCATAAAATGGTGTGACCTTAAATTGAGATAGATTTATGTTAACGGGTATCCTTATACACCAATTAAGGAGGCTTCAAAAGGTTCTCACCTGCGTTTGAAAAATAGCAAAAACTAATAAAAACAAAGAATCAATTGTGTTATAAAATTCAGTCTTATTGGGTGCCCCTTCTATCTTTTTTGTTCATTAATTTTATTTTTATTTTTTAAAAAGACCTATTAACAGAAGTGACTATCAACTAATGTACTGTGAGCTTGTGTGTTTACAAAAGTGACTATCAGTATTAGTGTTTACCACCAACTAATGTACTGTCAGCTTATTTACTTTTCTTTTCTTTTTTTGCGAGATAACAAGAGACTATCAAATATAAGGTGTAACATGCTCACCATGTTTTCTATCAAAGTCCCCAAAGCTTAAAGGCACTTCTTTTTAGAATGTGATTCCTCTAACTAGGTCCTGGTCAAGTCTTTATTGTTAGTAATACTGTGATTGCAATTCCCTTAGAATGTTTTCTAAAAAAGTGGGATTATTTATGACTCATTAATACATCATTCAATTTCTCACTACCCATTATACTTCTTCACTCTCTTGGAGTAATAAGAAGAATTTTTCTTTAGTTGGTTTATCTTTACTACTATTTAAGACGCTTTCCATGTTTGGATTGGAAATTTTTTTAGCTCTAAAATAACCTTACAGCATACATTTAAGTAGGGGCAAAACTTGAGGATAACGCTATAAAAATATATCTCTAACTCTTATCTAAAACATTTTCTACAAAATGTAAAAATATATCTCTAACTCTCATCTAAAACATTTTCTACAAAATATGATCACTCTCCAACTAACCCACTTATTGAAAGCAACTATATGTTTACTATTTTTTTATTTTAAATAGAAAAACAAGTTAAACAAAAAAAATTTCAGCAACACCATGTTACTGTTGTTTTTTTTTTCTTTTCTTTTAAAAAAAAATCATCGTCCGTTTATCTTCCTATCAATTTTTTTTTTAATTCTCAAGTCTATCCAAAAAAAAAAAAAAACTAAATAGATATATACACATTTGATTACAATTTAAACTAAAAATTATAATGAATGTAAATTATTAGTCTTTACCAAAAATAGAAGTGCTCAGAGACTAGTTACAACTAAAACAAGACTTTCATTCAGCTAGAAACAAGTGTTCTGCCACAACGATTCCCTGTATCCTAGGCAAGTTCAGCAGTATATTGGAAGAAAATTAGGAGAGTTTTATAGTCTGCTACTGGCAAGAAGAAGTATTGTTCTTAGTCTTGAAGAAGATCTTAATACTACACTTAGAAGATCTAAAAATTGGAGATGGGAAAAGCACTTCTTTGTGGTATGATATTTGACACCCTTTCAAATTTTGAGTCTTGATTCAAAGAAGATTCTTACTGATGCTCCAACCAGTTAGTTGCCACAATCATCAAACTAATTTGAAGTTATCCAGGTGGTGGCTTTTTTGAGTTTGCATCTTTTTTTTTTTTTTTTTTTTGGCTGAATGGAAAATTTTTATTAAGAAGAGAGTTGAGAAACAACACCAACATCTTCCAAAATTACATCCAAAAGATCTAGAGGAGCTGAGCTTGGGCCAAAGAAACCAAAAGTGCTATTCAGCAAAGACCAGTGGGCCAATATATGGGCAGCCCTGTTAGCAACTCTAGGGACCCAATCAAAAGAGATAGGTCTATTTATAATTACAATTTACTAGACTTATGATCTCAGCTATAATGCTTACAATTCTCCAAGGAACAATGACATAAGAAGATAGCCCTAGAAGGCTTGAATACAGGTTTTGCAATCACCCTCTATGCATACCATGGCCGGGTTGCAATGCATAGCCATGTAAACTGCATTTTCAAATCGCCTCTACTTCTGCTTGGACACCGACATTGCAATTCACAGCTTGAGTGAGGTCCAACTCAACTATCTACATTGTTTTGATAATGGTGGTCATGGCTAAAAGTTGGTATTTATTAATCTTCTACTAGGATAATGCAAATGCAATTAGTTAGTCAGAATGTTATCAATTGAAGGGTAAAGCATTATTTATTCATTTCCTTTAAAAATATCATAGAATCTAGCATGTTTGGAACGAAAGAAAGTAAAGGAGACAAGAGGAGAGCAAAGGATGGCTAGAATATACTAATCTGGAATTATAAGTGCAGATTTGTAGATATAAACCCTAGTAATCATCAAAAGTTATGCATTTGGTGTCATACAATCTGAAATTTTCAATGTAGAAACTAAATTCCTCTATTTTTTTCTTTAATGTGCTTTTGGCGATGATTAGAGTGCCCTCAAATGCAGATTTTTACTGAAGTTTATTTGTTTATTTGCTGAAAATTTATTAAAAAAAAATTTTTCGAAAAAAGTAAGGCATTAAAAAATTATACATGGACAAATAAACTGAAAAGTTAATTTCAAAAAAAAAAAAAAAAAAAAAAAAGTGGTGATGCCAAACAAAGTTTATTTGCTGCTTAATCCCCACAAGTAGAATTCACACAACATCAGTTGCATCAATAGTTCACAACTTCACATCATCTTCTTTTTTTTTCTTTTTTAATATAAAGTACCAGCCAGCCATTTAGATTCTAAATATGATTATCAAGCACCTATTAATGGCCAATTTGCTAATCAAAGTTTTTCTGCTATGCCATGAATTGGAAGAGCAAGCGCCCGATTGCAAAGTGCAAAGTTAATTGAAGGCCCCACATTCAGCAAGGATGGTTGGTTGAAACTTGAATATTGATTGGGG
The DNA here is from genome assembly GCA_033629205.1 of Lithocarpus polystachyus. Taxonomy (NCBI): domain Eukaryota; kingdom Viridiplantae; phylum Streptophyta; class Magnoliopsida; order Fagales; family Fagaceae; genus Lithocarpus; species Lithocarpus polystachyus. Next base: position 56,311,763 of record CM066170.1, on the reverse strand, counting down.
TATTTCAACAGAAATAAATTGAAGGCAAGAAGAGCGGATGACCTCTGCAGGGTCGTTGGCTTCACTAAAAGATGACGGAGGATCCTTGATAAGCCGACAACACTTTCAAGACGCGTCACCCCCAAAGCCAATGGATACGTCACACACCGAGGAGAATAATTGAAGCAACGGTTGGCCATAAGATTGACAGGACGGAGAAGCCGACGGGTCCTACGTGGCCATGCGTGGTCCCCCCGAATACTTGTGTATGAAAATATCTTGCACATCACGTACTAATACCTTATCACACTCATATGTCTTTCTCATATGGAAAGACACCCTAAAATCATGGAAACCCTAATACCAAATACCTCCACAAGGAAGATCCCTACTTCTGAGAGATCTCAGTTCACTACTCACCACTATATAAGCACTGGACCTCCTCTTTCCTCAAGTACACAGAAATTCCCTAGCTCTCTCGCTATAGAGTTCATAAAGGTTTCTCATCCACTAACTTGACCTTCGGAGGGTTTTTGGCAAGTTCCATGCCAATGCCTTCTGTTTGGTCCTTTTGTTCTTGTTCTCAAGTACCCATTGGAGCAACTTGGGTCCTACAACTCACTGACGATTTTAGCACATCATCAAATATGTTTATTTTGTAAAAATACCGCGGCTGAAGGCTTGAAATTGTATTGGTTATTTATATATGGCTGGTTTTACTATTTAGAGTCATAATGTGCCATTTCAGTTTTTACTCAATGGTAAATACAATAAATCAGGTACAAATTCATAGATTTGAAATAAAATGACTAAGAAACCCCAATAAAAAAAAATGATGAAGGTTTCATTTTCAGTAGCCATGCCACAAATCAAGCTAAAGACAATTTCAGTCAAAGCACCAAGAATACATTTGTGGATTCAAAATCGAATTGTATATATTGATGCCTAACCTTACTAGAATACCAAAAAGATAACAGCCTGTTTGGTTACCTTTTTTTCATCACTCAATTTCCGTCACTCAATTTCCATCACTCATTACTCATCACTCATCACTCTAAAATATCACACCCAAACGGCATTATCACTCAGTTACCATCACTCAATATTTTTCACACTATTTATGGACCCCATATCTGTCACTGGGCAGCTTTTTGCTTTTTGCTTTTTTTTTTTTTTTTTTTTTTTTCAGGATGAGTGCAGACCAAACCCAATCCAGTGAAAAAAAAAAGAGAAAAGAACAAGAGTGAAGACATGAAGACCGAACCTAGGAAAAAAAAAGTGAAGACCGAACCCAGTGAAGAAAAAGAAAAGAAAAAAAGAATAAGAGTGAAGACGTGAAGACCGAACCCAGAGAAAAAAAAAGGGTTGACTGGTCAAAAGTTGCGGCTGAGTGGGTTCCCTATGTGTGTTAATTACAAAAATGTCATTGAGTTATGAGTTATGGAAACTGAAAACAGTCAAAATATGTTTTCAGTTTCCATAACTCACAACTCAAAAATCAAAGAATTGAGTGATGGAAACAGAGTTATGGTGCTTCCAAACGGACTTCTCGCTATGGGTCCCACTATTTTTGAGTTATAAGTTATGGAAACTGAGAATTGAGTTATGGAAACAAGTGAACCAAACAGCCTATAAATAACAATACTATATAATTGGAAGATTAACAAGATTTTAGTACCTAAGGTTTGGATCAACAAGTATTACCTTTTAGGAAAAACTCGTTTGTGAATCGTAGACTTCCAATCCCCAACAATATTGAAAGCTCGAATTTGTGTGAAAATACAAGAGCTTGTTTAGACCCCAAATTAAAACATTACGGCTCGGTTGATTTTACTATAACTTATCTAAGTGCGAAACAAGAGTAAATGAAGTGCAATAAACTAATAACTAATCTAGTGCATATATACACATGAACAATGAACAATAAAAGTAAAGCACAAAAATAAGGGAAGAGAGATGCAAATACAAGATAACACCAAGATGTGTTATTGAAAAGAAAACCAAAGAACTCGTCAAAAAACCTCTCCGCGACTCTCCAAGTCAAAATCGATCCATTAGAGAATAAAGTTGGAGTACACGAATAACAAAAGACCCTCCAAGCCTGGTCTACCCAATGTACTTGAGCCCTCTAAGCTCCTGATACCAACGGATTTCTCAGAATCATATCTTCTCTAGCTTTTCTAGACCCCGCAATATGCCTGATTGCATCCGCCAAGCCTCACAGGCTTCTTTTGGCAAATCCCCAAAGCTTTCCAAGCTCCAAAACACTCTCTGCACTCTAAAAAGATGTGGGTCATGTTTGGGTAAAAATATCCTCTCAAGGTATGATAATGGGAGAGAGAAGGAGAAGAGACTAGAATAAGTTATCACTAAGGATGAGTAGCTCTCTCTTTAAATGATGAGTGTGTGTGTTGTTGAAAACCTATCTAGAGTTTCTCTCTCTAAATGGCCTCCTTACAAATTTTGTGGATAATGAGCGTATATATAGTATGGGTGAAGGGTAAGAAAGTCACACTTAAAATCCTCCAGACAGAATGTTTTGCGAATATTTCACAAGAAGGCCTTACCCGCAAAACACTCGCGAAACTGACAGCCTAGCACAACTCTTCAGCTTCCAGCATATGCTTCTCACGTGGCTATTTCGCGGGTAAGCTTCTAGCGAAACACTCGCGGAATCCATTAATTCTTCATTTTATGCTCGATTCTTCACCAACTTAGTACTAAACTCAATACAATAAAATCTCACAAAATACAAGGAACAAAATGAAGCAATTACAATACTTTTTGTCATGCAATAAAGCCAACATAAAATATAGTTGTAAATCATAATTTTACAAATATGAACACAATAGAATTCAACAAAGAGAGTGAAAATACAGCTTAAAATGGAAATTTTCAAATTAAAGTTCTGGCTTTAACTTCATCTTGATGTTTGATGTCTTGTAAATATTTTGGCTCTATGTTTGCGAGGACCATAAAGTGGAACAAGAAATTCAATAGATGCTCACACTCCTATACCTAACTAGTTTGCATTTGCCGTCCCTTCAAAAATTGGTAGCAAACATTGCTGTAAAGAGAGAGAGAGAGAGAGAGAGAGAGAGAGAGAGAGAGAGAGAGAGAGACAACTAAGCAAGTGATATGCTTATAAAGAAAAATATGCAAAAATAAAAATAAATAAACAAATAAATAAATAAATAAAAGTAAAAAGATCAAAATGCTTTATATATGATTTCAAGCGTGTATTTTAGGAGATGTGGGAGTTATAGGATATACCTCAAAGGTGATAGTCCCCATCAAACAGTTTATGATTGTGTGTGAGTTAAAGTGATTTTCTCATATCTCAAATCGTCATAACATGTATACACTTATGCAATCTTATGATGTTTTTCACTCACAACACACAATACTCTTTGCTACTTTTGATACATGTGCAGGTACATGTGATTTGGCCATCACAAGGAATACTTGTGTAAATGTATGCTCACTAAACTGTCTTAACTTCTTTTGTAAATATAAAATTGGTTAGACTTGTTTAGTGTGTGTGTGTGTGTGTGTGTGTGTGTGTGTGTGTGTGTGTGTGTGTGTGTGTTTTGGGATCTAAATGCTTATCAATTTTATTGTTGAGAGATGATTTTGAGAGCTCAAAATGTTGTTTGGATCATCGGTTGAGTTGCATGTGTGATTGTATTCATATCTGTGTTTTTCCCTTCTTGAAAAATTATTTTTAAGCTAGCTCGACACCTCTCGACACCTGGCTTATTTGTCGAGCTCTTCAGTTGAATTTTTATCGCAATCTCAACACCTTTCGATAGCTAGGTGGGTCGATCGAGAAAGTTCTTGTCCCCTCGATAGCTTCTCGATAGCTGTTCGATCCATCGAGGTATGCTTGATAGCTTCTCGACACCTCTCGATCCATCAAGATCCTCTTGCATGCATTGTTTTTACATGTTTTGCATCTTTCTTTTATCCTATCATCCATAGCATCTTGTTTCATTACATTCATGTATTTTTATGGATTTTTTGTACTCCCTTGATCATCTTTGATCATCTTTATGTTTCTCGGGTGAAGCTTTATAGCTTCTTGTACCCTTTGTCAATCATGACAAAAAGGGGGAGAAATTGTGAAAATATGTGATTTCTTTTTTTAAGATTCTACATGTTAGGAGGAGAAATACATGCCTTTGTAAGGGGGAGATGTGTTTCATGTTGTTAGGGGGAGTTCTTACCTCCTTCTTGTACACTGGTCTTGTGACCATGGTTACATACATTGTGATTATCTTTGATATATATATATATATATATATATTGATGTATGTTTCTTCACTTACCTTTACATGTGTTGTTTCTTTTCTTTCTTTACATACATGTTTCTTATTACGTGTATGCAATCTATTATTTCTATTTCACACTAAGATGCCTTGATGAGTTTTGTTTAAGTGTTTCAGAAATACAGGTTATCAAAGTCTACTTGCCATAAACTCTCTTCTTAAGTTTTACAAGAGTTTGTATTAGGATAGATTTTATTGTATTCAACAAATGAATATGAGTTGAGTAATTTATGACTTCTCTCATATGTTCATTTGTTTGTTGTGGTTTTGTCACGGATTGCCAAAGGGGGAGATTGTTAGAACATATGTGTTTTACTTGTTAAGAACATATGTCATTCTTTTATATAATTGGCTAACCCTTTGACAAAACACATTTTACTTGTATTTGGGTAGATCTAGGTGTTTTTAATACTTCAAGAAACAAGATTTCAAAATCAAGTGTTAAAGCCATTCAAGTCTGTCCAAGAAACAAGCTGAATAGTGCAAATTCATTAAAGCTCGATAGCTGCATCTATCGAGCTTAAGAAAGCTGTTTCAACCCGTGTACTCGACACCTGCTCAACAACTCCTATCTGTCAAGATTTAAGAATTTAAGAATTTTGATCAATTTTTTTGGGGATCCGTGAATGTGTCTTTGGGCTTTCTTTTCTCCTAACCCTAAACATATAAAAGGATAATTTTAAGGGCCGTAAAAGAGTTCACAAGTTGCACAAGTATTGAGCAAAGTCTGTTCAAGCAAATTGTGACCAAAAACAAAGTTTTGCCCTAGTTCATCTCTTGTGAAGAAGTTGCTATGTATGTGCACTGTAGGGTTTTGTGACCAAGCATCTTCTTGATCTTCATTGTCTGGATGAACTGAAGAACTTTGCAGTCAACAATCTTCTTCTAGTTGGTGATTAAGTCGTGTATGGAATCCGCATAATTGGTTAGTCACGTACTGGGATTCGTGCATCAAAAGGGTGGCATTCATATATTGAAAAGTTCAGAGGTTCTGAAGCAATAGAAGGTTTCTATTGTAAGTTCATCTACGGGGATTGTAGAGTCTAGGAACAAAGGTTTTGTACTAAATCTGAAACTTCTCTTTACTATAGTGGATTGCCTTTTGAGAAGGTTTCCCCCCAGATTTTTTACTGTGAAACTAGTTTGTTTCATTGGTTTTCCTGAGTCATCATATCTTGTCTTATTTATTTTTCCGCTACATTATATTGACATGATATTGATGTTTGTTTATTTTAACAAGTTTTATTCATAATAAATCTAATTAACAACTTGGATTTAAAATTTGTTAATTATATCAATGGGGGTCTAAATTTCCCAACACAGGGGTATTTCCGTATTTATGCTACTACTAGGGTTTTAAAAAATTAAATAGCAAAAAATACCCACATCCCACACGAAGGCTCAAATCTGGGATTAGCTAACCAAACCACATGGAGCATACCACTAAGCCACTGATCAGTTATGTATTAAAGTTACATAAATATATATATATATATATATATATCAGTCAGTTTGGTCGGTTTCGGGATGAAAAAATCCAGCACCGAAACCGAAAATTTCAGTTTTTAAAAAATGAAACCAAAATCGAACCACACCGAAATTTTGGACACGATTCGGTCGGGTTTGGCCAGTTCTTTCGGTTCCTCGATTTTTTGCACACCCCTAGGGTTGGGGTTTGTTTCTTTTTAAGTTTACTTTGACCCACTTAACTTGTTTTTCTTCTTGCCTTGCATCCTCCTGTAGCGATAGACTTCTTCAAAGCCAAATCTAAGAGCGTTCACATTGAAATTTAATGTGTTCAAAGACAAATCTAGGAGCATTCACATTGATATTTAATGTGTTCAAAGACAAACAGTATTGGATAAAAAAAAAGTTTATATAAGGTTACTTTTGCTGTTATAGTTGTATGATTTTTATTTTTTTATCCAATATCATTAGGTCTCAACATTTTGCACTAGATCAATTATGATTGGTTGAATTTAGGATCGAATGGGCTTAGGTTGAGCAAGTTTGGTTCAAATTCAACAACCCTAGATAGATGTAGCTAACATGGCTTACAAGAGAAAGACGAGGTGGGTAACTTGACATAAAACTAAGGCGGCTTGATCTAGATTGAGGCCTAAGGCAATTCAAGTTATTTTTAAAAATATTAAATATCAATTAAATAACATTTACTATAATTAACTTTCTAGATTATAATTTTGTATTTAAAAACCACTTTTCATGCATTTGAGATTTAAAATTACTAATTATATTTTTTTTATTTAAATTTTGCTAACATTTTTTTTCAATTTTTTTTACCATTTTTTATTTTGAAAATTTTGTTTATGCAAAAACAACTACAACAACGTATAAAATTATATAAGAAATGCATCCATTTAGAAAAAGGAAAAAATAAAAATAAAAAAACTTATAAGTAGTTGTAATTGTTAGATATATATATTAAACATATTGGCCCAATGTAATAGGCCCAAGCCCACTCCTACTTGTGCTAGTAGTCTAGGGTTTAGTCGCCTATATATACGCATGTTAGGGTTCATTATAACACAGGTTATTGTACTACACTCTTATACAATAAAGATGTAGCCCTTAAAGGATTCTTCCGTGGATGTAGGCCGACAAGGCTGAACCACGTAACCCTCATGTTCTTGATGTTCCCATTCTATGCTTCTCCTTCCGCATCCACTCTAGAATATACAACATGGTATAACACATCACGTTGCCAACAATAATATATTACATTTAACATGGTATCAGAGCCAAACTTCGTTCTTGGCATCAAACAAACATCTCTACATAGCAAAGAAGATTCTCACGTGCACACCATCATCAGAAGTCACACATGTTTGTCTGCTGGATCTAGACTCCACGGCATCTCGCAGCCACCTGGCTCAGTGCAGTGTCCAAGATCCACAAACTCAAGCAAACCCGTGACATCAATCTTAGATCTGTGCAAATCCAAGCTTCTCCTGATGAAACCAACACCACAGACGTGCTCCACGACCTCCCGCGACCATAACCCAGAATTCCGGTCACCCAAAGCAGGGCCACGCGCCTCCACGCGCTACAGTTTTCTCCAGGAAATCTCCCACGCGCCACCTCAGATTCATGAGTTCCAGATCGTCTTCTTAGTACACGCGCCGCACTTTCGGCCTCCACATCCACCAATCTACGAAACCTGAGATTCTGGCCCTCATCTGACAATACACGCGCCTCCCTAGTTTCTGGCTTCTCCTCCACGCGCCGATGAACATCGCATGCTCCTGCCACGCGCCGAAAAATTGCTGCTGATGTCATCTGACCTCATCTGATGACGTCATCACTCCACGTCAGCAGCCACGCAAGCAAAAAGCCACGTCAGCCCTAGACACGTCATCATCCACGTCAGCAGTGTCTCCTCGTCAGCACCACGTCACCTAGCTGACCGTTGACCCAGACCGACCCGACCCGGACCACCCGGATCTGACCCGTGAGCCCTGACCGTTGACTTTGACCAAAAGTCAAAATTCCTGAAAATGACTTATCTTGCTCAGTTTTTCGCGTAGATTCTGATTTTGGACTCCGTTTCTTCATTTGATGCTCCAAATTTGGTCAATTGGCATATTCTTCATTGTGGTTACTTCAAAGGCAGTTTTTCAAGGCATCTCCAAGTGATCTTCTCATGCTTATCCAACCTCAAGCCTTCATCAAGCTTCCACCTTGAGTTTGAGGGAGGTGTTAGAGATATATATTAAACATATTGGCCCAATATAATAGGCCCAAGCCCACTCCTACTTGTGCTAGTAGTCTAAGGTTTAGTCGCCTATATATACGCATGTTAGGGTTCATTATAACACAGGTTATTGTACTACACTCTTATACAATAAAGATGTAGCCCTTAAGGGATTCCTCCGTGGATGTAGGCCGACAAGGCTGAACCACGTAACCCTCGTGTTTTTGATGTTCCCATTCTATGCTTCTCCTTCCGCATCCACTCTAGAATATACAACATGGTATAACACATCACGTTGCCAACAATAATATATTACATTTAACAGTAATCAATGCTAACAAATATGGTGTTAATAGTGACTTCATATGAAAATGACATTAATCTAATCACAATATTTGTGAAAAATTTTGTGTTCCTAGCATTACTTAAAAAAAAAAGTAGCATTTTACAAAATTTGGGGCCTTTTTATGATAGAGGTCCTTAGCCTTAGTTTAAACTTTCCAAGAGTCTTATCAAATTCTTGCATATATTATCAATTTCTCCGTTGAAAGGCATTCTATGACTATTCGACTTTGAACGGCAATGGTTTAATTCTAAATAGCGTCATCCCTTTCACAACAAGACATGCATATAGAGAAACTAAAGAAAATTATATCACCGAATTATGAAAACATTAAAAAGCTTAAATTTATTAAGGTCCCAGATTTGAAAGGCTTGTTGAAGCAAATCAAATAATATATATTAAAATAATAACCTACAAGATGCTCCATGATGCTGCAATAATTTAAAGTCCAATATAGTTCAACACAAAAAAACAAAGATTTCTCACCACAACAGTCATTTAAAAGAACCTTAAACTATCAATTTAAACAATATATAGTTGAACCTAGTGATTTTGTGCAGTTGAACGACAGCAAACTAACTGCACAGTTGAAATCACGAGTGGTGCAATCTATGAAGGGACATTAGCTCCGACAAGACCACAGACAGCAAGTTTCGTTTGATCTCCCCCTCTCTCTCTCTCTCTCTCTCTTAAAACTGAGTCCTAAGTGTCTCTTTCCTCTCAATTGGTTCATCTTGGCCTGGCTAGTTTTTTTTTTTTTTTTTTTTTTTTTTTTTTGTGCCTTACACGTGAGTTAAATGTTAGTTTATTAACCGGAGACTAGCAGATGTTACGTGTGCGTTTGGATACCGCTTATTTTTTTAAAAACTGAAAACTTATTATTGAAAACACTATAGTAAAATATTTTTTTTTGTTGCTACAAATCACTGTTCATCCGTTTTTAGCACTTGGCTGGTCCATGAACAGTGCCATGGACCAGCCAAAAAAACGCAATCTACACAAACACAGCCGCAGACGCTGGAAACAAACGCACAGACAGATTTGGCTAAGGTGTGAAGTTGAAGGACTAAATTGGCTGAAATAAAAGTTCATAGAGTGTTATGACAACAATCCCATAGTTTAGGGAGTGTCAGGGCATTTTTCTCATAATAATAGAATAAATATGAGAGAGAATAAATAGAATCTAGATCTTGAATAATCAAATTTCCAAATTAAAAAGGGGAATATGGACCACCGCGCACCCTTGATACGGTGGTCACTCCACAATTATAAATGCTTGTGGGATGTGAAGAGCAAGAACCGGAGTTCAAATCTCCAGAAAAGAGTCACACACATATATACTTGAATTAGGCTAGAAAGAATTTCTATCTTGTATAAAAAAAAAAAAAAGGGGGAGGGAATATGGATATTCCATATTTAGATTTGCTTTGAAAGAAAAAAAAAAAGTTGGAATTTGGATCTTGAAGAATTCAATTTTATGCAATCCACCACGTCATCATATTACATGAAGGAAGGTTCACTAGTTGAGATGGGATGAACTAATAAAAGCTAAAGGGGAGGGAGGCATGGGATTTAGAGATATAGCCATGTTCAATGATTCCTTATTGACAAAACAAGCTGGGAAGCTTTTGCATAATTCAGACTCCCTGTTTTATAAAGTCTCCAAAGCTCACTTCTTCCCAACTTGCTCAATAATGGAAGCTAAAAATTCACATGCAGATTCTCACGCATGGACTAGCATTTACAAGGGAGGGATGTGTTGCTTAGAGGATGCCGATGGAGGATTGGGAATGGAAAATCAATGAGCATTTGGCAGAATTTTTGGCTACCAAGGGAAAAATCACCACAGGTACTATCCCCTATTATTGATTCTATGGCAGGTGCTAAGGTTGATATTCTCATAGATGAAACAACAAGATAATCGAATCATGAATTGATTCCATAGAGGCTAGCTTATTTTGGCCTTTCACTCATAACGGGTCATACACAAGTAAGTCTGGATAAGGTTCTTGAAAGCTGAGGAGGAATTCGAGATCAATGAAGAACAATTGGAGTGGGATAGATCACTTGGGCGAGGAATCTGGTCTTTGCAAGTTCCAAACAAGATTAAAAATATGATATGGAGGGCCTGTCGAAACTCATTGCCAACTAGAGAAAACTTGCTGTGCAAAACCATAATCAAAAATTCAGTTTGTGACCGGTGTAAGCTTGCGCCCAAATCAACAATCCATGCTCTCTAGTCCTGTACCGAACTGGATGTGGTATGGGAAGATAACTCGCTTTGGAACTGCCGTCAAACAAATACCTTCATTGACTTCAAGGAGCTTCTGTCATGGCTCATCACAAACCAGCATCACTTGGAGTTATTCTCGGTCATGGCATGGTCAGTTTGGACCCAACGAAATCAGATTCGATTGAACAAACCCAACAGCAGCCCACACTCGATTGCTTCACTGGCAAGTGAGCTCCTTGCTGATTTTAAGGCAGTTCAACTTCCCGCACCACCTATGCGTTCTGCTCCCTCTGCGACACGGTCTCGGTGGCAACATCCAATGCAGGGAATGGTGAAGATAAACTGTGATGGAGCCATTTTTGCCAACAAGAAAAAATTGGGCATTGGGGTGGTGATTTGAGAAAACGTTGGCTCGGTATTGGGTTCACGCTCTAAGCAATTACCTCAGGCATATGCCCCATTGGAGATTGAAGCAATGACAGCATCAACCACACTACAATTTGCCTTGGACAAGGGATTTACTCGTGCTGTCCTTGAGTCCGATTCACAAGTCTTGGTGAATGCCCTCTGCAATGACACTATTTTCTTGTCTTCAAATGGCTTGTTAATTGAGGATATTAGACTTGATGCTAGGTTTTTTAATCAATTACATTACTCTCATGTTAAGAGAGAAGGTAACAAGGTTGCTCATAATTAGCTCGACAAGCTTTATGTATTTCAGATTTTGTTGTGTGAATGGAGGATGTTCCACTTCCTTTACTTCCTGTTGTCCTTGCTGATATTGCTGGGTTTTCATATTAAAACAAGTTATGTTCCCCTAAAAAAAACTCTTCATCATATGAACTCCTCACATTCATAATTGATTCCCAAAAACTTAATTTATTTTGCTATTATCAATTATTTGCCTACTTCCTCCTTTTAAGTTTAAAGGTTTGCAATTTAATTTAATTTTTAAAGTATCTATTTTTGGCCAAAATTGGAAATTAAACCCATTTTCCAAACAATATAATTAGCAGGCACAGTTTCGAAACTATTTTTTTTACTAACATCTCGAGTCTAAGAGACTCAATTTTCAGCTTATAAATCGAGTCTCAAAAACTCGATTTCAGTGTTTTAAGTACGTCTAATGTGGCATCTTTTCCACGTGACGTCCAACTAGAAATCGAGTCTCTAAGACTCGATTTATAAGCCAAAAAAATTTAGCCTGCCTTCACACCAAAAAGCAACACACATCCCTCACTTTTCTTTATTCCTAGAGCAGCACAAGACCTCTTCGTTCTTCATCCCTTCAGCCCAGTCACGTCTATCGAGCCAAAGATGTCATCCATTCCGTGACAGCCAGCCACAACTCAGACCGGCAACAACGACGGCGAGATCCATTGTCGATCCGTAGCCTAAGAACTCCAGCGCTGCTTCCCTCATCACTGTCGATCTCCTTCATCGGACAGTGGGCCAACTAAACGGTGGTCAAGGAGTACGAGTCAAGCACGAACAACGGTGAAGCACGAACGGTGGTCTCCACAAAGTAGATCCACACCTTTTCTTCCTTGATCTGTTAGTTTGGGTGCTGGGTTCCTTTTTTCTTTTTCTTTTTTTCCTTTTGTTCTGTTATTCTCAGTTTCTTATGTGGATGAGAGACTTGGGTATTGTTGGATTTTTGGTGGTGGTGGTGGTGATTGCTGCTGTGCTGTGGGTGATTTTTTTTTTTTTTTTTTTCTTCTCTGATGAGGTAGGTGGCGGAGTCCAGTTTGTTTAGGTTTGGGTGTTGTTGGATTTGGCGGTGGTGGTGTTGTTGGATTTTAGATTGTGGTGGTGGCTACTGTGCTATGGGTGAGTTTTTTTTCTTTTTCTTTTTCTTTTTCTTCTTTGATGAGAAGGTGTGTAAAGGGTGTGCTCAAGACTTTGTAAAGAGTTGGGTTATAAATCAAGTCTCTAAGACTCGATTTTCATGTGGACACCACGTGAAAAAAAAGACCACGTCATACATGATCAGAACACTAAAATCGAGTCTTAAAGACTCGATTTATAAGTCCTAAATCGAGTCTTTTAAACTCGAGATGTTAGCAAAAAATATAGTTTGAAAACAGTGCCTACTAACTAAATAATTGAGAAATCATGGTTAAATTCCAATTTTGGCCTCTATTTTTCAATCATATCATCAATACAAGGCTTCCTTTTTTTTTTTTTCAAATTAAATCAAGAGTTATGTAACTTAATTAGTAAACACTTCTTACTACTTTTAACTGATATATTCAAAATTCAAATACTCCAAATTATCAAATTATTAAAAATTAAAATTAAAAATAAAAAGAGGGGGACAATGTTAGCCGTAAACAATACATTAACTTATAAGCTCAGTTTTTAACTTTTAGTTTTTATGTACAGTTTTTTAAAACTTTTTTTTTTTTCTTCACTTTTTCAAGTTACAAGTATGCTTTAGAATACTTTCAGTAAAAAAATTCAACAAAAAACTATGCCTAACCTTTATCGTGTTATTAGCAAGATCTAGAAGTGGACCATGTCAGCTATACCTAACCTTCAGAGTTCAGAGTGCTGGCTGGGTGAAGTTGATACAAAAAAAAAACAGGAGAAGATGAGACAAAAGGTCACGGAGAAGATGTGATGAAAGGTCACGGAATAACGTAATAGTTGCAGTGGTCTTTATACTTTATAGTATCTCACAATCTCAAAAGCCCTCTCTCGTCTTTTTCTTTTGTACTTTTCCCACAGATCGTATCTCGGTCCGGAACTCCTACCTTTCCCTTGGCTGCTAGTGCAGTAGTACTGCTACACAAACAATATGTCAACTGAGGTATGCGTTAATAATATAATATTTCCTCCTTATTTAAGTTCTATGTCTATCTACCTATTTATTTTTCTTGCCGAAAATCATCTCTTTTTTATACTAAAATCTTCATAAGCTGTTTCCATACATCAATTATCTGCTGAATTTTCTGTCATTTTTTTTTAAATTATTTTTAAAATATGAATCTAATGTAATTGGTTTTACAAGGGTAAAGACAAATTGTTTAGCCAAAAAAAGTAAAGCCAAATTGGTATTTTTGTAAATAAGTATGGATTGGTGTTTGTAAATAGCACCTTCCAACATGTCTCTTTCTTCTTCTGTTTTTCTTTTATTATATTTACCCCACCATTAGATCCACCGTTTTCCTTCTCTATAGTGCTGGTTTTATCTACAGTGATCCATTCTTTTTTTTTTTTTGGTTATTATTATAGTGCTTGCGCTACAGCACTTAGGTTCGGTTTGTTCAACATCCACCGTTACGCTGAACTTGCATATATAATAATAATAAAATATTAATACATCAAGTTTTCACAATATTTTCGTAAGTGTTAAGAGATGTTACTTTTTATAAAATAATAAAATATTATACTAGAACTCAATCACAGCAAAAAATAAAAGTATTGTAAAGAAAGAAAAAAGTGCTACATACACAACATTTTTATAACAAAGCTTAGGTAATAAATTGTTATTCAAATTTAAAATTATCAATGAAATTACTTTTTTACCCACTAATAATAACCTGTAACAATCTACTATTTATAATTTGTAATGAAAATGTTATGAACATAGCATTTCTCTTGTGAAAATATTAAGACATCTTGTTATCGTCACAATATTTTCACAATTGCTGAAGTGTCAATTATTTACAAATCAAAGTAAAATATAACAAAGTTGTAAAAGTATTATAAAAATGTTGTGTCATTCTTTCTGTTTCTAGAATTTTCTTTTTTATCAATCAATTTTTGTCGAGCCAAATTCACAGTTTCACATACAGTTTTCATGGGTTGAATTTTTGTATTTTTTTTTTCTTTATGCACCATTTTAAGTAAAAAGATATAGTTTTACACGCGCACACACACACAAACTTAGGATTAAAATAATTTTCATCCTTTATGTTTTGGGTAGTTCACAATTTCTTTTTAAACTTTAAAATCAAGCAATTTTCCCCTTAATATTTTGGAATAGAACAAATATTTTATATTGTTATTCTCTTAATTAAACTCTAATGAAAGCTTATGATTTTTAAAATATTGCAATGTGTAGTGGCTAAAATACTCCCACTAAATTTTAACTTTCCAAAAATTTTATTCACGTATTTTGAGTTTTAGATGCTAGTAATGTTTAAAAAGTTGAATAGTAATATAAGGTGTTTTATTTGTTACTTAGAGAACATTGATTTTCTTGGTTTAAATCTTAGAAACTTATAATTTATCTAATGAAAAATTTGATGGCACATGCATTTTGTTATATATTTTTTTCTTGCCTAAAGTGGGTGTTCATAAAAACTAATTAAGTTAAAGATTGCACCTAGACTCATGTAAAATGATAAAGAAGAACGTATGAATGAAAAAAAGTCCATTGTGTATGGTTGAAGGTATTTGATGAAGAGTTTCAATTGTAGCATATAGCATCATTCATTGTGAAGATTGAAATAGTGTGACAAAATTTTAGCAAAACTCAATTTCTTATTGTTGGAAGATGATATTCGTTCTCATTCTTAAAAATTTTTAACGAGTGGATATTGCCTTTAGCAAATAGGTATCAAAATTCTTATACAAACGAGATTAACTTTGAATGACATACATTTTTTATGTACATAATTTCATACTACTTCAAATAAAAAAATTTTCTTAATTTTCTAACTCAAGAGGTAGCACATGTCTTACACGTGCCACCCACACTAGTGTGTTTGTACACACACACCCACCCACCCACACACACACACACACACATATATATATATATATATATCAAAAACTATTTACATTTTAGTTTAGTAAAATTTTAATTATTAAATTTTTTTTATTTAAACTATATATATATAGTGGTAAATCCGAAATGGTTCCGGTATGAAATCAACTTCCTTACTATTATATTTTACGATTTTTTTAATGAATTTTAAGTTGCTTTTGATAATCAATTGTTGAATGTGGAATCTTATTAAGCTATACATAATTAAAGTGAAAGTTCAACAATTAAGTTAATCGATGTTAATTTTATGTTTTTCTTAAATTATATTGTCAATTTACTCAAATCTTATATCAAGTATCTGTATAATTTTTAATTCTTCTAATTTGCTTATATGTTAAGGGTCCAGTTAACACCCGTATAAAAAGTTGTCAAAAATATTAGTTTTTTTTTCTTTTTGCATAAATTTTTTTTAAAAATATAGCCTATACCGAGCCCTTAGTTAAAACTACTTTCAACATAATTAAAGTTACTTATGATTTCAAAATTCTCTGAGATTTCTAGAATTTAACTCAAAGTACAAAGACTAACTTCAATGGGAAATTTATTGAACAATACCTCATTCCCATTCAAAGAAAAAAAAAATTGTGCCTTTTCAATATATTTCCAAAATGAAGAAATTTTGAATAAACATTAAAAAATTTCATAGTATCACAATAACAAATATTGTAACAGGAAGTAGAAAGTATGAATATAAATATATCAAAAAGTACTTTCTTTTACCTACTATAATGAAACAATTCAATCTGGCTATTTAATTACTCTCTATCTATCAAACTAACAATGAAATCATCTATTTAAAAAAAAAAACAATGAAATTAAATGATTTAATTAGTGCCAAAATTATTTGTTCAATTAATTATTGTTTCAAAAGAAATCATTTTAAAATTCTTCGTTCAAAATTACTTTTGTCATCCTGTTAAAATATTTGCAAATCTTTTATGTGATCAGCTTTACAGGAAAATGTAAGAGGATAATTAAATTAAAATTTTATAAACGATTAAATATAAAATGATCATTATTCTTGTAACACTAGTGCAAGCATTTAACATATTAGAAGATAGTGGCAGAGTATGAACTTTGAAGTCAAATTATAGCGTGTTGTACTTTACACGGGGTGTGTTTCTAATCCTAGTGGTTCTTATCTTGATAGATAGGAAGCGCTTCAACTGCAAATGGAAGTAGAGATTTGGTACTTGACATCAAAGCAATGATTGAAAGTTCTAAGCAACAATCCTCAATTGGGGGTTTGATCAGCGTTCCAAATCACCTTCGCAAACTGGATGAGCAAGCCTTCACTCCTCCGCTTATTTCAATTGGCCCTATTCACCGCTCCAATCCAAAATTACAAACCATGAAAAAGTGTAAAGTACGGTTTTGTGAGTGTTTCATTCAACGGGCTAATATAAACTTGCAGAATTTAGTACACACAATAAGAGATAAGGAAGAAGAAATTCGCTCTTACTACGCAGAGACTGTTGTGTCCAGCATAAGCAATGATGATTTTGTGAAAATGATCCTGGTGGATGGGATGTTCATTCTTGAGTTTTTGATACAATATTACCTAGTTCGGGAAGATGACGATCCTACAATCAGAATACCGGAATGGATGCATCCAATTTTGCGATTTGACTTGGTATTTGAAAGTTTGTTTAGACCCCTTAAACCCAAACAAATTAACCTAGATAATTAGCCAAGTGATTAACTTAGGTAAATTAAACAAATACTAGGTTAACACAAATATATCAAATCATGCAAAAGTGCGGAATAATAAAGAACACATGATATGATGACCCAGGAAAACCAAACCGATAAAAAACCTGAGGAGGATTTAACCTAGCTATCCTCAAGGTAAAACGAATTCACTATGAACGAATCGAAGTTTACACAATAGAGACTTAGACCACTAACATCCTATTGCTACCTGCCTGTAGGAAACTTTCTACCACGACCACGTGACAGCTTCGAGACCACGGACTCATTCTTTCCTTGAATTCTTTAGCAAAGCACAAGCAACTCCTGCTTGTATATCTTGAAACTCTTTTGTTGTTCTGCAACTGTATGATTTACCAATCTCTTGACATGAATCTTGAGTTTGGAAACCCTAAGTGTATGTGAAGGTAAACACCTCTAGATCTAACAATTAGATTCACAAAAACAGCATTCAGAACTCAAAAAACGTGGCTAGGGTTTTCCCTTATATACTTAGGACAAAACATAAAACCCTGCACATTAAATGGGCTAGGGCTGAGTTGGAAAATTCTGTAGAAAAACGTTCTACACGACTTTCGATCGGTCAAGTCTAATTCTCGATTGATCGAGTCAGGCAGAAGTGCACAGTAAATTCTGCAATTAACTCGATTCCAACTTTACATAAAAAGCCATACTTTGAACAAGTCTAACACAAGACTAAAGATTGTTTTAATCATGGTTTGCCAACATTACAAATTGAAGTTCTAATACATTAGTTCCTAATTCCTTAGAATCTAACAAACTCCCCCTTTAGCAATCCGTGACAAAACACAGACTTAACAATAAGCTCAAAGTTTACAAATTAAACAGCACATTACAAAATAAAAAGCCACTAAACAAATTCAACCTAACTACTGTCTAACAGTTGCAAAGTAGACAGCAGCACAACTAAATCAACCTGTATATTCCTGTAACACTTAACAAACACATAAACGCATGTGTGGAAGATACAAGTAATAAAAAAAAACTTCTTGATTTCACATAACACAAAATAAAGACATATATCATGAATAACATCATAAATATAAATCAATAAGCAATGTAGTATAGTGAAACAAGAAACAAATACATAAAAAAGTATCCCAAAACTATATCTCCACTATCATGAGCCAAAAAAGTAAATACACAGTGAAGCACCTAGATACAATCTAAAAGACTCCACAAGCTCCTCAGTATCACAAAGAGATCCAAAAAAAAAACTCCCCCTAAAACAAAAATCTCCTCTACAAGAAATGAACTCCTCAGTATAGAATGCACTCTCCCTTTTTGTGACGAATTGCCAAATGGCACTCACTCATCATCAAAAGGAGGCGGCGGAGGAGAATGACGAAAACTCGCCAAATCTGCCCTCAAAGCACGAAGCTCATCAAGTACATCCACTAAAAGCTGACCATGAGCCGCCTGAACGGTTATGACAGTGTCCAAAGTCCGACGAATATCAGAAACATCCAAAGGAGAAGGTGGAGGAACAGCAGCAGCATCAGTAGCCTCAGCAGACGTCCCAGCCACAGGAGCATCTGTAGAAGAAGAAGGAGGTGGAGTGACACCGGAAGGCTCTACCCTAGGACGCCTAGAGCTAGCTCAAAGTTAAGCAGCCCGTTGCCTCAGAAAGGTAGCACCTATAGGAGTAATAATGTGTACGGGCTCGGAAGCAAGATAATCACCTAAACCTAGATGAAGAAGAATCCTATGAATAAAAACAGGAAAGAATAAAGCATGAGCCGTAGAACTACTCCGATGCACCTCGTTCAAAGAACGAAGAAACAGGTGTGGAAAACTAATAGGAGCATCAGTAACAAGAGCATACAAAAAGACACACCGCTCAATAGAAATAGTATGAAGATGAGAAATAGGCCACAAGGAATAACAGGTAATCCTAAAGAAAAGATAGTGAAGCTTAGAGAGCTCAGCAGACATGATCCGAGGATCAAAACCCCACTAGATAGAAGATTCAGTGATGTATGACATCACGTCATCAAGAGGCGGAGATTCATCATAAGGAAAGACGAGATGATCAACAATAGGCACCCCAAGAGCATCAGACACTACCGAAGGGGTAATGCGATACTCCACACCTCGTAACCAAACCTTAACTAAGGTGTTGGTATCATAGACGTGGATAGAGAGGTTCGAGTAGAACTCTCTAATCAAGGTAGCCTGAGGTGGATGATCTTTATCCAACAAAGGTAACCAACCCCGATGCTCAAAATTATGTCTCACCTCAAGATCAACCTCATCTAGAATAACCCTACGCTCACCCCAAATTTGACGCCTAAGGTTAAGGGTCTCGTATGTCTCTTGGTTCTTCTCACTAGGAAACCGATCACTATCAAAAGAAGGAGAAGGAACAGGAGTCCTATGGGCTCTGGTTTTCCTAGGCATGGTGTTAAGGACAGAAAAGAGAGACACAGAAAGAGGAGAGCAAAAAAAAAAATAAAAACCAAGGGCAGCCTGCAAGTTAGCACAGCATAAAATATAGAAATATCAATCTATATGATACATGAGCATGAAAAGCAAATGATGCATGAACTAATGCAGTGACATAGTTCAAATATGATCCAAATTAACAAAATTAGCTTGAGCATGAATTTTATAAAAAAATCCCAATTTCAAAAACCCAATTTTACAAAACACAACAAATTGATAAATTGATCAACACAACAGTTAAATAACTCAATATAATGATCAAATTAATCAATCTAACAAGCCAATTTCATCAATTGATATCAATTTGAATAAAATCCTCAATTTCAAGCCCTAGATATTCAAATTGTTCACAAAGCACCAAATTAATCAAATTAAACCACTTGTAGTGCTTGTATACGGTGTCCCCACAAAAACCCATGATTAATTTGAAAGAAAAACACCCAAAATCAATACCAAAAAGACCAAAAACTCTAAATGCCGAAAATACCCAAAAATGCATGAAAAAAATGCATGAAACATGAAAATAAAATCAAAAGTAGGGGCAAAAGAGTCTTATCGGCCTTGGAGGAGAGAATTGATGCAAAAAGAACGGAGGAAAACGACAAAAACAGCAAAAAAAATGGCTTGACCAGTTGGTGAGAGAAGAAAAAAGGATTTGAATAGTGTTTGAAAAGTGAAGAACACGTGAGAAAAATTCCTTTTTAAAAACACTCAGCCTGATTTTCGATCGATCGAAAAACAGATTCGATCAGTCGAAAATACCTCGATTGATCCAGCACCAATCGAATACTGATCGAAACAACCCAAGACTTTCTAGGGATTTTGAAAACATTTTCGATCAGTCGAAAAATATGTTCGATCGATCGAAATTCTGAAAAAAAAAAAAACACATTTTTGAAAAACAAACCAATTTTAGTGCAGAAACTCCTCAAAGCATTAGTTTTTATGAATAAAATACATGAGTATGAGTTGAAAAGTTTTTCAAAAAACACATGAATTTATCCCAGATCTCCCAAAACAAGATTTTCTTATGGTTTCCGTCAAGAATTCAAACAGCAAACAAGTTCTGCATCAATTTCAAGAAATTTTCAAACCTGGTTGATCAGACCAAAAACACACAATAATATGTACACAGTTTAGCAGAGAATAACTTGTGTAGTGTGTGCAACTAGCAGAAGCTTGAGAAACATGTGAGGAGATATGCTCATAGTAATCAGTCACAATTTCTACAAAATTCATCACATGAAATTGAAAGAGACTATAACTTAAAGAGTTACATCATATAACTCTCACATCTCCTAGAATAAAAGTTTGCAATCATGTAAGTTTCTTGATTTGCCTCATAATTAATATCAATTTAAATTAATTAGAAACTTTATTAATAAAGCCGGGATAATGTACACACCAATTTTATTTGAATTGTGAATTTATTATAGCCCAATAATGTACACACCAATTTTAGCATTTTAATAAAGGCTACACCTTATGTTCTTTTTGTGCATGTGCTACACTTTCTCGAGCACAAAATCTTATGATATGCACTAAGGTGTTCATAATTGGCTAATAAGCAGTGGTGAGATGGTTATTTATGCCTTTCTCAAAAAGTTTAAGTCCAACAATCAAAGGCATATGACTTCAAGATCAAGATCATGTGATCAAAAACTATAAACATCTTTCCCACACAACATGCACTACAAAAATTTCAGCTAGTAAAGTGCAGTAAAAATAAGTACATCCAAGCTAAACAAGGTACATAAACATGTTATGTAAAAGAGATTGACCAACCTTGTCTTCCAAATCAAGAAAAGTATAGCAAAAACACATTTTGCAAAAAAAAAAAAAAATTATTTTTTTTCTATAAAGGAAATAAACAACCTAGAATGAGATACATGAATGTTATGCAATGCAAACCCTAAAAAAAATGGTCACAAAAGATAGAACAATGAAGCACAAGGACCATGTCAAACAGACATAATTAGGTCTAGCCTTTTGCATCCAAAACCTTTTAGATGCAACTCTTGCATTTGAGTTATGATTCACATTGGAATTCTGAGCAACTCTAGGATTGGAATAAAGGTTTAACGCCTTTACCAATTCACCAAAAAGTACCATAGGATCTTGTTCTTGAGGCACAGGTGCTTTGGATTTATTTGCTCTCTTCGCAGCTTGCAACTTGAAATAATTTGGATGAATATGTCCAGACTTTTCACAAAAATGACAAACCCAAGCAGACTTATCAAGCAATTTGCGCTTAGAAGAAATAGAAGCTCTAGAATGAGATGCTTGAAGATCAACCCTAATCTTCCTAGGTGGAGTAACATCTACAGATTTAACATGTTCACTCACCAAAGGTTTGACTATCTCACTCTTAGGAGATTCAGTAGAGTAAACAAAATTTGTGGAATGAGATTCAGGCACAGAGAGGCTTTCCACAAAACCTAATCCAGTTTTGTCAGAATGAGACTTTTGAACACTCAACATGTGATCAAGTTTGGAGCTTGCAGACCTATTAGATTGTTCTCTAGTAACTAATAATTCAAGTTCCAAATTTTTAACTTTATTAAGTAAGAACATGTTCTCAGTTTTCACATTATTCAAAAGCTCATTAGCACCAAACAATTTTACAAACAAATTCTTTTTATCAAGTTCAAGAGATGCAATTTTCTTCAAGCCTAAATCCACATTCATAGCATCCTTTGCGGCAACTTTGCAAAGTTTATTAAAGGCTTCTTGTAGATCTGCATCTTCAGAGAGTTCCCCATCAGAAGGGTTCTTTTCAACAGACACGCTTTCATTAACTACAGTAGTAGCAGTGAAAGCAATGAAGTTTCCATCCTCATCACTAGCGGATTCATTATCAGAAACTTCATCATCACTAAGAGTCACAGCCATAGCTTTACCCTTAGACTTCAAGTATGTAGGGCATTCAGATTTCATATGACCATACCCTTGACATCCATAACATTGTTGCCCCAAAGAATTATTAGAAGGTCGACCTACTTTCTCTTTAGGTTTTTCAGTGTTATTAACCTTAGTGGGATCATTCCTCCTAAAATTTTTAGGTTCAGCAGTGTTCTTGCCTCTTGCCCTTCTGTTATTGTTCCTAAGAAAGTTTCTAAAGTTCTTGGCAAGATAGGCAATCTCTGTTGCAGAGAGTTCATCATCAAATTCACTATCCTCAACATCATCAACTGACTTAAGAGCCATTGATTTGGATTTGTTTGTCTTGGGTAGGTCCAACTCATAGGACTGAAGAGATCCTACAAGTTCATCAATAGGGATGGAGTCCACATCTTTGCTTTCAGTGATGGCAGTCACTTTGGGTCTAAAATCCTCAGTCAAAGATCTAAGAATCTTCCTAACAATTTTAGGTTGATCATAGATTTCACCCAAATTATATGTAGAATTAACAATATCATTCAATTAAGCATAGAACTCATCAAAATATTCATCATCATTCATTCTAATGCCTTCAAATCTAGTAGTTAATTGCTGCAACTTATTAATCTTAACTGCCTTTATGCCTTCATGCACAGTCCGGAGGATATTCCAAGCAGTATGAGCAACCTCAACATTAGAGATTCTCTTAAATTCCTCCATAGAGACAGCATTGAAAATAGCATTCATAGCTTTGCTATTGAAAGCAGCTGCCTCCTTTTGAGAAGTTTGTTACTCACTCACAGGAGTAGTGGGCTTCTCCCATCCATATTCAACAGAGTTCCAGACTCTCTCATAAATGGATTTCAAGAATGCTTTCATCCTTACTTTCCAATAAGCATAGTTGTTTCCATCAATATGAGGTGGAACAACAAGAGAGTGTCCATGTTCCATGACAACAGGGGTCAAGGATCAGCTCAAAGATCAAAGGATAAAAAACAAAAGCTACCCGCTCTGATACCAATTGAAAGTTTGTTTAGACCCCTTAAACCCAAACAAATTAACTTAGATAATTAGCCAAGTGATTAACTTAGGTAAATTAAACAAAAACTAGGTTAAAACAAATATATCAAATCATGCAAAAGTGCGGAATAATAAAGAACACATGATATGATGACCCAGGAAAACCAAACCGGTAAAAAACCTGGGAAGGATTTAACCTAGCTATCCTCAAGGTAAAACGAATTCACCATGAAAGAATCGAAGTTTACACAATAGAGACTTAGACCACTAACATCCTATTGCTATCTGCCTGTAGGAAACTTACTACCACGACCACGTGATAGCTTTGAGACCACGGACTCCTTCTTTCCTTGAATTCTTTAGCAAAGCACAAGCAACACCTGCTTGTATATCTTGAAACTCTTTTGTTGTTCTGTAACTGTATGATTTACCAATCTCTTGACATGAATCTTGAGTTTGGAAACCCTAAGTGTATGTGAAGGTAAACACCTCTAGATCTAACAATTAGATTCACAAATACAACATTCAGAACTCTAAAAACGTGGCTAGGGTTTTCCCTTATATACTTAGGGCAAAACATAAAACCCTACACATTAAATGGGCTAGGGCTGAGTTGGAAAATTCTACAGAAAAACGTTCTGCACGACTTTCGATCGGTCGAGTCTAATTCTCGATCGATTGAGTTAGGCAGAAGTGCACAATAAATTCTGCAATTAACTCGATTTCAACTTTACATAAAAAGCCATACTTTGAGCAAGTCTAACACAACACTAAAGATTGTTTTGATCATGGTTTGCCAACATTACAAATTGAAGTTCTAATACATTAGTTCCTAATTCCTTAGAACCTAACAGTATTACTTGAAAATCAGCTTCCTTTTTTTTGTTTTAGAGATGCAATTCAAGCAAGATAACTTTCCAGCTGAATTAAGGTCAAAAGATTCAGGACCCCTTTCTTTAACAAAACTTGCTTTTATTTCTAGGCATGTTACCGCTTTCAAATGATGCCCCTTGGGAGTTTAGATGTGCAAATAGAACACTTCACAGATCTGGTTAGATTCTTTTATCTAAGTGGAAGAGAATATAGTGGACATGGAGGGGCTAAACTATCATACTCCTCAACCCAGCAGCATAAGGCAGGAGTCAAGTTTAAGGTGGCGCCGGAAGAATATGGTAGAGACACATGGTTCGATTTAAAGAATGGAGTGTTGGAAATCCCATGCATTACGTTAGATGATGAGAAAATACGTGTTATTCGAAACATTATTGCATTAGAGCAATGCCATTATGTTGGGCAAGCATATGTTACGGATTTCTTTGTTATCTTGAATTTCCTTATCAATACTTCCAAAGATGTAGATTTACTTTGTGATAAGGGAATCCTCGTTAATTACCTTAGCAACAGCAACACAGCAGCATCAGATGTCAACAATCTAACACCAATATCTTAAGGGATTATATGAACCCTAAATACTCAAAAATATGTAAAGATTTGAATGCATTCTATAAGAAATGTTGGCATAAATGGAAGGAAACATTATGGCATCAATATTTTTGCACTCCTTGGAGAGCTACTTCTACCAGTGTTGCTATTATCTTTCTTGTGCTCGCAGCCATACAAACTGTATGCTCTCTAAAGTCCACTAAGTGGTGACAGATATGCAGCAGTTCTTCTGATCACTTTAGCCTATGTTATCTGTTAATTATCTTTTGTTTTTAGTTGTTACTGTTTTGAAAAAGGGTTTATCCTTATCATTAAGAAGTCTTCTTGAATGTGTTAGTGTTGGAATTGGATCAGATAAGCATAGTGCTTATGATCTATATCCGTTTAATTATCCTTTGAGTTCTATAATTCTGAAAGTTTGTTTAGACCCCTGTAAACTAGATTGTTTAACCTAATTAATTAACCAAGTGAATACTTGGGTTTATTATTCAGATCTAGGTTAAAACAATAACAATCATATCATGCAAAACAGCGGAAATATAAAGAACACAATGATATGATGACCCAGGAAAACCAAACCAGTAAAAAACCTGGGGGGGATTTAACCTAGCTATCCTCAAGGTAAAATGAATTCACTACGAAAGAATTGAAGTTTACACAATAGCGACTTAGACCACTAACATCCTATTGCTACCTGCCGGTAGGAAACTTACTACCACGACCACGTGACAGCTCCGAGACCACGGACTCCTTCTTTCTTTAATCTTTGCAAAACACAAACACCCACGCTTGTGATTTTAAGATCCCACTCAAAGGTTTAGCAACACAAACTCTCCTGTTTGTGACTCCAAGACCACCCTTGAAGGTTTAGATCATCAGCACCTTTGATGACTAGAGAAGACAGCAACTTCAACAATACCGGATCTTGAGATTCTTCAAGCAACCACACCGGTAGAAGTTATAAGAGAGGTTTTAGGAACAAAACCCTAAATACAAAAGAAGCACACTCTTCTCTCTCTAAAAAGCCTTGTATAAACGTGCTTAAGGTTTCCTTTATATAGTGGGAGAAGTAGATCTGAAACCCTAATCTTTAATGGGCTTGAACTACTGTTTGGGCTTAATTAAAATTCTCTGGATACGACTTTCGATCGGTCGAGCCTGTTTCTCGATCGGTCGAACCAGGAAATTTCTGAATTTTTCTTTCTGCAGCTTACTTGTTTTTGTGTGTTCATGATTTGCCAATTGTTCTAAACTTTTAGAACCTAACAATCTCCCCCTTTGGCAATTCGTGACAAAACTTTCATACAAAATGAAATGTTAAAATACAAGAACAACCCAATACAATGAAATGCCCAATTACATCACAAATCCCAATCAAAGATTCTTAACCTAGAAGTTGCCAAGAAGAGGTTGAAGGTCTTAATCAAAATGTACCTGTCTTTCCTGAAAACACTCAAAAGAACACATCAACGCATATGTGGAAAGAAAGACATATAAGCAATAATATGAAACAAAAATATAAAAACAAAAATAAATTCTAACTCTCCCCCTAAGTTAGATACATCAAATAGTTTTTATATACTCTCCCTTTCAAAAACAATTTTATCTCCCTTTAAACAAGACAAACAGGATTCCCACATTTTATCTATTTCTCCCCCTTTTTGTCACGTATTGACAAAGATAACTCAAACAGAGAGTAACAACTCAACAGAGAACAAGAGAAAATAGAGAATTAAGGAAATACAAAATAGTTCAACTCCATAAAAAATAGAGAGAACTCCCCCTATGAAGAGCAACAACTCCCCCTATGAACAACAAAGGTTAAAAAAACTTTTCTCCCCTTATAAAAATAGGAAAAACAAAACAAGTTTTGGGAAAAACAGTTTTGGGGAAAATTTAGGAGGTGGGGATAAATAAAAAACACACAAACTTAAAAAAAAAAAAAATTAAGTTGAGGATACACATGAAGAAAAATATTCTCTCTTTCAATAAATGCAAACTTGACACTATGTGACCCATAACAGTTGCATGAGTAGAGATAATATTTGCACATTATTATCGATCATATCTCTTTAAGAAAAAAATTTCTACAGTTCACACATCAAGAAAAATAGCATATACTAAAATGTAAAAAGGACTCAAAAATTAATCAATCAATTTTTAATTCAAGTTGAGTACCCAATTTAGCAAAGTGTATGCATGCTATGTGTGAAAACAATGAGAGATATGACTACAAAATTGCAAGATGGATATAGAAAACAATGCAATTCATGTGAATCCTAAACATAAAGATGCATGAAAAAAAAATTTGGTCAAAAACTTAGAAACTGAAAATTTTTCAGTTTCGATCGATCGAGCATCGATCGAATATCAATCGAGTCAAACAGCTTCAAATCAAAATTTTTATCGCAATTTCGATCAGTCGAAAAACAACCTCGATCAATCGAAAATCTGGAAAACTTAAATTTTTGAAAAATAGAGCAATTTTATGCAAAAACTCCTCAAAGCACAATATTTCATGAATAAAATGCATGACTATGAGATTAAAAAATTTTCAAAAACACATGAATTCTACCCAGATCTTCCAAAAACAAGTTTATCAACCAATTTGTCCTCAAAACTCAAATTTTGCATCAAAATCAAGGAAAATTTAATCTTAGATGGCCACAACAAAATCACACACAATAACATGTACAAAGTTTAGCAAAGAGTAACTTGTGTAGTGTGTGCAACTAGCAAAAGCTTGAGAAACATGTGAGGTGATATGTGAATAGAAATCAATCACAATTTCTACAAAATTCATCACATAAATTTGAAAGAGACTATCACCTAAAGAGTTACATCATATAACTCTCACATCTCCTAGAATAAAAGCTTGCAATCATGTAAGTTTCTTGATTTGCCTCAAAATGTACACACCTATTTTATTTAATTTGAATTCATTATAGTCCAATAATGTACACACCAATTTTAGCATTTAATCTGAGGCTACACCTTATGATCTTTTTGTGCATGTGCTACACTTTCTCGAGCACAAAATCGTACGATATGCACTAAGGTGTTCATGATTGGCTAGTAAACAGTGGTGAGGTGGTTATTTATGCCTTTCTCATTAAGTTCAAGTCCAACAGACAAAGGCATGTGACTTCAAGATCAAGACAAAGTGATTAAAAACTATAAATATCTTCCCACACAACATGCACTACAAAGCTTAAACTAGTAAAGTGCAATAAAATAAGTTCATCCAAGCTAAACAAAGTACATAAACATGTAATGTAAAGATAAATATGGCCAACCTTGATTATAAATCCAAGATATATAATACAAAACACATAAAAATATTTTTGGTTTAAAAAAATTTGATGACCAAAACTAAAAACACACATTATGCTAAATGATTAAAAATGCAAATGCAATGCATGACAGTGCTTAACTAAGCTATAAAGGGTATACAAACAAGAAATATCAATTTCTTAATTAACCTTTGAGTACATGTACAAACTAGTACATACTCAAAAAAAAATAAAAATAAATAGCTTATCACTTATAGAACACATGCTATTCAAGTTTCTCCACAATGTCAAGCATGTTCTAAATCAAGAGAAATATATCATAATTAATGTAATCCTCAAGAAAAATAAAACTAGACACAAAATAAAATATTTTTGTCTTTTTGAAATTTTTCAATGTTTTTGGATTTTTTTTTTAATAAAAAACAACCTAAAAAAAACAACCAAAAACAAAAACAAAAAAACATGTCCTCAAATAATTGAAAGAATTAAAATTAGGGACAAGTTAGCAACACTCACTGGTGTGCTGTCGCAGGCAACCAAAAATAGAACCTATACTCCTAAAAATATATGTAGTAGTGTGAGTAAGGATCATTCCCACGGAGAGTATCTAGCCTAGTTTTATGCCACGTGAACAAGGAAGGGGGGGGGTTTGAGTATAATGAAAACAATTTTAAGAAAAACAACTAAGGAATAATTCAAATTAAAATATCGAAATCAATCAAAAGAACAAACCTTGGTCTAAGTCAACATCCACCACCAGAATTTCACAACTGATCATCGATGCAAATATATATATATCAATTCACACTTTGAATATTCACCGTTGGAATTAGTTTCCTATCTCTCCTTAGTCACAGTTAATTAGAAAACAAGAGATCTAATTAACCCTAACTACTAAACAACCCAAGACAAGTGCTAAAGGTTTAATCTAGTAGCAGCCTTAAGAATTAGAGAGATCGGTGAAACTAAACAACACAAGCACAAGCGGTTGTATTTAATTTAGTCGTGCGTTCTTCCTAAGATCTAATAATTTCTAACGCAACAAATCATTAAATCTTAGTTGCTTCACAAATTAGAGAAATCAAACAATTACGGATTTGATATCTAACCTTGCAGTAGATTGCAACGAATAATTAACTAGTAGGCCTCCTAGTAATTAAATGAGACAATCATGAAAATAGGCATAGAAGAACATCCAATATTCAAAGCATAGATTGAACAATAAAAACAAATTAGATCTCACAGTTTTATTGATTCCGAGGCTTCAGTTTCCTTCAACCAAGTATAAAAGTTTAGCCACGTAGGGCCATGGCAGAAAACTTGAAAGAGAAAATTAGAGAAGAGGGGAGAGAGAGAGGCGTGTGTGTAATTCTGATTTCTCCTCCCTCTTTTTCACGTTAATTCCCCCTTTCCCAAGCCTACAAAATCTCCCAAAAATATTCTAAATAATAATATTCAAATCTGACTAATTAAGGAAAAATATTAAAAATAAGACAAAGCCCTAATATAACTAGAAGAGTGGTGTTTTTCAGCTGAAATTTTCGTGCATCAGATCTGGAAACTTCTATAAATAAATCGCATCAGATTGCATATTAGAATTGTAGGCAAAGGAACATTCCAGAACGTCAACAGTGCAGGTGCAGCAACTTCAAGCCCAATTTAGACCTTGATGCGACCTGTATCTCTCAAAACTCAAAACATTAAAGTTGTAGATCTTTGTCTTGGCGTTCCATAGAATCTTGAATCATCTCAATCGGAGCTCATATGAGAGAGTTATGCCAAGATTACGAAGAGATGTCAAAGCTGTCCAGAATCGCCCAATCAGCTACGTTTTGCACTAAATGCCTCCATTTGCACCCTAAATCAAAATATAAGGATAATGAGTATATTTAGGCTCCAAATAAGGGTAAAAGACTAAGTATTAAGAGAGAAATATATGCCAATTTGCATTCTCATCACTCACCTTAGAGAATCTTTTCTCACCCATATAGCACGAGTCTTCGGCTTTGTAGGTGAAAATCCATGTGAAGCAGAGTGTGTTTGAGCAATTAAACCAATCTTCTAAGAAAGACTGAAATCCTGCAAATTCCTTTCACAAGCCAACAAGCTTAAATTTTTCAAAAACATATGAAACAATTTATTTGGACTTATGGCAGGAGAAATATCAACACATGTCCTAGATTGAAATACAAAATGCTTAATGTTAGGTTCTAAAAGCTTAGAACAATTGGCAAATCGTGAGCACACAAGAACATACAAGCTGCAGAAAGAAGATTTCAGAATCTGCCTGGTTCGATCGATCGAAAAACAGGCTCGATCGATCGAGAATCGTATCTGCAGAATTTTAATTAAGCCCAAACAGCAGTTCAAGCCCATTAAGGATTACGGTTTCAGATCTACTTCTCCCACTATATAAAGGAAACCCTAAGCACGTTTTTTATAAGGCTTTTTAGAGAGAGAAGAGTGTGCCTCTTTTGTATTTAGGGTTTTGTTCCTAAAACCTCTCTTGTAACTTCTACCGGTGTTGTTCCTTGAAGAATCTCAAGATCCGGTATTGCTGAAGTTGCTGCCTTCTCTAGTCATCAAAGGTGCTGATGATCTAAACCTTCAAGGGTGGTCTTGGAGTCACGAACAGGGGAGTTTGTGTTGCTAAATCTTTGAGTGGGATCTCAAAGTCACAAACGGTGGTGTTTGTGTTTTGCAAAGATTAAAGAAAGAAGGAGTCCATGGATCTCGGAGCTATCATGGGGTCGTGGTAGTAAGTTTCCTATACTTGGGTAGCAATAGGATGTTAGTGGTCTAAGTCGCTATTGTGTAAACTTCAATTCTTTCTAGTGGATTTGCTATTTTACCTTGAGGATAGCTAGGTTAAATCCTCCCCAGGTTTTTTACCGGTTTGGTTTTCCTGGATCATCATATCTTTGTGTTCTTTATTTTTCCGCTGCCTTACTTGATATGATTGTTATTGTTTTAACCTAGATCTGAATAATAAACCTAAGTATTCATTTGGTTAATTAATTAGGTTGAACAATCTAGTTTACAGGGGTCTAAACGAACTGACGAGTGGTATCAAATCGGGTAATTCTTTTGTTGTATATCTTTTGATCTGAGAGTTGATCATTGATCCCTGTTAATATGGATAATTTGAAGTGTCTTTCTGCTCATGTTTGTGATGATTTGAATAAAAAGAACACTGTTGTTTCTGTTGATTTTATTGATGCCTGTGAAACTCTTCGTAAGGAATTATTGAAATCTATGAAAATTGCTAAGAAATTCAAGGAAGAATTAAAATTGGCTAATCTTGAAAAAGAGGAATTGATTGTTAGATTAGATGAATCTAATAAAAAGAATGAATTTTTGAGAAATCAAATTTCCTCTCAAGATGAGAAGATGAAAAGCTTGGAACAAGAGTTAGTTGAATCTAAAGCTAAAATTGAAAATTTGACTAGTACCAAGCCTGCTGTTGATAACAGAAGTGTTTCTGTTTCTCTTAAGCCTAAAGCTGAAAAAATTTATATCCCTCCTTTCAAGAGGAATAATAAAGACAAGGCTTATTTTGCTAGGTTAGATAAAAGTAAAAGTTCTGATGTAGACGCTGAAGTTTGTACACCTAAGTCTAAACCTACTGTTAGAGAGCATAATAAATTTGTTTTTGTGCCTACCTGTCACCTTTGTGGTGTTGTTGGTCATATTAAACCAAACTGTTCTTTGTTGAGGCAAAAACAAAAATATGAGACTAGATTTGCTGTTAGGAATACTGATGTTCCTAAATTTGTTCCTGTTTGTCACTTTTGTGGTGTCTCCAGTCATATTCATCCTAATTGTCATAAATTGAAATATAAACATTCTGAATTTCAATCTAGGATATGTGATGATATTTTTCCTGCCATGAGTTCAAATAAATTGTTTCATATGCTTTTGAAAAATTTAAGCTTGTTGGCTTGTGAAAGGAATTTGCAGGATTTCAGTCTTTCTCAGAAAATTGGTGTAATCCCTCAAATACACTCTGCTTCACATGGATTTTCACCTACAAAGCCGAAGACTCGTGCTATATGGGTGAGAAAAGATTCTCTAAGGTGAGTGTTGCTGACTTGTCCCTATTTTAATTCTTTCAATTATTTGTGGACATGTTTTGTTTTTGTTTTTAGTTGTTTTGTTTTGTTTAGGTTGTTTTTTATTTTAAAAAAAATCCAAAAACATTGAAAATTTTCAAAAAGACAAAAATATTTTATTTTGTGTCTAGTTTTATTTTTCTTGAGGATTACATGAATTATGATATCTCTCTCTTGATTTAGAACATGCTTGATATTGTGGAGAAACATAAAAAGTATGTGTTATATAAGTGCTAAGCTATTTATGTTTTTGTATAAGTATGTACTAGTTTGTACATATACTCAAGGGTTAATTAAGAAATTGATATTTCTTGTTTGTGTACCCTCTATAGCTTGGTTAAGCACTGTCATGTATTGCATTTGTATTTTTAATTTTTTAGCATAATGTGTGCTTTTTGTTTTTGGTCATAAAATTTCTTTTAAACCAAAAATACTTTTGTGTTTTGCATTAATTTTTCTTGGATTTGAAATCAAGGATTGGTCATATTATCTTTACATAACATGTTTATGTACTTTGTTTAGCTTGGATGAGCTTCTTTATTGCGCTTTACTAGCTGAAGTCTTTGTAGTGCATGTTGTGTGGGAAAGATGTTTATGGTTTTTGATCACATGATCTTGATCTTGAAGTCACATGCCTTTGATTGTCAGACTTAAACTTAATGGGAAAGGCATAAATAACCATCTCACCACTGTTTACTAGCCAATCATGAACACCTTAGTGCATATCATAAGATTTTGTGCTCGAGAAAGTGTAGCACATGCACAAAAAGAAAATAAGGTGTAGCCTCGGATTAAATTCTAAAATTCGTGTGTATATTATTGGGCTATAATGAATTCAAATTCAATTAAAATTGGTGTGTACATTATGAGGCAACTCAAGAAACTTACATGATTGCAAGCTTTTATTCTAGGAGATGTGAGAGTTATATGATGTAACTCTTTAGGTGATATTCTCTTTCAAATTTATGTGATGAATTTTGTATACTTTGTGATTGATTACTATTCACATATCACCTCACATGTTTCTCAAGCTTTTGCTAGTTGCACACACTACACATGTTACTCTTTGCTAAACTTTGTACATGTTATTGTGTGTGATTTTGTTGTAGCCATCCAAGATTATATGTTCCTTGATTTTGATGCAAAATTTGAGTTTTAAGGTCATATTGATTGAAAAACTTGTTTTTGAAAGATTTGGGTTGAATTCAAGTGTTTTTGAAAAACTTTCAGTCTCATACTCATGCATTTTATTCATGAAATATTGTGCTTTAAGGTGTTACTGCATTAAATTGCTCTGTTTTTCAAAAATTTGAGTTTTCCAGAATTTCGACCGATCGAAGCTGTTTCTCGACCGATCGAAATTACGATTAAAATTTTTGGTTTAATTCTGTCTGACTCGATTGGTATTCGATCGATGCTCGATCGATCGAAACTGAAAAATTTTCAGTTTTTAGAGTTTTTGACCAAATTTTTTTTCTTGCATCATTTATGTTTAGGATTTACATGAATTGCATTGTTTTCTGTGTCCATCTTGCAGTTTTGCAGTCATATCTCTCATTGTTTTCACACATAACATGCATACACTTTGCTAAATTGGGTACTCAACTTGAATTAAAAATTGATTGATTAATTTTTGAATCATTTGTACATTTTAGTATATGCTATTTTTCTTGATGTATGAATTGCAGAAAATATTTTTCTTAAGAGATATGATGGATAATCAATGTGCAAATATTTTCTCTACTCATGCAACTGTTTGTGGGTCACATAGTGTCTAGTTTGCATTTATTGAAAGAGAGAATATTTTTTTTATGTGTATCCTCAATTTTTTTTAGGTTTGTGTGTTTTTATTTATCCCTACCTCCTAAATTTTTCCCAAAACTGTTTTTCCCAAAACTTGTTTTGTTTTTCCTATTTTTATAGGGGGAGAAAAGTGTTTTTTGACTTTGTTGTTCAAAGGGGGAGTTGTTGCTCTTCATAGGGGGAGTTTTCTCTATTTTCTATAGAGCTAACCTGTTTTATGTTCCCTTGGTTCCCCTTTTTTTTTTTCCCTCTCATGTTTACTGTCACTCTACTCTTTGTTTGAGTTGTTTTTGTCAATACGTGACAAAAAGGGGGAGAAATAGATGAAATATGGGAAGCCTGTTTGTCTTGTTTAGGGGGAGATGAAATTGTTTTTAAAAGGGGGAGAATATAAAAACTTTTTGATGTATCTAACTTAGGGGGAGAGTTAGAATTTATTTTTGTTTTTATATTCTGTTTCATATTATTGTTTATATGTCTTTCTTTCCACACATGCGGTGATGTGTTTGTTGAGTGTTTCAGGAAAGATAGGTGCATTCTAATCATGACCTTCTACCTCTTCTTGGCAACTTCTAGGTTAAGAGTCTTAGATTGGAATTTGTGATGTAATTGGGCATTTTATTGTATTGGGTTGTTCTTGTATTTTAACATTTCATTTTGTATAAAAGTTTTGTCACGAATTGCCGAAGGGGGAGATTGTTAGGTTCTAAAAGCTTAGAACAATTGGCAAATCGTGAGCACACAAGAACATACAAGCTGCAGAAAGAAGATTTCAGAATCTTCCTGGTTCGATCGATCGAAAAACAGGCTCGATCGATCGAGAATCGTATCTGCAGAATTTTAATTAAGCCCAAACAGCAGTTCAAGCCCATTAAGGATTAGGGTTTCAGATCTACTTCTCCCACTATATAAAGGAAACCCTAAGCACGTTTTTATAGGCTTTTTAAAGAGAGAAGAGTGTGCCTCTTTTGTATTTAGGGTTTTGTTCCTAAAACCTCTCTTATAACTTCTACCGGTGTTGTTCCTTGAAGAATCTCAAGATTCGGTATTGCTGAAGTTGCTGCCTTCTATAGTCATCAAAGGTGCTGATGATCTAAACCTTCAAGGATGGTCTTGGAGTCACGAACAGGGGATTTTGTGTTGCTAAATCTTTGAGTGGGATCTCAAAGTCACAAACGGTGGTGTTTGTGTTTTGCAAAGATTAAAGAAAGAAGGAGTCCGTGGATCTCGGAGCTATCATGGGGTCGTGGTAGTAAGTTTCCTACACTTGGGTAGCAATAGGATGTTGGTGGTCTAAGTTGCTATTGTGTAAACTTCAATTCTTTCTAGTGGATTTGCTATTTTACCTTGAGGATAGCTAGGTTAAATCCTCCCCAGGTTTTTTACCAGTTTGGTTTTCCTGGGTCATCATATCTTTGTATTCTTTATTTTTCCACTGCTTTACTTGATATGATTGTTATTGTTTTAACCTAGATCTGAATAATAAACCTAAGTATTCACTTGGTTAATTAATTAGGTTGAACATTCTAGTTTACAGGGGTCTAAATGCTATTCAGCAAAGACCATGTATGGGCACAGTGGCGGCTCTAGGAAATTTGTTCAGGGTGTTCCTTAGAAAGCATAAATTACACAATCTTATTTCTTTTTAGCCTTCAGGTAATTAGGTTTGATTCAATGTTATTAATTTTATTCCGTTCCGGCTGTAACGGCCAGAAAATACCGTGCCGGTAAACAAACTAGAATAGTAACCCACCCCACTCTACTTCGGAAAAAAATTCCGGGTCATTCTTGTCTATTTCAGGTGGTTTAGTAAACGGTGGCGGTTCTAGAAATATTTTTCAGGGTGATCCTTAAAAGAAGCATAAATTACACAATATAGCACACATCCGATAGTTTAATTTGATTTGCACAATGTAAAGACTAAAAATATGCATCATCCACCCGGCTCAATTCACTGCAAAACTGCTTAACATAGGTTTTTTTTTTTTTTTTTTTTTGTCTTTTGTAATGTGTATTCACTTACTTTTAAGGGACCACATACCACTACCCCAATTCAATGCCACAGCCCCATCCACCCCACACTAAGAGACAAGAGCCGATCAACAATTTCAACACAATTATATATTTTTATATTTACATACATTTACACAAAAAGAGAAAAACTATGCAATTTATATTTTCAAAAGATAAGTCTAAGTCACAAGACTCACAACACAAGTCAGACGAGAGAATGAAAGCCAATAAGCCACATACCTAGCTAGAAGTAACTGAGATCACCTTTTTCTTTTGCAGCGTATAGTTTTAAAACCATACATGTGTAGTCCTCTAGGATTAGAGCATATAATAAAGTATTTTGGCCTTAGAAATCTGTGAAGCACTAGAAGGCTTTAGAAAACAACTCAGAGAAAAGAAGAAATAAGTTTCCTACTCCTAATACTTTCCCAGAACACAGATTTGAGACAAGAAATTGTCAAGCACGTAAGTTACATTCCTAAAAATTCAAAAAAAAATTGGCGGGGGCCGTGGCTCCGCCACTGTGAATATGAGAGAGAGAGAGAGAGAGAGAGAGAGAGAGAGTCAGAGTAGAGATGAGATAGGAAAAAGAAGAGAGAACTGAAATGCCTTGATGTTGCCCAAGGTCAAGGGTGGCACCGCCACGACACGTTGAAGGCTGAGGTTCTTATTTCTCGATCTCGCTTTTGCCGTCGCCGATCTCGCAATCTCTGATCTGGGCCAAGTCAATCTCCAATCTCGCCGTCACAAAGCTGCTCTAGGTGTTCAGTGTTGTTATTGCTACCTTGCTGAGTCGCCGCTGCTGCTGCTGAGAAGTGAGGACGTGAGGTTCTTATTAGGTTAGGAATTGTTTTAGTTTAAAATATGATTGGGTAATGGGTATACGTATTAAGTTTATAAAATTATTATTATTATTATTATTATTATTATTATTATTATTATTATTATTATTATATTTGTTGAGAATTCGTGGGTGTGCTAGACTTTAACTGATCAATCTTATACCAATCATTTTTTTTTTTTTTTTGAGAATCTGTGGGTTTCTGTTTTTAGTATATTGGGCTTTTTTCCCTAGTGGGCTTGCCTGTTACAAATTTTTTTTTTTTTTTTTTAGATTTTAGTTCAAATTTTTTGGGCTTTTTTTTTTAATTAAGCTTGAAAGTAGAACAAATAGAATTTTTTTTTTATTTAAGGGTGTTCCTCATTTTGATTGAGGGTGTTGCTAATTTTTTTTAAAGGGTAAACAAATAAAAAATTTTATTTATTATATATTTTGTTTTCAGGTCAGGGTGTTACTGGGAACACCCTGACATGAACGTGGCGTTGCCACTGTATGGGCAGCAGCAACTCTAGGGACCCAATCAAAAGAGATAGGTATACAATTTACTAAACTTTTGATCTCAGCTATAATGTTTACAATTCTCCAAGGAACAATGACACATGAAGATAGCCCTAGAATGCTTGAATAAACTTTTTGCAATCACCCTCTATGCATACCATGGCCAAGTTCCAATGTATAGCCATGTAAACTGCATTTTCAAATCACCTCTATTTCTGCTTGGACAGGGACATTGCGATTCACAGCTTGAGTAAGTTCCAGCTCAACTATTTACATTGTTTTGATAATGGTGGTCATGGCTAAAAGTTGGTATTTACAAATCTTCTACTAGGATAATGCAAATGCAATCAGTTAGTCAGAATGTTATCAATTTATGGGTAAAGCATCATTCATTTCCTTTAAAAATATCATAGATTCTAGTATGTTTGGAACGAAAGAAAATAAATGAGACAAGACGAGAGTGAAGAATGGCCATATTATACTAATCTGGAATTACCCTTCAAATATTAAGCGCAGATTTGTAGGTATAAACCCTAGTAAGCATCAAAAATTATGCATTTGGTGTCATACAATCTGAAATTTTCCCTGCAGAAACTGGATTCCTATATTTTGTTTCTTTAATGTGCTTTTGGTGGTGATTAGGGTGCCTTCAAATGCAGATTTTACTGAAAGTTTATTAAAAAATAATTATACTCGGAAAAAGTAGGCATTAAAAAGTTATACATGAACAAATAAATTGAAAAGTTGCTTTCAAATTTAAA
Source organism: Lithocarpus polystachyus (assembly GCA_033629205.1). NCBI lineage: Eukaryota > Viridiplantae > Streptophyta > Magnoliopsida > Fagales > Fagaceae > Lithocarpus > Lithocarpus polystachyus. The sequence continues at coordinate 56,273,551 of CM066170.1, read as the reverse complement.
AAAAAAAAAAAAAAAAAACGGTGATGCCAAACAGAGTTTATTTGCTACTTAAAACCCCACAAGTAGAATTCACAAGATGAAGCTTCTTCTTGTTGTCTAAATGACCCTATAAGAAATTGCAGCTTAATCAATTACTGCTATTCAAGATTTTGGAAGGTAGAGCTGAGCATCGCATAACATAGTTGGGTATCGTTGATGTCATAGATTGTGTGACCACCAATCTCCCTACTCTGTCTCCCTGCAAAAGATAGCAGGTGAGCCTGATAACTAGCTAGGCTATTTTGAACTCTCCCTAAAACAAAGTTGAAATCATAGGGTATCGATGTGTGTCAAATAGGGAACCCAAGGTATTTCCCCAAAGAAAGGGTTGAACGAAATCCTAGGATGTCACAAAAGCTCTCTCTTTCTAGAGGGTTGACATTGGGAGAGTAGAAAACTCGAGGCTTCTCATTGCTAACTTTCTAATCAAAGATATCGTAGAAGGAATCAAGAGTATCACGAACTGCAAGGCAATTTTTCTAGTCAATTTTGGAAAAGATGCGACAAAACAATCCCTTCTTGGGAAGCTTTAACAGGGTCTCAAAGTTTAGCTTCGTACTTCTCCAAGATGAGAGCTCTAAGAACCTCCATGCAGAGAATAAAAAGGTACAAAGATAATGGATCTCCCTGTTGTAGACACTCAATTTTGCACCCATAATTTAATCTTAGAAAATGGCTAAAATGAACATTTTATATACCCAAAAATCATAGTTGCATTGCATACATTAAATCATCCATTGCAAATCATAAAAATGTTCTTGAGATTCTAAAGGTCGCGAGGGTATGCCCGATTCCCAAATCAAACAGTCGGATTGAAAGATATCATAAGATCAAATTTTCACGATCTGCATGCATTGTGTATGAGTAAAGCTGATTACATGTGATTAATTAAAATTAATTCTAATTGGTTAAACAATTAAAATGAATTAAATAATTTTGTGATTGGTTGTTGGTTTTTGTCAAAAATAAGCCTGCTTGCATGGGAATAAAAAGGATAATCAGACAACAAGGGAATTGTTGATAATTAAGTCTTTTTTAGAATATTTATCTGTCAAAGAGATTAAAGATGTTCTTGAAGCCTTGGCTTTAAAAATTTCTTTTCCGTAAGTGAACATATTTTAGATCTCAAAGAGGTTAAACTTCTTTGATTTTTAAAATATTCCTTTCATTAAATGTTCTATTCATGCAAGTATGGCTTTACTCTTATTCTTTGTTTATTCTTTTCTTTCTTAACTGATATATGTGTTTTGTTCATTGCATGATTTTCAAGAATGTATGTTTGATTTTATTCATTGTTGAGACAATCTTGTTCATATTTTTTTTCTGCCATGTTCACATGTTTAATTTGTTGTTTAACAATTAATTAACATGTTTAAGATTTAGTTCTCATTTAAATTTCAAGATCTGAAACTAATTACTAAAAACTTTTTTGAAAAAGAACAACAACAAAACTGATCTGTATTTTCATTAAATACAAATCTGAAATTTTTTTCTTAATAAAATATGATCTGTATTCTCATTAAATACAAATTTGAAACTTTTTCTGAATAAAAACTTATCTGTATTTTCATTAAATACAGATCTAAAATTTTTCTGCATATAAAAATAGATCTAAAATTTTTCTGCAAATAAAAACTTATCTGTATTTTTATTAAATATGGTTCTAAACTTTTTTTTTTATTATAATAGATATGTTTTCTTCAATGTAAAATATCACCCATTTTGTGTTTCTTCTTAAATAAAAATTGCAGATTTTGAATCCTTAAAGAATGAATTAATCTTGAATTTGGGAACTTCAATATGTCATGCATCATTAACATGGGTATATAAATGGTCATTTAAAGTCTAGAAGACCAAACTCCATCTGGGCAGAATAGGTGCCTAACACTTTCCCATTCTATAATCTAGCTCCCAAATCTAGATTCTGATTTGTAGATAGTGCATTATCCTTCCTTTTTTAGATTGTAATCTAGGAAACAAAGCCACGTATATTTCATTTTATTAAATTGTAATTCATTCAAATTAATGAGAGGTTGTATTATTTAGATATGTACCCTATGTATTTTCTTTTTCTTTTTCTTATTTTTTGTAACAAAAAAATAAGTGGCGACTTCACACATAATCCTGAAAAAAAAAGGTGCCAATGCCTCACCCCTTTTCTGAGAGCACCCTTAGGAGCTAGTTTTTCTCGGTCTTTCACACCTATCTAATGCCCTTTGAGGGGTGAAAAGGATCAAGTCTACCTCCATTAAATAAGACTGAAATAGATGAAGAAGAAACACAGCTCATAATTAAGGCAATAAGATCACTGGGAAATTTAAAGAGAGGGTGTATCTTTGATGAATTTCCTCTCTAGATGATCATATGCTTTCTCTAAATCAATCTTGATGGCCATAAACCCCTTTTTTCCTCTTTTATGAGACATAGTGTGAGTCGGCTCTTGAACAATGATGGTATTATCTACACCCTTCCTTCCTGGGACAAAGGCTATTTGGAGAGGCGAGACAAGATCTGATAGAATAGGCCTCATCCTTGCTACAATGATATTGGTAACCAATTTATAAATAGTATTTGCATAACCCAATTGGGCGATAATTATCGAGAGACTCAGGGCTACAACATTTAGAGATTAAAGTAATTAAAGTCTTATTTATGATATTCAGGGATCATACCTGAGGAGAAAATATTCTTCACTTTTGATTTTACTGAGCTGCTAACAATAAGCCAATATCTCTAGAAAAAACCTGCATGGAGGCCATTCGGACCAACAGCCTTTGACGGCCTAAGAGACCAGAGAGTCGAGGAGATTTCTTCATCAGTAACAAGAAAGGCTAGACAATCTCTGTTAATGTCTTGCAGAACACATTTCCATAAGGGTGGATGCCAATTTGCAAGAGTGGAGTGACAAATTATTGATAAAAATCAAAAGAAAAAATAACCATCATTCTACCGATGGATAAGAGAGAATCCTAATCTTAGAACTCTCTTGAAACAAATAATAAAAACACTGATTGCCATTGAACTTTTATACCTGGATTGATCCGCGCCTATCTTTAAGGCTCAACAACAAAATTATAAACCCATCCCCACTGTCAATTCATCATCGCTGTGAGGAAAATAGCTGTAACCTCCAGCCAACCCTTACCACTAAAGGTAGCAAGCAGCAATATAGGGAAGTCTAGTGAATTAAAGCTCCAGAGGCGACGCTATGTACAGCTCAGGGTGTTCCCAGGAACACCTGACCTGAAAAAAAAAGTTATATTTGCTCTGTATTAGGAACACCCTAAATCAAATTAGGAACACCCTCAAATTTAAAAAAAAAAATTATTTGTTCTACTATCAAGCAAAAAAAATAAATTGTAACAAAGGCAAGCCCACGGCAAGCCCAAGTGCCTAATAGATTACAGCCAAACCCACAGATTCTCACCAAAAAAAAAAAAAAACAGAGCAAAGCAGCGCCTCATAAAAAATAAAAAATAAAATAAATAAATAAATAAAAACAACAACAACAACAAACCCACAGATTCTCTAAAGGCTTTATCAAAAAAAAAAAAAAAAAGAAATCACTAAGCTAAACCTAACCTAAAGACAAACAGAGATCACAGCGCCGCGCCAAGTACCATCCAAGCCAAGTACAGCGCCGCGACAGACAGATAGAAATCACTACGCTTGTTGAGGCTCATCCGCGCCCGCTCGTCGTCGCTCATCGGATCGAAGGACGGACCAACAGAGATCGCCAGTGGCCCAATGCCAGATCGCTCACCCGCCGGCGCCGACTCGTCTGCTCGTGCCCAGTCTAGTTTAGACCTCCCGCCTCCCTGCTCGCTGCTCGGCTGCTGCCGCTACTCCGGTGCTCCCTCCGACCCTCCCTCAAGGTATTTCATTTTTTTTTTCTAAGTTACTTCTCTCAGTCTCTCTCTTTTTCTCTCTCAGTCTCTCACTCTCTCTCTCTCTGAGTCCGACTCTCTCTCTCTCTAAGTCCGACTCTCTCTATCTGAACTTTATGAAATGACTCTCACTCTCTCTCTCTTTATTCTTTAATAAGACCACCAACTCATAAACTCTTTCTCTCTCTCTTTTGATTGACCGAATTTTAGTCTTTAGCTTTATTAAATTTTGTCTGTTTTTGAGTTTTTGAAAATTGAATTTGGCTTTATCAGTTTATCTTATCTGTTGGTGTTGGTATGTGTAGTGTGCACTGTCTGTGTTGGTGTTGGTGAAATATTGTCTTTTAGTTATGAAATTTTCTGATTGGCAGGGGGCATCATGAGGCGTGCTTGTGTGTTGAATGGGGGTGGGGGTAGGGGTGGATGGGCACATGGGATGAGGCCGGGCTGCACAAGTGCACATTACACAATTTTAATGCTTTAATTATTATGGTACACCTACACATGAGATGCGTAAATAATGTGCACATTAGTAGCTCTTTTAGTGTAATGTGCACATGGGGCTAAACAAAATAACAAATTAAAACAATATAATTAATGAAAAATAAATTAAAGCAACATAGTTTATTGTTAGGCTAAACAACAATAACTAAAGCAGTATAATAATTAATAAACCAATATATTATAAAAGACAAACAAATTAAATTATGTTAGGCTAAACAACAATTAATAATTTTATAATTAATGAAACAACAATATAACAAATTATAGTTTATAAAAAACAAACAAATTAATGAAACAACTAAAAAATGTTACAACAATAATTAATAATTTTATTAATATTTCAAATGAACTTATAGTTTTTTGTTTATTCTTTTGCTGGAATTATGGACAAATATTTGATAAGAAAACCACGTACCCAAGATTCATCTCCTGTGTAAGATTCATCTCCTGTGCAAGATTCATTTTCATCTTCTAAGCGAATTCATGTTGACTTTAACTTAGAAAATTTTCCTTTAGATCCTGGGCTAATCATGATGAAATAAGAAGATATTATTTAGCAAAAGGACCTTGTCAATTTGTTCATGATTACCCTGTATCATATTTTTCTAGAAAGCCTCATTGATTTAGATCTGAATGGTATGTAAATAGAAATTGGTTGGAATATAGTATAGACAAGGATGTGGCATTTTATTTTTATTGCTACCTATTTGGGCAAGATGTTGGTAAGTAAGGAGGAGGTGAAACTTTTGTAACGAAGGGATTCAAACTTTGGAATCAGCTTGTGAAGTTAGAGTCCCATGTTGGAGGAGTTAATAGTGCTCATAACCATGCTGTCAAGAAGAGTGAAGATCTACTAAAGGAAAAGCAACACATTCAAAGTGTTTTGGTTAAGCAATCAAATCAAGATAAAATTGAATATCGGGTTCAATTAAATGCAATAGTTGATTGCACAAGATTCCTTTTATGCTGAGGATTAGCTTTTCGTGGCCACGATAAATCTCAAGGTTCAAGTGATAAAGGAAATTTCCTTGAACTTCTACAATTTTTGGGGAATCACAATGAATATATCAATGAAGTGTTGCAAAAATTGCAAGCTTACCTACTCTGATATTCAAAAAGACATTGTGAATGCAATTGCACGTGAAACATCCAAAGTCATCATCAAGGATGTTGACAATGGGTTCTTTTCAATATTAGTTGATGAGTCACGTGATATCTCAGTGAAAGAATAAATGTCTCTCGTTCTTCGTTATGTGAACAAAAAAGGAATTATTATAGAGTGGTTCCTTGGTGTTGTACATGTAGCAAGTACCACCGCTTTGTCAGGCAAATATGCAATTGAATGTTTACTTTGTGAATATAATTTGAGCTTATCGAACCTACGTGGGTAAGGTTATGACGGGGCTAGAAATATGCAAAGTGATATTAATGGTCTCAAAACTTTAATTTTGAAAGAGAATAAGTCAACATTTTATGTCCATTGTTTTGCTCATCAATTTCAATTGACACTTGTTGTTGTTGCTAAAAATCACATTAACATTGCTGAATTTTTTTATGTGGTTAGTAATTTAGTAACTGTTGTTGGAGGCTTTTGTAAGAGATGAGATGCTCTTCGAGATGCACAATTTGCCAAAATTAAAGAAGATTTAGAGAATGGTGTATGTAGAAGTGGGCAAGGTTTGAATCAAGAGACAAATCTTAAATGCCCTGGTGATACACGTTGGGGATCATATTATGGGACTATTCTAAACTTGATTTTGATGTTCTCTGCTGTTGTTGATGTACTTGAGATTATTGAAGAAGATGGCCTCCCCAACCAAAAAGTTGAAGCTCGATCTATTATGAGGTCATTTCTATCTTTTGGAATTTGTCTTTGCTCTACACTTGATGAAAAATATTTTAGGGATCACAAATGAGTTGTTAATAGCATTGCAAAAAAAAAAATCAGGATATAGTAAATGCTATGGATCTTGTTAAAGTGTCTAAGCAACAATTGCAAGTGATGAGAGATGATGAATGGAAATCTTTATTGATAGAAGTGTCTTCATTTTGTACCACACATGATATTTCTATCTTGAACATGGATGAAATATTTGTAGTTAGTGGGAGGCCGCGACACAACACTAAACAAAATACAAATTTACATCATTATCGTGTTGAGCTATTCTACACAGTCATAGATATGCAACTTCAAGAGCTTAACAACTATTTTTCTGAGGTGAATACCGATTTACTACTTTGTATGGCTTGCTTGAATCCAAGTAATTTATTTGTGGCTTTCGATAAGGAAAAGTTGATAAGTCTAGCTAAGTTCTATCCCTCTAATATTCTTGGGACAGATATTTTGGCACTTGACTCTCAACTTCAAAATTACATTTTTGATATGTGCAACAATGACTTCTTTTTAGAGCTTCAAGGAATTAGTGAACTTGCTGAAAAGTTAGTGAGCACAAGGAAGCATGAGACTTATCCATTAGTCTATTTGCTTGTGAAGTTAGTTTTGACCATTCCAGTTGCTACTGCAACAGCAGAAAGAAGTTTTTTAGCAATGAAATATGTAAAGAATGAACTGTGCAATCGAATGGGAGATCAGTGGATGAATGATTGCTTAGTTGTGTATATTGAAAAAGATGTAGCTTGTAGCATTGATAATAAGACTATTATGCAATGATTTCAAAATATGAAAACTCGTAGAAGGCAATTATAAATTTTATGTATTTGCGTATTTTTTTATTATTGTTGTTGTCAATATATAAAATTTTCTTTTAATTAGATTGTGTAATTTATGCTTGTTGAGGAATACCCTAAAAAAATTTCCTGGAGTCGCCACTGTGAAGCTCAAGTGGAAGTAATTCTCCTCGAATGAATAATTTGCAACAAATTTCAGGTTCTGTGAGTGTTTTTATTTTCAATTATCTAATTAGATAATGACAATAGTAGAAAGAAATATTTGATTAAATACCTTGGAACTCTGTTTGCGTGGTTGCCTCCACTCATGCTTGTCACTGCTCTTAACAAAATGCGAAGATGGTTAATGCTTACAGTAACATAGGACGATTGGCTTCTTGTGCATGTTTTTTTTTTCAAAATTTGTAAGGCACTTGAGGGTGGAGATTGAACAAACATTGAAATTTGAAATTGTGAATAAGTGGAAGATTGAAGGTTTAAATTTCAGTTTGTCAACTGATGGGAGAGAATGCAATGATTTTATTGGATAGTTTTTTAGGAGAGTTAAGATACATATTTTTATTTTTCGAGAATACTAAGTATTTAACAAACACACACAGGGAGAGGGGAGAGGGGAGAAGGTTTTTTAAAGAAACTTACAGTGGTGTATATCTAAAATGACCTAACTCTTGGATACATAGCACAAACTTTAAAACCTCTTTAACTCACACTCATTTTCCAATGTGGGATTAAAAGATACATATTTTTATTGATTTGTCCTCAATTGTTTTCATTTATTAAAACATTGGATGTGATGGTATTTTAGGCCGGTAAAATGTCATTCTTAAATTGAAAAAACAACTTAAGAGCATTCACAACAGAGGTGGTATAATTGCTATAATGCTATTTTAGCAACTAAACCACCAAAATGCAAGCTACAACAAAGGTGCTATGTATTATTTTATACCTCTCTCTCCTCTTCTCTTAATATTTTTTTTTCTCTTCTCTCTCTTTCTTCTTTGGCAATCCCTCTCTCTCTCTCTCTCTCTCTCTCTCTCTCTCTCCAAAAGCTTCTTCTCATCTATTCTTCTCCATACCTCTCGTCTACCTCCTCTTCCTTTCTTCTTCTTTTTTTAATTTTTAATTTAAAATTTCTTAAGCTATGGCCAAAAATATCTCTCTCTTGCTTCTTTTTTTTTTCTTTCTTTCTTTCAATTTTTTTCTCTCTTTTGTGGCAGTGATGGGTTTTGTAGCCGATTATGGGTGTTGTTGTGATTTTGTGGTTGGTTGTGGGTGTGGTGGTGATGGGTTTTGTTGGCTTTGGTTGTGATTAGTTTTGTTTGGATTGTGTTTTTTATGTGGTGGGTTTTAAGGCCGGTTGTGGGTGTGGTTGTCATGGATTTTGTGGGTTTTTTTCTTTCCTAGTAGTGGTGGCTAGTAGTGGGTTACAGGTTGTGGGTTATTTTTTATGGTTAAAGTTTTGTAGGAGTTTTTTTTTTTTTTTTTTCCGATGGTGGTGGTGGTGGTGGTGGCTAGCAATGGGTTGTGAGTTCTTGTTTGATGTTTTTTTAACTGGTGGTGGTGGTTGGTAGCAATGGGTGGGCGGTAGAGAAGAGAGATGAAGTAGGTATGAGTGAAAAAGAAGCGAAAGAAATAGAGAAGAAGATAGAGAAAGATGAGAGAATAAGATTATTTAAAAAAAATAATAAAGAAAATATATTTAAATGGCCAATTTTTAGCTACAAAATTGGTTGTAACTTAAGGCTATAAACTCACTCTATAATACATGTTCTTTACCCTCTTAATACATATGTCAAATTTTGTGTCAATCAGATATTATTTACTATATGATCTATAAACTTATATTTTTGCATAATTTTAAATTACAAAAACTTGCAATTCAAAAAAATTTATTGATAATATAGCTATTAATATTTAATTTTCTTGAAATTTTGCAAGTACGGAGGATATAAGAAAAAAAGTAATCCAATGGTAGATTTGTCAAAATTCACCTTCAATAAAAAGAAATTGAGTAAGATTGTAGTTTTAGGCTACAACCAATTTTGTAGCTAAACTTTGTCCTATTTAAATGAAGTGATAATATATATATATATATATATATATATATAAAACCTTTGATGCTATGTGTTTTTTATAGTAAAGTGTTAAAATAAATAAAGCAAGTTTTTGAGATGTTAAAATAAATAAAATAGGCTTTTGAGATATTAAAAGCTAAAATTTTTAAGAGTTTTGCTGTGAATGCTCTAAAAAGTAATATAGTGTGTATATATAAACGGAAATTTGTGACCAATTTGCTAGAACATAGGAGTTAGGGATAAGTTATAGTCCTGTGGTGGCATATATATAAATACTTACAACTCCAAGGGTATCGTAAAAAAATGTATTATTTTCTAACATTTCTGCCTGTAGTATGTAGGGGTGGCAAAATTGGACACGACCCGCGAACCCAACACGAAATTAGCAGGTTATGGGTTGAGGCTTAATGGGTTCATGTCATATTCGGGTTAACACGACGGACCCGTTTGATAAACAGGTTGGGTTAGGTTTCAACCTATGGAACCCGTTTAACCCGTCTAACCCATTTAATTAAATAAAATTTTACCAATATACCATTCAAACCCTAGGTATATAAACTTATTAGTTGTTGTAATTTATTTTCTTTGACATATTGTGATTGATTATTTATGGTATTGAGATATGCTTTAGTTTTGAATGATTATTTGTAATGCAGTTACTCATTAATTTTGAATTTTATATTTAAAATATTTATTTTTTTGTTTTTTCATAAATGTTTTTCTTTATTTTGATAAAATTAGATAAACAGGTTGACACGACTGACCCGTTTAATAAATGGGTCGTGTTAGGGTTGAGGAATCTTGACCCGTTTAATAAACATGTCGGGTTAGTGTTGACCCATATAGTCGGATACGTATGAGTTGACACGACACGAACCCAACACACGAACACAAATTGCCACCCCTAGTAGTATGTATGTAAAGAAGATCTATACGTGTAAAGCGATTTTGTCATCCACTCAACAGAGAGAAAATTAAAAAGAGACACACAACGTCATCCACTCTCTTCCAACACTTTCACTTTCCCACGTGCAGACTTTTTTTGCCTTTCGCTGCCATTTTCCACTCGACTTAAAAAGGGTCTTACCTGTTATAAACTGCACCACAACTCTTTTTTTTTTTTTTTCTTTTTTTTTTTCTTTTTTTTAGCAATGTTAGTGCCACAAAAATTGGCAAAATTTTATGCGAACTCGTCTTGTGTTGCGAGTTGTAATTTGTAAAAGTGTGTCTATAAAAAGGCTAAACATTCAGTCAGGCTGTGACATAAAACTAGTATTTTACGCCAACCAATAGAAAGCTACCACGTCATCACTTAAAGCCCTCAGGCTGTGGCGTAACAGCATTACTCTTTTTTTCTTTTTTTATTTGCTGCCCAAACTCACTTTCCCACAAACTCAACTCAGTCTGATGTTCAATGCATCCATTGGTACGTACATATATGGATAATTTTGGATTCACCGAAATTTTCATTGAAAATTGTGAAAATTGTTTTTGTACAGTAGTCAGAAAATGAGAAACTGTTTGTTGCTGCCGACAATTTACTTCAAAATTTCATTTATCTTTTATGGAATGCTCTAATATATATATATATACACACACACACACACACACATTGTAAAAGCTCGGCCATGACTAGGCTTGAGAGAAGAAGAAAATAGAGAAATCCAAAGGAGAGAGAGAGAGTGAGATGGAGAGAAGGCCACAACGGCAAACATCACCGGTGGTGGTGTGGGATTGGTGGCTACTAGCTATAGTCATGGAGATTTAGCCATAGACAAAGGTTTGGGGGAAGAGAGAAATATTTTGAATTTTTGGATCTGATGAGAAGCTTAGGCAGGAAGTGGCAAGGTGAGAGCAAATTGAATTGGCAAAGAGATGAGCACACGGATTGCTGACGTGGCTCAATTTTATAACCGTTAGATTAAATTAACGGCTCATGTTAAAAGAATTGCACCCCATGCAATACCCTGGGTATTGCACGGGATCTCAATCCCACAATTTACTTCAAAATTTCATTTATCTTTTATGGAATGCTCTAACTCTAGGGGCGGTGGTTTATTAAATAATATATATAGTTGTCAGTATTGTACGATATGCGATACATATCATATACAAAAAATTTTATATCATAAGGGCATATCATAAATGCTAGGCCTGTCCACGAGTCAGTCTGGGTTGGGTTTATGCCCAACCTAGAACCGACTTGATCACTTCAGGTTTCTTAAACCTGGACCTGCCGTTGACATGTCAAAGGCAACAGTTCGGGTGGTCGGATGTCATCGATTCCTAGTTGGGTCTCTGTCGGTTTCGAAATGAGTGAATAGTCGCTGGATTTTGCAAAAATCAGCCAGATTTTGCCGACATTTGCTAGTTTTTGCTGGATCTAATTGGATCTCGAAGAGATCTTGGTGGATCTCGAAGAGATTAGACTGGATCTGGAAGAGATCAGGCCAGATCTCAACGAGATCGGACAAATGATAAATATATTTTCTTTTACAAAAGAAATTTTTTTTATAACAATTTCTTAGATAACAACCGCTTTATGTGAGGTTTGAACCATAACAAAAATTTCATTCATTATTATTCAAAGTTGCTACATTTTTTCAATCACAAAAAAAACTTAGGGTGTGATGAAATTTATGCATCTATGAGTGAAATAATACAGTAACTTTCAATAATTATGAATGAAAATTATTAACTTCTACAAAACAAAAATAGAATAGCCTCCAAGCGTAGCTCACAAGCTAGTATGATAAAGTGAAAAGTTTTCATTGGAATTGTAGCTTTTAAGGTTCAAAGGATAAGTTTGTCAAAAAAAAATTTCAGAGGATAAGAATTTGGTGTGTTAAACGCTAGATCAAAAAGAGATACATAATTTAACAAAAAAAAAATTTTGAAAAATAAATAAATAAATAAAATTTTGACCTTTGATATGAAGGGCCACCATAATCTTGTCTATAAATGAGACTCAAGTTGAAGGCACAAACACTGAAAGAGAAAATGTTATTGTTAAAGTACCATCCACTATATGTGGTTACTGGGTAGTCATCATATTTGATGTCAAACAGTAGCAAGACCTTCACTTCTTGGGTTAAAAATTAAAATGGCAACATGGATTTTTATAACTACTCCAGTTTTTTTAGAAGTTGTTATCTGAATGAACGTGGCCTTTTTTTCTTTTGCTTTTTTGATAGGATCTGAACGTGGATTTGAGGCAAGTGTTTTTTTTTTTTTTCAATGGTGGGAATGTTACAATACATGGAGGAGAGGGAGGAGATGGAAGAAACTGTTTGTTTCTTTATTTTTGTCTTTGTTTTTGTTTTTTTTTTTTTAAGTTATCTAAAATTTAGGATTTTTAAAAATGATTTATTTTACATTTCTAACCCTCTTATTTGAACTTTCTAAATAGTTGTTTTGAAGAAGTGGGTTAGTGGAAGAGTGTTTCTATTTTGTAGGCAATGTTTTAGTGCAAGTTAGATATGTATTTTTACAGGATTATCTTTTAGTTTTGAAGAAGTGGGTTAGTGGAAGAGTGTTCCTGTTTTGTAGGCAATGTTTTAGTGCAAGTTAGATATGTATTTTTACAAAATTATCCTTTAGTTTTGTCTCTACTTAAACCTAGGAGTGTAGAGGTATTTTCGAACAAAAAAAATCTGGTCCAAATAAGGGAAGCCCCTTAAATAGTAGTATAGATAATAAAAAAATTAAAAATAAAAACATTAAAAGAAGAAAGAAACAATAAATCACAATTCAATCTTGGATTTTGTCATAATTTTTTATTTATTTCATCCCATGTGTAATACAGACAAAAATATTAACTCCATGAGAACTCCATAAATCTTTAATAAAATAAATTTGTTTACTATGAGGCTGTAGATTTTTAGGTCCTACAACAAAGGTATAGTGTTGCAAATAACACCTACAATGGGAACTTAGTAGAAATAGAGTTATTTTTATATAGATAAGAATTTAAACTCTTTTTTTGGAAACTATGAAACATTCAAATATTTTGCAGATTAAATGACTTCCATATCCAAGTTAATACAAAAATTAGAAGTAAGCACGTACATTAAAAAAAAACTTCAAATTTTCAAAAGTTCATGCCTTAAACTATGAGCATGACCAAACAAATTTTGTTGGAAATCATTCTTTTGCATTTCAGAAAAGAAAACCGTGACATGTCCAAAAGATAGTGAACCCCATTTTGTAGATTAAATGACTTCCATAACCAAGTTAATACAAAAATTAGAAGTAAGCGTGTATATTAAAAAAAAACTTCAAATTTTCGAAAGCTCATGCCTTAAACTATGAGCATGACCAAACAAATTTTGTTGGAAATCATTCTTTTGCATTTCAGAAAAGAAAACTGTGACATGTCCAAAAGATAGTGAAGCCCAAATCTTCCCGCCAACACACACACACACACAAAAAAAGACGATGTCCAAACAATAGTGAACCCCAAATCTTCCTGCCAACCAAAAAAAAAATCAAAAGATGCATTAGGAAATAACAAAATGGATTCCAATATTTTTAATTGATCTCCGAAGGATAACAATTACGCAATCATTGAATTAAGAATATGAATTAGTTTGAGTGATCAATATAATCAAAAGTAGCAATAGCGTAATCAATGAGGCTTTGTACATAGTGCAAATCTAAAGTCCTTACTGAATTGTTTTTATCAAGAATTTAGGAAGATACATGTTTACAAAACAAATGGTTTGAGTCTTGATTGCATTTGTCAATCTTAATTCCAAACACCGTCAAATGTGTCCTTAACATCAAATCCATCGAAGTCATCAATTAGTTGCGATTTAAAACAAATAAAGGAATAAAGGAATTTCTTTATGATTTAAGAAATGAAATTCAGTCAAAAAAAGAAATAAAATTAAAAATATATATATCAAAAAGTGATGACTGAGTCACTGACCAACTATCCAAGTAAACTTTGTCATGAACCAAATCCATCAAGGGTGTCAAGGAAACCCCATGTCATTGGTTACCACGCACAAAGTACGTGGACACTGAAGTGTGACAGTATTGATTGTGAAAAATACCATCATCCAAAGAGACACCAAGCATGCCATGGTGCACCAGTAGGCTATAAATGCGGTTAATCATGGCTGGTTCATCCGGGTTCGTAGTGGGCATTTGGGCCACAAATACCCTACATTATTAGGATATTCAATTAATAGTTTATAGCATAGTAGTCTAAAACTATAAAATTATATATGAAAAGCAAAGGGGGGCACACGGCATACCTATAAACGTGTTTAAAATTGTGGCTTCCAAAATTGTGATTGATCAAAATACCTGGATTGCATGCTCTAGAATCATCCACGTCTCCTTTGGGTAGCTTGGATCCACCACGGTGTTCTTGAATGTCACAAAGCCCTTCTTCATCTCAGCACTTAATGAAGGATTGGAGTTTTGGATTGATGTTAACAAAAATTGTATGAGATTTTAGAAAAAAATAAAGAAAAGAAAGCAACATGATGTATGTTAGAGAGTTGGAGATGGGAAGTAATTTGATAACATCATAACTACTTAATAACTGCTTAATGATAATGGGGAAATTTAAAATTGTTGGGTAGAAGTTTGGAGTTGTGTGTGATTAAAATGTGGGTGTACGTCTTTTTTTTTTTTTAATAATAGCAAATGTGTTTTTTTTATATATATAATGGATGCAAATTATTAACTTTTTCTCAAAAAAATTATTAACTTTTATTTATTTTTAAAAGTTGAAGCGTAGCATTTATTATTGTTATGCTCCTATTAAGCCACATTAGTGCCACATCATCTACCAATTTCCAACATTTTCTCAATCATTTTTAATTATTTTTCTCTTTATTAATTTCTTACCTTACAATTACACTTTCTCCAACATTTCCTCATTTTTACCTTTTTACCCCACTATTTTATACCTTAACCTTATAATTCCTCCATCTATTCATCTTCTTTTTATTTTAACTTTTCTTCTTCCTATTTTATCTACTATAAAAATTTGTTATTTTCTCTTCCATTCAATCCATATTTTGCTCACAAAAAAAGGTGAATACTCTCTCTCTCTCTCTCTCTCTCTCTCTCTCTCTCTCTCTCTCTATATATATATATATATATATATATTGCCTTCATTCTTTTGGGGGATTTTTAATTCTTTATTGCACCTCTAATTTAGATTGATGAATTTTTATATTTAAATCCACCACCCAAGGCTAGACCATCCTTCTTAACGCCACCACCTAGGCAACCAAACCCAAATTCCATGGTACAAATCCACCATCGAATCAACAATGACTACATGGCCACTCTCATGCTCCTCCATTGTAGCCACAATTGCCACCATGACCCAAAGCTAGCCAAGACCCATGTGACCCATTGTGACCTAACACCATGACCTAATGAGACAAAATGCCAAGACCATGCCACCGCCTATCTAAGTGAGAGAGAAAGAAGAGTGAATAAAATATTGGAATAAATTTTTGCATTTTAGCTACAGTAACATTTAATTTTAGATATTACAGTAGCAAAAATGCATTTACTGCAATATTATGCATGTCATGGTGCGCGCAAGAAAATTTTTATGTGAGCTTACTTTCAAAATAATAAATGTGTTAATTTAAAAAAAAAAAAAAAAAAGAGGTTGCAGCAAATGTGATATCAAATATGAGAATAATACTATAAGTATAACATAGATACAATGTAAATGTATAATTTTCATTCTTTTTTTTTTCTTTTTTTTTTAATAAAAAATGATAATTTTCATTCTAAAGCCTATAAGTTGGTAGATATTTATCTAAATTTTATTATATGTTTGTTAGGGAGATATAAGACTTTGGGAGACTCTAATTGAAGTTTTAATATAACATATAGGAACACAACTTGACTCAAAAGCTTAAATCTATATGTTTAGGCCAAAATCTCTTTCAAATGTGAATCATTGCTTCTTATTGTGTAGTTCAAGACCTATCCATTTGTACCACGAACAAGTCTTATTAGTTCCTCCTTATTTATGGGAACCTTGTGTTTCATTAATCTTCTTTGGTTTAGCACTATTGGCAATACTATTTTGTTGAATAATTTTCCAAGATAGTTTGTATGGCCTTTGTGAGCTTACATTGTGTCATACACACTTGTGTGGGATAAAAAAAAAACATTAAAACACCCCCCACACTACCAAAAAAAGGACCTTAGGCCGCGTTTTAAAAACATGGCCTAAGGTCCGAAAAACGCGACTATAGGCCTCTAGGGCCTATAGCCACGGTTTTTTAGGCCACGTTTTTGAATGTGGCCTAAACCCTGCGACTATAGGCCGCCGGGGTCTATGGCCGCACTATTTAAAATGCGTCCTAAGGACAAGGCTTATGGCCATGTTTTAAACGTGGCCTAAGATAAAATCTATAGCCGCGTTTAAAACGCAGCCATAAGCCATAGTCTTATGGCCGCATTTTAAACGTGGCTATAGGACCTGATTTGGCAACTTCTAAGACCCATTTTAGCCGCGTTTAACATGCGGCTATAGGTTACATCTTTAGCTGCATTTTTGGAAACGCGGCTAAAGATGTAACCTATAGCCGCGTTTTGAACGCGGCTATAACCACCTGAATATTTTTTTGAATTTCCTTATAGCCGCGTTTTGTAAACGTGGCTATAGTTTTTTTTTTTTTTTTTCTCTTTCTCCTGTCTTCATCAGATGGCAAATGCATACAAACGCTGCTATAAGTTTTACAAACGCTACTATAAGTTTTACATCAATTAAAACTTGTTATTCCTGCAAAATTCCAACTTATGGCCGCGTTTTAAACGTGGCTATAGGCTAGAACTATAGCCACTTTCTCAAACCTGTCATAATCAATCTTTCAACCAAAATTCCTAGAACCAATGCACATTCTTCATGGTGATTGATGTCAGAAACATTAGGAAAATAAAAATAGATAAAAGTTGCTACTGCAACATGGACTGATTGTATATTGTCAGTAAAAAGTTACACCATATTGTGTATCAACAAGAGCCTTAAGCTAATGCGCACTAACACTTATCTCTTAGAGAACAAAACTCCTCAAAACACACCAAATCAATTACAGTTGTCAAGGCACATACTGAAGCAAGAAAAGCAGGGATGTGCGACTCCTTCATAGCATCCATTGCATGTTTCATCAAGGCCTAACAAGAGACAGTTAGAGCATAACTAACACATCAAGTTTAAAAAGCAAAACGTATGGAAAGAAACCAACCACTTTTATATTCTCTAAGCTTATGGTGCCATTCTTGTTTGGTTCCAAAAGTGCAAATTGCTCCTTTAAATAATATAGCTCATCTACAGTCAACGTTTTGTATAGAGCCTACCACAACAATGAAAAAAAAAAGCTGTTGGACACTTGCAAATATTATTTTCCACATGCAACAAAAAATGACACAATAGAATTCAAGCAAATATGAAGAGAACTTTCATAATGATTTCAAAAGAAATCTATTACTTCAGACTCACATAGACATTAACAGAGAAAATGTAAATAAATTTTCTCCATTTACATCAAATACACACCTTTCATGAGTTTAAATATTAGTAAATCCAGAGGCACTTGTACATCATTACAGTTTTTAATCCAAGGATGACCTGTAAGAGAAATGTCTCAGTCACACTTTAGGAATATACAAGGAAAAACTAAAATTTTTTGACAGTGGATGAGGCACTCACTTAAAGCTTGAGCAGCAATCATTCTCTTCCGTGGGTCTTTATTCAATAGGTGCTTCACAAAGTCTTTAGCTTCAGCAAACAAAGAAGGCCAAGGTGGTTCGTCAAAACTTGGATCAACTTTTAACACAGTCCGAAAGATCCCAGACTCAGTTCTGGCCCAAAATGGACGGCTACCACACAATAGGATATAAGCAATTACGCCTATACTCCAAACATCTGCCTCTGTATTGTAAGATCTATGTAGAACTTTTGGTGCAACATAGCATGCACTTCCAACTATGTCATTAAGCTTTTGATCAGTAAAGAAATTGAAACATTTGAAACCATTATCCCATTCAAGGAGCTATAACCATCAAATTGTGCAGCTTAGTTGAAAGCAATGAGGACGAACCTGGTTTTACAAAATCTGACAAGCCAAAATCTATGGCCTTCAATTGTGAGTTTTCATCCTTTGTGAAGCGCCAAAAACAGGAAATTCTGATGAAGCAATTAACTACACTTAGATGAGTGTGAATAAATGAAAGAGAATGCAAACTACAACAAACACATGCAGTAGGAAAATATAAAACCTTCTTTTACAAACATTGCTAAAAAAGTGATTTAGGGTAAACCTTTTTTACCTTAGGTAAGTGAGTCTTTGCTCACTGTACTTCCATAATTTTTACATTTTTTTTTTATTGGCAAACAACACAAAGACCCAATGGGCCTTGAACCCATGACCTCATCATCTAGAACATAGAGTGGAATGAGATGCCAGTTGAGCTAGAGCTCATAATTTTAGGGTCAATTACCATTTTGGTCCTTAATGTTTGCCCAATGTGTCAAAATGGTGCCTACCATTTCTAATGTGTTAGTTTAATCCCTAACCGTTTGGTATTGTGTCAACATAGCCCCTACTGTTAAGTGGTGAATAGAAAATGTAGACATGGCTAACAATGATAACAAAAAATTATTTTTATGCCACCTGACTACCACATGGAATGAAGTCATAAAAACAATTAATAATAACAATTAAAAATTATTTCTAATGTGTTAGTCTATGCTGCTGTTACTACTCCCTCCCTCAGTACCACTAGGTCCCATCTCCATGGGTTTTGGTTCCTTCATTTCGTTTTGGTTTTCCTATGTCTTTAAGTCTGATTTATTTATTTATTTATTAATTCAGGCCATTTGGCAGTCCACGTTGAAGCCTAGGTGGCAAAAAAATAATTTTTTATTATCATCGTTGGCCACATCACCATTTTCCATCCACCACTTAATGGTTGGGACTATTTTGATATAATACCAAAATATTAGGGGCTAAAGCAATACATTTGAAACATTAGAGACCATATTGACACATAGGGAGCACATTAGACACCAAAATGATAACTAACCCAAATTTATACAATTTGAAAATGATGTTTCAAAGAAAGATGGACATGGGATATTAAGGATTAACAAGGAAACACTTGCATGAAAAAGCAGTCATCCCTATCTAAAAGATAAATGATGGTAAATTGCACAGATGACATATAAAAAGGTGTTTCAAATTTCTTAACAGAATTCAAGTTCTATTCTATTTAATAAAATACTGACACACAATTGATGGGAAAAGATGTACATCTAGTGCAGTCTTGAAAATAAGACAAATCATGTAAAAGTCTCTCTAAAATGGTGGGACAAAAAACATAGTTGTTAAGTAGAGAGACCCAACTAGATGCTCAATTCTATGCTATATTGGTTCAAATAGACAGCTTGGTCCTTTTGTGATGCTCGTTGAATTTTTTTTGAAGGTCTAGTACGAAGGACATTCCAATTACTAGGTGCAGTACAGCAGAAATCAATCTAATTCCATAAAGGTTATGAAATTATGAGAATATACTCTACCTCAGGTTCAAGGTCACGGTGCACCAAACCTTGGAGATGGCAAAATGCAACAACATTTAATATCTGTATCACGACAACCTTAGCATCATCTTCTGTGTACTTCCCACCCCTAAAGAAGAGAAAGATCATATATGTATAAGCTATGAGTTACTGATCAATTTTCTCTTTAACAAGTTTCATATATATATATATATATATATCCTTCTTTGCCCATCAACTTTAATAGGCTCAAAGAGTACTGCATTGGATCTTGCAATTTAAAAAGGAAATACCTTGATAGTACTCTATCTAAGAGCTCCCCTCCTTCGCATAACCTACAAGATACAGGACAATTTACCAGTGCTCGTTAATTCACAATTCCATACAAGAAAATAATGATGAGTACTCTTGCTAATAACCAATCCCCAACAAAGAGAAAGATGAACTCCAAAGATATTTCCAAGTAGTTATAAAAATATTAACAGAAGTATCTAATTCAAAGCAAAGGTTGCAGTCAGATCCTTACTCCATTACTATATACACATTATCACGATCTTCATGTGTACAATTATATCTAATTAACAGCCAAAACTCCATACAACATACAATCACAATGTTTATTTTTTAGTTCTTTATGAATGTAATAAAACTTTATTAAAACAAACCAAATCCAATACAATCAGCATAAGCTAGCAGAGCATAGCACAAGACAATTTATCAAAATCGTGCGAGTGCGAGTGCGAGAGTGTGTTTGTAGGCATGGATTAAGCATGTTGTGAATTTGGAAATGAGTGTGCTTGTGCGTGTGCTACATAAGAATAGGCAAGTGTGTGGAAATTTAGGGGGCATGGCTTAAGGGCTTTTGGAGCAAGCACAAGTACCGCAAAGTGTTGGGGCATGGCTTAAGCATGCTGTGAATTTAGGACTATATTTAGGTGTTATTAGAAAATTAGTAATCAACCAAAACCAAGAGAGATCATCGTTAATAACCGAGTTAATAACCACCAACAATATTAATAAGAAACACACACACACACACACACACACACACAACTCTAGTAAACCTATATTAATCAATTTATTTAAATACCAAAAATGATTAATGACCCAATAGACAACTTTTACTGTAAAGAAAAAATAGATAAATAATGCTAAAGCTATTATTAATTTTTCTACAAAAGAAAAAAAAAGTTTTTTGATGATAAATTAATTTGTAAAGTTTATAGATGATAAATTAATGATAAATAGACAACTTTTTTTTTCTCTCTAACTGAATTGATCAAACATGCTCTAAATTAACTATAACTAGGTCATACCGCAATTAATCCTATAAATAATGAAAAACTCAAGTTCAATTTGGAACAGTAAATGAATACAACGAAGAAGAAGAAGAGAAGTGACTAACCCGAGAGGAATCGTCGAAGGGAAAAGAAGAGAGAGAAGTGGAGGAAAAGTGGAGGAGAGAGTAGTCAGAGGAGAAGGTTTTGAAATCAAAACCAGCGAAGGATGAGAGAGGCGCGTTCTGGTACCATCATTGCTGCTGTTGCTGCTTATGCGAAACGACGGCGTTGACGAAGAAGAAGTAGGTAGAGGTAATGGAAACGATAGTCTTTGGAGGGCTTGAGATCGGAGAGATGGAGGGTGAGGGTTGAGATCGGAGATGGAGGGTGACGGTGACGGTGAGGATTGTGATCGGAGATGGAGGGTGAGGGTTGAGATTGGAGATGGAGGCTCGGAGGGTGACTGTTGACGTCAGAGATGGCGGGTGAGGGTGACGATTGAGATCGGAGATGGAGGCTTGGAGCAGGGTGAAGGCTCTGATCGGGCTCTTCAGAGATATGGAGGCTGATGTGTGGGAGAGGCTAGGGTTGAAAAATCTGACCCAGTAGAATATATACAAAGCCTAAAGCCGCGGTTTTAACTTGCGGCTATAGGCAAAAGTTAAAGCCACGTTTTAAAAATGCGGTTCCATTCAAAACTAAAGTCACATTTTAAACACGTAGCTTTAGAACAAATTGTAAAGCCGCATGTTTAAAACGCGGCTTCAAACCAAGTTTAAAGCCACGTCTAAAAACCACGGCTTTAGGCATACTAAAGCCGCGTGTTTTAAACGCGGCTTCAGTTAAGAAAAACAAACCAAAAAAAAAAAATTTGTTTGCCAAAATAAATGAAACCCGATAGGGGCTATAGTCGCGTGTTTTAAACCCGGCCATATCTGCTTTTAAAAAAACGTGATCCTAGCTCAAAAAAACGCGGCCTAATCCACATTCTATGGCCTCGCATTTTACACGTGGCCCAAGGAGGTTTATTTAAGCCGCATTTTTTGAAAACGCAGCTGCAGTTTGTTTTGGGCCGCATTTTCATGATCGCAGCCCAAAAAAACATGGCCTTAGGCCCGTGCATTTAGTTCCCACCGCGTGGTGGGAACTAAGAATATAAAAATTATAATGAATTTTTATAAGAAATAATAAACGTACTTTTTTTCAAAATTTTGGCCCCCACCCCCATAAGGTGGCTCCGCCCCTATGTATGAGTTACTTTATTTAAACCAATAATAATAATAATAATAATAATAATAATAATAGTAATAATAATAATAAAAGGTAAAGGATGTTTAATAACTATAATTTAATAGAGAAAATAAGTAAAATTTAGATAGATGTCTTCAAATTATAAGCAAATCACATCATTCCTTCTTTTGTTTTTTATGGAAATCACATCATTCCATTTGTTTCTACACAAAAAAAAAAAAAAAAAAAAAAAAAAAAAAGAGAGGTTATTCAATATGTATATGGGTTGTGTTAACGGGTGCCCGTGAACAACAACCTTTCGGTAGCTTTTTGACAGTATTTTTCTACTTTTTTCAACTCTTTTTCTTTTTGAAAATTCTTTAGCAATTTTTTTTTTAATCCTTTTGTACAATTTTTTTTGACAATTTTTTATTAAGTAGAACTCATATAGGAAAGTCTTAACAAGCGCAGCATGATGCTTGTTAACATTTCCCTATTAATACCACTTTGTTATATATGTATATGTATATGTATATGTATATGTATATGTATGTGTGTGTATATATATATATATATATATATATATATATGATTGAGTTCAAGTTACACCTAGTGTAACTCTAAGCAATGTTACACAACTCAATATTTTTTAATTGGATGTGAATATTAACAAATCTACCGTTATAATACATTATCTTCGTATATTCTTCATGCTTGCAAAATTTCGAGGTAATCAAAAATTAATAGTCATGTCATCAATTAATTGTTAAAATTCAAATTTTTGAAGTATAAAAATAATGCATAAAATATGAGTTGATAGATCAAATGGTAAATAACATCTGATTGATATGAAAATTGACATGCATGTTAAGAACATATAGAACATGTAATTCAACGGATGAATTTTCAAAATATTAATTCAATAACAAGTTATTGGGTGGTGTAACATTGCTTAAAGTTACACCAAGTGTATATAATTTTTTTGAAGATGGAGAATGTCTCCTTTGTCTGACTTTACCTAAAGAAGAAAGGATTGCTCTATTTAGCAAGGTTTTTTTTTTTTTTAATTTTTCTTTGCTTTTTCCACTAATCGAAAAGAAAAAAAAAAAGGTTCACATCTTTTTGGGCAAAACAAATATCTGCTTTTGCTTTTGTAATATTGATGCAAAGATAAGAACTCATCTCCAGTATATAAAAAAGCGTAATTACTAAGAAATGCCCTTCACAAATTTGGGCATCAATTACCTTTCTCTCATTGTGTCAATTACTCACCAAAAAAAAAAAAAATTATGGAGGTGGTTGGTACATTACATCGACTCAAACACACATTTTCAATTTTTAAACAATATTACATTCATTATTATACACTTTTTCACTCACACATATTTCTACACATTTTTAAACACATATATCAAACAAATACCCCCTACATTTTATACTTTATAGTATCTATTTTGTTTTGTTACTTTATAGTATCTCACAATCTCAAAAGCCCTCTCTCATCTTTTTCTTTTGTTTCTTTTCCCACAAATCGCATCTCGGTCCGGAACTCGCACCTCTCCCTCGGCTGCTACTGCAGAAGTGCTTCACAAATAATATGTCAACTGAGGTATGCTTTAATAATATAATATTTCCTCCTTATTTAAGTTCCATGTCTATCTACCTATTTATTTAATTTCTCGTTATTTATCTTGCCGAAAATCATCTCTTTTTTATACTAAAATCTTCATAAGCTGTTTCCAATCCATACAACAATTGTCTGCTGAATATTGTCATTTTTTTATAATTATTTTTGAAATATGAATCTAATGTAATTGGTTTTAAAAGGGTAAAGACAAATTGTTTAGCCAAAAAAAGTAAAGCCGAATTGGTATTTTTGTAAATAAGTATGGATTGGTGTTTGTAAATAGCACCTTCCAACATGTCTCTTTCTTCTTCCGTTTTTCTTTTATATTTACCCCACCATTAGATCCATTGTTTTCCTTCTCTGTAGTACTGGTATTATCTACAGTGATCCACTTGGGTATTTCAAGGGCAGAAAAATTCTTTGAGGTTTGAGAAAAAAAATTTTAAACTCCAAATCTCATTCCGGCCGAATCTTTAATTTCGGCCAGTACTGACTGAAACGGTCCGAAGTGCGCTGAAATTTCATTGAAGCTGGAATAGGGTGGCTTACCTTTCCGGTTCATATTTTTCAGCCGTTTTGGCCAGAAGGGAACATTATCCATAACATTGGACAAAAGTTAATTGAGATTTCTAAATGTACAGCACGAAGAGAGATAAAATTTAGAAAGCGGAGACAAATTTAAAAAGTGGAGACAATGAGTGGACAGGATTAAAAGAGATGGTAGGATAAGAGCCAATGAGCCTGTTAGTGCTACGGTACTTGAACTACACTACTTTGGTATGTTCAATTTTTTTTTTTTTTTTTAATTTAATAGTGCTTGTGCTACAGTACTTCGGTTTGTTCAATATCCACCGTTAGAGCATCCACATCAGAGGATATAAACTTTGCAAAATGCAAAAACTAACCAATTTTACACATTTTGTCCTAAAAATCTTTCACATCAGTCTTTTTAAAACTGTGTATATTTACACATTTGCTACAGTAACCATGCATATATACACCGTTACTGAAAATGTGTATCTTATTGTTTTATTAATTCCTCGTTTGCACTTTTTTTTCTCTCTCTTCTCCGTGCACAACGAACCCAGTGACTTCTCCTCTCCTTATCTTCTTTTTCCTCAGATGCACACAAACACACCCTCACACAAACACATCTACACAGACAAATCAATACAGAGATACACAAACACACCCACACACAAACAAACCCACACGGACAAACCAACGGAGAGACAGATCGATGCTTGTAGGTCTTGCTTGATCGGTACTTGTGGACCTTGCTTGATCGGTGCTTGTGGGTCTTGCTTGATCGATGCTTTTGGGTCTTGTTTGATCGGAGCTCGTGGGTCTTGCTTGATCGGTGCTTGACCGAGAGGGAGTTGAGATTGGGTCTTGTTTGAGGAGTGAGAATGGGTCTTGCTAGTGAGGGGTTTGAGATGGTGGTGAAGCGAGAGAAAGTGAAGGGTTTGAAATGGCGGTGAAGCTGTCTATGGAGATCTGATCGAGAGGGAGAGTTGATCTGTGTTTTGAAATGGATATAGAGATGGGTAGAGAGATGGGTATAGAGAGAGAGCAACAAATCATAAAAAATGGGTAGAGAGAGAGCGCGTATGGGTAGTTGAGAGAAATAAAAAAAAATTTTGAGAAAATTGATTATTTAAATAAAATAGATTGTAGAATAGATGGACTGATGTGGAAGATTTTGAGAAGTGGATATGTAAAATAGAAAGAGTAGGTTTTAGTGTAAAATAGACAGAAAATTTTAGCCGAACTGATGCGAATGCTCTTACGCTGAACTTGCATGTATAATAATAATAATAAATATTAGTACAATAAGTTTTCACAATATTTTCGTAATTGTTGAGTATTTGAGATGTTAATTTTTATAAAATAATAAAATATCATACGATAATTAACCACAGCTAAAAATAAAAGTATTATGAAGAAAAAAAAAAGTGTTACATCCACAATATTATTATAACAAATCTTAGGTAGTAAATTGTTATTCTAATTTAAACTTACCAATGAAATTACTTTTTTAACATACTAATAATAACCCGTAACAACCTACTACTTATGATTTGTAATGAAAATATTATGAACATAACATTTTTCTTGTGAAAATATTAAGACATCTTGTTGTCATAATATTTTCACAATTGTTGAGGTGTAGATTCTTTACAAGTCAAAGTAAAATATAACAAACTTGAAAAGATATTATGAAAATGTTGTGCCATTCTTTGTGTTTTTAGAATTTTTTTTTTTTTTCATTAGTCAATTTTTGTTGAGCCAAAATTCACAGTTTCACGTACAGTTTTCTTGGGTTGAATTTTTGTATTTTGTTTTGTATTTTTTTTTTTCTTTATGCACCATTTTAAATAAAAACACATAGTTTTACACACACACACACACACTGAAACAAAAACTTAGAATTAAAATAATTTTCATCTTTTATGTTTGGGGTAGTTCACGATTTCTCCTTAAACTATAAAATCAAGCAATTTCTCCCTTAATATTTTGGAAAAGAGCAAATATGTTATATTGTTATTCTCTCAATTAAACTCTAATGAAAGCTTATGATTCTTAAAATATTGCAATGTGTAGTGGCTAAAATACTCTCACTAAATTTTAACTTTCCAAAAATTTTATTCACGTATTTGAGTTTTAGATGGTAGTAATGCTTAAAAAGTTTGAATGGTAGTGTAAGGTGTTTTATTTGTTACCTAGATAACATTGATTTTCTAGGTTTAAATCTTCAAAATTTATGATTTATCTAATGAAAAATTTGATGACACATGCCTTTTGTTAGGTTTTTTTTTTTTTTTTTTCTTGCCTAAAAGGGGTGTTCATAAAAACTAATTAAGTTAAAGATTGCACTAGACTCATGTAAAATGGTAAAGAAGAAAGTATGAATGAAAAAATTTTCATTGTGTATGATTGAATGTATTTGATGAAGAGTTTCAATTATAGCATATAACATCATTAATTGTGAAAATTTAAATATTGTGATAAGGTTTTAGCAAAACTCGGTTTTTTATTGTTGGAAGATGATATTCGTTATCATTCTTAAAAGTTTTTAATGAGTAGATATTGTTTTTAGCAAATAGGTATCAAAATTCTTATACAAATGAGATTAACTTCGTATGATATACATTTTTTTATGTATATAGTTTCATACTTCTTCAAATAAAAGTTCTATCTTAATTTTCTTACTCAAGAGGTAGCACGTGTCTTTCACGTGCCACCCACACTGGTGTGTGTATATATATATATATATATATATCAAAAACTATTTACATTCTAGTTTAGTAAAATTTTAATTATTAAACTTTTTTTATTTAAACTATATATATATATATAATGTAAATCAAACAGTTCCGGTATGAAATCGACTTCCTTACTATTATATTTTACGATTTTTTAATGAATTTTAAGTTGCTTGTGATAATCAATTGTTGAATGTGATTTATCTACTCTGTTGATATCATTTCAGTCTCCCTCTTCTAGTTTTTTTTTTTTCAATTAAAAAAAAAAAATTGCAAGGAATATTATTAATCTATACATAATTAAAGTGGAAGTTCAACAATTAAGTTAATCCACATTAATTTTATGCTTTTAGTAAATTATATTGTCATTCTACTCAAATCTTATATCAAGTATTTGTATAATTTTTAATGAGTCCAATTTGCTTATATGTTAAGGGTCTAGTTAACACCCATATAAAAAGTTGTCAAAAATATTAGTTTTTTTTTTTCTTTTTGCATAATTTTTTTAAAAAAATATAGCCTATACCAAGCTCTTAGGGCATTTGATAACTTTTCCCATATGTTAAAACTATTTTCAACCTAATTAAAGTTACTTTTGATTTCAAAATTCTTTGAGATTTCTAGTACAAAGACAAACTTCAATGGGAAATTTATTGAACAATACCATATTCCCATTAAAAGAAAAAAAAAATTGTGCCTTTTCAATGTATTTCCAAAATGAAGAAATTTTGATAAAACATTAAAAATTTTCATAGTATCACAATAACAAAAAATTTAATATGAAGTAGAAAGTATGTATATAAATATATCAAAAAGTACTTTCTTTTACCTACTAAAATGAAACAATTTGTTGGAAAAATTTCTATATAACTGTGAATAAATTTCAGCAAATACAGCGAAAGTACAATCACACAAGAACATAAAAATTTATGGGAAAACTTTTTCTTTTTGGAGGGGAAAACTATGGGATGTAC
This sequence comes from Lithocarpus polystachyus, assembly GCA_033629205.1. Lineage (NCBI taxonomy): Eukaryota > Viridiplantae > Streptophyta > Magnoliopsida > Fagales > Fagaceae > Lithocarpus > Lithocarpus polystachyus. The sequence continues at coordinate 56,245,435 of CM066170.1, read as the reverse complement.
TCCGAATAATTTCATCATATTAAATAGAGATTACAATATTTAGAGATACAACTTGAGCAAAGAAAAAAAACTCTCTTTTTCCTTTCACTCATTACTCTCTTTTTCACTGTATATCTCTCACAATTTTCTCTTGCTCTTTATATTTTTCTCTTCTCTTTTGCTTACTTTCACTTATGCAGTTATCCAAAACTGCACTGTCCTCAGTCTCACTCACTTGACTTCTCTTTACTCCTCTTCTACACGGAATGGCCTTCTTTTTTCTTCATCTTTTGCTTCTTTTCTCCCTTTTGCACTCTTGACATCAATTCACAATAAATGCAACCTACTTACCTTGACTTTTATACATGACAAAGATGACTTCAACTCCTCTTTTTGGCAAGCTTCTCCAGCAAGTTCACGTAAACTTTCTGACTTTTGTACGTGATGAAGAAAAACTAAGACTGCTAAAAGACAAGAAAGACAAGCTCATTGAATGAGCATGTCTATTACAAGTGGGCTGGACCCATGGTGCTATGCACTCAACACAAGTTAATCTGGCTATATTTAATTACTCTATGTCTCTATCAAACTAACAATGAAATTATCTATTTAAAAAAAACAATGAAATTAAATGATTTAATTAGTACCAAAATTATTTGTTCAATTAATTATTGTTTCAAAAGAAACCATTTTAAAATTCTTCATTCAAAATTACTATTGTCATCCAGTTAAATGATTTGCAAATCTTTTATGTGATCAGCTTCACAGGACAATGAAAGAGGATGATTAAATTAAAATTTTATAAACGATTCTGTTTGGACACTGCTTATTGCTGAAAACTGAAAACTAAAAATACTGTAACAAAAAAATTTTTAAATGTGTAAATAGTACCATGGAACCAAATTTTAAGAAAAAATTTGCTGAAAAAAATACTTATGAATTCTGTAAATAGTGTACGGGATCCACACAAAAGGATTTGTGAGTTGGGGAACGCGCAAAACAAACTTCCCAAACTCACACTAAATATAAAATGATCATTATTCTTTTAACACCAGTGCATGCATTTTAACATATTAGAAGATAGTGGCATAGAATGAACTTTGAAGTCAAATTATAGAGTGTTGTACTTTACACGGAGTGTGTTATTAATCCTAGTGGCTCTTATCTTGATAGATAGGAAGCTCTTTAACTGCAAATGGAAGTGGAGATTTGGCACTTCACATCGCAACAATGTTTGAAAGTTCGAAGCAACTATTCTCAATTGGGGATTTGATCAGTGTTCCAGATCACCTTCGCAAACTGGATGAGCAAGCCTTCACTCCTCTGCTTATTTCAATTGGCCCTATTCACCGCTCCAATCCAAAATTACAAACCATGAAAAAGTGTAAGTGCGGTTTTGTGAGTGTTTCATTCAACGGGCTAATATAAACTTGCAAAATTTAGTACACACAATAAGAGATAAGGAAGAAGAAATTCGCTCTTACTACGCAGAGACTGTTGTGTCCAACATAAGCAGTGATGATTTTGTGACAATGATCCTGGTGATTGGATGTTCATTCTTGAGTACTTCTTGATATCTTACTCACATTTGGAAGAGGACGATCCTATAATCAAGATACCAGAATGGATGCATCCAATTTTGCAATCTGACCTGGTATTACTTGAAAATCAGCTTCCCTTTTTTGTCTTAGAGATGCTGTTCCAGCAAGAAAACTTTCCGGGTGAATCAGAGTTCAAACTCCTTTCTTTAAGGGAACTTGCTTTTGATTTCTTTGGATGGTACAACTTTCAAATGTTGGCCTTTAAGGATTTCAATGTGAAAATAGAACACTTGACAGATTTGGTTAGATTCTTTTATCTAAGTGAAAGTGAACAATTACCGTACGGAAGACCTGTGGGAGCTGAACTGTCATACTCTGCTACCCAGCTACGTGAGGCAGGAATCAAGTTTAAGGTGGCCCCGGAAAAATATGGTAGACGCTCTCTTGACATAAGGTTCGATTCAAAGAATGGAGTATTGGAAATCCCATGGATTACGTTAAATGATGAGAAAATTCGTCTTATTCGAAACATTATTGCCTTGAAGCAATTCCATTATATAGGGCACACATATGTTACAGATTTCTTTGTCATCTTGGATTTTCTTATCGATACTTCAAAAGATGTAGATTCACTTTGTGATACGGGAATCCTTGTTAATTACCTTGCCGACAGCAACGTAGCAGCATCGGCTATCAACAATCTTAACACCAATATCTTATGGGATTATATGAAACCTGAATACTCGAAAATATGTGAAGATTTGAATGCATTCTGTAAGAAACCTTGGCATAGATGGAGGGCAACATTATGGCATCAATATTTTAACACTCCTTGGAGATTGGCTTCTACCTGTGCTACTATTATCCTTCTGCTGCTCACGCTCGCACAAACTGTATGCTCTCTAAAGTCCACTAAGTGGTGACAGATATGCAGCAGTGTAGTGGCACTCATCCATATTAGATGTGGATCACTTTATCTTTTGTTTTCAGTTTTTACTGTTTTGAATTAGGGTTAACTTATTATTATCCTTATGATTAGGAAGTCTTTTGAGTGTGTTAGTATTGGAATTGGATCAGATAAGCGTAGTGCTTATCTATATCTATTTAATTATCCTTTGAGTTCTGTAATAATTCTATTCAAGACTGCATGTTTTTCAATAATAATTTTATCTGAAAATTTATTAGAAACTTTAATTGTTATTTGGGAGTTATGGTTTTTATCAAAGATTCAAATTGGTTGCGGGGTGAAAGGACAAAATTTTGACTGGCTTCTTGTCACTTTCACATAGACCCATCTTTTTTTCCCCCTAATCACAATCAACCACATGAAGAATTGTGGCAAAAATTGTGTATTTTTTTGTGGTACTAAAATTTTTGTTTTCTATTTCCTATTGAAATTACAGAGGAAGAGAGTATTGTCCATTGCAAAGGGATACATTATGCATTAGGTCCTATAAATAAAAAAAAATACTATAAAATAAATAAGCATGTTATTTTTTGTACAGATTCAGGGAAATTTTGATTTGTACATCATTCACCATGTATGCCAAGAAAACCATGGCTGATCTATACATTTCCAAATTTTTATTTTTGATTACAATTTATTGAGTAGGTAATAGCACTTTATGGTCACCACTAATTTTGGAAGTTCAAGTATTTGATTTGCCACTGCAATTCAAATAATCCCATGAGGCTCACCTAAATTAAGAATTGATTTTCAGAACTCAGCTGCTTTCTTAGCAAAGATTCTCAATACACAATATAACCAAAAACGTCCAAGTTCAACATATATAATAGCTAATCGGCAAGCTATTTTGCCTTGTTAATTGCATGAATTGAGAGGAGAAGCATTTTAAAGAGAAACCTTTTCCTTTAGCTATTATCCTTATTCCTATGCTAGTCAAGAAACACTAGAAACACAAATTTTTTTTTTTTTTTTTTTTTTTGTTGCTTGTTAAGATGATAAGTTGTAATTATAAAAAGGGAAATGCTAACGAATGCCCTAATGGCATTGGTTAATAATCCATTTAAAGAAAGTTTTTACGGGAAAAGGAAATAAAGCAATTAATGTTTTGACAACTCTTTTCATTTCCCATAAAAGTAGTATTAAACTTTCCTAAAATGAATTGTTAACCAATGTTCTAAGGGCATTCGTTAGCATGACCCTTATAAAAATAGTCACCAAAATATGACTTTTATAATATAAAAATTTTTGAAAAAAAAAGGTCAAAGGGAAATGAAAATTCGTGTCCCTAATTACGTTGTTTGTTGTTATTTGGGTGGTCATAAAATGGTGTGACCTTAAACTGAGATAGATTTATGTTAACGGGTGTCCTTATACACCAATTAAGGAGGCTTCAAAAGGTTATCACTTGCATTTGAAAAATAGCAAAAACTAATAAAAACAAAGAATCAATTGTCTTATAAAATTCAGTCTTATTGGGTGCCCCTTCTATCTTTTTTGTTCATTAATTTTATTTTTATTTTTTTAAAAGACCTATTAACTGAAGTGACTATCAACTAATGTACTGTGAGCTTGTGTGTTTACAGAAGTGACTATCAGTATTAGTGTTTACCACCAACTAATGTACTGTCAGCTTATTTATTTTTCTTTTCTTTTTTTGCGAGATAATAAGAGACAATCAAATATAAGGTGTAACATGCTCACCATGTTTTCTATCAAGGTCCCCAATGCTTAAAGGCACTTCTTTTTAGAATGTGATTCCTCTAACTAGGTCTTGGTCAAGTCTTGATTGTTAGTAATACTGTGATTGCAATTCCCTTAGAATGTTTTCTAAAAAAATGGGATTATTTATGACTCATTGATACATCATTCAATTTCTCACTACCCATTATACTTCTTCACTCTCTTGGAGTAATAAGAAGAATTTTTCTATAGTTGGTTTATCTGTACTACTATTTAAGACGCTTCCAAAGTTTGGATTGGACATTTTTTTAGTTTTAAAATAACCTTACAGCATACGTTTAAGTAGGGGCAAAATTTGAGGATAACGCTATAAAAATATATCTCTAACTCTCTTCTAAAACATTTTTTACAAAATATGATCACTCTCCCACTAACTCACTTATTGAAAGCAACTATATGTTTACTATTTTTTATTTTAAATAGAAAAACAAGTTAAACAAAAAAAAGTTAAGCAACACCATGTTACTGTTGTTGTTTTTTTTTTTTTTTTTTTTTTTTTGCTTTAAAAAAAATCATCATCCGTTTATCTTCCTATCATTTTTTTTTTTTATTTCTCAAGTTTATCCAAAAAAAAAAAAACTAAATAGATATATACACATTTGATTACAATTTAAACTACAAATTATGATGAATGTAAATTATTAGTCTTTACCAAAAAATAGAAGTGCTTAGAGACTAGTTACAACAAAAACAAGACTTTCATTCAGCTAGTAACACGTGTTCTGCTGCAACTGTATCCTAGGCAAGTTCAGCAGTATATTGGAAGAAAATTCGGAGAATTTTATAGTCTGCTACTGGCAAGAAGAAGAAGTATTGTTCTTAGTCTTGAGGAAGATCTTAATACTACACTTAGAAGATCTAAAAATTGGAGATGGGAAAAGCACTTCTTTGTGGTATGATATTTGACACCCTTTCAAATTTTGAGTCTTGATTCAAAGAAGATTTTGCATGATGCTCCAACCAGTTAGTTGCCACAATCATCAGACTAATTTGGAGTTATCCAGGTGGTGGCTTTTTTGAGTTTGCATCTTTTTTTTTTTTTTTTTTTTTTTTGGCTGAATGGAAAATTTTTATTAAGAAGAGAGTTGAGAAACAACACCAACATCTTCCAAAATTACATCCAAAAGATTCAGAGGAGCTGAGCTTGGACCAAAGAAACCAAAAATGCTATTCAGCAAAGACCAGTGGGCCAATATATGGGCAGTCCTGTTAGCAACTCTAGGGACCCAATCAAAAGAGATAGGTCTATTTATAATTACAATTTACTAAACTTATGATCTCAGCTATAATGCTTACAATTCTCCAAGGAACAATGACACATGAAGATAGCCCTAGAAGGCTTGAATACAGGTTTTGCAATCACCCTCTATGCATACCATGGCCGGGTTGCAATGCATAGCCATGTAAACTGCATTTTCAAATCGCCTCTACTTTTGCTTGGACACCGACATTGCAATTCACAGCTTGAGTGAGGTCCAACTCAACTATTTACATTGTTTTGATAATGGTTGTCATGGCTAAAAGTTGGTATTTATAAATCTTCTACTAGGATAATGCAAATGCAATCAGTTAGTCAGAATGTTATCAATTGAAGGGTAAAGCATTATTTATTCATTTCCTTTAAAAATATCATAGATTCTAGCATGTTTGGAACGAAAGAAAGTAAAGGAGACAAGAGGAGAGCAAAGAATGGCCAGAATATACTAATCTGGAATTATAAGCGCAGATTTGTAAGTATAAACCCTAGTAATGATCAAAAGTTATGCATTTGGTGTCATACAATCTGAAATTTTCAATGTAGAAACTGGATTCCTCTATTGTTTCTTTAATGTGCTTTTGGTGGTGATTAGAGTGCCTTCAAATGCAGATTTTTACTGAAAGTTTATTTGTTTATTTGCTGAAAATTTATTAAAAAAAATATTTTCAAAAAAGTGAGGCATTAAAAAATTATACATGAACAAATAAACTGAAAAGTTACTTTCAAAAAAAAAAATGGTGATGCCAAACAAAGTTTATTTGCTGCTTAATACCCCACAAGTAGAATTCACACAACATCAGTTGCATCAATAGTTCACAACTTCACATCATCCTCTCTTTTTTTCTTTTTCTTTTTTAATGTAAAGTACCGGCCAGCCATTTAGATTCTAAATATGATTATCAAGCATCTATTAATGGCCAATTTGCTAATCAAAGTTTTCCTGCTATGCCATGAATTGGAAGAGCAAGCGCCCGATTGCAAAGTGCAAAGTTAATTGAAGGCCCCACATTCAGCAAGGATGGTTGGTTGAAACTTGAATATTGATTGGGGTATTTTCGACAGAAATAAATTGAAGGCAAGAAGAGCGGACGATCTCTGCAAGGTCGTTGGCTTCACAAAAAGATGACGGAGGATCCTTGATAAACCGACGACACTTTCAAGACGCGACGCCCCCAAAGCCAACGGATACGTCACACACCGACGGGAATAATTGAAGCGACTGTAGACCATGAGACCGACAGGACAAAGAAGCCGACAGGTCCTACGTGGCCATGCATGGTCCCCCAAAATACTTGTGTATGGAAATATCTTGCACATCACGTACCAATACCTTATCATGCTCATATGTCTTTCTCGTATGGAAAGACACCCTAAAATCACAGAAACCCTTATACCAAATACCCTCCACAAGGAAAGATCCCTACTTCTGAGAGATCTCGATTCAATACTCACCACTATATAAGCACTGGACCTTCTCTTTCCACAAGTACGCAGAAATTCCCTAGCTCTCTCGCTATAAAGTTCATAGAGGTTTCTCATCCACTAACTTGACCTTCGAAGGGTTTTTGGCAGGTTCCACGCCGATGCCTTCTGTTTGGTCCTTTTGTTCTTGTTCTTAGGTACCCATTGGAGCGACTTGGGGCCTACAACTCACTGACGATTTTAGCACATCATCAAATATGTTTATTTTGTAAAAATACCTTGGCTGAAGGCCTGAAATTGTATTGGTTATTTATATATGGCTGGTTTTACTATTTAGAGTCATAATGTGCCATTTCAGTTTTTACTCAATGGTAAATACAATAAATCAGGTACAAATTCATAGATTTGAATCAAAATGACTAAGAAACCCCAAAAAAAAAAATTGATGAAGGTCTCATTTTCAGTAGCCATGCCACAAATCTAGCTAAAGACAATTTCAGTTAAAGCACCAAGAATACATTTGTGGATTCAAAATCAAATTGTATATATTGATGCCTAACCTTACTAGAATACCAGAAAGATAAATAACAATACTATATAATTGGAAGATTAACAAGATTTTAGTACCTAAGGTTTGGATCAACAAGTATTACCTTTTAGGCAAAACTCGTTTGTGAATCGTAGACTTCCAATCCCCAACAATATTGAAAGCTCAAATTTGTGTGAAAATACAAGAGCTTATTTAGACCCAAAATTAAAACATTACGGCTCGGTTGATTTTACTGTAACTTTTCTAAGTGCGAAACAAGAGTAAATGAAGCGCAATAAACTAATTATTACTCTAGTGCATACACATGAACAATGAACAATAAAAGTAAAGCACAAGAGTAAGGGAAAAGAGATGCAAACACAAGATAACACCAAGATGTGTTATCGAAGAGGAAACCAAAGAACTCGGCAAAAAACCTCTCCGCAACCCTCCAAGTCGAAATCGATCCACTAGAGAATAAAGTCGGAGTACAAGAATAACAAAAGACCCTCCAAGCCTGGTCTACCCAATGTACTTGAGCCGTCTAAGCTCCTGCTACCAACAGATTTCTCTAAATCATGTCTTCTCTAGCTTTCTGGATCCCGCAATACACCCAATTACATCTGCCAAGCCTCACAGGCTTCTTTTGGCAAATCCCCAAAGCTTCACAAGTTCCAAAACACTCTCTACACTCTAAAAAGATGTGGGTCGTGTTTGGGTAAAAATCTCCTCTCAAGGTATGACAATGGGAGAGGAAATGAGAAGAGGCCAGAAAAAGTTCTCACTAAGGATGAGTAGTTATCTCTCTAAATGATGGGTGTGTGTGTTGTTGAAAACCTATCTAAGGTTTCTTTCTCTGAATGGCCTCCTTACAAATTTTGTGGGTAATGAACATATATATAGTATGGGTGAAGGGTAAGAAAGGCACACTTAAAATCCTCCAGGTAGAATGTTTTGCGAATATTTCGCAGGAAGGCCTTACCCGCAAAACACTCACGAAACTAACAGCCTGGCACGACTCTTCAGCTTCCAGCGTGTGCTTCTCACGTGGCTATTTCGTGGGTAAGCTTCTAGCGAAACACTCGCGAAATCCACTGATTCTTCATTTTATGCTCAATTCTTCACCAACTTAATACTAAACAGAATACAATAAAATCCTACAAAATACAAGGAACAAAATAAAGCAATTACAACACTTTTTGTCATGCAATAAAGCCAATATAAAACATAGTTGTAAATCACAACTTTACAAATATGAACACAATAGAATTCAACAAAGAGAGTGAAAATACAGCTTAAAATGGAAATTTTCAAATTAAAGTTCTGACTCTAACTTCATCTTGATGTTTGATGTCCTGTAAATATTTTGGCTCTATGTTTGCGAGGATCATAAAATGGAACAAGACATTCAATAGATGCTCACACTCCTATACCGCTCACACTCCTATACCTAACTAGTTTGCATTTGCCGTCCCTTCAAAAATTGGTAGCAAACATTGCTATAAAAAGAGAGAGAGAGAGAGAGAGAGAGAGAGAGAGAGAGAGAGAGAGAGAATTATAGAAGATCAGGTGACATATAAGAAGCAAATTTCATTTGCTTTAATGGAGTCATTTGATATTTAAAGTTTTATATCAGTATACTAATTTAAATTGATGATATTTGTTTATGATGTATTATGGATAAACATTCCAGTAATTAGCAGAAAGTTTTGTGAATGCAATTATGTTTCTAGCTTCTTTGGTTGTTGTCATGGTAACCATTGAAAGTTCAAATAGCGTATAAAACACTATGAACGTTTAGACCCCCAAATTACAAATTACCAATTCAAGCTTTAAATCAAACGATAAACGTGCGGAAGATGAACTAAAGCTTAAAACAGAATTGATAAACAATCTTAGTCAAATAAAATCACATCCATAACAGAAATTAAATGACAAAGATAAAGGGAAGAGAGATGCAAACACATGGACAACACAAGACGTGTTATCAAAGAAGAAACCAAAGCCCTCGACATAAAACCTCTCCGCCGCCCTCCAAGCGGTCAAATGATCCATTAAAGAATGTAGTTGGGATACAAGGACAGCAATAGACCCTCCAAGCCTAATCTACCTAGTGTACCTAAGCCCTCCAAGCTTCTTACTCCAACGAGGTTACACCGAACCTATTTCTTCTTTAGCTTCCCGGATCCCGCTACTAGTCCATAGCATCTGCCAATTAGAACTGGTTCCTTCCTAAATGCTTCCCAAAGCACCAAATTACCTTCTCACAGATTTGGGTATGGTGAGAAAAGGATTTGGGTAATGTACCTCTCAAGGATGTAACAATGGAGAGAATGAGAGTAGGGGAATTTGAAGAGTTACAAGGTAAAGATTGTGGATGAGTCAATCTTGTTTTTCTCTAGGGTTTCTCTCTCAAAATTCTCTCTGGAAGCTCTCTACATTTCGTGGGTATAAGGGGTATATATACTGGTGGGTTTTTGGAATGCGAAGAGACAGATTGCCCAAAACAGAGTTGGCTAGGGGCTTGGCCTTGCGACTTGACTGAGTCGCTAGTTCAAGCTATGAACTAACTGAATGGACAAACTGAAATTTTTGTCCTGTAGTGCAACAGCTGGCATGACAGTTCAGATTCTGGCATCTTTCCAATCGCGAGCCACCCGCAAGATCCAGTCACGAATTCTCCTCTGCACACTTCACTCGTGTGCAACATCTGGCAGCTTGCCAGTCGCGAAACACCAGCGAGATCCAGTCGCGAGTCCTTGCTCTACAGCACAGTCTTGAACATTTCTTCACACTCTCTCACACACTACCCTTACATGATTCCCACCTAAATACAGGATTTCTAAGTGCTGAAATATAAGCAAATTGGCATGGAATAAAGCCAACAAAGTGGTTGATAGAATTCAACCTTACAATCTCCCCCTTTGGCTATTCTGTGACCAAACCCTACAACAAACTCTAAACTTAACGCATGAGTTGGGAACAGTTGAACAAACTCACTCGCACCTAACTCTAGGATCTGTAAAGCTCTTGAATCATAAGTACAAATATCTCCTGAAAAAGCAACCACACAATAGGATTACTGCATGCAGAAAAACTTGTATTACATATGAAGCAAGCATAATGCGATCAAGCAAATGTATTAAAGAAATAGAGCATGGCTTGACCAAAAACAAACAATCACTATAAATAGTGATCACAATGCTCATTCTCACATGGAATGAACATCCGGACATGCAATCTAATAAACTCAATGCAAAGTATCATTTGCATGTCCAACACTCAACCAATGCAACAACACAAGGTAATTGCATTAAGGATACAAATCCAACAAAGGGCACAAAAGTGATGTACTTAAAGAAAATGCATAACATTTAACAACAAGTACGAAAGCCACAAAGCAAGAGTACAAAATATGCTTACAAAAGCTAGGTACAAAACATAACCAAAACGCTACATAAGCAAAGGTACAAAATAAAAAGCACTGTTTAAACTTTCTCCCCTTATCATATCACTCCCCCTATCATGAATCAGAGCTGTGATGAACTTGGAACATATATACCTGTAACCTGACACACTTGCGCAAAACACATTAGACCCTCAAGGTAAAGCAAGTAATAAAAGGACAAGTATAATGAAACAAGTAAATTGCAATCAAGTAAATATGATGTGAAACATGTAAGCAACTTGACCATACACTAAAACAGTCATAAAGAAATGACTATAATGATCATATACTAAAGCAAATGATCATCCGAACATGCATTCAATGAAGCACAATAGCATAAAGATGTATGCATGTTCAACACTCCAAACACGATGCAATGAGAGCAATAAAGCATAGATACTAAACATAACTCAAAGAACCAAAAAGCAAACAAGAAAACAAACATAATCAAAACAAAGTTTTCTTATTAACACAATGTCTTCTCCCTTTAGAGACACCTATAGCCTTGCCTCTGGCTTTGCCCCTTATCTACTACGGGTGAATCTCTTCGATCTGTAATTTCACTATCCCTAAAAAAAAGGCTTTGCTGCTGCTAGCTCCGCTACTGGGCCGACTTAAACTACTGCCATAGGTCCCTCTCTATCCGGGTCCTCACCCTCCATCGAAACTCCTTCGGGTTAGAGAGATGGAACTACTGAAGCTGCTCCCTCTGCTTCTGGAACTGTAAAAGGGTTGGGGGGCAATCACTTTTTAGATCATGGCTTGTAATCCTAGAGCCTTTCCCTTTACAACCGAGCTTTCCTAAGGACGGCAGAAAAAGTCTAGGATTGAGATCTGAGCAGGAATTTCTCCCAGGTGAGTGGCTACGTCATAGGGTGGTAATTGGTTGCTTGGTCGAGCAGCTGCCCTTCCTTGGCAAGGAAGGAAAGGTGCTCCATAGCATCTGGGGCCGAGTTCCTTTTCTGGTTACTATAATGTAGCACCTTTCTTTTCAGGGCTTACTTCGGAAAGTACCGCTGCTATTGTTTGAGTATAATCCTGGCATCTTTCTACAATCGTCTTTGTGGCTCCTGTTGCTGCAGAGCCTCTGTGTTGTTGGTTTTACCCTGCCCGGTAACGGGTCCTTGAATATTCTCAGGTTCCGATTGTCGACAAAAAAACCAGCTAAGTTCTTTTTTCCCTCCTCCAATAGGTAAGGCAATAAGTTTTGCCAAGTCCAACAGGCATTAGTAGCATGCCCGTGGTACCTGGGGGAATCAACTGTATGCGTTTGGGCAAAAGTTCGTGGGTTTGGTGTAGTGAAAGAGAAAAAGTAGCTTCCGTTTCTAAACAGGGCAAGCATACCTAGGAAATCGAGATTGGGATCCCATTGATCCAGCGGAAGCAACGGCTAGGGCATGGACAATAACAAATCTTTTTCCATAGCCGGGGTCCGGAGGTTTCTCGTAGCCGCAGAAGCTACGACATGGGCATAGCTAGGTGCTGGCTTAAGTACTGGTGAAAGTACCTGAACCAGTGGTGACATCGGCAGGAGAGGCTCCAGCACTGGTAGGTAAGGGCGAAGTCATCATAAGTGGTTGACTGGGCCTAGGAACGACCATCGGTCGGGGCCCGCGAGCTTTTAAGGCAAATTCATCATTTTTCGCTCGTCTTTCATGCGTACCTGTATGAATTGCAAAAGTCATTGTGTTTTGGCGGTGGAGAAGTACAAAAGTGAACAGTGTGTTAGCATTTAGTTGTGCGAAGCATTGTTGACAAGACTTACTCAACTCACTGCTTTCACCTACTTCCGGTGACAACTACCACTCTCTTATGAATGGGAGGGTAGAGTACTAAGACATAGGGGTTGGCCAGCGAAGGCATAGCAACTGGCTTTCATGGTTTTCATGTGATTATAGCTCTTTTCTTGATCATATGTGGTATTCGCCAATATCTTGGTCATCTGACCAAGGAGTATCACGTTGGCTTTGAAGCAGCTGCATGGTACTGGCATTTTGTAGACGTGGTTCGGTTATTCCTATTTGTCTCTATCTATTGGTGGGGAGGTATATGAAGGAACGAAAGAGTGGATTGAGGAATGAAAGCTCGAAGACAAAGAGAGCCGGGCTTTTCCAAAGAATTACTGCAGCTTTTCCACTCCCTTTGATTATCATATACAAAAAAGTCTCTTCCACTTTCCTACCAAATCTCTCTTTATTTTGGCACATAAATGAAGGGATCGAAGAGATTATGGCAAATTATGTTCACCAAGAAATGACCCGAAATTTTATCTTGGTTTATTTGAGATTGTTCCTTTTAATCGTAATCAAAGATGTTTTCTTGTCTCTCATTTCTTTTCCGAACAAATCGAAGAACCTAATGGATCGAACTTTCACTCCGGGTGATGACTAGATCGCCCCGGCGGGGTACCTCTGACTCAGAGTGCTTTGAGAAGCGCCGCACTCCAATAACGGATCCTTTTGTAGGTGATGGGGCAGAGCGTTCCCTGGTCCCCCTTGGCAATAGTCTCGTTTATTATGTTATGCCTTGATGAGTGGGGGAGGTAGATGAATTAGGATATCACTATTGGCAAAGACGGAGCAGGAAATTGCAATCCTAAATAAAAAATCTTAATATGGTAAATTTTGTCAGATTGATCCTTATACCTCAGCTCGGTAGTTCCGTAGCAGGTTTTTTTAGACATTTTCTAGGATCAGAAGGAACCGCTATAATGACCACCCTAGAATTTCTCCTTCCTTTCTTCGTGCTTGTTCTAATTTTAACTATAATTTATCGAATTCTACTTTCGAAAAAAAAAAAAGAGTTTTCTTCTATTACTCCTAATTTATATTTTAGTTTTCTTTTTATGTTGTCTCTTTTGCTTCTTCATTTTAGAAAAGATTGTAGCTTTTTTAGGAGTGACAACAGCCTTATTCACTTTGATTTTGAATGTTTCTTGTTCTGGATCAAATTCGAATGTCCATTCAGGCGGAGAATCCAGGGAAATAAGTCTTCCTCCCTTGGAGTCTTCCTCCCGCCCCGAGCTGTCTCGAACTAGACACCTTCGACCCCACAAAGGGAAGGATGTTTTCATATCCTAAACACCTATCGATTCTGTTAGTGAGTGAGTAATCACCCCGTCCATCCTTATAGAGTTCAGTTTAGTGCTTATTACTGGTTGGGGTGGAACCTTGCAACATAAGAGTTTATTATTCCTATGCTTTTAGTAGACTAAGACTCAGACTAATGAATATATTAGCACTGCAAGGGTAGGAATATTCATAGTAAACTATTGTAATACTAAGAAGACTTTTACTTTCTAATATATTGTAAGAGTATTAAAAACTTTAAAGCAAAGTACCCTTGCAACTAAGAAAGTTAGTCAAATTATTTACTATGATTCGTACATCGCTGGTACACAGGATCTTTGTTTGTGCTACCAAGGTGGCACAAGATAGGCATTCTCCTTATGCGGATACCCCTATTAGATTAGTCAAGCTTGGCAGCCCCTACCAAACTTTTTTAAAAAAATGAAAGCAGGAGACCTAGAAGAGCTTAAGTCTACCACGGGATATTCGTTTACACATGGGGGAGGAGCTTTGCTGGCACGTGGAGTATAGCTGCTACTACACGAGTCCCACACACCACTCCACAGCTCTAGGCTTTCAATTCAAGCTTCAGCTGCAAGACAATCAAAATCAACAACTGCTACGAGATTGAATCAGCTTCAGGCTTTCAAGCAAAATAAACATCTGCCAACGGTAAGACTTTAATGAAAAGGGTAAAAGCCCATTGTTATACTTGGTCTAGAGGCGCTATTTACACCCATATTACCCAAAAGAGGCAACTTCAGGACCACCTCCCGCTTCTTGATTAGGGCGAGTAGGTAAACCCCCTCAACCTTGAAACAGTCTTAGTAAGCAAGGTCCTTTCAAAGGGTTTCACAAATCACTCTACTAAACCCAACTCATAGTAATAGGCAAGACAGGAGATGACTACGTTAATGCGAGTTAGGCTCCTTGATTGCATTCTCAATTGAGAAAACGCATGCCTACCTACTATCCCAAACAAAGGAAGGGGAAGGGAGGGGTATAGGTCTCAATCACGTGGTTGGGGTGCATCGGGGTATCGATCTAGAGCTATTGCATATGCGACTGGGTCACCCGGGTATAGAAGCTATAGATCTACTGTGTATGGATCACTGGCTAAGACTGGCTTAGATGGGCTTTACTTAGACGGCTTAATAGATGGCTTAATTTGCATAATCAACTGGATCTACTGGGTTTATTGTACAGGGAAAGCCATCACTTGTCTCTAGCTCTTGATATGGAAGGTATACTACTACCACTTCTACCGCTTCTGGATCAACAACTGACTCAACCGTATCTACTAGTTCAGTACCAGTCCTTTCTTTATTGTAAAAAAAAAGGCTATGCCGGTACTGGTGCTACCACTGGTGCTTTCCCTCCTCCACTACTGGGGGTATCCTAGATAAGCTACTAAAGCCGCTACTCGTGCTAGTTAATCCATAATGAAGGTACGAGTGCTAAAGAATCTGCTACTAGCTCTACTAATGATGCTATAGGTTACGGATCTAGTACAATATGCCGCTACCCCTATGACGTAAGGGCTTTGCAGCCAGCTCCGAAAACGGGTTCCAAACCTACGCACCTTTACTTTGACCAATAATATTAATAGTTGGCGCCTCTTTCTCAAAGTAAAGAAACCTTTAAAGCCAAGCCTCCATTTGAGTGGCCTTTCCTTCGGCTTATAACAAACACTCTCGGAGGCCATTATTTGATCGTTTACGACCTTTTTCGGCTATTTGATGGACGAATGCCCTATTGGAGCCCTTTCCGGGCCTTACTTCTTAGTCAAATTAAAAGGTGGGGTTTTCCCTGAGTCGCCTATAGTAAGGAGCTATGAAGCCCTTCCCTTCTCGTAACTCTTTCCATTCATTGAGCTACCTTCGGTTTCCTTAAGGTGCTCTTCCTTACTGGATAATGATTGGCTACCTAAAGGCCCCTTAGTTGGAGGCGTCTTCTATGAACTCAAAAACAATTTCACTTTCATTCTTCTTGTTAGTGAATCCTATCAACTAGACTCTTTCGAAATTGCGTATAGAAAGTAAAAGAGATTCGTCTTGCAGGGTCTTTATCGCCTTTTGCCGGGTGTGATTAATGCACAGAAGAAGTTCTTTTCTCCCATGCTTTCCGTTGGTCAACAACCAAAGAAAGTTCTCTATAGTTCTTCACTACTCATACAGGAAGGACTCTCTTTCTGTATGGAGGGAATCATTTTTTCTCAATCAAGAATGCCTCAACTGGATAAATTCACTTATTTCACACAATTCTTCTGGTCATGCCTTTTCTTCTTTACTTTATATATCCCCATATGCAATGATGGAGATGGAATACTTGGGATCAGTAGAATTCTAAAACTACAAAACCAACTGGTTTCACACCGGGGGAACAACATCCGGAGCAATGACCCCAACAATTTGGAAGATATCTTGAGAAAAGGTTTTAGCACTGGTGTACCCTATATGTACTCTAGTTTATTTGAAGTATCCCAACGGTGTAACGCCGTCGACTTATTGGGAAAAAGGAGGAAAATCACTTTGATCTCTTGTTTCGGAGATATAAGTGGCTCATGCGGAATGGAAAGAAACATATTCTATTTGATCTTATGTGCACGAGAAATAGAATTTCTCCCCCTAAGAATGTGCACAAGGGTCATATGGAAATGACAAAAACTCTCCAGTATACTCTCTAAAGTATACTCTCTCCCTTTTTGTCAGGAATAGACAAAGGGACAAGGAGAAACGAGGGCAAGAGATGAAGGTATGAATAATGATAATGATGCATGAGGGGTGCAAGATGAATGAGAAAATGAAGCTCAAACCTAAGACAAAAACAAAATGCTACAAAGCATAAGGTAAACAAGACATGCTAGGATGAAGACACAAGGTATAGACCAATGCATGACAAGAGTAGCAAAGGTATGTGAAAGAGGTGGCTATGTGCAATGCATGACCAATGCATGAAAAATGCACATGTGGGGCAAGGTGTGTAAAATACACAACCAATGAGCCAAACATGATCCTAGTGAGGAAACATGAGAAACCTCAAAGTTTGATACTCATTGGAGTCCAAACAAGTGAAAAAATGCTTAAGAGGCATTTTATCAAACACCTAGTGTGCACACTATGAACAACAATAAGAAACAAAGCATGAACATCATGAAATCCACCCTTAATACATGTTCTTTTTGCCACAAGGGGCCAACATCCAAAGCAAATCATCAAAAGAAACTAATCCCATACAAAAGTTTGACAAAAATTAAGTTTCCCCAACCCTTATGATGAAAATCCCAACCAAGAGCACAAAAACTCTCCAAAACATAATCTAAGGATCAAAATCAAAGAAAAGAGTTTAGAATTACCTTAGAGATGTTAATGGAATGAAAAACCATTCAAATTGATTGGGTTTTGATGTAAAAATATTGAAAAAAGGGGTTAAAAGGAGGATGGGAGAGGTTTAAAACAGGTTTCCCACGAAAAGCCCTTTAAAAAGCTGTTTTTGGGAGTTTGGCGACTGGGCGAGCCACGAAGCGAGTCGCGAATGAGCCGAAAAAACTTCTGTGTAATCCTCGCGACTGGGCGAGGTGTCAAAACTCGCTACTTGATCTCGTGACTTGCAAGTCGCCAGAATGAGTAGCCAAAAATTCTGACACTTGTTTTTCAGCACAAAACATGTTTAAATAATGAAAAACAAAGTAAGCACTAAACATGAACACAAAGAGTGATAAAAATCACTTCCAAATACATATAAAATTATCAAAAAACTTTTTGGATTGATCCATATATAGTTGAGAACACACACATCACATCTAAACAAGTACAATCGAACAAATGAATAAGGCATTCATTGAACATTAGGCATGTGTGTTGTGTGTGTGTATCAAATGTGGAATAGTCCTTAGTCTAGAGTGAAGTTTCAATGATCAATTCAATCAAGTCATACGCAACTAGTGCTAAGACAAGTGTTCTATCTCAATTATAGAAATATGCATATATGACCTCCCACAAGAAAATGATTAAATAACTTTTGAAGCTTTTCATTTGGCTTCTTTACAATTCTCAACATTTGATCATTTTGAATCAATACATCTCATTTTGAGATTGATGCCTGAAATTTTTGATATTTCAATTTGATGAACAAGCATTTGGCTTTTTGGGCATCATACATTTTCATATAAGCCGCTTTCCCTTTTTCCTAGTCAAATACTAGTATGTGCGATCGCTTTTGCAGCTCATTATCTCTTTTCATTTTGAGATTTACATTGGTTGAGCTCTTTAAGCAAAAAAATAAAATAAAAAGTGTGGGAAGATATATGGGCACAAGTCTACACATGTATCAAAACCAACATGACTAATGACTTATCATTCATGACAAGCTTGAAGATCGATTTACAACAATCACACATAGATGTCAAAATTTTTCCCACAATGATATGAGTGCATTAAGAACAAGCTACGCTCGTGAATGCACAAAGCCATTTGTATGAAGGTACAAGGCAAAACTCACATGATATATGTGCTCAAGCATATACGATCAAATTTTTTGAATTTTTCACTCTTTATGTGGTTTTGAATTTTTACTCACACAAAACTAAAACATAAAAGTAAGATCAAAATAAAAGCAATGCATATGAAGAGATGCATGATGCACAAATGCATGACAATGAAGCATCTAATGCATAAAGGGTCCAACAAAGATCGAAAGAATTAGATCAAGGACCAAAAGAGCATAAGCTCAACCATAGGAACCCTTCCTCATCCAAACGGAGCGATTGTTTGGAATGAGTGTCTCAAGAGAAGTGAGACGAGGGTTAGAAGAATGATAACCGGAGATGCACATAGACAAGGAGTTAAAAGCATTAAACATTTTCTTTAACAACATGCTATTTTCACTCAAATCCGATTTACCCTTTTTAGCACAACTTCCAAAAAAGTCAAGTTTCTCTTTTCTTTTGATTCTTTTAAAAGCATGAAACTTAGAGCATTGAGGTCTTAGATGACCAAAGGCACCACAATGGTGACAAACAATGCGTTTAGGTCCACTAGGCTTTTTGGGAAGGGATCTAGCAACATAGTTTTGTTCTCTCTTCAACTTGGAACATTGAAGTCTTATGTGACAGATCACACCGCAATGGTGGCAAGTTGGAACAAATTTAGATCCATTCAAAACCTTAGATTGAGACCTAAACAAAGGCTTTGGCTTAAGAGCCTTTCTCTCCACCTTTTGATTTTTTATATGTGGAGGAATGTACACTGATTTGTCCTTTGAGGTTGAACACACACTAGGCACAAAATCAGGTACCACAACATGATTGCAACAAATATTTTCATCCTTGTTAGCAATAAGTTCAGCAATCAAACACTCGACATGCATCTTAAGAGATTCATTTTCACATTTTAGTTTATCAACAAGCTTATTACACAAAACAAGTTTAACATCCAAGTCCATATTCAAACATTCAAACTCTTTTAGCTTTTCAAGAGAAATTTCAGCAAGTTTCTTATATTTCTCAACCAATTTGTTAGATTCATTGAGCTTAGCAATCAAATCATCCTTTTCACAAAATAACTTGCTCAAATCCTTATTAAACTTCTTAGCCTTTTTCTTAAAGAGTTTGATGTTAGGAATATCAACAACATCCAAAGATTCATATAACATAGCATCACAATCATGAGGATTATCACTCATAGAGGCATTTTCACAAACACGTGGCATGCTACAATCATCAACAACCAAGGAAGCATACAAATCACAATCCATGGCAAATAAACATAAGGGGTCAATGATCACACTTAGGTATTAAAACAACAAGTGTACCCACTCTGATACCAATTGAAAGTTCAAATAGCGTATAAAACACTATGAACGTTTAAACCCTCAAATTACAAATTACCAATTCAAGCTTTAAATCAAACGATAAACGTGCGGAAGATGAACTAAAGCTTAAAACAGAATTGATAAACAATCTTAGTCAAATAAAATCACATCCATAACAGAAATTAAATGACAAAGATAAAGGAAAGAGAGATGCAAACACAAGGACAACATAAGACGTGTTATCGAAGAGGAAACCAAAGCCCTCGGCGTAAAACCTCTCCGCCGCCCTCCAAGCGGTCAAATGATCCACTAAAGAGTGTAGTTAGGATACAAGGACAGCAATAGACCCCCTCAAGCCTAATCTACCCAGTGTACCTAAGCCCTCCAAGCTTCTTGCTCCAACGAGGTTACATCAAACATATTTCTTCTTTAACTTCCCGGATCTCGCTACTAGTCCATAGCATCTACCAATTAGAATTAGTTCCTACCTAACTGTTTCCCAAAGCACCAAATTACCTTCTCACAGATTTGAGTATGGTGAGAAAAGGATTTGGGTAATGTACCTCTCAAGGATGTAACAATGGAGAGGATGAGAGTAGAGGAATTTCAAGAGTCACAAGGTAAAGATTGTGGATGAGTTAATCTTGTTTTTCTCTAGGGTCTCTCTCTCAAAATTCTCTCTGGAAGCTCTCTACATTTCGTGGGTATAAGGGATATATATACTAGTGAGTGTTTGGAATGCGAAGAGATAGATTTTCCAAAACAGAGTTAGCTGGCGGCTTGGCCTTGCGACTTGACTGAGTCGCGAGTTCAAGCCGCGAACTAACTGAACGGCCAGACTGAAATTTTTCTCCTGTAGTGCAACAGCTGGCATGACGATTCAGATTCTGGCTGCTTTCCAGTCGCGAGCCACCCGCGAGATCCAGTCGCGAGTTCTCCTCTGCACACTTCACTCATGTGCAACATCTGGCGGCTTGCCAGTCACGAGACACCAGCGAGATCCAGTCGCGAGTCCCTGTTCTGCAGCACAGTCTTGAGCATTTCTTCACACTCTCTCACATACTACCCTTACATGATTCCCACCTAAATACAGGGTTTCTAAGTGCTAAAATACAAGCAAATTGGCACAAAATAAAGCCAACAAAGTGGTTGATAGAATTCAACCTTACAACCATAAATAAAGCTTTTCTAATTTTTTTAATATTACTTTTTTTTTATCTCTATTCTGAATTTATGCATTGATTAATCATCGAAAGACCTGGAAGCATTATGAGATTTATCCAATGGTGGCTCTAGGATTTTTTTTTTTTCCTAGGGAGGTCAGTAAAAAGATACATTTTAAGTAAAATATGAATCTTATGGTCTAAATAACTTTCTTATTACAAATTTGTCTATAGTACGTACTAGTAGTAGAATAAAAAATAAATTATAGGTTCATTTGACATATTTTTTCTTAATATAATGAACATGTTAATTGTTGTTGATAAGTGAATTTTAATTATTACTGTTTAAATACTTTTATTTATTAGTTTATGACAATTATAAGTTTACATTGTACTATCAATGTAAGATTTATATTATAGATAATTATACTATACACATTTACAAAAACTATACAATATTGTACACATTTGTTTAGAAACAATGTAAATATTACAATGATAGTACAATGTAAACTATGAATTTTCCATTAGTTTATTTCAAATTTATTAAGATCTAAATAGGCTTTTTAAATTGTACAATATTAGCTTTGTTGTTGGGCTTACGATTTCTCCCATATTTTAGATAAAATTTGATTGTAGTTAGGCCTTTTTTTGTATTTAAAAAGATCAAAATATCGTTAAGATTATCATAATTTTTCAAGTGGGTTTTAAAAAAAATTATAGTCAGAGTGTTCAAATTTTTATTTAAGAGGGTAAAAAAAATATATATTATATAAAAAAAATTGCTAGCTCAGGGGGTTCATTTGAACCCCCTGAACTATACATGGCACTGCCCATGGGTTTATCATTCATGGCAATGAATGAAAAATTGTGACACTAAACCTAAAACCTATAGGAATAAGAGATTTATGTGTTTGTGAGTGAAATAATTTTTTGTGCTACATCTAATCACTTTCTAAACCACCCCGAATTAGTATACATGAAATTTTTTTGTCCATTATAAAAAAAAAAAAAAAAAAAAGAGTGGCTAGTGTGTGTGTGTGTGTGTGTGTGTGTGTGTGTGTGTGTATTTTAAAAATAAATTCAAATTGTACAAATCTATATCTATGTATATCTAAAAGTTGAAATGTAGTATTCATTATTGCTATACTCCTGTTAAGCCACATCAATGCCACATCATCAACCAATTTCCAACATTTTCTCAATCATTTTTAATTATTTTTCTCCTTATTAATTTTCACCAAACAATTACACTTTTTCTAACATTTCCTCGTTTTTACTTTTTTACCCCACTATTCTATAATTTAACCTTACTATTCCTTTATCTATTCATCTTCCTTTTATTTTGACTTTTCTTCTTCCTATTTTATTTACTATAAAAATTTGTTTTTTTTCTCTTTTATTCAATCCATATTTTGCTCACAAAAAAAAGGTGAATGCGCTCTCTCTCTCTCTCTCTCTCTCTCTCTCTCTCTCTCTCTCTCTCTATATATATATATATATATTTCCTTCATTCTTTTGGTGGATTTTTAATTCTTTATTGCACCTCTAATTTAGATTGATGAATTTATATATTTAAATCAACCACCCAAGGCTAGACCATCCTTCTTAACACCACCACCGAAGCAACCAAACCCAAATTCCATGGTACAAACCCACCATTGAAACAACAATGACTACATGGCCACTCTCATGCTCCTCCACTGTAGCCATAATTGCCACCATGACCTAAAGCTAGCCAAGACCCATGTGACCTAACACTGTGACCCATTGAGACAAAACGCCAAGACCATGCCACCACTAATTTAAGTGAGAGAGAGAAGAGTGAATAAAATATTGGAATAAATATTTGCATTTTAGCTACAGTTTTTTATTTTTAGATATTACAGTAGCAAAAATGCATTTGCTACTATATTATGCTTGTCATGGTATGGGGGTGTTTTAATGTTTTTTTTTTTTTTTTTAATCTCTTGTTGATACAATGTTATGCAAAATGCTTTTTGTAGGGACGCTAAAATTAATCCCCGAGGATCACTCCACGGAAGAGTCTTTACAATGATCCACACAAACAACATACAAATCAATAATAGGGAATATACACACTACAATGGGAAATACAAACAGTGGATTGCATTGACCATTTATATGCTACCATCACTATTATAAAAGGCGAATCTAGGAAGCTTTTTCTTTTTGTCCCCGTGGTATTTCACTCAATATCTTTCACTCTCCCTTTGTTTTTCTTCTCAATCCAATTTTTCTTCTCCCTATCCTTCGATCCCTTTACCTTTTCTCTCGTCCCTCTCTTATAGCCTCAGCCTTTGTTCTTATCCCTCCAGCTATCTTGTTCCTTTTCCCAAAGTCTCAGGGATATTTTTCTTACTTTATCAGTTTCCTCTCCTTCTTATCTTAGAATTCTGACTGCTCAAAGGTTGTGTGTACTGTTCAGGCAATCTTTTGCACAATTAATGCAACGGAGGTTAGGTGAGAAATCCCTCTTTAATGCGGTGGTAAAAGATATTCTTTATTTTTGCGCATTCCAAAAGTTTACTGTGGTCACTAGCGTCTCTTGGAGATTGTACATTAATTATCCGTGCTACAGACAAGCTAGCGCATTCCTTTTCCATGGGAATAGGTTAACCTTGGTATCCATCTTTGTCTCCAACATGATGACCTAACTTTCAACTCTTTCATGGATTGTCTCCTTCCGAGCTTTCCCCTCAGCCCAAAGGTCAAGCCCAACTATTTTCCCGTGGCCCAATAACTTTCTGGGCTCTAGGCCTGAATAAAGACTATTCCACTCCCCACACTTTGTTTTTTTTTTTTTTTAATTTTGGGTTTTGCATACCCAATGTTAATTCTTTTTTACCCCACACAAGTGTGTATCACACAATGTAAGCCCACAAAGGCCATACAAATTATCTTGGAAAATTATTCAACAAAATAGTATTGCCAATAGTGCTAAACCAAAGAAGATTGATGCAACACAAGGTTCCCATAAATAAAGAGGAACTAATAGGACTTGTTCGTGGTACAAATGGATTGGTCTTGAACTACACAATAAGAACCAATGATTTACACTTGAAAGAGATTTTGGCCTAAACATATAGATTTAAGCTTTTGAGTTAAGTTGCATTCCTATATTTTATATTAGAACTTCAATTAGAGTCTCCCAAAGTCTTATATCTCCCTAACAAGCGTATAATAAAATTTAGATAAATGTCTACCAACTTATAGGTGTAAGAATGAAAATTATAATTTTTTACAAAAAAAAAATGAAAATTATACATTTACATTGTATCTATGTTATAGTATTATTCTCATATTTGATATCACATTTGCTGCAACCTCTTTTTTTTTTTTTTAAATTAACACATTTTTTATTTCGAAAGTAAGCTCATATAATTTTTTCCCCGCGGGGGGAGCTAAGAATATAAAATTTACAATGAATTTTTATAAGAAGTGATAAATGTATTTTTTTTTTTCAAAATTTTGTTCCCCCCACCCCATAAGGTGGCTCCGCCCCTATGTATGAGTTACTTTATTTAAACCAAACAATAATAATAATAATCATAAAGGTAAAGATGTTTAATAACTATAACTGAATAGTGAAAATAAGTAAAATTTAGATAGATGTCTACAAGTTATAAACAAATCACATCATTCCTTTTTTTTTTTTTTATGGAAATCACATCATTTCATTTGTTTCTTAAAAAAAAAAAATTAAAAAAAAAAGAGAAAAGTTATTCAATATGTATATTAAAACCACTTTGTTATATATATGTGTGTGTGTGTGTGTGTGTGTGTGTAGTATATAATTTTTTTGAAGATGGAGAATGTCTCCTTTGTCTGACTTTACCTAAAGAAGAAAGGATTGCTCTATTTAGCAATTTTTTTTATTATAAATTTTTGCTTTAATTTTTCCACTAATCGAAAAGAAAAAAAAAAGGTTCACATCTTTTTGGGCAAAACAAATATCTGCTTTTGCTTTTGTAATATTGATGCAAAGATAAGAACTCATCTCCAATATATAAAAAAGCGAAATTACTAAGAAATGCCCTTCACAAATTTGGGCATCAATTACCTTTCTCTCATTGCGTCAATTACTTAGCAAAAAAAAAATTACATTTCTCTTTAAATAAAAAATAAGATAAGGAATACTCTTAAGACATACATTAATAAACCATTTTAAGAAATTTTTTTATAGAAAAACAAAAAAGTATTAAGAAATTTTTTAAGAAACTATTTTGGCAGTTTTTTTAATTTTTAATAAAAAATTTTCTAAAATAAATAGTTAATTTGACATACATTAATAAACCATTTTTAAAAATTTTGTATAGAAAGACAAAAAAGTATTAAGAAATTTTTTAGAAAACTATTTTGACAGTTTTTTTAATTTCTCATAAAATTTTTTAAAAATAAATAGTTAATTTATACCCGCACATATTATTCAGACCCATAAAATATTTTTAAAAAAAGTCCGAATATTCCAAGGAATCCTTTGGCCCCACTTTGTTGCTTTCCTAGTTCCTACATTTCTGTAGATTCCAGCTGTCCACCATGAGAGGGAACAAATTCAAATTTCAGTGTTGTCCTGTTGTGGTCCTTGACAGAGAACAAAAGTAAAATAATAATAATAATAATAATAATAATAATAATAATAATAATAATAATAGTAATAATAATAATAATAATAATAATAAAACATTTGAACAGTGAAAACCTCTGGGTTGAGTCAGACGGTTTGCTCGGTTCGGTTTCGGTCAGTTTGTATGGGTATGGCCAACAAAAACCAAATATTTCGGTTTGTGAAATTCTCAACCGAAACCGACTGAATATTTGGTTTTGGTATCGGTTTCAGTAGATTTCGGTCGGTTTTCGGTTTTCCAAAGAGAGGGTTATTGAGATTTTCAAAACCCTAAATTTAATCACATATAAAAAAACAAAGTAATAGAGCAACAAAGAGAGAGAGCTGTTGAACAAATCAGAACGACAGAGAAAGAAAAACTTCCAACAATATTTGTTCAATAATTTACAGTATTACACACAGATTCCAACAAAAAATTGAAAATATTTTGAATTAGCAAAAGGGTCCAGACAGAACTTTACCGTTGCTGTACCACTATGCTTGAGTCTACCACCATGTCTCTGTAGTGATTTTTCAATCTGAATTAAAGAAAAAACAGAGATATATGACTCAGAGAGAAGAGAAAGGCATGGCCATGGTCCATGGGACTCAGAGAACGAAAAAAAAGAAAAGAAAAGAATGAGGTGGCTGAACTAAGAAGGGCAGAGACCAGAGAAAAAATTCGAGAAGGACCGAAGGGTAGAGAGAAAAAATTGAAGCGAGAAGGGTAGAGACAGACAGACAAAATTGAGAGAAAAAATTGAGGAAAGGGGTGACTGAAGAAAAGAAAAGGGAAGCTGAAGAAAAAAAAAAAGGGAAGAATAAATCAGGGGTATTTTCGTATTTATGCTACTACTAGGGTTTTAAAAAAATTAAATAGCAAAAAATACCCACAACCCACACGAAGGCTTGAACTTGGGATCAGCTAACCAAACCACAAGGAGCATACCACTAAGCCACTAATCAGTTATGTATTAAAGTTACATAAACATATATATCAGTCGGTTTCGGGATGAAAAAAATCCAGCACCAAAACCAAAAATTTCAGTTTTTAAAAAATGAAACCGAAATCGAATCGCACTGAAATTTTGGACACAATTCGGTCGGTTTTGGTTGGTTTTTTCGGTTCATCGATTTTTTGCACACCCCTAGGGTTGAGGTTTGTTTCTTTTTTAGTTTACTTTGACCCACTTAACTTGTTTTTCTTATTGCCTTGCGTCCTCTTGTAGCGATAGACTTCTTCAAAGCCAAATCTAAGAGCGTTCATATTGAAATTTAATGTGTTCAAAGACAAATCTAGGAGCATTCACATTGATATTTAATGTGTTCAAAGACAAACAATATTGGATAAAAAAAAGTTTATTCAAGGTTACTTTTTCTGTTATGGTTGTAAGATTTTTTTTTTTTATCCAAAATCATTAGGTCTCAACATTTTGTACTAGATCTGTTATGATCGGTTGAATTTAAGATCGAATGGGGTTAGGTTGAGCAAGCTTGGTTCAAATTGAACAACCCTAGATAGATGTAGCTAACATGGCTTACAAGAGAAAGACGAGGTGGGTAACATGACATAAAACTAAGGCGGCTTGATCTAGATTGAGGCCTATGGCGATTCAAGTTTTTTTTTTTTTAATATTAAATATCAATTAAATAACATTTACTGCAATTAACTTTCTAGATTATAATTTTGTATTTAAAAACCATTTTTCATGCATTTGAGATTTAAAATTACTAATTAAATTTTTTTTTATTTAAATTTTGCTAACATTTTTTTTTTCAATTTTTTTTACCATTTTTTATTTTGAAAAATTTTTTTATGCAAAAACAACTATAACAACGTATAAAATTATATAAGTAATGCATCCATGTAGAAAAAAAAAAAACTTATTAGTAGTTGTAATCAGTGCTAACAAATATGGTGTTAATAGTGACTTCATATGAAAGTGACATTAATCTAATCACAGTATTTGTGAAAAATTTTGTGTCCCTAGCATTACTTAAAAAAAAATAGCATTTTACAAAATTTGGGGCCTTTTTATGATAGAGGTCCTTAGCCTTAGTTTAAACTTTCCAAAGTCTTATCAAATTCTTGCATATCTTATCAATTTCTCCGTTGAAAGGCTATCTATGACTATTCGACTCTGAACGGCAATGGTTTAAGTCTAAAAAGTGTCATCCTTTTCACAACAAGACATACATATTTAGAAACTAAAGAAAATTATATCACCGAATTATGAAAACATTAAAAAGCTTAAATTTATTAAGGTCCCAGATTTGAATGGCTTGTTGAAGCAAATCATATAATATATATTAAAATAATAACCTACAAGAAGCTCCATGATGCTGCAATAGTTTGAAGTCCAACATAGTCACTTCAACGCAAAAGAAACAAAGATTTCTCACCACAACAGTCATTTAATAGAACCTTAAACTATCAATTTAAACAATATATAGTTGAACCTAGTGATTTTGTGCAGTTTAACGACAGAAAATGAACTTCACAGTTGAAATCACGAGTGGTGAAATCGATGAAGGGACATTAGCTCTGGCAAGACCACAGACAACAGGTTTCGTTTCATCCTCCCTCTCTCTCTCTCTCTCTCTTAAAACTGAGTCCTAAGTTTCTCTTTCCTCTCAATTGGTTCATCTGGGCCTGGCTAGTTTTTTTTTTTTTTTTTTTTCATGCCTTACATGTGAGTTAAATGTTAGTTTATTAACCGAAGACTAACAGATGTAGTGTGCGTTTGGATACCGCTTATTTTGCTGAAAACTGAAAACTTAAAGCCTGTTTGGTTCTCTTTTTTTCATCACTCAATTTTCATCACTCATCACCCATCACTTATCACTCATCACTCATCACTCTAAAATATCACACCCAAACGGCATTATCACTCAGTTATCATCACTCAATATTTTTCACACTATTTGTGGACCCTGTATCTGTCACTGTGCAGCTTTTTGCTTTTTGCTTTTTTTTTTTTTTTCACTGGGTTCGGTCTGCATTTGTTCTTCTTTCTTTTTTTTCATTTTTTTTTCAGGATGAGTGCAGACTGAACCCAACCCAGTGAAGGAAAAAAAAAAGTGTGAAGACGCGAAGACCGAACCCAGGAAAAAAAAAAGTGAAGACCGAACCCAGTGAAAAAAAAAAAAAAAGAGTGAAGACGTGAAGACCAAACCCAGAAAGAAAAAAAAAAAAAAAAAAAAAAAAAAAAAAAAGGTTGACTGGTCAAAAGTTGCGGCTGAGTGGGTCCTCTATGTGTGTTTAATTACAAAAATGCCATTGAATTATGAGTTATGGAAACTGAAAACAGTCAAAATGTGTTTTCAGTTTTCATAACTCACAACTCAAAAATCAGAGAATTGAGTGATGGAAACAGAGTTATGGAAACAGAGTTATTTGCTCCCAAACGAACTTCTCGTTATGGGTCCCACCATTTTTGAGTTATAAGTTATGGAAACTGAGAATTGAGTTATAGAAACAAGTGAACCAAACAGTCTCTTATTGTTGCTACAAATCACTATTCATTCATTTTTAGCACTTGACTGGTCCATGAACAATGCCATGGACCAGCCAGAAAAACGCAATCTACACAAACACAGCCGCAGACGCTGGAAACAAACGCACCCGTAGTGATAAAATAAAAAAAAAATAAAAAATAAAAAGGAGGAATATGGATATTTCATATTTAGATTTGCTTTGAAAGAAAAAAAAATAGTTGGAATTTGGATCTTGAAGAATTCAATTTTATGCAATCCACCACTTCCATCATATTACATGAAGGAAGATTCACTAGTTGAGATCGAATGAACTAATAAAAGCTAAAGGGGAGGGAGGCATGGGATTTAGAGATATAGCCATGTTCAATGATTCCTTATCGGCAAAACAAGCTGGGAAGCTTCTGCATAATTCGGACTCCCTATTTTATAAAGTCTCTAAAGCTCACTTCTTCCCAACTTGCTCAATAATGGAAGCTAAAAATTCACATGCAGGTTCTCACGCATGGACTAGCATTTACATGGGAGGGATGTGTTGCTTAGAGGATGCCGATGGAGGATTGGGAATGGAAAATCAATGAGCATTTGGCAGAATTTTTGGCTACCAAGGAAAAAATCACCACAGGTACTATCCCCTATTATTGATTCTATGGCAGGTGCTAAGGTTGATATTCTCATAGACGAAACAACAAGATAATGGAATCATGAATTGATTCCATAGCTGCTAGCTTATTTTGGCCTTTCACTCATAACGGGTCATACACAAGTAAGTCCGGATACGGTTCTTGAAAGCTGAGGGGGAATTCGAGATCAATGAAGAACAATTGGAGTGGGATAGATCACTTGGGCGAGGAATCTGGTCTTTGCAGGTTCCTGTTAGAGATTTTACTGGAATTGTACTCTTGTAATTACTTTGTGTACTCTAATAGGACTGCCCAAGTGTAATAACTACTGTGATAGGATTCTATTGTAGTTGTAGTTGGTTACATTGTTAGGTGATGGAAGTTAGTTAGGTTGGTTAGTGACAGCTGGTGACAGCCGTGGCAGTTAGTTACAGAGAGCAGAATTGAGGGGGTATAAGAATAACCATAATGTGTACAAAGGAGGATATGAAAAGAGTTATGTTAGTACACTTCTTTCTGTGTTCCTATTCTTCCCTTCTATTCTTCACTATTCTTAGGAGGCCTAGCTAACCTCGAAACTAGCTACCATATTTCTTTTCCAATTTGGTTCTTTCCAATTGGTATCAGAGCAAAGGTTTTGTGACCTGATGGCTGAGACACGATCAAATGTTGCCATGACAGCCATTAATGAAGCCATTGCCTCTCTTCAAGCTACTTCAGACCATCACAGTAAGAACATTCAAGAAATCCAAAAGATTCAAGAGATCCATACCAGAACGATGAATGAGATGAATCAACATCTTTTGGCAATCCTACAGAAGTTGGGTCCTGATGAAACTAGATCACACGAACCTTCATCTCCAATGCATAATTCTTCTACAATGTCCCATGCCAAACCTGTCAAGCTCGATTTCCCACACTTTTCAGGTGATGATCCAGCTAGTTGGGTGTACAAGGCTAACCAATATTTTGGGTATTACCAAACCCCAGCTGCGGAGAAACTCATGGTGGCTTCATTTCACATGGATCAAGAAGCTCTGGTTTGGTTTCAAGATGCAAATGAGGCTGGTGTGTTCTGTAATTGGGAGGTTATGGTACAGGCTTTACATGTTAGGTTTGGCTCAACACCCTATGACGATCCTATGGAGGCCCTCACTAAGTTGAGGCAAACTTCAACAATAGCAGTTTACAAGGCAGATTTTGAGGCTTTGTCAAATAGAATCAAGGGCTTGTCCTCAATACACAAGATGAGCTGTTTCTTAAGTGGCTTAAAAGATGAGATACGCCTGCTAGTGAGGATGCTAAATCCACAGTCATTGAATGCAGCTTTTGGATTGGCTAAAATTCAAGAGGAATACTTAACAAGTTGCAGAAGAAGTTCTAAGATTCAACAAGAAACAGGCAAGTCATCTATCTTGGGTCTTCCTAAAGTCAATACCTTTGTAGAAGCTAAGTCCAGAATTCCAATTAAAAGAATTTCCCCTGCTCAAATGGAAGAGAGGAAGAAAAAGGGTTTATGCTATAACTGTGATGATAAATGGGGCCCTGGTCACAAGTGCAAAAGTGCCAAAATATTCGTTCTTGAGGGTATTGAATTGGTGACTGATTCACAGTCTGGGGTTAAGATCACTGAGTTGGAGGAAGAAGTTGGAAGTCCAGTCAATGAAGGGTAGAATACTAGTACTAATTCTGAAGAGGTTGAGATAACTCTATATGCTCTAATTGGTACTCCCACGCCCGGTACTATAAGGATTAGGGGTGGAATCAATGAAGTCAGTTTGGTAGTTTTGTTGGACACAGGTAGTACCCACAATTTTATTGATGCAGCATTAATTCCTAATTTGCATTTGTTGGTTGACCAATCTCAAACGTTGGAAGTTAAGGTAGCTAATGGTGCAGTGATAAGGACTCAAGGGTTTTGTGATCAAGTACTAGTATGCCTTCAAGGGGAGGAATTTTCTATTCCATTTCATGTTCTGCCACTTGGAGGGTGTGATGTTGTGTTGGGAACTCAGTGGCTTACCACCCTTGGTGATATTCAATGGAATTTCCAGTCCTTAACTATGGAGTTTTTTCATAAGAGGCACAAGGTTATGCTGCAAGGATTGAAGCAATCTAGTTCACATCTCATTGATGGGGATCAATTCTTTAAAACTCCAATCAAGAAAGGCCTTTTGGTTCACATCTTAACTCCTTCCTCAGCTGAGAAGCAAGCTACTCTACCTGTAGTAGTGGCAGATTTACTTCAAGAGTTTGCTCAGGTTTTTGACACTCCAGTAGGGCTACCTCCTCATAGGGGACATGAACACCACATTACTCTTAAGGAAGGAGCTCAACCAGTCTGCCAAAGACCATACAGGTACCCTTTTAAACAAAAGAATGAGATAGAAAAGATAGTTAAAGAATTATTGGCTGCTGGTTCTATAAGGAATAGTTGTAGTCCTTTTGCCTCCCCCGTTTTGTTGGTTAGGAAGGCAGATGGGTCTTGGCGTATGTGCATTGATTATAGGGCACTTAACTTGAATACTGTTAAAGATAAATTTCCCATACCTATTATTGATGAATTACTTGATGAATTGAATGGTGCTTGCATATTTTCTAAACTTGACTTAAGGTCTGGATATCACCAAATTAGGATGAGTAAGGAGGACTTTTCTAAAATAGCTTTTAGGACTCATGAGGGGCATTATGAATTTCTGGTTATGCCATTTGGCCTCACTAATGCACCTTCAACATTTCAGTCCCTAATGAATCAAGTGTTTAAGCCTTTTCTTAGAAGGTTTGTTCTAGTATTTTTTGATGATATTCTGGTTTATAGCAAATCCTTGGTTGATCATGTCTCTCACCTTAGGGCTGTATTGGAGGTGTTAGCTAAGGAACAATTATTTGCTAAGAAGTCTAAGTGTGTTTTTGCTTGTGGTGAAGTTGAGTATTTGGGGCACTTGATTTCTGGTGAAAGGGTAAGAACAGACCCTAAGAAAACTATGGCAATGCAACAGTGGCCTATCCCAAAGGATGTTAAGGCTTTGAGGGGTTTCTTAGGTCTCACAGGGTATTATATGAAATTTGTAAGAGGGTATGGGCAGATTGCAGCCCCATTGACTGCTCTTCTAAGGAAGGATTCTTTTACTTGGACTGAGGAAGTTGATTTGGCTTTCCAAAATCTCAAATCTGCTATGTCCACTCCACCTGTTTTAGCTCTACCAAATTTTGATAAGATGTTTGTGGTGGAGTGTGATGCCTCAGGTGTTGGGTTAGGTGCTGTATTGATGCAGGAAGGGAGAGCTATAGCTTTCCACAGTCAAGCTCTTAAGGGTAGGAGTTTGGCCTTATCAACTTATGAGAGGGAACTATTGGCCTTGGTGACTGCTGTACATAAATGGAGGCCATATTTGGTTGGAAAACCCTTTTTGGTGAGGACAGACCAGCAGAGCCTTAAGTATATCTTAGAGCAGAAAATTGGTACTCCAGCTCAACAAAAATGGATTACCAAGTTGTTAGGATATGCTTTTATTGTAGAATATAAAAAGGGTAAGGAGAATGTGGTGGCTGATGCTTTGTCATGACAAGTTTCGGGTGGTGGAGTTTCTTCTCAGGAGGGTGTTTTATGCATGATTTCTTTTCCAACCCCTGATTGGTTGGTTCAACTTAAGGCAAGCTATGCTACTGATCATTCCATTATGAGTATTTTAGATGCTTTTCGAGCAGGGAAGGAAGGTCCTAAGGGCTTCATTATGCAGAATGGGGTGCTGCTATATAAAGGCAGAATGTATTTGGGAACTTGTGATTCATTGAAGACAGCCATTTTGCAGCAGGTGCATGATGGGCCATGAGGGGGTCATTCTGGTTTCCTTAAGACATTGCATAGGGTTCAGAGGGATTTTTACTGGCCTGGGTTAAGGGTAAATGTTAGGAAGTATGTTAAGGAGTGTGATACTTGCCAAAGGCTCAAGCATGAAACCTGTAATCCAGTAGGTTTGCTACAGCCCCTGCCTATACTAGAGAGACCTTGGGTGGCTGTGAGCATGGATTTTGTTGAGGGTCTTCCAAAATCTCAGATGAAGGAAGTGGTTATGGTAGTGGTGGACAGGTTTACAAAGTTTGTTCATTTTATAGCTTTGTCTCATCCATACACTGCTTCTAAAGTAGCAACTCTTTATATGCAAAATGTGTTCAAGTTACATGGAATGCCTACTTCAATTGTTAGTGACAGGGATCCTATCTTTACTTCTCGTTTTTGGCAAGAGCTGATGAAGTTTCAAGGTATTCAATTAGCCATGTCCTCAGCCTATCACCCCCAAACAAATGGCCAAACAGAGGTTGTGAACAAGAGCCTTGAGCATTATTTGAGAGCTTTTGCAGCTGACAAACCAGCTACTTGGGTTGAGTGGTTGCCACTTGCTGAATTCTGGTTTAACACTAATTTTCACACCTCACTCAAGCTGACCCCATTTGAAGCATTGTATGGATATCCCCCTCCTAGGCTGATGGACTACATTCCTGGGACAACAAGGGTTGAAGGAATGGATGCTCATCTGAAGTCCAGACAACAACTGACTTCTTTGTTAAGGCAGAAGCTGGTAGCAGCACAAGAAAGGATGAAGCTGTATTCTGACAAGCATAGGACTGAAAGGAGTTTCTCTGTGGGAGATTGGGTATTTCTACGACTTCAAGCCTACAAACAGAAGTCCCTTAAGCACCACCAATTGAAGAAATTATCTCCTAAGTATTATGGACCATTTCAGATCTTGCAGAAGGTTGGAGAGGTGTCTTATAGGTTGGATTTGCCTCCAAATTCTAAGATACATCCCACTTTCCATGTATCCTGTCTGAAAGCTAAGCTGGGGCAGCATGTGGTCTCTATTCCAACCTTACCACCTACTGATTTGGAAGGGGCTGTTATTTCAGAACCAGTAGCTGTTCTCAAGGAAAGATCTCATCAACTCCGAAATAGGACCATCACTCAAGTTCTGGTTCAATGGCAAGGAGAAAGTCCTGATGATGCCACTTGGGAGAGCTTATATATTTTGCAGCAGAGATTCCCTCACCTTGTGGGCAAGGTCTTTTAAAGGGGGGAGTATTGTTAGAGATTTTACTGGAATTGTACTCTTGTAATTACTTTGTGTACTCTAATAGGACTGCCCAAGTGTAATAACTGCTGTGATAGGATTCTGTTGTAGTTGTAGTTGGTTACATTGTTAGGTGATGGAAGTTAGTTAGGTTGGTTAGTGACAGCTGGTGACAGCTGTGGCAATTAGTTACAGAGGGTAGAATTGAGGGGGTATAAGAATAACCACAATGTGTACAAAGGAGGATATGAAAAGAGTTATGTTAGTACACTTCTTTCTGTGTTCCTATTATTCCCTTCTATTCTTCACTATTCTTAGGAGGCCTAGCTAACCTCGAAACTAGCAACCATCTTTCTTTTCCAATTTGGTTCTTTCCAGTTCCAAACAAGATTAAAAATATGATATGGAGGGCCTGCCGAAACTCATTGCCAACTAGAGAAAACTTGTTGCGCAGAACCATAATCAACAATTCAGTTTGTGACCGGTGTAAGCTTGCGCCCAAATCAACAATCCATGCTCTCTAGTCCTGTACTGAACTAGATGTGGTATGGGAAGAAAACTCGCTTTGGAACTGCCGTCAAACACATACCTTCATTGACTTCAAGGAGCTTCTATCATGGCTCATCACAAACCAGCATCACCTGGAGTTATTATCGGTGCTGGTCAGTTTGGACCCAACGAAATCAGATTCGATTAAACAAACCCAGGAGCAGCCTACACTCGATTCCTTCACTGGCAAAAGAGCACCTTGCTGAGTTTAAGGCAGTTTAACTTTCCGCACCACCTCTACATTCTGCTCCCTCTGTGACATGGTCTCGGTGGCAGCATCCAATGCAGGAAATGATGAAGATAAACTGTGATGGAGCCATTTTTGCAAACAAGAAAAAATCGGGCATTGGGGTGGTGATTTGATAAAACCTTGGCTCGGTATTGGGTTCACTCTCTAAGCAATTACCTCAGGCCTATGCCCCATTGGAGATTGAAGCAATGACAGCATCAACCACACTACAATTTGCCTTGGACAAGGGATTTACTCGTGCTGTCCTTGAGTCCAATTCACAAGTCTTAGTGAATGCCCTCTGCAATGACACTATTTTCTTGTCTTCAAATGGCTTGTTAATTGAGGAAATTAGACTCAATGCTAGGTTTTTTAATCAATTACATTACATGTTAAAATAGAAGACAATAAGGTTGCTCATAATTTAGCTCGACATGCTTTATGTATTTTAGATTTTCTTGTGTGGATGGAGGTTGTTCCACCACCTTTACTTCCTGTTGTCCTTGCTGATATTGCTGAGTTTTCATATTATAACAAGTTACGTTCCCCTAAAAAAAAACTCTTCATCATATGAACTCCTCACATTCATAATTGATTCCCATAAACTTAATTTATTTTGCTATTATCAATTATTTGCCTACTTCCTCCTTTTAAGTTTAAAGGTTTGCAATTTAATTTAATTTTTAAAGTATTTATTTTTCAATCATATCATCAATACAAGGCTTTTTTTTTTTTTCAAATTAAATCAAGAGTTATGTAAATTAATTAGTAAACACTTCTTACTACTTTTAACTGATATATTTAAAATTCAAATACTCCAAATTATCAAATTATTAAAAATTAAAATTAAAAAGAGGGGGACAATGTTAGCCGTAAACAATAAGCTTTTAGTTTTTATGTACAGTTTTTAATTTTTTTTTTTTTCTTCACTTTTTCAAGTTACAAGTATACTTTTAGAATATTTTCAGTAAAAAATTGCAACAAAAAACTATGCCTAACCTTTATCTTGTTATTAGCAAGATCTAGAAGTGGACCATATCAGCTATACCTAACCTTCAGAGTTCAGAGTGCTGGCTGGGTGCAGTTGATACCCAAAAAAACAGGAGAAGATGTGACGCAAGGTCACGGAGAAGATGTGACGAAAGGTCACGGAAAGACGTAATAGTTGCAGTGGTCTTTATACTTTATAGTATCTCACAATCTCAAAAGCCCCCTCTCATCTTTTTCTTTTGTTTCTTTTCCCACAGATCGTATCTCGGTCCGGAACTCCTACCTTTCCCTTGGCTGCTAGTGCAGTAGTACTGCTACACAAACAATATGTCACCTGAGGTATGCTTTAATAATATAATATTTCCTCCTTATTTAAGTTCCATGTCTATCTACCTATTTATTTATCTTGCCGAAATCATCTCTTTTTTATACTAAAATCTTCATAAGCTGTGTCCATACATCAATTATCTGCTGAATTTTCTGTCATTTTTTTTTAATTATTTTTAAAATATGAATCTAATGTAATTGGTTTTCAAAGGGTAAAGACAAATTGTTTCGCCAAAAAAAAGTAAAGCCGAATTGGTATTTTTGTAAATAAGTATGGATTGGTGTTTGTAAATAGCACCTTCCAGCATGTCTCTTTCTTCTTCTGTTTTTCTTTTATATTTACCCCACCATTAGATCCACCGTTTTCCTTCTCTATAGTGCTGGTTTTATCTACAGTGATCCATTCTTTTTTTTTTTTTTTTGTTATTATTATAGTGCTTGCGCTGCAGCACTTCGGTTCGGTTTGTTCAACATCCACCGTTACGCTGAACTTGCATATATAATAATAATAAAATATTAATACAACAAGTTTTCACAATATTTTCATAAGCGTTGAGAACTTGAGATGTTAATTTTTATAAAATAATAAAATATCATACTAGAACCCAATCACAGCCAAAAATAAAGGTATTGTAAATAAAGAAAAAAGTGCTACATCCACAACATATTTATAACAAATTTTAGGTAGTAAATTGTAGGGTTTGGCTTACCTGCAGTACTTTTTTCACTAGAATCTCTTTTTATTTTAATGAGAAACTATCACATCATCTACTAATGAAATAAAATGTGGAGATTAAAACTCACTACCACTTGCCATAGTGTATTTAAAACAAAAAGAGATTTCTAATTAAAAAAGTACTAAAGGTAAGCCAAACCCTAAATTGTTATTCTAATTTAAACGTATCAATGAAATTACTTTTTTACCCACTAATAATAACCTGTAACAATCTACTACTTATAATTTGTAATGAAAATGTTGTGAACATAGCATTTCTCTTATGAAAATATTAAGACATCTTGTTGTCGTCACAATATTTTCACAATTGCTGAAGTGTCAATTCTTTACAAATCAAAATAAAATATAACAAAGTTATAAAAGTATTATGAAAATGTTGTATCATTCTTTGTGTTTCTAGAATTTTCTTTTTTATTAGTCAATTTTTGTTGAGCCAAATTCACAGTTTCACGTACAATTTTTTTGGATTGAATTTTTGTATTTTTTTTTTTTCCCTTTATGCACCATTTTAAGTAAAAAGGCATAGTTTTACGCGCGCGCACGTGCACGCATACACACACACACACACACACAAAAACTTAAGATTAAAATAATTTTCATCCTTTATGTTTTGGGAAGTTCACAATTTCTCTTTAAACTTTTAAACCAAGCAATTTTTCCCTTAATATTTTGGAATAGAGCAAATATGTTATATTGTTATTCTCTCAAATAAATTCTAATGAAAGCTTATGATTCTTAAAATATTGCAATGTGTAGTGGCTAATATACTCCCAATAAATTTTAACTTTCCAAAAATTTTATTTACGTATTTTGAGTTTTAAATGGTAGTAATGCTTAAAAAGTTTGAATGGTAATATAAGGTGTTTTATTTGTTACCTAGAGAACATTGATTTTCTCGGTTTAAATCTTAGAAACTTATAATTTATCTAATGAAAAATTTGATGACACATGCGTTTTGTTATATTTTTTTTCTTGCCTAAAGTAGGTGTTCATAAAAACTAATTAAGTTAAAGATTGCACCTAGACTCATGTAAAATGATAAAAAAGAACGTATGAATGAAAAAAATATCATTGTGTATGGTTGAAGGTATTTGATGAAGAGTTTCAATTGTAGCATATAACATCATTCATTGTGAAAATTTAAATATTGTGACAAAGTTTTAGCAAAACTCAGTTTCTTATTGTTGGAAGATGATATTTGTTATCATTCTTAAAAGTTATTAATGAGTGGATATTGCCTTTAGCAAATAGGTATCACAATTCTTATACAAATGAGATTAACTTTGTATGACATACATCTTTTATGTACATTATTTCATACTTCTTCAAATAAAAATTGTCTTAATTTTCTTACTCAAGAGGTAGCGCGTGTCTTACTCGTGCCACCCACGCTAGTGTGTTTGTACACACACACACAAACACACACACACACACACACACACACACACACATATATCAAAAACTATTTACATTTTAGTTTAGTAAAATTTTAATTATTAAAATTTTTTTATTTAAACTATGTATATATAAATATATATAGTGGTAAATCCGAAACGGTTCCGGTATGAAATCGACTTCCTTACTATTATATTTTACGATTTTTTTAATGAATTTTAAGTTGTATATAAATATATCAAAAATTACTTTCTTTTATTGAAAAAATTCAATCTGGCTATTTAATTACTCTGTCTCTATCAAACTAACAATGAAAACATCTATTTAAAAAAAACAATGAAATTAGATGATTTAATTAGTGCCAAAATTATTTGTTCAATTAATTATTGTTTCAAAAGAAATCATTTTAAAATTCTTCATTCAAAATTACTATTGTCATCGTGTTAAAATATTTGCAAATCTTTTATGTGATCAGCTTTACAGGACAATGAAAGAGGATGATTAAATTAAAATTTTATAAACGGTTAAATACAAAATGATCATTATTCTTGTAACACAAGTGCATGCATTTTAACATATTAGAAGATAGTGGCATAGAATGAACTTTGAAGTCAAATTATAGTGTGTTGTACATTACACGGGGTGTGTTTTTAATCCTAGTGGCTCTTATCTTGATAGATAGGAAGCTCTTCAACTGCAAAGGGGAGTGGAGATTTGGCACTTGACATCACAACAATGTTTGAAAGTTCGAGGCAACAATTCTCAATTGGGAGTTTGATCTGCGTTCCAAATCACCTTCGCAAACTGGATGAGCAAGCCTTCACTCCTCTGCTTATTTCAATTGGCCCTATTCACCGCTCCAATCCAAAATTACAAACCATGAAAAAGTGTAAAGTACGGTTTTGTGAGTGTTTCATTCAACGGGCTAATATAAACTTGCAGAATTTAGTGCACACAATAAGAGGTAAGGAAGAAGAAATTCGCTCTTACTACGCAGAGACTATTGTGTCCAACATAAGCAATGATGATTTTGTGAAAATGATCCTGGTGGATGGGATGTTCATTCTTGAGTTTTTGATACAATCTTACCTAATTTGGGAAAGGGACGATCCTACAATCAGAATACCGGCATGGATGCATCCAATTTTGCGACTTGACTTGGTATTACTTGAAAATCAGCTTCCTTTTTTTGTTTTAGAGATGCTGTTCAAGCAAGCAAACTTTCCGGCTGAATTAGGGTCAAAAGACTCAGAACCCCTTTCTTTAACGAAACTTGCTTTTTATTTCTTTGCATGTTACCGCGTTCAAATGATGCCCCCTTGGAGTTTTGATACACAAATAGAACACTTAACAGATCTGGTTCGATTCTTTTATGTATGTGGAAGACAACGACATAGGGGACCTGGAGGGGCTAAACTGTTATACTCTGCAACCCAGCTGCATGAGGCAGGGGTCAAGTTTAAGGTGGCGCCGGAAGAATATGGTGAACACTGTAGACACTTTCTTGACATAAGGTTCGATTTAAAGAATAGAGTGTTGGAAATCCCATGCGTTGAGTTAAATAATGAGAAAATACGTCTTATTCAAAACATTATTGCATTAGAGCAATCTCATTATGTAGGGGACGCATATTTTACGGATTTCTTTATCATCTTGGATATCCTTATCAATACTTCCAAAGATGTAGATTTACTTTGTGATAAGGGAATCCTCGTTAATTACCTTGGCGATAGCAACACAGCGGCATCAGTTGTCAACAATCTTAACAACACTATCTTATGGGATTATATGAACTCTGATTACTTGAAAATATGTGAAGATTTGAATGCATTCTATACAGAACCTTGGCATAAATGGAAGGCAACATCAACGTTGTGGCGTCAATATTTTAGCACTCCTTGGATAGCTGCTTCTACCTGTGCTGCTATTATTCTTCTTGTGTTCACAGCCATACAAACTGTATGCTCTCTAAGGTCCACTAAGTGGTGACAGATGCAGTAGTTCTGCTGATCACTTTAGCCTTTGTTATCTATTAATTATCTTTTGTTTTCAGTTGAAACTGTTTTGAATAAAGGGTTAACTTATGATTATCCTTATCATTAGGAAGTTTTTTTAGTGTGTTATTGTTGGAATTGGATCAGATAAGCATAGTGCTTATCTATATCCATTTAGTTTTTTTTTTTTTTTTTAGTTCTGTAATTCTATTCAAGATTGCATGTTTTTCAATAATAATTTTATCTGAAAATTTATCAGAAACTTTAATTGTTATTTGGGAGTTCTGGTTTTTATCATATTCAAATTGGTTGCAAGGAGAAAGGACAAAATTGTAACTGGCTTCTTGTCACTTTCACGTGCACCCATCTTCTTCTTTTTTTCACTAATCACAATCAACCACATAAAGAATTACGGCAAAAGTTGTTTATATTTTTGTGGTACTAGAATTTTTTGTTTTATATTTCCTATTGAAAGTACAGAGGAAGAAAGTATTGTCCATTGCAAAGGGATATATCATTGATGCAATTATCTGAAGTGGAAAGTAAGGAATTTTATGAGAATTTTTATTCTGAGGTCTACATTTGCATTAGCAAATCAAAAACAAATATTATGCATTAGGTCCTATCAATAAAAAAAAAGTACTATAAAATATTTATTATGCATTAGGCAAGATAAATAAATAAGCATGTTATATTTTGTACAGATTCTGAGAAATTTTGATTTGTACATCATGCACCATGTATGCCAAGAAAACCGTGGCTGATCTGTACATTTCCAAATTTTTGTTTTTGAATACAAATTATTGAGGAGGCAATAGCACTTTATGGTCACCACTAATTTTGGAAGTTCTTTTTTTTTTTTTTTTTTTGGGAATCAATTTTGGAAGTATAAGTATTTGATTTGCCACCGCAATTCAAATAATCCCATGAGGTTCACCTAAATTAAGAATTGATTTTCAAAACTCAACTACTTTCTTAGCAAAGATTCTCAATACACAATATAACCTACAACGTCCAAGTTCAACATATATAATAGCTAATCGGCAAGCTATTTAGCCTTATTAATTGCATGAATGGAGAGGAGAAGCATTTTAAAGAGAAACCTTTTCCTTTAGCTATTATCCTTATTCCTATGCTAGTAAAGAAACAACTACAAACACAATTTTTTTTTTTGTTACTTGTTAAGATGATAAGTTTAAATTATAAAAATAGTCACCAAAATATGACTTTTATAATACAAAAATTTTTGAAAAAAAAAATTCAAAGTGAAATGAAAATCCTTGCCACTAATTTATTGATTCCTACGTTGTGTGTTGTTATTTGGATGGTCATAAAATGGTCTGATCTTAAATTGAGATAGATTTATGTTAATTGGGTGCCCTTGTGCACTCATTAAGGAGGCTTCAAAAGGTTTTCACCTCCATTTAGAAAATAGCAAAACAAAGAATCAATTGTATTATAAAATTCAATCTTAGTGGGTGCTCCTCCTATCTTTTTCGTTCATATTTTTTTTTTTAAAGACCTATTAACTAGTGTTTACCACCAACTAATGTACTGTGAGCTTATTTACTTTTTTTTTTTTTTTTTAGCAAGATAAAAAGTGACTATCAAATAAAAGGTGTAACATGCTCACCATGTTTTCTATATCAACGTCCCCAATGCTTAAAGGCACTTCTTTTTAGAATGTGATTCCTCTAGCTAAGTCTTGGTCAAGTCTTAATTGTTAGTAAGACTCTGTTTGTTTTGGATGTAAATGATTTCCGGAAAATATTTTGCACCTGGGTCTATGTTTGGCAATGCCTGAAAATAAAGTCAAACTGAAAATCAAATTCAGTTTGACTGAAAAAATCCTCCCCAACCCGTAAAATGATTTCCGTTCCTATTTTACCTTCAAATGCTTTCCGGAATTACTCACAAGTCACACACTCCTCTCACACACGCACCAATACTGTGATTGCAATTCCCTTGGAATGTTTTCTAAAAAAATGGGATTAATTATGACTCATTGATACATCATTCAATTTCTCACTACCCATTATACTTCTTCACTCTCTTGGAGTAAGAAGAAGAATTTTTTTTTTTGCTGGTTTATTACCACTAAAACAAGGCTGTTTCATTCAGCTAGTAACAAGTGTTCTGCAGCAACGATTCCATGTATCCTAGGCAAGTTCAGCAATATATTGGAAGAAAATTAGGAAAGTTTTATGGTCTGCTACTGACAAGAAGAAGAAGTATGTTTCTTAGTCTTGAAGAAGATCTTAATACTACACTTAAAAGATCTAGAAATTGGAGATGGGAAAAGCACTTCTTCGTGGTATGATATTTGACACCCTTTCAAATTTTGTGTCTTGATTCAAAGAAGATTCTTGCATGATGCTCCAACCAGTTAGTTGCCACAATCATCAAACTAATTTGGAGTTATCCAGCTGGTGGCTTTTTTGAGTTTGCTTCTTTTTCGTTTTTTTGGCTGAATGGAAAATTTTTATTAAGAAGAGAGTTGAGAAACAACACCAACATCTTCCAAAATTACATCCAAAAGATTCAGAGGAGCTGAGCTTGGGCCAAAGAAACCAAAAATGCTATTCAGAAAATACCAGTGGGCCAATATATAGGCAGCCCTGTTAGCAACTCTTGGGACCCAATCAAAAGAGATAGGTCTATTATAATTACAGTTTACTAAACTTTTGGTCTCAGCTATAATGCTTACAATTCTCCAAGGAACAATGACACATGAAGATAGCCCTAGAAAG
Source organism: Lithocarpus polystachyus (assembly GCA_033629205.1). Classification (NCBI taxonomy): domain Eukaryota; kingdom Viridiplantae; phylum Streptophyta; class Magnoliopsida; order Fagales; family Fagaceae; genus Lithocarpus; species Lithocarpus polystachyus. Next base: position 56,201,725 of record CM066170.1, on the reverse strand, counting down.
CTTGAATACAAGTTTTGCAATCACCCTCTATGCATACCGTGGCCAGGTTGCAATGCATAGCCATGTAAACTGCATTTTCAAATCGCCTCTATTTCTGCTTGGACAGGGACATTGCGATTCACAGCTTGAGTAAGGTCCAACTTAACTATTTACATTGTTTTGATAATGGTGGTCATGGCTAAAAGTTAGTATATACAAATCTTCTACTAGGATAATGCAAATGCAATCAGTTAGTCAGAATGTCATCAATTTAAGGGTAAAGCATCATTCATTTACTTTAAGAATATCATAGATTCTAGTTTGTTTGGAACGAAAGAAAATAAAGGAGACGAGGAGAGCAGCGAAGAATGGCCAGAATATACTAATCTGGAATTACCCTTAAAATATCAAGCGCAGATTTGTAGGTATAAACCCTAGTAAGCATCAAAAGTTATGCATTTGGTGTCATACAATCTGAAATTTTCCCTGTAGAAACTGGATTCCTCTATTGTTTCTTTAATGTGCTTTTGGTGGTGATTAGAGTGCCTTCAATTGCAGCCTTGAACCCAACACAGCCTGTGATGCTGGCATCGACGTGGCAAGGAAACTCTTGGTCTTTGAGGTTGTCTCTTTTAGCTTCTTCTTGTTTTCTTCATTGGTGGCACAGGGGCTTAAGCTGGCTATCAACTTGTTGAATAGTAAGGATGTGGATGAGGCCTTCAGGGCGCACATAAATTTGAAGGTTTTGAGGCTTGGAATGATGGGATCAGCTATTGGGTCAGTGATGGGGTGCTTGTTTTTGATGCTGTCAATGGTGAATGTGATTGAGATCAGGTTGGGGATGTTGTCCTGTGGGAGTAAATCTGCTGTGCATGCTGTGGCCGCTTTGCTAATCTTGGTCTCTTCTGCTCTTATTGTTTATATTTCCACTGCTATTTATGCTTTTTTGCACTGATCTTGTTGTGATTGCTTCAAAATTATGTATTGGTACTTAATGTCAGTGTATATTTGTGTGCGGAAAAGAATACATATGGCCGACCCCAAAATTTTGGGAAAAGGATATCTGTCTGTTTAAATGGATCCATTTTATGATTGGGGTAAAATATTACAGATCTTTACAAACCGCCACATAATTAAAAATTAAGCTATGTGCCAGTCTGTGATTGTTAGATCTAGGAAATCAAATCTTAATGATCTCTTTCCATTTCATGTGAAATGGAGAGGATCAATGGCCTTGTTTATTTTTGACTACTTGTGCCGCGCCTACCTTGCTATTGTTGTTTGAGGGTCCTCATTGGTTATAACTGAAATGAGGGCAAGGCTGTGTGGGTTAAGGGGGAATTTGAGATGGGAAATTTGGGAATTGTTAATTCTTGAAGATTCATGAAAATTTGGTTGTTTGGTTGACAAGTAAATTATAATTTGTGTGAATGTCTCAATTCCTATGATATGGGAGAATTCTAACTATGTAGGAATTGTTAAACTTGCATATCTTGTATTTGTGTTAGAACTTGTGCCTAATTGAGCTTATTTTTGATAATCCTATTGACATGATAAGTGGGGGAGAGGGGATTCAAGCACTGGTTCTCCTTATAAAGGTCATTGAGCTACAAGGCTCTTGTCTTGCCTAATTGAGCTTATTGTTGGTAAATAGATCACTTTTATTTGTTGGCTCCCTCTTAAGGATAAGATTAGTTTAATTTGGACGTCAAATAATTTGATGTGGAATTTGACCTACTTATTTGATTAGATTTGGTTGGAATTTTATCAATGTGATAGGATATTCACTAAATCAGCTAAAAACCTATTCTATAATAGTTGTAATCATCAATATGAGTATTGGTTAGGAAAGGAGTCAGCTTTTATTATACTCAGCTGGATTATATACTAGTACTAGTAATTTGCTGTGATCAGTTTGTATATTGGTACCAAAATCTTCCCCTTTTAAAGATTTTATTGGGACTAGTGTTGGTTTGGAGTCCTCATTTGTTATAAATGAATAAGCACATTGTGTCTAATGGGGATTAATACTAGCCTCTAATTCAGTCCTGTTTAAAGTGTTTTGCTTAGAAATTGTGCCCAATTGAGCTTGCTGTTAATAATTAGCTAACTTATATCTATTTCAACCCATTACGGACAAGCTTAGTATTATTTAAATTGCCTGACCAACTTGATCTGCCATTTGACACATTTACATGATAAGATTTGGTCTGAATTCAACCTATACTCTGGAATCTTCCTCATCAATATGAAGTATTACTTACTTTAATTTTCTTAATTGATTAGCAAATGAGTTAGCTTTTACTTGGATAATCAGCTAGCTAGGTTAGCTTTAGTTTTACCCCTCGATTAGATATGTTGTTGACCTTATTGTTAATTTATCTTTGTGGTATCACATTTAAATGTTGGTTAGACTTATCCTTGTACCGATGTGGATGGTGATATTCCATTGCACATATCGGAGAAAAACATTGTTGGCTAGACCTAGTTATCTTAGCTAGTTGAGTGTTTTTGAAACTAGTTTGATCAAATACTTTGCTGAACTTTAGTTTACTAAGCTTATTAGGTGTGGATTAGTTCAAACTGTGCAGTGCTTGGGAATTGATCTTACGCAATTTTGACCAAAACTATTAGGCTATTGGATGATTGGCTGACAATATTTGGTTAAAACCTTTTTTTCATAATTACCTGGCTTAGTCAATTTGGTTTATATTGGCCTTAACAAGGTTTAGGAAGACTATCTCATCCGGAGACTCTACATATCTATGTTCCCAGAAGTTCCTTTGAAGTCACTAAGTTCTACATGGTTATTACCTTCATTATTGTCATCGATGCTACTGGTATATATAATAAATACCTCAAAGATATATAGCTGCACTACTTAGACCAAAAAATCAAATGACTGGTTGTCCTAGATTTTCTTGAAGTCATCTCTAGCTGGTTGCCAGACCCGGGAAGGCCTTTTTTAAATGTTAGTTAAGTCCTTGATCAATCTCAATATGTCACGAGTCTCAAACCTCCATGCCTTCTGTTAGCTAATGCAGCAGAAAAGATTGGATTTTAATGGCTCAAAAAGACATGAAGAAAGACTAGAATCCATTAAAGATTGCTTGGAGTAGTCACTGTCACCAAGAATATGAAACTTGCGTCTCCAGGAGTCCTTGTCCCCTTGAAGTTTGAACCTCAAGTTCTGGGACAAATAGTTGGGCCCTTGAAGACAGACAGGTGATATCTATGGTTTTCTCTTTGTAATTTGACCCTATTGGCCTCTCTACTGCTGAGGGTAAAAGAAAATTTTCATTAATTTGATTGATAGCTTTGAGTTTGCTCTGGCAGCACATGACTGGTCTTGATAGAATGAACAGGAGTTCCTCTGCCTCACAGTGACCAAAGAAAAAAACAAATTCTGATTAAATTGCCAACCCTGAATTTCTCCCTGATGACTTTGTTTCGTATGCTTTTAGGCTTCTATCAAATTTCATTTTCCAGAACACAGGTAATGTAGTAGCAATGGCTTGAAAGAAGCCATCTGTTTTGTTTATTTTTTTTGGAAAGAAGCCATCTCAAGTCTAGAGCACAAAGCCTGGAAGCAAAGAAATAGGCTGTTTACTTGTCAAGTCAAGAAAAACAAGTTCATTGGGGTCAAGGCAACTCAAGGAAACAAGGGTTGGTGTTTTTGCTCTGTTAAGGGCAAGAGGGTATTATTAAATGTCTTCCCTCTCACCGAGAAGTCCACAGTTATGCAGAAACTAGGAAAGCAGTAAGTGATGGAATGATGATCACGGCATAATTAGGTAATTTTCTATATCACATAATAGGTGGACTTAGTTTACTTAGCCAGTTGAGTTTTGTTGAAACTGGCTTAATCAAATACTTTTCTGAACCATTGTGTGCTACTAAAGCTTCTTAGGTGAGGGTCTAGTTCAAACTGTGGAGAGGAACTTGGGAACTGATTTTAAGAAAAAAAAAATTTTGGCTATTGGATAATTGGTTTATACTGGCCTTTCAGAATTTAAGAATACCATTTCATTTAGAGACTCACCATATTTGTTTCCAGAAGTTGCTCTAAAGTTACAGGGTTCTACATGGTTAAACAAAATATCTTTATTATCATCATCTATATTATTCGTATCTGTAATAACAATCCCAAAGATATATGACAGCTTTAACTTAGATCATTCGAACGAATGCCTAGTTGTCCTAGATGTTATTGAACTCATTTCTAACTGTTCAAACTTCTTAGTCTTGGTTATTTTTATTTACATAGCAAATCTGGCAGCAACTGCATTATGATCTTGCAGTTCAAGAACATGGTGGATGATGGGAATTAGCATATATGGGGGTTAATTATAAACTGGTTTTGTATTCTTCAGCCAGGGATGGCCTTCTTAAATTATTTATTGTCAAAAAGTAGCTAAATGATATTGCCTAGTCTCCTATACGAGAAGAATATGAGTTTGTATCTACCCCCACTTGTTGTGACAATTGAATTATCAAAAAAGTTATGTCCTTGGTTCAGCATGAGTCAAGAAGCTCCATAACTTAAGTTAGTTAATGCATCCGAAAAGATTAATTCAAATGACTAAACAATACAGTAAGAAAGACTTGGATCCATAAAAAGATTGGATGGAGTTAAGAATATGGAACTTAAGATTGGATTTAAGCCATCAATGAAATAGAGAGAGTGAGAATGTTGGGTTTTTGAGGAGAGAGAACAGACCAGTCAGCACTTTTGAGTAGTCAGTCACCAAGAATGGCTCCAAATTCTTGTCTAGTGTTTCTGTCTGGCCTCCTCTATTTTTATTTTTTTGATAAGCTTCAATGTATTATTACTCAGAAGGGAAAGGAAAGCAGTTTACCTTGCAAGCGGCTGCAAGAGCCTCTGGAAGACTGAAGAGTTCTATGAAAGAATTTAGCCGCTGCATGTGCCGCTAAATTACAGTCTCTCTTGACCCAAAGAAAAATACAACCAGCAAAAAATTCTCTAAAAACATAGAATATTACTAATAATGTTGCAAATGGACGAATTGGGTGCGGACACGGGCGAGGCTAATGAGTTGAAGCAAGACTTGGCATCACCATCAACAACTCCATCTTTCAAATTTCAATTTTTGCAAGAAGCACAGTCCATAGGATGGTAGTAGCTTCAGCTTGGAGGGTGTTCTTGACCAGACTTTGATGACAATGCCATTATCATCTCTTGTTAAGGCTGCCAGAACTGTGAGGGATTTTGTTGTAGTTTCATCAATGTTAATCTTGATCCAACCATGTGGGGAGGCTGCCATTTGCAGTGTTAGACTAGACATATTATTGGCCCAAGCGGGAACAAGCATATTAATCTATAGTATACAAACTAATAAACCCTATATTGGGTCCATTATAATACAAGTGCTTAATATACTGTAATATGCAGCTATTTAGGACTTTATTGTGATTGTAGACGTAGGTCGAATCACATAAACCTTTATATGTGAATTTCTATCTCAAAAAAAAAAAAAATATATATATATATATATATATATATTGGTCAACATACATTAGTTGGGCTTTACTAAGATGCCAAATTGGGCTTCAAACTTAACAAAGACCCACTACACCAAGACGTAAGGATTATAAGAAGTGGCCCATCGTTGGGTCCCTCATGGACTCATGGCTATGTCCAAAGCTTTATTTTTTATTTTTTTTTTTCCATTAAAAAAACAAAACAAAACAAAATAAATTAAAACAAAAACAACCAAAATAGTGTTACAAGGTGATCACATATAGCTTGTCTTTTCAATGGTGTAATTCTATGCAAGGTATTGACATAGGATACTATCTATTTCAACAATTCTGTCATGCCAACCAAGATGTCCTCCTTACCATCAGTGCCATGTCAGCAACACTAGATCTTGACGTGTCAATCGAGCAACATAGGTGCCACACCAAGTTATATATTCAAGACCTTCCAAACTCAAGTTTTCACCTTTAGTTTGAGGGAGGGTGTTAGACATATTATGGCCCAACTGGCCCATACCAATTGTAGGCCCATGCACTTGTCGAACAAGCATATTAATTTTAGGTTAGCCTATGATAATCCTTGAGTGAGTCAAGTATTCTCTAGTATATAAACCCTACATTAGGCTTTACCAAGATGTCAAATTGGGCCGTAGACTTAACAAAGACCCACTTCACCAAGACGTAAGGATTATAAGAAGTGGCCCATCGTTTGGTCCCTCATGGACTCATGGCTATGTCCAAACCTTTATTTTATTTTATTTTTTTTCATTAAAAAAACAACCAAAATAGTGTTACAAGGTGATCACATATAGCTTGTCTTTTCAATGGTGTAATTCTATGCAAGGTATTAACACAGGATACTATCTATTTCAATAGTTCTGTCATGCCTACCAAGATGTCCTTCTTGTCATCAGTTCCATGTCAACAATACTAGATCTTGCCATGTCAATCGAGCAACATAGGTGCCACACCAAGTTATATATTCAAGACCTTCCAAACTCAAGTTTTCACCTTTAGTTTGAGGGAGGGTGTTAGACATATTATGGCCCAACTGGCCCATACCAATTGTAGGCCCATGTACTTGTCGAACAAGCTTATTAATTTTAGATTAGCCTATGATTATCCTTGAGTGAGTCAAGTATTCTCTAGTATATAAACCCTACATTGAGTTCATTGTAACATAAGTACTTCATATAATATGTAGCCGTCTAGGGTTTTATTATCATTGTGCACATAGGCCGTTAGGCCGAACCATATAAACCTTTGTGTGTGCTCTCTCTTTCGTGCTTCTACTCATTACTCAATCATCACACACAATCACAAAAAACTTTCACATGCTGGAACCAAATTGGGATTAATTAAGTGAAGGTGTACCTGTACCATTAGCTTAGTGAAGGTGTACTAATTCTAGAGAATGAGATTAATTGAGTCTACAATATCAGCAAACTTATGTGAACCTCAACTTATTGGACATATGTTTCACTATCAATAAATTTTTATTTTTTCAAATGCCATTGCATTAAGTTTTCTCCTTATATCTACTGGTCTCTAAGCACACTCTCACGCGTGTGCTGAGAGGCTCTTATTTTGTTTTTTTCCCTAAAGTCTAATTTCATTTATCATAATTTAGAGTTGTTGCATTTTTAAATCACAAAAACACCGAAAGGTGTGATGAGATTTATATTAAAAAAAAAAAAGTTATTTTACCTATAAACACATAAATAGCTTCACATCTCTAGGTATTTTTGTGATTGAAGAATGCAACAACCCCGAATTATAATTAATGAAAATTATTAAACTTTTTTTTTTAAAAAAAGTCTCTAAGCAAGCGTGTACTTATAGGCTAGTATTCCTAACATCACTCATTTATTAGAGAAGACAAAAAATTCATTTAAAAAAATACAACAATTCAATAATCAGGTTATTTGAAATTACTAACCGTTTCTTAAAATACATAAATCTAAAATTTATTGATATAACAAAATTTCACAATAATTTTTTAAGCCTAGTCAAAGAATTTAACACTCATTTCTTATATGAACGTTTCTTACTTGTGATGACTTGACACCATCACATATTATGAAATTTTATTGTGCGCTTAAAACAACCGTGACATTTAAAAAATGTAAATACAATATTTTAGCTATGTTGTAAAACTATATGTAGAGATATTAGGCCCAATAGAATGTTTTGGGTTGGGGGCCCAATCCGAGGACACCTCATAAGTCCGAGGATGGATAAACATGTGATAGATGTCAGCATTAATAAATAAAGGAAGGTATTTAGATGTTATGTTCCTGGGAAGTGATCCAAGGAGGAATGCCTCCTCGACTAAGCAAAGCCAAGGTCGGAAAGCACAGTTTGACATCAAGAGCAACGTTCCAGACAATTTCACTGATGAGGATAAATATCAAGAAGAAACGGGATATAGGGAGGCTATGAAATATCTAAAGGGAAAGCTGCTACCACTGCATTAAATGTTCTGCAGCTAACTCTCTAGCCGCATTAATGAGGAAGTGATACTTGAACAGTAACTTTCAGCCTTACAACTACTATCCAAAGACTTCAGGAAGGTGCTGATGGGACAAGGATTAACACCAACAATCTAATCTTCACGTGGAGGGTGGAGATGGAAGGTGAAGGCAGTATAAAATGGAAGAGAGACCCTGAGAGAAAAGTAGGGGAAAATGAAGAGAAAAGTACTGTAGTAATCAAGAACTAAACTTGTAATCAAACTTGGGGATAATATATAAGAACCAATCTCATCAGACTGTGCCGAGGACAATTTTTCTTAGATAAAACAAGTCTATCTTTACCTTTTAGTTAGCTGGATCCATTATATTTGTTCCCTGACTCATTAGAGCCTAGTTTTCCAACCCACTCTCTACAATTCATTATATTGAGCTTTTTGGGCCTAAGTTCATTCATCTATTGGGCTAGGGACTTAAATTGTGACCTTACACTATAATATAATCATATAAATATAATTTTGTCACTTGTAACTCAATTGATTCCCATGTATTGATAGTATTTATAGGCTCTCACGTTATCATTTTTTTATTATAAATTTTTATGGGAGTTATCTAGTTATTTTAAATCCTAAAAGATAGCCACTTAATACACATCCATAACAAAAAAAAAAAAACAAAACTTAAAAAGTATTAAATTTTTTTTTTCTACTCCAGGAAAGGCTCTTGCATTTTTTGGGTTTTTAGATTTTAGGAAAAAAAGTGCTACTTCCACAACATTTTCACGAAACTTTCACAACAAATCTTAACAAAAGTTTTGGATTTCTAAAGAAAAAAAAATGAAATATAAATTTTTTTTTGGATAAAGGAAAGGCTTCAAGTTATCTTTTTTTTATTTAAATGGAAAATCTTTACTTGTTGTTGTTGATTTTTTATATTATTTTTAATCCTAAAATTTAGTCATTTATTACACATCCATGACAAAAGTTAAAAAGAGCTTATATTCATGATTTAGCAATTACTTTTAAAACCAAAAAACTGTACCTAATATCTTTTTATGGGTAGCATATTAGTAATTATTTTTAACAGTACAATTTAACGGATAATAAACGACGGATTGAATTGAGTATAATTAAAATTTAGAAGATTGAAATAACAAAGGTCAAACTTAAAAGACTAAAATATCAAAGCGTGAGACATAGAAAATAAACTTTATAATTTGACCTAAAATAAAAGAAAAAGTACTAAGATCTCAAGGAATCCTTTGGCCCCACTTTGTTGCTTTCCTAGTTCCTGCATTGCTGCAGATTCCAGTTGTGCACCATGAGAGGGAACGAAATCAAATTTCAACTGAGAACAAAAGTTTAGAAACATCTAAAAAGTGAAAACCTTTGATTCACGTTTGTTTCTTCTTGAGTTTACTTTGACCCAAACTGAACTTGTTTTTCCCCCAAATCTAACTGCATTCACATTGATATCAAACGTGTCCCGGTAAATGGTATTGGATAAAATAAAATGTTTATTCAATGTTAATTTTGGATTTATGGTTTAATGCATGAACTTTCTTTTTATCAAATATCATAAGGTCTCAACATGTTGCACTGGATCCATTCCGATTGGTTGAATTTAGGATCGAATGGACTATGGTTGAGCAGGTTTGTTGAGTAGATATATTGATGCAGCTAACATGGCTTACAAGAGAAAGACGAGGCGGTTAACATGACATAAAATTAAGGCGGCTTGATCTAGATTGAGGCCTAAGGTGATTCAAGTGATTTTTTTTAATATTTAATATCAATTAAATAACATTTAATTAACTTTCAAGATTATAATTTTGTATTTAAAAACCATTTTTCATGCCTTTGAGATTTAAAATTACTAATTAAATAATTTTGTTTAGGTTTTGCTAACATTTTTTTTTCAATTTTAAATTTTGAAAAAATTGTTGATGCAAAAACAACTATAACAACATGTACTATTTTATAATTATTGTTAATAATTAGTGTTAGTAAATATGGTGTTAATAGTGAGTTCATATGAAAGTGACGTTAATCTAATAACGTTTTTTTTTTTTTTTTTTGAGAAGCTAATCTAATAACATTAGTTATGAGATATTGGTGGAAAATTTCGTGTACAACTGTACCTACAATTACTTTAAAAAAAAAAAAAATCTAGCATTCCACAAATTTTGGGGCCTTTTTATGATAGAGATCCTTAGAGCATTAGCATAAGGTCTCTTAAAAAAAAAAAAACTATTTTCATACACCAAAACTTACATTTTCTACTTTAATATAGCATTTGACTATACACTATATATCATATGTTCTAATTTCATGTTCTATTCAATTATTTATTCATTTTTCTCTTTCTCTCTCTTCCTCTCTGTTTCCCACTATCTATAATCTAAAGCTCTCTCCTCTTTGTTCCTCCACAATAATTCTCTCTCTCTCTCTCTCTCTCTCTCTCTCTCTCTCTCTCTCTAAGCCCACCATCACCAGAATTTAAAAACAAAAAAAAAAAAACAAAACAAAACAAAACAAAAACAAAAACAAAAACACGATCACCATCACCACCTTAAACCCACAATGACCAAAGCAAATCATAATCTTAAACAAATCACAATCACACTATCTGGGTTTGAAACCTACCACCACCGAAGAAAAAAAAAATCAGAATGCCATCACCACCACCAAAACCAAGTCACCCATAATAAAATGTGATCCACCACTACCCACAATTAGGAGTGGCAAAATTGGACACGACCCGTGAACCCAACATGACACGGCACGAAATAAGCAGGTTATAGGTTGAGACTTAATGGATTTGTGTCATATTCGAGTTGACATGACTGTCCCATTTAATAAACGAGTTGGGTTAGTGTTCAACCCATGAAACTCATTTGACTTGTCTTACCAGTTTAACTAAATAACATTTTACCAATATACCCTTCAAATCTAGGTATAAAAACCTATTAGTTTTTGTGGTTTAGTTTCTTTGACATATTATGAAATATTATTTGTGATATTGAAATATGCTTTAGTTTTAAATGATTATTTATGATGCAGTTACTCGTTAGTTCTAAATTTTATATTACAAATATTTATTCTATTTATTTTTTTATAATTTTTTTTTTCATTTTGATAAAATCTGATAAACAATTCGATTCGACTGATTTGTTTAATAAATGGATTGTGTTAGAGTTAAAGAATCTTGACCAATTTAATAACCATGTCTAGTTAGTGTTGACTCATATAATCGAATATTTATAAATAAACATGACACGAACTCGATACGTGAACACGAATTACCACCCCTACCCACAATCATAATGACAACGACCAATCTCCAAGGCGAGGAGAGAGAGAAGATCTGTGGCAAGGAGAGAGAGAGAGAGAGAGAGAGAGAGAGGGACAAGAGAGAGCCAATAGTGGGTCTCTGTCGTGGGACACCTAGAGAGAGAGTAGTAAGAAGAAACCAAGAAAAGAGAAGAAAGAAAGAAAGTGAGAGGAGGTCTAAGAGAGAGAGAGAGAGAGAGAGAGAGAGAGAGAGAGAGAGAGAGAGAGAGAGAGAGAGAGAGAGAGAGAGAGAGTGTGTGTGTGAGGAAAAAAGAAAGAAAGAGAGAGGCAAAGAAGAAAGAAGAAAAAACAAAGAGAAAGTGATAAAAGATAAAAGAGAGAGGCGGAGAAAATAGAAGAAAGAAGAAAAAGAGAAGAACAAAGTCATTAAGGAGGATAGAGAAAATGAATTAAAAACTTTTTTTTTAGCATTTCTTTCTATATCGTTCTAATTTTGGAACAATACCGTTCATCTATGCCAAATATTTTGAAACATCTCTTGTAAGAGGTTTTTTGGTGTTTGGTGTGTCAAGTGTCAAATGTCAAATATTTGGCATTTGGCACACCTCCTGATGCTAATGTTCTTAGAGCACTAGCAATGGAGGATGTAAAAAAAATACATATTTTACATCCTTCAAACACTACATTATTTATTTTACTATCTCATTTTATAATTCACCTAATATCTCAGTTTTTATTTTTACATACAACTTAATTAAAAAAATATAAATTATACTAACAAATAATATAACAATAATACAACTTTTCCATCTCTCTACCTTTTTGTCTCTCTTAAAAACCTATACACTACTTAAAATAATAATATTTAACTTTACCACTTAGCTACAATAAGTTGCAAATATGCCAACTTACTATTGCAAGGTGGCATTTATTTTTACAACTACATACTCCAATGGAGAGAGTTTTTAGTGAATTTGATTGTAAAATAACAACTTGGGGGATTTTACACCACTAACACTAGTGTTCTTAGCCTTAGGTCTTGGTCTAGAGCTAATTATGCAAAAAACTTCCTAAAATATCAAAACGTGAAACATAGAAAATAAATTTTACAATTTGACCTAAAATAAAAGAAAAAGTACGAAGATCTCAAGGAATCGTTTGGCCCCACTTTGTTGCTTTCCTAGTTCTTGCGTTGCTGCAAATTCTAACTGTCCACCATAAGAGGGAACGAAATCAAATTTTAATGTTGTCTTGGCCCTTGACAGAAAACAAAAGTTAGGAAACAACAGTTTTCAGTGTTTAAACAACATTACACGTATTTTTACACACTTTTTTATCTACACTTATTTTCAAAAAATACAAACAACCTTACTAGAACAACATTACCAAATAGGTGATTCATGTTTGTTTCTTCTTGAGTTTACTTTGACCCAAACTGAACTTGTTTTTCCTCCAAATCTAAGTGCATTCACTTTGATATCTAATGTGTCCCAGTAAATGATATTGGATAAAAAAAAAAAGTTTATTCAAGGTTACTTTTGCTGTTATGGTTAAATGTATGAACTTTTTTTTTTTTTAATTCCAATATCATAGGGTCTCAACATTTTACATTGAATCCATTACGATTGGTTGAATTTAGGATCGAATGGACTCAGGTTGAGCAGGTTTGTTGAGTTTGGTTCAAATTGAACAACCCTAGATATATATTAGATGCAGCTAGCATGGCTTATTGCAAGAGAAAGACGAAGTGGTTAACATGACATAAAACTAAGGCAGCTTGATCTAGATTGAGGCCTAAGGCGATTCAAGTGATTTTTTAAAAATATTTAATATCAATTAAATAAAATTTAATTAACTTTCTAGATTATAATTTTGTATTTAAAAACCATTTTTCATGCCTTTGAGATTTAAACTTACTAATTAAATTATTTTGTTTAGGCTTTGCTAACATTTTTTTTTTCATTTTTTTTTACAATTTTAAATTTTGAAAAAAATTGTTTATGCAAAAACAACTATAACAACATGTACAATTCTATAATTAGTATTAATAAATATGTTGTCAATAATGAATTCATATGAAAGTAATGTTAATCTAATCACAGTAGTTATGAAAAATTGATGGAAAATTTTGTGTCCCTACCATTACTTTAAGGGGGGAAAAAAACTAGCATTCCACAAATTTTGGGGCCTTTTTATGATAGAGGTCCTTAGAGCACTAGTATCAGGTCTCTTAAAATAAAATCTATTTTCATAAACCAAAAATTTTTTCTACTTTAATATAGCATTTGACAATACACTCTAAATTACCTATTTTAATTTCATGTTTTATTCATTTTTTTTCTTTCTCTCTCTTCCTCTCCAAGTCTCTGTTTCTCATTATCTCTAATCTGAAGCTCTCTCCTCTTCGTTCCACCACAATAATTCTCTCTCTCTCTCTCTCCACCACTAAAATTTAAAAAAAAAAAAAAAAAAAAAAAAAAAAAAAAAACACCATCACCACCTTAAACCCACAACCACCAATACAAATCATAATCCTAAGCATATCACAATCACACTATCTAGGTTTGAAACCTACCACCATCGAAGAAAAAAACCAGAACACCATCACCACCACCAAAACCAACTCACCCATAATCAAATGTGATCCATTACCACCCACAATTAAGGGTGGCAAAATTGGAAATGACCCGTGAACCTGACACAACACAAAATAAGCAAGTTACGTGTTGATGCTTAATGGATTCGTGTCATATTCGAGTTAACATGACTGATCTATTTAATAAACGAGTTGGGTTAGTGTTCAACCTATGGAACCCGTTTGACTTGATTTACCCGTTTAATTAAATAACATTTTGCCAATATACCCTTCAAACCCTAGGTATATAAACTTATTTGTTTTTGTGGTTTATTTTTTTTTTTTTTTTTTGACATATTATGATTGATTATTTGTGATATTGAGATATACTTTACTTTTGAATGATTATTTGTGATGCAGTTACTCATTAGTTCTAAAGTTTATATTACAAATATTTATTTGTTTGTGTTTTCATATATTTTTTTTCATTTTGATAAAATTTGATAAACAGGTCGACCCATTTTGTGATGCAGTTACTCATTAGTTCTAAAGTTTATATTACAAATATTTATTTGTTTGTGTTTTCATATATTTTTTTTCATTTTGATAAAATTTGATAAACAGGTCGACCCTTCAAACCCTAGGTATATAAACTTATTTGTTTTTGTGGTTTATTTTTTTTGACATATTATGATTGATTATTTGTGATATTGAGATATACTTTACTTTTGAATGATTATTTGTGATGCAGTTACTCATTAGTTCTAAAGTTTATATTACAAATATTTATTTGTTTGTGTTTTCATATATTTTTTTTCATTTTGATAAAATTTGATAAACAGGTCGACCCGTTTAATAAATGGGTCGTGTTAGAATTGAGGAATCTTGACCCGTTTAATAAACATATTGAGTTAGTGTTTACTCATATAGTCGGATACTTATAAGTTAACACAACACAAATCCAACACACAAACACAAATTGCTACCCCTACCCACATTCACAATGACAACAACCGATCTCCACGATGAGGAGAGAGAGAAGATTTGTGGCGGGGAGAGAGAGAGAGAGAGAGAGAAGAAAAGAGAAAATACCAAGAAAAGAGAAGAAAGAAAGAAAGAAAGTGAGAGGTGGTCTAAGAGAGAGAGAGAGAGAGAGAGAGAGAGAGAGAGAGGAAAAAAGAAAGAAAGAGAGAGGCAGAGAAGAAAGAAGAAAAAAAAAAGAGAGAGAAGAAAAAAGTCATAAAGAGGAGAGAGAAAATGAATTATAATTTTTTTTAGCATTTTTATCCGTATCGTTCTAAATTTGGAACGATACTGTCCATCTATGCCAAATATTTTGAAACATCTCATGTGAGAGGTTTTTTGATGTTTGGTGCGCCAAATGTCAGATATTTGGTTTTTGGCAACACCTGATGCTAATGCTCTTTGTCTTAGGTCTTGGTCTAGAACGAATCATGCATAAAACTTTCTAAGAGCTTTGCAACTCAACTAACACCTCTTGGTGGTTTAAAGGTGTTGCCTAGATTTCAATTTTCAAAGGCCCACTCTCTCAACTATTTAATTAAAAAAAATTACATATATGTGTGTGTCAAAACATTTGTAATAATAATAGAATAAATATAAGTGAGAATAAAGAGAATATGGATCTTGAATTATCAAATTCCAAATTAAAAATGGGAATATTAACGCTCCATACTTAGATTTGCTTTGAAAGAAAAAAGAAAAAAGTGGAATTTGGATATTGAAGAATTGAATTTTACGCAATCCAACTCTTCCAATGTATGAGCTCCTCACATTCATAATATATTCCTTTTTTTTTTTTTGATAAAATAATTTATTCCATTTGATAATTGATTCCCAAAAACTTAATTTATTTTGCTATTATCAATTACTTGCCTATTGCCTCCTTTTAAGTTTAAAGCTTTGTAATTTAATTTAATTTTACTAGTATGTAACCTTGCGCATATGCACATGTACAATTAAAAACAATCACAATTATACAGCTCAAATTATACATTTTTTATAGAAGATGTTAAAATTATACATGGTATTAGTTTACATCTTTAGATGGACACGGTGTAGAATTGTACTCCAATTTAAAATTTAACTAATCGCTAACCCGTGCGATGCACGGGATAGTTAAATAAAAATTAAAAGTACTTATTTTACTTAAAGGTTTATGATTTAACTTTTAAAAATGTATAACTTGAAAATGAATGAAAATAAGTTATTTTTTGTTCAATATAATGATTTAGAAAAATTCTTTTCTTTCATATCATTGGTTTCACATAATACATTCCGACGTATGCTATTCTATTGTGATGACTTCACATGATACTCAACTGCAATTAAATCTACTATCTACTACCAATCTAATCTATGTTATCTTGATAGTAAATTAACAAATTACATTCTCATATTCTTAGAACTTGCCACATTATTATTATTATTATATATATATATAATACAAAACCGAATATTTTGACTTTTTGAGAGTCTTACGTTAGACTTAGGATTAAAAAATAACTATATATTTTTGTAATTAGACCTCACGTTCGAATTTTTTTTTTTTAAAGGACTCACTTTAGGTTTAAAAAAAAAAAAAGACTCACGTAAAAAAAAAAAAAACTTTAGGATTAAAGAAAAAAGAGAGAGAGACTCCTATTAGGACTCTCTTACTATTTAGTTTAAAAAATTAAAAAAAATTTAAAAATTAAAATGATGAGGAAAAAAGAGAGAAAAAGACTTCTGTTAGGACTCTCTCACTATTTAATTTTAAAAATTAAATTTTTTTTTATAAATTATAATGATGATGTGGAAAATTATGGGAATTTCAGAGGCTTCAGTTAAAAAAAAATATATATATATATATATATATATTAGATTTGGACTTTTCGATTTTTACATTCAATAATTTACTTGGCATAAAAATTAAAAACTAAATAAGACACAAGGCGTACAATTGGATTCAAATTTGATTTTCTCTGAACTTTGGCTTTATATATATATATATATATATATATATATATTTAGAGTATCTATTTTTCAATCATATCATCAATGCAAGACTATTTTTTTTTTCAAATTAAATCAAGAGTTATGTAAATTAATTAGTAATCATATCTCATTGCTTCTAATCTATATGCGTGGTTTAAACTTTGGGCTCTGTGTAATAAATGTACTACCTCCATCTCATTTTTTTTTTGTCCTGTTTGAAAAGTCAAAATTTTTAAGGGAACATTATTTATTGTCTTGTCTACCTTTTAAAAATGTATAAGTTTCCAAAATTACTCTTAAAAAAATTTATTAAAAAATTGAATTAGTAAATTAATAGGGGTATAATAGGAACATTAGTAAATTAATTACTTTTATTTTTAGAAACAGGACAATATTTTGGGACATCTCAAAATAGAATAAAAGACAAAAAAAGTAGGAGAGAGAGAGTAACTTAATTAGATGCTAAATCTATTATTGATGTCTTGTCTTCTTTGAGCTGCACTAATAATTATATATCTTCTATGGTGAATGATTGTAGGCTTCTAGCTCCCCAGATTCGCTCAGGATGGGAGAGAAACAGATTAGTTTATTTGAAAGTCCCCTTGTGGACATAGCAAATGTTTTAGAGTTTGATTTAGCTGTCCTGTGCATGAAACTCTTTTTGTTACTTGGCTTTTGTTTATTGCAAATCCTTTTAACCCCCCAAAAAATAAAAAATCAAAATCAAAATACTCCAAATGATCAAATTATTAAAAAATAAAAAAGGGGGTGGGGGGGGGGGGGGGGGGGGGTGGGCCCGGGGAGGTTTGGGTAGGGACAATGTTAGCTGTAAACGACAAAAAAGTGTATTAAAAAAAGGACCTATATCGGACCGCTGCAATTATTACGCCATTTCTCCTCCTGTGTATATATTGCCGTGGTCTTATATTATTTCATTATAGAATCTCACAAATCTCAGAGCCAGTTATCTAGGAATTAAACTGCTTTGTGATAGGTTATATCATTTGTCTACTATTTTATTAAAAAGTTATCAATTATTTAAAATTGTTAAGTTAATATTTAATTTTTATTTAAAATTTTACAATTTTAAATAGGTAAGAATTTTTTAATGAAACGATGAATCATATCACTTGTCTAATATAAGGACCTTATAAAATTCTTCATTTAAAATTACCATTGTCATCCAGTTAAAATATTTACAAATCTTTTATGTGATCAGCTTTACAGGACAATGAAGGAGGATGATTAAATTTATTTATTTTTTATAAATATTTTATAAACATTAAATATAAAATGATCATTATTCTTGTAACACCAGTGCATGTATTTTAACATATTAGCAGATAGTGGCATAGTAGAACTTTGAAGTCAAATTATAGCGTGTTGTACTTTACATGCACGGGGTGTATTTTTAATCCTAGTGGCTCTTATCTTGATAGATAGGAGGCTCTTCAACTGCAAATGGAATTGAAAATTTGGTAAGTGAGATCACAAGAATGTTTGAAAGTTCGAAGCTACAATTCATACCTGGGAGTTTGATCAATGTTCCAGATCACCTTCGCAAACTGGATGAGCAAGCCTTCACTCCTCTGCTTATTTCAATTGGCCCTTTTCACCACTCCAATGTAAAATTACAAACCATGAAAAAGTGTAGAGTACTGTTTTGTGAGTGTTTCATTCAACTGGCTAACATAAACTTGCAGAATTTAGCACACACAATAAGAGATAAGGAAGAAGAAATTCGCTCTTACTATGCAGAGACTATTATGTCCAGCATAAGCAATGATGATTTTGTGACAATTATCCTGGTGGATGGGATGTTCATTCTTAAGTACTTACTAATTGCATGAACGGAGAGGAGAAGCATTTTAAAGAGAAACCTTTTCCTTCAGCTATTATCCTTATTCATATGCTCCTAAAGAAACATTAGAAACATAATTTTTATTGTTACTTGTTAAGATTATAAGTTGTAATTATAAAAATAGTTACCAAAATATGAATTTTATAATAAAAAAAAAATTTGAAAAAAAAAAAGACAAAGAGAAATGAAAATTCTTGTCCTTAATTTATTGATTCCTACATTGTATGTTGTTATTTGGATGGTCATAAAATGGTGTGACCTCAAATTGAGATAGATTTATGTTAACGGGTGTCCTTGTACACTTATTAAGAAGGTTTTAAAAAGTTCTCACCTGCATTTGGAAAATAGCAAAAACTAATAAAAATAAAGAATTAATTGTATTATAAAATTCAGTCTTAGTGGGTGCCCCTCCTATCATTTTTTTGTTCATTAATTTTTTTTTAAAGGCCTATTAACAGAAATCGTAAGACAATTTAAAAAAAAAAAAAAAAAGGCCTATTATCTTTTTTATTTTTTTAAAAAGACTTAAGACAAACTAGTGTTTGTTTACCTCCAACTAATGTACTATGAGCTTATTTACTTCTTCTTTTTTTTTTTTTTTCGGCGAGATAAAAAGTAACTTTCAAATAATAGGTGCAACGTGCTCACCATGTTTTCTGTCAAGACCCCAAATGCTTAAAAGCACCTCTTTTTAGAATGTGATTCCTTTGATTAGGTCCTAGTCAAGTCTTAATAGTTAATAATACTATCATTGCAATTTCTTTGGAATGTTTTCTAAAAAAAATGGGATTAATTACGACTCATTGATACATCATTCAATTTCTCACTATCCATTATACTTCTTCACCCTCTTGGAGCAACAAGAAGTATTTTTCTTTTGCTGGTTTATTACAACTAAAACAAGACTGTTTCATTCAGCTAGTAACAAGTGTCCTGACCAAATCTGAAGTGGATTTGGGTTGGATTTTTCTGCGTTCTTCCCAAATCTGACTTTTTTTTTTTTTTCTCTAAAACTGATAAATTAAAATTTTTCTAGATGATATGGCATGTAATATTATTATTTTAGTTGCCATATAAGTTTAAAATATGTCAATACTGTATAATATTTGTGACATAGGCATTTTTTATTAATGAGTTAACGATAGAAATTAAATTGACTACAAATTGAAAATAACATGAACCAAAATTGATTGTTACAAAAATGTAAAGGTTAAGTGTGCTTGGCAAAAATTAAAAAGCTAATTTATTTTATTATATGAAGTTTATTTTTGCTATTATTCATAAGTTCTATTACACTTTTTGATAATATTTATAAGTCTCACTGTACTATTTAAGATAAATTTTATATTTATTTATAATATTTTCATTAAAAAAATTTTAATTTCTACGAAATAAACGAAATTTTAATCCAACTCTAAATTGAATGAAACCTTAAAATATAATGTCGTATTTGTAGCGATACAAAAAGACAAGAGAAAATGTGACGTAAGGTCACGGGAGAATAAATGACGTATAATAGTAGCAGTGGTCTTATATTTCACATATTTCAAACCTTACCAAGCACGCTTCTTATCAGTTCCCTTGAAGTGGATGTGAAATTTAACTTTTCTATATTATATTCTTTGTTTCTTGATATATGTGCGGTTAGAGGGAAATCATCGGGAAAATAAATACAATTTCTTGCAGGAATCTGAATGCAATCAGCATTTTTTTACCATAAAATCACAATTATCGAGGTCATTTAAGTTATTAAGGGTAGTTAATAAATTGGTAACAACTTAAATGACCCCAATGTAAGGATACAATAATTCATACAACTTGCTACTTTTCATTTGCGTGATTATTTTACTGAATGGACAGAACATGGTAGGGAAAATGCAATTCAGCTTTTCCAACTGCTTCCCTCTTTTAAGTGAGACCCACACAATTTTCATATATACCACATGATTGTTGATGAGGTTGGATAAACATGCCAAAAAAATAAATAAATAAATAAAATGTTAATTAATTGTAGCACTAGTAGCTATAATAATTTATATGCATGTGAACCTAGTTGTAAGTATGGGTTTGCAGTGGTCTTTTATAGTATCTTACAATCTCACCGTGCCTCTGTTAATCTCTGTATCATCTTCTTTCTTTTTCTTTTCCCACAAATCGCATCTCGGTCCGGAACTCCTATCTCGCCTTTGGCTGCTACCTGCTAGTGCTACAAAAACAATATGGAAACAACAATTGAGGTATGCTTTCCTAATATAATATTTCCTCGTTAAGTTCCAATTGTCTATCTATCTATTTATTTAATTTCTCGTTATTTTTCCTGCCGAAATCATCTCTTTTTTATATCTTCAAAAGCTGTTCCATATACAACAATTATTTGCTGAATATTCAGTCTTTTTTTTTATTAACGGATGAACAATATGTCTTATCTTTGGATAATAATTGCGTATGTGATGAGACACTTTTTTTTTAAATTCATTGTCATAATTTTCTATTTGTAATCAAATTTTCTATAACACATTTTATATAGTTCACACAATATAGAATGTCATAAAGTTAAGAATTCATAATATATGTAATTGAGAAAATATTAGACTTGCATGACTTAATTGTGTATTGCCTATGCTAAGGAAAATTATTAGATACTCTGGGAGTATCATAAATGCGTACTCTTCTATTTCACATGAATGGTGAGTTCTACCATAAATTTAATTAATGGAACTCACCATTCATGTGAGAGGAGAGAGTACGCATTTATGGTACTCCAGAAGTACACAATAATTTCCTCTATGCTAAAAGACCATATTTATTAGATTTGCATGACTTAATTACTTTTATTTGATAATGAATATGAAAAAATTAGTAAAAGTTAAATAATTGAAAGAATAAGAAGAATGGGTATATAAAAATTTGTCAAAATATTATTATTATTTTCTTTACATTGGCCTATAGACAAAAAATAAGAAGTAGATTAAAAATGGCCTATAAAGAAATTGCAGTTGCAAAAGAAAATAGTACCATAAATTTAATTAATGAAACCCACCATTCATGTGAGATGAGGGAGTACGCATTTATGGTACTCCAGAAGTACACAATAATTTCCTCTATGCTAAAATACCATATTTATTAGATTTGCATGACTTAATTACTTTTATTTGATAATGAATATGAAAAAATTAGTAAAAGTTAAATAATTGAAAGAATAAGAAGAATGGGTATATAAAAATTTGTCAAAATATTATTATTATTTTCTTTACATTGGCCTATAGACAAAAAATAAGAAGTAGATTAAAAATGGCCTATAAAGAAATTGCAGTTGCAAAAGAAAATAGTGCTGCATATACTCTATCATATGTCTCATTAGTTAATAAATAAATAAAAATGTAAGAGCAGAATTTTTTTGTCAAATTGCCTAGAAAGATCAATATCCAATGTGCCTCAGTTCAACGAAATGCATATACTTGGAAGGGAATTGATCTGGGCACATTAAGTCCTATCAGAGCCATTGATCATTTTATTTTAAGTGACTAGTTAGTGAGGTGCTCTTAAAACATTTGTCAATAAACTATTTATAAAAAATTTTAATATCACTTTTATGTGAAATAAAAAAAAATTTTTAAAAAAAAATTTTTTTTTTTTCTTTTCCCATAAAACTTCCGAAAATGTTCACTAAATCAAAATAAATATAAATAAACATAATAGCTATCCTTACCTACAATAAATAAATATATTACTTAGTACGTGGTATATTTACTTTTAAATTCTGAATCTAACGCACCGTTGGAAGGATTTTTTTTTTTTAAGCGATGTAATTGGTTTTAAAAGGGTAAAAACAAATTGGTATTTTTGTAACGAATCAATGGGGAGTCGACTTCGAGATGGAATTCGACTTCAATTACTACAAGAACTCAACCTCATGGGTCTTTATCTCGCGGTGGCTTTGTGATTTTCCAAAGAAGGTCCATCCTACACAAGAAATGACACAATATATTCCACACATTGCCAAATATATCCAGAAGATTGGCAAAAACAAAATTAGCTCACCAAGGTGGGTATCACATCCAATTTATCAAGATTGTGCAAAGAATGATTTCAACACTTTATCGCTGCATTTGACGCCACTCTCCTACAACAAAAAATTATGCTCCTCAACCGCGAAGGATCCTTTTACTTCACCAACAAAGATCTCTTCCATTTTGGCTATACGGGTGGAAGATTGAAGGTGCTCAATAGATTGTCTTCGCTAGTATCTAAAGGTCGCCAACACACCACGCTGGGAGCTGCAGCTTTAGCCTTGCACCGTGCAAATCTGCTCATGGTGATAGCAAAGATGATGGAACCACCACAATTGATATTAGGATTTTTATTCCTAAATATGATGTTCTTATAGAAAGTGGTGTGACATGCTATTAGACGAGAATAGTGTGTTTATTGAAGCAAGTGAAGTGGCGTCTTGGCTTAAATCTGAAGAGGAAAGTAGGAATCGCAATGGGTCGGGTTCGTGTCAGGTTTCTTTATACCCAAACCTGCCCCGCGAGCCCGGCCTCGAAACCCGAACCTGCTCAATTTAATAAATGGGGTTTTTTTAAAAAAACCTAAACCCGCCCCGTCGAGCTCCACGGGCCCCATGGGCCCTGCCCAGATTTGGGCTTTAGGGCCCAATCCGAAGTCTCTGGATAGCTTCAACTGTGGCCCAATTTATTAAAAAAAACAAAAATCAATAGCATTTGATAGCCAAATCACACAAATCTACAATAATTTAATTTCAGATTTCTCATTTTCTCTTTCAAACTCATAAACCTAAATACAGAAATCCTAAATACATAACCTTAAAAATTCATTTGACAATGAAACAATACATAAAATCACAAACCCAAATACAGAAATCCTAAATACATAATCTTTAAAAAAAAATTACAATGAAATAATACATAAAAATTACAAACCCAAATACAGAAATCCTAAATCCATAACCCAAATACATAAAAATCCTTCATTTTTCCTTTTACACCAACATAAAACAACGATTGATTTGCCCTTTACAACTCGAAAGCTACCACTATTTCAGCCCCTCCAAAACTCCAAAAAACAAAACCACAACACACCTGGAAAATCCAACAAAGAAGGATCGGTGTCTGTGGCGAGGTAAAGGAGTGGCGGCGCGGTGAGGAACACAGCGAGGATGGATCGCTGAGGTGGAGGAGAGATTGGCAATGGCGAGATGGAGGAGGGCGGCGGCAGCAAGTAACAAGTAACATTAAGGGAGAGGGAGGGAGGCAGCTGAGAGTGAGGGATGGAAAATGAAAAATGAGGATTAGGGTTAGGATAGTTAGGGTTTTAAATTTTTTTAATATATATATATATATATACAAGTCGGGATCGGGTTTGGGTCAGGTATGCATAATACACGAACCTGACTCGAACTCATTACGGGTTGGGTTTCTAAAACCCAAACCCGCCCCATTTGTTACGCGGGTTGGGTTTTTCTCAACCCATTAGGGTTAGACCGGGTTGAGAACCCACGGATCGGGCCATTTTTGCCATCCCTAGAGGAAAGTGAAACTTTTGACCTAAAAGCAAAGCAAGTGAGATGGAGCAAAGCTAACACTACATGTAGGTGCATGAAGGAAAGAAAGTTTGAAAATTCAAAGGCCGTATATACATTACAAAGCAGAGAAGCTTCACGTCAAGTGCCTTATCAAAATGATAAATAAGGAATTGATGAAATCACCAAAATAGCATGAAAGCTACTAAGGAAGAAATGCTAAAATCACCATGGTGGTCATGAAATTCATCCAAAAAGAAAATATATAAATACATGTGGACATGAAAAACAAGGAGCATTCCGAGTTTAACTTATCATTTGGTTACAACTTACAACACAACTTTCTTCGACTTCATGACCACGACAATTTGACAAATTTGGACTTCTTTGATCCAAGATTTTTCTATAAGTGGGCTTCACAACGCACGACATTTCTTCAATTGGGCTTCTTCAACCCATATTTTCTCAACAAAAAAATGAAGCGTTTGGGCATGTTGATTCCCAAACCCACAACATCTACAAGCAATGGGAAGCATTAACTACTCACACGCATGCGTCATGGGTGCTCGGGGGGACGATATTCACATAGCATACCACAGATGTAAACACCAGCCTTTCCTCCTCCGCATGATCATAATTCAACAAAGAGAGGCCTCTGAACCTGCAAATATACTCCAACAGCCCTTCAAACACCCTCTGCTTTTCTTGTTGCAAATCTGACAACATAAGCTTCTCTTCCAAAGCAAACAACTGTTTCATGAACAGCGTTGCCATATCATTCCAACTCACAACTGACCCTAATACAAGGCTAGTGTACCAAGTAAAGGCACAACCTTCTAATAACTTAGAAAACTCCCTGAGCCCTAGTTCATGATCATAGGAAAGAGCCATCAATGCATCTACATAGCGCCTGATGTGCTCCCTAGTGTTCCCTGCCATGCCATCATACTTAGGAAAGATGGGAGGAGTATTGTTGGCTTACTAGCTACTTCCTCAGAATAGGGAGGTATGGTATCAATATAAATAGTTCTCTTTGCTTTCTTGTCTTCGAACAAGATAGCAGTAATATCTTCCTTAGTTAGATAGGGAGATCCCCGAGAACCTTGACCACCTTGTGGGGCTTGAGGTATGAACATCCCTTAACGTAGAGATAGGAATTTTGCTCACATGGCAACTTGAGAGCGCTGGAGGTCCTCAATGGCTATCACGATATTCCTGTTCTCGGGCTGAGTAGCCTCACTAGAAGACTCTGTGCCCTCAGTGTGCATGGATATACGATCTGCACTTAGCCTTACTTGCTGGTTTTCACCTAAACCAGCTGGTACTCCTGTATCTTTCTTCCTCGGAGGCATGAGGAAGATGAAAGCAAACAAAAATATGCAAAGCCAACAGAAAACTAACTCAAAAAGGAAATAACCAAAGATTCTTCCTAGTGGAGTAGCCAAAAATGTACATGCAAGTTAGATTTAAACTTATATGGGAGAGTAAATAAGTTATCTAATAGTACATCGCGATGAGAAAGCTCATGAGTGACAAAAATGCAAGCTTTGACATTATAATGTCTAGAGAAGAAGAAAGTGATTGCAAGAATGTAAAGTGGACACAAGATGTACATGGAAAACCCTAGGAAAGGGATGAAAAATCATGGTTTGAGCAAGAAAGAATCATTCTTGCTCTGTTCAACTTTGTATTGTATGAAAAAAAAAAAAAAAAAAAAAAGGTAACTCTTGTACAATAAGAATGTTCTTCCTCAAAAGAGAGACCTTGTTTTTTACTTCACTTTCTTATCAACTTTCTACTTTCTTCTCAAAAGATCTACTTAGGTTCTTACCCTAATAGTCCAGCTTCATGTTCCTCTTATAATCTGAGGAATATGGTCGAGTACAAAGACAAGTGTCAAGTCATCATTTCTTATTTTGGACCTTACTACAGCTAAGGTACTATTTGGTGACTGGAGGAGAGAGAGTACGCCAACATTAGCATTGTGGCATGGGGTAGGTGGCTTTGCCACTGCTTGTGGAACAACTCTTGAGCAACGAGAAGGACATCAGAAGTACTGTAGGTGATACAAGTTTTCCTGAAGTGGCCCAACATGCACTCAGCCAATAAGGGGTGTTTTTATAGTTTCTGACATTAGGAGGTCATTATCTTCCTTTTTGTGAGTGCTTGAGTACCCATGTCAGATGCATATCTTACTTCCTTCCTAGAGTAGTCACGCCCTTGGCTTGGGCTAAGGATAAAAATTTGTAGCCAACATTTTCTCTTCCTTGCCCACGGTCACTCCACGTGTAAGGCCTAGATTCAGCCACATCGACACTCTCTCATGCCTTAGCTAGTGTACTATACAAAGGGTATGGGTTGGTTTCTTTTGGACCTTTTGCATAGCCAGCCTATGCGTGCTACCAAGTGGGCAAGAGACACTGGCAACACCTCAAGCTCATGAAAGAGGTCTTGTACCTAAAGTTTCCACCCCAAAAGAGTTTTTATGCTCTAGCTAACTATGGCCCAACTTTTCTGCCCTACCATTTTTTGCCTAAAACATATAACTGGCCCTAATGGCTGGCCTTGTCTGCTGTAACAACCAAATGCAACCTCCAAAGACCTGCCATGTCTAAGAAACACCAACCCATGAATTTAGGTTACTTTATTTCCCAAATTATGCAAAAAGCAAGACAACACTCTTACTCGATCAAAGCAAATCTAACCATAACCTCTTTGATTGATACCTTGGTGTTCAAAGCTTCTTATATTGACCAAAAACCAGTCACTTAGAACACCCCAAACTTAATACAAAAAGCCTCAATTAGATTCAAACGTTTTACCCTCAAAGTTGAAACTTTAGAGCAGAAGCCCATTCAGCTAGCTAATATTCTCACAATTCTAAAGTTTAGAGGTGGAAATATGGGTATAGGGGAACCTTTCCTCTCTTCCTCACTACCTCTCTCAATTTACTCTTCTCACTGACTGTGGATTGAAGTTTTGGACTTATGTACTTTTTATGCATTTTCTTGTATTTCAATTATGGCATTTTGATTTCTTTCTTGTTAAAGCACCATTAGCCTTTTGTTCATTATACATTTGGAATTTTGGGCTTGATTCTCCACAATAAACACTTCTAAAAGAACACAAGAGGAGATTTAGTTCATTCTCGCATTTTCGGCCCTTGTCGCAAAAATATCCCCAACATGCTTTTATGAAAGCTAGTTAGCGATTATTATTATTTTTAATGTGTTTGGTAATGTTTAAGAATTTTTTGTGTGGCATTTCATCACATAATTTGGATCTATATTTGGTAGTGTTTGGATAGTAAGTATAGGTAAAGGAGAGTGGAAGTGGAAGTGGAAGTGGTGGTAGTGATTGTGGTGGCTACTGGGTTTTGTGTTTTTCTAAATTCCAGTGTTTGGTTGCCAAAAAAATCTGGGTTATTTTTTAAAAAAATTTTGAATTCATTATTTTAAACTTTTTATTTTTTGAGGTAGATTTTTTATTTTAAAATTTGCTAATGTGGCTTTTTTAGTAGCAATTAAATTTTTTGTTTTTATTATATTAGCCATGTGTGCACCAACAACGCAAACTGTTTGCCACATAGGCATTTTTCATTAAAAAGTTAACGGTATGGACTAAATTGACTGCAAATTAAAAATAATAGGGACCAAATTAACCGCTACCAAAATGTATAGACCAAAATAGTGTTTTCACCTTTTCTTTTCCCTTAAAAAATTTCTTAAAATATTGCCTATAGCAAGTTCTTAGGGCATGCTAAAACTACTTTCAACCTAATTAAAGTTACTTCCGATTTCAAAATTCTCTAAGAATTCTAGAATTTAACTCAAGTACAAAGACAAACTTCAATGAGAAATTTATTGAACAATACCATATTCTTATTAAAAGGGAAAAAAAAAAGAATAATGTTAAAGATACAAATTATTTTACAAAAAATTTTACAAATTGCTGTTGTGGTGAGTAAGTATTAATAAATGAAAAAATGATATTAATAGTGGGCCTAGATGAAAACTAATAAAAAGTTGGCTACATCAATATTTTGTAAAAATATTGTAAAATAGTTTGTGCTTATAACATTACTAAAAAAATTTGTGCATTTTCAATATATTTCCATAATGAATAAATTTTGATAAAACATTAAAAATTTTCATAGTATCACACTAACAAAAACTATAATAGGAAGTAGAAAGTATGTATATAAATATATCAAAAATACCTTCTTTTACCTACTAAAATGAAACAATTCAATCTGGCTATTTAATTACTCTACGTCTCTATCAAACTAACAATGTCATTATCTACTAAAAAAATGAAATTAAATGATTTAAGTACCAAAATTATTTGTTCTATTAATTATTGTTTCAAAAGAAACCATTTTAAAATTCTTCATTCAAAATTACCATTGTCATCCAGTTAAAATATTTGCAAATCTTTTATGTGATCAGCTTTACAGGACAGTGAAGGAGGACGATTAAATTTATTTATTTTTTACAAAAATTTTATAAACATTAAATATAAAATTATCATTATTCTTGTAATAGCAGTGCATTTTAACATATTAGAAGATAGTGCCATAGAATGAACTTTGAAATCAAATTATAGCGTGTTGTACTTGTACTTAACACGGTTCCTCACCTAGTGTTTTTAATCCTAGTGGCTCTTATCTTGATAGGTAGGGGGCTCTTCAGCTGCAACTGAGATTGAAAAATTGGAATTGTCAGCAATATCTGGAGGCTCGGAGCCCCAGTTCTCAATTGGGGGTTTGATCAATGTTCCAGATCACCTTCGCAAACTGGATGAGCAAGCCTTCACTCCTCTGCTTATTTCAATTGGCCCTATTCACCGCTCCAACGCAAAATTACAAACCATGAACGAGTGTAAAGAACGGTTTCGTGACAGTTTCATTCAACGGGCCAACATAAACTTACAGAATTTAGAACACACAATAAGAGTGAGGGAAGACGAAATTCGCTCTTACTATGCAGAGACCATTGTGTCCAGCATAAGCAGTGATGATTTTGTGACAATGATGCTGGTGGATGGGATGTTCATTCTTGAGTACATCTTGAAACAATCTGACCCACGTTCGGTTGTGAACGATCCTATGATAGCAGATTGGATGCCTCCATTTTTGAAATTTGACCTAGTATTACTTGAAAATCAGCTTCCCTTTCTGGTTTTAGAGATGCTGTTCGAGCAAGCAAACTTTCCGGCTGAATCAGGGATACAGCCCCTAAGGGAACTCGCTACTAAATTCTTTGAAAGTTACAACTTTCAAAAGGTGGCCTCTAAGAATTTCAAAGAGAAAATAGAACACTTCACAGATCTGGTTAGATTGTTTTATCTAGATGACCTATTACCGAAAAGAATCTTTGGAGGGGATAAACTGTCGTACTCTGCAATCCAGCTGCATGGGGCAGGAGTCAAGTTTAAGGGACTCAAGTTTGATGAGGGGACGGGATTTTATGGACAGGAAAAACGCCTTCTTGGCATAAGTTTCGATTTTAAGAATGGAGTGTTGGAAATCCCATGCATTGAGTTAAATGTTGAGAATATACGCCTTATTCGAAACATTATTGCATTAGAGCAATCCCATTATGTAGGGGACGCATATGTTACGGATTTCTTTGTTTTCTTGGATTTCCTTATCAATTCTTCTAGAGATGTAGATTTACTTTGTGATAAGGAAATCCTCGTTAATTACCTTCGTGACAGCAACACAGCAGCATCGGTTGTCAACAGTCTTAACTCCAGTATCTTTTGGGGTTATATAAACCCTACATACTCGAAAATATGTAAAGATTTGAATGCATTCTATAAGACACCTTGGCGTAGAAGGAGGGCAATGTTATGGAATCAATATTTGGGCACTCCTTGGAAATCTATCCTTCTTCTTTTGCTGCTAATATTATTCGTCTTCTTACGGCCATAAAATTAGTAAGCTCTCTAAAGTCCACTATGTGATATGCTCTCTAAAGTCCACTATGTGGTGACAGATATGCAGCAGTTCTGTTGATCACTTTAGCCTTTGTTATCTGTTAATTATCTTTTGTTTTCAGTTGTTACTGTTTTGAATAAAGGTTTATCCTTACCATTAGAAGTCTTTTTGAGTGTGTTAGTGTTAGTGTTGGAATTAGATCAAATAAGCATAGTGCTTATGATCTATATCTGTTTAATTATCCTTTGAGTTTTGTAATTCTATTCAAGACTGCATGTTTTTCTTTAATAATTTTATCTGAAAATTTATCAGAAACTTTAATTGTTATTTGGGAGTTACGGTTTTTATCAGAGATTCAAATTAGTTACAGGGAGAAAGGACAAAATTGTGACTGACTTCTTGTCACTTTTACATAAACCCATCTTTTTTTTTCCCCCTAATCACAATCAACCACATAAAGAGTTGTAGCAAAAATTGTGTAGTATTTTTTTGTGGTACTAGAATTTTTGTTTTTTATTTCCTATTGAAACTACAAAGGAAGAGAGTATTGTCCATTGCAAAGGGATACATCACTGATGAAAATATCTAAAGTGGAAAGTAAGGAATTTTATGAGAATGTTTATTATGAGGTCTACATTTGCATTAGCAAGTCAAAAACAAATATTATGATTAGGTCCTATCAATAAAAAAAATACTATAAAATATTTACTATGCATTAGGTAAGATAAATAAATAAGCATGTTATATTTTGTACGGATTCTGGGAAATTTTGATTTGTACATCATGCACCATATATGCCAAGAAAACCGTGGCTGATTTGTACATTTCCAAATTTTTATTTTTGATTACAAATTATTGAGTAGGCAATAGCACTTCATGGTCACCACTAATTTCAGAAGTTCGGGGGTGTTTGGGAGAGTAGTTTGAGTTATGTTGTTTGGGTGTTTTTGATATACGTGTAGGTGAAAAAAGTGTGTGAAAATGTGTGTAATATTGTTTAAAATATGTAGTTTTGTGTTTGAACATGCTTGCCAAACACCCCCGTATTTGATTTGCCACTGCTCAAATACTCCCATGAGGCTCACCTAAATTAAGAATTGATTTTCAGAACTCAGCTGCTTTCTTAGCAAAGATTCTCAATACTCAATATAACTTTAGAACGTCCAGGTTTGACATAATAGCTAATCGGCAAGCTATTTAGCTTTATTAATTGCATGAATGGAGAGGAGAAGCATTTTAAAGAGAAACATTTTCCTTTAGCTATTATCCTTGTTCCTATGCTAGTAAAGAAACACTAGAAACACAATTTTTATGTTACTCATTAAGATGATAGTTGTAGTTATAAAAATAGTCACCAAAATATGACTTTTATAATATAAAAATTTTTGAAAAAAAAAAATTCAAAGAGAAATGAAAATCCTTGAGCCTAATTTATTGATTCCTACGCTCTTAAATTGAGATAGATTTATGTTGACGGGTATCCTTGTACACTCATTAAAGAGGCTTCAAAAGGTTCTTTCCCGCATTTGAAAAATAGCAAAAACTAATAAAAACAAAGAATTAGTTGTATTATAAAATTCAGTCTTAACGGGTGCCCCTCCTATCTTTTTTGTTCATTAATTTAATTTTTATTTTTTAAAAAGACCTATAAACAGAAACCATAAGACAATTTTTTTTTTTTTTAAAGACCTAAGACAAATTAGTGTTTACCACCAACTAATGTACTGTGAGTTTTTTACTTTTTTTTTTTTTTTTTTTTTGCGAGATAATAAGTGACTACCAAATAAAAGGTGTAACATGCTCACCATATTTTCTATCAAGGCCCCCAATGCTTAAAGGCACTTCTTTCATTTATCAAAAAAAAAAAAAAAAGGTACTTCTTTTTTTGATACAAGAAAGAATTTCTACCCTAGTTTAATCTAAGTATATATGTGTGTAAAGCTCTCTTCTGGAGACTTGAACCCTAACCCTTGCCCCCTACACCCCACAAGCACTTATACTTGTGGAGTGACCATCACACCAAGGGTGTGTGATGGGATTCCTTTAAAGGCACTTCTTTTTAGAATGTGATTTCTTTAGCTAGGTCCTGGTCAAGTCTTAATTGTTTTTTTTTTTTTTTTTTTTTACAAGATAGAATTTCTACTCTAATCTTAATTGTTAGTAATAATGTGATTGCAATTTCCTTGGAATGTTTTCTAAAAAAATGGGATTAATTATGAGTCATTGATACATCATTCAATTTCTCACTACCCATTATACTTCTTCACTCTCTTGGAGTAACAAGAAGAATTTTTCTTTTGCTGGTTTATTACAACCAAGACAAGACTGTTTCATTCAGCTAGTAACAAGTGTTCTGCCGCAACGATTCCATGTATCCTAGGCAAGTTCAGCAATATATTGGAAGAAAATTAGGAGAGTTTTATGGTCTGCTACTGACAAGAAGAAGAAGTATTGTTCTTAGTCCTGTAGAAGATCTTAATACTGCACTTAAAAGATCTAAAAATTGGAGATGGGAAAAGCACTTCTTTGTGTTATGATATTTGACACCCTTTCAAATTTTGTCCTAATTCAAAGAAGATTCTTGCATGATGCTCCAACCAGTTAGTTGCCACAATCACCAAACTAATTTGGAGTTATCCAGGAGGTGGCTTTTTTTTTTGGGCGGGGGGGCTGAATGGAAAATTTTTAGTAAGAAGAGTGTTGAAAAACAACACCATCATCTTCCAAAATTACATCCAAAAGATTCAGAGGAGCTGAGCTTGGGCCAAAGAAACCAAAATTGCTATTTAGCAAAGACCGGTGGGCCAGTATATGGGCAGCCCTGTTAGCAACTCTAGGGACCCAATCAAAAGAGATTGGTCTATTTATAATTACAGTTTACTAAACTTTTGATCTCAGCTATAATGCTTACAATTATCCAAGGAACAATGACATATGAAGATAGCCCTAGAAGGCTTGAATACAGGTTTTGCAATCACCCTCTATGCATACCATGGCCGGGTTGCAATGCATCGTCATGTAAACTTCATTTTCAAATCGCCTCTACTTCTGCTTGGACAGGAACATTGCGATTCACAGCTTGAGTAAGGTCCTACTCAACTATTTACATTGTTTGATAATGGTGGTCATGGCTAAAAGTTGGTATTTATAAATCTTCTAATAGGATAATGCAAATGCAATCAATTAGTCAGAATGTTATCAATTAAAGGGTAAAGCATTATTTATTCATTTCGTTTAAAAATATCATAGATTCTAGCATGTTTGAAACGAAAGAAGATAAAGGAGACAAGATGAGAGCGAAGAATGGCCAGAATATACTAATCTGGAATTACCCTTAAAATATTAAGCGCAGATTTGTAGGTATAAACCCTAGTAAGCATCAAAAGTAATGCATTTGGGGTCATACACTCTGAAATTTTCGCTGTAGAAACTGGATTCCTCTATTGTTCTTTAATGTGCTTTTGGTGGTGATTAGAGTGCCTTCAAATGCAGATTTTTACTGAAAGTTTATTTGTTTATTTGCTGAGAGTTCATCAAAAAATAATTATACTCGGAAAAAGTGAGGCATTAAAAAGTTATACATGAACAAATAAACTTACTCTCAAAAAAAAATGTGGTGATGCTAAACAAAGTTTGTTTGCTGCTTAATACGCCACAAGTAGAATTCACACAGCATCAGTTGAATCAATAGTTCACACCATCCTCTTCTTCTTTTTTCTTTTTTCTTTTTTATGTAAAGTACCAGCCAGCCATTTAGACTCTTAATATAATTATCAAGCATCTAGCAATGGCCAATTTGCTAATCAAAGTTTTTCTGCTATGCCATGAATTGGAAGAGCAAGCACCCAACTGCAAAGTGCAAAGTTTATTGAAGGCCCCACATTCAGCAAGGATGGTTGGTTGAAACTTGAATATGCTTATTTTGTAAAAATACTGCCGCTGAAGGCCTGAAATTGTATTGGTTATTTATATATGGCTGGTTTTACTATTTAGAGTCATAATGTGCCATTTCAATAGCCATGCCACAAATCAAGCTAAAGACAATTTCAGTCAAAGCACCAAGAATACATTTGTGGATTCAAAATCGAATTGTAAATATTGATGCCTAACCTTACTAGCATATCAGAAAGAAAATAACAATACTCTATATAATTGGAAGATTAACAAGATTTTAGTACCTAAGGTTTGGATCAACAAGTATTACCTTTTAGGCAAAACTCGTTTCTGAGTCATAGACTTCCAATCCCCAACAATATGAACACAATAGAATTCATCCAAGAGAGTGAAAATACAGCTTAAAATGGAAATTTTCGCATTGAAGTTCTGGCTCTAAATTCATCTTGATGTTTGATGTCCTGTAAATTTTTTCACTCTATGTTTGCAGGGTTCATGAAGTGGAACAAGAAATTCAATAGATGCTCACGCTCCTATACCTAACTAGTTTGCATGCCTAGTAGATTGCTTAGGTTCAAATCCTGCCTATTAAACCTAAACCAAAAGAGTAATGCTACAAACACAATATCTTTTACAACTGCTGAGTTAGTAAGTTGTTATGACTAGAGTTATTAAAAACAAAAACAAACCAGCACCAACTCGCTAAACACCTCACCAAATTTTATTTGCCTTATTTATTATACAATAAGAGGAGTTCAACCTACAATGCCAGACTAAAAAGAAAAACCTAAAACTAAATTTTATGTTTTGAAAATAAATGATACATAATCAAAGAAATTGTACAGAGACAAATCAAATTTAACATCTACTGCAGCCACTAGCTATGTGAAAGGGCTAACCTCTTTGACTCAATTTCCCTCACACTTTGAACTATGTCATCAATGTTTCTAGATAGGTGATGCGAATGGTCCTCCATATCTCTTAGAACCATATCAAGCTGTTCTTGAAAAGCTGCAGATCGCTTTCGCTCTCGCTGTAACTCAGCAGTCAATTCTCGAATTTTTACATCTTTCTCATCCTGAAAGAAATATCAACAACACTAAAAACATATTGATAGTAAAATGTAAAGAAGCTTTTCTCCAACAAAAATATAATGTATTTTTTATGGCTCGAAAAATCAAATTATCAAATCAAAGAAATCATAACAATTAAGGTGCCCATTTCAAGGTCAGAATTCATTTGCTGGAGGAAAGAGAGAGAGAGAGAGAGAGAGAAACGATATTAATATTTTTTTTCTTCAATTATCTATTAGGAAAAATTATCAGGAAAAATATCCAACATAATTGTCAAGGACAGAAATTTTTATAATGATAGTGGATTAAAAGATTCAAAGCACTAACATTTTCTTACATGTAAGGGGACTTGGAAAAGATAATGCCACTGATTTCCCTGCTCTTCTATTCATATAGTGGAAAAGCTAAATGATTGACTGCTATAAAAAATATCTCATTGTTCAAGTGTCATTGACTTCCAGCCATTCTCAGTGTTGTTAAAAGTTCCAAGTGCATTTAAATGCAAATGCCTCCTAAAGCCTAGACAGAAAATGCAAAGCACAGATGCATGCCTGATTCAATTAAAGTGCACATTCTTTAAAATATAATTTAAAGTCTAGAGAAATATTCATAACATTTAATTTTAAAGATAAAATAGCAATATATTTTGGGTAATAATACAAAAAAAATCCATTGAGGTTTGCCAGTAAATCACTTTAAAGAGTTATCTCATATCTGCTAACCAACAACCTTTTATTTTCTTCTAAATCTTATCCTGGAGGTTTTGATATATATAATAAGAAATATTTTTGTTTGTAGTTAGCACAGCCTAAGAATAGTGTTCTTTATAATCCAGAAAACTAATTTTATGATCCAACTATTAATTGTAATTGTATCATATACTTTGAAAGTATGAAATTTCCCAGTGCACCTTACGAGCTTCATTCAGGTAACAAAAGTGCTTCACTCCTAGAGCTTCACCCTCTGCACACTTGCACCAAGGCTCTTTTAACAACATTGACTAATATTACAGGAATATATGCCTTCTTTTCTTCAAGCATCTAGAACTTTGAGCATCTTATTCAGTAGATGACTAATTAATACTCATTCAAAGATATCATTATCTTTTATAGAAATCTAAACATAAATAGCATTAATACTGCCTCAAAAAGGCCTTCATTAAAGAAAATGATAGTTTGGTCATCAGAAAATTTTTTATTTTAACAATGTTAAAGATTTCAAGATGTACAGAAAAAAAAAAAAAAAAAAAAAAAAAAACCTCAAATGAAGATGATTTATGAAAAAAAGAGGTTCCATAGTACCAACACCAAATATTATGCTGATTTAAACCAAATTTGTGCTTATTTGAAGTTTGAATGATTTTGATTTTATTTTGATTGAGGATTTTATGGGATTGTATTCATGGCATGATTATGACGTTCCTTGTTGATGTAAGCTTGAAAACCCTATTAAAAGAGGTTCCAGTAGATACTTGGGATGTTGAATTTTGAATGATTCTATGGATAAAAAATACTCAGTTGAGTTTCCTCTATAGCTTGGTGGTGATTCCTAGCAGTCCTGGGTAGTTCAAGCCTAGAGTTTGTGCCCATTTCCCTTGTTCCCCTTTATTTTCTATTTGTGTGTCTACCAGTGCAGCATCAGATTTAGTATCAGAGCAAACCTCAATCCATCACAATCTTGCTTTTCCACACCAATATCCAAGACACCATCACTGGCACCAACAATATTAACCAATTCGCATCCATACCCACAAACCTGAAATCACCCAATCTGCCCAAATCCAACCACCCACAGTGATCAAAACACCACAAACTCTCACCCCACAGTCAGCCAACACCTAAAACTATGACTCAAATTGCACAAAATGCACAGTTATCACCTTGCTCCAACCCATCACTAGAGCTCAACCTGCATCAAGAACCCATCCTGCCACCATCTATGAAATCCATAACCCAAGCCCCTGCCGTGAGCCCCACCATTGCCATCAAACCCATCATTCCCCTGTTGGCTCTTGGAAACTCCATTCACCACTCGTGAACTTTGACCTTGCAGCCAAGAGTGACCCCCAAAAAAAGAAGAAGACAAAAGCATGATTCGTACCCAAAGGCCCAATGTCCACAAGCCTTCAAATCAACCCATTTGAAAGGTAAACAACACTCAAGCCCAGCCAAATCAGTCCCTCAATCAACCTGACACATTAAATGCCCAACCCATTACCCCAACCTAACCCATTTTTAAAAGAAGAAGAAGAAGAAATAAAACCCAACCCATTACTTATGCGTAAACATGCGCCCTCCTTAACTCCATCCAATGACCTTGCGGTTGGATGGTAGAGGATTGCTCAATGCTAATTGACACACTATCTATAGCTATACTCCAAAAGACCAAGTCTCTCCCACCTAGGGGAATTAATGCGAGTACTAGACATTATGCTGATTTGAACCAAATTTTCTCTCATTTATACTCCAAACATAAGCAGTATATTGACAATGCAGCATCTCTCCACAAATTTTTACCTTAACAAAAAGTGAAAATTTATTATTTTAGAGAACAACTACCATTACATATCCTTCTATGTCACAAGTAGCATCATCCAATAACAAAGATACATGACAAGGGTTCAATGCTTCTCAAAGAGATCAAAAGCATAGAAAGAATAACCTTTCTAAGCACATATAATCAAACAAATTCATCTTATTAACTTTATTATCTACCAACATAATTTCATCTTGTAACTAAAACCAATTTGCCAACAAGTAAAATCTTCAAATTATCTAAACCTAACTTCAGGTTCTATTGCATGACTACAGGACATACATTATTTACGCATTCTATGAGGAAAATATCATGAAAGCATCAGAATAACTGTTAGGAGGAAGATCACAACATTTTTTTAACTGGAAATAGGGAAAGAATAATTAGCTAGCAGGATTTAGTTAAAACAGAGGAGGGAGAATTTGAACCATGGATGTCATGGACACACCAGGAGGTGCCAAGTAGTTGAGCTACAACACTTTTGGCTAACAACATAAACTAGAATAAAATTTAACCCTATTAAGAACTATAAAATTTGGTACTCAACTAACATAAAGCTACCTCCATGATCTGTTAGATAACCAACTTATAACAATTTGAAATTTTCTATGATGCTACTGTAACAGTATAAGAATATAATGCTTTAAAACCACATTATACTAGTAGATAATGCACTTTTTATAAAAGAAAAGAACATATTGGAAACTTTCTTATAGAAGTTAATTGAGCACTCACGGGTGTTTGCGATAGAAGCACACTTCGTCTACCGTTAGCAGGTGTAACTACCAAAGGATGATTATGCTCATTTACAAATCTTGTAACAACCCATTTCCCAGTTTTCTCTTTCTTCACCACTATCATTGCCTTACACCCTTCCCTTGTGATCGCCCGAGGTTTCCTATTTTCACTCCTTTTGGGCCTCAGCTTACGAAAACCCTCTTTATTACACACAAGTCGACGCCAAACAACTTTCCCATCACGCATTGATCTCCTAAATGCATCAACGCGCATGATGAATCCCATGCGAGTGGCGTATGCATCATAGAACACCTTGGCAGCCTCCTCAGATTCAAAATCCATACCCACATACGGCTCCATATCTGAACTCCCTTCAGTTGAAACCAAATCCTTCCCATTAGAACTCTCTATCATATCCCCATCCTCACCCGAAGAATGGTGTTCATCCACTGCCAGAAAACCATTTTGCACCCCTCATAACAACCAATTTCAAAAAAAAAATAAATAAATAAAGTAAAATAAAACAAAATAAAATCATGTCAAGGCCATCCCCACTCAACAAGTTCATCTATTCAAAAATCAATGATATACAAACAGATACCCAAGACAAATGTCTACAAAAACTCAATTAACCAGATTTTGGATGTTGGGTACAGACATTTACAGCATATCTATGAAGCTAACACAAAAACCTGTCTTGACCCACATAATATAACAAGCTAAAACTAGGATTGCAAATGAGTAAACAAAAAACAAAAAAAAATTCAACAACAAGCTCTTCTATTCAAAAACAAATGTTATACAAAAAAGTGACTACAGAAACTCAATTAAGCAGATTTTGGATAATGGGTCTTACGATTTTATAGCATATCTATGAAGCTAACCCAAAAAGCAGTAGTAACCCACATAATATGATATCAAATTAAAACTGGGTTTGACATCGAAAACTATTTTCCGGACTTAGAATTTGATTTCCCAAAATTTTCGGGGCAAGCAAACAGAAACAACTAAGTTTGCCAAATCTTCAACAAAAAAAAAAATATATATATATATATATATATCAAATTGAAATGACATGCGAAAAAGAAAAAAAGAAGAGTGAGTGATTCTTACTTGAATCAGAGATCTAAATCCCAAAAGCAACAGCTAGAGTGGAAGATTCTTCGGAACGCAGAGTTCAGTTCAGACCTCAGTGTGTGTGGTCTACTACTCTTATGTCCTGCCACGTCAGCATCCGTTTTGGTTTGCTTGCTTATTTATTTTTATTTTCTAATAGAGCTTATTATTTTCTTGAATAGGTTTGTTTGGTTATTACTTATTATGATATAGTTTAATAGCCTTAATTAGTTGAAATATTTCAGTCAAAAAATTAGTTGAAAATGGAAATCTTGAACTTTTCTTTTCTTTTCTTTCTTTAATAGGATATGTAAGCTTAATTAGTAGGTTGTAAGTTTATTTTGTTAATGTCCTAAAGGAGTTTAAGTTTGTTCACAACTCTTGACTAGGGGTGTCCATGGGTGAGGTCGAGTTAGTTTTGGACTCGACCTAGCACTTGACACGATTACCTTAGTGAAGGATGAGATCTGCCGTCAATCGAATGGATCAGTTTGGTCGGATTTTCAAGTAGGCAACCTAACATTCGACCCATTTGAGATTATTTCGAACCATTGAACTCATCACTCTTCTATCCACTTTTTGAGTAAAGATTAAATTTATTTGACTAATGTTTGCCCCACTCTTAAGGTAATTAAGTGAGATTCTCCTTCCTTGAACCAAGTGTTCGTTAATATCAAATCATATATTGTTGCAAAAAATGAGAGTTACAGTAAGTTAACAGTCAGCATAAAATTTAGTCACTCTATTATGAATGGATCAATACAAATATTCTAACCTTTCTTATAATAGAAATTATTTTCTTTGTATTTCTGGTTTGCCTAAAAGTAGCACAAAATAGAATAACTTAGCCTCCAATAGTCTTATATTATATTATGCACTTAGACACGGTTGACATAACTATAGCAACTTAGTCTCAAATATCTTAATTTCATGTTCTATACTCAATCAAAATCCTTGAATCTATATTATTTTTTCATTCCTTGGCTTAAAGTCTTTTATTTTTAGATATTACCAAACTCATATAATCACAAAATGAAATAGCATCATTCTTCTACACCAGCTCGAGGCAAGGATGGGATGTAGCCTTGAAGCAAGAATTTTGCATTGAACACAAAGATTGAGCATCCTAAGCCACCATTTTGCAATTTCAAATTTTCCATCCAAGTTAGCTCATCAACAAGCCAACAACAAACTCTAGTGAGCTCACCTTGGTCGCTACGTTACTACCATATGGATTAGCCACTGTCTCTCCTCTTTATAACCTTCACGAGGAAAACTAGACTTCTAGAATTCTGGGTAAATCCCATCAGTCCAATGCTAACAAAATCAAAAGGCCCAGCCCAAGTGGGTCCAGGTTGATTTGATAAAAGCCATTTCACATTTTGCCAAACTCTGATCCTATAGATCATACAACTCACTTGGAGGAATGCAGATCATGGTCCCTACACATGGCCTAGCTATTGGCATGGACCATGGAGGCTGTACACTTCGGGCCTTTAATGTAAAAAATTCACTTAAATACCAACTGAGCGCTCTCACTTAAAAAAGCAGTGTGTACAGAAGTTTTTTTTTTTTTTTTAAACAAAAAATCTCTTGTTTTAATTATATAAAATTCAAAAAATATTTAATATAATGTTTTAATTATAGGTGTCCCTTGTTTTAATTAATAAAATAAAATAATCTTGTTTTTAAACAATAGACTTTCAGATCAAATTCATCCTTCTAGTTTTAAGTGCGTTTGTGCCAAAATTGTAAAACTGAAAACGATACTAGATCAAATTCTTTTTTTTCCCCAATATTGAACCTAACTTATCATGATTATCTGGTTCATACAATTGTACATAAAACTCAAAATTAAAACAATTTTAGTTCATACAAATCTCTCTCTCTCTCCTAGGCCACCAACAAAAAGAAAAAAAAAGTTATAATATATTGTAGTCCACATAACTATGTAAGTTTTGAGGGTAACGCTTAGTATGTGTTTGGACCCACGTTTGTGAGCTGATTTACATTTGCCTTTTTTTTCTTTTCTTCCATGTGCATGAACAGTAACTGCACTGTTCATGCACTGTGCAGGAGACAAAATGCATTGTTCATGCACTGTTCACGAGTCCTACAACACTATTCACACATTTAAATATTATTTTGCTACAGTGTTTTCAGTTTTCAGAAAAATAAGTTGTATCCAAACGGATTAATCTGGGGTTTTGCATATTAAATAAAATCACATATGATATTTGTTTTATGTTAAAACAATATGTAAATATGTTGGTATATAAGCAACTCACTATTTGTTTTCACAAATGTTTAACGCTTTACCCATGAAATACCACTAGGGTTTAAGTGTTAGGCTCCGAACTTTAGAGGGATTCCACATAAGGAATTTGTGCATTTTGATTAGTAATTGTGTGTTTTCTTTTTGTCAAGACCCATTAAGTGTGAGCTATTAAAGTATCCCAAAACTATAATTTTTAGTAAAAGCAAAAATAAATAAATAAAGTAAAATTCTATCATTTTAGGGTATTCAACATTTTATAGTTGACGAATATTGGTAAAAGGATCACATTGTCAATGCTTTAAATAGACTCAGTAAGCAGGTTAGGCGGGATAAGTTCGAGTTTGATCTGCTCGAGTATAATTTTGAAACATATCAAACTAAATTGGGTTGCAAAATCTGTGACTCTTACTCGGTCTTTGTCGGGTTAGGTCAATTTGGTACGATCAACATTTTCTTCGAATGAGGAAGTTTTTTTATTAAAAAAAAAAAAAAAAGAAGAAGAAGAAGAAGGAACTTGAATATATTATGTTTGACTTCCTTTCAATATAAATAAGAGAATAAAAAATAAAAACACTCCAAAATAAAAAGTTAAATAATACCTAAATTTTTATGTTTTAGTGTCCAAGATTCACTAGTTTAATAATTTCACAAAAGAAAAAAAAAATCGGATGTCATAAACCAAATATTAAGCTCAAGTGCAATTGTCATATGCAAAGCATGAAATAAATTTAAATCATCTACAAAAAATTATTAAATATATAAAGCATTAAGACTAAAACATATCACAATAAGCAACAAAGATTAATGAATTAATATGGAAATCTATAGATAAACTTATTAAAACTACTTAATCTACTCAATGTTAATAGTGGGTTCCAGTTAGCTCAACTGGTAAAATCTCTAATGGTTGAATAAGAGATATGGGATTCAATCCCCGTCTACACCAAAAACTGATTGGTGTTTTGGTCTAATGATAAAGAGCTATTATTAGGAGCGGATGTCATAGATTAAAACTCTCTAAAAAAAAATACTCAATGTTAATATTAGAACCAGAGCTCTAAATATTAATATTTAGGGATTGCATCTCAAGTTGTGAGCAATTGTGTTAGTATTTTATTAAATAGAATAGAAATTTTATAAAAAGTTTAGTATACAATGAATATGGGTTAATAATAAAGAACTAAAATTTTAGATTCTAAAACTATATGGTTTTTCTGTGATGGATTAGATATTACTCTCAAATCCATCTAATTAACTTCCAGTGAGATCAAAGATGGGATAAACAAATTCAAACAAGCAGGGGTATATCTATGTCAAACATGCAAATACAATAACTAAATAATCTAGTAACAACAATAAGCCAACAACCCAAGGGAAAAAATACAAACACAAAATTATGAAATTATGTGAAGAAAATACTATAGGAAGTACTTGTCAAATTCATCAATTGCTGATTAAAGAAAGATAGCACATAGCATATAATTTGATACCATAAATAAAACTACCAAAATGTTTTTAACCTAAATCCCAAATATGTAATAACCAATTCAGCCTTATTAATTAAGGTTTTTTTTTAAATAAATTATGAAAACATTATTGTTAAGGATGCCAACTACTAAACGCAATCACTATATCCTTCAATCACTAACCAGACTGAAGGTCTAAAGAGAGAAGATTAGCCATGGTAAGGATTTTGTATGAAAAAATTATTGTCAAAGTTGCTAACTACTAAATGCAGTGAGAGCTAATAGGGGACAGTTTTGATGAAAGAAAATTAGAGCATATACTATCTCCTTCAATTGCTAAGCAAGACTAAATATCTAAAGAGAAAAGATGAGTCATGGATAGGGTTTTTGTATGAAAAAATTACAGTCAAGATTGCCAAAGGCAAAATGCAACGAGAGATCTTAGGTGATTGTTTAGATGGAAGAAAATCAAAGCTTACACTATCTCCTTCAATTACTAGGCAAGACTAAATCTCTTAAAAGAGAAGATGAGTGATTGATAGAGTTTTTGTATACATATAAAATAAATAAATAAATCAAAGTTGTCAACGACAAAATATAATCGGAGATCTTAGGTGACTATTTTGATAAAGAAATAAAATTCAAAGCATACACTATCTCCTTCAATTACTAGGCAAGACTAATCTCTTAAAAGAGAAGATGAGTGATTGAAAGGGTTTTTGTATATAAAAAAAATAAAAAATAAATAAATAAATTCAAGGTTGTCAATGACAAAACACAATTGGCGATTTCAGGTGACTATTCTGATGAAAAAAAAAAAATCAAAACATACACTATCTCCTTCAATTACTAAGTAAGAATGAAGGTCTAAAAAGAGAGGATGAGTCATGAATCAAGATGGAAATAATGAGTTTATTATCTTTTTGAAAAAAAAAAACTATAATATTGACCTTACTCGACCC
This sequence comes from Lithocarpus polystachyus, assembly GCA_033629205.1. Taxonomy (NCBI): domain Eukaryota; kingdom Viridiplantae; phylum Streptophyta; class Magnoliopsida; order Fagales; family Fagaceae; genus Lithocarpus; species Lithocarpus polystachyus. The sequence goes on along the minus strand of CM066170.1, from coordinate 56,157,505 downwards.
GCCATTTTTTAAGGGCTATTTTTATTTATTTATTTTCACTCAATGGAGTATATATTTATTTATTTTTTTTTTTAATGAAGCAAATCAAGAGTCCAATTACAAAGCCCACATGACTTGAGCAGAGCACCCAAGTCCTCCTTTGCCAAAGGGTCTCTCTCACTCTCTCTCTTTCTCTGTCACATGACACCCAAAACTCCTTTCCAAGTTTTTTCTCAAAACCCAAAAACACTCAGCTTTTCTATAATCTATTGCATCAGTTTTTGAAACCCAATTTCTCAATTCTCAATTCTCCATAGTCCATGAAAGCCAAACCTCACTTCTCCCACTCCGTACCATCGCACACACATACAGTAAGTCTTTTTCTTTTTTTCTTTTTAGTTCTTTTTTTTATATCTCTGTACTAATGAGCTAATTTTTTCTGCTCTGTTTGGTTGATGAGAAAATGTGTGGGAATTTCATATATGCATTTCTTTTTAATTTGTTGAAACTTTGTTCAGACTTTCCATGAAATCAACATGTTGAAAACTGTACTATTTGATTATTGTTTATGTTTTTTTTTTTTTTTTTTTTTTTTTTGAAAAAACAATACAAAGTATATGAATGGGCCCATTTTGTCTTATTCTATTTGTATTAAGTTTTGTGGGTTTTTAATTCTGATAAGGTAGGGAAAGCTTGTTATGATCACTTCAGTGAACTCTTTTTTGCTAATTATGTTTCTTTACACCTTGAATTATTATTAGTATATTCATACCCAATAAAAATTTTGATTTTTTTTAATAAGTATAGTAATTTTTTAGGGAAAAACTTAGGTTTAGTTGCTTAGATGCTATTCAACCATATGGTTTGTATTGACCAAATGTAGTAAAAGTAATGTTAAATTTCCTAAGTACAATTAAATTAAACCGTATGATTCATTGGTCAATGCAACAAACTAGTAATGTTAAAGACACAACAGTTGGGTTGGCAAGTTTTTACTAGCTCACATCACTTTTTTACCCGCCAATAAAAACTTGCCACCTTGACAATTGTGAAAATTTTTTGTGGCTATGGACTTAGTGGCAACCATATGGTTGAATTTAATTGGAAAACCTAAGGTATGGCATGTAGGTTTTGAATGTGCAACTTCACTTTCTACCTATTCTCGTAGGAGGAAGAAGTGCAGTTTTTTTTTTTGAGCTGGCACTCAGTGGAGAATGGGGGATTAAGTATAAAAGATGTGACAGGACGTGCTTTGAAGAAATTATTCTTTAGAATTTTAGTTGAGCAATAGAATCTAAATAAAGAGTCACAAGGAACATTGCCTGAAGCTTGGAACTTGTCAAATAGCTTAGGAAGATGGATTTGAGAGAGTCTCCATTTAGTTATACGTAATTAAAAATGATTTCTTTCCCGCCAAATCGTCTGCATAATTCAAATGAGTACTGCCCTCCAAATCATACCACTCTTGTGACGAACAAAATCCCTTTCCACCCCAAGTTAAGGATAAAAAAAATCTCCTTAGCAATGTAACAAAAGCAATTTAAACTAATCTCTAAAAACAATTAATCATGACCCCCAATTTATCTTAGAAATACATTGTAATGATAAACCAAAAAGACTCAATTACCCGTAGATAACTTGAGCTGTGGTACCTATATGCTTTTAGCCTATACACAATGACTTGGATTACTCATGATACTAAAATAGGGGGGGGGGGGGGGTGGTGGGGCGGGCGGGCGGGGGGAATTTATAAATGCCTAAGTTATCATCAACGCATTCATGGTCCTCGAATTGTGAACTCAGGTGGGTCCAAGTGGGGTAGTAATTTTTTTTGGTAAGTTTACACATGCACCTAGTGGACTCTGAGCTCAAAGCCTTGCCCTCCACCCTTGAGCTATAGCTCATTGGCAATATGTTGTAACTTTCCTTGTTAAAGGTTGTAGACAAAGCCTTTTTCTAATCAAAGGCCATAGTGTGCACAATCTGACCTAATTGGACAATCCAATACACTTGTTTTAACATGAAGTAGATTTTGCTTTGGGTGCCTTTGCCTAAGTAGGCCAACCATAGGTCTAGTAAGTGAATGTACCCTAAGGAGACTTGAATCTATTCTTTTGCTTCAATTTCATAAACATTTTAAAATGAAAATTTCCTGGGGCACACAGTATGTTGAAATCAATCAATGACACTGTTCTGACCTAAAGTTTAAGAGGAGTAACGAAAATTCAATAAACTGGAAGTTTTTTAAACTAAGAAGAAAGCATTCTTACTTTTTTTATTATTTATTATTATAAACAAGAAGATAAAATTCTTATATGCATACTATCATGGGTTTAGGGGCAGCTAGCTAACCTGTGCAGCCATTTAGTCCCAACAAAGGTTGCAAGCGAACTAATGGGTATTTTATTGGTAACAATGCACCCATGTGACTTACTCAAAGTTATATTGGTACAACACATGCACTTGGTAGAAATATGGCTATTTTTGTATTAATAGTATGAACAGTTTATAATACAGCTAAACCCAAGGTTTTGGGACTCAAGCTTTTTTGTTGTCGTAACAGTTATAATACAATGAGGTGGGAAGAGGAGTAACCTCAAAACTAGCTGGCACTACTAAGCTAGTTCAACATTATGCTAATTAGTCACCATCCCACAAAATAGCATTCTAACTAGAATCCTAACTGATAAGATGGTATATCAATGTGCTTGGGTGACAGTAATCCCATAAGTTAAAAAACAACCTTAATCCTAGAACTAATTATAAAAATATTACATAAGCCAAGAAATATTGCAAGACAAATGGCCATAGGCAAAGTCACATGCCCTGGACAAGCTTGTTTGTGACATCCTTCACATTGTATTATGTGACTCTCTTGTCGTGGCCTTCATCACTTCATTCAACGTAGTGATTTTTGTTCTACCATCTTGAACTCTAGAGCCTTGAGAAGGTAGGTAGGTGATATTAACAAGTTTCTCCTACTTACTTATGTCCTCATGAGCTGAAGGGCCCCAAGTCCAAGTTTCAATTCCCCAGGAAGCTGCAAGACCCACAAAACTTAGATTGACACTCCCTGGATAATGTGGGTGTTCAAATATAGCATTGGAACAGCATCATCTGCCTCATGAAGTTTAGTGACTTTAGTCCCATTACCAAGTGATGGTTGTCTATCTCAGTGATTGAATCTCCACTCTCCCTTCCATCTTCAAAGTTAAGTGGACATCCTTAATCTCCAAAGTTCAACCCAAGTGGACTTCCTTAATGATACTTTGGAATGGCTTAGCTTTAGAGTTTAGAGTCTATGGTCTGAATCTAAATCTCGTCAATTGAGATTTGCAAACCCAAGCACTTTGATTCCCTTAGACTAGAGATTCTTTAAGTTGCACCTGTGTCCAGAAGGGGTAGAAATTCAACTTCTCTTCCCCTAGGAAAGACTTCCAAGTTCCTTGGCCCTTCATGACTCTGGCTTGTCACCTTTGGCCTTCTTCAACTTCTTCACTGGAATCGACCATCTCAATACCCTTAACTTGATAGTCTCTCACTGTTTGACAATTCACTTTCCTTTCATTTGATCACCTTGTTCACTCTTACACAAGTTGGATTCACAGATAGGTGATCACCATTTTTAAATGTGTAGTTAAGTAGACATTACTAGCTTAACAGGTGGTTTGATCATTACTTTCCTTCTAGATATATATTTGATTTGTACCTTAAATATGAGGTCCAATCTCAAAGGAGGTCAAAGGTGGTTTGATGAGTTGGAATATTTATGTACTAAAAACTATGTTATCAAGCTTGAAACACTTCTCAAGTTCCTTTATTATTGTGCACTAATTCTTTGCAACTGTGGTAAAGCTTGAAACATGACCTGAGATACACATACCATGTTGTTGAGAAAGCTTTGCATCATAATTGCCTGTTTCACTGCAATGCCATTCTAATAATTTTCTTAGTAAGTTTGAATGTAAAAGTAAAACTCTTGATTGATAAGCTTTAATTTAAAACTTTTGAAAGCAAAAGATTCAAACAGAATTTGATTGGACAATAAAGGAAATGGCTCTACTCTTTTTATTATCATTATTATTTTCCAAATTCTGGCTGAATAATGCCATTACTCAAAAATATTAAATGAGTTGTATTATCTTAGTTGACGTATCTCACCAACATAAATGATGATATCTACATGGATTTTTGTGGCAGTGGATTTGGAGAAAGAAGTTGAGGTAATAAACAGCTCTCTTGAAGTTAACACAGGTTCATTCGAAGAAGGTGCAGTTCTTGAACCTTATGTGGGTATGGAATTTGATTCTGAAGATGCTGCAAGGAAATTCTATGTTGAGTATGCTAGACGGGTGGGATTTATTGTGAGAATAATGCAACGCCGCCGTTCTGGGATTGATGGGAGAACACTTGCCCGTCGACTTGGATGTAATAAACAAGGTTTCTCTCCTAATCATAGGGGGACAATTGGACCAGAGAAAAAACCACGACCTAGTGCACGTGAAGGATGCAAGGCTACTATTTTGGTGAAGATGGAAAAGTCTGGGAAATGGGTTGTTTCAAGATTTGAAAAAGAGCATAACCATCCTCTGGTTGTTACTGCCAATGGATTTAGCACATCGGTAAGTTTAACTGACTTAAGTAATTGTTAAGGTTGATTAACTTCACACTTGTTCATTCTTTCTTAGTTTAATTCTTTTAATCGTTGAGTTTCTCGCTTGAGCTTTTCCACATTTTGCGAGTTCATTCAAAGTCTTAGTTCCATATCATTCATTTGTGTGACTGTTACTGAGTTGTTTCTGAACTTGATAAATTGATGTCAACTTTTGTTGTTATAAGCAGACCAGTTATGGCATATTCCGTCCAAAATTCCTCACTTCCCACCGGTTGAATCCATGAGCTAGCTCATGGCACTTCCTCATCCTATAATAATGAACTGGAGAGGAGCTTATGTGTCAAGACTCAATGGGTGTTCATGGACTCCAGATGATAAACATAAAATTTGTTTAAGATTCATTTTTATACTAGAAAATCAAGTGATAGCCCAACAGTAATGACATCCTTTGCAATGCCCCACGTCTGTTGTTCAAACTCCACCTTCCCCTCTTCCCCCACCCATATCAGTCTTGTCTTTTTGGTTTCTTTCCTGTATAGTTTTTGATTCATTTCTGATTCAGCTAAGAAATGAATATTTATCCATTCTGTCAGGGTGATAAGGATAAGAAAATTGAAGAACTTACAATGGAGTTGGAGCGTCAGGAGCAGCTGTGTGCTGCTTATCGAGAAAAACTACTCAGTTTTATGAATAATGTTGAAGATGAAACAGAAGAACTGTCCTCTAAAATCCAAGTTATAGTTGACAATGTGAGGAAAGTTGAATCGGAAGTGCAAAAACATTCCCGCCATAGATAGCCTTGGCATCTAAGTATATATTTGCTAGATTTGAGATTGTGTATAATCCATATTGAGTTTCATGAATCCTTCTGGTGATCTCTAGGGCTTACTAGAATCAGTTTCTATTAAGTCCAGATTGTATTCAACATTGTTCCGGCTTTAAATTGTTTTGTTAGTATAAATGGAAGTTCAATAATTGTTCTCTCTCTCTCTCTCTCTCTCAACATAATTTCAGGATATCTCTCGTTCATGTTTGTTCTTCTCTGGCTACATTGCTAACTGTAGTAATAAAATTTCCAGAGAGTATAGATCCTAAAGAGCCAGAATTGATTCTTGCTTTTGAAACAGTTTCTATTTTAAATTCAAAATTAGGAGACGATAGTACATACCTCACTACCATATGATATGTTGAAATTATTTACAGAAAACCGTTATTGAAAACAATTATATTTTCATAAAATATGAAAGTGATGTGTGTGTGTGTGTGTGTGTGTGTGTGTGTGTTACCTCTAACTTTGATTCTCAGTTTAGAAAAATAAAACCATTGTTTTTCAATGGTTCTGAGTTTTTATTTTGCTTGGGTTCTTTGAAAGGTGAAAAATTGTCAAACCTCCAAGGATAGCACAGTTGGATGGGGACTGCATTTCCTGAAGTAGAGTTTATTTTGACAAATTGATTAATATTTCTCACACTATTTTGCACAAAAAATTTTACAATTATTGAATTGGTAGATTATTTTTGATTTCATATACACTCACTATTGACATCTCTTTATTACCTACTATTAACAAGTTGTCACCTTGACACTTGTGAAATTTGTTATGAAATATGTTTGTTGTGACTTTAGACTTATGTGGCTAGAAATTATATTTTCTCCAAAAAAACTTAATTATAAAAAAAATATTTTTTAATTAAAAAAAAAACCACCAAACAAGCCCATATGTACACAATTAAATAGGCCTCAAGGACATGGATGAACCCAATTCTATTTATTCTTTGGGGGATGAAATTAAACCAATTATTTCCGCTTTAAATGATACACTTTGGCCTTACAAATAATGTTTGTTCAAAAAGCTTTCAATAATATCTGAAGTTTTTCAAAGTTAATACCAACCTTGAAGTTTTCTCATTAGCTTTAGTAAAAAATTATATATTTAATCTCAAAAGTCACTTTATTTACTTTACAACCAATTTAACAATACACATTAACATTCCACCTTTTTTTTTTTCTTTTCTTTTCTTTTCTTTTAAGGCCAAATTAACATTCCACTTTTCATTATGCAATACAACATAATATAGAAATCTAGAATAATAATTTTCTATATTATTTTTATCCACTAACAAAGTATCAACTCAAATTTAGGACACCCACCTAGCCACTACAGATTTGGGACACCCACCTAACCTCATCTCAATCTTGTCACCCAAACCTAGTAACCTAAACTAACCGGATTTTTTTGCAAAATAACACCTATTTTCAAATAATTTTGTTAGTTAGTACCGTTTTCAAACTATTTAGGAAATTTTTAGACTCAAGTTCACTGTAACAAATTGAGTCTCAAAAACTCGATTTCCATGAGGTGCGTAGCTGAGGTGGATTAAAAAAATCTACATGGAACTCGAGTTAGTTCGCTCCAGAACCTCAACCCCCAAAACACTAACAAGCCAACTTCAACCCCCAAAACACAAACCCACAACAGAAAATCAGACCAACCTAGAAAACACAAACCCACAACAGAAAATCCGGTGCCGAGATCGTCAAACCCATGGCGCTCTAGTGCCGAAATCGTGATTTTTGGGTTTGGGATTTTGGGAAATGGGTTTGGATTTTGAGAAATGGGTTTGGGATTTTGAGAAATGGATTTAGATGAAAAAGGAAGAACTGAAAACACAAACCCACAACAGAAAATATTTCTCCGATGCCGAGATCGTCAAGCCAATGGCAATCCAGTTACGAAATCATGATTTTTGGGTTTGGATTTTTGCTCCAATTGAGATCATGATTTTTGAGTTTGGGATTTTGAGAAATGGATTAAGATGAAGGAAGAACTATTTTGGTTTTTGGGGCTTGGAAGAAGGGAGTGGGACAATAGATGGAGAAAAAAAAATAAAAATAAAAAAGAGAGAAAAAGAACGAAAGAAGAAGATGAAGATGGTGTAGAGGAACTCGAGTCTTAAAGACTCAATTTCCATGTGGATTTTTAGTCCACCTCAACTTTGGCAGTACATAAAAATCGAATTTCTTAAACTCGAGTTGTTACAGGAAGTAACAACTCAAGTCTAAGAGACTCGAGATGCTAATTTCCTAAATAATTTAAAAACGTTGCTAACTAACAAAATTGTTAGCAAAATGATGTTTATTTTGCAAAAAAATCCAAACTCACCCAGTCCAAAAACCACTAAAATTCTCTAATTTAAAACAATGAATGAAAATGATCTCACAAGCTTAAAATTGGTAGTAATAGAAGGTTGAACCAAAATTAAACTTGCTTATTAAAATCAATTCATTTCTCTCCTAAAGATTCTAAGTATAGAGGGAAATAGAATTTAACATTTGAGTAAAACGTAATAGAAATAAATAACATTTTTATTTTAATCACATTATTTTTTTATAATAAAGTTCTAAACAAAAGATATATAACATATTAAAATTTTAAGGTTTTTTTTTTTTTTTTTGGAGAATCATGGTTTTTTTTTTTTTTAGAAATAATTATAACATGCTGCTAATGCCGCAGTTCGAACATTTTTCTTCCTAGACTCTCATACATGAGGACTAATTCAGCTACAAGGCATTTGACAAGTTTTATTTTATTTTAACTTTAACCTCCATCTTTTACTGTTTTACACCAAGTATTTACTGCTATAAAAAAATTAAAAAATAAAATAAAAATTCAAATTTTCACTGCTTTCTTAAATATAAGCAGTATATTTTTAAATTTTTTTTTATCAGGTGTTAAATTACTAATTTTTGTGTCTCGTCAAAAAGGAACACAATTTTTGTTCGCTTCTTTCTATCTAATGTCTAAACCCGCTCCGTTTGGTTTCCATGAAAACGTGGGAAAATAAGAAAGATTGAAAATTTGAAACTTTGAGTCTTGGGGCTGATACCATCTTGAATTAAAATAAGATAAAAACTCTGACCGGAGCAATCCAAAATCGTTTTTATTAAGAGTTTGGGTGAGAGGAGAGTTCTGATTTCTTGGTGATTTTACCTTGATTTTCTCAGCCACATTTATTCAAACGCCATGCTCTGAGAAAACCTATGTCAGGTATGGACCCAATTTCTTATCTTTAAAGTTTCCATATGTATGGTTGTATGGTTTTGCTAATCACTGTGTAAATTTGAGATTTTGTGGTTTTGCAAAAATGTATAGGCTGATAGTTTGTTTTGCAAAAGTTGATTATGCTACACCCATCTGTATTGTAATTGTAAAAGCTATTGTTCAATCCCTCAAATACACAATTTTGATATATAAATGTTTCCCACCTTGCAGTTCTTCAGTAATTGTTTCAGTTTTAAGAGGATTTTTACCAGCTTACTAACAACTAATAATGGATTAGGAAGCTCCATTTAATTTAATTTTTTTTTCGTTACTTGTTGCTACTCAACTAATGACTTGTTTGATTTGTCTGTTCTCTTTATAAGTGAAGAATTGTTGCATTATGTTGGGTTGTGGGTGTAATTCAAGTTGGCTTGCTTCTATATAATCTTTGTTTCTTGATTTAATTTTTTTTATTCGAAAGTCACACTTGCACCTCATGGGTGATCTTAACTTCCATCCATTATTAGGGGGGAGGAAATGTCATTTGAGCTAGAGCTCCTTGGCTTAATTAGGTTATACTCATGCTCTTAAATCTGGATTGCTTGTTTTACTTAAAACCTTGTCATTGTTTGTGGTTCTCTTTTGAAAGAACTCAAGTCTGTCGTGACAGAACCATGGAGTCTTGCAGAAACTTGGGCTGATTTCTACCTATAAAAAAAGTCATTGTTGTATTAATAAGAAAAATATAAAAAAGGTTTCTTATTTTGACATTTAAATAATGAAATTTTTATGCAATTAATACCATTTTTCTTGCTCGATTTTTTATTTGAAGAAAAGAGCTTTTCACATAAACTAACTGTCCTCTTTCTGAATATTTTTGACTACTTATAGTAGAAATTGTATTAATATTCATAATATTAACATTAATTAATACAATATGAATATTCGTATTTGCAGAAGCATACATGCATATGCATGTGTGTTCGGGGATCAGGCACTCATGTATATACCGTCATCCACCTTGTGTGCACAAAACATGCATTCAGGGTTACACTTACACCCTTACTTCTATAACTACTAAAAGGTTGAATGAAGGCACGTGCAGTTTGTAGAAGTGAAAGTGAAACTTTAATGAACATGACACGGGACATATTTAGAGAGTTTATCCACATTTGCTTGTGGTGGGCTTTTGGTTTGGAAAGTTATGATCTCATAGTCAGTTATGCTTTAGGGTTTGAAAAGATTCAATTTTTGGTGGCTGATGGAGCTGGGAATTGAGGAATAAAAAAAGAAAAAAAGATTAGGATTTTAGTTTTAGGGTTCTCTCAAGGGGTTATTTGATGGCTATTTTATTGAGAAAGTATGTAAGTTTTTAGGCATGTAAGGAGAAGGGCTTGATTTGGGTTTGTAAAGAATGAAAGATAGAAAGTTTTTTGTTTTTTAAGGGCTGTATAAACAGTAATGGTGTGCCAAATAATAACAAGAGAAAACAGTCATAATTCCATGGTCTCTGAATTCTAGTACATTGAGCACATACATATAAGGACTTTTTCTTGTACTAGTAGCATTGGAAATCCTAATTGGACTTGTAAACTAATGACAATAAAATCTAAATGAACGCTAACTTGGACTTGAAGAAAATAAACCAAGACACTCAAATCTCGTAAAAAATTCCAAACTTGACGCAGTTACCTAATATCCTTGTGATTAATTTGAATAGGAATATTTAAAGAGAAGGATTTTGTTTTCAATTTTTAGTTTAAATTAAAGTTGAAATTTTTAACTATTAATGATTGTTAATGTTTAGTCAAGAAAGGTGCATGCACAAGAATTATTGTCGCTAGGAATGTAAGCTTTCTAAATCTTTTTTTTTTCTTTTAAGAGTAAACTAAGAGCCTGATATTTTGCATTTAATAAATAGATGTGCTCTGTGCTACTGTATTGTTCACCTATAAGCTGAAGTTGTGTTTGGCTATATGACAATTTAGTTCCACAAAACTTTGCAATTGCTACAATTTGATCGCCTGGAATTTGGAGTAAAAATGAATCGTTGAGGGTTCTTTAGATGGAACCCGAACTATTCATTTTAGTCCAATTCCCCATCCACTATGGTAACATCTGGCATTCTCATGATAGCAAGGTGCTCCCCTTTATTTTGAATACCCCCCAATCTGATTTACTTTAGAAGCTACCAAGGAATTCATTAGAGGAATGTTTCCAATGGAAACCGAGCATTTTGTGGTTTAAAAATGCCGAATCTCGTAGTAATGGTCGGAGAAGGGTAATCACTCATTCTTAAAACCAGCATTCTTAAGACCAAAGAGTCAGGAGGAAAGAGAGGGGGGAGGGGGGGGGGATGTAGCAGTTGATGTTTGTGTACTAATTGTGATAGGGCCACTACTGGGGAAATTGTGATTTCCTCTAATAATCATTTTCTTATCTGCCTTGAGAATGATGCCTTTATTCTGTTTCACTATGGTTTGCCAAATGTCGAATGCCTCATGTTTTATTTTTCTGTTCTCATTAACTGTGTTCTTGTGGCATCTTTGGTTTTTAATTTTACGCAAAGTTGTCCAATCTTTGTGAAGATATTAGAAATAGAATTTCTCAGCGAAAAAAGATATTAGAAATAGTGTTGATTTAATATTACCTTCTGCCTGCAGCTTCATGATGGATGGAAAGCCTGTCTAAATCTGTTCTGGGAGGATAATGGAAAGCCCATCTAATCAAGCTTTTGATTCAGATGAGAGTGAAAAATGTTTGCAAATTGAAAGCTTTGTTGAGCATGAATTTGCTGATTATGATCTTTCAAAGGATGTTGATGCTTGTATAGGTGAAATTGATAAGATAGTAGAACAACCAAATGAAAGTTTTCCATTAATAGGCAATGTGTTAGAACCATACATAGGCATGGAGTTCAAGTCAAGAGATGATGCTCGAGAATTTTATATTGCTTACGGTAGGCGTATTGGGTTTACGGTACGAATTCATCATAATCGGCGCTCACGAATGAATAACATGGTTATTGGTCAAGATTTTGTTTGTTCAAAAGAAGGTTTTCGTGAAAAGAAGTACGTGTACAGGAAAGATAGAGTTCTTCCTTCACCTCCTCTCACCAGAGAAGGTTGTCCTGCAATGCTGAGGCTAGCTTTAAGGGATGGAGAAAAGTGGGTTGTTACCAAATTTATACAAGAACACAATCATACATTATTATCTCCGAGTAAAGTTCCATGGAGAGGATCTGAGAAAAGTATGATAAGTGAGGTATGCTTTTTTTGAAATTCTCTATGATATGATAGTTATTGTTGCTTATTGTGATGTCAATTTGAATTTTTCAGTTGTACGGAGTTAATTGGTTATGACAAATTTTTTGTTACTGGTGGCAACCTGCTTGGCTCAAGCAAGATTGCTTTAGCCTGTTAAGAACAGGACAATTCAGTTGCAAACTTGTCTCAAGACCTCATGCACTGGTCTTGGTTTTTAAGTTACAGCCACAGCTCTGTGGAGCTGTTCAACATACTTTATGCTGGGCTTCGGTTTTGTTAGCCCTTTTGGGCTTTTGAAGTGTTGGCTGATGTGATATATGTCAACTTATATGCTTTGTTTATATTATTTCTAGTGATCCCACTTGCTCAAAATGCACCATGAACCATAGCATGTAGATATGTACAGCATAATACAATTTCATATTTTTTGCACACACACACACACATATATATGAACCCATTGAACTTACCCATCCCCTTACTATCAATAATGTGATTAACAGGAAATCTCACACAAAACTTACGAGAAAAGATTCTAACACATACAATAGAATGTAAAAAAAAAACCATAGTGTTGAAAATCATGAACAACTTATGCTTTCTATGTCTTATTTTTCATAGCATCTTGATTACGTTTTTTTTTTTTGGGAATTGTGAATCCCCTTGTATTTTATCTATCTATGTTATGTTTTGTTATGATTATGTCTTTAGTATTTTAAAGATGTGACTAGTATTTTAAAAGGTCATGTGACTAGCATGTGAATTTTAACAAATTGGATGTTAGGATTTCATTGTTCTATGTGAGATGGAGGATAGGATTCTAGGGTTACTAAAGAGTATTATAAATAGCATTATTTTGGTTCATTGTAGGAGCCTTTGAAGTTGATATTTGATTGTTCCAACATCAATCCTATTATCTTTTCTATGCTAAATCTTGTTTTTATGTTGGGCTTTCGTCTTAACCATTCTACACTGGATCTAAGTTCTCTTGACTCCAGTTATGGCATATTTCTAGTACAAAAGGTCCAAAATGCACATGTTTGTAGCATAATATGCAGTCTAATTATTTTAATTACCATGCTGCTTAAAATTTAAATATATTTGACATTATTCAACAGTGTTTGTAGCTAACATTAATAAGATTTTTATCTTCTTCACCTTAAGAACATTAAGCATATTTTCAACCAAGCCATTTGATCTGTAATTGAGAGAACTTTATTTTATTTTATTTCTTTGGTTCTCACTTCTTTCAAGAATGGGTTATAACTATTTGTTTTCTATGAAGTTAGATTTTAGCTATAGATTCCATGATAAATCAAGGTGGTTTCTGATATTTGGAACACTTTGGACAAGGCATCATTTGATTTGGTGAGCAGATTTTTAATTTTGGATACATTTTTTTAAATATATAGATTTTTGGATGATATGTCTTCTTGGCCATTGTATACCCTTCCACCTGTTGAACCATTTAGAAGAGGGTGAAGTAACAAAAGATTTGGTAGTGGGAACAAGATTAAATCAATTTGTAGCTCTCAACTCACTGAGGAGACATGTAGCACTAGCAACGTTTTACCTTTTCCAACCTTTGATTAGATTTTTCTAGTACATGACTTGGGATAATTGATACAAAGAGATACAAAAATAAGGAGGTTATTAAGTAGTGCAATGCGTGGATTAAAACTGTTTCTGAAAAGGTAGTCAAGGCAACAAGCAAGCTCAGATGAAATATATCAGATTGCAAGTTTGAAGGTTTTAATTCCATGGTCGTAAAAAAACTGTTTATTGCTATAAAATTGATGGATGCCTTCCCAAAGTATCAGAATTGACTGGATGGAAGAAAATGTATTTATCAAAGGGTAAAAGATTTACTCTGTTTAAGAGTACGTTACCTAGAATTCTGACAAATTTCTTGTTCTTGTTTAATATTCCTACTAATGTGGCTAATAGGATAGAAAAGATCCAATGGAATTTCTTGTGGGGTGGGAGAGAAGGGGAATTTAAGTTCTAGTTGGTCAATTGGAACCTTGCGTGTTCTCCAATAAATTTTGGTGGATTGGAAGTGAGGAAATTGAGCACCTTAATCATGCCTTATTGGATAAGTGATTATGGAGGTCTCGCGAGGAGCACAATATGGGTAGGAGTGGGGTGAATGAATGTCAAAGCTGTTCGAAGCCTCATGGGTGTAGTTTATGGAAGGGTATTAGAGCTAACTGGGTGTTGTTCTCTGTTTTCATTTTTCATACTGGGGGATGGTATGAGGATCGGATTTTGGCATGATGTATGGTTTGATGATTGTTTCCACTAAAAGACATAATTTGGCACGGTTGGACAACACCAAAACATATGGACCTTATAGTTCCCGTAAAAATTTATCTCCACATTTACATTTGATTGTGGATAATGGGGATTCACCTATTGTTCCCAATTTGCGATTTATATCCAGTTGAGGTGTGCTCTTATAATGAGTGTTTAAGAGGGACCATTAGTACTCAATTCCTTTGTGTTTGGAGAGGTAATGTGCCTAAGAAGATGGATTTCTTTGTATGGGACATGAGCCTTGGGTAAATTTTGACTGTGGATAATGTAATTAAGCAGAAATTTATTAATATATTGCCCATTTACCCATGACTTGTGATCATTTGTGTTTTTGACTATTGGGATTTACTGGATGATGGCAAAGGATGTCATATATGTTTACTTATGCTGGAGGGGATTGTATAGTTGGCATAAGAATAGTGTAATTTGGGATGCAATGCCTCATTTTCTTGTGCACTATTTGGAGAAAGTTGGATAATTTTACTTTCAAAGGCATGGAGCTATTTGTTGTTAAGATTGTCTATTTCTTGCACTTTTTGATTCAATGTTGTACTACAATTAGGAGTACTACTACTTTAGTTTATTTCACGGATCTGTTTAATCTTCTTTATTTTTTGCCGAGTCATTTGTTATTCTTTAGGAATCTATAATAGTATAATGTGAGCTTTCCTCATTGAATAAAATTCTTTTTTAGTTTTATTTATATATTTTAAAAAAGGTGTTACAGGTTGGATGGCTAATATTGCTTGCTTTTGGGAAATACATTAGAAAGGTCAAATGCTTCCTATTCTAATGTAGTTCTCCTTAATCTAGTCCATATGTTTTTACCTTGCAGTTGTTACATGCAGGATGAGAAGGATCAAAGAATTCGAGAGCTGACCCTTGAACTTAGCAATGAGAGACAACGATGTAAACGTCGCTGTGCGGCTTACCAGGAACAGTTACATATGGTGTTGAAATATATTGAGGAGCACACTGACCACATGTCAAGAAGAGTTCAAGATATAGTTCAGAATGTAAGGGAACTTGAGGAGGAGCAGCAGGACTCTGATTTATAATAGGATTTAGAACTTGAACATTTTTCTCTTTTTTGACTTCATTGGACCCTTTATATCACTAATTTAACAGGAATTACTTTTAGACGATTTTGTGTAGGTTTGATGGACACTTCTGAAGGATGAATGGTGTCCATTTGTTGATGGTTCCTCTCTACTAACAGGAATCACGCTGCAAATTGCATGGAGAAATAATATATTGCGATTTATAACATTACTGCAGTTTGCTATTAATTGTATTTATGGGTAAGAACTTTGTTGTCTTGACTCTCAACTCTCTAAGTGCAATTCCATGGTAGCCACTGAGTTACTCACCTTTTTTCCCCTTACCTGATAAAAGTAGATAAGTTTGATTGAATCAAATCGGCTGCATCTTTCAATGGAGTACTTTCACAAAGCAAGGACTGTCTTACAACCAAACACTGGCTAAAGTTAGCAGCCTGTATTGCCTTGCTTTCCAACATGTGATGCCTTCCAATTTCTTGAAGCACTAATAAGATATATCTTTTGTAGTTATGTATCTCATGTATGTATTCTTCCTCTTATAGTGTGTGGATTTCATAATTGTGTGTGGCCTATACGCCCAAGAAGGGAGGATGTATAGGGTGTGACTTCTGTCCAGTGTCCTATGACACTGGACCCATTGCAATCATAACACCTATCCATTTTCGAAACCGTGTCATGATCGCAGCGGGTCCTGTGCATTGGAGGCACTGGACAGAAGCCACGCTCGGATGCATATATCATGCAGGAGATACCTTCTTAATACCAATGTCTTTTACCATAATGCTGGAATACCGACAATTCATGTGGCAAATTGCTTTGACTGTTGTCTTTGTTTCTATTTCCTCTGCTTCTTTCACCATCTTTTCTCTCATAGACACAGCTATTATTGACTGGCCATTTTATGTCGTATGATTGCTTCTACTCCTTTTCCATGAAGATCATGCAAAATAATGCCCCATCCACATTGAGCTTATACTTTCCGTTTGGTGGTGTCCACTTGCTCCCCAACCTATTGGCCTTTTCTTATGTGTTATGTTATCCATCTATTCTTTCAAATTCTCGTGCACTTTTTAGTTTTTTTCTATCTTTTCTGGCTCTGCTTCTACCCTCACTTTAGAAGCTATCTTTTTTCCCCCATATACTTACAGGGGAAAAGTTCTTTCCTCCCACTCCTTGCCTTCCCAAAAGATGTCCAAATAAGGCAAAACTGAAGTGTAGGATATCTGGGTTTAAAGTTACAATGCTTATAGAGTACATGGGGGAGGACACTGCTATTAGGTAGGATGTCTATTTGGAAAGAGAAACTGAAGCACACTTTCACTTAGTTGAAGGTACTACAAAAAGGTAGCTAAGATTTGAGGCTTCAAGGCTCTGCCTAGATACAAGCACATGCTAAAGACACGAAGAACATGCTTTAAAGAATCATTGCTAAGCAAAGATGTTCTTTTAGTTGTCTAAAAGCCAATTACAGGCCCCTAAGAAATTTAACTAGTGGGAAGGTTGCAATGCTTCTCTGAGATAAAAGCACATTTTAAAATGCCTATGAGTTCTAATTCAAGTTGCACCATTTTGTCTTGTAGAAATAAGATAATGTGCGAAGTCATGACTTGAAGATCTACTGGATGAGCGTATAACTTAGAGATAAAGAGAAAGACCTTGGCTGTGATCACCTATCCAAAGCAACAAAGAAAATTTCCCTTGCAACCGAACACTACTTCTAAAGGAAAGAAAAAGAAGGTTAAATTAACATCTAATTAACCAAATCAATACCAATCAGGCAATCATACATAATTTAAAACCCTCTATCGTCTCTTTTTCTTTAAGAGTGAAGCAGCGCGCAGAAATATACGATCAACCTCATCAAAATTTGGAGAATCAGAATCGTTCTCCCATGATTTGGCAGTTTTTGAGTCTGCAGATATTTGACGCAGGTGCTCCTCAAAATCTTCACATTCTCCATCACTTTCAACTGGGAATTTTTCGAACTTATCCAAATAAAGAGGTCGTTCCACCTTATTCTCAGTCTCCGAATCAGATTCAGTCTCAAAAATGTCTGATAGATCTTCAGAATCTGATGCCATACCTGTAACCATCATAGGATCATCCTCAGAGCATTCCTTGTTTCCATTCAATATTTCTTTCAGCTTATCGGAATTGTTCAATTGGAAGTTTGAACTGCTCTTGGGATCAATTCTTCCAATTTCAGTTCCTTCAATCTCTTGAATATCAGTTTTATTCTCTGCCACACTTTTAGCTTGTGCTTGGAGCAACTCAAGGTCCTGTTCAAGTCTTGGAATATATTTTCTTACAGCTCGGAGGCCATCTCTATATTTGGATTTATCCAAAGCCTGCAGGTGAGTGAGGAGAGAAGAAAATGGAGTATGAGAACTAGCAATGATGTATAAAAGGCATTCATAGAAAAAAAAATGTTGAAAGGCATTATACTTAAGATATATGACAATACTAGATTGGTAAGGTGCAGGCATGGGATTCAATCCACTATGCATGTGGTATAAAGAAAATTATCAACAGTTGCTGAAAAGAAAAGATGAAAAATGTGGGTAAAAAGTTATTCTATCATTCGCACCCCCCACCCCCACCCCCACCCCCACCCCCCCCCAACACACACACACACAAAAAAGAAAACCGTTTGTCAGTGAAGAGAGACTTTTGAACAAGGATATAATTAAGCATCAAAGAGTCCAAGGGCAGCTTTAAACCCATTTCCAAATTTTAGATGCCTAAAAAAGACACTTCGCATAACAAAGGGCAACCCATTTATGCATGTAGTTTTCTTGAGTGATACCTCAGGATCTAACCAAATAGAAGGCTTATGTGACAATGGAACATGCTCTGAATTATTCCTGAACTTTAAAGGGCTTGATTATTAACCTTTTAGAAGAGTTCATGCAATTTGTTTTACAAGAGCATTTGGCAGCAAGAAATTGATCCAGACAATGTAAGAATGCCGTTAGGGAATGATGACTTCAAAGACACAGATGGTTAGATGTTAGAATTAAGTTATTACAGTGGTTGTCATTTCCTATTCCTCTTCTTTAATATTGCAGAAAATTAAACACCTACCTTTTCTTCCCCAATCCCCCTTCTTTTGGGAAAGAAAGCTACCACAGCAACCCACCCTGAACTATGTTGAAAAATAAAAAAAGAAAAGATGTCCCAAACCCCAGAAAAGAGAGTTGATACAAGATTGGACAAGAGGGATGCTTTGATATCTGAACTGATTTTACATCTCTAACAGCTGATGCATTTACCAACTAAAAGAAATTATAGGTCAACAAAGAGACATTGAGATACAACAGCTGAGTAAATGATTGTATTTTCTCTTCTTCAGAAATTTTCCATATCTATTTACTAGAAATTGTATATATATAAAAGAAGATCTGAGAAGAGCATAAAGGAAAATGCTGTATACATGCCCTAAGATAAACAGAATGATATAAAAGTGGGCAAACTTAACTCCAATTCTCATATGTAAAATAAAAAAAAAGAGATCAGAACCTTCTTCCTGGAGAGAGTGATCCTGGGTGACATAATCTCTGTTGGTGGCTGAGAATAGTTCTTCCCCCTGTACATAATAATTGTGTTCTCTTCATGAATGTCAAGCACAATTCCTCCAGTCAATCTTGCCAGCTCAGCAGCAATCTCTCGGACCTCCTCTGGTGAAAATGTCTTGACCACCACCTGCAGAGTCTGGTGCTTTTTCCAATGCAGATGCATGTTCAAAATTACACCCTGGTAGATTCCCCGTCTTCCAACAGGCACGTAATTCTTGCATTTGAGACCCATCTTTAAAAAGAAAAAGTGTTCCTCTGGGGTCAATATCTCTGGATCATGAGTTGTTTCTGATGTCTCTTTAGGCTCAATCTTCTTAAGGCCATCAACAAATCTTTCCTCTTTCTTTCGAGCCTGGAAAAAGACCAACCAAGCAATATAAATACATTTATAAAAAGAAGATAGAGAAAGACAGAGTAATTAGTTTTAAGATCAGTATGTCATTTATGATTGATGCAGCCTCAATAAGTGAAGATCAATACTGAATTTTCATTATATGTTACTTGCAAATGTAGACAGAAGATCCCAAAAATCATGGAAAGACTATCTAGGTTAAACTAAACAATTTAGTTTGTAAATTAGTGCAAGCTATTAATGTAAAGATACAAAAAACTAAAGAATCTATGTACGTTGAAAATCAGATAAGTGTTTTAAATGTTCCAGGGTCCTTCCAAGTAAGCTCACTGGGTTAATAGTTCATTTTGCTACAAAAATATAAATAATATTTTATCCTATAGCTCTGGCCTTGACTTGTTAATGAGTAAGTTTGTGTTAAAAATATTCTAGAATTACTGTCTAACAAAAGTATAGACTGCTTTGTGCTAACAACATTAACTCTATTGCTAGAATTGTCTTATGCAACACTCACTGAAAAGACCTGAGACAAGTCGTAGGCACAAAGCAGATGGATACCTTTGACCAAAATATCAAGCTACCCATCCAAAAAAAATATCAAGGAAGATCCATAAATAGACAGCTGGTATACTCCATGCTGCCCATTGTAATGTTTGTCTACCTCAAACAATTGATCTTAATTATTAATAAAAATTATCAAAGAATCTTTCTTACTTATCAAAAAAAAAAAAAAAAAAAATTATCAAAGAATACTCTGAAAGAGCAAATATAACATTATGAAGCTTAAACCTCTACAATTTCCATCATTCAAAATTGAAATCTTGTATAGATTCTACACAACAGCAGTAAAGAACTACAACATGCCACTCAAACGAATGTAAGTCAGCCAAATAATGGACTCCGCTGTCTATAAATCGGAGACATTTCCACCAAAAGCAAGATACCGTTTAGATATCTCCCCATCCATCTGAATATCATATAATATAGAATATCATAACTCATCCAAGCATAGCAACCTTCATAAATGTAATAATTTAACCAAAAAAAAAAAAAGGCATGCACAATGGCCAATTAGCTCCGCTGGAACTCCTCCAGCCTCTAAGTTTAAAGTTATGACATGTTAGTACAACTCTAACCACAAATATGTGCATATAGGCTAGGAAAAGTAAGATGACATGCAAGAGACCAACAGCCAGAAAGCAGTTAAGCAAGTGTTGGAGCATACATCCCAAAAGTTTAAACTGTCAATGGTATGGATATTTTTTGCCTGTCTTTTTGATAAGCAAACCAAGTCACATAGTTTGTATAACATCAACACCCAAGCACACTCTCATTCCAAAGAAAAGTGATCTAAAACTCAAAAATCACCTTCAAAACTGCATATATGGCTGCTACTCGACAAAAATAAGACTGTATCAAACTTTTAAAAAATTAATATATGACATATTACTAAGAAAATAAAGAAGTATCATCCTGTTAAGAGCACTTATCACCTGTTGAAAAAATTTAGGGAATTTGATAGGTTCTATTGTCTATCATATTGGGTATAACTTAAATCATTCTAATCCATGATATATTTACATAATAATAAAAAGAATAGGAAGCTTTTCTTTTGGACTATAAAAATGGGGGGACAAGCAAAAAAATGGACTTACCTTACTCAATTTGTAAAGAATTTTTTCTTCCGCAGTCATTCTTTCATACTCTTTCTTCTTCTTCCACCTAAAAAACTTCAGCCACCTTACAACTGCTCTTTTACCCTTTAGCTTTTTTCTCTTCACTTTAGTATCATCAGTACCACCAACAATTGCGCTCTTCTCGGGCTGCTTTGGTGGTTCCAAAACTTTGTCAGCCAAACTTAAAAATGGGTCTGAATGAATCCATCGACGCCCCTCAATGGGAAAACTTTTAATATTGCAGAGGATCCGAGATGCAGATTGCTCCTGACCCAGGACTTTGCATATAAAATCACCCATGCTATTGCAGTGTGAGGTAATCTTTAAGAACATTGGTTTCCAGTAAGAGCTAAGTAATATATGAATTACAAAACTCACCAAAAATGAGAAAAACATAACTTCAACCACTAATTCAATTCTCACACACAAACACACACTCGATATGAAATATTTATCTAAATTCTTTAACTCAAACATTGCTCTAAGAATAATAATTCATGCTAACAAATTCTAAACACGTTCAGTAGCTGAAATGCTCTGAGTCCTAAGTCTACAAAGAGACAGTAGCGTACAAAGTCAAAATCTTTTTGAAACTGAAAGCCTCCCTTCTGTTCATCCACTGAGTGGAGTAGAAGAAGAAGATGATGAAAAACCCATTAAAAAATTTGAGTTGTAAATGTAAGGATTGAATCTTTGGTGATTTGGGAGCTACCAAACAGAGCAAAAATAAAACAGTTATTGAATGCAAAAATTCTTTGTTACAGTACAGAAAGAGAGAGATACCTGGTTTTGCGAAGTGGGTATTTGGAGAAGAAGAAGAAGGGAGTGAAGAAGAATGCATTGGAGAATAGATTCTTGAAAGGATGAGACTTGGAGAGAGCCCCAGAAGCTAAAACCCTCACAAACATTTTCTCTGTTTTATTTTTCTTTCTTCAGTTGCTATAAAATTAAAATCGATTCCGCAATCCACATCCACAGCTTGTTTTTCTTTTTATTTTACTTTTTCTTAAATAGCTGTGTTAACGAAACTTGTGGCTCCGTTTCGGAGATTATCAGGGAAGGGAATAGAATGATCGTAAAGGAATAGGAAAAAATAGAATGGAAAATAACGTATTTAAGTAAGGAAAAATAATGAAATTGAATGAAATTAAGTAACTTTGATTAGATTTTTAAAATGAAGGAATGGAAATAAATAAAAATGAATGGAATGTAAGTAATTTTGTTTGGGAGTAATATAGAGGGAATTGAAT
The DNA here is from genome assembly GCA_033629205.1 of Lithocarpus polystachyus. Lineage (NCBI taxonomy): Eukaryota > Viridiplantae > Streptophyta > Magnoliopsida > Fagales > Fagaceae > Lithocarpus > Lithocarpus polystachyus. The sequence goes on along the minus strand of CM066170.1, from coordinate 56,135,373 downwards.
GGAATCATTCTATGACAATATTACTATTAGACCCCTATTTTAAAATAAAAGGTTGAATATATAGGGGTATTTTGGGAGTTTTAGTAAAAATTTTATTAAATCTAAATCCATTCCCTCCCATTCCTCTCAATTTTGAGGGGAACAAAAATTTAAGGTTTTGAGGGAAAATGGAGGAATGAGCATTCCCTCTCACTTAAACTCCTAAACAAGGAAATGGATTTTTCATTCCCTCCATTAAAACTTCCAAACAAGGGAATGGAATGATATTCTAAAATTATTTTTTTCATTCCTTTCCATTCCATTACATTCCCTCCTTTCAAACGAGACATAAATTAATTTCACTAACTATCGAATTATTTTTTAAAAGGGCCTAAAATGTAAATTGCATTTTTTTAATTTGACCGAAAGTCTAATTTTTTTTTTAATTCAAATTCATTTCAAGCCTCTAATTCTATGTTCAATCAATTGAGTATTTGAAGTTTTAAGTTTATTCAATTTAGACATTCCATTTATTTTCATTAAAAATTACCGCTTAAAACATTTTTTCTCACATGAAAAAAATATAAATTAATAAAAATATTTTATAAATTGTTTATGTGAATTTTTTTATAAATTTTTTTTCATTAGTTAATTGTATATTTAATAAAAAAAATTTAACAGAATTAAACATAAGATCTAAATTGAATAAATTTGAAACTTAGAGAACTCAATTGAACAAAAATAAAATTAGAAGCTTAAAATGAATTTCAATCAAACTTAGAGGAAAAATTTGCATTTAGGGAAATAAAAAGAAAAGTTATCGTAAGTTAAAACCTTTTAATTTTTAATTTTTTTTCCTAGAACAAACACACACAATTTGAGTGCTACTTTAATAATATAGTTATTATATTCAAGCTAAACTTCTTTGTTGAAACAATGAACCAGTTCGGTAAGGACCACGGAATTTGTTATAACTATTGACATAACTTGATAATATGTGCAATTGTAATTGGTGAACCATTAGTCACATATGAACCCACCATTTCATAATTGCACACATTATAATTGTGGCAAGAGTTATGGTACAAAATTTGTGTCCATTGAACGGATCACCCAATACTTAGATCGGTGTGAGTTGCAACTATGTCAAACCTGGTGTGTTATTACCTTATTTGTAACCCCTTTGTAATTCACTCAATTATGATTACAAAATAGACAAATTTTGGAAGAAAAATCCTTAAAACTTCTCTTATATCTTATTATTGGATGTGAATTTTAATAAATCTACTGTTAAATTAAATTTTCTTATTAAATTTTCTATGCTTATAAAATTTCAAGAAGGTCAAAGATCAATAGCTACGTTATCAAGCAAATGTTTAAATTTTAAATTTTTGTAATCTTAAATTATGCAAAAAATATATATATATTTATGGATTGAATAGTAATTAACATCCGATTAATGGAATGAAATTTGACATACATGTTTAGAACTACAAAGAACATACAATCTAATGATTAAATTTTCAAAATAGCAATGTTAATTTAGACTAGAACTTGACCTGATATTGGCATTGTTTAGTAGGGATGGATCACTAATCCAATCATAGGTTCAATGAAAATTAATAATATTTCAAAAAAATCTAAAGAAATTATTTAAAATTGATAAAAATACAAACAATGATATAAAATATTTACAATAAAAAAATATTTTGAGCTCAACAAGTTTCTTCTTACAAAATTTAATAATGATTGATTCCTTAAATTCTAAGCACTACTGCATTGCATGAATAGCACTTTCACAAGTCTGTTGACAAAAGAGACGCAATGAATTTATAGGCACTTGGAGCATTCTCATTATACCTTTCATATGCTATAAATGCTAAATTTTAGCATCAAAACACCAAAAAAGTAACTCCATTAAAGCTTTCAAATTGTAAAATTTTTGGCATACTAGCACAGTGAGCTTGTATTAATACAAGCTCACTGTAGCCTGAATTGTAAAAAAATAATAGTATTTTATTCTCATGTTGGTGAGATGGTTGGTTGGTTGTTTGTGTTAAGTTATTTTATTATTATTATTTTAATAAGTAGTTTATATTATTTAAATAAAATGGTAAAAAATATAGAAGTTTTGATGTTTGATGTATTTTAAAGTGGGATGGTATAATAAATAAAATAAATTTCTGAAGTGTTAAATGCTAAAAATTTTAGAATTCTTGATAAGGATGCTCTTAAAAGCAAAACACTAAACTTAAGTTGTACCCAAACACACATAAGTGCATGTGGGAACAGCTAAAAAAAACCAGCTTTTAACTTAATTCATATAGCCCATGTGACACAGTTTATTATTGGGGGGCCCACATGCAGGACCTTTCAAGAGGAAAACATTATTTGCTAGTGTAATTTTGAGCCCAGTTCCACGAAAGTTTATTGGGTACTCAGCCGTATACCGTAGGATTCACCTCAAAGGAAAGAAGTATGCTCCCAAAGAAATTGAGATTTGATACAATAGCAAAAAGTTATTGCACCATACAACTAACTATGATGTGTAAGAGAGAGATAAAAAAAATAAAGTGTAAAAGTGAAATGGTAAAAAGTTGAGGGTTAAAAAAAATTTATTTAAGGGTTAAGATTAAAAGTGACTGTTGCAATTTTTTTTTTATTAAAAAAATATTTTTTATAGTTTTTTTCTACCATACTTTTAGTAAAAATTTAAATAAGTTGTTCCTAAATGAATTATATTATATGAGAAATACTATGTCCACAATATTTTCATAATAATTTCACAACAAATCGTAAGTGGTAAGTAGTTAATGATTATTATTAGTGGACAAAAAAGTAATTTTAGTAGTGAGTTAGATTAGAACTAATATTATCTTACCACAAATGATTTATTGTGAAAAGGTTTTGGATATAACATTGCTCATATTATATATATCTATGTATACGTTTCTTGGACAATGAAAGGAATTCATATGCATATTTTTGCACATATATTTCAATAAATCGAAGATACCATATAGTTTAGTTCAAGAGAAAAAGAAAACTAAGATGAGATAACTTGAGTGCTTGAGGTTGAGGCGATGAAAGCAGAAGGCTGGGTCAGTGAGTCTAGGGTCAACGGCGGCTGCAGCTAGGACAGTCGGACAAAGACAATGGGTATTTGGTTTATATATATATATATATATATATATATATATATATTTTTTTTGATTGGGTATTTGCCTATTTGGTTTATAGAAATTTAATTTTTATTTTCAGATTTTAGTTCTATAAATTTTTTTTGATTGGGCTGGGACAGTGGGACAGAGACGGTGGGTCTTCTTTAATTTTTAGGTTTTAGTTCTATAAAAAAAAATTTGGGTTTTTTCTTTTTGTTTGAAAGGTCTAACATATCATTAAGGGGACCAAATTATAGACCAACATTTAATTTTATTGGGTCTAAAAATATTTAGGTGGTCACAACTTTTTTTTTAAGGGTGGACAAATATACAAATTTTAAATTATTATATATAACATTTTTCCTAAATGAATATAAAAGCCAAATTTATATTTTCTATTTATTGAATTATATGCGCAAATAGTACCAATTCCTTTCATTGTCCAAGAAACGCGCACCAAATCCTATAGGGAAACTGGAAAGTATACGTGAAGAAAATTTGAATTGAGGTAAAGATTGAGGAAGCCACTGAAAAGTGAAAACACTGTGACAGATGCATATTCTGGACAATACAGTGTAGAAATTTCTCTCTTTTTTAACAAAACGTGAGGCATGTGGCACCTATTCAACGAGTCTTTGGGCTAAACATTGCAAAAAATAAAGTTTATTATTGTTATAGGTACTGTTCAAAGTTATTTGGCAAAATGAGAGACTGAATTTCGGCAACAGTGTTACAGAAATTGCAAGAAAAAATAGAATGTGTCAGGGGAGAGAGAAAATTGAATTTCGGTAATGGCATTGCCGAAATTCTTGTCCTACCTGTGCCCGAAATGGAAACCAATTGTGGCAATGGCATTGCCGAAAATGGGAGGAAAAAAGAAGAAGAAGAAGAATTGTGGCAACCAAGTTGCCAAAAATAGAGGGAAAAAAAGATGCTACGTTTACAACATTTTTCACAATAAATTACAGGTGGTTAGTTGTTATTAGTTCAAATTTGAACCTAACACCAAGATTACTTTTTTGCCCCAATAATAACAATCAGTAACAACCTGCCACTTAGAATTTATTGTAAAAATATTGTGAAAATGTTGTGGACGTATCATTTAAAAAAAAAAATCATGGTGCTAAAACATAAGGGAAAAAAAAAAAAGTGGCAAAGGCATTGCCAAAATAGAGGGAAAAAAATGGCAAATTGTTTTTTTTTTTCTTTTTTCCCCTCTATTGTGGTAATGGCATTGCCGAAATAGAGGGAATTTTTTTCCCTCTATTTTGGCAATGCCTTTGACACTTTTTTTTTCCTTCTATTTCAACACCACGATTTTTGTTTAAAAATAATGCGTCTACAACATTTTCACAACATTTTTATAACAAATTCTAAGTGTCAGGTTGTAACTGATTGTTATTATTGGGACAAAAAAGTAATCTTAGTGTTAGATTCAAATTTGAACCAATAATAACTAACCACCTGTAATTTGTTGTGAAAAATGTTATGGACATAGTATTTTTTTTCCCTCCATTTTCGGCAACTTGGTTGCCATAATTATTTTTTTTTCCTCCCATTTTCAGCAATGCCATTGCCACAATTGGTTTCCATTTCGGGCATGGGTAAGACAAGAATTTCGGCAATGCCATTACCGAAATTCAATTTTCTCTCTCCCCTAACACATTCTATTTTTTCTAGCAATTTCGGCAACACCATTGCCGAAATTCAGTCTCTCTCCTCATTATACCAAATAACTTTGAACAGTACCTATAACATCAATAAACTCAATTTTTTGCAATTTTTAGCCGAAAGACTCCCTATTCAACAATCTAATTTTAATTTTTTATTAATAGTCTTTGTGTAGGGTAGTAAACTAATTTGAGAGTACTGTAAATTGTTATTAGTGTTTATTTTTTTTGATGAACGTTATTAATGTTTGTTGTGCATAGGAATTTACAAAATAAAATTTCATGTTATTAAAAACTCTTTAAAAGTTTAAATGGTAACTAATTAATAAAAGACTAACGTTTTCTATTGGATAAAGTTTTCTTTATTCATTAGAGGGACCTTAAAGCACCGCATGAATCTTTTCCTTTTGTTTCTTTTTAAGATATGCAAGTATATAAGATTACAAAGGGGTTATGTTAAAAATTATTACTATAAATTTTACTTTATAAATCTCAGGATAAAATACTATTTTGGTCCCTAAACTTTATTATAAATTTGTTTTTTGTCCCTAAATTTTAAAAAGTTTTTTTTTTCATCCCTAAACTTTGTAAAGAGTTTTTAAATAGCATAGAAACAAAAATAACGATGAAAAAATAACTTTCTCAATAGTTTAGGGATAAAAAACAAATTTTTAGTAATTTCAATAGTTTAGGGATGCAAAATGAACTTTTCAATAGTTTAGGTTAGGGGCGAAAAATGAACTTTTTAGAGTTTAGAGATGAAAAACAAACTTTCAGTAAAGTTTAGGGACCAAAATAGTATTTTATCCTAAATCTTACTTATGTATTGCTGTATTACTAATCGCAAAAAATAAATTAAATATTTATTATTTATTTGTTGTAGTGCCCTATATATATATATATATATATATATATATATATATATATATTGTAGGGGTAAAAGGCCCGATACTAGACAATGGGCCACGGCCCATCCGAGGAGTCCACCCGTCCGAGAACAACAAAGTCTTGAAGGACTCGTCCGAAGAGAACCTATTGTTGGGATAAACAGAGGAACGACCCAGGCCAATGCTCCAGCATCGGCCCTGGTATTTCCGAGGAGTCCCCTAACGTTTATAGACCATAACGGACAGGTGGCAACAATAAGATATTTTATAAAAAGTTGCTACCACCGCATTTATGACTTTGCAACCAACGTCAAGGCCGCATTAATGGGGAGTGTACATCTGAACAGTGACCCTAGTCCCTCATAGCTACCAGGCGAAGGCTTTAGGGTGGCTGATGGGACAGGAATCAGGACGAAACCACCCATTTGGCACGTGTGAACTTGCCTATAAATAGAGCTTAAGGCAACGTAGAAGGGGGACGGAACATTTTAGGAGGAAGAAGGTAGAGAAAAAGGAGAACTAAAGGAAAAGAAGTAAGAAACTAGAACACTTGAACAACTACTGACAATACCTCCTCGGACGTGGCCGAGCAGGAACCATAGGTTAACCCTGCATTCCTCTTTCACCAGACTAACCCCAACCAGATTCGGGCCACCATTCAGTTTGCTTTCTGCTGTATTAGCCGAACCCACTCTCTTACAAATAAACTGTGGGGATATTGTTTGCGAGTAGGACAAAAGCCCATCTTTTTTGTAAGCCCAAACTCCAAATTGTACCCCTACAATTGGCGCCGTCTGTGGGGAGCTAGCTGCCACATTGGTAAACTGAGGTTGAGGACTTAAAACATGGCTGGGTCAGAATCTGACAGAATGGAATCAGCAAGCTTACAACACCTTGACCATTCCTCACGTCTCGAATGGGATAGAGACCATGAAGAAAGCCTACATACAAGTCGTACAGGGCAGAGTCGACGTCAGTATCGAGATGGGGGGTCCCACAAGGATTCCACGAGAAACATGCAACGTAAAATCGATCGTTTAAAGAAGAAGCTACGACGCGCTCGAAGAAGGCGAAGCCCTTCTAGTAGTCCATCCACCACTGACGGTTCTCCTGACGACAGTGAAGACGCTGGTTACAGGCCTCGCCCCAGGACACCTTCTAGTGAATCTTCCTCCCAGGAGAAGGAGTATCACCATGGCCCCAGGAGCAGAAGTATGTCTTCGAAGGGTGTGGGGAGTGATGCGATGAGCAGGGCACTTAAGCAAATCTCCAGGTCACCCTTCACACATGACGTCGAAGGAGGAAGTCTTCCTCGGCGTTTCACTCAGCCCACCTTCATCATGTACGACAGGCGTACTGACCCCGTGGAACATGTGAGCCATTTCAACCAGAAGATGGCTGTTTACTCCCGGAACGAAACCCTTATGTGCAAGGTGTTCCCCTCCAGCCTGGGACCCGTTGCCATGAGATGGTTTGACGGACTCCTAGCTCACTCTATCGGATCCTATCGTGCGCTTACCAGGGCCTTCTGCTCTCGGTTCGTCACGAACACGAGAGCCCCTCGGCCGCTGGACTCCTTGCTGTCCATGTCCATGCGAGAGGGGGAAACGCTGAAGATGTACACAGACAGGTACTAGGAGGCGTTCAACGAAATAGAAGGGAGTTTCGACGACGTGGCTGTAAGGACTTTCAAGATCGGCTTACCCGCCGAACACGAATTAAGGAAGTCATTAACTAGGAAGCCTGTGAGGAGCGTACGTCGACTGATGGACCGCATTGATGAATATAAACGGGTCGAAGAAGACTAGCAGTTGGGGAAGGAGAAGGCAAATGCGATCCCTCGGGAAAGGAGGGATTACAGGTCGGACCAGCGCAGCAGCAGCGGTCCGAGGAGAGACTACAATCCGCGGACCAGGCCCGTGGTGTCACAAGCCGTCCACGTGGCATTCCGAGAACCCATCCAGCAGATTTTTGAGAAAGTCCAGAACGAGCCATATTTCAGATGGCCTGAGAAGACAGGGGGAAACCCTGCAGGCCGAGACCAGAGTCTCTACTGCCAGTATCACCGGCACCATGGGCATACCACAGAGAACTGCAGGACACTGAAAGGCCACTTAGAGCAGCTCATAAAAAGAGGAAAATTGCAGCAGTATACCTATCGGTCTAACGACCAGGGAAACCACCTCAGGCCAGGAGGCTCAGGGACCGCTTCATCGAGACCCCCACTGGGCACCATCAACGTAATCCTCGCGGCACCACGAAGAACAGGGTCTCGCCCTTCCCGAGTTATGTCCATTTATGAAGTACTCGCCGAAGATGTCAGCCGGGAAACAAAACGGCCAAGAAAGGATGTCCGACCAGGTTTGTGCTTCTCGGACGAAGATAAACAAGGCACCATCCAACCCCATGATGATGCGCTGGTCGTCACAGTCAGGATTGGGGGGTACGATGTGAAGAGGGTGCTGGTCGACCAGGGAAGTGGCGTTGAGGTCATGTACCCGGATCTGTACAGAGGACTGGGGCTACGGCCTGAGGACTTGTCACCATATGACTCACCCCTGGTCAGCTTCGAAGGCAGGGCCGTCACACCCAGGGGTCAGATCAGGCTTCCCGTCCAAGCAGGGGCTGAAGTGGTCGAGGTGGACTTCATTGTGATAGATGCATATTCGCCCTATACGGCTATCCTGGGCAGACCGTGGTTGCACGCTTTGGGAGCCGTCTCATCAACCCTGCACCTGAAGGTCAAGTTCCACTCTAGGGGACGAGTAGAAGAAATTGTGGGGAGCCAATCCACGGCGAGGCAATGCCTGGTGGCCGCCATTACCCATCAAGCCGACAGTGCCGAGAGGAGCTTATAGCAATCACAGATCCCGGCCGCGCCGAGCAGAGCAAGGTCGGATGAAGAGAAGTGCGAGGGGCTGGAGAGCGTAGTCATTGATGATGACCCGGAAAAGTTCTTCCGAGTGGGAGCCGAGCTGCCTGCTCGGGATAAGGAGGAGTTACTCACGTTCCTCCGGAGAAATACTGACGTGTTCGCTTGGAACTCCTATGAAGCTCCGGGGATAGATCCCGAGTTCATCTGTCATCGCCTAAATGTTAACCCACATGCCGTTCCGAAGAGACAACCTCCTCGGCGATCTTGCAAGGAACATGCTGAGGCCGTAAGGGAAGAAGTAAACAAACTCAAACAGGCTGGGGCTATTAAAGAGGTGTTCTACTCGGAGTGGCTAGCAAACACGGTTGTGGTGAAGAAGAAGAATGGGAAGTGGCGTGTATGCGTGGACTTTACAGATCTGAATAAAGCCTGCCCGAAAGATCCTTTCCCCTTGCCTCGGATCGATCAACTAGTAGACGCCACAGTCGGGCATCCGCGGATGAGCTTCTTAGACGCCTTTCAAGGGTATCACTAGATCCCACTGGCTTTAGAGGACCAGGAGAAGACTGCCTTTGTAACTCCCATCGGCAACTACCACTACAAGGTGATGCCATTCGGGCTTGAAAACGCAGGCTCCACCTACCAGAGGATGATGACCAAAATGTTCGAGCCAAAGCTAGGCAAATGCGTCGAAATCTACGTTGATGATATGGTGGTGAAGAGTAAGAAGGAGTCCGAGCACATCACTGACCTTGGAACCGTTTTTGAGATCCTAAGGAAACACAAACTGCGGCTTAATGCGTCGAAGTGCTCTTTCGGTGTCGGATCAGGGAAATTTCTAGGCTATATGGTGACCCATCGTGGAATTGAAGTCAACCCGACCAAATAAAGGCCATCAATGACCTGCGGCCTCCTCGGAACCCAAAGGAGGTACAGAAACTGACCGGGATGATCGCCGCCCTAAACCGGTTCATCTCCAAATCCGCGGAGAAGTGTCGACCGTTCTTCCAACTGCTGCACAAATGGAAGGAATTCCAATGGAATGAAGAATGCGCCCTGGCCTTCCAGCAGTTAAAGGAGTATTTGTCCCGACCCCCCATCATGTCCAGACCCGGGGCGGACGAAGTCCTGTTCGCCTATATCGCTGTGGCTACCCATGCTGTAAGCTTAGTACTTATACGTGTTGATAATGGCGTTCAGAAGCCCGTCTACTACGTAAGCAAGTCCCTCCATGAGTCTGAAACCCGTTATCTACCGCTTGAGAAGGCCATCTTTGCAGTGGTGCATGCCACTCGCAAGCTTCCTCACTACTTCCAGTCGCACACGGTTGTAGTACTCACCGAACTCTCCCTTAAGTCGCTGCTCAGGGGTGCAGACCCTACAGGGAGGATCGCGAAGTGGGGAACGATCCTAGGAGCCTTCGACATAAAGTATATGCCGAGAACCTCTATCAAAGGCCAAGTACTAGCCGATCTGGTGGCCGAATTCACTGAACCTGCGCTGGAAGAGGTAATTGGGACAATGCCCATGGATGGAAAGTCTGTTGGCCTTGTGTCTGTGCCGCAATCCTCGCCGTGAAAGTTGTACGCCGATGGAGCGGCCAACCAAAGAGGCTCAGGACTGGGGCTAGTCTTGATATCCCCTGAGGGTGTTGTCATCGAAAAATCTCTCAGGCTGGACTTCTCGGCCACCAACAATGAAGCTGAATACGAAGCATTGCTCATCGGAATGGCCATGGTCAAGAAAATGGGCGGTAGCAGCGTGGAAGTGTTCTCGGACTCATCATTGGTTGTTGGCCAAGTCCGAGGAGAATCGGAGGCTCGAGACGAAAGGATGCAGAGGTACCTGAGGCAGGTGAAGCTGTTACGATCGCAGTTCGAATCATTCAACCTGCATCATGTTCCTCGGAGCGGAAACACCCACGCGGATTCCTTGGCAACCCTCGCAACATCCTCGGCTGAGAGGTTGCCTCGTCTCGTCTCAGTGGAGGGTGTACAAAGGTATGCCGAGGAGAAGGCAGGACACACCATCTGCCAAATAAGGGCGGGGCCGAGCTGGATGGATTCCATAGTGGCCTTCCTGAAGGACGATGTCTTACCCACAGACAAGACTGAGGCTGACAAGGTGCGGAGGAAGGCGCCTCGGTTCTGGTTATCGGGAGACCATAAGCTCTACAGGCGCTCCTTCTTGGGACCCTACCTGTTGTGTGTACATCTTTAAGCCACAGAACCACTCCTCGAGGAGTTGCACGAAGGAATCTGCGGTAGTCACACCGGAGGCCGATCTCTAGCACACAGGGCCCTGACCCAAGGGTACTGGTGGCCCAATATGCAAAGAGAATCACAGGAATACGTAAAGAAATGCGACCAGTGCCAGAGATACGCGCCGAGCATCCATCAGCCGGGCGGTGTACTGAATCCTGTATCCTGTCCATGGCCTTTCACCCAATGGGTCTAGACATCGTTGGCCCTTTCCCCAAGGCGGTGGGGAATAGAAGATACTTGGTGGTTGCCACTGACTACTTCACCAAGTGGGTCGAGGCCGAGCCGCTAGCAAATATCAGGGATGTGGATGTCCAAAAGTTCCTGTGGAAGAACATTATTACCCGGTTCGGAGTACCGCACACCCTCATCTCGGACAATGGACTTCAGTTCGACAGTAAAACGTTCAGAAGGTATTTTTGTAGGATGGGCATCACGAATAGGTATTCCACCCCTGCCTACCCACAAGGTAACGGACAAGCTGAAGCAGTCAACAAGGTTATAGTAACCGGCCTAAAGAAGAGGCTAGACAATGCTAAAGGAAAGTGGGTAGAGGAGCTGCCACATGTGCTCTGGACGTACAAAACGACCCCGAGGAAGTCCACGGGTGAAACCCCCTTTTTGATGACATACGGAGCTGAGGCTGTTATTCCTATAGAAACCAACTTCCCCACACTAAGAACAAGCTCCTTCACCCCGGCCGATAACGACAGACTCCTAGCAAGTAATTTGGACCTGTTCACCGAATGGAGGGAAAATGCTGCGATCCATCTGGCCTATTACCAACAGAAGCTGAAACAAAGCTATGACGCCAATGTCAAACTAAGGCCGCTGGCAGTTAGAGATTTGGTCTTTCGAAAAGTTGTGGGCAGCGCCAAGAACCTGGCCTAGGGAAAACTGGGGCCTAACTGGGAGGGTCCTTATCGGATCGTATCTGTGGCCGGAATAGGAGCCTTTTATTTACAAGATCTGGACGAAAGGGCTGTACCGCGCCCCTGGAATGTAAATAACCTGAAAAGGTACTATTACTAATGAGAATGTGTATTGTCTTCTGTACCCCTATTATATATTGAATATTGCTTAACCACTTTTGAACTACTGTAAGTGTCACGCATAAACAAAGCCTTAGCTACGCGGGTCCCTCAGGCCTCATGCTAAGCACTGCCTAAGTTACGCCGGGTCCTTGGACCTTCTGCATGGGCAGTATAAACAAAGCCTTAGCTACGCGGGTCCCTCAGGCCTCATGCTAAGCACTGCCTAAGCTATGCTGGGTCCTCGGACCTTCTGCTTGGGCAGTATAAACAAAGCCTTAGCTACGCGGGTCCCTTAGGCCTCATGCTAAGCACTGCCTAAGCTACGCCGGGTCCTCGGACCTTCTGCATGGGCAGTATAAACAAAGCCTTAGCTACGCGGGTCCCTCAGGCCTCATACTAAGCACTGCCTAAGCTACGTCGGGTCCTCGGACCTTCTGCCTGGGCAGTATAAACAAAGTCTTAGCTACGCGGGTCCCTCAGGCCTCATGCTAAGCACTGCCTAAGCTACGCCGGGTCCTCGGACCTTCTGCTTGGGCAGTATAAACAAAGCCTTAACTACGCCGGTGCCCTCAGGCCCTCTGCTAAGCATCTTTTTAGCTACGCCGGGTCCTCGGACTCTCTGCTAAACAAAGCCTTAGCTACGCCGGTGCCCTCAGGCCCTATGCTAAGCATCTCTTTAGCTATGCCAGGTCCTTGGACTCTCTGCTAAGATGAGCCTTAGCCATGTCAGGTCCCTCAGGCCTCCTGCTTAGTGTTAAACAAAACCTTAGTCGTATCTGAGTCCTCGGACCGCATGTTTCGTGGAAATTAACACGCCATGGTACCTCTCAGGTACTAAACAGAACCTTGCTTAGACCTGGTCCCTTAGACCACCTACCTTGGGTGAATGGATCTTACCCCTAGAGAAATCAAAATCCCACCTCTCTCCTCGGATAAAGAGGGAGAGCCGAAATTTTGAGGGGCTATTGTAGGGGTAAAAGGCCCGATACTAGACAATGGGCCACGGCCCATCCGAGGAGTCCACCCGTCCGAGAACAACAAAGTCTTGAAGGACTCGTCCGAAGAGAACCTATTGTTGGGATAAACAGAGGAACGACCCAGGCCAATGCTCCAGCACCGGCCCTGGTATTTCCGAGGAGTCCCCTAACGTTTATAGACCATAACGGACAGGTGGCAACAATAAGATATTTTATAAAAAGTTGCTACCACCGCATTTATGACCCTGCAACCAACGTCAGGGTCGCATTAATGGGGAGTGTACATCTGAACAGTGACCCTAGTCCCTCATAGCTACCAGGCGAAGGCTTTAGGGTGGCTGATAGGACAGGAATCAGGACGAAGCCGCCCATTTGGCACGTGTGAACTTGCCTATAAATAGAGCTTAAGGCAACGTAGAAGGGGGACGGAACATTTTAGGAGGAAGAAGGTAGAGAAAAAGGAGAACTAAAGGAAAAGAAGTAAGAAACTAGAACACTTGAACAACTATTGACAATACCTCCTCGGACGTGGCCGAGCAGGAACCATAGGTTAACCCTGCATTCCTCTTTCACCAGACTAACCCCAACCAGATTCGGGCCACCATTCAGTTTTCTTTCTGCTGTATTAGCCGAACCCACTCTCTTACAAATAAACTGTGGGGATATTGTTTGCGAGTAGGACAAAAGCCCATCTTCTTTGTAAGCCCAAACTCCAAATTGTACCCCTACATATATATATAGGGTATACTCCGTATTTGGTTTATAACATTTCAATTGTATTAATTTGATCCCTAATCTTTCGGTACCATGTCAATTTAGTCCTTACCGTTATTTTTTAGATGAAAATAGATGATGTGTCTAATGGCCAAGATAAAAAATTAGCTTTTGTCGATGTGACAATACACTAAAATTTTATTATGGCTATTTGACATGTCATCAATTTTTATCTAGGATATGATAACATGAACTAAATTGACATGACTCTGAAAAGTTAGAGATCAAATTGACACAATTAAAATATTAGGGATCAAATTAAAATATAGGATAAAAAATAGCGCCCGCCTCTCTCTCTCTCTCTCTCAAAATTCCAAGCCTCCTAGGAAGGAGAAATTTCCTAGCAATGACCTAGTTTCAATTAAAGTATGTTATTGCTAGAAAATTTCTAAGAGGCTTGGGATTGGATAGTGATTCATTTTTATTTTTTTATTTTATCATTTTTAGAGTGACTTACTTTTATGTTTCCTTTAGCTGGCAAGTCAATTGTATTTATTGTGAAGGAAAAGTCTGGTACCACACACAATCCCTCAACAAAAGCCACAACTCGCCACATGGCGAGTTGTGGTTGGTGGAAGGATGGTCCCACCACCACCCTTCCACCGGCTTTTGTTGTGGGATTGTGTGTGGCACTAGCAGAGCTCTATTGTGAATCCCTAACCCCTAACCCCTCTGTCTCACTTCTATGTATATATTAATACATGCGTTCTTTTCCTTTTTATAGTGACTTCCTGTATGTTTCCTTTAGCAATCAGTCAATTGTCTTTATTTTACCTACTCTTCCCATTCCATACCAAAAGCCGAAAAGACCGGAAAAAGCAGGAAACGACGAGGAAGCCAGCCTTTTATACGTGTGAATGGTTGACATATAATGTGAATACCGAACCCCTCTGCCTCTCTTCTCACTTTTTTTCTTTTTCTTAACAAACGCGAAAATCACTGTCTAGATATGAGTGATTCACAGGCGATGTTCTCTGTCACTTGCAATTTCAATACCTTTTTTTGAGCTTTTCGTCATCTCTACAATATTTCGCAAATCTGTGAACTCACTTTTCAAGCACATCCATCTCCCTTTTCTTTTTTTGCTTCTTGAATTTGAATATACATCAAATCTGCTTTCTAGCCTTTCTTCTACCGTAATTTATTTTCCTTTAGATGCCAACTCGCTCCCCACCCACTTTTTCTTCTTCAAAAAAAGAAAAAGAAAATTATTTCCCTTTGTGTGTTTTTAATTCTTCAAAGCTAATTGGATATTTAATTTGCACTCAAAAAAAAAAAAAAATATTGAATATCTAATTACTGCATATCTCTTTGTTGTTGTTGTTTTATATCTCTAGTATATTTCCAATGGCTTTGATGGGCACAGAAAGCGCCTCCTCCTCTCCACCTTCTTCTTTTTCTACCTTTGGATGCAATTATGAATATGAAGTCTTTCTCAGTTTCAGAGGTGTCGCGACCCGCAAAACTTTTACAGATCATCTATACACTGCTTTGAAGAAAAAAGGCATATATACATTTAGAGATGATGAACAGCTCAAGCGAGGAACATTCATTAATGAAGAGCTTTCCAAAGCAATAAAAGAATCGAGATTTGCTATCATTATTATCTCAAATGACTATGCTTCGTCAAGTTGGTGCTTAACTGAATTAGCAGAGATCGTTGAGTGCATGGAAATGAAGAAGCTGACGATTCTACCGGTTTTCCACTACGTGGATCCTAGTGATGTGAGGAATCAGAGGGGGACATTTGCTGAAGCATTTGCTAAACATAAAGAGCGTCTCAAAGAGACTATTGCAGATGTGGAAAAGTGGAGAGTTGCTTTGACAAAAGTTGCTAATATTGCTAATATTGCTGGATGGGATTTACGGAATCGGTAAGTTTTTTTTGTTTTTGTATCCTGATCAACGTTTTTGTTTTTTAGTGCCAATCTTTTAATATTAATATGATTTTTTTAATAAAAATATTGTTTGTTTAAAATTGAAATTTCGATGATTATAAAAATTATTAATAGATAATTATTATAATCATGTTTGAAAATATATTAAACTATATATCTTAGCATCAAATATTTATAATGATTGCATTAATAGATGAAACTATATATTATAACATTTAAAGAAAATATAATATGACGAAATTTTATTGGAGGGTTTATATATAGATTATAGCTTAAATTTAATTAAAAATATATATTAAAATAATAATATATAAAATTGTGAGATCTTAAAATTTTATGTGACACAAAATATATATATATATATATATATATAAAAGTATAAATAAAAAATTTATTGTCAAGTAGGTAATTGACGAATGCTTTAACTAAAAATTATTAGTTTCTTTTGATGATTCAGTGGTGGAGTCACTAAGAGGTCAAGGGAGCCGTAGCACCACTAGGCTTGATTTTTTATTTTTTAAAATGCACTTATAAATATTAAATTAATTTAAGTATATTGAAGTTTTGGACCCAAAACTAAATTTTTTGTACTTTTTTTTAATTTAATTTAATTATTTATTTTATAATGCTCTACAACCTACAATGTTGTTCCAATTCCTAATTTTTTAATCAATTAATTATTAAAGTGACTTGGTTCTATGTTATCACGACAGTTAGAAATATCCTTATGGATCTTATCCTTCTTTACACTACGTTTAGAAGACGATGACAATATAGGTTTATTTATTTATTTTTAAAACTTTGCTTTTGCAAGTTGTCACCAATGGTTGAGTCTTGTCACACATCTTTCACACCGCAGTATAACTCTTCCGTACCATGCTATAAGAAAAAAAATATAAGTTTCTTCCCCAATTGTTTCATTTATTTTCAAAAAAAAAAAAAAACTTTTAATCTCCTCATCACTAAATTTTTAATGGCTAAATTGAAAATTAAACTTTTAAAGTTTGAGAGTGTTTTGGATTTTATACCTAGAAATTTCAAGATTTGGATTTTATCTCTTGAAGTTCTATTCTGTTTACATCAATAACCACTCTATCTATATTTTCTATTAAGTGCCACATAAATTTATCATGCGTGTTTAGTTTATCTAATAAAATAATGCGACATAATTTTTGTAGCCTAATAAAATTAAATAATTAAAAATAATTTAGCATAATATAGATGACATGACATCATTTTATTGAATGAACTAAACATACATTGCAAGGTTATGTGGCACTTAATGAAAAATATGGATGAAAGTAGGGGTGTTTACAGTGTAGTGTGGTGCAGTTTTGGGTCATTTTTAGCACCGCACTTTGCGGTGCGGTTTAACTAAAACCATAACTGCACCGTACCTTGTTTTTGCGGTCACATATGCGGTGTGGTGCGGTTTAGAGTTTAGCCAAAACCATAATCGCACCGCACCTCATTTTTGCAGTCACATGTGCGATACTATGTATAAGATGCAGTTTGAAGTCGGTTTCCTACCCAACCTAAAACTAATATTTCCCTTTTTTTGGGCCAAATTTTAAATTATTGAGCTACTATTTCTTTATTTTTGGTTGGCTTTTCTAGTCAACACTTGCTAGGGTTATTAAACTTTTTTTTTTTAAACTAGGGTTATTAAACTATTAATAATATATTTAATATTAAAAATAAATAAATAAATTAATATATAGAGAGGGTAAGGTGCGATGCGATTTGTGCGGTTTTCTTATTATAAAATCGCAAACTGTACTACACCATGCTGTGTGGTGCGGTGCGGTACACTATTACTTGCGGTGCGCTTCTGCCATTTTGCGGGCGGTTTTGGTGCAATTTTTGCGGTTTGTGCAGTTTATGCGGTTTAGTGAACACCCCTAAATGAAAGTATTGCTAATGCAAATAGAATAGAATTTCAGGAATAAAATCCAAAATTTGAAAATTTAAGGTGTAAAATCTAAACATCCCTAAATTTTAAGAATGACGTTTGCAATTTAACTATTTTTAATTAATTTCATTTTGTTCAAGGTAAAAAAAAAAAAAAATCTTAACTCTCATAGAGCCTTTTGCACTAACACGACAACATTCTTTATTTATTTAAATAGCTTGAGTTGTTTTAAGGTAGATTTTGCAATTCTCTCTCACTCTCTCTAAACAAGATTATAGTGAAAATAAATGGTCAAAAATTCAGTTTACATCTAATAACTTTGTTAAATTGTCATTTTAGTGTATTAAGTTCTTCCAATCATTTTTTCAAAAAAAGAAAAAAAAAAAGTTCTTCCAATCATTATTATAAAGTTTACCTGCATTCATCCAATGTATGCAGCAACCCTCTAATAACACGTAGGCCCCACACATTGGTGCGGTCCACATCTTGCGAGACGTCCAACGCTTATAGCAGATATATGGCATGTCTTCTCCTTTCCCTAGTTTTGCTATTTAAACGTAAATGCAAGAATTTATACCAATTTAACAGAATTAATTCATAAAAAAAATTAACTACAATACAAAAAATAAAAAATAAAAAATAATCCTGATCTGCTGTAATTTTTATTTCTGATTCAAGCAAAATCTGATTTCTCTCTCTTGCCTCCTTTTTTCTATTCTGAACCAAATGAATCAAAATTAAGATATTTGAAATATTAGATATGATATCAGATTTGGGTTCAGTCAAAACTTGTTTCTCGTTCTCTCATCTTTTCAAATCAAATTAGAACAAAAATATGAGACTGAGTTCTTTGGAGAAAAACAACCACAAATCACAATCTCCACCTCCGCATATCTAATCATCAAAATAAAACAATTAAATAATTTTTTTTTTTAATAAAGCTCAGCTACAAAATTAGTTGTAACCTTAGGTCACAACTTTACTCAATATTTTTTTATTAGATGTGAATTTTGACAAATCTATCACTGGATTAAATTTTTTTGTTATATGCTTCATGCTTACAAAATTTCTAGAAAATTAAAGATCAATAACTATGTCATCAATAAATTGTTTAAATTACAAGTTTTTGTAATTTAAAATTATGTATAAAATATAACTTTATAAATTATATAGTAAATAATATCTAATTGATTCAAAATTTGACATGTATATTTAGAGGGTAAGGAACATAAAATTCAACAATTAGGGTCTGTTTGGGAAGCGCATTTGCACTTCCCACGTTTGCGTTTCAGCTGTTTTTTTTTTTTTTTTTTTAGCTCAGCTCATCATGCACTGTTCGTTGGCCATAAACAGTGAAAATAGGCCAATGAACAGTACTAAACAGTGATGAACAATAATTGAAAAATATTTTTTTTATTCTTTTTAGTTTTTAATTTTCAGTAAAATAAGCGGTATCCAAACGCACACTTAGAGTTTTAAAAGGGCACAGCTTCTGTCCAATGCCTCTAGTGCGCTGGATCCACTACGATCATGACACGTGTCTATTTTCAGACACGTGATTATATAGTCAATAATATCCGATTGATTCAAAATTTGACATGTATATTAAGAGGATTAAGGAACATACAATTTAACTGTTAGATTTTTAAAAGGGCACAGCTTCTGTTTTATGCCTCTAGTGCATTGGACCCGCTACGATCATGACACATGTCCATTTTCAAACACGTGTTATGATTACAGCGGGTTTAATGTCACAAGACACTGGATAGAAGTAATGTTTATTTTATTGAGTAAGGTTGTAGTTTTAAGTTACAAACAATTTTGTAATTAAATTTTATCCTTTTTTTTTTTGGTTTTAAAATCATCTCTCTCTCTCTCTCTCTCTCTCTCTCTCTCTCATATGGGGCTCTTCAGATTTTGCTTGCATTGACTGGGCCGGTGGAACTAGGGGTGTGCAGCCAACCCGCTAAAACTGACCCGACCTAACCCAACCTACCGGGGTGAGTCGGTTTTTAGGGCCTGGTGGGTTAGGTTGGGTTACAAAAAATTTTTTGATAGCGGATCGGGTTGGGTTTGGGTCATAAAATTCCAAACTCACCAAACTTGATCCGACCCACCCATATATTTAATATATATATATATATATATATATTTAAAATATATTATATATTTAATAAATTTTTTAAAATAAATAGCTCTTCCTATTCTATATAGAAGTTTATTAATTTAAACAAACCCTAGTAAATTACTATTGTTGTTTAGTCATTAGTGTTGTTTGCCTTTAAGGAGTTACATTGATACTAATTTTTGGGTTTTTTAAAATATGTTTATATTTTTTTTCTACTCAATTTGAAAATAATAATAATAAAAAATTTGTCCAACTCATGGGTTTAACCCGACCCATGTGGGTTGGGTTGAATTTTTTTTAACTCACCATGGTGGCTTGGGTCAAAAAATCTCCTTAATCCAACCTAACCCGACCCATGCACACTCTTAGTTAGAACAAATGGAGTTTTCCTTTTGGCGATAACAAAGTTACTCTAGGAGTCCAGGGACAGTGTCTTTAATATTTTCGTGTTTCATTTTCTTTAATTTAGTTAAATTAATACAATATTATTTAAATAAATTTTTAATGGTAAAATTGATGAAACAACATCGTATTAATTAAGGATGTTAACATTCTTCTCCAAAAATATATATATATATATATATAGAGATAAGTTCAAGTTACACCTGGTGTAACTCTTTAGAGTTACAAATTTTTTAAACCATTGGATTTAAGTAGATCCAACGGTCAAAAAAATACACTCAGTAATGCTAATGTTCTTATTGATTTCATTTATTATCCATTATTTAATACATTTCATACTTGTTTTTATATCCAAAAAAACTATACTCTCTCTCTCTCTCTCTCTCTCTCTCTCTCTCTCTCTCTCTCTCTCTCTCTCTCTCTCTCTGTTGTTGAATAACACATTCCATAATCCATACAACATAAGTGTTGTATTCTATTTCAACGTCTCTAGTCTGTTGTGTGCTTTTATATATATATATATATATATATATATATATATATATTTGAGGATACGAACAATGTTGTCTTAGCAACAATAGATGGAAAAACTGAAGTGACTGGGCCTACAAAATTATTGGATCCAAATGAAAATTTTTAAACTCAAGGTTAAAATGATTTAAGATGCTATTTGTTTTTGGAAACAAAAAGACGATATTAATTAGGTAAACTTAATTAGATGAAAAGCAGTAAATAATTAATCACGATTTTGACCCCCCCAAAAAAAAAATGTTGTTGAACCTTCAAATCTTTTTGAGAAATTTATGATTAGAAAAACGTGTAATTTTTTGCAATTAATGAAGACATTTATTTATTTATTTATTTTTGAGAAACGGGGTTAGAGAATTTGAACATTGAAATTTGTACACTCTTTCTTCTTCAAAAAAAAAAAATATTACCCCAACTATTGAATTAAAAAAAAAAGGTGTAGTTTACTTCCAATTTTTTTTTAATTAGACATTACTTGTTATTTTAAATATACATTGGTAAGTAGTTATGGGTTTTAATCTCCACATTTTATTTAGTTAGTGGGTGATGTAACAATTTTTCATTATAACAAAAAGATATTCCAGTTAAAAAAGTATTAAAGGTAAGCCAAACTTAAAAAAAAAAAGTTACTAATTGATATGTCATTAATCACAAAAAGTAATCTCAATATCTATTTATTATATTTTTTTAGGATAAACGGCATAATTATGTTGTTGAAATAATGTTAATCACACTCATTTTCCATGCTAGTTTGTACATTTTTTGTAATAAAATTGGTATCATCTAGAAATACTTGCAACAAATGAAAAAATCACAGAAATACTAACAACAAATAAAAGAATCGTGAAATTGGTCACTATTTTTTGAAATTGGTCACTATTAAAAGCTCTTGAAGCTGGATTAATTCATACTTAAAGGTGATTGACACTTTTCAACCATTCTTGATCAAGATTGCTAATACACTACATAGATCGTGTCCACCTAATGATTGCAGTTTCTCCCTTTGCCTCCAACAATAGCTTACTATTTTATACTTTTCTGGAAAACTGCATTGAAAAGCAAAGACAAAAATTGTTTAAGGCAAACACCTAGGCCAGAAGCCCAAATATGTAGCACAAGGTTATTCGGTCTATTTGTAATGTATTTTAATTATTTCAGAAAGAAAGAGAATTCTGTTTTCTTTATTGAATGAATCTAAATATTGTACATTATGTTGAACCTTTTATCTCTTTATGGAAAGTTCTAACTCAACGCCAACAAACTTATTGTCTTATCTTCGATGCAGATATGAATCAGAAGTTATTGAAGAGATTGTTAGAGAAATACTTGGTAAATTGAATTCAACATCCTCAATTGTTCCCAATGATCTTGTTGGAATAAACTCTCGTGTGGGGGACCTGGTGAATTTATTAGACATGGGATTGAATGATTCTCAATTTATAGGAATTTGGGGAATGGGTGGAATGGGTAAAACAACTTTGGCAGAAGTTGTTCATGGAAGATTTCTTAATCACTTCGAAGGCAACAGCTTTCTTGCCAATGTTAAAAAACAAAGCAGAGGCCCTGGCCTTGGCCTAGTTTCTTTACAGAAGAAATTGCTTTCTGATATCTTGATTGGAATGAGCATTGATTTTTCAAATGTTCACTGGGGAAGCGAAGAGATAAGAAAAAGATTAAGTCATAAAAAGGTTCTTATCATTCTTGATGATGTGGATCATCGTACGCAATTAGAAGCATTAGCCGATGATAAAAATTGGTTTGGTCCTGGAAGTAGAATTATTATTACAACCAGAAATCAACAACTTTTAATCAATCTTGGAGTGGATAATATATACCAAACTGAGGAATTAAACAAAAATGAAGCTCTCAAACTCTTTAGTCAAAAAGCCTTCAAGAATGACAGTCCTTTAGAAGGTTATGAAGAGTTGTCCAAGGAGTTTATATATTATGCTAAAGGTGTTCCTTTAGCTCTTGAAGTTTTGGGTTCCTCCATACTTCATAGAAATGTAGATCTATGGAAAAGCACCCTAGCTAGAATTAAACAATATCCTCCAGGAGATATTCTAGAGGTGCTTAAAATAAGTTTTGATGGCCTAGAGGAAAGTGAGAAAAACGTATTTCTGGATATTGCTTGTTTCTTTAATAGAGAGTACAAAACAAACATACTACAAACTCTCCATGACCACCTTGACGGGGATATAGATGTCCTTTTGAAAAAGTCTCTTATAACTATCTCAGAGGGATATCTTCAAATGCATGATTTACTACAAAAATTGGGTAGGGAAATTGTTCGTCGTGAATCCATTGAGGCTGGCCGACGCAGTAGGGTTTGGAGTATTAAGGATGTCTGTCATGTACTCAAAGAAAACACAGTAAGTTGATCAGGCAAACTCTTAAACTTTGTGATGGTATATATCTATGCTAATCAAATGAGATTTTGTTAATATCTTGTACATAGTAAACTTATTATTATTATTTGTTTTTTATGACCAGGGAACAGATTTAGTTACAGGCATATTCCTCAATCCACCTCCAAAACATAAGGAACATTTGAATGCTGAAGCTTTCTCAAACATGAAAAACTTGAGATTGCTTAAAATCAGTAGTGTGCACCTTCCTCAAGGTCTCAATTATCTTTCTAGTAGGTTGCGTTATATTCATTGGGATGGATATACTTCAAAATCTCTGCCAACAATTTTTGAGCCAAAAGAACTTGTTGAACTCATTATGCCTTGCAGCCTCATGAAACAACTATGGAAAGGAATGAAGGTAAGATTTTTACTAATGCAAAAGCTTTTTTTTTTTTTAAACAAAAATTATATCTATAAGGTTTTAATTTTCTCCATTTTATTGTTGTTTTATAATAGAGTTTAGACGAGTTAAAACTCATTGACTTGAGTGACTCTAAAAACTTGATTGAGACTCCGGACTTCAGTGGAGTGCCAAATCTTGAGCAATTGATTCTTCGACGTTGTACTACTTTGTCTAGGATTCATGAGTCTCTTTGGAATCTCAAAAGGCTTATTCGATTGGATTTGAATGGTTGCAAGTGCCTTGAAAGCCTTCCAGACCAGATAAACATGGAATCTCTTGAAGTTTTTATTCTTTCTGGCTGTTCAAGATTGAAGAATTTTCCAAAGAGTGTGAAAAATATGTCACATTTATCCAAACTTGATTTAAGCGGGACTCCTATAAAACATCTACCAGCATTTGTGAAGCATTTAACTGTCCTTACTAATTTGGATCTAAGTAAATGTTGGAATCTTTCCAGTCTTCCTGATGCCAGTTGTCATTTGACATATTTGAAAACCCTCGATTTGTCTTACTGCTCAAAACTTGACAAACTACCAGAGAGCTTGGGAAATATTAAAGGTATGGAGGAGCTCGATGTAAGTTGTACTGCTATAAGAGAACTCCCTTCCTCCATCGGTCTCTTGGAAAAGCTCGAAGTACTATATTTAGGGGGATGTGTAGGGCTATCATATTATGATTCATTGAATAAGCTCCTACATACTTTATCAGGCTTATGCTCTTTGACCAAACTATGGCTAAGTGACTGCAATATTTCGGCAATTCCCGATGTTGTTGGTTGCTTGTCGTCTTTAAAAGCTTTAAATCTTGGAGGAAATAATTTTATTTGCCTTCCTGAAAGTATCATTCAACTAACTAATTTGGAAAGACTTTATTTGTTTGACTGTACGGATCTTCAATCTTTGCCATGGCTTCCGTTAAATATTAGGCATATTGTTTTGGAAGGGTGTAAATCACTGGAAACATTACCAATAAGACCAGAATTTGATTTTCAGCCGATACTCTATCTTGTCAACTGCTTCAAATTAACGGAGGATCAAGGCTATATTGACATGATTTCAACGATGCTAAGACGTTATTTGCTTAAGGTCTCTCTCTCTCTCTCTCTCTCTCTCTCTCTTATGAAGTTCTAAGCATCGTGATTTGTATATTTCAGGATCCTTGTATACCAGGCAGACGAACACTTAATGTCGGCATTCCGGAATGGATCATAGAGCAAAATGAGGAGGCTTCAGAATATACACCACTGCCTGTGAAGTTAGATGACAATTGGAATCAGGTGGGTTCAGTGTCTCTAACAATGTATTCAGATGAATGTAACAAAATTGTGGGAATCTTCGTGAGCGCTGTTTTTAGATTCAGCCAGCAGCATCCACCTGACGAACGCGGTTTGAAGACATGTGAACTTCGTTGGGTTATTGAGGTCAACAAAGAATATTTTGGAATGTTTGAACAAAATCATTTTGTCTGGGGTGAACCGAATGTTCTTGAAGGGTATAGCCTTTGGATTGAATATGTACCCTGTCCACACTTCTATAGGGACTTGAAAAAAGCATTGAGTAAAAGCGATGCTAATGGAATCAGTGAAATTGATTTTTTTTTTGATACCACTAGTCTAGGATTGGAGATTAGGGAATTGGAGGCCCACTTGGTATACGAGCATGACATTGAACAAATCAAACAAATTCATGCTGAGTCTCAGTCTAGACAATTCATAAACTATGATGGAGAAGGGGCTGGCCCTAGTGAAGAAGGTACCTCTAATGACATAGACGTGCCACTGGCCCACTACACCCAAAGAAGATTCGACTCGACTCAACTCCATAATCTAATTGAAGGACTCGATCTGTGTTTCGGAATTGGGATTGGGAATTTATGCATTGTAGGCTTGGTAGCATTGATTGTGAGGAGAGTGAAAGAGGCTACCACTAAATTTTTTTTGTAAGTAACCATTTTCTCCTTCTTAATTTTTTTTTTTTTTTTGTTATCTCTTTATACTAATCTAGCAATGTTTATTACACACAAACTATTTAAATATACTCTCAAAAGCAACTGAAATTATGACTTAAGGGTGTGTAAAATAGTTTATGTGCAACAAGTTCAACCTTACTAATATTTCTTACGGTTGTTTATAGGAGAATACAATATATGCGTGCCACTCAAGACCGGAAGAAGAAAATTTGGGCTATTTTGTCCTAGAGGTTTGCCCTCTCTCTCTCTCTCTCTCTCTCTCTCTCTCTCATGTGAACAAAATGTGTAGGAGTATTAATTAAGCTCAAATGTATCAAAAATAAATTTTTATGTCAAATAAAAAACAGAAGAAAAATCTCTCCATGGTTTGTGTTAAGCTCTCACACAATTTATTTTTCTCCTTCTCTGTGTAAGCTAGCAAAATTTTGTTCAATCTAACAGACTAACAGTAGTGTTTTAAGTTTTATTTCTGTAAAATGGGGTGTGGACCATTTTTTACCTACATACCACACTCCCCTTTACACAGATATATAGGTAACTGTCAGTAACATAGATTTTATCAATAATATAGTCTATAGGTCCACCATCCACAACCAAATTTTTAAAAAATAAATTAAAATTTTAACTTATTAATTTCTTTGGTTCTTGTTTCTCAAAAAAAAAAAAAAAAAAACCTTTGGTTTTTGCTTTAGGTGTGGAAATACCGGTTTTTAACAAAGTTTTATGGAAAAGAATACATTAAATAAATTTATAATTAATTATGACTAGTAGATATAGTTATCATCAAAATTAATTTAGAAATACCAAAATCATGATTTTAAAAAATGGATTGTTCAAAAAATCGAAAAAGATTCGATTTTTAGTTTTTACCAATGTTGAACCAGCTAATCTAATCTGATTTTTAAAACTATGACCAAAATATAGGTTCATTAAAATTTTAATCATAATTTTTTTAGTAATTGGTTTGTTAATTCAATAGATAGTTTTTGTTTTTGTTTTATTGCGTTGTTTTATCAAATTTCAATATATTGAAAAATGCAATGAATTAGCCTTTATTTACGCAGGTTAGAATTTTTTTAGTTGCAAATAGTTTTTAATAATAAATGTCTACTTTAAAAATATACATTTGAATTTGAACAACTTTAATTATTAAAATAAAAAAAAAAATAAAAAAGAAGAGGAAGAAGAATAGAAAAATTAATCTAGTGTCAAAAAGATTCTGAAGATAAATTTCTTTAGAAAAATTAATTGGATCTCACTTGTCAATTGATTATAGATAATAGAGAAAGAAACAAGCAAATTTGCAATGGTGAAGCAAGACCCTGTAGAACTAGAATTCGTGGTGAGGAAGTTCAACCTAAAAGACTTAAGAGTACCCGTTGATTCCATGCTTGAAGACAAGGGAAACCGAGGTGTGTATAATAAAATTTCCTCTGCTTGCACTACTGCCTTCATTACTTTGAGCTCTTCCTTACAAGTTACTGGTATGTCATCCACCCACTAGACTTCAACTCACATTAGAATTGCCTCATTTTCAAATATTGCTGAGGATGAAAACTTCAATAGCTAGCAGAAATTTATACCAAATTTACTTATTATCTCTATTTAAATTATCAAATTTTACAAAGTTGTGTACCTACATTATCTTGGACTTGGTTGTCCCTTTTAGGATGAATGAAAATTATGTTATTTAAAAAAACACTCAGTACAAAGCCACACACAGCATAGCTGTAGCAACAAGACAACTGGACATGATGCAGACAAATTTAAAGCAGAACAAAAATCAAGTCAAATTTAAAGTAGCTTTTCATAGTGACATCTTGACTCTTAGAGAAATAACAGACGTAGCAAGAAATACTACAGCACTGCTACAAAGGACTCCCTGGCTTCACATGGAGAGAAGATAATGGAATACTATTCCAGCTATTACAGAGGGATAAATGTATGCTAGTCTTTGAAATTCCCTCTAGCTGACATCCTTATACCAATCTCCCATTTCTTCAACTTCTTCTCACTTAAAATATTTCCTCCATAAATTCTGGAATTTCTGTCACATCATAAATGGTATACGACTCCCCTATTGCTAACTTAGATAAGGAAGCTTTGGCTCTTAACTTTTAAACTTTCCAGCCCCATTCAACAACTTTTTTTTTTACAATTTGTTTCAGGAGAGTCTATGAGGCATCTTCTTCATAATTTTCCTCCGCATTCTTTTTGACAAACTGCATGAAAAAAATAAAAGGTCTCTACTTTTTATACAACTTCTGCAGAATTCACAGAAATATCCCCTTGTACCCCCCACTGTAAGAGTTTATCCCAAGTGGATAATTTGTTTCTTATAGCAAGCCAAGTGATGAAAGCATGTCTAGGAATGCCAGTAGAAAGCCGGATTAGCTTCCACCAATTAAGCTCAAACAACCTCCATGGAACTTGATTCCAGGTTTTCTTAGACAAAGATTCCTGCACCAGAACTTCGATCTTCAACTCCAAACAATACTAAAACATATGGGACTCTTGGAATATTCTAAATATCATGAGGCATAAATGACTGCCTTGAAAGATCAAAGCCTCCAGAAATGAGTATCCATATCTATCAATTCAGCAACCTTAGCTTTGATAGTATCCAATGAGATTCAGCAGCTAGAAGCCATCTATCTTTGAAAATATAGCCTCTCCATTTCCAATCCTCCAACACAATCCCTGTTTCAGTATTTTCCTTCCAGCTAATACACTTTGCCAAGTATATGATGGAGCATGACCCAACTTGGATTGAAGGAAAGAACAGTGAGGATATTACATGGTCTTCCAAATTCTTGCTAAGATTGAGTATGGACATTCAAAATTTTCCACCCTTGCTTAGCCAACATATCAAGATTAAAAGATTGCAGCTCCCTGAAACCCAGTCCACCATTGCATATAGAAACACATAAGTTGTCCCATAGCCAATGCATCTTCTGATCTGAATGCTTCTGCCCCCACCAATAAGCAGCTGTCGTTTGAGTGAGTTCCTTGCATAACCTTACAGGTAGTTGGAAGAAACTCATAACATAGGAAGGGATGGCTTGTATGACTGACTTTATCAAAACTTCCTTCCCAAAAATCGGCAGATTCTTCTCCTTGCAGCCATATAGTCTACTCCAAACTTGGGATTTTAAATCTTCAAATGCAGCACATTTATAGCAACCAATAAAAGCTGGAACCTCAAATAACAATAAAAAATTTTTGTTTCTTGACCAACCAACAGAGTTGTAAATAAATCACAGTCAGATTGTTGCACATTTGAACTGAAGAAAACTTGGGTTTTTGCTCTGTTAAAAACCAGGCCTGATAGTTTCTCAAAGCAGCCAAAAACACGAAGAATCTCATCACAAGTCGGACTTGATGCTTTCCCAAAGATGACAAAATCATCTGCGAAGAATAAATGATTTAAACAAGGACCTCCACAACTAGCAGCAGCTCCAGATAATCGTTTGGCTTGCTAAGATTGTGTTAATCAGTTTGATAGTCCTACACGAAGAAGAAAGATACATGGGGAGACAAGGTCACCTTGGCGTAATCCTCTGCTGGAACTGAAAAATCCTTTTGGAGAACCATTGATTAAAACGAAGTATGTAGGAGTAGAGATACACTCCAGAACCAAATTGATCCAGCTCTCACCAAAGCCTTCTGCACCATCATTCTTAGAAAAGACCATTCAATATGATCCTAAAGCTTTACTCATAATTTAAAACAACAACAACAACAATAATAATAATAATAATATGTAACTATTATTATAAGCACTCAGCATTTGTTGACAGAGTTTTGTGCCAATTTATAGAGTTCATTTAACTTATGTACAATTTTTTAAAGTGTAATTTTTTATTTTTTAAGCCCAAGAAGGCAACTACTCAGGCAGCATATGTGCTCTATATGATTAGCCAATTTCTTCAATTACATGCACAAATTAAACACGTTACCTAAGGTGGCTGAACTTACCAGTGTATGTTGGCTGGAAATCTGTGGCAGGATTAACACTTGTATGTTGTCCCTGGCCACACTGTATACAGCTTACCCTGAGTTCAAGACAACTACAGCGTCATATGGATTTGAATTCCAACCTATTGAGGCCATGCTTGGACTTGTTGGAGGCGAAATTCATAAGCAGTCTGTCTATTTGGATGCAGAAAGAGGGCGGAGGCTGTGATACCAGATATTACCAATGTGAGTTGGGTTTTTTAACAGTGGCCGCAGCAGCATTATGGGATTCCATGCACCACAGCCACAGCCCAGAGAAAACGAGGAACAGGATGGCCTCAAGTATCCCAAGAAGAGAGCAGATGGGTGGTTGGAGACTGAGTTGGGTGAGTTCTTCAAAGGATCAGGAGAAGATCACGAGGAACTTGAAATGAGCGTTTTGGAGGTCAAAGGTTGGTGACTAGAAGGGTGGCCTCATTTGTCAAGGGATTGAGATAAAGCTATACCTTAATAGAAGTTTGTTGTTTTGATTCAATTTAGTAAGGTGATTGAGGAAAAGGCAAAAGGCAAAGAATGTGGTATGGGATATCGGACGGCCTCGTGATGAAAAAAATATTAGGAGCAAGATATATAGCACTAGTACAGCACATTGTGATGGTACCAGGTGCAAAGATGACAAAAGCGTGTCTAACACCTGTAACTCAGAAATCATCCTGCGTGGGTGGATTTTAAAATTTTATGTCTCTCTGGTTATTGTTTTAATTGGAACATGGATTTCAGCCAATAAATTGAATGGAAGTCTATGCTTTATTCATCTATTTTAATTAATTTTTCTGCTATAATTTTTCTTTTATATATAGATAGTCATTAGTAAAGTAAAATGATTAATTTTTTGTTTGCACGGTGACTAGATTATTTTCATCGAGACAATAATATAATTCAAATAAAATGTTATATATGTGTGTGTGTGTGTGTGTGTGTGTGTGAGAGAGAGAGAGAGAGAGAGAGAGACTGCGATATCAGGGATACACCTGGTTGAACGGGGTTGGACATGTATAAGCTCTACTCATATCATCTCTCACCCTTGAGCATTGGCACCACATTGTTTCTTCTTTATTCGAAAAGTCTTCAATCTGCTTCTTTAGAGTGTTAGCTTGCACACCAATAACAGGATTGGGAGAATGATCAATAACCTGAAGTTCTTGTTCTCCTGTACGATTTTGATCTTTAATATGACCAAAGCAAGTCTCTGCCTACGTCTTCTACAGGCCTACAAACATTCACAAACTCTATACAAGGGGCTGCCCATCACATTCACAGAAGTCCACACCTCCTCAATTAGTGCTTCACAACTTGGATCAGAAAATTAAGCCATTTCAAAACTAAAAGGCTTCCTTGTACAGAGTGGTCTGAACTAGTTGAAGGAACATGCTCAACAACAGTAGAAGGAAACATCTCAATCCAAGAGGCAGAAGCAAACGCTCTATCCAGGCGAGCACAAGTGCATGTAGAATCAAAATCATTGTTACACCAAGTGAGAGGGGGGTCTCTAAAGTCTAACTCAGACTTAGCACAGTCCTCCATTACTCTCCTTAATAATTTAAATTGCCATGATGGTCTAACAGCACCTCCAAAGCTTCATGAGGCCCCAAGAGTTCTTTAAAATCACCTGCACATAACAATGGCAAAGACTGAATTCCATGCAATGCCTAAACAACGACTAACTCTCCTTATGTTTTGAGGAATCTGGTTGGCCATAAAAACCAGTAAAGAAAGCACCTCCAACATCATTTATAACGGTATCAACATGAGACCGAGAATAAGATGAAACTGTACGATCCACATCTGCAGACCAATACAAAGCAAGGCAACCATAAAGACCAACTTATTCACATCAAAATCAATAGCAAGAAGTTTGTTTCGGATAAAAAAAGAACCTTGGGATCTTTTTCCTTTTTCAAGTTTTGGATGCTTGATCTCAGGCTGAGAAGAATTGTCCAACCCATTTGCATAAAAAAACGTTGCAGAGTAATATGTAAGCCTGAAAAACAACCGGAACATTCTCAGTACCCCTGACATCATCCATAGCCACCTCGTCATCAGTGTTTTCAACTGCTCCACTCAGAGAACCACCATCAGTAGCGGTTGTAGGAACAGGAATTTCAGAAACTGCTTGGTTCATTGATGAAGAAGCACCATCTAGACCCGCGTGAGTTGCATTTTCAGAATCACCCCGTAATCATGGTCCATATTAAGGAGAAGTCTCAGAATGAAGAGCTAAGAGACTCAAACAAAGAGAACAGTCCTTTGCCTCATGAAAGTAACTACAGGTGATAGTATTCGATGAGATTCAGCAGTAGGAAGCCATCTTATCTTTGAAAATACAGTCTCCCCATTTCCAATCCACCAACATAATCCCTATTTCAGTATTTTCCTTCCAGCTAATACGCTTCACCAAGTATATGATGGAGCATGACTCAACGTGGCTTGAAGGAAAGAACATTGACGTTTGTATTTGGCCTTCCAAATTCTTGCTAAGATTGAGTCTGGATCATTCAAAAATTTCCACCCTTGCTTAGCCAACATAGCAAGATTAAAAGATTGCAGCTCCCTGAAACCCAATCCACCATTGCATTTAGAAACACATAAGTTGTCCCATTTAGCCCAATGCATCTTCAGTTCTGAATGCTTCTGCCCCCACCAGTAAGCAGCTGTCATTTGAGTGAGTTCCTTAAATAACCTCAAAGGGAGTTTGAAGAAACACATAAGAAGGGATGGGCTTGTATGGCAGACTTTATCAAAACTTCCTTCCCAACAATACTTGGGATTTTAAACCTTCAAATGAAGCATGTCTAGAGCGACAAATAAAAGCTGGAACCCCAAATAACGACCAAAACTATTTGTTTCTTGACCAACCAACAGAGTTATAAGTGAATCACAGTCAAATTTCTGCATATTTGAACTGAAGAAAACTTGGGTTTTTGCTCTGTTAGCAACCTGACAGTTTCTCATAACAGTCAAAAGCATGAAGAATCTCATCACAAGTCAGACGTGATGCTTTCCCAAAGATGACACAATCGTCTGCAAAGAATAATTGATTCAAACAAGGATCTCTGCAACTAGCAGCAGCTCCAGATAATCGTTTGGATTGCTCAGATTGTGTTACTTGGCTTGATAGTCCTGCACAAAGAAGAAAGATATATGGGGAGATAGGGTCACCTTGGCTTAATTCTCTGCTGGAACTGAAAAAACCTTTAGGAGAACCATCGATTAAAACCAAGTATGTAGCAGTAGAGATACACACAGAACCAAATTGATCCAGCTCTCACCAAAGCCTACTTTCTGCATCATCATTCTTAGAAAAAACCACACAACATGATCATAAAGCTTTACTCATAATAATAATAATAATAATAATAATAATAATAATAATATGTAACTATTATTATAAGCACACAGAGTTTGTTGACAGAGTTTTGTGTCAAATTTATTGAGTTCATTTAACTTATGTACGATTTTTTTTAGTATTACAATTTTTTTTAAAGTTTTGTCAAAATTTAATTTTTAAGCCAAAGAAGGCAACCACTCAGGCAGCATACTTGCTATATATAATTAGCTTATTTCTTCAATTACATGCACAAATTAAACAGGCTCCCTACAGTGGCCGAGCTTATCAGTGTGTGTTGGCTGGAAATCCATGGCAGGATTAAAACTTGAATGCTGTCCCCGGCCACACTGTCTACAGCTTACCTTGTGTTCAAGACAACTACAGGGTGATATGTATTTGAATTCCAACCTATTAAGGCTGTGGTTGGACTTGTTGGAGGTGAAATTCATAAGCAGACTGTCTATTTGGATAAAGAAAGAGAGCGGAGGCAGCGATACCAGATAGTAACAATGCGAGTTGGGTTTTTTAACAGTGGCCGCAGCAGCATTCGGGTGTTTCAAGCACCACAGCCACAGCCTAGAGAAAACAAGGAGCTGGATGGCCTCAAGTATCTCAGGGAGAGAGTAGATGGGTGGCTGGAGACTGAGTTGGGTGAGTTCTTCGATGGATCAGGAGAAGATCATGGGGAACTTGAAATGAGCATTTTGGAGGTCAAAGGTGGTGACCGGAAGGGTGACCTTATTCTTCAAGGGATTGAAATAAATCTAAACCTTAATAGAATTTTGTTGTTTTGATTCAATTTAGTAAGGTGATTGAGGATAAGGCAAAGAATGTGGTATGGGATATCGGACAGCCTTGTGATGAAAAGAATATTATGAGCGAGATCTATAGCACTAGTACAGCACATTGTGATGGTACCAGGTGCAAAGATGACAAAAGCATGTCTAACACCTGTAACTCAGCAATCATCCTGCGTGGGTGGATTTTGAAATTTTGTCTCTCTGGTTACTGCTGTAATTGGAGCATGGATTTCTGCAAATAAATTGAATGGAAGTCTATACTTTATTAATCTATTTTAATTACTTTTTCTGTTATAATTTTTCTTCTATATATAGATATTCATTAGTAAAGTAAAATGATTAATTTTTTGTTTGCACTGTGATCAGATTATTTTCATCAAGACAAAAATACAATTAATATAAAATGTTATACATGTGTGTGTGTGTGTGTGCACGAGAGAGAGAGAGAGAGAGAGAGAGAGAGAGAGAGAGAGAGAGAGAGAGAGAGAGAGAGAGAGAGAGAGAGAGAGACTGCAATATCAAGGATACACCTGGTTGAATGGGGTTGGACGTGGATAAGCCCTACTCATATTGTCTCTCATCCTTGAGCATTGGCACCACATTGTTTCTTCTTTATCCAAAAAGTCTTCAATCTGCTTTTTTAAAGTGTTAGCTTGCACACCAATCACAGGATTGGAAGAGTGATCTCTAACATAAAAGTTCTTGTTGTCCTGTAATAATTTGATTTTAAATATTACCAAAGCGAAGTCTCTACCAATGTCTTCTACAGGTCTACAAACGTTCACAAACTCTATACAAGGGGCTGCCCATCACATTCACAGAAGTCCACACCTCCTCAATCAGTGCTTCACAACTTGGATCAGATAACCAAGCCACTTCAAAACTAAAAGGCTTCCTTGTACATTGCTGAAGGACCAGAGTCAAGAGGAATAAAAATAAAAGAGTGGTCTTAACCAGTTGAAGGAACATGCACAACAACAGTAGAAGGAAACAACTCAATCCAACCCCAAGAGTTCTTTCCAATCACCTGCACATAACAATGGCAAAGACTGAATTCCATGCAATGCCTTAACAGCAACTAACTCTCCTTATGTTTTAAGGAATCCGGTTGGGCATAAAAACCAGTAAAGCGCAAAGCACCTCCAACATCATTTATAACGGTATCAACATGAGACTGAGAATAAGACGAAATTGTAAGATCCACATCTGCAGACCAATACAAAGCAAGACTACCAGAAAGACCAACTTATTCAGAGAAAAAGCAATAGCAAGAAGTTTGTTTTGGATAAAAACAGAACCTTGGGATCTTTTTACTTTTTTAAGTTTTGGATGCTTGATCTCAGGCTGAGAAGAATTTTCCAACTCATTTGCATAAAAATACATTGCAGAGTAATATGTGACCCTGAAAAACAACCAGAGCATTCTCAGTACCCCTGACATCATCCGTAGCCACCTGTCATCAGTGTTTTCAACTGCTCCAATCAGAGAACCACCATCAGTAGCGGTTGCTGGAACAGGAATTTCAGAAACTACTTGGTTCATTGATGAAGAAGCACCATCCAGACCAGTGTGAGTTGCATTTTCAGAATCACCCCGTAATCATGGTCCATATTAAGGAGAAGCCTCAGAATGAAGAGCTGAGAGACTCCAACAAAGAGAACAGTCCGCACCATGAAAGTAACTACAGGTGATAGTATCCAATGAGATTGCAGCAGGAAGCCATCTTTCTTTGAAAATACAGTCTCTCCATTTCCAATCCACCAACACAATCCCTATTTCAGTATTTTCCTTTCAGCTAAAACGCTTCACCAAGTATATGATGGAGCATGACCCAACTTGGCTTGAAGGAAAGAACAGTGAATATAGTATTTGGCTTCCAAATTCTTGCTAAGATTGAGTCTGGATCTTTCAAAATTTTCTACCCTTGCTTGGCCAACATAGCAAGATTAAAATATTGCAGCTACCTGAAACCCAATCCACCATTGCATTTAGAAACACATAAGTTATCCCATTTAGCCCAATGCATCTTCAGTTTTGAATGCTTCTGCCCCCACTAAGCAGCTGTCATTTAAGTGAGTTCCTTACATAACCTCTAAGGGAGTTAGGAGACACATAAGAAGGGATGGGCTTGTATGACAGACTTTATCAAAACTTCCTTCCCAGCAATACTTGGCATTTTAAACCTTCAAATGCAGCACGTCTAGAGCGACCAATAAAAGCTGGAACCCCAAATAACGATCAAAACTATTTGTTTCTTGACCAACCAACAGAGTTGTAAATGAATCACGGTCAGATTGCTGCACATTTGAACCGAAGAAAACTTGGGTTTTTGCTCGTTTTTGCTCTGTTAACAACCTGACAGTTTCTCATAACAGTAAAAAACACGAAGAATCTCATCAAAAGTCAGACTTGATGCTTTCCCAAAGATGCGACAATCATCTGCAAAGAATAAATGATTCAAGCAAGGACGTCCACAACTAGCAGCAGCTCAGATAATCGTTTGGCTTGCTAAGAATCTCTTCACTTTAGCTCTACAAACTTGGGCCGAACTGCTATCGCTCCTGCCCGTAATTCATAGAAACGGTATCTGCATTCCTTAAGGTAGTTTGTCACAGCTGCAGGAATGACAGGAGCTCCTCGGCTGTGTTTACCTCTACCTGTGATGACCTCTAATGGTTTTGGCCTCTGCCCTGATAGTTCAATTTGTTGCAGACGGCATTGCAAAACTCGAATGGCTTCATTTGCATGAAGACCATGCAAATCCAATCTCCATAAATCGTCCGTTCTATTCACGGATTTGAATATTTCTGTGGCTGCCTTAGCGTTGAGACAGTTAGCAGCGAATTGTGCTTCTTGAGCCATCAATGAGTAATGATGACCAGAAACATAATCACCTCTTCGATATGCATCATTGGCTGCTCTTGAGTACTGGGATACTATCCTGTTAATGATAATCTCAGATGAGAAGAGAAGTTTTTGTGGTATGTAATAACATAAAACTTAAATGGAAAAAAAAAACATCATGATCATGCAAATACATGTTGCCATACTTACCTTATCATTTTCTGCGCATCTTTTCTGTGGAACTTGTAGACATCATCCAATTCACACTCAGAAAGCTCTCTAGCATCCATCATCTCAGCAATGATCCTAGTTCTCCACAGGGATAAACTTTTGTCTGTCATTTTGTCACATGGAAAGTAATTAGTGTCACATGGCAAGTAATTAGAATTAGAATTTATTTTCACAAGTAATTAGAAGTAGAATTCATTTCCACATTGGTTGTTTGTTTATTCTCTTCAAAGCTGTCATTGGCAGGCCTTATCCATATTATTATTTGCAGCTGCAATGATGTTAGGAACCTAATGTGTTGTTGTGCTAAGGTTGTGTCTACTATGAGACATTAGCTTAGCTTACTATCATGCTTAGTGCTGGTGCTGTGCTATTGATGCTGCCGATGGGCTGAGAGGCCACTGTGTAAGTGCCCTGATTCTGCTTTGCTGCTGTATGCTGTGTTAGTGACTGCAGCAGTGAGTTCTTGTGTGTGCAGTGTGCTGTGTATGCTGCTGCTCAATGGAGAATGTTAGTTGTTAGTGTCCTATAGCAAGTGCATAGTGTTCAAGTGATTCAAGTGTCATGAAACTTCAACTGTTAAGTTGCTGTGATGCCAAGCTATGGTTGCTATATGGTGCTGGAGCCCAATAAAGCAATACTAAAGTCATAATTATAGCCTGGAGCAGTGTAGTATAAGTGGAGCAATGCCGCAGTGCAGAAGAGTTAGTGCAGCAGTGTGCAGATTGGCACCGGTTAAGGTTGTGTATAGGTATCAGATATATGCGTGTGCTAGATGATAGCAAATGGGGGATATTGCCAATAACTAATTTGCTAACAGCACATATAATAATTCACATTAGCATGTGACTAACTAGTGAGTTGTTAGTGAGCTGTCAAAAAGCTAGGAGCTTGTTACTAATCAATTGAAAGGTTTTTTTTTTTTTTTTGGTGGATAATTCAGAAAACTTTGA
The DNA here is from genome assembly GCA_033629205.1 of Lithocarpus polystachyus. Lineage (NCBI taxonomy): Eukaryota > Viridiplantae > Streptophyta > Magnoliopsida > Fagales > Fagaceae > Lithocarpus > Lithocarpus polystachyus. The sequence continues at coordinate 56,097,935 of CM066170.1, read as the reverse complement.
TTGACACAAAGTTACAACTTGTAGACATATCAGCAAACCCCAACAAACAGAACAACAGTAACATAAAATAGTAAATTCAGGTCAAATAGGCAAATTAACATTCAGAAAGATAGACTGACTAGTACATACAAGTAACTTATTGGCTTAGAACTTACAAGGTTTCTAAGTTAACCAAATTCCAATATTCTGGAGGGACTGTTCCAGAAAATTAATTTGCTTCAAGATTCTTACTTAAAACAATTTTCCATTCAAATTGCTAGCAAGTTCATTTTAAAGTACGCAAACTTACACATTTGCACAGACTCTTTTGTTCCATGAAAATAAATTCAACAGTGATGTGGGAATAAATATTTCCAGCTTTTGAGTTCCGACTTCCAAAGAGGAACCAATTACAGTTTAAGTGACAGAACAAAATAGGGAAAGTAGATAAGTCATAAGCAACACTGATCCAATTGCCCATACTTTCTGCTGCATTATGCAACAGGTCAACTAATAGTCTAAAACCAGGCCTCAATTTCATGTACTAAAATTTCCATTACAATCCTTAAGTAACAGAGGAATCAAGCAATAACAGGTCTCTTACTTTTCTTGTTTATCTTTCTAACTCCCTGGTCTCTCTCTAAAACCATATCAATTAGTGCAAGATCCAAACACAAGATAATCAAGCTATTGTCAGCCCAATGGTCGAGCCTTTTGAGCTATTAACAGCCAAAACATGACTGTTTTTGTAGCATTCTTTCTTATTGCTACATTGTTCCAGTACTAGAATCACCAACTAGTGTTGGTTTTTTGTAATTCTCATTCTCTGTCAAAGTTGCATGCAAACCAAACCAGAAAGTACTATTACTGATGAGAAAGACTTATTATTTGTCATCAAGTTTTATTTTGAGTTTTGACCAGGGACCAGAGGGGGGTAAGACTGTAAGAGTGTGTGCTCCTAGTCCTATAATAAGATATTTCCTACTTTTATTGTCTTTCTCTGACTTTTCGATCTCTCTCTCTCTCTCTCTCTCTCTAAAACCATATCAGTTAGTGTAGGATCCTACTAACACAAGATATCCTTAATCAAGCTAATGTCAGCCAATGGTGGAGCTTTTTTTTTGAGCTAATCAACAGCCAAAACATGACTGTTTTTGTTGCATTCTTCCTTATCGCTACATTGTTCCAGTACTAGAATCAACCAACTAGTGTTGGGTTTTTGTAATTCTCATTCTGTGTCAAAGTTGCATGCAAAAAAGAAACTAGAGTAGTACTATTACTAATGAGAAAGGCTTATTATTTGTCATCAAGTTTTGATTTCTGAAAAGGGACCAGACGAGTAAAAGTCCTATATAGTGGATAGGAAGGGAAATGGAGTCCTTGATGACATGACATTGGCTTCAAGTTTTTGCTTTTGTCAATACTTACAGATAACCACCATGATCCAACCCCAACTCTTCTTCTTCTTCTTCTTCTTCTTCTTATATTTATGTGGAAATAAATATATATTGAACCAAATTTAATAGAATATTTATTAACTTTTTAATAGAATACTTGGGTTCTAATTTTCAAGTCTAATAAAATATATTAGTTTATGAATATAATCTCAAAATGATATACCAATATTGAATTGTATTGAAACATTTCATTACTCTTATTAAACTAAAATGGGTATTGACTAATTTTGTTTATCTCTTTCTATGACATCTTTTATATTAAAAGCAAGCAATAACCACTGACTTGTGGAAGTTACTCAAATAAAAAGTATGAGGTATTTGGCATGCAACATAATAAAAATACACAAAATCCACCATACGGTTTAACATGGAACCCATCTAAAGTATTGAATGTACCCCTTTCATGTGTGTGTATATATACTTTTTTTTATAAAATAATTTAACACCCATTAAATTTATTAGTGAATTGTTCATATGATAACATGTGGGCTGCTTTGTGCAACACTCATTTACACGTAAAACAATAGTGCAAGAGTTAAGTGTTGCGCAATGTTAGCTCAAATTGGTTCAAATAAAAAGAAAATCAAGTACATACCAATAATCCATGTTTAAATTACTACACGATATTAAAAAGGTATATCTAAAAAAAGAAAAGTACTAAAAATTACAACCCAAAAATGTATTCAGAGATGTTTTCACGAAAAACAATCATCTAGAGAAAGATCTCATTTTTTTTTCTCATCACTACCTTTTTCTTGTAACATATCGGTAGATATATTGAAAATAAAATATTTACAAAAAGAGAGCATATACTAGGAAGAACATATTGCCTTAGAGAAAATTACAATAAAAAATCTAGTCAAACTACATTACAATCTTAATAACATCAACAAATGACCAATTGTTTTCCAAGTCAGACGTCCTGAGAGGAAGAGACGGGGGGCCACAATGGCAAAGAGCAAAGCTCTAAGTAGAGAAGTGAGAGAGGAGATTCAAACCACAAACGTGGGGCACCGCAAAAGATGCCAATATGACTAGGCTATCGCTTGAACCCTTATCATGTAGTTTGATAAAATTTTCTTGTATGCCTCTTGAACCTCTAGTCCTCCACTTCTTCGTCAAATATCTGCAAGATGGTGTGTTAGCTCCCTTGTATGGCTGCAAATAGCCGTTTATCATAGGGTATCTAGAATCAACTAGATATGGACGGATCTAAGGTAAACAGACGAAATATGGACGGGTGCCTGCTACACGTGTCAACTCCTTATAAATGGAAATAACTTGCATCTCATGCACAATTAGAGTAAGTAGAATCCCAATGGGAATAGAATTCAATTATAAAGAGGATTCTGTAATATTCGCCCAATCAATGACAAGTCCTATATGGAAAAGACTTCTCTTACAAGGAAGGAAGGTCGGTTCTACACTACTATAAAAACCCCAAAGACTCTCACAAGAAAAGGTACGCATACTATTTCCCAACTCTGGCACTCTAAGGTTGTGAGCATCTACTAACTTAACCTTTGGAGGGTCCTTGGCCGGTACCACACCAGTATATACATTTAGAGATGATGAACAGCTCTTCCAAAGTTAATGAAGGACTAACTTTTTTTAATAGCATAAGTTTAGATAGTTTTTTTAATTTCCCGTGGATGGTTTATCAGTTTCTTAGGTTTATCAGTCATGTATTCGCACTCAATATATAAAGTTACGTAATAAACGACGGACTCTAAGGGCATTTTTGGAACCCACACCACTGTCGTATACAATAGCAAACCTTTTTTTTTTTTTTTTGGATAAAAGTAGTGCACCCATTACCACAAAACAAAGAACAAAACCAATTGTAACACACATATGTATATATATTTCTTATATATGTACTAGCCTCTGAGCACGCGCTCACGCGCGTGCTCAGAGGCTCTTCTATATTTTGGGTTAGAGCATTTATTATAATTTGGGATTACTACATTTTCCAATCATAAAAAAAAGAAAAAAACCTAGGGGTGTGATGAGTATTATGTGTGGTGAAATAATTTTTCATCACACCCCTAGGTTTTTTTTTTTTTTTTTGTGATTGGAAAATGTAGTAATCCCAAATTATAATAAATGCTCTAAATTAACTCTTACCCAAATAGCAAAATAAAGCAAAACTTAAAGGTAAAGCAAAACCTATAGGATTGTTGTTAGATTTTGAGGGTTGGGCACTCTTCCATACTATCTCCACTTTCTTACAAAACCTGTTGAATTTGATTTTCTATGAGTGTTTCCCTGATTTTAAATGCAAGTTCCTCTTTGTATTTTTTTTTTCTTTTTGATTGACTTTGTTTGAGTTTTACTTTTTTTTTTTTTTATAAGTATCACGTTAATTCTCTTTTTTTTTTCTTTTTCTTTTTTTAAATGTAATATAAATACTTGGTTTAATTTTCCGTGGATGGTTTTATCAGTTTCTTAGGTTTATCAGTCATGTATTAAAACACAAACTCTTCCAAAGTTAATGAAGGACTAACTTTTTTTAATAGCATAAGTTTAGATAGTTTTTTTAATTTCCCGTGGATGGTTTATCAGTTTCTTAGGTTTATCAGTCATGTGTTAAAACACAAACTCTTCCTTTAAGTTAATGAAGGACTGACTTTTTTTTTTTTTTTTTGCCCATGTAGTTTTGTGTAGATAGCTTCTTGGTGGTGTAGTTGTTCTTTTTGTTTTTTGACTTCTTTTCTAGCCAATATGATTCCACGTGAATTCGGATTGAACATTTGCATCTTTGGCCTCTACTCTACAACACCATTTTGTGCTTTGTGTGGAGCCCATTGGTCTTACTATATTTTTTTTCTGCATCTTTAGATAGTTTTTTTTTTTGTGATTGGAAAATGTAGTAATCCCAAATTATAATAAATGCTCTAAATTAACTCTTACCCAAATAGCAAAATAAAGCAAAACTTAAAGGTAAAGCAAAACCTATAGGATTGTTGTTAGATTTTGAGGGTTGGGCACTCTTCCATACTATCTCCACTTTCTTACAAAACCTGTTGAATTTGATTTTCTATGAGTGTTTCCCTGATTTTAAATGCAAGTTCCTCTTTGTATTTTTTTTTTCTTTTTGATTGACTTTGTTTGAGTTTTACTTTTTTTTTTTTTTATAAGTATCACGTTAATTCTCTTTTTTTTTTCTTTTTCTTTTTTTAAATGTAATATAAATACTTGGTTTAATTTTCCGTGGATGGTTTTATCAGTTTCTTAGGTTTATCAGTCATGTATTAAAACACAAACTCTTCCAAAGTTAATGAAGGACTAACTTTTTTTAATAGCATAAGTTTAGATAGTTTTTTTAATTTCCCGTGGATGGTTTATCAGTTTCTTAGGTTTATCAGTCATGTATTAAAACACAAACTCTTCCAAAGTTAATGAAGGACTAACTTTTTTTAATAGCATAAGTTTAGATAGTTTTTTTAATTTCCCGTGGATGGTTTATCAGTTTCTTAGGTTTATCAGTCATGTATTAAAACACAAACTCTTCCAAAGTTAATGAAGGACTAACTTTTTTTAATAGCATAAGTTTAGATAGTTTTTTTAATTTCCCGTGGATGGTTTATCAGTTTCTTAGGTTTATCAGTCATGTATTAAAACACAAACTCTTCCAAAGTTAATGAAGGACTAACTTTTTTTAATAGCATAAGTTTAGATAGTTTTTTTAATTTCCCGTGGATGGTTTATCAGTTTCTTAGGTTTATCAGTCATGTATTAAAACACAAACTCTTCCTTTAAGTTAATGAAGGACTGACTTTTTTTTTTTTTTTTTGCCCATGTAGTTTTGTGTAGATAGCTTCTTGGTGGTGTAGTTGTTCTTTTTGTTTTTTGACTTCTTTTCTAGCCAATATGATTCCACGTGAATTCGGATTGAACATTTGCATCTTTGGCCTCTACTCTACAACACCATTTTGTGCTTTGTGTGGAGCCCATTGGTCTTACTATATTTTTTTTCTTGCAGATGTTATGTACATGTGCAAAGAACATGAGGATATTAGCAAGACGAGAGTGCAATTGACTGTCCTGCCTTTGGGTCCAAGAGAGATGTATTTTTTTTCAAGTAAATATTATGTATTGTAAGTAGCTGACTATTTTTTTACCATTTATTCATCTTATTGAGAAACTACCTTTTGATTATGGACTTAGTAGAGGGCACAAACAAATTTTCGAAATCATTTTGTTTACATTTTACTAACTGAATTGCATATACCGTTTTGTTTGATTATTTTCTTTCTTTCATATAAGAATTCTTTTTATTTTTTTTTTTTGAGAAACAAATTCTTTTTATTTTTTTATGTTGCATTATATTCTTGATTTTTTTTATTTTTTATATTATTCCCTTTTTTATTTTTTATTTTTTGTCATTTGATAGTGCAAGTTAGGATATAGATAATTCTAAGTATATTTTAGTAACCATTAAATTTGATTATCCAAACATTTTAGTAGGGAGATCGTGAAAAAGAAAAATATAAGGCGGATTTAAATTTTAGTAACAAATAAATTTTATGAAGTTTTTATAAAAAAAAAATTCTAGACAAAATGACTACAAACATATCAAAAGGAAAAACATTTTAGGTGGGTTTGTGGGAGATATGTAACGATAGTATAGGAAATCCACACATATTGTAGGAGAGAGGTTTCATGAGAATGTCTCATAATCCAACAACTACATTTTTAAAATTCGCACTCAATATATAAAGTTACGTAATAAACGACGGACTCTAAGGGAATTTTTGGAACCCACACCACTGCCGTACAGTAGTAAACCTTTATTTTTTTTTTTGGATAAAAGTAGTGCACCCATTACCACAAAACAAAGAACAAAACCAATTGTAACACACATATGTATATATATTTCTTATATATGTACTAGCCTCTGAGCACGCGCTCATGCGCGTGCTCAGAGGCTCTTCTATTTTTTGGGTAAGAGTTAATCTAGAGCATTTATTATAATTTGGGATTACTACATTTTCCAATCACAAAAAAAAAAAAAAAAAACTAGGGGTGTGATGAGTATTATGTGTGGTGAAATAATTTTTCATCACACCCCTAGGTTTTTTTTTTTTTTTTTGTGATTGGAAAATGTAGTAATCCCAAATTATAATAAATGCTCTAGATTAACTCTTACCCAAAAAATAGAAGAGCCTCTGAGCACGCGCATGAGCGCGTGCTCAGAGGCTAGTCTATACTACTATTTAAGGGGCTTCCCCTGTTTGGACTCCTTATTTTTTATGCCTAAAATACCCTCACCATACTCACTTACAAGTTTTTAACTAATGGGGATAAATATGTAAATTAAAACTCCTACACTTTAAAACCCACAAACCCACGTATGTTTTGCAGTTTCTATCTCACTTTCTATCTCTCATTCTTCTCCAGATTGAAGACATTTAGTTTAGCGCTACATTCTCCTTTCTTCATCTTCAGATTAAAAATATTTACTGTCAGAGATTTCAACAAATTTTCAGGTTCTAACTTTTGCAAGTTCCTCTTTATTTTATTTTCTTTTGTTTATGATGACTTTGTTTGAGTTACATATTTTCTTTTCTTTTTTTATACATATCACGTTAGACATTTTTTTTTTCTTTTTTTAAATGCAAGTTCCTCTTTGTATTTTTTTTTTCTTTTTGATTGACTTTGTTTGAGTTTTACTTTTTTTTTTTTTTATAAGTATCACGTTAATTCTCTTTTTTTTTTCTTTTTCTTTTTTTAAATGTAATATAAATACTTGGTTTAATTTTCCGTGGATGGTTTTATCAGTTTCTTAGGTTTATCAGTCATGTATTAAAACACAAACTCTTCCAAAGTTAATGAAGGACTAACTTTTTTTAATAGCATAAGTTTAGATAGTTTTTTTAATTTCCCGTGGATGGTTTATCAGTTTCTTAGGTTTATCAGTCATGTATTAAAACACAAACTCTTCCTTTAAGTTAATGAAGGACTGACTTTTTTTTTTTTTTTTTGCCCATGTAGTTTTGTGTAGATAGCTTCTTGGTGGTGTAGTTGTTCTTTTTGTTTTTTGACTTCTTTTCTAGCCAATATGATTCCACGTGAATTCGGATTGAACATTTGCATCTTTGGCCTCTACTCTACAACACCATTTTGTGCTTTGTGTGGAGCCCATTGGTCTTACTATATTTTTTTTCTTGCAGATGTTATGTACATGTGCAAAGAACATGAGGATATTAGCAAGACGAGAGAGCAATTGACTGTCCTGCCTTTGGGTCCAAGAGAGATGTATTTTTTTTCAAGTAAATATTATGTATTGTAAGTAGCTGACTATTTTTTTACCATTTATTCATCTTATTGAGAAACTACCTTTTGATTATGGACTTAGTAGAGGGCACAAACAAATTTTCGAAATCATTTTGTTTACATTTTACTAACTGAATTGCATATACCGTTTTGTTTGATTATTTTCTTTCTTTCATATAAGAATTCTTTTTATTTTTTTTTTTTTGAGAAACAAATTCTTTTTATTTTTTTATGTTGCATTATATTCTTGATTTTTTTTATTTTTTATATTATTCCCTTTTTTATTTTTTATTTTTTGTCATTTGATAGTGCAAGTTAGGATATAGATAATTCTAAGTATATTTTAGTAACCATTAAATTTGATTATCCAAACATTTTAGTAGGGAGATCGTGAAAAAGAAAAATATAAGGCGGATTTAAATTTTAGTAACAAATAAATTTTATGAAGTTTTTATAAAAAAAAAAATTCTAGACAAAATGACTACAAACATATCAAAAGGAAAAACATTTTAGGTGGGTTTGTGGGAGATATGTAACGATAGTATAGGAAATCCACACATATTGTAGGAGAGAGGTTTCATGAGAATGTCTCATAATCCAACAACTACATTTTTAAAATTCGCACTCAATATATAAAGTTACGTAATAAACGACGGACTCTAAGGGAATTTTTGGAACCCACACCACTGCCGTACAGTAGTAAACCTTTATTTTTTTTTTTGGATAAAAGTAGTGCACCCATTACCACAAAACAAAGAACAAAACCAATTGTAACACACATATGTATATATATTTCTTATATATGTACTAGCCTCTGAGCACGCGCTCATGCGCGTGCTCAGAGGCTCTTCTATTTTTTGGGTAAGAGTTAATCTAGAGCATTTATTATAATTTGGGATTACTACATTTTCCAATCACAAAAAAAAAAAAAAAAAAACTAGGGGTGTGATGAGTATTATGTGTGGTGAAATAATTTTTCATCACACCCCTAGGTTTTTTTTTTTTTTTTTTGTGATTGGAAAATGTAGTAATTCCAAATTATAATAAATGCTCTAGATTAATATTTGAATCGCTATAAGGGTTTTCAACTTTCTTTCCAACACTTTGTACATCGGGAAAACAATTTATATATCAATAAATAGTCTTATCGATCCTCCTTTCTTTCCAGTCAGTTGTTTAGATTTTCCATTGTAGAAGTTCTACTTTGTATTTCTTATAAATTAATTATGCAAGTCAGCTACTTAGTCACTATGATTCATACAATGTTTGTTTTTGGCGCACACAATAATAATAATGAATTAATTATTTGGATAACATAGTGGGGGAATTATTAGTTAAGTAATATTTAGGCCTTCTCCTTAACACCATCATTTCCACAACAGACAGTATGATAAAATTATTAAATTTACTTGCTTTATAGTACTGTTATTACAAAACCATTCATATTGGAACCGTGGCCAATGATTGAGGCCTGACATATAATAGTGGGAAATTTTTAATACTTCAAAACCTTTTTGACGAGTGTAAATTTCTTTAGGGTTACAAACCTGAATTTAGATGAAGGAGAAAATGTGCATACTTGATATGGACGGATCTAAGGTAAACAGACGAAATATGGACGGGTGCCTGCTACACGTGTCAACTCCTTATAAATGGAAATAACTTGCATCTCATGCACAATTAGAGTAAGTAGAATCCCAATGGGAATAGAATTCAATTATAAAGAGGATTCTGTAATATTCGCCCAATCAATGACAAGTCCTATATGGAAAAGACTTCTCTTACAAGGAAGGAAGGTCGGTTCTACACTACTATAAAAACCCCAAAGACTCTCACAAGAAAAGGTACGCATACTATTTCCCAACTCTGGCACTCTAAGGTTGTGAGCATCTACTAACTTAACCTTTGGAGGGTCCTTGGCCGGTACCACACCAGTATATACATTTAGAGATGATGAACAGCTCGAGCGAGGAACATTCATTAATGATGAGCTTTCCAAAGCAATAAAAGAATCAAGATTTGCTATCGTTATTCTCTTCTTCAACTGGAGCCTAGATCTGAAGGCCAGCCTCGTTGTCCTCGAAGGTCCCGTCACCTTGGGCATCATCAGCAAATAAGTCCTTAGTACTCTCTGAGGCGACGGGAACGATGGTAGTTGAAGCCTGCGCTTCATCAATGTTGACATTAGATAGGTCTAGCTCAAGATGTGAAGCTTTCACCTGACGGAGTGCATCATTGAACCCGTCGGCGAAGGTACCACCTAATTCCGTCAAATACGCCTTGAAGTTGCGATATTCCTTCACTGCATCCTCCCTGGCTTGACGAAGCTGGTCCTTGATGGCTGCGATTTCTTTCTCTTTGTCCTCGAGGACCTTATGCAGCACCTATGTCTGCTTTTCAAGTTCTCTGCGTTCCTGCTCCGATAGGGCTAACTTCTTTTCCTGGACCACCTTCCAGGCCTTGAGCTCAGCCAGCTCATCCTCCATCGTCGTTGCCTTTGCCCTTATTCGATCCAAAGCAGTTTCATGGTTGAGGCAATGACCCATTAATCCCTTCATCATCAGCATGGCCTAAAAACAAAACAAATGTTACATGCATGAAGTTGACGGAAATAAAATAAGAAATAGACGGATGTAGAAATACCTGTGCAATATTGAATAAACCAGTCTCCCCCATCGCCTCTGTCACGTGATTTCTGAGGTCTTCATAATCGTCGGGAGTTAAAATCGACGAAAGCTTCTTCAGAGCATACCTGGAATCTTCACAAAGGAGGACAGGCGGTTTCTTTGACGGGCAGTTTCTCTGACGGAGGCACCTGTCCACCCATCATAAGGCCTTTTCCTTTCCCATGGCTAGGAGGGACCGTCTTCTTAACCTCAACTTGAAAACCCACAACGGTCTCAGTTGTACCCTTTGGCTTTTTAGACTGACGGTCAGTCTTCTCCAAAAAAAGGCTTTCTTTTAGTTCTAGACGGCTTGGAAGTATCCATCCCACCTGTCTGGCCACCTTTCTTTCTTACTTAGCTTGGTGCAAGAAGAGACATTTAGTAGTCCTTGTAATCTGAAGCCACAAAAAGTAGTGAAGATCCCCAGGGTCCTTTAGTTCGAAAGCCTTACGGAGTTGCTTGATAAGGACATTGAGAAAGCAAGAGTTGTTACCAATGAGAGCAATGTCATCCACATAGACAAGTAAATAAACCAACAGCTTGCCTTATTTGAGAATAAAAAGAGATGAATCTACAATGGAAGCATGAAAACCTAGATGTAGAAGTTGAGTGGAAGACCTCTCAAACCAAACTCGAGGAGCTTGTTTGAGACCATAAAGTGACTTATGAAGTTTACATACATAAGTAGGATGAACAGGATCAATGTAGCCAAGAGGCTGAACTATATGGACCTCTTCTTTAAGCTGACCGAAAGTATTTCTGACATCAAGTTGTCTCAAAGGCCAATTAAATTGAATTTCCAAAGATAGAATGATCCTTACAGTAGGAGGCTTGATGACAGGACTAAAATTTTTCTCAAAGTCCACACCATATTGCTGATGAAAGCCCTTAGCGACAAGTCTTGCCTTATATCTGCTTATGGAGCCATCACTGTTGTGTTTGAGTTTAAAAACCCACTTGTAGCCAACAATATTTTGAGAAGGTGGTGGTGGAACCAGTGTCCAAGTACCTTGTCTCTGCAATGCCTCAAACTCCTCATCCATGGCAGTGCACCATTGAGGAAATTGAGCACCAATCTTGAATGTCAGTGGCTCAGTGAGGGTGTAGTCAATAGGGGAAGGAGTAGTAGCAAAGGCTTTAGGTTTGTGAATACTTGCTTTGGGCCTTGTGACCATACGGTGTGAATTTGTAAGTGGGATTACTGAAGGCTAGACAGGTAGGGAAGCAATACTAGGAGCTGTGTGTGAGGACTTTGCTGACTCAGAATGAGTAGTAACGTGAATTAATGGAATGGATTTAGTAGGTGAGACATCAGATTGTGAAATTGGACTAGGTGAGACATCAAAATGTGAAACTAGACCAGGTGAGACATTAGGTGAAGGGTCTAAGGCAGCAGGCTGCGATAAAGAAGGTGCAGAAGTAGGCTGACTAGAGAGTGGTATAAGTAGGATAGGTGTAGAGGTGTTTGGTATGACAAAGCTTGACGTGAAGCTAAAGATATAGATGAAGTGGGATGGGATGTGTTTGCAGAATATGGAGCAGTGTGCAATAGAAAGGATAGCCAAGCAGGAAAGGTTTGAAAACTAAGAGGTAATAGTATAATTGAGAGAACTAGTGGATAAAGAAAGTGATTCAGGACCTAAAAATTTAGTTTCATTAAAAAGTACATGTCTGGATATATAAATTCTATGAGAAGATGGTTCAAGGTAGATGTAGCCTTTAGAATAGGTACGATAGCCGAGGAAAATGCAAGGCTTGGTACAAGGCTTTAGCTTATGAGCATTATAAGGTTTGAGCAAGGGAAAGCAGATGCAACCAAACACTCGAACATGAGTTAAGTCTAGAGCATAATGAAACAATAATTCCCAAGCTGACTTATTATGCAAATTAGGTGTGGGAAGTCTATTGATAATGTTAGTTGCAGTAGCAATTGCATAAGACCAATAAGAGAGTGGAAGTTTGGAAAGAGATAGCATTGTCAGAGAACACTCAATGATGTGTCTATGTTTTCCCTCTGCAACACCATTTTGTTGAGGTGTGTGTGGACAAGAGAACTAATGAATGATTCTTTGTGAGGAACAAAACTCAGCAAAGGCTTTTGAAGAAAACTCCCCACCACCATCTAACCTAATAGTCTTGATTTTTAGATTGAGTTGATTTTCTATTGTGGCTTTGAAAAATTTGAAGACATGAAAAGCATCTGACTTGAGCTTAAGTAAATAAACCCAAACAAATTTAGTATAGTCATCAATAAAGACAAAATAGTATTTGAAGTCATTGGCAGAAATATCAAGAACAGGACCCCACACATCACAATGAATGATTTCAAGAGGTGATCATACAAAGGGAAGTTGATGCATCTTGCCATTAAGGCAGTGCTTACAATGTGAAGGAACAAAAGAAGTACATTTGAATACATCAGGATGTTCATGGACAGAAATAGCTGAATGTAAAGCATTATCACTAGGATGACCTAGTCTATGGTGCCATAGCAACCATTTATTTGACCTATTAACGTTGAAAGCTGAATGTAGAGCATGCTGTGCAGAGATGGGCTGAGAGGCAAATTGTACAGAAGTGATTGGAGTGAAAGAAGGAAGCTTGGATGGAAGCTTTGAGTAGATAGGATAGACACCATTCTCACTCAAGCCCCTGTAGAGGAGTCTCCCCATAGGAATATCCTGAATTTTGAGCTCATTAGCATCAAAATGACAAGAACAATTGTTGTGTAAGCAAAATTTGTGCACAGATAACAGATTCATTGCAATCCTAGGGACATGTAAAACATTTCTAAGAATAAACTTGTGATATTTGGTGTGGATGGAGGAGTTACCTATATTGTTAATTGGTAGTGCTTGACCATTCCCCACAGTGACTTGTTCAACACCCTTAAACTGAGAAGGACTGGCAAGATTATTCAAGTTGGCTGTGAGATGGCCTGAAGTGCCTGAATCAGCTAACCATGGATCTTGGTTGTTGGTGATAGCAGCATTAGATGCAGTTGCCATAACTGCAAGTTTAGTAGGTGGATTATTGTGTTAATAAGCAAAATCCATCTTATGATAGCAATTCAGTGCAAGATGACTAGTCTTGCCACAAATCTGGCACACAGAACAATTATAATCAGTTCTAAAAGACTGATTTCCAAACTGAGAGTTAGTTTGACCTTTATGTGGAGAGTAATTCTGATGAGAGGAACTACCATTGTTATTGTTGTATCTGCCATCACTTCTTCCTCTGTTGGAGCCATTTCGACCCCTTCCTCTTCCTGAGCCTTGACTCTAAGAATTACTTCCATTTAGCCTTGAATTAGCAGCAAACATAGCTAAAGACTGCGGAATAGTCTCAAAATTCTCAACCATTGCAAGTTCTTCACTTTGCAACATAATGGAGAGTTGCTCATAAGCGATTGGATCACTTCTTGTATGTATAGCTAAGCAAAAGTGTGCAAACTCCTTTGGCAAGCCTCTAAGAACAATGCAAAGAAGTTCTTCATTATCAACCACAACTTCTACTGCAAGAAGCTTGTCTCTTGCAATCTTGATCTTCTGCAAGAACACATTCACAATGTCACTACCTTTCTTCAGGCTTTGCAATTCCTACCTCAAATTGAGAATATTGGCTCTTGAAGTAGAGGTGAATCTTTGTTCCAAAGTATTCCATACCTCTTGAGAGCTTGTGATTCCAACTACCAGAGAGAACACTTGTGGTGTTAGAGTGGAATTAATCAAAGAAAGTAAGGCTTTGTCTTTGATTTTCTAAGCTAAATACTTAGCTAGGATTCACATTCACAATAGAAAGTCCTTGATTATCAAGGAGAAATTGACATGGTTAAGGGACAATGCCATCTATATGATCAAATAGTGAATAAGCTTCAAGAATGGTGACAAGTTGATGCCTCCATGGAATATAATTCGTGTAATCAAGCTTGATTGACATAAGATTCAACATGTTTGATAGGAGTAGTAATGGAGATTGAAAAGATGGAGTGTGAGATATGGAGGGTGAGCTAGTACTTAATGAGGAAGTTGTGGTGGAGGCAGTGGAAGCCATGGAAATTAGCTCTGATACCATGAAAGAAAAAAGAAAGCATGGAAGAAAAGTTTAAATCTCAATCACAGAGAGAGAGAGAGAGAGAGAGAGAGAGAGAGAGAGAGAGAGAGAGAGAAGAAGAAGAAGAAGAAGAAGAAGAAGAAGAAGAAGAAGAAGAAGAAGTCTCTAGAATAGTTTGTTATTCCAAGCATAATGATAAAATGTACATTAGGACTCCTTTTATAGAGTTCTACAATTGATCACGTGGGATTAATCCCAATAACAATTTGTAACTAACTTTCCTAACAGATTCAATAAATATCTAGTTTGTTACAAAAAATATCTGGATCATTGCAACACGTTAGCAGCACAACCATGGAGGCCTGGCAATCTTGAAGGTCAGAGAACAAAGTTGAAGAAGAAAGCATGTAATGACGTCGTGTTGATCTCAGGATGAAACTCAACCTAATACAAAACGACGTCGTGCTACTTAACCAAACAATGTCGTTTTTCTTTAAATGAACAATGACATCATTTGATATACTGCCGTTAAGTAGTCGTTGTGCTTATGTTGGAACCAAATTCAGAGTTTGACCACTAGGTAGAGATCTTTGGCTTCTCTCTCTTTTAGTTGTAGCCTGAGGCTACAACCAATTTTGTTACTAAATTTTGTCTTATATTTTTTTGATTAGGTATTTGGGTTATAGCAATTTAATTTTTCTTTTCAAATTTTAGTTCTATAAATTTTTTTTGATTGGGCTGGGACAATGGGACAGAGACCGTGGGTTTTCTTTAATTTTCAGATTTTAGTTCTATAAAAATTTTTTTGGCTTTTTCATTTTGTTTGAAAGGTCTAATATATTATTAAGAGGACCAAATTATGGACCAACATTTAAAAGCCAAAATTGTATTTTTCTATTTATTGAATTATATGCACAAATAGTACCAATTCCTTTCATTGTGCAGGGAAAGTATACGTGAAGTAAATTTGAATTGAGGAAAAGACCGAGGAAGCCACTTAAAACACTATGACAGAGGCATATTCCAGACAACACGGTGCAGAAATTTATCTCTTTTTTAACCGAACGTGAGGCGTGGGGCATCTTTTCAACAATCTAATTTTAATTTTTTTTATTAATAGTCTTTGTTAGGGATGGCAATTTAAGCCCGACCCGCGGGTACCCGGTCCGGCCCGACCCTAATGGGTCGGGTTTTATCCGATCCGATAAATAATAGGGTCGGATTTGGATTTAAAAAAAAAAAACCCGAAACGGGTCCGGGTTGGGTCCGGGTTTTGTCAAAAACCCGGCCCGAACCCGGACCCGACCCGACCCGACCCGTTTAACTTAAATACAAAATTACAAAAAAACCTACCTATATAAATATCACAAACCCTAACCTAAACTCATTTATCTCCTTCTTCTCTCAAGTCAGCCGCCTCCCTCAATGAATCTCACTCTCACTGAATCTGACTCTCCCTAATCAGCTCATCATCCTCACCTTCACTCTTATTCCGACCCACCCTCACATATCAAATACTCACATATCATCCTCACATATCACCTTCACTCTCACTTTTAATGAACAAGACCAAATACTCACATGCATCCTCACCTTCACTCTCATTCCGACACACCATCACCGCCGCGGAGGAGCACAAATCTCGTGGTGGTTGCCGTTTTTGACACAGTGGAGCCTGTGCTTGTTAGATCGGAGAGAGATTTAGTGGTCTAAGTTCTTCTTTTTTTTTTTTTTTTTTGGTTCTTTTTTTTTTTTTGGGTTCATTTCCTCTCTTAGTAGTTTATGTTTTTGGGTATTTTGTTTGAGGATTCAATATGTAAAAATCTGTCCATAAATGATAAATGGAGTTTTGTTCCTCTCTCAGTAGTTTTTGTTTTTGGGTATTTGTTTGAGGATTCAAAATGTAAAAATCGGAGTGAATATTGTGTTGATGTAAAAATCTGTCCATAAATGTAAAAATCAAAGTTTTGTTTCTTCCATAAATGATAAATGGAGTTTGATGATTTAACTGATAACAATGTTGAATCGTTGATTGATTTGTGTTTGTGTTTGGCTGTTTGCGTTTGGGTTTTTTTTTTTTTTTTTTTTAATAAATAAGATTGGGTTGGATTAGGTGGCCACGGAATGGGCCTAGAAGGCACTGAACGGGGCCCGCGGGGCCCGCGGAGACCCGACGGGCCGGGTTTGGGGCTAAAAAAAAGACCCGTTTATTAAACGGACCGGGTTCGAGTAACAGGTGAAGACCCGCGGGTCGGGTCCGGGTATGAAAAAACCCGGCCCGAACCCGACCCGTTGCCATTCCTAGTCTTTGTGTAAGGTTTTTTTTTTTTTTTTTTTTTTTTTTTTTTTTTTTTTTTTTTTTTGGGTTGAGAGGGAGAGAGTTTCAATCTATAGCAGCCATTTTTTATGATAACTCTTTATCATCAGACCAAAACACTTATAAGTTTTTGGTATAGGTAGAAATTGAATCTTAAATCTCTTATTCAATCATCAGAGGCTTTACCAGTTTTTAGCTTAAGGTGGTAAACTAATTTGAGAATATTGTAAATTGTTATTAGAGTTTGTTGTGCACATGAATTTACAAAATAAAATTGCATGTTACTAAAGAATCTTTAAATGGTAACTAATTAATTAAAGACTATAACGTTTTCTATATTCATTAGAGGGACCTTAAAGTACAGCATGATTCATGAGTCTTTACTCAAAATCATAATTCGTGGTTAAATCTTTTCCTTTTGTTTCTTTTTAAGATGTGCAAGTATATAAAATTACAAAAGAGTTATGTTAAACATTATTAATATAAATTTTACTTTATAAATCTTATTTATGTATTGCTATTTTACTAATCGCAAAAATAATAAATTAAATATTTATTATTTATGTGTCGTTGAAGTGTTTTATGTGATCAATGCCATTTCCAAAACTAATAAATATTTAAACTATCTTTTCGTGATTTGTGACACTAGTTACCTTCAATTTATATAAATTATATAATAAAATATAAAATCTTTGTTCCTTTTCAAAAATTCCTTCAAAATTGTGACCTCCTTTGTTTGAGGGGGTAACTATGTTTTAAACAAGTTTTGAAGAGGCACATCATAGGCTTATATCTATATTGTTTGGAAGTTGGAACATTGTTTTTACAAAATATATATCGTAGTTAGTGTACTATATGTATATATTTGGTCTCTATTCTATACATTATATTTTAATTTGATCTCTAACATTTTATTTGTGTCAATTTGGTTCTTAATCTTTTAGTACCATGTCAATTTAATCTTTACCATTATTTTTTAGATGCAAATTGATGATGCATCTAATGGCCAAGATAAAAAAATTAGTTTTTGTCGATGTGACAATACACAAATTTTATTTTGGCTGTTTGACATGTCATTAATTTTCATCCAATATATAACAACAGGGATTAAATTGACACAATCCTAAAAAATTAAAAATTAAATTAATACAATTAAAATGTTAAGAATCAAATTAAAATATATATAAAAAAAAAGATAAAGACTAAATATATAACTTACGTGCATATATATATATATATATATATATAGTCATGCGTACTTTTACTTCTTTTATGGCTTGTTTGGAAGTTTAGAGAGGGAGGAGAATAGAGGGGAGTAGAGGGAAGGAGAGTAGTGGGGAGGAGAGTAGAGGAGAATGATTCATCTCTATATTGTTTGGATTTTTTTAAAATTAGGGAGGGGGAATGGGGTAATTAGCCCTTTAGAAATGATAATTTTGTTAATTTAGAAAGGGTAAATTAGGGAATTTATTTGGCCAATAACTTATCTATTCTACTCTCCCTCAAAATTTCTCCAATTTGGAGGAATAAAAAATTAGGGGTTAGAGGGAGTTGAAACCCCTCCAAATCCCTCCCCCTCCTTCCTTAAAAAACTTCTAAATAAGATAATTGAATTACTCTCCCTCCCTCTATTCTACTCTCCCTCTTTTTTTTTAACTCTCAAACATGCAATTAAGAAAGAAAAAAAAGTACGTCATTGCTAGGAAATTTCTAGAGGCTTGGATAATGATTTTTATTTTTTTATTTTATCTTTTTTGTAATGACTTACTTTTCTGTTTTCTTTAGCAGTCAAGTCAATTATCTTTATTTTACCGACTCTTCCCATTCCATAGCAAAAGATGAAAAGACCCGCAAAAAGCAGGAAACGACGAGGAAGCCTGCCTTTTATACGTGTGAATGGCTGACATATAATGTGAATACCAAACCCCTCTGTCTCACTTCTCACTTTTTTTTCTTTTTCTTAGCAAACGCGAAAATCACTGTATAAATGTGTGATTCACAGGCGATGTTCTCTGTCACTTGCAATTTCTACACCTTTTTTTGAGCTTTTCGTCATTTCCACAATATTTTGCAAATCTGTGAACTCACTTTTCAAGCACATCCATCTCTCTCTCTCTCTCTCTCTCTCTCTCTCTCTTTTTAATTCTTTTTCTTGCTTCCTGAATTTAGAATATACATCAAATTTGCTTTCTAGCCTTTCTTCTACCGTAATTTATTTTCCTTCAGATGCCATTTCGCCCCCCACCCACTTTTTCTTCTTCTTCAAAAAAAAAAAAAAAATATTTCCTTTTGTGTGTTTTTAAGTCTTCAAAGCTAATTGGATATTTAATTTTCCCTCAAATTTTTTTTTTGAATATTTAATTACTGCATATCCCTTTGTTGTTGTTGTTGTATATCTCTAGTATATTTCCAATGGCTTTGATGGGCACAGAAAGCGCCTCCTCCTCTTCACCTTCTTCTTTTTCTACCTCTGGATGCAATTATGAATATGAAGTCTTTCTCAGTTTCAGAGGTGCTGAGACCCGCAAAACTTTTATAGATCATCTATACACTGCTTTGAATCAAAAAAGCATATATACATTTAGAGATGATGAACAGCTCGAGCGAGGAACATTTATTAATGATGAGCTTTCCAAAGCAATAAAAGAATCAAGATTTGCTATCGTTATTCTCTCAAATGACTATGCTTCGTCGAGGTGGTGCTTGACTGAACTAGCAGAGATCGTTGAATGCATGGAAATGAAGAAGCTGACAGTTTTACCGGTTTTTCACTATGTGAATTCTAGTG
Source organism: Lithocarpus polystachyus (assembly GCA_033629205.1). Classification (NCBI taxonomy): domain Eukaryota; kingdom Viridiplantae; phylum Streptophyta; class Magnoliopsida; order Fagales; family Fagaceae; genus Lithocarpus; species Lithocarpus polystachyus. The sequence goes on along the minus strand of CM066170.1, from coordinate 56,078,396 downwards.
ATGTGAGGAATCAGATGGGGACTTTTGCTGAAGCATTTGCTAAACATGAAGAGCGTTTCAAAGAGAATATTGCAGATGTGGAAAAGTGGAGAGTTGCCTTGACAAAAGTTGCTAATATAGCTGGATGGGATTTACGGGATCAGTAAGTTTTCTTCTCTTTGTATCCTGAATAAAGTTTTTGTTTCTTAGTGCCAACCTTTTAACATTAATATGATTTTTTTAATAAAATATTGGTTGTTTAAAATTGAAATTTCGATGATTATAAAAATTATTAATAATTATTATAATCATGTTGGTAGATATATTAAACTATATATTCTAGCATTAAATATTTATAATGATTGCATTAATAGATATGAAACTATATATTATTAAATTTAAAGAAAATATAATATGTCAAAATTTTATTAGAGGGTTTATATATAGATTATAGCTTAAATTTAATTAAAAATATATATTAAAATAATGATATATAAAATTGTGAGACTTTAAAATTTTATGTGACACAATATATATGTATATATATATATATAAATATATATAAAAAATTTATTGTCAAGTTTGTAATAGACAAATGCTTCAACAAAAAATTACAGTGTTAGCTACTCTTGTTGATTCAATGGTGGAGTCACAAAGAGGTCAAGGGAGCCGTAGCCCCACTAGGCTTGATTTTTTATTTTTTAAAATGCACTTATAAAAATTTAAGTATATTGAAGTTTTGGACCCAGAATTAAATTTTTGTACTTTTTTTTAAATTTATTTATTTTATAATGGTCTGCAACCTACAATGTTGTTCCAATTCCTAATTTTTTAACCAATTAACTATTAAAGTGACATCGTTCTATGTTATCACGACAGTTAGAGATATCCTTAACTTATGGGCCTTATCCTTCGTTACACTATGTTTAGAAGACGATGACAATATAAGTTTATTTTTTTCTCAAAAAAAAAAAAGTTTATTTATTTATTTATTTATTTTTAAAACTTTTTTTTTTGCAAGCTGTCACCAATGGCTGAGTCTTGTCACACATCTTTCACACCGCAGTATAACTCTTCCATATCAAGCTATAAGAAAAATATATAAGTTTCTTCCCTGATTGTTTCGTTTATTTTCAAAAAAAAAAAAATTATATATATAAAATATATTTTTTTGTTAGTTTAATACTATAATTTTTTCTTAAAAATATTTTTGCACACCCTTACTTAAATTTTGCACACTTTTATTATGAGTATTTCCAACTCTAAGAATAAGGAGTAAGTGTTTGTGTATTATAAGTGTCACTATTTTTTATAAATTTATATTATATGTGTGAGTGTGTCTAATATTGATTGTGTGCATTACTTTTTGTTATAATGTTATTTGTGTGAATTATGATGTGTGTAGATGTTTGTGTGTATAATATAAATATAATATAAATTTATATAACTTAATAATTAGAAAATAGAGATGGTTTGTTATATGTGTGTGTATTGTTATCATGTTATAATAACTTTTTGTTATAATTTTGTTATAATGTTAGCAAAATTCAAGAAAAAAAATCATAAGGTTAGTGATTGTCCAAACATTTGATTGGTTAAGTAGACACTAGTGTATAATTTTATGTATAAATGAATGTGGTTGTGCGCGTCAATAATTAATACAAATTTAATGAGTTTAGTTTAGTCATTTAGTTAAAAATATTTTTATAAAAACAATAACAAATAGATAATAAAAACTGCATAAAAATAAAAATGTTAAATAAACTTAACAAAATAAAATGATTGTAGGCTCATAGCTACTCACATTGGCAATAGATACTCATAATTCAAAATTTGAATACTTGTAGAAGAAAATTGTAAAACTTCATGTATTAAATTTTTTTTTTTGTCGGTAACTTGATATATTCAAGTTATTTTTTTATTAAAATTTTTTAATGACCCTCCTTAATAAAATTCTTGGAGCCACCATTGAGATAGAATAGAACTGTAGGGAATAAAATTCAAATTTTGAAATTTTAAGGTGTAAAATCTAAACATTCCTAAATTTTAGGGATGTAATTTGCAATTTAGCTATTTTTAATTAATTTATTTTGTTCAAGGTAAAACAAAATATATATATATATATATATATATATATATATATCTTAACTCTCATAGAGCCTTTTGCACTAACACGACAACATTCTTTATTTATTTACTTGTTTATTTTTTAAAATAGCTTGAGTTGTTTTAAGTTAGATCTTGCAATTCTCTCTCACTCTCTTTAAACGAGATTATTGTGAAAATAAATGGTCAAAAATTCAGTTTACATCTAAAAACTTTGTTAAATTGTCATTTTAGTATATTAAGTTCTTCCAATCATTTTTCTCCAAAAAAAAAAAAAAGTAAATAAATAAAGAATGTTATTATGACAATTTAATAATTTATTGATGACATAGTTTACAACAACTATGTCATCAATTGTCATTTTAAAAAATTAAAGATCAATAACTATGTTATCAATAAATTATTTAAATTGTAAATTTTTGTAGTTTAAAATTATGCATAAAATATAACATTATATATTATATAGTATATTCGATTGATTCAAAATTTGATATGTATTTTAGGAGGGTAAAGAACATACAATTCAATGGTTAGATTTTAAAAAAGGAGCAGCTTCTGTCCAGTGCCTTCAGTGCACTGGATCTGCTACGATCATGACACGTGTCCATTTTTAGTCACATGTTATGATCGCAGTGGATCCAGTGTCACAAGACACAAGACAGAAGCCACACCATTTTTAAAATATATAATAATGTTTATTTTATTAAGTAGTTAAATTTTATCTATTTTTTATTTTTTATTTTTTAAATCATCTCTCTCTCTCACTCATGGGGCTCTTCAGATTTTGCTTGCACTGACTGGGCCGTCGGAACAAATGGAGTTTTCCTTTTGGCGATAACAAAGTTACTCTAGGAGTCCATGGACAACGTCTTTAATATTTTCATGTTTTCATTTTCTTTAATTTAGTTTAATTAATACAATATTATTTAAATAAATTTTTAATGGTAAAATTGATGAAACAACGTCATATTAATTAAGGATATTAACATTCTTCTCCAAAAAACTATATATATATATATATATATTTAAGGATATGAACAAGTTTGTCATAGCAACAACAGATGGAAAGACTGAAGTGACTGGGCCTACAAAATTATTGGATCGAAATGATAATTTTTAAACTTAAGGTTAAAATGATTTAAGATGCTATTTTTTTGGGAAACAAAAAGACGATATTAATTAGGTAAACTTAATTAGATGAAAAGCAGAAAATATTTAATCACGATTTTGACCCCAAAAAAAAAAAGTTGTTGAACCTTCAAATCTTTTTGAGAAATTTATGATTAGAAAAATGTGTAATTTTTGCAATTAGTGAAGACATTTAGAAAAAGCAATATTTTTTTTTGAGAAGAAGAAAGAGTGTTCAAATTCTCTAACCCTGTTTCTCAAAAAAAAAAAAAAAAAAAAAAAAAAAAAAAAAAAACTCTAACCCCAACTATTGAATTTAAAAAAAAAAAAGTTTAGTTTATTTCTAATACTTTTTTAACTAAACATTTTTTGTTATTTTAAATATACATTTGCAAGTAGTTGTGGATTTTAATCTCCACTTTGTATTTAGTCAATGGGTGATGTAGCGAATTCTCATTAAGACAAAAAGATATTTCAGTTAAAAAAAATATTGAAGGTAAGCTAAACTCTAAAAAAAAGTTACTAATTAATATGTCATTAATCACAAAAAGTAATCTCAATATTTATTTATTATGTTTTTTGTTTTTTAAGGATAAACGGCAGAATTATGTTGTTGAAATAATGTTAATGACACTCATTTTCTATGTTAGTTTGTACATTTTTTGTGATAAAATTGGTATCATCTAGAAATACTTGCAACAAATGAAAAAATCATAGAAATACTAACAACAAATAAAAGAATCGTGAAATTGGTCTCTATTTTTTGAAATTGGTCACTATTAAAAGCTCTTGAAGGTGGATTAATTCATACTTAAAGGTGTTTGACACTTTTCAACCATTCTTGATCAAGATTGCTAATTCACTACATAGATCGTATCCACCTAATGATTGCAGTTTCTCTCTTTGCCTCCAACAATAGCTTACTATTTTTTACTTTTTCTGGAAAACTGCATTGAAAAGCAAAGACAAAAATTGTTTAAGGCAAACACTTGGGCTAGAAGCCCAAATATGTAGCACAAGGTTATTTGGTCTATTTGTAATGTATTTTAATTATTTCAGAAAGAAAAAGAGTTCTATTTTTTTTATTGAATGAATCTAAATGTTGTACATTTTGTTGAACCTTTTATCTCTTTATGGAAAGTTCTAACTCAACGCCAACAAACTTATTGTCTTATCTTCGATGCAGATATCAATCAAAAGTTATTGAAGAGATTGTTGGAGAAATACTTGGTAAATTGAATTCAACATCCTCAATTGTTCCCGATGATCTTGTTGGAATAAACTCTCGTATGGAGGACCTGGTGAATTTATTAGACATGGGATTGAATGATTCTCAATTTATAGGAATTTGGGGAATGGGTGGAATGGGTAAAACAACTTTGGCAGAAGTTGTTCATGGAAGATTTCTTAATCACTTTGAAGGCAACAGCTTTCTTGCCAATGTTAGAGAACAAAGCAGAGGCCCTGACCTTGGCCTAGTTTCTTTACAGAAGAAATTGCTTTCTGATATCTTGATTGGAAGGGGCATTGATTTTTCAAGTGTTCGCAGGGGAAGCAAAGAGATAAGGAAAAGATTAAGTCTTAAAAAGGTTCTTATCATTCTTGATGATGTGGATCATTCTAAGTAATTAGAAGCATTAGCCGGTGATAAAAATTGGTTTGGTCCTGGAAGTAGAATTATTATTACAACCAGAAATCAACAACTTTTAATCAATCTTGGAGTGGATAAGATATACCAAATTGAGGAATTAAACAAAAATGAAGCTCTCAAACTCTTTAGTCGAAAAGCCTTCAAGAATGACAGTCCTTTAGAAGGTTATGAAGAGTTGTCCAAGGAGTTTATATATTATGCTAAAGGTGTTCCTTTAGCTCTTGAAGTTTTGGGTTCCTCCATACTTCATAGAAATGTAGATCTATGGAAAAGCACCCTAGCCAGAATTAAACAATATCCTCCAAGAGATATTCTAGAGGTGCTTAAACTAAGTTTTGATGGCCTAGAGGAAAGTGAGAAAAACTTATTTCTGGATATTGCTTGTTTCTTTAATAGAGAGTACAACACAAATATACTACAAACTCTCCATGACCAACTTGACGGGGATATAGATGTCCTTTTGAAAAAGTCTCTTATAACTATCTCAAGGGGATATCTTCAAATGCATGATTTACTACAAAAATTGGGCAGGGAAATTGTTTGTCATGAATCCATTGAGGCTGGCCGACGCAGTAGGATTTGGTGTATTAAGGATGTCCTTCATGTACTCAAAGAAAACACAGTAAGTTGATCAGGCAAAATCTTAAACTTTGTGATGGTATTATCTATGCTAATCAAATGAGATTTTGTTAATATCTTGTACGTAGTAAGCTTATTATTATTATTTGTTTTTTATGACCAGGGAACAGATTTAGTTACAGGCATATTCCTTAATGCACCTCCAAAAAAAAAGGAACATTTGAATGCTAAAGCTTTTTCAAACATGAAAAACTTGAGATTACTAAAAATTAGTGGTGTGCACCTTCCTCAAGGTCTAAATTATCTTTCTAGTAAGTTGCACTATATTCACTGGGATGGATATACTTCAGAATCTCTGCCAACAATTTTTGAGTCAAAAGAACTTGTTGAGCTCATTATGCCTTGCAGCCTCATGAAACAACTATGGAATGGAGTGAAGGTAAGATTTTTACTAATGCAAAAGCTTTTTTTTTTTTTAACAAAAATTATATCTATAAGGTTTTAATTTTCTCCATTTTATTGTTGTTTTATAACAGAGTTTAGACGAGTTAAAACTCATTGACTTTAGTGACTCTAAAAACTTGATTGAGACTCCGGACTTCAGTGGAGTGCCAAATCTTGAGCAATTGATTCTTCGACATTGTACTACTTTGTCTAGTATTCATGAGTCTCTTTGGAATCTCAAAAGGCTTATTCGATTGGATTTGAATGGTTGCAAGTGCCTTGAAAGCCTTCCAGACCAAATAAACATGGAATCTCTTGAAGTTTTTATTCTTTCTGGCTGTTCAAGATTGAAGAAGTTTCCAAAGATTGTGGGAAATATGTCACATTTATCCAAACTTGATTTGAGCGAGACTCCAATAAAACATCTACCAGCATTTGTGAAGCATTTAACTGTCCTTACTAATTTGGATCTAAGTAAATGTTGGAATCTTTCCAGTCTTCCTGATGCCAGTTGTCATTTGACATATTTGAAAACCCTCAATTTGTCTCACTGCTCAAAACTTGCCAAACTACCAGAGAGCTTGGGAAATATTAAAGGTATGGAGGAGCTCAATGTAAGTTATACTGATATAAGAGAACTACCTTCCTCCATCGGTCTCTTGGAAAAGCTCGAAGCACTAGATTTACAGGGATGTGTAGGGCTATCATATTCTGATTCATTGAATAAGCTCCTACATACTTTATCAGGCTTATGCTCTTTGACCGGATTAGGGCTAAATCACTGCAATCTTTCGGCAATTCCCGATGTTGTTGGTTGCTTGTCGTCTTTAAAATATTTAAATCTTGGAGGAAATAATTTTAATTGCCTTCCTGAAAGTATCATTGAACTAACTAATTTGGAAATACTTATTTTGTTTGACTGTATGGATCTTCAATCTTTGCCATGGCTTCCGTTAAATATTAGGGAGATTATTTTGGAAGGGTGTATATCACTGGAAACATTACCAATAAGACCAGAATTTGATTTTCAGCCGAGACTTGGTCTTGTCAACTGCTTCAAAATGACGGAGGATCAAGGCTTTATTGACATGATTTCAACGATGCTAAGACGTTATTTGCTTAAGGTCTCTCTCTCTCTCTCTCTCTCTCTCTCTCTTATGAAGTTCTAAGCATCGTGATTTGTATATTTCAAGATCCTTGTATACCAGGCAGACAGACATTTAATGTAGTAATTCCAGAATGGATCATAGAGCAAAATGAGGAGGCTTCAGAATATACACCACTGCCTGTGAAGTTAGATGACAATTGGAATCAGGTGGGTTCAGTGTCTGTAACAATGTATTCAGATGAATGTAACAAAATTGTGGGAATCTTCGTGAGAGCTGTTTTTAGATTCACCCAGCATCATCCACCTGACGAACTCTGTTGGTATGCATGTCAACTTCGTTGGGTTATTGAGGTCAACAAAGAATATTTTGAAGAGTTCGAACAAATTCATAATGTCTTTGGTAAACATAAAGATTTTAAAGGGTATAACCTTTGGATTGAATATGTACCCTGTCCACACTTCCATAGGGACTTGAAAAAAGCATTGAGTAAAAGCGATGCTAATGGAATCAGTGAAATTAATTTTTTTTTTGATACCACTAGTCTAGGATTGGAGATTAGGAAATTGGAGGCCCAGTTGGTATACGAGCATGACATTGAACAAATCAAACAAATTCATGCTGAGTCTCAGTCTAGACAATTCATGAACTATGATGGAGAAGTGGCTGGCCCTAGTAAAGAAGGTACCTCTAATGACATAGACTGTGTAATGAATTAGTCTTTATTTATGCAGGTTTGAATTTTTTTAGTTGCAAATAGTTTTTAATAATAAATGTCTACTTGAAAATATACATTTGAATATGAACAACTATAATTATTAAAAAATAAAAATAAAAGGTAAAAAGAAGAGGAAGAAGAATAGAAAAATTAATCTAGTCTCAAAAAGATTCTGAATATAAATTTCTTTAGAAATATTAATTGGATCTCACTTGTCAATTGATTATAGATAATAGAGAAAGAAACAAGCAAATTTGCAATGGTGAAGCAAGACCCTGTAGAACTTGAATCTGTGGTGAGGAAGTTCAACCTAAAAGACTCAAGAGTACCCTTTGATTCCATGCTTGAAGACAAGGGAAAACGAGGTGTGTATAATAACCTTTCCTCTGCTTGCACTACTGCCTTCATTACTTTTGAGCTCTTCCTTACAAGTTACTGGTATGTCATCCACCCACTAGACTTCAACTCACATTAGAATTGCCTCATTTTCAAAAATTGCTGAGGATGAAAACTTCAATAGCTAGCAGATACCAAATTTACTTATTTCCTCTATTTAAATTATCAAATTTTACAAAGTTGTGTTCCTACATTATCTTGGACTTGGTTGTCCCTTTTAGGATGAATGAAAATTATGTTATTAAAAAAAAACACTCAGTACAAAGCCACACCCAGCATAGCTGTAGCAACAAGACAACTGGACATGATGCAGACAAATTTAAGCAGAACAAAAATCAAGTCAAATTTAAAGTAGCTTTTCTTAGTGACATCTTGACTCTTAGAGAAAAAACAGACGTAGCAAGAAATACTACAGCACTACTACAAAGGACTCCCTGGCTTCACATGGAGAGAAGATAATGGAATACTATTCCAGCTATTACAGAGGGATAAATGTATGCTAGTCTTTGAAATTCCCTCTAGCTGACATCCTTATACCAATCTCCCATTTCTTCAACTTCTCCTCACTTAAAATATTTCCTTCATATATTCTGGAATTTCTGTCACATCATAAATGGTATACCACTCCCCTATTGCTAACTTAGATAAGGAAGCTTTATGGCTCTTAACTTTTAAACTTTCCAGCCCCATTCAACAACTTTTTTTTTTTTCCAATTTGTTTCAGGAGAGTCTATGAGGCATCTTCTTCATAACTTTCCTCCACATTCTTTTTGACAAACTGCATGAAAAAAATCAAAGGTCTCTACTTTCTATACAACTTCTGCAGAATTCACAGAAATATCCCCTTGTACCCCCCACTATAAGAGTTTATCCCAAGTGGATAATTTGTTTCTCATAGCAAGCCAAGTGATGAAAGCATGTCTAGGAATGCCAGTAGAAAGTCGGATTAGCTTCCACCAATTAAGCTCAGACAACCTCCATGGAACTTGATTCCAGGTTTTCTTAGACAAAGATTCCTGCACCAGAACTTCGATCTTCAACTCCTATCAATACTAAAACATATGGGACTCTTGGAATATTCTAAATATCATGAGGCATAAATGACTGCCTTGAAAGATCAAGCCTCCAGAAATGAGTATCCATATCTATCAATTCAGCAACCTTAGCTTCGATAGTATCCAACGAGATTCAGCAGCTGGAAGCCATCTATCTTTGAAAATACAGTCTCTCCATTTCCAATCCTCCAACACAATCCCTGTTTCAGTATTTTCCTTCCAGCTAATACATTTTGCCAAGTATATGATGGAGCATGACCCAACTTGGCTTGAAGGAAAGAACAGTGAGGATATTACATGGTTTTCCAAATTCTTGCTAAGATTGAGTATGGATCATTCAAAATTTTCCACCCTTGCTTAGCCAACATAGCAAGATTAAAAGATTGCAGCTCCCCGAAACCCAGTCCACCGTTGCATATAGAAACACATAAGTTGTCCCATAGCCAATGCATCTTCTGATCTGAATGCTTCTGCCCCCACCAATAAGCAGCTGTCGTTTGAGTGAGTTCCTTGCATAACCTCACAGGTAGTTGGAAGAAACTCATAACATAGGAAGGGATGGCTTGTATGACTGACTTTATCAAAACTTCCTTCCCAAAAATAGGCAGATTCTTCTCCTTGCAACCATATAGTCTACTCCAAATTTGGGATTTTAAATCTTCAAATGCAGCACGTTTATAGCAACCAATAAAAGCTGGAACCCCAAATAACAATCAAAAATTTTTGTTTCTTGACCAACCAACAGAGTTGGAAATAAATCACAGTCAGATTGTTGCACATTTGAACTGAAGAAAACTTGGGTTTTTGCTCTGTTAAAAACCAGACCTGATAGTTTCTCAAAGCAGCCAAAAACACGAAGAATCTCATCACAAGTCGGACTTGATGCTTTCCCAAAGATGACACAATCATCTGTGAAGAATAAATGATTCAAACAAGGACCTCCACAACTAGCAGCAGCTCTAGATAATTGTTTGGCTTGCTAAGATTGTGTTAATTGGTTTGATAGTCCTACACAAAGAAGAAAGATACATGGGGAGATAAGGTCACCTTGGCGTAATCCTCTGCTGGAACTGAAAAATCCTTTTGGAGAACTATTGATTAAAACCAAGTATGTAGGAGTAGAGATACACTCCAGAACCAAATTGATCCAGCTCTCACCAAAGCCTAACTTCTGCACCATCATTCTTAGAAAAGACCACTCAATATGATCATAAAGCTTTACTCATAATTTAAAACAACAACAACAACGACAACAACAATAATAATAATAATATGTAATATTATTATAAGCACTCAGCATTTGTTGACAGAGTTTTGTGCCAATTTATAGAGTTCATTTAACTTATGTACAATTTTTTAAAGTGTAATTTTTTATTTTTTAAGCCCAAGAAGGCAACTACTCAGGCAGCGTATGTGCTCTATATGATTAGCCGATTTCTTCAATTACATTCACAAATTAAACAGGTTACCTAAGGTGGCTGAACTTACCAGTGTATGTTGGCTGGAAATCTGTGGCAGGATTAACACTTGTATGTCGTCCCTGGCCACACCGTATACAGCTTACCTTGAGTTCAAGACAACTACATCAACATATGGATTTGAATTCCAACCTATTGAGGCCACGCTTGGACTTGTTGGAGGCGAAATTCATAAGCAGTTTGTCTATTTGGATGCAGAAAGAGGGTGGAGGCTGTGATACCAGATATTACCAATGTGAGTTGGGTTTTTTAACAGCGGCCGCAGCAGCATTATGGGATTTCACGCACCACAGCCACAGCCTAGAGAAAACGAGGAACAGGATGGCCTCAAGTATCCCAAGAAGAGAGCGGATGGGTGGCTGGAGACTGAGTTGGGTGAGTTCTTCAAAGGATCAGGAGAAGATCATGAGGAACTTGAAATGAGTGTTTTGGAGGTCAAAGGTTGGTGACTAGAAGGGTGGCCTCATTCGTCAAGGGATTGAGATAAAGCTATACCTTAATAGAAGTTTGTTGCTTTGATTCAATTTAGTAAGGTGATTGAGGAAAAGGCAAAAGGCAAAGAATGTGGTATGGGATATCGGATGGCCTTGTGATGAAAAAAATATTAGGAGCAAGATATATAGCACTAGTACAGCACATTGTGAGGGTACCAGGTGCAAAGATGACAAAAGCATGTCTAACACTTGTAGCTCAGAAATCATCCTGCGTGGGTGGATTTTAAAATTTTATGTCTCTCTGCTTATTGTTTTAATTGGAACATGGATTTCAGCCAATAAATTGAATGGAAGTCTATGCTTTATTCATCTATTTTAATTAATTTTTCTGCTATAATTTTTCTTTTATATATAGATATTCATTAGTAAAGTAAAATGATTAATTTTTTGTTTGCACCGTGACTAGATTATTTTCATCGAGACAAAAATATAATTCAAATAAAATGTTCTATATGCGCGCGCGTGTGTGTGTGTGTGTGAGAGAGAGAGAGAGAGAGAGAGAGAGAGAGAGACTGCGATATCAGGGATACACCTGGTTGAACGGGGTTGGACGTGTATAAGCTCTACTCATATCATCTCTCACCCTTGAGCACTGGCACCACATTGTTTCTTCTTTATCCGAAAAGTCTTCAATCTGCTTCTTTAGAGTGTTAGCTTGCACACCAATCACAGGATTGGGAGAATGATCAATAACCTAAAGTTCTTGTTCTCCTGTACGAATTTGATCTTTAATATGACCAAAGCAAGTCTCTGCCTACGTCTTCTACAGGCCTACAAACGTTCACAAACTCTATACAAGGGGCTGCCCATCACATTCACAGAAGTCCACACCTCCTCAATTACTGCTTCACAACTTGGATCAGAAAATTAAGCCATTTCAAAACTAAAAGGCTTCCTTGTACATTGCTGAAGGACCAGAGTCAAGAGGAATAAAAATAACAGAGTGGTCTGAACCAGTTGAAGGAACATGCTCAACAACAGTAGAAGGAAACATCTCAATCCAAGGGGCAGAAGCCAATGCTCTATCTAGGCGAGCACAAGTGCATGTTGAATCAAAATCATTGTTACACCAAGTGAGAGGGGGGCCTCTAAAGTCTAACTCAGACTTAGCACAGTCCTCCATTACTCTCCTAAATAATTTCAATTGCCATGATGGTCTAACAGCACCTCCAAAGCTTCATGAGGCCCCAAGAGTTCTTTAAAATCACCTGCACATAACAATGGCAAAGACTGAATTCCATGCAATGCCTAAACAGCGACTAACATGCTTATGTTTTGAGGAATCTGGTTGGCCATAAAAACCAGTAAAGAAAGCACCTCCAACATCATTTATAACAGTATCAACATGAGACCGAGAATAAGATGAAACTGTACGATCCACATCTGCAGACCAATACAAAGCAAGGCAACCATAAAGACCAACTTATTCACATCAAAATCAATAGCAAGAAGTTTGTTTCGGATAAAAAAAGAACCTTGGGATCTTTTTCCTTTTTAAAGTTTTGGATGCTTGATCTCAGGCTGAGAAAAATTGTCCAACTCATTTGCATAAAAAAACGTTGCAGAGTAATATGTAAGCCTGAAAAACAACTGGAACATTCTCAATACCCCTGACATCACCCATAGCCACCCCGTCATCAGTGTTTTCAACTGCTCCACTCAGAGAACCACCATTAGTAGCAGTTGCAGGAACAGGAATTTCAGAAACTGCTTGGTTCATTGATGAAGAAGCACCATCCAGACTAGCGTGAATTGCATTTTCAGAATCACCCCGTAATCATTGTCCATATTAAGGAGAAGCCTCAGAACGAAGAGCTGAGAGACTCAAACAAAGATACAGTCCTTTACCTCATGAAAGTAACTACAGGTGGTAGTATTCGATGAGATTTAGCAGCAGGAAGCCATCTTATCTTTGAAAATACAGTCTCCCCATTTCCAATCCACCAACACAATCCCTATTTCAGTATTTTCCTTCCAGCTAATACGCTTCACCAAGTATATGATGGAGCATGACCCAACTTGGCTTGAAGGAAAGAACACTAACGTTTGTATTTGGCCTTCCAAATTCTTGCTAAGATTGAGTCTGGATCGTTCAAAAATTTCCACCCTTGCTTAGCCAACATAGCAAGATTAAAAGATTGCAGCTCCCTGAAACCCAATCCACCATTACGTTTAGAAACACATAAGTTGTCCCATTTAGCCCAATGCATCTTCAGTTCTGAATGCTTCTGCCCCCACCACTAAGCAGCTGTCATTTGAGTGAGTTCCTTAAATAACCTCAAAGGGAGTTCAAAGAAACACATAAGAAGGGATGGGCTTGTATGGCAGACTTTATCAAAACTTCCTTCCCAGCAATACTTGGGATTTTAAACCTTCAAATGAAGCACGTCTAGAGCAACAAATAAAAGCTGGAACCCCAAATAACGACCAAAACTATTTGTTTCTTGACCAACCAACAGAGTTATAAGTGAATCACAGTCAGATTTCTGCATATTTGAACAGAAGAAAACTTGGGTTTTTGCTCTGTCAGCAACTTGACAGTTTCTCATAACAGTCATAAACATGAAGAATCTCATCACAAGTCAGACGTGATGCTTTCCCAAAGATGACACAATCGTCTGCAAAGAATAATTGATTCAAACAAGGATCTCTGCAACTAGCAGCAGCTCCAGATAATCGTTTGGATTGCTCAGATTGTGTTACTTGGCTTGATAGTCCTGCACAAAGAAGAAAGATATATGGGGAGATAGGGTCACCTTGGCTTAATTCTCTGCTGGAACTGAAAAAACCTTTTGGAGAACCATCGATTAAAACCAAGTATGTAGCAGTAGAGATACACACAGAACCAAATTGATCCAGCTCTCACCAAAGCCTACTTTCTGCATCATCATTCTTAGAAAAAACCACACAACATGATCATAAAGCTTTACTCATAATTAGAAATAATAATAATATGTAACTATTATTATAAGCACACAGAATTTGTTGACAGAGTTCTGTGTCAAATTTATTGAGTTCATTTAACTTATGTACAATTTTTTTTAGTATTACAATTTTTTTTTTAAGTTTTGTCAAATTTAATTTTTAAGCCAAAGAAGGCAACCACTCAGGCAGCATACTTGCTATATATAATTAGCTTATTTCTTCAATTACATGCACAAATTAAACAGGCTCCCTACAGTGGCTGAGCTTATCAGTGTGTGTTGGCTGGAAATCCATGGCAAGATTAAAACTTGAATGCTATCCCTGGCCACACTGTCTACAGCTTACCTTGTGTTCAAGACAACTACAGGGTGATATGTATTTGAATTCCAACCTATTAAGGCTATGGTTGGACTTGCTGGAGGTGAAATTCATAAGCAGACTGTCTATTTGGATAAAGAAAGAGAGCCGAGGCAGCGATACTAGATAGTACCAATGCGAGTTGGGTTTTTTAACAGTGGCCACAGCAACATTCGGGTGTTTCAAGCACCACAGCCACAGCCTAGAGAAAACAAGGAGCTGGATGGCCTCAAGTATCCCAGGGAGCGAGTAGATGGGTGGCTGGAGATTGAGTTGGGTGAGTTCTTCGATGGATCAGGAGAAGATCATGGGGAACTTGAAATGAGCATTTTGGAGGTCAAAGGTGGTGACCGGAAGGGTGGCCTCATTCTTCATTAGTAAAGTAAAATGATTAATTTTTTGTTTGCACTGTGACTAGATTATTTTCATCGAGACAAAAATACAATTCATATAAAATGTTATACATGTGTGTGTGTGTGCGTGCGCGTGAGAGAGAGAGAGAGAGAGAGAGAGACTGCAATATCAAGGATACACCTGGTTGAATGGGGTTGGACGTGGATAAGCCCTACTCATATTGTCTCTCATCCTCGAGCATTGGCACCACATTGTTTCTTCTTTATCCAAAAAGTCTTCAATCTGCTTTTTTAAAGTGTTAGCTTGCACGCCAATCACAAGATTGGAAGAGTGATCACTAACATAAAAGTTCTTGTTGTCCTGTAATAATTTGATTTTAAATATTACCAAAGCGAAGTCTCTACCAATGTCTTCTACAGGTCTACAAACGTTCACAAACTCTATACAAGGGGCTGCCCATCACATTCACAGAAGTCCACACCTCCTCAATCAGTGCTTCACAACTTGGATCAAATAACCAAGCCATTTCAAAACTAAAAGGCTTCCTTGTACATTGCTGAAGGACCAGAGTCAAGAGGAATAAAAATAACAGAGTGGTCTTAACCAGTTGAAGGAACATGCTCAACAACAGTAGAAGGAAACAACTCAATCCAAGAGGCAGAAGCCAATGCTTTGTCAAGGCAAGCACAAGTACATGTAGAATCAAAATCATTGTTACAGCAAGTGAGAGGGGAGCCTCTAAAGTCCAACTCAGACTTAGCACAATCCTGCATTACTCTCCTAAATGATGTAAATTGCCATGATGGTCTAACAGCACCTCCAAAGCTTCATGAGGCCCCAAGAGTTCTTTCCAATCACCTGCACATAACAATGGCAAAGACTGAATTCCATGCAATGCCTTAACAGCAACTAACTCTCCTTATGTTTTAAGGAATCCGGTTGGCCATAAAAACCAGTAAAGCGCAAAGCACCTCCAACATCATTTATAACAGTATCAACATGAGACTAAGAATAAGACAAAATTGTAAGATCCATATCTGCAGACCAATACAAAGCAAGACTACCAGAAAGACCAACTTATTCAGAGAAAAAGCAATAGCAAGAAGTTTGTTTTGGATAAAAACAGAACCTTGGGATCTTTTTACTTTTTTAAGTTTTGGATGCTTAATCTTAGGCTGAGAAGAATTTTCCAACTCATTTGCATAAAAATACATTGCAGAGTAATATGTGAGCCTGAAAAACAACCAGAGCATTCTCAGTACCCTTGACATCATCTGTAGCCACCTGTCATCAGTGTTTTCAACTGCTCCAATCAGAGAACCACCATCAGTAGCGGTTGCTGGAACAGGAATTTCAGAAACTACTTGGTTCATTGATGAAGAAGCACCATCCAGACCAGTGTGAGTCGCATTTTCAGAATCACCCCATAATCATGGTCCATATTAAGGAGAAGCCTCAGAATGAAGAGCTGAGAGACTCCAACAAAGAGAACAGTCCGCACCATGAAAGTAACTACAGGTGATAGTATCCAATGAGATTGCAGCAGGAAGCCATCTATCTTTGAAAATACAGTCTCTCCATTTCCAATCCACCAACACAATCCCTATTTCAGTATTTTCCTTTCAGCTAAAACGCTTCACCAAGTATATGATGGAGCATGACCCAACTTGGCTTGAAGGAAAGAACAGTGAATATAGTATTTGGCCTTCCAAATTCTTGCTAAGATTGAGTCTGGATCTTTCAAAATTTTCTACCCTTGCTTGGCCAACATAGCAAGATTAAAATATTGCAGCTACCTGAAACCCAATCCACCATTGCATTTAGAAACACATAAGTTATCCCATTTAGCCCAATGCATCTTCAGTTCTGAATGCTTCTGCCCCCACTAAGCAGCTGTCATTTAAGTGAGTTCCTTCCCAGACTTGTATGACAGACTTTATCAAAGCTTCCTTCCCAGCAATACTTGGCATTTTAAACCTTCAAATGCAGCACGTCTAGAGTGACCAATAAAAGCTGGAACCCCAAATAACGATCAAAACTATTTGTTTCTTGACCAACCAACAGAGTTGTAAATGAATCACAGTCAGATTGCTGCACATTTGAACCGAAGAAAACTTGGGTTTTTGCTCGTTTTTGCTCTGTTAACAACCTGACAGTTTCTCATAACAGTAAGAAACACGAAGAATCTCATCACAAGTCAGACTTGATGCTTTCCCAAAGATGCAACAATCATCTGCAAAAAATAAATGATTCAAGCAAGGACCTCCACAACTAGCAGCAGCTCAGATAATCGTTTGGCTTGCTAAGAATCTCTTTACTTTAGCTCTACAAACTTGGGCCGAACTGCTATCGCTCCTGCCCGTAATTCATAGAAACGGTATCTGCATTCCTTAAGGTAGTTCGTCACAACTGCAGGAATGACAGGAGCTCCTCGGCTGTGTTTACCTCTACCTGTGATGACCTCTAATGGTTTTGGCCTCTGCCCTGATAGTTCAATTTGTTGCAGACGGCATTGCAAAACTCGAATGGCTTCATTTGCATGAAGACCATGCAAATCCAATCTCCATAAATCGTCCGTTCTATTCACGGATTTGAATATTTTTGTGGCTACCTTAGCGTTGAGACAATTAGCAGCGAATTGTGCTTCTTGAGCCATCAATGAGTAATGATGACCGGAAACATAATCACCTCTTCGATATGCATCATTAGCTGCTCTTGAGTACTGGGATACTATCCTGTTAATGATAATCTCAGATGAGAAGAGAAGTTTTTGTGGTATGTAATAACATAAAACTTAAATGGAAAAAAAAAAAAAACATCATGATCATGCAAATACATGTTGCCATACTTACCTTATCATTTTCTGCGCATCTTTTCTGTGGAACTTGTAGACCTCATCCAATTCACACTCAGAAAGCTTTCTAGCATCCATCATCTCAGCAATGATCCTAGTTCTCCACAGGGATAAACTTTTGTCTGTCATTTTGTCACATGGAAAGTAATTAGTGTCACATGGCAAGTAATTAGAATTAGAATTTATTTTCACAAGTAATTAGAAGTAGAATTCATTTCCACATTGGTTGTTTGTTTATTCTCTTCAAAGCTGTCATTGGCAGGCCTTATCCATATTATTATTTGCAGCTGCAATGATGTTAGGAACCTAATGTGTTGTTGTGCTAAGGTTGTGTCTACTATGAGACATTAGGTTAGCTTACTATCATGCTTAGTGCTGGTGCTGTGCTATTGATGCTGCTGATGGGCTGAGAGGCCACTGTGTAAGTGCCCTGATTCTGCTTTGCTGCTGTATGCTGTGTTAGTGACTGCAGCAGTGAGTTCGTGTGTGTGCACTGTGCTGTGTATGCTGCTGCTCAATGGAGAATGTTAGTTGTTAGTGTCCTATTGCAAGTGCATAGTGTTCAAGTGATTCAAGTGTCATGAAACTTCAACTGTTAAGTTGCTGTGATGCCAAGCTACGGTTGCTATATGGTGCTGGAGCCCAATAAAGCAATACTAAAGTCATAATTATAGCCTGGAGCAGTGTAGTATAAGTGGAGCAATGGCGCAGTGCAGAAGAGTTAGTGCAGCAGTGTGCAGATTGGCACCGGTTAAGGTTGTGTATAGGTATCAGATATATGCGTGCGCTAGATGATAGCAAATGGGGGATATTGCCAATAACTAATTTGCTAATAGCACATATAATAATTCACATGAGCATGTGACTAACTAGTGAGTTGTTAGTGAGCTGTCAAAAAGCTAGGAGCTTGTTACTAATCAATTGAAAGGTTTTTTTTTTTTTTTTGTGTGTGGATAATTCAGAAAACTTTGATTCACACAAAGTTACAACTTGCAGACATATCAGCAAACCCCAACAAACAGAACAACAGTAACATGAAATTGCAAATTCAGGTCAAATAGGCAAATTAACATTCAGAAAGATAGACTGACTAGTACATACAGGTAACTTATTGGCTTAGAACTTACAAGGTTTCTAAGTTAACCAAATTCCAATATTCTGGGGGGACTGTTCCAGAAAATTAATTTGCTTCAAGATTCTTACTTAAAAAAAATTTCCATTCAAATTGCTAGCAAGTTCATTTTAAAGTACGCAAACTTACACATTTGCACAGACTCTTTTGTTCCATGAAAATAAATTCAACAGTGATGTGGGAATAAATATTTCCAGCTTTTGAGTTCCGACTTCCAAAGAGGAACCAATTACAGTTTAAGTGACAGAACAAATAGGGAAAGTAGATAAGTCATAAGCAACACTGATCCAATTGCCCATACTTTCTGCTGCATTATACAACAGGTCAACTAATAGTCTAAAACCAGGCCTCAATTTCATGTACTAAAATTTCCATTACAATCCTTAAGTAACAGAGGAATCAAGCAAGAACAGGTCTCTTACTTATCTTGTTTATCTTTCTACTCCCTGGTCTCTCTCTAAAACCATATCAATTAGTGCAAGATCCAAACACAAGATAATCAAGCTATTGTCAGCCCAATGGTTGAGCCTTTTGAGCTATTAACAGCCAAAACATGAATGTTTTTGTAGCATTCTTTCTTATTGCTACATTGTTCCAGTACTAGAATCACCAACTAGTGTTGGTTTTTTGTAATTCTCATTCTCTGTCAAAGTTGCATGCAAACCAAACCAGAAAGTACTATTACTGATGAGAAAGACTTATTATTTGTCATCAAGTTTTATTTTGAGTTTTGACCAGGGACCAGAGGGGGGTAAGACTGTAAGAGTGTGTGCTCCTAGTCCTATAATAAGATATTTCCTACTTTTCTTGTCTTTCTCTGACTTTCCAATCTCTCTCTCTCTCTCTAAAACCATATCAATTACTGTAGGATCCTACTAACACAAGATATCCTTAATCAAGCTAATGTCAGCCAATGGTGGAGTTTTTTTTTGAGCTAATCAACAGCCAAAACATGACTGTTTTTGTTGCATTCTTCCTTATTGCTACATTGTTCCAGTACTAGAATCAACCAACTAGTGTTGGGTTTTTGTAATTCCCATTCTCTATCAAAGTTGCATGCAAAAAAGAAACTAGAGTAGTACTATTACCAATGAGAAGGCTTATTATTTGTCATCAAGTTTTGATTTTTGAAAAGGGACCAGAGGAGTAAAAGTCCTATATAGTGGATAGGAAGGGAAATGGAGTCCTTGATGACATGACATTGGCTTCAAGTTTTTGCTTTTGTCAATACTTACAGATAACCACCATGATCCAACCCCAACTCTTCTTCTTCTTCTTATATTTATATGGAAATAAATATATAATGAACCAAATTTAATAGAATATTTATTAACTTTTTAATAGAATACTTGGTTTCTAATTTCCAAGTCTAAAAAAATATATTAGTTTATGAATATAATCTCAAAATGATATACCAATATTGAATTGTATTGAAACATTTCATTAATCTTATTAAACTAAAATGGGTATTGACTAATTTTGTTTTATCTCTTTCTATGACATCTTTTATATTAAAAGCAAGCAATAACCACTGACTTGTGGAAATTACTCAAATAAAAAGTATGAGGTATTTGGCATGCAACATAATAAAAATACACAAAATCCACCATACGGTTTAACATGGAACCCATCTAAAGTATTGAATGTACCCCTTTCGTGTGTGTCTATATATACTTTTTTTTATAAAATAATTTAACACCCATTAAATTTATTAGTGAATTGTTCATATGATAACATGTGGGCTGCTTTGTGCAACACTCATATACACATAAAACAATAGTGCAAGAGTTAAGTGTTGCACAATGTTAGCTCAAATTGGTTCAAATAAAAAGAAAATCATGTACATACCAATAATCCATGTTTAAATTACTACACAATATTAAAAAAACATATCTATAAAAAGACAAGTACTAATAATTACAACCCAAAAATGAATTCAGGAATGTTTTCACGAAAAACAATCATCTAGAGAAAGATCTCATTTTTTTTGCTCATCGCTACCTTTTCTTGTAACATATTGGTAGATATATTGATAATAAAATATTTACAAAAAAGAGCATATACTAGGAAGAACATATTGCCTTAGAGAAAATTACAATAAAAAATCTAGTCAAACTACATTACAATCTTAATAACATCAACAAATGACCAATTGCTTTCCAAGCCAGACGTCCTGAGAGGAAGAGACGGGGGCCACAATGGCAAAGAGCAAAGCTCTAAGTAGAGTAGTGAGAGAGGAGATTCAAACCACAAACGTGGGGCACCGCAAAAGATGCCAATATGACTAGGCTATCGCTTGAACCCTTATCATGTAGTTTGATAAAATTTTCTTGTATGCCTCTTGATCCTCTAGTCCTCCGCTTCTTTGTTAAATATCTGCAAGATGGTGTGTTAGCTCCCTTGTATGGCTGCAAATAGCCTTTTATCATAGGGTATCTAAAATCAACTAGATAGTATTTCCCCTATAAAATAAATAAATTTATCATATAGTACTTTCACATTCACACACAAAAGATATCATTGTAACCAACAATTGACCAACCAATCCAAACAGGCCCTAAAGTCAAATGCAACCATCACATTTTGGGCCGTATTGCCCTTTTTTCCATCGCATCAAACACATGTGCCATCTAATGGAAGCATAAATAGCTATGGAGTGCGATACAACAACAACAATAAAAACCCAAAACACCGATACAACAACAAAAATCCAAAAAACACCGATACAACAACAAAAACCCAAAAGACTGATACAACAACAAAAACCCAAAAGCGACTATCGGTGCTCGGTCGGTTTTTAGGGGTTTCTTTTTAACATATTTTCTTAGCAAACAAACATTAAACATAAAGAGAAAACAATCCCAAATGCAGAGAAAAGAGAGGGCTCTTAACACTTACCAGTAGAGGGCAGAGCGGACGACGGGGCGGACGACGGAGACGGTGGCGGAGGGAATAGGAGACGTTGGAGATTCGAAAATTTGAAATTTCGAAAAGTAAAATGAAGTCTGTCTGTTTAGCGTAATAATAATAGGACTGTGCTAAATTTAACCTATGCTATACTTAAATATATACTTATGTAGAATATCTTAATTCGGTCGGTTTCGGGTATTTAATATATATATTTTTTGATAGGTTTAATTTTTTTTTTTTTTTGATTGATGGTATTTAATATTTTAGTTCCTTTTTTTTTTAATTCAATATTTTAGTTCCTAAGATAAGATTTATGTTTAGATTAATCCTTTCCATTAATTATTACTTATTATTACTTAACCTTTTTTTTTTTTTTTGGGTTTAGTGTCATTTTTTTTATAGAGAGTTTTAACTTATGAAGTGCGCTTACTAGGTTTCTTATTCATCATGTCATGTCAAGACATCAATCACTTTTTGTAATTTTCTATTTATCTTAGAAAAATGACATCAGAATTTATTATACTTAAATAATTACTTCACTTTTTTTTTTGAAATCACTTCACTTATTAAAATAATTAATATAACAAAAATAAATACATTTATTTTATTAATAATCTTTCTAATTACGTAGAATAAATACAACAATGTTAAAAGCAGTTAAACATGAGGAAAATATCATATTCTAAATCAATTATTATAATTCCAAATAAAAATAATTTGTTGTATAAAATTTATAAAAATATTCATTTAAATTCCTTTAATATAAAAAACTAATGCACATTTATAGACGTGGCAAACGAGCAAGTTGGGTCAAGTCAATTGGGTTGTGGGTCAATCAGGGTCAAAAAACATGTTATTTTAAGCGGGTTGGAAACGGGTCAAGTTAATCAGGTTACAGGCTATGGGTTGGGTCGGGTTAACTCATATTTTCCACATAAATTTTTTTTTTATATAAAGTAAATAACAGGTATTGCCATTTGAAAAGTCAATCAACAAATTACTTGATGTAAAATGCATTATTTTAAATTCACCACTCATATAAAAAATGAGTTCAACTAAATAAATTAATACTTGTTCAATAATTTTAAAATTATACAAATCCTAATATTACTAACCAAAACAAAATAGTACAGAGGATAAGTAAAATAAATGCACAAGTTTCATTACTACACAATATCAACATCTCAAAACATAAAACAAAATTACGAATTCTTTATTGGATAACTAATATTTGACCAAAAAATAAAAACATATAAGAATTTTACATTCTTAAAAACTAATTTTATAATCTATTATTAATTGTGGTTGACACTTTATTTCAATTCGAGAATATACATTAAAGTTTGATTATTTACTTATTTATACATGATATCTTTTATGAATTTCATGTCATTGTTGAGCAACACACACTCCAAGAAATATTATAATTTATTTTGAAAAACCATTTATTTTTTACATGAATGATTAAAAAATAGGCTTAAATATTCATAATTTATACTAATTTCATTGATACTTTGGCTTCACTCTGTTCACACTTATGAATGTTTCTCATACATGTCTATAATTTTAAATATATGTTTTTAACTCTACTATAACTAGATTATTTTAGCACGTACTTTATTATTTGATTTTAAAAATATTTACTCATTACAGAATGTCTCAACCATTCGTCTTTCAATTCATTTGCATGCAATTATGTAAAGGTCTCAATTGTTTCTTTAAAACTCACAACAAAAAATTAAACAAATATTATCTTAATTTTTTTTTTACCAATTTTTTTTTTAAAAAAAATGGTTCGGGTCATGGGTTAGGTTGGGTTGGGTTGACCCACAAAAAATAAGTTGAAACAAGTTGGGTTGGGCCAACCCGTTTTTGCTTCAAGTAAAAAAATTCAAGTTCAGGTAAAGTATTTTCGGGTTAGGTTAGGTCAACAAATTTTGACCCGTTTTGCCATGTTTACACAACTTTCGATAATTAATATATGTATTTACTTAATTAGCTAATTTAAAGAACTAATACTTTGATATAAATGTAAATGTTGTTGAGGTGAAAGCCTAAATAAATAAAATATTAAGAAAAGCCTCAGATGCAGGGGTATAAGCAAGATTTTTTATTTGGGGGGCTAAATTACATAACCATATGTTAGTCATAACTCATACATATATTATATACAATTCGTCGTTGAAATCAAATAATATTTCTAAACTCAAATCAATGTATAAAAATGAGTAATTAGCTATAAACATGAAAAAAGAAAAAAAAAAAAGCATCTCCTATAAAAGTTATGTTCAACTTTGATCTTTCATAGAATAAAATTTATTCATTATCAATTTTATAGGATTTCCTATTCAAATCTTCAAATAAATAAATCTCTATTGCAACCTAAATTTTCTTCTAGAAAAAGATTTAAAAAAAAAAATCAATGTTAGCACAACTTATCAAGCACCTAAATCCAAAAGTAAAAGATAATATCAGCTAGAGGAGAGGAAAAAAAAGAAGAAGAAGAGATAATAACAAAAAAATAAATAAAAATCAAATTTGTTGGCGAATATCACCTCATAGATTCAAGTAGTGCAATGTGCACAATGCACTTCAAAATTGAATATAGAATACATATAAATAAAACAGATAGACACATGGCAACTAGGCATCTATAAGGTTTTGTTAAAAGCGTTTGTTTTATTTGGGTGGGGTGTACATAAAAACTAATAGTGGAGTGTTGTATCATTGCCAGATTTCAAAGGGTGGATTGGTTTCCACGAAATTTGTTTTGGGGGTGGGGGGAGGTGAATTGGTACAATTGTTAAAGCCCAGCTTCTTTTTGTAAAAGTGCAGCTTATTTTTATATATTATTACAAAGGGCCTCAATAGTTTTGGGGGGGTCATGGCCCCTTCAATGCTATACGTGCCTTTGCCCTTGCTCACATGGCAAAACTTTATAATTTTCCATATGAAGACTCTACTTTCATCTTCACTTATCTGGGAGACTCAATAAGGATGATGAACACTTTCATGGTTATGTCGTAATAGCATTTTAGAGTGAAGGACTGTGCGCTTAATATATATTCTTTTCAAGTTCACTGAAAAGAAATGTATTAATTAGAGAGAGAAAGACAAATTTCCCTATCTATTAAATCTGAAACTTCCAATTTCACACTCTTCAAACCAATTGAAGGTAACCCAAGGATTAGATA
Organism: Lithocarpus polystachyus; assembly: GCA_033629205.1. NCBI lineage: Eukaryota > Viridiplantae > Streptophyta > Magnoliopsida > Fagales > Fagaceae > Lithocarpus > Lithocarpus polystachyus. Next base: position 56,053,536 of record CM066170.1, on the reverse strand, counting down.
AGTGGTTCCTAAGGTTTCATGATATCTATGAGATCTTAAGTTTGAAACTTCTTTCGGTCACCCCCAAGGGATTCCTTCTCGTAATAACAAGGTGTGTGTGAGACGGGGGGACTGCACATGCATAAGTAAATAATAACTCGAAAGATCTGGATACCCTTATATATATATATATATATATATATATTGTGAGCACAGGGGCCCAAGATCATGTACTAGGCCACACAACACTTGAAATCCCAAGATCACACGTTGGGCCTTGCAAGGGTAAAGGCCCAAAGACGCCCATTAGGCCCAATCATGTCCGAGGATGGAGCCAGGTCCGAGGAGACGAAAAGTAAATGCACGGACTCTTAGAACGTATTAGTGCGTTTTGGAACAAATAAGGACGGCCGAGGAGTAGACCAACTCTTAATGAGTGGAACTCCCTAAAATATCTAAGGAAAAGGCTGCCACCACCGCATTAAATGTGCTACACCTACTCTCTTGGCCGCATTTATGTGAAGAAGACCCCTGAATAGTGTAACCTTGGTCACCGCAACTCTCAGGAGACCAAAAAAGATACATGATGGGACAGGTACTCAAGTGAAGGCTCAAACAATCGACAAGTGTAAGGTGTAGATGATTTAGAAAGAGCTATATAATGTAGAGGTCTCCTTCGAAAGGGGGAAGAGGAAAAAAGACCAGAAAAGCTTGTGTAAAAATCAGGGATAACTAAACTGAACATAATCTCCTCGGACCATAGCCGAGGACGTTTTATTGAATTAAACCCTGCATTCTATCCTTTCTTGGGCTCAAAGTCTATCTGGTTGATTGTTTATTCCATTCTAGCCCAGCTCTCGATTCCCATTTCTCTACAAATTCATTATTGTTGGGCCTTTGGGCTGGTCCATTCTCCTTTGGGCCGGCACGCCAAAAACGTGTCCCTACATATATTAATATATATATATATATATATATCTCAATCGAAGGCAGGGGCGGAGGGAAGGGGGGGGGGGGGGGCGAGGTGGGGCAAGTGCCCCCCCTGAACTTTCAATTGTTTTTACTAATAATGTGAAATACCTTGTTTGCCCTCCCTACACAAAAGACAAAAAAAAAAAAAATATCTCTGAACACAAAAACAATTCACGTTACCTTTCCAGTTTTTCTAGCAGTAGTAGACTTCTACTTCTAGTACAATTCTATATATAAAATCGTGGGTCCCACTTGGTAATGATTAAAAAAATAAAAAATAACAACTTGGCTACACCAACCCGGAATATAAATCAGTATTAGCATAAAACTCTGAAAAAAAAATGGGTATATATATAATGCAAACAAAGCACGCCTCCCATAAAAAAGAAAAAAATTTCTTTTCATACCAATCTCTTTCTTTGGGTCTCAGAGTTTTTGTGGAGTTTTTAAAAGCATTTAGTGGATAAATGATTGCTTAGTCACATATATTGAGAAAGATATATTCGAGACTATTGAGTGTGAAGAAATCATGCAACGGTTTCAAAATATGAAAAATTGTCGAAGGCAATTAAGTAAAATAAGCTAGATGTGAAAAAATAAATTAAAGTTTATATTTTATGTTAGATTCTGTATGACAATGTATGACAATTACATTGTCATATAGTTGTTTATTTATTTTGTTATTAATATTGATTAATTTTTTACTTCCAATCTTGTTTTTAAATCTTACCCCCCCTGACCTAAATTCCTATCTCCGCCACTGATCGAAGGTAATAGAGAAAACTAGAAAGTTTTCTTACTTATGTAAATGACTTTCCCAATATATTGTAAGAGCTCCATCAATTCTACGTTAATGTTAGCATCAAATTAATTTAATGGGAGGATTATATATATATATATATATATATATATATATATAAAAGTAATGTTACCGACACAAACTATTTTACAACATTTTACAAATTGTTGATGTGGATTTAATATTTTCCAAATAATTATTGTAAGTAAAAATGTGATATTAATAATGGGTTCATATTAAAACTAGTAAGAATTTGCCACATCAGCAATTTGTAAAAATATTGTAAAATAGTTTATGTTTGTAGCATTACTATATATATATATATATTTATTTATTTATTTATCAATCGAAGGTAATGGAGAAAGCTAAAAAGTTTTCTTACTTATGTAAATGACTTTCCAAATCCATTGTAAGAGCTCCATCAATTCTACCGTTAATGTTAGCATCAAAAGCACTAAATTAATTTAATGGGAGGATTTTAAGGAACTGATCAAATGGGGTAAAAGTAGGGAAATTATTGTGTACTCCCGGAGTACCATAAATGCGTACTCCTTCCTCTCACATGAATGGTGGGTCCCACCATGAATTTAATTAGTGGGACTCACTATTCATGTGAAAGGAGGGAGCACGCATTTATTGTAATTCGGGAGTACCTAATAATTTTCCATAAAAGTACTAGGCACACAAAAGAGAAATTAATGAGGCAAACACAGTAAGTCTCAATTCACAATTGTTATTACTGTTTTAAATTATGAAATTGTAAGAGTTAAACCATAAAAAACTCACGTTCCTGAAAAATTACAAAGTTAATATATGAATTTTTTTTTTTTTACTGATTTTTTTTTTCTTTTGGGTTAAAAGGATAGTGCATTAGATTAACTAGCCAAAGTAGGCAGAGTTGTAGCTGAAAGCCTTAAAGAGTACAAACCAGTAGCATCTGAATCCAAAAAGTCTTCAATCTGCTTCTTTAGAGTGTTAGCTTGCACACCAATCACAGGATTGGGAGAATGATCAATAACCTGAAGTTCTTGTTCTCCAGTACGAATTTGATTTTTAATATGACCAAAGCAAGTCTCTGCCTACGTCTTCTACAGGCCTACAAACGTTCACAAACTCTATACAAGGGGCTGCCCATCACATTCACAGAAGTCCACACCTCCTCAATTAGTGCTTCACAACTTGGATCAGAAAATTAAGTCATTTCAAAACTAAAAGGCTTCCTTGTACATTGCTGAAGGACCAGAGTCAAGAGGAATAAAAATAACAGAGTGGTCTGAACCAGTTGAAGGAACATGCTCAACAACAGTAGAAGGAAACATCTCAATCCAAGAGGCAGAAGCCAATGCTCTATCCAGGCAAGCACAAGTGCATGTAAAATCAAAATCATTGTTACACCAAGTGAGAGGGGGGCCTCTAAAGTCTAACTCAGACTTAGCACAGTCCTCCGTTTCTCTCCTAAATAATTTAAATTGCCATGATGGTCTAACAGCACCTCCAAAGCTTCATGAGGCCCCAAGAGTTCTTTAAAATCACCTGCACATAACAATGGCAAAGACTGAATTCTATGCAATGCCTAAACAGCGACGAACTCTCCTTATGTTTTGAGAGATCTGGTTGGCCATAAAAACCAGTAAAGAAAGCACCTCCAACATAATTTATAACGGTATCAACATGAGACCGAGAATAAGATGAAACTGTACGATCCACATCTGCAGACCAATACAAAGCAAGGCAACCATAAAGACCAACTTATTCACATCAAAATCAATAGCAAGAAGTTTGTTTCGGATAAAAAAAGAACCTTGGGATCTTTTTCCTTTTTCAAGTTTTGGATGCTTGATCTCAGGCTGAGAAGAATTGTCCAACTCATTTGCATAAAAAAACGTTGCAGAGTAATATGTAAGCCTGAAAAACAACTGGAACATTCTCAGTACCCCTGACATCATCCATAGCCACCCCGTCATCAGTGTTTTCAATTGCTCTACTCAGAGAACCACCATCAGTAGCGGTTGCAGGAACAGGAATTTCAGGAACAGTTTGGTTCATTGATGAAGAAGCACCATCCAGACCAGTGCAAGTTGCATTTTCAGAATCACCCCGTAATCATGGTCCATATTAAGGAGAAGCCTTAGAATGAAGAGCTGAGAGACTCAAACAAAGAGAACAATTCTTTGCCCCATGAAAGTAACTACAGGCGATAGTATTCGATGAGATTCAGCTGCAGGAAACCATCTTATCTTTGAAATTACGGTCTCCCCATTTCCAATCCACCAACACAATACCTATTTCAGTATTTTCCTTCCAGCTAATACCCTTCACCAAGTATATGATGGAGCATGACCCAACTTGGCTTGAAGGAAAGAACACTGAGGTTTGTATTTGGCCTTCCAAATTCTTGCTAAGATTGAGTCAAAAATTTTCTTAGCCAACATAGCAAGATTAAAAGATTGCAGCTCCCTGAAACCCAATCCACCATTGCGTTTAGAAACACATAAGTTGTCCCATTTAGCCCAATGCATCTTCAGTTTTGAATGCTTCTGCCCCCACCATTAAGCAGCTGTCATTTGAGTGAGTTCCTTAAGTAACCTCAAAGGGAGTTCGAAGAAACACATAAGAAGGGATGGGCTTGTATGGCAGACTTTATCAAAACTTCCTTCCCAGCAATACTTGGGATTTTAAACCTTCAAATGAAGCATGTCTAGAGCGACAAATAAAAGCTGGAACCCCAAATAACGACCAAAACTATTTGTTTCTTGACCAACCCACAGAGTTGTAAATGAATCACGGTCAGATTTCTGCATATTTGAACTGAAGAAAACTTGGGTTTTTGCTCTGTTAGCAACCTGATAGTTTCTCATAACAGTCAAAAACACGAAGAATCTCATCCCAAGTCAGACGTGATGCTGTCCCAAAAATGACACAATCGTCTGCAAAGAATAATTGATTCAAACAAGGATCTCTGCAACTAGCAGCATCTCCAGATAATCGTTTGGATTGCTCAGATTGTGTAACTTGGCTTGATAGTCCTGCACAAGGAAGAAAGATATATGCGGAGATAGGGTCACCTTGGCTTAATTCTCTGCTGGAACTGAAAAAACCTTTCGGAGAACCATCGATTAAAACCAAGTATGTAGCAGTAGAGATACACACAGAACCAAATTGATCCTGCTCTCACCAACGCCTACTTTCTGCATCATAATTCTTAGAAAAAACCACACAACATGATCATAAAGCTTTACTCATAATAATAATAATAATAATAATATGTAACTATTATTATAAGCACTCAAAATTTGTTCACAGAGTTTTGTGTCAATGTATTGAGTTCATTTAACTTATGTACGATTCTTTTTAGTATTACAATTTTTTATTTTTTTAAAGTTTTGTCAAATTTAATTTTTAAGCCAAAGAAGGCAACCATTTAGGCAGCATACTTGCTATATATGATTAGCTTATTTCTTCAATTACATGCACAAAATAAACAGGCTCCCTACAGTGGTTGAGCTTATCAGTGTGTGTTGGCTGGAAATCCGTGGCAGGATTAAAACTTGAATTCTGTCCCCGGCCACACTGTCTACAGCTCACCTTGTGTTCAAGACAACTACAGGGTGATATGTATTTGAATTCCAACCTATTGAGGCTGTGGTTGGACTTGTTGGAGATGAAATTCATAAGCAGATTGTCTATTTAAAAGCAGAAATAGAGAGGAGGCGGCGATACCAGATAGTACCAATGCGAGTTGGGCTTTTTAACAGTGGCTACAGCAGCACTCTGGTGTTTCAAGCACCACAGCCACAGCCTGGAGAAAACATGGAGCTGGATGGCCTCAAGTATCCCAGGGAGAGAGTAGATGGGTGGCTGGAGACTGAGTCGGGTGAGTTCTTCAAAGGATCAGGAGAAGATCATGGGGAACTTGAAATGAGCATTTAGGAGGTCAAAGGTGGTGACTGGAAAGGTGGCCTCATTCTTCAAGGGATTGAGATAAAGCTAAACGTTAATAGAATTTTGTTGTTTTGATTCAATTTAGTAAGGCGATTGAGGATAAGGCAAAGAATGTGGTACAGATTCTATTCTGGTGATTCAATTTTGTTGTTTTGATTCATTTGTTATTCTTTAGGAGTCTATAATAGTATAATGGGAGCTTTCCTCATTGAATAAAATTCCTCTTTAGTTTTATTTATATATTTAAAAAAAGGTGTTAAAGGTAGGATGGCTATATTGCTTGCTTATGGGAAATACATTAGAAAGGTCAAATACTTCCTATTCTAATGTAGTTCTCCTTAATCTAGTCCATATGTTTTTACCTTGCGGTTGTTACATGCAGGATGAGAAGGATCTAAGAATTCGAGAACTGACCCTTGAACTTAGCAATGAGAGACAACGATGTGAACATCGTTGTGCGGCTTACCAGGAACAGTTACATATGGTGTTGAAATATATTGAGGAGCACACTGACCACATGTCAAGAAGAGTTCAAGATATAGTTCAGAATGTAAGGGAACTTGAGGAGGAGGAGCAGCAAGACTCTGATTTATAATAGGATTTAGAACTTGAACATTTTTCTCTTTTTGACTTCATTGGGCCCTTGATATCACTAATTTAACAGGAATTACTTTAGGCCATTCTGTGTAGGTTTGTTGGACACTTCTAAAGGATGAATGATGTCAATTTGTTGATGGTTCATGTCTACTAACATGAATCACGCTGCAAATTGCAAGGAGAAATAATAAATTGCGATCTACAACATTACTGCAATTTGCTATTGATTGTATTTATGGAAAAGAATTTTGTTGTCTTGACTCTCAACTCTCTAAGTGCAATTTCCATGGTAGCTTTAAGTTACTCTACCTTTTTTCCCCTTACCTGATAAAAGTAGATAAGTCTGATTGAATCATATCGGCTGCATCTTTCAATAGAGTGCTTTCACAAAACAAGGACTGTCTTACAACCAAACACTGCCTAAAGTTAGCAGCCTATATTGCCTTGCTTTCCAACATGTGATGCCTTCCAATTCCTAAAGCACTAATAAGATATATATCTTATGTAGTTATGTGTCTCATATATGTATTCTTCCTCTTATAGTGTGTGGATTTCATAGTTGTGTGTGGCCTACACGCACAAGAAGGGAGGATGCATGTATCATGCATGAGATACCTTCTTAATAGCAATGTCTTTTACTATAATGCTGGAATACCCACAATTCATGTGGAACAAATTTCTTTGACCGTTGTCTTTGTTTCTATTTCCTCTGCTTCTTTCACCATCTTTTCTCTCATAGGCAGAGCTACAGTAGACTGGCCATTTATGTTGTATGATTGCTTCTACTCCTGTTCCATGAAGATCATGAAAAAAAAAGCCCCATCCACTTCGAACTTATACTTTCCGTTTGGTGGTGTCCACTTGCTCCCCAACTTATTGGACTTTTCTTATGTGTTGTGTTATCATTCTATTCTTTCAAATACTAGTGCACTTTTTAGATTTTTCTATCTTTTCTGGCTCTGCTTCTACCTTCACTTTAGAACCTATTTTTCCCCCCCATATACTTAAGGGAAAAGTTCTATCCTCCTATTCCTTGCCTTCCCAATGGATGTCCAAATAAGGCAAAACTGAAGTGCAGGATATTTGGGTTTAAAGTTACAATGTTATTGAGTAAATGGGGGAGGACACTGCTATTAGGTATGAAGTCTATTTGGAAAGAGAAATTGAAGCACAGCTTTCACTTACTTGAAGGTACTACAAAAAAGGTAGCTATGATTTGAAGCTTCAAGGCTCTGCCTAGATAGAAGCACATGCTAAAGACACCAAGAACATGCTAAGCAAAGATGTTCTTTTAGTTGTCTAAAAGCCAATTACAGGCCCCTAAGAAATTTAACTAGTGTGTGAAGGTTGCAATGCTTCTCAGAGATCTAAGCACATTTTAAAAATGCCTGAGTTTTAATTCAAGTTGCACCATTTTGTCTTGTAGAAATAAGATAACGTGTGAAGCCATGACTTGAAGATCTACTGGATAAGCGTATAACTTAGAGATAAAGAGAAAGACCTTGGCTGTGATCACCCATCCAAAGCAACAAAGAAAATTTCCCTTGCAACCAAAACACTACTTCTCAAGGAAAGAAAAAGAAGATTAAATTAACATCTAATTAATCAAATCAATACCAATTACGCAATCATACATAATTTAAAACCCTCTATTGTCCTTTTTTCTTTAAGAGTGAAGCAGCATGCAGAAATATACGATCAACCTCATCAAAATTTGGTGAGTCAGAATCTTTCTCCCATGATTTGGCAGTTTTTGAGTCTGCAGATATTTGACACAGGTGCTCCTCAAAATCTTCACATTCTCCATCACTTTCAACTAGGAATTTTTCGAACTTATCCAAATAAAGAGGTCGTTCCACCTTATTCTCACTCTCCGAATCAGATTCAGTCTCAAAAATATCTGATAGATCTTCAGAATCTGATGCCATACCTGTATCTGTCATAGGGTCATCCTCAGAGCATTCCTTGTTTCTATTCAATATTTCTTTCAGCATATCGGAATTGTTCAATTGGCAGTTTGAACTGCTCTCGGGATCAATTCTTCCAATTTCAGTTCCTTCAATCACTTGAATATTCTCAGGCACACTTTTAGCTTGTGCTTGGAGCAACTCAAGGTCCTGTTCAAGTTTTGGAATATATTTTCTTAACAGCTTGGAGGCCATCTCTATATTTGGATTTATCCAAAGCCTGCAGGTGAGTGAAGAGAGAAGAAAATGGAGTATGAGAACAAGCAATGATGTATGAAAGACATTCATAGCACAAAAAGTTGAAAGGCATTATACTATGACAATACTAGATTAGTAAGGTGCAGGCATGGGATTCAATCCACTATTCATGTGGGATAAAGAAACTTATCAACAGTGACTGAAAAGAAAAGATGAAAAATGTGGGTAAAAAGTTATTCTATCATTTACCCCCCACTCTCTTCCCCCCTCCCCCCCCCCCCCCCCCAAAAAAAAAAAAAAACCTTTATGTCAGTGAAGAGAGACATTTGAACAAGGATATAATTAAGCATCAAAGAGTCCGAGGGCAGCTTGAAACCCATTTCCAAATTTTAGATGCCTAAAAAAGACACTCCACATAACGAAGGGCAACCCATTTATGCATGTAGCTTTCTTGAACGATACCTCAGGATCCAACCAAATAGAAGACTTATGTGACAATGGAACATGCTCTGAATTATTCCTGAACTTTAAAGGGCTTGAATATTAACCTTTCAGAAGAGTTCATGCAATCTATTTTAAAAGAGCATTTAGCAACAAGAAATTGATCCAGACAATGTAAGAATACCATTAGGGAATGATGACTTCAAAGACACAGATGGTTATATGTTAGAATTAAGTTATTACAGTGGTTGTTATTCCTCTTCTTTAATATTGCAGAGAATTAAACACCTACCTTTTCTTCCCCCCGCCCCCCTCCCCCCCTTCTTTGGGAAATAAAGCTACCACAGTAACCCACCCAGAACTATATTGAAAAAAAGAGAAAAGACCTCCCAAACCCCAGAAAAGAGAGTCGATACAAGATTGGACAAGAAGGATGCTTTGACAACTGAACTGATTTTACGTCTCTAACAGTTGATGCATTTACCATCTAAAAGAAATTATAGGTCAACAAAGAGACATTGAGATACAACAGCTGAGTAAATGATTGTATTTTCTCTTCTTCAGAAATTTTCCATATCTATTTACTTGAAATTGTATATATATAAAAGAAGATCCGAGAAGAGCATAAAGGAAAATGTTGTATACATGCCCCTAAGATAAACAGAATGATATAAAAGTGGGCAATCTTAACTCCAATTCTCATATGTAAAATAAAAGAAAGAGATCAGAACCTTCTTCCTGGAGAGAGTGATCCTGGGTGACATAATCTCTGTTGGTGGCTGAGAATAGTTCTTCCCCCTGTACATAATTATTGTGTTCTCTTCATGAATGTCAAGCACAATTCCTCCAGTCAATCTTGCCAGCTCAGCAGCAATCTCTTGGACCTCCTCTGGCGAAAATGTCTTGACCACCACCTGCAGAGTCTGGTGCTTTTTCCAATGCAGATGCATGTTCAAAATTACACCCTGGTAGATTCCCCGTCTTCCAACAGGCACGTAATTCTTGCATTTGAGACCCATCTTTAAAAAGAAAAAGTGTTCCTCTGGGGTCAAAATCTCTGGATCATGAGTTGTTTCTGATGTCTCTTTAGGCTCAATCTTCTTAAGGCCATCAACAAATCTTTCCTCTTTCTTTCAAGCCTGGAGAAGGACCAAGCAAGCAATATAAATACATTTATAAAAATAAGATAGAGAAAGACATAGAGTAATTAGTTTTAAGATCAGTGTGTCATTTATGATTGATGCAGCCTCAATAAGTGAAGATCAATACTGAATTTGCATAATACTTGCAAATGTAGACAGAAGGTCCCAAAAATCATGGAAAGACTATCTAGGTTGAACTAAACAATTTAGTTTGTAAATTAGTGCGAGCTATTAATGTACAGATACAAAAAACTAAAGAATCTATGCACTTTGAAAACCAGATAAGTGTTTTAAATGTTCCAGGGTCCTTCCAAGTAAGCTAACTGGGTTAATAGTTTATTTTGCTACAAAAATATAAATAACATTTTATCCTAGAGCTCTGGCCTTGACTTGTTAATGAGTAAATTTGTGTTAAAAATATTTTAGAATTACTGTCTAACAGAAGTATAGTCCGCTTTGAGCTAACAACATTAACTCCATTGCTAGAATTTTCTTATGCAACACTCACTAATAAGACCTGAGACAAGTCGTAGGCACAAAGCAGATGAATACCTTTGACCAAACTATCAAGCTACCCATCCAAAAAAAATATCAAGGGAGATCCATAAGTTTACAGCTGGTAAACTCCATGCTGCCCATTGTAATGTTTGTCTACTTCAAACAATTGATCTTAATTATTAATAAAAATTATCAAAGAATCTTTCTTACTTATAAAAAAAAAAAAAAATGTATCAAAGAATACTCAGAAAGAGCAAATATAACATTATGAAGTCTGAACCTCTACAATCTCCATCATTCAAAATTGAAATCTTGTATAGATTCTACACAACAGCAGTAAAGAACTACAACATGCCACTCAAATGAATGTAAGTCGGCCAGAGAACGGACTCCACTGTCTATAAATCAGAGACATTTCCACCAAATGCAAGATACCCTTTAGGGATCTCCCCGTCCATCTGAATATCATATAATATAGAATAGCATAACTCATCCAAGCATAGCAACCTTCATAAATGTAATAATTTAACCCAAAAAGCCAATTAGCTGCGCTGGAACCCCTCCAGCCTCTAAGTTTAAAGTTATGACATGTTAGTACAACTCTAGCCACAAATATGTGCATGTTAGGCTTGGAAAAAGTAAGATGACATGCAAGAGACCAACAGCTAGAAAGCAGCTAAGCAAGTGTTGGAGCATACATCCCAAAAGTTTAAACTGTCAATGGTATGGATATTTTTTGCCCGTCTTTTTGATAAGCAAACCAAGTCACATATTTTGTATAACATCAACACCCAAGCACACTCTCATCCCAAAGAAAAGTGATCTAAAACTCAAAAATCACCTTCAAAACTGTATATATGGCTGATACTCCACAAAAATAAGACTGTATCAAACTTTTAAAAAATTGATATATGACATATTACTAAGAAAATAAAGAAGTATCATCCTGTTAAGAGCACTTATCACCTGTTGAAAAAATTTAGGGAATTTGATAGGTTCTGTTGTCTATCATATTGGGTAACTTAAATCATTCTAATCCACGAGATATTTACATAATAATAAAAAGAATAGGTAGCTTTTCTTTTGGACTATAAAAATGGGGGTACAAGTAAAAAAATGGACCTACCTTACTCAATTTGTAAAGAATTTTTTCTTCTACAGTCATTCTTTCATACTCTTTCTTCTTCTTCCACCTAAAAAACTTCAGCCACCTTACAAGTTTACAACTGCTCTTTTACCCTTTAGCTTTTTTCTCTTCACTTTAGTATCATCAGTACCACCAACAATTGCGCTCTTCTCAGGCTGCTTTGGTGGTTCCAAAACTTTGTCAGCCGAACTTAAAAATGGGTCTGAATGAATCCATCGACGCCCCTCAATGGGAAAACTTTTAATATTGCAGAGGATCCGAGATGCAGATTGCTCCTGACCCAGGACTTTGCATATAAAATCACCCATGCTATTGCAGTGTGAGGTAATCTTTAAGAACATTGTTTTCCAGTAAGAGCTAAGTAATATATGAATTACAAAACTCACCAAAAATGAGAAAAACATAACTTCAACCTCTAATTAAATTCTCACACACACACTCGATATGAAATATTTATCTAAATTCTTTAACTCAAACATTGCTCTAAGAATAATAATTCATGCTAACAAACTCTAAACACGTTCAGTAGCTGAAATGCTCTGAGTCCTAAGTCTACAAAGAGACAGTAGCGTACAAAGTCAAAATCTTTTTGAAACTGAAAGCCTCCCTTCTGTTCATCCACTGAGTGGAGTAGAAGAAGAAGATGATGAAAAACCCATTACAAAATTTGAGTTGTAAATGTAAGGATTGAATCTTTGGCGATTTGGGAGCTATCAAACAGAGCAAAAATAAAACAGTTATTGAATGCAAAAACTCTATGTTACAGTACAGAAAGAGAGAGATACCTGGTTTTGCGAAGTGGGTATTTGGAGAAGAAGAAGAAGGGAGTGAAGAAGAATGCATTGGAGAATAGATTCTTGAAAGGATGAGACTTGGAGAGAGCCCCAGAAGCTAAAACCCTCACAAACATTTTCTCTGTTTTATTTTTCTTTCTTCAGTTGCTATAAAATTAAAATCGATTCCGCAATCCACATCCACAGCTTGTTTTTCTTTTTATTTTACTTTTTCTTAAATAGCTGTGTTAACGAAACTTGATTAAATTAATTTCACTAGCTATCGAATTATTTTTATAAAGGGGCAAAAATGTAAATTGTATTTTTTAAATTTGACCGAATGTCTAATTTTTTTTTTTTTAAATTCAAATTCATTTCAAACTTCTAATTCTATGTTCAATCAATTGAGTATTTAAAGTTTCAAATTTATTCAATTTAGACATTCCAATTATTTTTATTAAAAATTACTGCTTAAAACATTTTTTCTCACGTGAAAAAAATATAAATTAATAAAAATATTTTATAAATTGTTTATGTGAATTTTTTTTATAATTTTTTTTCATTAGTTAATTGTATATTTAATAACAATTTTTTAACAGAATTAAACATAAGATCTAAATTGAATAAATTTGAAATTTAGAAAACTCAATTGAACAAAAATAAAATTAGAAGCTTGAAATAAATTTCAATCAAACTTAGAGGAAAAATTTGCATTTAGGGAAATATAAAGAAAAGTCATCGTAAGTTGGTAACCTTTTAAATTTTAATTTTTTTTTTCCTATAACAAACACACACAATTTGAGTGCTACTTTAATAATATAGTTATTATATTCAAGCTAAACTTCTTTGTTGAAACAATGAACCAGTTCAGTTAGGACCACGGAATTTGTTATAACTGTTGACATGACTTGATAATATGTGCAATTGTAATTGGTGAACCATTAGTCACATGTGAACCCACCATTTCATAATCGCACACATTATAATTGTGGCAAGAGTTATGGTACAAAATTTGTGTCCAATTAACGGATCACCCAATACTTAGATCGGTGTGAGTTGTAACTATGTCAAACCTGGTGTGTTATTACCTTATTTGTAACCCCTTTATAATTCACTCAATTATGATTACAAAATAGACAAAGTTTGGAAGAAAAATCCTTAAAACTTCTCTTATATCTTATTATTGAATGTGAATTTTGATAAATCTACTGTTAAATTAAATTTTCTTATTATATTTTCTATGCTTATAAAATTTCAAGAAGATCAAAGATCAATAGCTACGTTATCAATCAGATGTTTAAATTTTAAGTTTTTGTAATCTTAAATTATGCAAATATATATATATATATATATATTTATAGATTGAATAGTAATTAATATCTGATTATTGGAATGAAATTTGACATACATGTTTAGAACATAAAGAACATACAATCCAATGATTAAATTTTCAAAATAGCAATGTTAATTTAGACTAGAACTTGACCTGATATTGGCATTGTTTAGTAGGTATGGATCACTCATCCAACCATAGGTTCAATGAAAATTAATAATATTTCAAAAAAATCTAAAGAAATTATTTAAAATTAATAAAAATACAAACAATGATATAAAATATTTACAATAAAAAAATATTTTGAGCTCAACAAGTTTCTTCTTACAAAATTTAATAATGATTGATTCCTTAAGTTCTAAGCACTACTGCATTGCATGAATAGCACTTTCACAAGTCTGTTGACAAAAGAGACACAATGAATTTACGGGCACTTAAAAGCAAAACACTAAACTTAAGTTGTACCCAAACACACATTTGCATGTGGGAACAGTTAAAAAAAACTAGCTTTTAGCGTATTTCATATAGCCCATGTGACACAGTTTATTATTGGGGGGCCCACATGCAGGACCTTTCAAGAGTTTTTTTTTTTTTTTTTTTTTTTGGTTTAAAACCTTTCAAGAGTAAAACATTATTTGCTAGTGTAATTTTGAGCCCACTTCCACAAAACTTTATTGGGTACTCAGCAGTATACTGTGGGATTCACCTCTGTGTGAGAGGAAGGAAGTATACTTTCAAAGGAATTGAGATCTGATACAATAGCAAAAAGTTATTGCACCATACAATTAACCATGATGTGTAAGAGAGAGGTAAAAAAAAAATAAAGTGTAAAAGTGAAATAGTAAAAAGTTGGGGGTTAAAAAAATTTATTTAAGGGTTGAGATTAAAAGTGACTGTTGCAATTTTTTTTACTTTTTTTATTAAAAAAATATTTTTTATAGTTTTTTTCTATCATAATTTTAGTAAAAATTTAAATAAGTTGTCCCCAAACGAATTATATTATATGATAAATACTATGTACACGATATTTTCATAATAAGTTTACAACAAATCGTAAGTGGTAAGTAGTTAATGATTGTTATTAATGGACAAAAAAATAATTTTAGTAGTGAGTTAGATTAGAACTAGTAATATCTTGCCACAAATGATTTATTGTGAAAAGGTTTTGGATATAACATTACACATATTATATATATATATATCCAAGTATACGTTTCTTGGACAATGAAAGGAATTCATATGCATATTTTTGCACATACTAGTGTTGGCTGCACGTGCAAGGCACGTGCTGTCCCAGTAGTGAAAAAATTAATAGATTTTGTATGTGAAATCGTGAATTTTGGCTCACTCAATTTGACTATATTAAAAAAGAAGTTTAAGAATACAACAAAATATCACAATATTTTCACAATAACTTCATTTTTAGGATCTGAATAGATTTTTTTTTAATTTATTTGAGAGAAATGCTACATTCATAACATTTTTAGCACAAATTCTAAATGACAAGTTGTTATTAGTTTTAAACTGATAACATTGTTATTGTTATTCTCAAAACATTTATTTTCAGTTGTGGTTAATCACAATTTCTTATTTTGCTATTTTATTTCGACTTGTAAGGAATTGATACTTCAATATTTGTAAAAATATTATGAAATTTGTTGTGTCAGTATAACAATATATATGTCAGCTTACATAAATATTTAAAAGAAAAAAAAAAACACAAACCGATTACTGAGAAAAAAAAAAGTTTAGCCACTGTAGAAATTAATGTTAAAATGTTGTGGACTTAGTATTTTTTTATTTGATCTAAAAGAAACTGAGATCTCAACAATTGTAAAAATATTGTGATAATAATAAGTGTAATAACATTTTCTCAAAATATTTATTTTCAGTTGTAGTTGGTTATAGTCTCATATTTTATTATTTTATTTCGACTTGTAAGAAATTGACACGTCAATAATTGTGAAATTTATTGTGTCAGTATAACAATATATATGTCAGCTTACACAAACATTTTAAAGAAAAAAAAACACTGACCGATTACTGGGAGAAAAAAAATCTTTAGGCACTGTAGCTATAGTGCCAATTGAATAAACCAAAAGTACTGTAACTCCAATGCTATCCATCAATAATAGCTTACCTATGATTTGTTATGAAATTAATGTTAAAATATTGTGGACTTAGCATTTTTTTTATTTGATATATAAGAAACTGAGATCTCAACAATTGTAAAAATATTGTGATAACAATAAGTGTTGTAACATTTTCTCAAAATATTTATTTTCAATTGTGGTTGGTCACAGTCTCATATTTTATTTTTTTATTTTGAGTTGTAAGAAATTGATACCTCAATAATTGTGAAAATATTGTGAAATTTGTTGTGTTAGTATAATAATAAATATGCCAGCTTATATAAATATTTAATAGGAAAAAAAAACACAAATCGATTACTGGAAAACAAAACTTTAGGAACTGTAAAAATTAATGTTAAAATGTTGTGGACTTAACATTTTTTTTTTATTTGATCTATAAGAAACTGAGATCTCAATAATTGTGAAAATATTGTGATAATAATAAGTGTTGTAACATTTTTTCAAAACATTTATTTTCAGTTGTGGTTGGCTACAGTCTCATATTTTATTATTTTATTTCGGCTGGTAAGAAATTGATACGTCAATAATTGTGAAAATATTGTGACATTGTGGTGTTAGTATAATAATATAAATGCCAGCTTACATCAATATTTAAAAGAAAAAAGAAAACACAAACCAATTACTGAAAAAAAAGTGACTCACAAACCATAATTGTGAAAATATTGTGTTATTATAACAATATAAATGTCAGCTTATATCAATATTTGAAAGAAAAAAAAAAACACAAACCGATTACTAGGAAAAAAAAAAAGTGACTCACGAAAATGGCACTGTAGATGAACAGTGCTAAAACACTGGATTTATAGTGCGAAAACACTATAACGGCATTGTCAAAACATTTATTTTCAGTTGTAGTTGGTTACAGTCTCATATTTTATTATTTTATTTTGACTTGTAAGAAATTGACACGTCAATAATTGTAAAAATATTATGAAATTTGTTGTGTCAGTATAATAATATAAATGTCAGTTTTCATCAATATTTGAAAGAAAAAAAAAACACAAACCGATTACTGAAAAAAAAAAGACTAAATAAACCATAATTGTGAAAATATTGTGAAATTTATTGTATCAGTATAACCGTATAAATGTCAGCTTACACCAATATTTAAAAGAAAAAAAAAACACAAACCGATTAATGAAAAAAAAAACGACTGACCAAAATGGCACTGTAGATGAATAGTGCAAAAGCACTGAATGCACAATGCCAAAGCACTGTAGCGACATAGCCGCTTTTATATATAAGAAATTTATTGTGCTAGTATAACAATATAAATGTCAGCTTACATCAATATTTAAAAAAAAAAAAAAAAACACAAACCGGTTACTGGAAAAGAAAAAGTGACTAACTAAATCATAATTGTGAAAATATTGTGAAATTTATTGTGTCAGTAAAACAATATAAATATCAGTTTACATCAATATTTAAAAGAAAAAAAAAACATAAACCGATTACTAAAAAAAAAAAAAAAGTGACTCACGGAAACAGCACTATAGATGAACAGTGAATAACACTACATAAACAGCACAAAAACATTGTTATATAAAAATTGTTGTGTCAGTATAGCAATATAAATGCCAGCTTACATCAATATTTAAAAAAAAAAAACACAAACCGATTACTGGGAAAAAAATGTGACTAACGAAACTATAATTGTGAAAATATTGTGAAATTTGTTGTGTCAGTATAATAACATTTAAAAGGAAAAAAAAACACACAAACCGAATAATAATAATAAAAAAAAGGATTCACGAAACGAAGACGTTGTTGCCGCTACAGTGCTGCACAGTGCAACAACACTGAATGCACAGTGCCAAAGCACTGTAGTGGCATTGCTGCTTTTTATATAAAGAAAAAAAAACACAAACCAATTAATGAAAAAAAAAATGACTGACCAAAACGGCACTGTAGATGAACAGTGCAAAAGCACTGAATGCACAGTGCCAAAGCACTGTAGCGACATAGCCGCTTTTATATATAAGAAATTTGTTGTGTTAGTATAACAATATAAATGTCAGCTTACATCAATATTTAAAAAAAAAAAAACACAAACTAATTAATGGAAAAGAAAAAGTGACTAACTAAATCATAATTGTGAAAATATTGTGAAATTTATTATGTCAATAAAACAATATAAATGCTAGCTTACATCAATATTTAAAAGAAAAAAAAAACATAAACCGATTACTAAAAAAAAAAAAAAAAAGTGACTCACAAAAATAGTACTATAGATGAACAATGAATAACACTACATGACCAGCACAAAAACATTGTTATATAAAAATTTGTTGTGTCAGTATAATAATATAAATGCCAACTTACATCAATATTAAAAAAAAAAAAAAAAACACAAACCGAAAAAAAAAATGTGACTAACGAAACTATAATTGTGAAAATATTGTGAAATTTGTTGTGTCAGAACAACAACATTTAAAAGGGAAAAAAAACACGCAAACCGAATACTTAAAAAAAAATCACGAAACAAAAATACTGTTGCCGCTACAGTGTAACAACACTGAATGCACAGTACCAAAATACTGTACCGCTTTTTATATAAAGATATTTCAATAAATTGAAAATACCATATAGTTTAGTTCAAGAGAAAAAGTGAACTAAGATGAGATAACTTGAGTGCTTGAGGTTGAGGCGATGAGTCAGTGAATCTAGGGTCAACGGCTGCTGCAGCTAGGACAGTGGGACAAAGACAATGGGTATTTGGTTTTGATGATGTCAGAATCAAACCAGTGAGCTGCAGGGCTTGCGCGCGTTCCAGACGGTCCTGCACAAGTAAGAAGAACCTCAAAGGGGAGTACCGGTGTGGTACCGGCCAACGACCCTCCGATGGTTAAGTTAGTATATTACACAACTCCAGAGTGCCAGAGTCGGGTCTTAGTATGCGTACCTCGATTTTTGGAGGGCGTGGCGGTATTTATAGTAGTAGTAGTAGTGGCCTTTGGGCAAGGCGTGCTGGAGAAGATATCACTGTACCGAAATTGCCCCTGAGTAGCGTAAGGCGCAAGACTCTCCTTGGGTGGCCAAGTGTGTTGGGCACGATTCCCTTCTTTGGGGGGGGGGGGGGAATCGTGCTGCGTAAGATATCTGGTCAAGTAGTAGCGTATGCGGCAAGATTCACTTTTCCAAGGAAGCGTACGTGTCAAAGCGGCCTTTGGCGCTTGGTGACAACATTAGGTGACCCTCTCACCGTCGACTACCGAAGGTCAGGTCGTCAGCTCCCTGAGTCCGTCATGTACATCCGTCGTCACAGGCAGAACCGTCATGTGGAAGATTTACCCCTATCAGTTGCCCCCTCAGCCCATCAGTCCGTGAACACTCAAACGACGGACTAATGGGGTGACGGTACCAAGCCATACCAAGGGTCGGACAGACAGACTGTCATCGGCAATTAATGCCTGGTAATAAATGCAGGACACGTGTCGTCAACCCGCGGACCGTGTGCTCGTACCGAGGCGTCCCTTCGTCTCCCGCTATTTCTCTCATATAAAAGCCTTCCTTCTTTTCTTTCATTTTTCACTCTTGACTGAAAACAAACCACCAGAGCGCATCCGTTCACCCAGCAGAAAAGCACTTGATCCGTCCACCTTCGCGTGCCCGTCACGTTCCAGTAACCGTCGACTTCATCTTTTATCAGCGCAAGTAACCGGTAAGTAACTATTGCTTGTTCATTTTTTCCACCGTTAGTGCCTTTAGGGCAGTTGAACTTAGGGTTTTCCGTCACATGTAGGTGACATGTCTAGCGCGTCCAGTAATCAGTCGTTTGTCCGCGACGGAGCGGGGAACGATGAAGTCAACCCGTTGGGTCCCAAGGATCCTGCAGCCACAACATCCTCGAGTGAAGAGAGCTCGTCTACCACCTCTTCTCCGTCGAGTAGTGATAGGGCAGAGAGCAACCTTAGTGACGGGGCAGAGGGGGACGAGCCTCAAATCCAATCCGTCGTAGGCAGTGACGGGATGAGGAAGTTCGTCACGCTTTCCCTGTGGACGGTGAACGACTTTTTTTCCACAATCAAGGAATCACACTTTAGAACACTTAGGAGCAAATACCAAATTCCTGCCAATATACCTTTCCGTCTACCCCACCCAGGAGAGAAGTGTTACTACCGTGGTGTCAGGGGTGTCGGGGTCTACGAGCAAATGCTCAAGGCAGGGTTGAGGTTTCCCTTAACCCAACTACACCGTCACCTGCTTCACTACCTGGGGCTGTCCGTCAACCAGGTTTCCCCAAACGCCTGGAGGGTTTTTATTGGGGTAGAGGTCCTGTACGGATCGTATTCAGAGGGGAAGAAGAGGTTAACGGTGGAGGAGTTTTTCCACTGTTACCGTCCGGTGGAGATACAAAAATCTAGGGGGATGTATAGTTTTGTGGCGAGGGGTCCACTATTAAGGCTGGTAGGTGATACTCCAAACTCCAATAGGGACTGGAAGTCTAGATACTTCTTTATGGACGGGGATGAGTGGATGGGGCATCCCGGTGAGACCGAGTTCATGCCCGTCGACACAACGTGGGGTGTCTTGGCCCCGTCTGGTATTCACCCGTTCACTTATACCTTTTACTTTTTCCTTCTCTTTTACTGTCTTTTATTCACCGTCAGCACGTAACCGTCTTTCTTTCTCAGTTCAAGACCGTCCTCAAGTGTCGATTGAGGACTGGAGCTTCTTGGAAAGGATTTTTCAGAAGTCTGAGTTGAAGGAAAGGTCCTGGGCCAATTTGGTGTGCTTGAGAACCATCTGTTGGCACTGCGACGGACCTGAGCCGTCATCAGAAGCAGAAAAGTACGAGACACAAGTCAGGAAGCGTACGTCCGTTCACTCGAACTTATGCTTGGCGTTATTATTTTTTCCTTCTTTATCAACTCATGTGCCGTCTTGCTTTGCAGAAATGGACGAGGCGAAGAGAAGGGCAATAATCAAGCAGCAGGCAGCCGCGAAAAAGAAGGATGCCCAGGCGACGGGGACGGGGGCAACGAAGCCACCAGGCACGAGGAGAAAACCAAGCCAAGAGACAGACCGTCTGCCGAAGAAGGCCAAGGTCACAACCGAGGCCGTCGTCGGCCTTGAAGCTGACGTGAAGAAGATCCCCATCAAGCACGGGAAGGGGAAAGGGTTGATGACGGGTGGTCCCGGTTACGGGACGGAGAAGCCTCCCGTCCTCATCCGTGAGGATTCCAGATACGCGATCGAGAAACTGACGTCGATCATAACGGTTGACGACTATGCAGATCTGGGTAATCACTCGACGGAGGCCATGGGAGAGACGGGTCTCTTTAGCCTTGCTCAGGTAAATCTTCTGTCCGTCATGATCTCTAAGTTTATTCTCCATCCTTTTGACCGTCCAGTCTGACCCGAGTCGTGTGCTTTTTAGGCCGTTGTCTCTATGAAAGGTCTTATGGATCGTTGTATCCATGAGGAGACGGCTCTGGAGCGGTTACGAGCCAAGGAGGCGGAGATGGAAGATGAGCTTCTCCAGTACAAGGCCTATAAAGTGAAGATGGATAAGAAGCTTTCCGTCTGCGAAGGAGAGAGGGTCCAGCTGGAGAAGCAGACGGAGGCCTTACAGAAGGTCCTTGCCGACAAGGAGGAGGAGATCCTGTCCGTCAGAGACCAACTCTGTCAGGTTAAAGACAAAGCCATAAAAGAGTACCGCGACTCCGACGTCTACCTGACGGAGTTGGGAGGAACCTTTGCGGACGGCTTCGATGACGCCCTCCGTCAGGTGAAGGCCCTGTACCCTGAGCTGGAACTTTCCAAGGTCAGCATTGACGGGGCTCCGGCGCAGACATCCGTCATCAATGAAGCTTCCGGCAGCACTGATCAGCTTTTCGGTGAGGACCAAGATGCTCATGTCGTCGGGAGCGGAGAAGACGGGGCAGAGAATGCCGTTCAAGAGGCTGGACAAGGCCAAGAGGATGAAGTCAAAGTCACCGATTCTCCCGTCGAGTAGTTTTGTGGCAATTTCTTTCTCTTTCAATTTTTGTAGAACGGTCAATTATTGAACCGTCGAGAACAATGTTGCCTTTGTAAGCATTTGAATAAATTAATATGCTGTTTCAATTTTCGTTCTTTGTGTATTTTGCTTGCTTGAATGATCCCTTTCATATGCTATTTATGCTTTGTGAAACTGTTGACACAATAAGCCGTCAATATGATGAGCCGTCAACATTAATATCTTTATGCAAAGGGCTTCATGGAACCGTCAACTTTTATTGTTGTTATGTTATTACACCGTCACCCTTGACTAGGTTCTAGCTTCCAACCTTTTATGTAGTTAGATTTGAGCCGTCGCCGCTTTTGCCGTCATCCTTAGGCTTAGGCTTTGGCTTTTAACCTTTTAGGATGTAGATAGCTTTGAGCCGTCGCCATCAGACTTAGGCGTTGGGGTTTCCATTTAGGAAAACTTGGTGGCTTTTAAGCCGTCAGCGTGGGCGTATGACGCTTTTATGCCGTCGCCGAATTTGGGTCGTCGTCTTTTAGACTTTGGCTTCCTAGGGTTTCCACTTGGGAAAATGTAGTGGCTTTTAAGCCGTCAGCTGGGGTGCCCGACGCTTTTATGCCATCGTCGATAGTAGGCCGTCGTCTTTGAGACTTAGGCTTTTTGGGGTTTTCTACTTGGGAAAACGTAGTGGCTTTTAAGCCGTCAACTGGGGTGCCTGACGCTTTTATGCCGTCGTCGATAGTAGGCCGTCGTCTTTGAGACTTAGGCTTTTTGGGGTTTCCACTTGGGAAAACGTAGTGGCTTTTAAGCCGTCAGCTGGGGTGCCTGACGCTTTTATGCCGTCGTCGATAGTAGGCCATCGTCTTTGAGACTTAGGCTTTTTTGGGGTTTCCTCTTGGGAAAACGTAGTGGCTTTTAAGCCGTCAGCTGGGGTGCCTGACGCTTTTATGCCGTCGTCGATAGTAGGCCGTCGTCTTTGAGACTTAGGCTTTTTTGGGGTTTCCTCTTGGGAAAACGTAGTGGCTTTTAAGCTGTCAGCTGGGGTGCCTGACGCTTTTATGCCTGTAGAGTGGAGCCGTCAGCTTTTGACACCGTCAGCTTTTTATGCTTGAACAGATTTAACGCTAAGGCTTTGTACTTTGCAAGTTTCTGATGTTCAACACTTAATAGTAAGTAGAAGAGACTTTGAATAAACCTCTGTATGACTCGCATAATTTTTGTGAGGGAGAAAACATGTCCAAGGAATATACATTAGAGTAGATCGATTACAGACTAGGTACAACGTAGGGGGCTGATGTTCTTTCTTACTGGTAGTACTTGCGTAGGTGCTCGGCGTTCCACGGGTGGTGCAGCTTCTGCCCGTCCAGTGTTTCCAGGTGGTAGGTGCCCTTTCTTTTCCAAGCTGTGACTCGGTAGGGCCCTTCCCAGTTGGGGCCGAGCTTTCCTTGGGTTGGGTCTCTGGCAGCGCCCATGATCTTTCTTAGGACGAGGTCACCGACCTAGAATTCCCTGTGCCTGACTCGGGTGTTGTAGTGTTTAGCCATGCGATCCTGATACCGGGCTAACCTTTGCTCTGCTGCTGCCCTGGCTTCGTCGATTAAGTCAAGCTGTAGGCGTAAGGCCTCGTTGTTCCGGCCTTCATCATGGGTGTTCACCCTGTAGGTTGTGAGTCCCACTTCGGCTGGAATGACTGCCTCGCTTCCGTAGGTTAGCCTGAACGGTGTTTCTCCTGTGGGGGTCCTTGCTGTTGTTCTGTATGCCCACAATACACTTGGCAGCTCCTCAGGCCATATCCCCTTTGCCCCCTCGAGCCGAGTCTTGATAATTTTGAGCAAGGATCGGTTCGTTACTTCGACTTGGCCGTTGGCTTGGGGGTGGGCGGGGGAAGAGTAATGATTCTTTATTCCCAGCTGCGCACAGAATTCCCGGAAGGGACCGTTGTCAAACTGTTTGCCGTTGTCGGAGACTAATGCCCTGGGTATCCCAAACCTGCATATGATAGACTTCCAGACGAAGTTTCGTATGTTCTTCTCTGTGATGGTGGCCAATGCCTCAGCTTCCACCCATTTCGTGAAGTAGTCTATGCCTACCACAAGGAACTTGAGCTGTCGCACCGCGGTTGGGAAGGGGCCCATGATATCCAGTCCCCATTGAGCGAATGGCCATGGGACCGTCATGGGGGTCAACTCTTCGGGGGGTTGCCTGACGATGTTGCTGAACCTCTGGCACTTGTCGCAAGCTTTGACATAAGCCTGCGTGTCTCTTCTCATGGTTGGCCAGTAGTATCCTGCGCGGATCAGCTTATGCTCCAATGACCACGACCCTGAATGGTTTCCACATACCCCTTCGTGTACCTCCCTCATGACATAGTCAGCTTCTTCGGAAACCAGGCACCTTAGGTATGGGCGAGAGAAGCCCCTTTTGTATAGGACTCCTTCTATCAGGACAAACCTTGAGGCTTGGACCTTCAATTTTCTAGCGGCTTCTCTTCCGTCGGGCAAGACGCCATCTTTCAGGTATGAGACCAACGGCGTGGTCCAGTTGCTTTCCGAGCCGACTTCCTGCATTTCAATAGAGTCTACCAGTGGAGAAACCTGCACAAAGTGTAGCACACCGTCAGTGCTGCTCTCCTGCTCCGACGAAGCAGCTTTGGCGAGGCGGTCGGCCTGCTCATTTTCCTCCCTAGGGACTTGGACTATCCTTTCCCCGAGCTCATCTACCCTTCTTTTTGCCTGACGAAGGTACCTCTTCATTCTGTCGCCTCTACACTCGTAGTTCCCGTTGACTTGGTTGACGACTACCTGGGAGTCGCAGGAGACGACCACTCGGGCCGCGCCTGCTGCTTTGGCGAGATCCAGTCCGGCTATCAAGGCTTCGTACTCTGCCTCATTGTTGGTGATGGGAAAATCCAGCCGGATCATACACTCAATTTGGTCTCCTTCAGGAGAACGGAGCACGACCCCAATGCCACCGGCTCGTCTAGTTGACGACCCATCTGTATGTACACTCCATGCCGGACATGCATCTGCCCCCTCGTCCTCCGTGCTGGTGAACTCGGCTATGAAATCAGCCACTGCCTGTCCTTTGATGGCGGTACGTGGGCTGTAGCGGATGTCAAACTCAGTCAACTCAATTGCCCATAGGGCCAGACGACCTGCGGCTTCTGGGTTGTGCATTGCTCGCCGCAAAGGCTTGTCGGTTAGGACGACGATTGTGTGAGCTTGGAAGTAGGGCTTAAGCTTTCGGGCTGCGGTGACTAGGGCGATGGTGAATTTCTCCATAGGCGGGTATCTTCCTTCTGCCCCTTGGAACGCCCTGCTGGCGTAGTACACGGGTTTCTGCACCCCGTCCTCTTCTCTGATCAAGGCCGCGTTGACGGCGGCGGGAGATACGGCCAAGTAGAGGAAAAGTTCTTCCCCCGGCCGTGAAGGACTCAACAATGGTAGGGAAGAGAGATAAGCTTTTAACTCTTCGAATGCCTTCTGACACTCGTCCGTCCACTCGAACGTTTTCTTCAATGTGCGAAAGAAGGAAAGGCATTTGTCCGTTGCCCTCGACACAAATCTGTTCAGTGCGGCAACCTTTCCGTTCAGACTCTGGACCTCTTTTATACTCTTCGGAGGGGCCATCTCCATTATTGCTCTGATCTTATCTAGGTTGGCCTTGATGCCTCTCTGAGAGACCATGAAGCCAAGGAATTTTCCCGCGGTCACCCCGAAGGCGCATTTCGAGGGGTTGAGCTTCATGTTGTAAGAGCGGAGGGTTCCGAACGTTTCCTCGAGATCGCTCAGATGATCCTCCTCCTTCTGGCTTTTTACCAGCATATCGTCGACATACACTTGAACATTCCTCCCTATCTGGCCGGCGAACATTTTGTTCATCAGCCTCTGATATGTGGCACCTGCATTCTTCAGCCCGAATGGCATCACCTTATAGCAAAAGAGCCCTTGGCTGGTGACGAATGAGGTCTTTTCCTGATCTGCCTCGTCCATCCGGATCTGGTTGTATCCCGAGAAGGCGTCCATGAAGCTCAGCAGCTGGTGCCGGGCCGTGGAGTCTACCAGAGTGTCGACTCGAGGGAGGGGGTAGCTGTCCTTCGGGCACGCCTTATTCAGGTCCGTGAAATCCACACACATTCGCCATTTCCCGCTGGCCTTCTTGACCATTACAACATTAGCCAACCAGTCGGGGTAGTAAACTTCCCGGATGAACCCTGCCTCTCGTAACTTACCGACCTCCTCTGCCACTGCGCGATCTCTTTCGGGAGCGAACACCCGCTTTTTTTGTCTGACGGGCCGGTAGGAGGCTGCTACATTCAGCCTATGTACCATGACTGATAGGTCGATTCCCGGCATGTCCTCATGGCTCCAGGCGAATACATCCTGGTTTTCTTTGAGGAAGGTCGTAAGTGCCTGGCGGGTTGCCGGACTGTTGAGGGCACCGATCTTGGTGGTTCTTTCTGGCTTGGACTCGTCGAGAATTACCTCTTCGAGTTCCTCCACAGGTTCTGCCCCCGTTCTCTGCTCTATGTTCATTGTCTGTAGCTGGCCATTCATCTCTACCATTGCGACATAGCATTCTTGTGCGGCCACTTGGTCTCCCCATAGCTCTCTTACCCCGTACTCTGTAGGAAACTTGACCTTTAAGGCATAAGTTGAGGTTGCGGCCTTCCAGGCATTGAGGGTCGGTCGCCCTATGATTACGTTGTATGCTGAGGAGCAATCGACGACTAGGAAGGTGACGTCCCTAGTGAGCTGCCGAGGGTATTCCCCGACCGTGACGGGCAATGTGATCGAGCCGAGGGGATATACTCTTGTCCCCCCGAAACCTGTGAGTGGTGCCTTGGTAGGGACCAAGCGTTCTTTGTCAATCCGCATCTGCTGGAACGCGGGATAGTAGAGAATATCCGCGGAGCTCCCATTATCAATCAGGACCCGATAGGTGTTGTAGTCCCCTATCCGGATGTTGACGACAAGGGCGTCGTCGTGCGGATGATGGAGGTGTTGGGCATCCTCTTCTGTGAATTCCATAGTAGGGCTGCTAGTTCTTGGCTTCTTCTGGACGGAGCTCGCAGTCTGAACATTCTGGACTGCCCTGAGGTGGGATTTCAGAGCCTTCTTTGTAAAACCAGCAACCGGTGCGCCACCCACAATCACCCTTATATCCCCTATAGGTGGTCTGGGACGCTCATTGTCCCGGTGGGGGGTCTGTTCCCGCAGAGACGTCTCGGCCTTTTCCCTGTTGACAAACCTCTGCAGCTTCCCTTGCCTAATCAGGGCTTCGATCTGTTGCTTTAAATCGTAGCAGTCGGCGGTATCGTGCCCATGGTCTCGGTGGAAGCGGCAATACTTGTCTTTCGGTCGTTTGTCCGGGTTTGATTTCATCTTTCCCGGAAACGTCAAGGATCCGTCATCCTTGATCTGCATCAGGACCTGATCAACCGGAGCCGTCAATGGGGTGTAGCTTGTGAATTTCCCGGCATTGGGCTTTAGGCGTCTACTGTCTCGGCTTTCCCCTGCTCGAGGCGCCTTCCGCCCCTTATCTTGTCGGGTGTCTTCCTGCCTTTCCCTCTTCCTGGGGGGCTTCTCTTCTCTTGCCAGTAACGCATCTTCCGCGTTCATGTACTTCGTCGCCCTGTAAAACACATCTGACATTGTCTTCGGGTCATTTTTGTACAAAGAGAACAGGAATTTACCCTTCCGCAGCCCGTTTGTGAACGCAGCCACTTGTATCCGGTCGTCCGCTTCGTCAATTGTCAGCGCCTCTCTGTTAAAGCGGGCTATATAGGATCTCAGCGTCTCATCCTCCCGCTGCTTAATGTTCATCAGGCATGCGGTGGATCTCTTGTGCCGGTGTCCTCCGATGAATTGGGAGGCGAATAGAGCGCTCAGCTCCCTGAAGGTGCCGATAGAACCGGGCGCCAGCCTGCCAAACCAGGTCCTTGCAGAGCCTTTCAGCGTTGCGGGGAAGGCCTTGCACATGATTTCGTCTGGCGCGCCGTGCAGGTGCATCAACGTCTTGAAAGTTTCCAAGTGGTCCAGCGGATCCTTGGACCCGTCGTAGCTTTCCACCTAGGGCATGCGGAACTTCGGTGGCGTAGGGAACATGATGATAGGTGTTGTAAATGGGGAGTCCGTGCGGTGGACGAGGTCGTCGAGGTCGCTGGATACTCGCCCTTTGAGGGCGTTCATCATGAAGTCCATGCGTTCCTTCATCATTCGCATTTCCACGGCCATACTAGACTAGTCATGGCCGTCTGCCGGCGTACGGTTTGGCCGCTGTCCTTCAGGCCGGCTCAATGCATGGCTTCCCTCAGGGCCCTCGCGGTCCCTCTCCTCGGCACTGCTCTCCTGATTTTCTCCCTGGTTGTCACCCGTTGCATCCCGTCGCAGCAGCTGCTCTTCCAAGTCATTGTTGCGCTTTGTGAGACGTTCCACCGCGGCCGCCAGAGTCTGGACTTGTCTCTCGAGGGCCATGGTGCGTTGTTCATTGCCTTGGTCGTTCATGGTGGTCGTCCTTGAACGCGTGAGTACCATGCAACCCTTAGTCCGGGAAACACGTAACAGAAACTTGTGCGATTCCCACAGACGGCGCCAACTGATGATGTCAGAATCAAACCAGTGAGCTGCAGGGCTTGCGCGCGTTCCAGACGGTCCTGCACAGGTAAGAAGAACCTCAAAGGGGAGTACCGGTGTGGTACCGGCCAACGACCCTCCGATGGTTAAGTTAGTATATTACACAACTCCAAAGTGCCAGAGTCGGGTCCTAGTATGCGTACCTCGATTTTTGGAGGGCGTGGCGGTATTTATAGTAGTAGTAGTAGTGGCCTTTGGGCAAGGCGTGCTGGAGAAGATATCACTGTACCGAAATTGCCCCTGAGTAGCGTAAGGCGCAAGACTCGCCTTGGGTGGCCAAGTGTGTTGGGCTCGATTCCCTTCTTTGGGGGGGGGGGGGAATCGTGCTGCGTAAGATATCTGGTCAAGTAGTAGTGTACGCGGCAAGATTCACTTTTCCAAGGAAGCGTACGTGTCAAAGCGGCCTTCGGCGCTTGGTGACAACATTAGGTGACCCTCTCACCGTCGACTACCGAAGGTCAGGTCGTCAGCTCCCTGAGTCCGTCATGTACATCCGTTGTCACAGGCAGAACCGTCATGTGGAAGATTTACCCCTATCAGGTTTAAATATATATATATATATATATATATAATTTTTTTTTGATTGGGTCTTTGCCTATTTGGTTTATAGAAATTTAATTTTTATTTTCAGATTTTAGTTCTATAAATTTTTTTTTATTGGGCTGGGACAGTGGGACAGAGACGGTGGGTCTTCTTTAATTTTTAGGTTTTAGTTGTATAAAAAAAATTGGGTTTTTTTTTTGTTTGAAAGGTCTAACATATCATTAAGGGGACCAAATTATAGACCAACATTTAATTTTATTAGGTCTAAAAATATTTAGGTGGTCACAACTTTTTTTTTTTTTTTTAAGGGTGGACAAATATACGAATTTTAAATTATTATATATAATTTTTTTCCTAAATAAATATAAAAGCCAAAATTGTATTTTCTATTTATTGAATTATATGCGCAAATAGTACCAATTCCTTTCATTGTCCAAGAAACGCGTACCAAATCCTTTAGGGAAACTGGAAAGTATA
This sequence comes from Lithocarpus polystachyus, assembly GCA_033629205.1. Classification (NCBI taxonomy): domain Eukaryota; kingdom Viridiplantae; phylum Streptophyta; class Magnoliopsida; order Fagales; family Fagaceae; genus Lithocarpus; species Lithocarpus polystachyus. Next base: position 56,023,990 of record CM066170.1, on the reverse strand, counting down.
CGTGAAGAAAATTTGAATTGAGGAAAAGACTGAAGAACCCACTGAAAAGTGAAAACACTAGATAGATGCATATTCCGGACAACACGGTGTAGAAATTTCTCTCTTTTTTAACAAAACGTGAGGCATGGGGCACCTATTCAACAATCTAATTTTAATTTTTTATTAATAGTCTTTGTGTAGGGTAGTAAACTAATTTGAGAATGTTGTAAATTGTTATTAGTGTTTGTTTTTTTGATGAACGTTATTAATGTTTGTTGTGCATAGGAATTTACAAAATAAAATTTCATGTTACTAAAGACTCTTTAAAAGTTTAAATGGTAACTAATTAATAAAAGACTAGCGTTTTCTAACGGATAAAGTTTTCTTTATTCATTAGAGGGACCTTAAAGTACAGCAAGAATCTTTACTCAGAATCATAATTCGTGGTTAAATCTTTTCCTTTTGTTTCTTTTTAAGATATGCAAGTATATAAGATTACAAAGGAGTTATGTTAAAAATTATTACTATAAATTTTATTTTATAAACCTTAGGGTAAAATACTATTTTGGTTTCTAAACTTTATTAAAAGTTTGTTTTTTGTCCCTAAATTTTAAAAAATTCTTTTTTTATCTCTAAACTTTGTAAAGAGTTTTTAAATAGTATAGAAACAAAAATAAGGATGAAAAAAGAATTTTCTCAATAATTTAGGGATAAAAGAACAAACTTTTAAATTTAAGGACATTAATAAAATATTTTTAATAGTTTAGAAATGAAAAATGAATTTTTCAATAGTTTAGGTTAGAGACGAAAAACGAATTTTTTAAAGTTTAGAGATGAAAAACAAACTTTTAGTAAAGTTTAGGGACCAAAATAATATTTTATCCTAAATCTTATTTATGTATTGCTGTATTACTAATTGCAAAAAAATAAATTAAATATTTATTATTGTGGGCACAGGGGCCCAAGATCATGTACTAGGCCACACAACACTTGGAATCCCAAGATCACACATTGGGCCTTGCAAGGGTAAAGGCCCAAAGACGCCCATTAGGCCCAATCATGTCCGAGGATGGAGCCAGGTCCAAGGAGACGAAAAGTAAATGCACGGACTTCCAAAACGTATTAATGCGTTCTGGAGCAAATAAGGACGGCCGAGGAGTATACCAACCCTAATGAGTGGAACTCCCTAAAATATCTAAGGAAAAGGCTGCCACCACCGTATTAAATGTGCTGCGTCTACTCTCCTGGCCGTATTTATGTGGAGAAGACCCCTGAACAGTGTAATCTTGGTCACTGCAACTCTCAGGAGACCAAAAAAGATACATGATGGGACAAGTGCTCAAGTGGAGGCTCAAACAATCGACAAGTGTAAGGTGTAGATGATTTAGAAAGAGCTATATAATGTAGAGGTCTCCTTCGAAAGAGGGGGGGAGGAAAAAAGACCAGAAAAGCTTGTGTAAAAATCAGGGATAACTAAACTGAACATAATTTCCTCGAACCATAGCCGAGGACGTTTCATTGAATTAAACCCTGCATTCTATCCTTTCTTGGGCTTAAAGTCTATCTGGTTGATTGTTTATTCCATTCTAGCCCAGCTCTCGATTCCCATTTCTCTACAAATTCATTATTGTTGGGCCTTTGGGCTGTTTCATTCTCCTTTGGGCCGGCACGCCAAAATCGTGTCCCTACAATTATTTATTTGTTATAGTGCCATATATATATATATATGGTATAGTCCGTATTTGATTTATAACATTTCAATTGTATCAATTTGATCTCTAATCTTTCGGTATCATGTCAATTTAGTCTTTACCATTATTTTTTGAATGAAAATTGATGATGTGTCTAATGGTCAAGATATAAAATTAGCTTTTTTCGATGGGACAATACACTAAAATTTTATTATGGCTGTTTAACATGTCATCAATTTTTATATAAGATATAATAACATGAACTAAATTGACATGACTCTGAAAAGTTAGAGATCAAATTGACACAATTGAAATGTTAGGTACCAAATTGATATATATGATAAGAGATAGGGACCACCTCTCTCTCTCTCTCTCTCTCTCTCTCTCTCTAAAAATTCCAAGCATCCTAGAAAGTAGAAATTTCCTAGCAATGACATACATTTCAATTAAAGTATGTCATTGCTAGAAAATTTCTAAGAGGCTTGGGATTGGATAGTGATTCTTTTTTATTTTTTTATTTTATCATTTTTAGAGTGACTTACTTTTATGTTTCCTTTAGCTGGCAAGTCAATTGTATTTATTGTGAATACCGAACCTCTGTCTCACTTCTATATATATATATATATATATATATTGATACATGCGTTCTTTTCCCTCTTAAGAAAGAAAAAAAAGTGTCATTGCTAGGAAATTTTTAGGAGGCTTGGAATTGGATAATAATTTTCTATTTTTATTTATTTATTTTATCCTCTTCATAGTGACTTACTTTTATGTTTCCTTTAGCAGTCAAGTCAATTGTCTTTATTTTACCCACTCTTCCCATTCCATACCAAAAGCCGAAAAGACCGGAAAAAGCAGGAAACGACGAGGAAGCCAGGCCTTATATACGTATGAATGGTTGACATATAATGTGAATACCGAACCCCTCTGTATCACTTCTCACTTTTTTTTTATTTTTCTTAGCAAACGCGAAAATCACTGTATAGATATGAGTGATTCACAGGCGATGTTCTCTGTCACTTGCAATTTCAATACCTTTTTTCTGAGCTTTTCGTCGTCTCCTCGATATTTCGCAAATCTGTGAACTCACTTTTCAAGCAAATTCATCTCCCTTTTTTTTTTTTTTTTTTTTTGCTTCTTCAATTTAGAATATACATCAAATCTGCTTTCTAGCCTTTCTTCTACCGTAATTTATTTTCCTTTGGACGCCAACTCGCTCCCCACCCACTTTTTCTTCTTCTTCTTCAAAAAAAGAAAAAGAAAAAGAAAATTATGTCCCTTTGTGTGTTTTTAATTCTTCAAAGCTAATTGGATATTTAATTTTCACTCAAAAAAAAAAAAATTTTTTGAATATCTAATTACTGCATATCTCTTTGTTGTTGTTGTTGTTGTTTTATATCTCTAGTATATTTCCAATGGCTTTGGTCGGCACAGAAAGCGCCTCCTTCTCTTCACCTTCTTCTTTTTCTACCTCTGGATGCAATTATGAATATGAAGCCTTTCTCAGTTTCAGAGGTGCTGAGACTCGCAAAACTTTTACAGATCATCTATACACTGCTTTGAAGAAAAAAGGCATATATACATTTAGAGATGATGAACAACTCGAGCGAGGAACATTCATTAATGATGAGCTTTCCAAAGCAGTAAAAGAATCAAGATTTGCTATCGTTATTCTCTCAAATGACTATGCTTCATCGAGATGGTGCTTGACTGAACTAGCAGAGATCATTGAGTGCATGGAAATGAAGAAGCTGACTGTTTTACCGGTTTTCCACTATGTCGATCCTAGTGATGTGAGGAATCAGAGGGGAACTTTTGCTGAAGCATTTGCTAAACATGAAGAGCGTTTCAAAGAGACTATTGCAAATGTGGAAAAGTGGAGAGTTGCTCTAACAAAAGTTGCTAATATTGCTGGATGGCATTTACGGGATCAGTAAGTTTTCTTGTTTTTGTATCTTGAATAACGTTTTTGTTTCTTAGTGCCAACCTTTTAATATTAATATGATTTTTTTAATAAAAATATTGGTTGTTTAAAATTGAAATTTCGATGATTATAAAAATTATTAATAGATAATTATTATAATCTTGTTTGTAGATATATTAAACTATATATTCTAGCATTAAATATTTATAATGATTGCATTAATAGATGAAACTATATATTATAAAATTAAAGAAAATATAATATGTCAAAATTTTATTGGAGGGTTTATATATATATATATATTATAGCTTAAATTTAATTAAAAATATATATATTAAAATAATGATATATAAAATTGTGAGACTTTAAAATTTTATGTGACACAATATATATATAAAAGTATAAATAAAAAATATATTGTCAAGTATGTAATAGACGAATGCTTCAACTAAAAATTACAGTGTTAGCCACTTTTGATGATTCAATGGTGGAGTACTCACAAAGAGGTCAAGGGAGCCGTAGCCCCACTAGGCTTGATTTTTTATTTTTTAAAATGCACTTATAAAAATTTAAGTATATTGAAGTTTTGGACCCAAAATTAAATTTTTTGTACTTTTTTTAAAATTTATTTAATTTATAATGGTCTGCAACCTACAATGTTGTTCCAATTCCTAATTTTTTAACCAATTAACTATTAAAGTGACATCGTTCTATGTTATCACGACAGTTAGAGATATCCTTAACTTATGGGCCTTATCCTTCGTTACACTATGTTTAGAAGACGATGACAATATAGGTTTATTTATTTATTTATTTATTTTTAAAACTTTGCTTTTGCAAGTTGTCACCAATGGCAGAGTCCTGTCACACATCTTTCACACCGCAGTATAACTCTTCCATATCATGCTATAAGAAAAATATATAAGTTTCTTCCTGATTGTTTCGTTTATTTTCAAAAAAAAAAAAAAAAACTTTTAATCTCCTCATCACTAAATTTTTGATGACTAAATTGTAAACTAAATTCCTAAAGTTTGAGAGAGCTTAGATTTTACACCCATAAATTTTAAAATTTAGATTTTATCTCTTGAAGTTCTATTCTGTTTGCATCAACAGCCCCTCCATATATATTTTCTATTAACTCTTCCATATCATGCTATAAGAAAAATATATAAGTTTCTTCTCTGATTGTTTCGTTTATTTACAAAAAAAAAAAAAAAAAAAAAAAAAACTTTTAATCTCCTCATCACTAAATTTTTGATGACTAAATTGTAAACTAAATTCCTAAAGCTTGAGAGAGCTTAGATTTTTCACCCATAAATTTTAAAATTTAGATTTTATCTCTTGAAGTTCTATTCTGTTTGCATCAACAGCCCCTTCATATATATTTTCTATTAAGTGCCACATAAATTTGTCACGCGTATTTAGTTTATCTAATAAAATAACGCCACAGTTTTTGTAGCCTAATAAAATTAAATAATTAAAAATAATATGGCATAATAAAGATGACATGACATCATTTTATTGAATGAACTAAACATGCGTTGTAAGGTCATGTGGCACTTAATAAAATATATGAATGGAAGTATTGCTAATGCAAATAGAATAGGGGCGGCACTACATTATTCTCACGGGTTCAAATGAACCCCCTTACTTCAAAAAAAAAAAAATTCATATAAAATATTTTTTTTTTGATAGTTTAATACTATAATTTTTTCTTAAAAATAGTTTTGCACACCCTTACTTAAATTTTGCACACCTTTATAACAAGTATTTCCAACTCTAAGAATAAAGAGTAAATGTTTGTGAATTGTAAGTGTCGCTATTTTTTATAAATTTATATTATGTGTGTGAGTGTGTTTAATATTGATTGTGAGCATTACTTTTTGTTATAATGTTATTTGTGTGAATTATGATGTGTGTAGATGTTTGTGTGTACAATATAAATATAATATAAATTTATATAACTTAATAATTAGGAAATAGAGATGGTTTGTTATATGTGTATGTATTGTTATCATGTTATAATAACTTTTTGTTATATAGTAAAATTCAAGAAAAAAAATCATAAGGTTAGTGATTGTCCAAGCATTTGATTGGTTAAGTAGACACTAGTGTATAATTTTATTTATAAATAAATATGGTTGTGCGCATCAATAATTAATACAATGTCAATGAGTTTAGTTTAGTTTAGTCATTTAGTTTAAAATATTTTTGTAAAAACAAGGACAAATAGATAATAAAAACTGCATAAAAATAAAAATGTTAGATAAACTTAACAAAATAAAATGATTATAGGCTCATAGCTACTCACATTAGCAATAGATACTCATAATTCAAAATTTGAATACTTGTAGAAGAAAATTGTAAAACTTCATGTATTAATTTTTTTTTTTTTTTTGTCGGTAACTCGATATATTCAAGTTATTTTTTTATTAAAATTTTTTAATGACCCCCCTTAATAAAATTCTTGGAGCCGCCATTAAGATAGAATAGAACTTTAGGGAATAAAATTCAAATTTTGAAACTTTAGGGTGTAAAATCTAAACATTCTTAAATTTTAGGGATGTTGTTTGCAATTTAGCTATTTTTAATTAATTTTATTTTGTTCAAGGTAAAACAATATATATATATATATATCTTAACTCTCATAGAGCCTTTTGCACTAACACGACAACATTCTTTATTTATTTACTTGTTTATTTTTTAAAATAGCTTGAGTTGTTTTAAGTTAGATCTTGCAATTCTTTCTCACTCTCTCTAAACGAGATTATTGTGAAAATAAATGGTCAAAAATTCAGTTTACATCTAATAACTTTGTTAAATTGTCATTTTAGTATATTAAGTTCTTCCAATCATTTTTCTCCAAAAAAAAAAAAAAAAAAAAAAGTTCTTCCAATCATTGTTGTGAGAATTGTTTTGTTCAAACCCTTATTATGGAGAAAGTTTACCTGCATGCTTCCAATGCATGCAGCAACCCTCAATTAACACGTAGGCCCCACACATTGGCGGGGTCCACATATTGCGAGACATCCACCCCTTATAGCAGATATATGGCATGTCTTCTCCTTTCCCTACTTTTGCTATATAAAAGTAAATGCAACAATTTATACCAATTTAACAGAATTATTTCATAAAAAAAAAAAAAAAAACTACAATACAAAAAAAATAAAAAATAATCCTGATCTACTGTAATTTTTATTTATGATTCAACCAAAATCTGATTTCTCTCTCTTGCCTCCTTTTTTCTATTCTGAACCTTGATGAACCAAAATTAAGATATTTGAAAGATTAGATATGAGATCAGATTTGGGTTCAATCAAAACTTGTTTCTCGTCCTCTCATCTTTTCAAATCAAATTAGAACAAAAATCTGAGACTGAGTTCTTTGGAGAAAACCAACCACAAATCACAATCTCCACCTCCGCATATCTAATCTTCAAAATAAAACAATTAAATAATCATTAAAAAAAAAAACAAAACTCAGCTACAAAATTAGTTGTAGCCTTAGGTTACAACCTTACTCAATATCTTTTTATTAAATGTGAATTTTGACAAATCTATCATTAGATTAAATTTTTTTTGTTATATCCTTTATGCTTGCAAAATTTTTTAAAAATTAAAGATCAATAACTATGTCATTAATAAATTATTTAAATTGCAAGTTTTTGTAGTTTAAAATTATGCATAAAATATAACTTTATAGATTGTATAGTAAATAATATTCGATTGATTCAAAATTTGATATGTATTTTAGGAGGGTAAAAAACATACAATTCAATAGTTAGATTTTAAAAAAGGCACAACTTCTGTCCAGTGTCTCTAGTGCACTAGACCCGCTACAATCATGACACGTGTCCATTTTTAGACACATGTTATGATCGCAGCGGGTCCTGTGTCACAAGACACTAAACAGAAGCCACACCATTTTTAATATATGTAATAATGTTTATTTTATTAAGTAAAGTTGTAGTTTTAAGCTACAACTAGTTTTGTAGCTAAATTTTATCTATTTTTTAATTTTTTAAAATCATCTCTCTCTCTCTCTCTCTCTCTCTCTCTCTCATGGGGCTCTTTAGATTTTGCTTGCTCTGGCTGGGCCGTCAAAACAAATGAAGTTTTCCTTTTGGCGATAACAAAGTTACTCTAGGAGTCCATGGACAGCGTCTTTAATATTTTCGTGTTTTCATTTTCTTTAATTTAGTTTAATTAATACAATATTATTTAAATAAATTTTTAATGGTAAAATTGATGAAACAACGTCATATTAATTAAGGATATTAACATTCTTCTCCAAAAAACTATATATATATATATATATATTTAAGGATATGAACAAGGTTGACTTAGCAACAATAGATGGAAGGACTGAAGTGAATGGGCCTACAAAATTATTGGATCCAAATGATAATTTTTAAACTTAAGGTTAAAATGATTTAAGATGCTATTTTTTTGGGACACAAAAAGACGATATTAATTAGGTAAACTTAATTAAATGAAAATAAGAAAATATTTAATCACGATTTTGACCAAAAAAAAAAATGTTGTTGAACCTTCAAATCTTTTTGAGAAATTTATGATTAGAAAAATGTGTAATTTTTGCAATTAATGAAGAAATTTTTTATTTTTTTGAGAAGAAGACATTTAGAAAAAGCAATATTTTTTTTGAGAAGAAGAAAGAGTGTTCAAATTCTCTAGCCCTGTTTTTCAAAAAAAAAAAAAAAAAAAAAACTCTAACCCCAACTATTGAATTAAAAAAAAGAAGAAGTTTAGTTTATTTCCAATACTTTTTAATTAAACATTTCCTGTTATTTTAAATATATATTTGCAAGTAGTTGTGGGTTTTAATCTCCATTTTTTATTTAGTTAGTGGGTGATGTGACGATTTTTCATTAAAACAAAAAGAGATTCCAGTTAAAAAAAATACTGGAGGTAAGTTAAACTCTAAAAAAAAGTTACTAATTGATATGTCATTAATCACAAATAGTAATCTCAATATTTGTTTATTATGTTTTTTGTTTTTTGAGGATAAACGGCAGAATTATGTTGTTGAAATAATGTTAATGACACTCATTTTCTATGTTAGTTTGTACATTTTTTGTAATAAAATTTATCATCTAGAAATACTTGCAACAAATGAAAAAATCACAGAAATACTAACAACAAATAAAAGAATCGTGAAATTGGTCTTTATTTTTTGAAATTGGTCACTATTAAAAGCTCTTGAAGTTGGATTAATTCATACTTAAAGGTGTTTGACACTTTTCAACCATTCTTGATAAAGATTGCTAATACACTACATAGATCGTATCCACCTAATGATTGCAGTTTCTCTCTTTGCCTCCAACAATAGCTTACTATTTTATACTTTTTTGGTAAACTACATTGAAAAGCAAAGACAAAAATTGTTTAAGGCAAACACTTGGTCTAGAAGCCCAAATATGTAGCACAAGGTTATTTGGTCTATTTGTAATGTATTTTAATTATTTCAGAACGAAAAAGCGTTCTATTTTCCTTATTGAATGAATCTAAATATTGTACATTTTGTTGAACCTTTTATCTCTTTATGGAAAGGTCTAACTCAACGCCAACAAACTTATTGTCTTATCTTCGATGTAGATATCAATCAAAAGTTATTGAAGAGATTGTGGGAGAAATACTTGGTAAATTGAATTCAACATCCTCAATTGTTCCCAATGATCTTGTTGGAATAAATTCTCGTGTGGAGGACCTAGTGAATTTATTAGAAATGGGATTGAATGATTCTCAATTTATAGGAATTTGGGGAATGGGTGGAATGGGCAAAACAACTTTAGCAGAAGTTGTTCATGGAAGATTTCTTAATCACTTTGAAGGCAATAGCTTTCTTGCCAATGTTAGAGAACAAAGCAAAGGCCCTGCCCTAGTTTCTCTACAGAAAAAATTGCTTTCTGATATCTTGATTGGAAGGAGCGTTGATTTTTCAAATGTTCATGATGGAAGCGAAGAGATAAGGAAAAGATTAAGTCATAAAAAGGTTCTTATCATTCTTGATGATGTGGATCGTCCTAAGCAATTAGAAGCATTAGCCGGTGATAAAAATTGGTTTGGTCCTGGAAGTAGAATTATTATTACAACCAGAAATCTACAACTTTTAATCAATCTTGGAGTGTCTATATACAAAACTAAGGAATTAAACAATAATGAAGCTCTCAAACTCTTTAGTCGAAAAGCCTTCAAGAATGACAGTCCTTTAGAAGGTTATGAAGAGTTGTCCCAAGAGTTTATAAAATATGCTAAAGGTGTTCCTTTAGCTCTTGAAGTTTTGGGTTCCTCCATACTTCATAGAAATGTAGATCTATGGAAAAGCACCCTAGCAAGAATTAAACAATATCCTCCAAGAGATATTCTAGAGTTGCTTCAAATAAGTTTTGATGGCCTAGAGGAGAGTGAGAAAAATGTATTTCTGGATATTGCTTGTTTCTTTAATGGAGAGTACAAAACAAATATATTACAAACTCTCCATGACCAACTTGATGGGGATATAGATGTCCTTTTGAAAAAGTCTCTTATAAGTATCTCAGTAGGAGGATGTCTTCGAATGCATGATTTACTACAAAAATTGGGTAGGGAAATTGTTTGTCGTGAATCCATTGAGGCTGGCCGACGCAGTAGGGTTTGGAGTATTAAGGATGTCTTTCATGTACTCAAAGAAAACACAGTAAGTTGATCAAGCAAAATCTTAAACTTTGTGATGGTATATATCTATGCTAATCAAATGAGATTTTGTTAATATCTTGTATGTATTAAACTTACTATTATTATTTGTTTTTTATGACCAGGGAACAAATTTAGTTACAGGCATATTTCTAAATGCACCTCCAAAAAATAAGGAACATTTGAATGCTAAAGCTTTCTCAAACATGAAAAATTTGAGATTACTTAAAATTAGTAATGTGCACCTTCCTCAAGGTCTCAATTATCTTTCTAGTAAGTTGCGTTATATTCACTGGGATGATATACTTCAAAATCTCTGCCAACAATTTTTGAGCCAAAAGAACTTGTTGAACTCATTATGCCTTGCAGCCTCATGAAACAACTATGGAAAGGAATGAAGGTAAGATTTTTACTAATGCAAAAGCTTTTTTTTTTTTTTTAAACAAAAATTATATCTATAAGGTTTTAATTTTCTCCATTTTATTGTTGTTTTATTACAGAGTTTAGACGAGTTAAAACTCATTAACTTGAGTGACTCTAAAAACTTGATTGAGACTCCGGACTTCAGTGGAGTGCCAAATCTTGAGCAATTGATTCTTCGATGTTGTACTACTTTGTCTAGGATTCATGAGTCTCTTTGGAATCTCAAAAGGCTTATTCGATTGGATTTGAATGGTTGCAAGTGCCTTGAAAGCCTTTCAGACCAAATAAACATGGAATCTCTTGAAGTTTTTATTCTTTCTGGCTGTTCAAGATTGAAGAAGTTTCCAAAGATTGTGGGAAATATGTCACATTTATCCAAACTTGATTTGAGTGAGACTCCTATAAAACATCTACCAGCATTTGTGAAGCATTTAACTGTCCTTACTAATTTGGATCTAAGTAAATGTTGGAATCTTTCCAGTCTTCCTGATGCCAGTTGTCATTTGACATATTTGAAAACCCTCAATTTGTCTTACTGCTCAAAACTTGACAGACTACCAGAGAGCTTGGGAAATATTAAAGGTATGGAGGAGCTCGATGTAAGTTGTACTGCTATAAAAGAACTCCCTTCCTCCATCGGTCTCTTGGAAAATCTCAAAGTAGTATTTTTAGCGGGATGTGTAGGGCTATCACATTCTGATTCATTGAATAAGCTCCTACATACTTTATCAGGCTTATGCTCTTTGACCGAACTATGGCTAAGTTACTGCAATCTTTCGGCAATTCCCGATGTTGTTGGTTGCTTGTCGTCTTTAAAAGTTTTAGATCTTGCAGGAAATAATTTTATTTGCCTTCCTAAAAGTATCATTCAACTAACTAATTTGGGAAAACTTTTTTTGTTTGAGTGTACGGATCTTCAATCTTTGCCATGGCTTCCGTTAAATATTAGGGAGATTAATTTGGAAGGGTGTATATCACTGGAAACATTACCAATAAGACCAGAATTTGATTTTCAGCCACTACTTTATCTTGTCAGCTGCTTCAAATTAACAGAGGATCAAGGCTATATGGACATGATTTCAATGATGCTAAGACGTTACTTGCTTAAGGTCTCTCTCTCTCTCTCTCTCTCTCTCTCTCTCTCTCTTATGAAGTTCTAAGCATCGTGATTTCTATATTTCAGGATCCTTGTATACCAGGCAGACGGACATTTAATGTCGAAATTCCAGAATGGATCATAGAGCAAAATGAGGAGGCTTCAGAATATACACCACTGCCTATGAAGTTAGATGACAATTGGAATCAGGTGGGTTCAGTGTCTCTAACAATGTATTCAGATGAATGTTACAAAATTGTGGGAATCTTTGTGAGAGCTGTTTATAGATTCAGCCAGCATCATCCACCTGACGAGCGCGGTTTGAATGTATGTAAACTTCGTTGGGTTATTGAGGTCAACAAAGAATATTTTGGAATGTTCGAACAAAATCGTACTGTCCTTGGTAAACATAATGTTCTTAAAGGGTATAACCTTTGGATTGAATATGTACCCTGTCCACGCTTCATTAGGGACTTGAAAAAAGCATTGAGTAAAAGCGATGCTAATGGAATCAGTGAAATTAAATTTTTTTTTGATACCACTAGTCTAGGATTGGAGATTAGGAAATTGCAGGCCCTGTTGGTATATGAGCATGACATTGAACAAATCAAACAAATTCATGCTGAGTCTCAGTCTAGACAATTCATGAACTATGATGGAGAAGTGGCTGGCCCTAGTGAATAAGGTACCTCTAATGACATAGACGTGCCACTGGCCCACTACACCCAAAGAAGATTCGACTCGACTAAACTCCATAATCTAATTGAAGGACTCGATCTGTGTTTCGGAATTGGGATTGGGAATTTATGCATTGTAGGCTTGGTAGCATTGATTGTGAGGAGAGTGAAAGAGGCTACCACTCAATTTTTTTTGTAAGTAACCATGTTCTCCTTCTTATTATTATTATTATTTTTTGGTTATCTCTTTATACTAATCTAGCGGTGTTTATTACACACAAACTATTTAAATATAATCTCAAAAGCAACTGAAATTATGACTTAAGGGTGTGTAAAATAGTTTATGTGCAACAAGTTCAACCTTACTAATATTTACTACAGTTGTTTATAGGAGAATGCAATATATGCATGCCACTCTTGTGTCATAAAATTAAGACCGGAAGAAGAAAATTTGGGCTATTTTGTCCTAGAGGTTTGCCCTTTCTCTCTCTCTCTCATGTGAACAAAATGTGTAGGAGTATTAATTAAGCTCAAATGTATCAAAAATAAAGTTTTATATCAAAGAAAAAACAGAAGAAAATCTCTCCATGGTTTGTGTTAAGCTCTCACACAATTTCTTTTTCTCCTTCTCTGTGTAAGCTAGCAAAATTTTGTTCAATCTATCAGACTAACAGTAGTGTTTTAAGTTTTATTTCTGTAAAATGGGGTGTGGACCATTTTTTACCTACATACCACACTCCCCTTTACATAGATATATAGATAACTGTCAATAACATAAATTTTATCAATAATATAGTCTATGGGTCCACCGTCCACGACCAAATTTAAAAAAAAAAATTAAAATTTTAACTTATTAATTTCTTTGGTTCTTGTTTCTCTAGAAAAAAAAAAAAAAAAAAAAAAAACCTTTGGTTTTTGCTTTAGGTGTGGATATTCTGGTTTTTAACAAAGTTTTATGGAAAAGAAAACATTAAATAAATTTATAATTAATTGTGACTAGTAGATAGAGTTATCATCAAAATTAATTTAGAAATACCAAAATCATGGTTTTAAAAAATGGACTGTTCAAAAAATCAAAAAAGATTTGATTTTTAGTTTTTACCAATGTTGAACCAACAAATCTAATCCGATTTTTAAAACAATGACCAAAATATAGGTTCATTAAAATTTTAATCATAATTTTTTTAGTATTTGGTTTGTTAATTCAATAGATAGTTTTTGTTTTTGTTTTATTGTGTTGTTTTATCAAATTTCAATATATTGAAAAATGTAATGAATTAGTCTTTATTTATGCAGGTTAGAATTTTTTTAGTTGCAAATAGTTTTTAACAATAAATGTCTACTTGGAAATATACATTTGAATATGAACAACTTTAATTATTAAAATAAAAAAAAAGAGGAAGAAGAATAGAAAAATTAATCTAGTCTCAAAAAGATTCTGAAGATAAATTTCTTTAGAAAAATTAATTGGATCTCACTTGTCAATTGATTATAGATAATAGAGAAAGAAATGAGCAAATTTGCAATGGTGAAGCAAGACCTTGTAGAACTAGAATCTGTGGTGAGGAAGTTCATCCTAAAAGACTCAAGAGTACCCATTCATTCCATGCTTGAAGACAAAGGGAAAACGAGGTGCGTATAATAACCTTTCCTCTGCTTGCACTACTGCCTTCATTACTTTTGAGCTCCTCCTTACAAGTTACCGGTATGTCATCCACCCACTAGACTTCAACTCACATTAGAACTGCCTCATTTTCAAAAATTGCTGAGGATGAAAACTTCAATAGTTAGCAGAAATTTATACCAAATTTACTTATTTCCTCTATTTAACTTATCAAATTTTACAAAGTTGTGTACCTACACTATCTTGGACTTGATTGTCCTTTTTAGGATGAATGAAAAATATGTTATTATAAAAAACACTCAGTACAAAGCCACACCCAGCATAGCTGTAGCAACAAGACAATTGGACATGATACAGACAAATTTAAAGCAGAACAGAAATCAGGTCAAATTTAAAGTAGCTTTTCTTAGTGACATCTTGACTCTTACTAGGGCATCAAATACAATCACACTATCACCTAGTAGAGAAATAACAGATGTAGCAAGAAATACAACAGCACTACTACAAAGGACTCCCTGGCTTCACTTGGAGAAAAGATAATGAAATACTCTTCCAGCTATTACAGAGGGATATATGTATGCTAGTCTTTGAAATTCCCTCTAGCTGACATCCTTATACCAATCTCCCATTTCTTCAACTTCTCCTCACTTAAAATATTTCCTTCATAAATTCTAGAATTTCTGTCACTTCATAAATGGTATACCACTCCCCTATTGCTAACTTAGATAAGGAAGCTTTATGGCGCTTTAACTTTTAAACTTTCCAGCCCCATTCAACAACTTTTTTTTTCCAATTTGTTTCAGGAGAGTCTATGAGGCATCTCTTCATAACTTTCCTCCACCTTCTTTTTGACAAACTGCATTAAAAAAAATAAAAGGTCTCTACTTTCTATACAACTTCTGCAGAATTCACAGAAATATCCCCTCGTACCCCCCACTATAAGAGTTTATCCCAAGTGGATAATTTGTTTCTCATAGCAAGCCAAGTGATGAAATCATGTCTAGGAATGCCAGTAGAAAACCGGATTAGCTTCCACCAATTAAGCTCAGACAACCTCCATGGAACTTCATTCCAGGTTTTCTTAGGCAAAGATTCCTGCACCAGAACTTCGATCTTCAACTCCAAACAATACTAAAACCTATGGGACTTGGAATATTCTAAATATCATGAGGCATAAATGACTGCCTTAAAAGATCAAGCCTCCAGAAATGAGTATCCATATCTATCAATTCAGCAACCTTAGCTTCAAGATGAAAGTAACTTCCGGTGATAATATCCGATGAGATTCAGCAGCAGGAAGCCATCTATCTTTGAAAATACAGTCTTTCCATTTCCAATCCTCCAACACAATCCCTGTTTCAGTATTTTCCTTCCAGCTAATACACTTTGCCAAGTATATGATGGAGCATGACCCAACTTGGCTTGAAGGAAAGAACAGTGAGGATATTACATGGTCTTCCAAATTCTTGCTAAGATTGAGTCTGGGTCATTCAAAATTTTCCACCCTTGCTTAGCCAACATAGCGAGATTAAAAGATTGCAGCTCCCTGAAACCCAGTCCACCATTGCATATAGAAACACATAAGTTGTCCCATAGCCAATGCATCTTCTGTTCTGAATGTTTCTGCCCCCACCAATAAGCAGCTGTCGTTTGAGTGAGTTCCTTGCATAACCTCACAGGTAGTTGGAAGAAACTCATAACATAGGAAGGGATGCTTAGAGCAACCAATAAAAGCTGGAACCCCAAATAACAATAAAAAATTGTTGTTTCCTGACCAACTAACAGAGTTGTAAATAAATCACAGTCAGATTGTTGCACATTTGAACTGAAGAAAACTTGGGTTTTTGCTCTGTTAAAAACCAGACTTGATAGTTTCTCATAGTAGCCAAAAACAAGAAGAATCTCATCACAAGTCTTACTTGATGCTTTCCCAAAGATGACACAATCATCTGCAAAGAATAAATGTTTCAAACAAGGACCTCCACAACTAGCAGCAGCTCCAGATAATCGTTTGGCTTGCTAAGATTGTGTTAATCGGCTTGATAGTCCTACAAAAAGAAGAAAGATATATGGGAAGATAAGGTCACCTTGGCGTAATCCTCTGCTGGAACTGAAAATTCCTTTTGGAGAATCATTGATTAAAACCAAGTATGTAGGAGTAGAGATACACTCCAGAACCAAATTGATCCAGCTCTCACCGAAGCCTAACTTCTGCACCATCATTCTTAGAAAATACCACTCAATATGATCATAAAGCTTTACTCATAATTAAAAACAACAACAACAACAACATTAATAATAATAATATGTAACTATTATTATAAGCACTCAGCATTTGTTGACAGAGTTTTGTGCCGATTTATAGGGTTCATTTAACTTATGTACAATTTTTTAAAGTGTTATTTTTTTTATTTTTTTAAGTTTTGTCGAATTTATTTTTTAAGCCCAAGAAGGCAACTACTCAGGCAGCATAAGTGCTCTATATGATTAGCCGATTTCTTCAATTACATGGACACATTAAATAGGTTCCCTAAGGTGGCTGAACTTACCAGTGTATGTTGGCTGGAAATCTGTGGCAGGATTAACACATGTATGCTGTCCCTGGCCACGCAGTATACAGCTCACCTTGAGTTCAAGACAACTACAGTGTCATATGGATTGGAATTCCAACCTATTGAGGCCGTGCTTGGACTTGTTGGAGGCGAAATTCATAAGCAGTCTGTCTATTTGGATGCAGAAAGAGGGCACAGGCTGCGATACCACATATTACCAACGCGAGTTGGGTTTTTTAACAGTGGCCGCAGCAGCATTATGGGATTTCACGCACCACAGCCACAGCCTAGAGAAAACGAGGAACAGGATGGCCTCAAGTATCCCAAGAAGAGAGCAGATGGGTGGTAGGAGACTGAGTTGGGTGAGTTCTTCAAAGGATCAGGAGAAGATCATGAGGAACTTGAAATGAGCGTTTTGGAGGTCAAAGGTTGGTGACTAGAAGGGTGGCCTCATTCGTCAAGGGATTGAGATAAAGCTAAACCTTAATAGAATTTTGTTGTTTTGATTCAATTTAGTAAGGTGATTGAGGAAAAGGCAAAAGGCAAAGAATGTGGTATGGGATATCGGACGGCCTTGTGATGGAAAAAATAAGGAGCGAGATATATAGCACTAGCACAGCACATTGTGATGGTACCAGGTGCAAAGATGACAAAAGCATGTCTAACACCTATGGCTCAGAAATCATCCTGCGTGGGTGGATTTTAAAATTTTATGTCTCTCTGCTTATTGTTGCAATTGGAACATGGATTTCAGCCAATAAATTGAATGGAAGTCTATTCTTTATTCATCTATTTTAATTAATTTTTCTGCTATAATTTTTCTTTTATATATAGATATTCATTAGTAAAGTAAAATGATTAATTTTTTGTTTGCATTGTGACTAGATTATTTTCATCGAGACAAAAATATAATTCAAATAAAATGTTATATATGCATGTGTGTGGGGGTGTGTTTGTGTGTGTGTGTGAGAGAGAGAGAGAGAGAGAGAGAGAGAGTGCAATATCAAGGATACACCTGGTTGAACAGGTTGGACGTGTATAAGCTCTACTCATATCATCTCTCACCCTCAGGCACTGGCACCACATTGAGGAGCACAAAAACTTCTCTCCAAAATAGAGAAAAAATAAGAGAGAAAACGTTGAAGCATATTGTGTAACAAAAATGCCCTCACTTTTTATTGCTCTTACCTACCCCTCTCACTTTTCCATGTCTTGTGAGTTGTGACCTATCATCCTTATTGCCTCTTCATCCTTATCTCTCAGCATCTTCACAGCAACGCGAACTCCAGGTACTCTTTTTTTTTTTTTTTTTTTTTTGCCTTGCCTACTTTTTAGTGTAAATGATCATTGTATTATTGAAAAGGCTAGTAAATAAAGTTTTTTTTTTTTTTTAGAATGTCTTCCTAGTTTACGTAACAATGATCACGTGGATAAAGTTTTTTTTTTTTTTTTGAAAATGTCTTCCCAGTTAACGGATGGTCAATTTTTGTTGCCCGTAAATTTTAAATTATGTATAATAATAAAGAAAAGTAATATAAATTAATATGTATTTGTGTTAATTTTTATATTATTTAATGAGTGTAAATATATCAATTTCTTAAATATTATATAACAAGCACAAAATAGTCAATTTATATAGACTTCATTTTTCATCCTCCCCTTTTTCACACCAACCAAACAAAAGAGTTTTTCATTCTCCCACTTTTCCACTCCTCCAACCAAACAGACCCTAGTGTGTGGATTTCATAATTGTGTGTGGCCTACACGAGCAAAAAGAGAGGATGCATATGTCATGCATGAGATATCTTCTTAATACCAATGTCTTTTACTATAATGCTGGAATACCCGCAATTCATGTGGAACAAATTGCTTAACTGTTGTCTCTGTTTCTATTTCCTCTGCTTCTTTCACCATCTTTTCTCTTATAGACAGCTATTATAGACTGGCCATTTTATGTTGTATGATTGCTTCTACTCCTTTTCCATGAAGATCATGCAAAAAAATGTCCCATCCACATTGAGCTTATACTTTCCGTTTGGTGGTGTCCACTTGCTCCCCAACCTTTTGGCCTTTTCTTATATGTTATGTTATCCATCTAGTCTTGCAAATAGTAGTGCACTTTTTAATTTTTTCTATTTTTTCTGTCTCTGCTTCTACTTTCACTTTAGAAGCTATTCCCCCCCCCCCCCCCCCCATATACTTACAAGGGAAAAGTTCTTTCCTCCCGTTCCTTGCCTTCCCAAAAGATGTCCAAATAAGGCAAAACTGAAGTGTAGGATATCTGGGTTTAAAGTTACAATGCTTAGAGTACATGGGGGAGGACACTGCTATTAGGTAGGATGTCTATTTGGAAAGAGAAACTGAAGCATTCCTTTCACTTAGTTGAAGGTACTACAAAAAAGGTAGCTAAGATTTGTAGCTTCAAGGCTCAGCCAAGATAGAAGCCCACGCTAAAGACATGAAGAACATGCTTTAAAAAATCATTGCTAAGCAAAGATGTTCTTTTAGTTGTCTAAAAGCCAATTACAGGCCCCTGAGAAATTTAACTAGCGTGTGAAGGTTGCAATGCTTCTCAGAGATCTAAGCACATTTTAAAAATGCCTAAGTTCTAATTCAAGTTGCACCATTTTTTCTTGTAGAAATAAGATAATGTGTGAAGTCATGACTTGAAGATCTACTAGATGAGCGTATAACTTAGAGATAAAGAGAAAGACCTTGGATGTGATCACCCATCCAAAGCAACAAAGAAAATTTCCCTCGCAACCAAACACTACTTCTCAAGGAAAGAAAAAGAAGATTAAATTAACATCTAATTAACCAAATCAATACCAATTAGGCAATCATACATAATTTAAAACCCTCTATCGTCTCTTTTTCTTTAAGAGTGAAGCAGCACGCAGAAATATACGATCAACCTCATCAAGATTTGGTGAGTCAAAATCTCTCTCCCATGATTTGGCAGTTTTTGAGTCTGCAGATATTTGACGCAGGTGCTCAAAATTTTCACATTCTCCATCACTTTCAACTGGGAATTTTTCGAACTTATCCAAATAAAGAGGTCGTTCCACCTTATTCTCACTCTCCGAATCAGATTCAGTCTCAAAAATATCTGATAGATCTTCAGAATCTGATGCCATACCTGTATCCATCATAGGGTCATCCTTAGAGCATTCCTTGTTTCTATTCAATATTTCTTTCAGCTTATCAGAATTGTTCAATTGGAAGTTTGAACTGCTCTCGGGATCAATTCTTCCAATTTCAGTTCCTTCAATCTCGTGAATATCAGTTTTATTCTCAGCCACACTTTTAGCTTGTGCTTGGAGCAACTCAAGGTCCTGCTCAAGTTTTGGAATATATTTTCTTACAGCTTGGAGGCCATCTCTATATTTGGATTTATCCAAAGCCTGCAGGTGAGTGAAGAGAGAAGAAAATGGAGTATGAGAACAAGCAATGATGCATGAAAGGCATTCATAGCAAAAAACGTTGAAAGGCATTATACTTAAGATATATGACAATAATAGATTAGTAAGGTGCAGGCATGGGATTCAATCCACTATGCATGTGGGATAAAGAAACTTATCAACAGTGGCTGAAAAGAAAAGATGAAAAATCTGGGTAAAAAGTCATTCTATCATTCACCCACCCCCCCCCAAAAAAAAAAAAAACCCTTTATGTCAGTGAAGAGAGACATTTGAACAAGGATATAATTAAGCATCAAAGAGTCCAAGGGCAGCTTGAAACCCATTTCCAAATTTTAGATGCCTAAAAATTAAAATAGACACTCCACATAACGAAGAGCAACCCATTTATGTATGTAGTTTTCATAAATGATACCTCAGGATCCAACCAAATAGAAGACTTATGTGACAATGGAACATGCTCTGAATTATTCCTTAATTTTAAAGGGCTTGATTTTTAACCTTTCAGAAGAGTTCATGCAATTTATTTTAAAAGGGCATTTAGCAACAAGAAATTGATCCAGACAATGTAAGAATACCATTAGGGAATGACGACTTCAAAGACACAGATGGTTATATGTTAGAATTAAGTTATGACAGTGGTTTTCATTTCCTATTCCTCTTCTTTAATATTGCAGAGAATTAAACACCTACCTTTTCTTCCCCCCACCCCCCCGCCCCCCTCCCCCCCTTCTTTGGGAGAGAAAGCTACCACAGTAACCCCAGAAAAGAGAAAAGACATCCCAAACCCCAGAAAAGAGAGTAGATACAAGATTGGACAAGAAGGATGCTTTGACATCTGAACTGATTTTACGTCTCTAATAGTTGGTGCATTTACCAATTAAAAGAGATTATAGGTCAACAAAGAGACATTGAGATACAACAGCTGAGTAAATGATTGTACTTTCTCTTCTTCAGAAATTTTCCATATCTATTTACTTGAAATTGTATATATATAAAAGAAGATCTGAGAAGAGCATAAAGGAAAATGTTGTATACATGCCCCTAAGATAAACAGAATGATATAAAAGTGGGCAAACTTAACGCCAATTCTCGAATGTAAAATAAAAGAAAGAGATCAGAACCTTCTTCCTGGAGAGAGTGATCCTGGGTGACATAATCTCTGTTGGCAGCTGAGAATAGTTCTTCCTCCTCTACATAATAATTGTGTTCTCTTCATGAATGTCAAGCACAATTCCTCCAGTCAATCTTGCCAGCTCAGCAGCAATCTCTCGGACCTCCTCTGGCAAAAATGTCTTTACCACCACCTGCAGAATCTGGTGCTTTTTCCAATGCAGATGCATGTTCAAAATTACACCCTGGTAGGTTCCCTGTCTTCCAACAGGCACGTAATTCTTGCATCTGAGACCCATCTTTAAAAAGAAAAAGTGTTCCTCTGGGGTCAATATCTCCTATGGATCATGAGTTGTTTTTGATGTCTCTTTAGGTCAATCTTCTTAAGGCCATCAACAAATCTTTCCTCTTTCTTTCGAGCCTGGAAAAAGACCAAGCAAGCAATATAAATACATTTATATAAAGAAGATAGAGAAAGACATAGAGTAAGTAGTTTTAAGATCAGTACATCATTTACGATTGATGCAGCCTCAATAAGTGAAGATCAATACTGAATTTTCATAATATGCTACTTGCAAATGTAGACAGAAGATCCCAAAAATCATGGAAAGACTATCTAGGTTAAACTAAAACAATTTAGTTTGTAAATTAGTGCGAGCTATTAATGTACAGATACAAAATCTAAAGAATCTATGTACTTTGAGAATCAGATAAGTGTTTTAAATGTTCCAAGGTCCTTCCAAGTAAGCTAACTGGGTTAATAGTTTATTTTGCTACAAAAATAAAAATCATATTTTATCCTAAAGCTCTGGCCTTGACATGTTAATGAGTAAATTTGTGTTAAAAATATTTTAGAATTACTGTCTAACAGAAGTATAGTCCACTTTGAGCTTACAACATTAACTCCATTGCTAGAATTGTCTTATGCAACACTCACTAATAAGACCTAAGACAAGTCGTAGGCACAAAGCAGATGGATACCTTTGACCAAACTATCAAGCTACCCATCCAAAAAAAATATCAAGGGAGATCCATAAGTTTACAGCTGGTATACTCCATGCTGCCCATTGTAATGTTTGTCTACTTCAAACAAATGATCTTAATTATTAATAAAAATTATCAAAGAATCTTTCTTACTTATAAAAAAAAAAGTATCAAAGAATACTCTGAAAGAGAGAATATAACATTATGAAGTCTAAACCTCTACAATCTCCATCATTCAAAATTAAAATCTTGTATGGATTCTACACAACAGCAGTAAAGAACTACAACATGCCACTCAAACGAATGTAAGCAGCCAAATAACAGACTCCACTGTCTATAAATCAGAGACATTTCCACCAAATGCAAGATACCATTTAGGTATCTCCCCATCCATCTGAATATCATATAATATAGAATAGCATAACTCATCCAAGCATAGCAACCTTCATAAATGTAATAATTTAACCCAAAAAGCCAACTAGCTCTGCTGGAACTCCTCCAGCCTAAGTTTAAAGTTATGACATGTTATAACAACTCTAGCCACAAATATGTGCATATTAGGCTTGGAAAAAGTAAGATGACATGCAAGACCAACAGCCAGAAAGCAGTTAAGCAAGTGTTGGAGCATACATCCCAAAAGTTTAAACTGTCAATGGTATGGATATTTTTTGCCCGTCTTTTTGATAAGCAAACCAAGTCACATAGTTTGTATAACATCAACACCCAAGCACACTCTCATTCCAAAGAAAAGTGATCTAAAACTCAAAAATCACCTTCAAAACTGCATATATGGCTGCTACTCGACAAAAATAAGACTGTATCAAACTTTTAAAAAATCGATATATGACATATTACTAAGAAAATAAAGAAGTATCATCCTATTAAGAGCACTTATCACCTGTTGAAAAAATTTAGGGAATTTGATAGGTTCTGTTGTCTATCATATTGGGTAACTTAAATCATTCTAATCCATGATATATTTACATAATAATGAAAAGAATAGGAAGCTTTTCTTTTGGACTATAAAAATGGGGGGACAAGCAAAAAAATAGACTTACCTTACTCAATTTGTAAAGAATTTTTTTTTTTCTGCAGTCATTCTTTCATACTCTTTCTTCTTCTTCCACCTAAAAAACTTCAGCCACATTACAACTGCTCTTTTACCCTCTAGCTTTTTTCTCTTCAATTTAGTATCAACAGTACCACCAACAATTGCGCTTTTCTCGGGCTGCTTTGGTGGTTCCAAAACTTTGTCAGCCGAACTTAAAAATGGGTCTGAATGAATCCATCGACGCCCCTCAATGGGAAAACTTTTAATATTGTAGAGGATCCGAGAAGCAGATTGCTCCTGACCCAGGACCTTGCATATAAAATCACCCATGCTATTGCAGTGTGAGGTAATCTTTAAGCACATTGTTTTCCAGTAAGAGCTAAGTAATATATGAATTACCAAACTCCCAAAATGAGAAAAACATAACTTCAACCTCTAATTAAATTCTCACACACACACTCGATATGAAATATTTATCTAAATTCTTTAACTCAAACATTGCTCTAAGAATAATAATTCATGCTAGCAAATTCTAAACACTTTCAGTAACTGAAATGCTCCGAGTCCTAAGTCTACAAAGAGACAGTAGTATACAAAGTCAAAATCTTTGTGAAACTGAAAGTCTCCCTTCTATTGAGTGGAGAAGAAGAAGAAGATGATGAAAAACCCACTACAAAATTTGAGTTGTAAATGTAAAGATTGAATCTTTGATGATTTGGGAGCTACCAAACAGAGCCAAAAAAAAAAAAACAGTTATTGAATGCAAAAACTCTATGTTACAGTAGAGAGAGATACCTTGTTTTGCGAGGTGGGTATTTGGAAAAGAAGAAGAAGGGAGTGAAGAAGAAAGCATTGGAGAATAGATTCTTGAAAGGATGAAACTTGGAGAGCGTCCCAGAAGCTAAAACCCTCACAAACATTTTCTCTTCTATTTTCTTAAATACTGTAGTATTTTCTTCACGAACCCACACCGCCAACAACCGTCAACCCACACCACGAACCCAGCAACCCAGCCACAAACCCAGACCAAACTTCGATCCAAAAGCAATGTAACTCCTAAGCCATGTGCGTTGTTGCTCGAGATACAAGGTGTGACTTGTCTGTTCCCCTATGATAGGCTGCCATTGATGATGTTCAGATGAAGGCCTGTTCTTACTACCACGAACCCACACCGAAAATAAAAAGACCGGAGAGATAGAGACTACAGAGAGAGTGAGAGAGAGAATAAAAAAAAAGAGAGAAAACATTTTTCTAACGAGAAAAGAGAGGGAAAATAAATAAATAAATAAATATATCTTTTTCTTTTTCTTTTTCTTTTTTTAGTTTAAATGCACTTTTAGATCATATATTTTGACTTTTTTTTTTTATTTTAATCCTTACATTTTATTTTTATCACTTTTAGGGTGAGTTTGTTTAAGTTTTTTCAAAAATAACTTTTTTAAAAAGTGACTTTTTCAAAAAGTGCAGTATAAAAAAGTACTTTTTCAAAAAATTAAATGTTTAGTTAAAGCGGTTAAAATGTGTTTTTTGAAAAAGTTAAGTGTTTGGTTAGCACTTATAAAAGTAGCGGTTTGAGTTGTAAATTACCAAAAAAGACAATGTATATATAAAGGAGTTTATTTCATACTTAAATCAATATTGTGAAATTATTTTTTTCTCACCAATATTAGCTAATAATAACCTACCATTTAAGATTTATTGTGAAAATATTGTGATAATTAATACTGATTTTAATTTGAACGTACTATTAGAATTATTTTTTTCTCTTTCTTAAAAAGTTATTTTTTTCTTATCAATATTAGCTAATAATAACCTACCACTTAAGATTTATTGTGAAAGTATTGTAAAAATGTTGTGATAAAAATTGATACTGATTTTAATTTGAACTTACTATTAAAATTAATTCTTTTTTTCTAAAAAAATTATTTTTTTCTCCCTAATATTAGCTAATAATAACCTACTACTTAAAATTTATTTTGAAAATATTGTGATATCATTTCCATCTTCTTTTTTTCCTTTTTTTTATCCTCTACACACATACCGCATTTCTTTTTTTCTTTTTCTTTTTCTTTCCTTTTTTTTCTCCTCTTTTTTTCTCCTTCATCCACGTACCCTTCCTCTTTTCTTTTTTTACTTCTTTCCTCTTTTTTGGCCTGCCATTTCCTCCAAATTCAGAACCAAGAGCTCTCCTTCCTTTTTCCTTCTTTTTTTTTTTTTTTTTTTTTTTTTTCCTTCCTTCCTTTCTCCCTTTTCTCTTAGCACTTCGTCTGTAACACCCATGCACTTCTTCACCCTCATCGTCTATTTCTTTTACTTTCACGCTCATTCTCTCTTTCTCAAATAAGCTCTCAGATTTCTCAGAAAAAAAAAAAAAAACTCCCAGACTCTCCTCCGATTCATCATCAAACTCTCATCCTGCTCAAACTCTCACCGATTCATCCATCATTCTCACCAAAGCTTACACCCCATCGCCGAAACTTACGCCCATCGCCGATTCATCCATCATCCTCCTCAGACTCTCCTCCCACTCACACTGAAGTTTCGGCCCCATCGCCGAACCACGCACCGTCGCAAACCCGATTCATCATCTTCCTCACCCATCTTCGAAGCCCAGCTCCGTTCATCCATCATCCTTCGCTGATCTGTTGAATTTGCATTTGGGTGTGTGTGTGTGTTTGCATATGGGTATGTGTGTGTTTTCATCATCGCCGATCTATTCAGGGTGTGTGTTTGCATTTAGGTGTATGTGTGTATTCATCATCGCCGATCTGTTGATTTTGCATTTGGGTGTGTGTGTGTTTTCCATCATCCTTCGCTGATTGTTGTGTGTATGAAGATTTTGAGAGTGAGCTTGGCAAAAGGGCAGAGAGATGAGATGAGAGTGAGGTTAATTTGGTAAATTGCAAGCACGGCCCAATGGATAGGAGTAAACGCACACGGGCTTTTTAGCTAATGGACCGCATCCTCAGCTTTTGCAAAATCACGTTTTCTTCACAAACCCAAAACGCAGCTTTTAACAAAAAGTTGCTTTCTTAAACTCACCAAACGGGCTTTCAAGGGCTGAAAACGTGCTAACAAACAGGCACTTAGTCCCTAAACCAATTAATGCGGGACGTTTAAGTCCTTGAAGCACTATTCGATCAACCAACTAACAAGACAGTTAACGTGAGTATTAAAATATTATTAAATTTTTTTTTTTGATATTTTTTAAATGCCAAAATTAAAAAAAAAATTACTCAATTCTAATTAAAAAAATAAAACAAAAAAATTTATTTTCTTTCAAATAAAAATTTTACTTTCTTTTAATTAAAATGAATTTTTTTATTCCAATCTTTTTTTTTTTTTAATTTTAGAAAAACATATTAATGTTTTTTATGTTCTTCCCCCTATATGATTTACATTCTAATCAAATTAATCCTTACATTCTTATCATTTTCTTTTCCTTTCTTGTACTTTCTTCATAACCAAACACATCAAAAAAAAAATTTAATTAAATGTCTTTCTTGTCTTGTCTTTTTTTTTTTTTTCTTTTCATTATTTTTTTCAGAAGAACATGTTCATGTTCTTTGTGTTCTTCCCTATAATCAATTTCTAGCAAAAAAAACAAACCCTAAACCCAGATCCTAACCAAACCTCAAACCCATATCACCTGTAAAGCAAGCCCTAGCTTCCAAACCCATAAATTTTCTTGGCAAACAAAAAAAAAAAAAAAAAAAAAACCAATGATGGGTGGCAACGGTGAAGGGAGAGCTGGTGATGGGTGGTGCCAAATAGGGTGGAACCGGTGATGGGTGGTGATGAAGACGATGGAACCCGATCTCCTTCTTCTCAACCCAGCAAACTCGATCTCCTTCTTCTCAACCCAGCAAACCCGATCAACCCAACAAACCCAATCTCCTTTTTCTCAACCCAGCAAACCCGATCTCCTTCAAACCCATAAATTCTTAAACTCGATCTTTTTCTTCTCAACCCAGCAAACCCACCGACCAGCGGTTGTTGTTGTTGTTGTTGTACGCAACAGCCGTTTTTCCTCTTCTTCTCTAGAATCTTCTTTCTCTCTTTCTCATCATCTCTCCTCTAACTCGAGCCTCCAACCCATTTGTAAATCTGACTGATTTTATGGTTTGGTTACTAAGGAAATACAAGAAAAGAGAAAAAATATTGATTTTTTAAATTTCTGGGCAAGGTTTTTTTTTTTTTTTTGAGTAATTAAGTAATTGTGCAAGGTTCTAAAATTGAGTAATTTTTTTTTTAATTTTGGCATTTAAAAAATATCAAAAAAAAAATTAATAATATTTTAATACTCACGTTAACTGTCATGTTAGTTGGCTGACGGAATAGTGCTTCAAGGACTTAAATGTCTCGCGTTAATTGGTTTAGGGATTAAAAGTGGTAAAAATAAAATGTAGGGACTAAAATGAAAAAAAGTCAAAATATAAAGACTAAAAATGCATTTACACCTTCTTCTTTTTGCACTTGTTGCTACAATAGATTGCCAATGACGTAATGTTCTCTCTTGTTTAATAAAAGTTTTCAAGTTATCTATCAAAAAAAAAAAAAAAGAAGATTGCCAATTGCAGTTTACTGTGTAGCAAGGTTGTTAAGAGGCTGTTTGGATGAAAAATTTTCATCACTCAATTTCCGTCACTCAATTTCCATCACTCATCACTCATCACCCATCACCCATCACTTATCACTCATAACTCATCACTCTAAAATATCACATCCAAACGACATTATCACTCAGTTACCATCACTCAATATTTTTCACACTATTTATGGACCCCATATCTGTCACTGTGCAGCTTTTTGCTTTTTTTTTTTTTTTTTTTTCTTCACTGTTCGGTCTTCACCTTCACTTTCTTTTTTTCTTTTTTTCACTGGGTTCGGTTTGCATGTTCTTTTTTTTTTTTTTTTTTTTTTTTTTTTTTTTTTTCAAGATGAGTGCAGACCGAACCCAGTGGAAAAAAAAAAAAAAAAAAAAAAAAAAACGTGCAGACCGAACCCAGTGAACAAAAGAAAAAAAAAAAAAGAAAGAGACGGTGAAGACCGAACCCAGGGAAGAAAAGAAAAGAAAAAAGAAAAAAAAAAAAAAAAAAAAAAGAGTTGACTGGTCAAAAGTTACGGCTGAGTGGGTCCCCTATGTGTGTTTAATTACAAAAATGCCATTGAGTTATGAGTTATGGAAACTGAAAACAGCCAAAATGTGTTTTCAGTTTCCATAACTCATCACTCAAAAATCAGAGAATTGAGTGATGGAAACAGAGTTATGGAAACAGAGTTATTTGCTCCCAAACAGACTTTTTGTTATGGGTCCCACCATTTTTGAGTTATGAGTTATGGAAACTGAAAATTGAGTTATGGAAACTGATGAACCAAACAGCCTCTAAATTTTTTGACCATGGCACTGCTGATGTAGCATGTATTTTGTTGTTTGTGATGTTAAAAATGATAATTTAACTTTTTAGCAGTATATTTTATTATTTGTGAGGCTAAAAATGACAATTTAACTTTTTAGTACTACTAATGCTAACGCTTATTAAACTGAAATGTGAATTGACTTTTATTTTTATTTTTTGAGAAAAGAGTATTGACTAATCTGGTTTTAGCTCTTTCTATGACATAGTTTATATGAAAAGCAAGCGGTAACTAGTAACTTCTGGAAATTAACTCAAATAAAAAGTATGAGGTATTTTTGTCATGCAACATAGTAAAAAAAAAATATGAGAGGCATTAGGCATTCAACATAATAAAAATACACAAAATCTACCATACGATTATGGTTTAACATGGAACCCATTTAAAGTATTGAATGTACCCCTTTTGTGTGTGTCTCTATATATATTTATATATGATGGGACCAACGAGCACGATGTACCTGAACAAACTCATCCAAACACGAACTCATCCGAACAAATGAGGCAGTTATGGATGACGAACTTACCATGCTCCACTGACGAAGTAAACCACCCCAACGACGGAGATAAGGAAACTATTCAATGCAGTCAAATGAAAGACTCTGACGATTACAAAGATTGCTGTACAAACCGTTGAAACCAAATTATGGTTCACATAATGAAAAGTGAGGCATTACACATTGAAGTTACCATAATAGCCACAACGGCTATGAATACATACACATATATAACCTCCTCAGCACAAAACGCAAGGTACAAAAAAAATATACATATACAAAATATATTGTTGGTACTTGTACTCGTTTATTTCTAAGAAATTTTTTGATACTGACTTTGGCATCGGAGTCGTTGTGGCAGGCATCATACCGGTGACCACTCAAAACAAAGATATTCTTCCATCTTCAGAGCACTAAGGGCGGAAAGACGGCTCTACCCGGATGCACGCACGGTAACTGACAAATTCACACTTCATCAGTTTGGCGCCGTCTGTGGGAATGAAACGACCTCTTTGATCCGAAAAACTTAAGATTTCAATCAACTTTTGCATTTGGATGGAGTCTAACCAGGATTCAGCAGCCCTAGCTCAACAAGTCCAGATCCTGGCTGCCATCGGTGAAGAACTCACCAGGCAGAATCAAGAAATGAGGCAACGGCTTCAACAAGAGGAGAATCGGTCTTGAGCCAATCAGGAGGGCGAGGAAAACAGTTATAGGAGGAGCGACCATTGAGGACCGGCTACCCCAGATGAACAGAGCTCCGATCTCCTCCGGGAGATAAGGAAGGAGATGGACGAGCTCAGGAATGCAATTAAGGGCAGAACCGACCAAAGCTTGGACCGAATGGTCAGAGCAACCGACTTGCCCTTCACCGCGGCAGTCCTGGAATGCTCGGTACCGTCGAAATTCTCGTTGCCCCAGTTGGAACCCTTCGACGGGCTTAAGGACCCCCAGGACCACCTTAACACCTTCAAGACGATGCTCGGCCTTCAAGCAACCTCTAGACGAAATACTATGTCGTTCCTTCCCAACTACCCTTAAGGGAGCCGTAAGGGAGTGGTTCGCAAAATTGCCAATATCGTCCATCGATAACTTTGGACAGCTGAGTAATGCCTTTCTGCGTCACTTCGTTGGGGGACAACGCCCAAAAAGACCAGCAGATTACCTGCTCACCATTAGGCAAAGGGAGAAAGAGACACTGAGATCATACGTGAAACACTTCACTCGAGAAAATCTGGAGGTAGACGAAGCAGACGATAAAGTGAAATTGACGACCTTCAAAGTAGGTTTGAAGTCCAGAGAATTTGTGTTCTCACTTGCGAAAAACCCTTCTAAAACAATGGCGGAGATGCTTCTAAAGGCACAGAAGTATATGAACGCAGAAGATGCCCTAGCCGTTATAAGGGATGTAGAAAAACTAGGAAACCAAGGAAAAAAGGAGGACGATCGTAGAGGAAGAAAGAGAGGACATCCAGATCACCGAACTTTTGACGGAAACAAAAGAAAAGACGAGAAAGCCCCTTATGCGGTAAAATTCACCCCCTTAGTTATGCCTGTCGACAAAATACTAGCGCAGATCAAGGACGAGCATTACCTTAAGTGGCCAAGACCATTACATTCGTCACCAAATGTTCGTGACAAGAAAAAATACTGCCAGTTTGACAGAAACCACGGCCATTACACAGAAGATTGTAAGGACCTAAAAGAGCAGATAGAAGAACTTATACGGAAGGGGAAGCTGCAGAAGTACGTCAGAAAAGGAGAGCCTAGTAGGTCCAAGGGTGACAGCAAGGGTTAGCGCGAGTTTCCACCCAGGGACAAAAATAACACATCCCAACGCTTGTCGAACGTGATAGGGAAAATAAAAACGATCGCAAGTGGTCCATCTGCAGGTCGGTCATTTAAATCCCTCAGGAAAGCGCATCAAAGACAGGTGAACAGTGTTCACAGGATGCCCCCGTCCAAGCAAAGACGGACGGACTAGGACATATATTTCTCGGAAGAAGATGCCAGAGGGGTGAAGCAGCCCCATGATGATCCGTTGGTGATAATGCTCGTAATAGAAGGGTTCAACACTAGGAGAATCCTCGTCGATAATGGCAGCTCGGCAGACATAATCTATCTTTCAGTTTTTCAATAGCTGAACCTAGATCCAGGAAGGTTACGCCCTTTTGACTCTCCCCTCATCAGCTTTAGTGGGGACCGGGTGTATCCCAAGGGAATAGTGACACTGACTGTAACGGTTGGGGCTCATCCAAAGCAATTGACTCGTCAGTTGGACTTTTTGGTAGTGGACTGCCCCTCATCTTACAATGTGATCATTGGGAGGCCCACACTCAACCGTTGGAAAGCAGCCACGTCTACCTACTACTTAAAAGTAAAATTCCCGACGGAGAATGGGGTGGGTGAGGTGAAAGGAGACCAAGTACTGGCCAGAGAATGCTACCAGGTAGTGTTAGCGGCCAAAGAAAACCACACCTGGATGATCGAGGAGAAAGATGAGTAAAAGGTGGAACCCTTGGAGACAAGAGAGCTGGTCGAAGGCGAGCCAGCAAAGACGACCAGAATCGGAACAACACTAAGTCCCGAGATGAGGACAAAACTCATCCAGGTCCTTAAAGAGAACGTAGACGTCTTCGCATGGAGCCATGAAGACATGCCAGGAATATCCCCAAAAGTCATCCGTCACAAGCTAAGCGTGGACCCAAGGGTGAAGCCTATACAGCAAAACGATGAGTCTTTGCCCCAGAACGGAATCAGGCAGTTATAGACGAGGTCAACAGGTTGCTGTCTGCAGGATTTATTCAAGAGGTGTACTATCCAGAATGGCTCACCAACGTCGTTTTAGTGAAGAAAGCAAATAGGAAATGAAGGATGTGTGTGGACTTCACGGACCTAAACAAGACTTGCCCGAAAGATAATTTCCTTTTGCCTAAGATAGACCAGCTGGTGGATTCTACAGCCGAGCACAAGTTACTGACGTTCAGGATGCTTTCTCCGGGTATAACCAGATAAAAATAGCTGAAGAAGACCAGGAGAAAACCGCTTTCATCACAAGTTAAAGGCTCTATTGCTATAAGGTAATGCCCTTTAGACTAAAAAACGCTGGAGCAACCTATCAGAGGTTAATAAACAAAATGTTTAGTAAGCAGATTGGAAGAAACATGAAGGTGTATATGGATAACATGCTCGTCAAGAGTAAAGAAGAACCTGCCTACCTAGAAGACCTCAAGGAAACGTTCGCCACTCTCAGGCATTACTAGATGAAGTTGAACCCTAATAAGTGCGTCTTTGGGGTAGCCTCGGGAAAATTCTTGGGATTCATGGTGTCACAAAGGGGGATAGAAGCAAACCCAGAAAAGGTGCAAGCCATACTAGACATGACATCGCCCAAGACCATCAAAAAAGTCCAGAAACTCACGGGAAAGATAGCAACGCTTAACAGATTCATCTCTAAAGCAACGGACAAATGCTTGCCCTTTTTCAAGACACTCAAACAAGCCTTTTCCTGGACTGACGAATGCAAGGCGACATTCTAAGAACTCAAACGCTACCTAAGCAACCCTCCCTTTCTAAGTCCTTCTAAGGAAGGAGAGAACCTATATTTGAATCTGGCAGTATCGGCCTCGGCTGTAAGCGCAGCCCTAATCCGTGAAGAGGACAGCAAACAACTCCCAGTTTACTACGTCAGTTAAGCTTTCCAAGGAGCTGAAGCCAGGTATCCAAGAATCGAAAAGATTGCGTTTGCCTTGATAGTAGCCTCGCGCAAGCTACGACCGTACTTTCAAGCAAACCGTATCCTGGTAATGACGGATTACCCAATCAGGAAGTCAATGAGCAAACCCGAGGCAGCTGGAAGGATGGTCCAATGGGCAATCGAGCTGAGCCAGCTCGACATTAAATACCATCCTATGACCGCCATCATAGCACAAGCTCTGGCAGATTTCATCGCCGAGTTCACCATCAATGACGGAGATAACAACATGGATGACAAAGATCGGTGGACAATACAGACCGATGGCTCGTCGGCACAAAAGAAGGAGGGAGTAGGGGGTCATTATCACCACCCCAAAGGGAGAAACGCTGAAGTATGGGGTCAAACTAGATTTTCCAGCCACTAATAACGAAGCCGAGTACGAAGGAATACTGACGGGATTAAGAATTGGAAAAAGCATTAGGGGCTAAAAACCTGCTCTTCCAGAGCGACTTGAAACTAGTAGTGGGGCAAGTAAAGGGGGAATATGAAGCAAAGGAGGAAATGATGCAAAAATATCTCAGACTAACGAAGTACCTAACACAGGGGTTCGATGAAGTGGAATTTGAACATATCCCAAGAAACCAGAATATGAGGGCAGACGAGATTGCGAAAATGGCCTTGTCAGAAGAGATCCACAAGTATGGATGTGTACATGGAGAACCAGAAGCGCCCCAGCATCGAAGAAGTTCTTATGTTTTTAATTCAAAGTGCAAGTAGTTGGATGACGCCATTAATATCTTACCTTCAAGATGGGCACCTTCCACCGGACGTCAAGGAGGCCAAGAAGGTCAAGAAAAGAGCGGCCAGATTTATAATCCTGAATGACACCCTGTACAAGAGAGGCTTTTCCATGCCTTATTTGAAATGTGTTGACGAAGAAGAGGCCCTCTACATCCTGAGGGAAGTCTATGACGGAATATGTGGAGACCATGCAGGCCCCAGATCCTTGGTAAGTAAGATTATCAGAATAGGTTACTTTTGGTCTACCATGCAGGTGGACGCACTGGAACTCGTCAAAAAGTGTGACAAATGCCAGAGGTTCGGGAATGTCCAACGTCTTCTAGCTGAGAGATTGGCGGCATTAGCCTCGCCATGGCCCTTCGCACAATGGGGGATCGACATCGTTGGACCGCTACCCCAAGGAAAAGGACAAGTAAGGTTCCTGCTTGTCGTTATTGATTACTTTACAAAATGGGTCGAAGCAAAAGCACTGACGACCATCACCGAGGCAAGAATCCAGAGCTTTGTGTGGAAGAATATAGTTTGCAGGTTCGGGATCCCGCGGACGATCATATCGGACAATGGGCGTCAGTTCGACAGTCAAAGTTTCAAGGACTTCTGCTTGGCATTAGGGATTAAGAACCAATTCTCATCCCTAGGACACCCACAAGCGAATGGACAGATGGAGGTAACCAACCGGACGCTACTCAAGATCATTAAAGCTAAGCTAGACGAAGCTAAGGGAGCATGGCCTAAAGAATTGCCCAATGTCCTGTGGGCTTACAGAACTACAGCAAGGACCCCAACAGGAGAAACCCCATTCAGACTCACTTATGGCTCCGAAGCAGTAATCCCAGTCAAGGTAGGAGTGACCAGCACTAGACGAGAAATGTTTCAGGACGAGAATAACGACGAGGAATTAAAGGGTCAACCTGGATTGCATTGACGAAATCGGAGAGAAAGCCTTGGACAAGATGACGAAGTACCAGCAGAAGATGGTTGAGTACTACAACAAGAGGGTGAAACTCAGACGACTTGACATCGGGGATCTCGTCCTATGGAAGGTTACCCTGGTAACCAAGGACCTCGCCCAAGGGAAGCTCGGTCCCACATGGGAAGGCCCCTACTGGGTCGTGCATTACTTTAGGCAGGGTAGCTACCATCTAGAAATACTGGACGGCCAGAGACTTCCCCGGCCTTGAAATATTGAGCACTTGAAGAAATATCATTACTAGATGTAACAAGAGATTGTATTCATTATTTTCGAAAGCAATAAAAATATTATTCAGTCAATGCCTGAAAGTAACAAGATTCCACCTCGACAGATGTAGGTTACTGACGAGCCCGTAGAAAAGGGAAAAAGCCAACAAATTTGGCTAAGTAACAAGATTCCGCCTTGACAGATGTAGGTTACTGACGAACTCGTAGAAAAGGGAAAAAGCCAACAAATTTTGGCTAAGTAACAAGATTTCGCCTCGACGGATGTAAGTTACTGATGAAAACTCTAAGGAATGAGTAAACAAAAAAAAAATGTAACAAGACTCCACCGAGACGGATGTAGGTTACCGCCGAAAACTTTAGAAAAAGAGTAAGCAAGAGTTTTCTAAGTTTCAGTATTTCGTATAGAAGGGAGTAGCTAAACCTCTTGTAAATTGCAAAATCCGTCTAAGTACAAACCTCTTGCAAGTTGCAAAATCTAAGTACAAACCCCCGGCACTAGAAAAACTGCAAGCAAACACAAGCAAGAACTACAAGCAAGTAAGTATGTGGCCATGAAATTAGTTAACTATTAGCAGTCATCAATGTTCTCACTTAAAAAACAAACAGCCCATAAAACACTGGGCACACAAAAAAAAAAGACATCACATTGTTTCAAAAGTAGAATATAAAGAGCCCAAAACACGGGGCATCAAAAAAAAAAAAAAAAAAGGGAGAAATTTGAAGTCAAGTAGTTGCCGCGTTGTCGCCAGCTGGAGGAGGAAGAGCACTATCAGGAACATCACCTTCGGGGGCCGAAGAATGAGAGGCTTCATCTGCAACCATCTCCTTATCCACTTCCTCGAGGTCGAGGCTATCCAGGTCAACTCCAGCAGGATGCTTCACAAGATACCGTCTGAGTAGCTTGAACCCTTTGAAGTACCAACTGAAGAGCACGATATTGTACTCATCAGTCTGCTGGAACGCCTCGACAGCCTTAGCAGCTATGGTCTTGATCTTTTCCTTGGCCACTAAGAGCTGCTCGTCCTTCTCCAAAGTCAACTGACGTTCAGCCCTAAGGTCGTCGCTCAGTACCTTGACCTTCTCCTTCGCAACATTGGCTTCGTTCATGCTGGCGATCAGATCCTTCTTTAGTTTTGAGTTCTCAGCCTCCAAAATTGCTGCCCCGGTAACCGCAAACTCAACTTTGGCTTCCTGGGTGAGAAACTCTGAAGTAAGGTGGAGACTCACCCCCAACACCTAAAAAAAAAAGAAAAAAAAAAAAAGAGAGGAAGAGGCAAATCATATCTCAAGTAAAAAAAAAAAAAAAAAAAGAGGAAGGGGAGTTCCTAAACTCAGCGGCGAACGCATTACCTGAACGAGCTTATAAAGATGACGACTCGCAAGCTCATTTAGAGTCACACCCGAGAACACCTTCATGTCCTCGTCAGAAAAAATCTCCCGCACCCTTGTCGCTGCAACCTCAGCATCGTCCCAGATGCTGGATAAACTAGAGACGGCCTTATCACTCCGCTGCCTCTTTCGCAGGGGTGGAATCTCCTCCACAGATGTGGCCGGCGAGGCCGTCCTTGCTGTTTCAGTTCCCGAAGTAACCGAAGTTGCGGGAGTGATGGAGGTGCCTTTGTCCATCACTTTCACAGATTTTGCCCCCAAGTTAGAAAGGGCTCATTCTTCTTAGCCCTCATATGGGCATACATGCTTTGATTGAATTTTGTTTTCATCCCTGCAAAAAAAAAAAAAAAAAAAAAAAAATCAAAAGATGAGCAAACACCCACATAAAAACTGTCACTAACGAACCTAACACTTACTCTTCTTCTCCTTAATCTCGAGCGTGCGCAACACAAAAGCGGACGGGTCAGGACTAAGACAATAGAAAGCAAGGGTACGGGGATCCACAAGGTCGTCAAAATCCTCAACAGTCTTTGCGTATTCAATGGCTTTCTCAACACGCTCCTTTTACCTATTTTTAAGTGTAGGCCGTCTCTTAATTGTAGAAAGATAACAAATGAGAAAGATTAGTGACGATGTAACAGGTCTGGAAAGCAGGCATTAAAGAGCTGATAGAAGTATCGACGCACCTAAATTCGGGGTCCCCCAATGACGAAGCAACCTTGGGAGGTCACCCCAAACTCCACCTGAAGGGGTCTCCCAGTCATCCCCAGGCACAAAGAAGAACTTGGACTTCTAGTACCTGAACGATGAGGGTAGATCCCTGACGATCCTAGTCCTTCTTTCCCAAGGTACTAGTTCGTAATACCCGTACTCTTTGGACTCCTTCAGAGGATACAAGTGAACGAGCTCGTCCACTTTAATCATATCCCCTTCTATAGCTGCCAGCCATATCCCCATATAGTTGACCACTATCCTCCATGAGTTAGGCATGAGTTGCCCAGGAGCAATGCCAAAACGACCTAAGAGCTCCATGATAAACGGATGGACGGAGAGTCTAAGTCCACTCAGGAAAGTGGCCTCATAGAAGCACACCTCCCCGGGAAGAAAGTGACAAGCCCGTTCCTCCTCACGGGGCAGACAAACCCTAACCCTATCAGAGAACTGAAACCTATCCCTAAACCTGGCAAGTGTGTCATCGTCTAGGCTACACATCTCACCAAGGGCAAGAAAAGCCCTAACCTCTCGATGGGTAGAGACGGTAGTATCCCCCTCCATTGGGTCGCCACTGGAAGACAACCCAGTCTCGAGCTCACTGGATCGAACCTTAGACATCCTCGCCCTCTCACCCACCAAATTCTCGAACCAACTAAATGATTGACTAAGTACAGGAAACAACTCACCCAACGCGATGGTCAAACCACTACCCTCAAAGACAAAATTTCCAACCAAAGAAAGAAAGGTATGAGAAGCGCCTAAAAAAGCCCCTAAACGTGCAAAGAAAAAAGAAATCGAAGGAAACCCTACCCTGACCTCGGAGCTGCTAACCATGAAAACACAATGCCAAAAAGGAAATAAACACTGAGAACCCAAAAACCAAAAACCAACACAAAAACAGAAATCGTAAGTGTTGTCGTAATGCAGGAAAAGGGAAAGGAAGAGCTAGAGGGAGAAAAACGTACCTCGAAAAAGACTCAAACCGCGCCGCCAGCCGAGGGGGAAGTTGCAGAGGGGACTGAAGAAGAAAGTAACCGAAAAAAATGAAAGTGCAGAAAATGAAAGTACATAAAAAAGTAAAGTGAGAAAGGTTGGAGAAGAAAATACTCAGAGCAGTTAATTGGAAGTTTTTGGGAAAAAGTAAGAAGTAGCTTAAAAGCCAAAGCTTAAAAAACCGAAAATCAACGGGAAACCCAAGGGCCATATAATTAGAGCATTAATCAAAACAGGCCACGTGGCCACGATAAGTGTGGCGCCGCCACTAAGCATTTAATGTGAAGCGGAATCCCAAGAGTCATGTACAGCTCATAGACCTTTCACATTCTAAGATAGTCAAGACGACCTCAGAATCCGGGGGCAGCTGATGGGACCAACGAGCACGACGTACCTGAATGAACTCATCCAAACACAAACTCATCCGAACAAACAAGGCAGTTATGGATGAAGAACTTACCATGCTCCACTGACGAAGCAACCCACCCTAACGACGGAGGTAAAGAAACTATTCAATGCAGTCAAATGAAAGACTCGGACGGTTACAAGGATAGCTGTATAGACCGTTGAAGCCAAACTATGGTTCACATAATGAAGAGTGAGGCATTACACATTGAAGTCACCATAATAGCCACAACGGCTAGGAATACATACGCATGTATAACCTCCTCAGCATAAAACGCAAGGTACAAAAAAATATACATATACGGAATATATTGTTGGTACTTGAACTCGTTTATTTCTAAGAAATTCTTTGACACTGACTTTGAGATCGGAGTCGTTGTGGCAGGCACCACACCAGTGACCATTCAAAAGAAAGATATTCTTCCATCCTCAGAGCACTAAGGGCAGAAAGACGGCTCTACCCGGATGCACACACGATAATTGACGAATTCATACTTCATCAATATATTTTTTATAAAACATTTAACACCCATTAAATTTATTAGCGAATTGTCCATATGAGAACATGTGGGCTGCTTTTTGCAACACTCAATCGTAGTATAATAAGCATTTTTCACATAAAACAACAATGCAAGAGTTAAGTCTTGCGCAATGTTACCTCAAATTGGTTCAAATAAAAAGAAAATCAAGTACATACCAATAATCGATGTTTAAATTACTACATGATATTAGAAAGATATATCTATAAAAAGACAAATACTAATAATTACAACCCAAAAATGAATTTAGAAGTATTTTCATGAAAAACAATTATCTAGGGGCAGAGATAGGAGTTTATGGGTTTTGTTTTAGGGAGAAGAGATGAGATTGGTTAGGCCTATAACGACTCTAGGAAAAGCGCTAGCCACACTAACGAGGATGTTAGGAATTTAAGTGGGGGAGATTGTGATGCCCCAATTTGATTGATTGTGTGATGTGTAAGGGTGTCTGATGAGTCTCACATCGGGTATATACTGGATTATTAACAATTGTAAAGAGTCTCAATTGTAACTAGTTTTTTTGAGGTATAGCGCAGATATGACTAGCGTTTTTTTTTTTTTTTTTTTTTTTTTTTTTTTTTTTTGTCGTTACATATGGTATTAGAGCCAGCCCGGTAACTCTGTGTGGGTTCGGAGACACTACCCCTCAAAGTGAGCTCTAATGAGGATGCTAAGGATTTAATTGATTATGTGATGTGTGTGGGTGTGTGATGAGTCCTACATCGAGCATATACTAAGTTATTAACAACTACGAGGAGCCTTATATATGTAACGATCTAAGGAAAAACACTAGTCACATTTGTGTTATACCTCACATTTGATTGTATCAATAGTTCGTAGATGCGTAATATTAGTAGGCGAATGTGTAAATCTTAAATTGAGATTAGTGTAAAATTTTGACACTAAAAAAAAAAAAACATCATCTCACATACAAAGTGCATATGGTCAGGCTAGGTTTTTTTTTTTTTTTTTTTTTTTTTTTGAATGGGCTAATCACTAAATTATATATATATATATATATATATATATAAATTTTAGAAAAATATAAGTGGGAAGGGGAAATATAATAGCCAATCAATAAATTTTAAATATTTTGTGTATTTTCATAATTAATTTTGTTAGAATTAATATATTTATATTTTTTTATTTGGTGATTTTATTGTAATTATGCCTCTCTAAACGATTTTCTCTAATCTTAATATTGTTTTTTTTTTTTTTTCATTTATGCTAGCTTTATTATATTTTGTTTTTCTTATATAAGTTGTAGAAGTGTGTTTGAAAATTATTGAAATCTTTGTAAAATTTTTTAAAAGAGATCACTAATTCACTAAATTTATTTGGAATTTAGTTGATAACTTGATATTAAATTAATCTATATATACTATAGAACTAAAACCTCTTACCTATGTTTGACTTTTTTTTTTTACTAGAGCTTGCCATGTAAGATTTTGAGTTCTCTCATTTTTTCATGTCAACACTATTTAAAAAAAAAAAAAAATATCAAATATAACTCTTACTTTCACAAAACCTGGGGTATCACATTCACAAAACTTTACATAAGGCTTTATTTCTTTGTGACAAAATTTCAAATCCATTTCATAGGTTTGTCTCATGTTTTTAAAACTATTTAACACTGTCAACAATATTGCATATGTGATAGCTTAAAATTTTCATTTATTATTGAATATTTTTTATAGTCAATATTTTATCTATGTATCACACGATTTAGCAACTAATTATGACATAATGCGGTCCAATCTTCATAAAAGCCTTTTTTTTTGTTTTTTGTTTTTTGTTTTTTGTTTTGATAATCTCCTCAAACCTTACACATCTTCATTTTTGTTATTCTTAAATTGGCTCGATTATTAAAACCTTGTGTTTTCTAAAAGGACCCCAACATCTCGAAAAATTATTGGGTGTACAAGAGGATCACCACGTCACCCTTGTATACTAATACCCATGCTCAGTAAAGAGTCTAAATCTTCTGTTCCATTTTTCCTGCTCCACTTTATGCTCCACCAATAAATGCTTGCCACATGTTAACTTAATTAATTAAATACTATCATTATTGACTTATTAATATTACCATTATTAATTAAGTTAATACATGGCAAGCATTTATTGGTGGAGCATAAAGTGGAGCAGGAAAAGTGGGACAGAAGATTTGGATTCCCCAGTAAATGACGACAAAGATGACAATCAATCAAATGAGAATTACCGTCCACAAGTTCTCTATGACATTAACATACAGTCCACACACTCTATTATTTTCTCTTTTTCTCGAACTGAGCACACAGAAAAAAAGTAATTATGCTTGTCATATCGCGGTGGCATCTGGATTTTGAAGGGATTACACCTGTGAGATCAAGGGTGCGTTTGTTTGGAAGGAAAACAGGAAAGATGAAAAATAGAGAATGAAAAATAGGGTGAAAAATGCTGTTTTTTACTGTTTGTTTAGGGAAGGAAAATAGGGAGGATAGAAAACTCGAGAGAAAGTTTTCTTTCTGGGCCCACTTTTTTTTTTCCTTCCAAATCGGAAGGAAAATCTGGAGAGAAAAGTTCTATAGCAGCACTTTTACAAAAATACCCTCTTTTCACCTATTTTTTTTCAACTTTCTCCCTTTTTTTTTTCTTTTTCTCAACGTTACCTGAATTTATTTTTTTTTTTTTTGCTGTTCAACGTTACTTTCAGTAACGTTGTTTTGTTTTTTTTTATTCTTTTCAACGTTGCTGTTAACGATAACGTTGTTGATTTTTTTTTTTTTTTTAACGTTACTGAAAAGTAACTTTTTTTTTTTCAATGTTTCTAAATATTATTTTCAACGTGGCCTAATCTAATTTTTTACATTATAATAATTTAAATTTATATATATAATGTGATAAATTTTATATTATTTAATGATTAAAAATAAATCTATTTCTTACATATTATGTAACAAGGGTATAATAGTCAATTTATATAAATTACATTTTCCATCCTTCTATTTTTCTCTCCAACCGAACACAAGAGTTTTTCATCCTCCCACTTTTCCACTCCTCCAACCGAACACACAAGAGGGAAAACTAGATATTTTTCTTCCTCCCATTTTTCCATCCTCTCACAATTTTTCATCCTCTTATTTTTCCATTCCTCCAACCGAACAGACCCTAAGAGTTACTTAGTTTGAGTCTAGCGCTCTATACAAACTAGCATGTAATTTGTGCTTATGTATGAAAATATTAATAATTGTGATGATAAGATGTTCATCTTGGAAGATTCAGTTTCCACATTGAGCTTGGAATCATCTTAGAGGCGCCAATGAAGCGGTAATATATGAAAGTGTGAAGTAAAGAAGAGTGAGATTGAATATTGTGTTTGAACCCGGCCTTACTCTTAGAAATCTGAAGAGAGGAGGAGAGGACAGTGTGTGGATCTAGTTAGTAGAGGTTGAGAGAGAAGGAGGACACATGAGATGACGATATGACATTAGAAGGAGATGATGTTTTACTTTTATAGTCTCTCTCGTTGGACTTCTTGGTTCTGATAGTGGACAGGTGATATGTTCACCCATAAAAGTGTGCAGGTGAGATGTTCTTACTTAGGCCAATGAGCATTATCATTGTGGTTTTCTTGGCTTCCGTGTTAAATGTTAATGCATCATTTATTTGGGTACAAAAATTAGAAAATTTAGATAAGATACATGACACAAAATTGAAGTTCAATTTATAATCTAATTAGATTTTTTTTTTTAGTTTTGGTTAGGACAAGTGGCGCAAAATTGAGAATCTAAATCTAGACACGTGGTACAAAATTGAAAATCTAATTTAGAATTCTATTTGAGTTTCTCTCTGTTTCACCTATTATTAGGGTGCCCCACACCAAGACTGTCGCGGGTTCAAATAGGCCTAGTTAATCATACGTGTGAAGCTTTTTTTGTTCATAAAAAAAAAAAAAGCAATCTAATTTATAGCTCGCCTAAAAAAAAAATTCCACCAAATTTGAATAAGCTCATGCAAAAATGTGTGTTTATTTTAGTACATGAATATATATATATATATATATATATTTCAAAAAAAAAATCCTTTATCTTTATACCATATTTCATTAAAATATTAAAATATTTTAATTTTTTAAATCTTTTTTGACACACACAAATTACTATTTACTCTCTTCTTTTATCTCCTAATAAAAAATGAAAAATAAAATACAAAATAAATAACGGTGGTATAAATGTTAAAAATCATGTGTTTTTAAGTAATTTTACATAATTTGGGTGTAGTGCTCAAATAAAGCTAGCGAAGAAGTTGTTAATAAGGCAAAATGAAGAGTAAACAAAACTTTATAGTTTTTCCCTTCAATTATTTATTTCTTCTCAAACTGATGAGCACTCGTTTAGGTTTTTGTTAACCACCAATCGTTCAAGTTCAAGCCTACTCGTCTCCTCTCGACCTGGACAACGTGATCCGCATCCTCAAGGTCCTCTCGCTTCTCTTATATATGCAATGCTTTGTGTGAATTCTTTGCTTTTATTTTTATTTTTTATTGAAATTGGTATTTAGTTTGCGTTTCAAATTTCTACTTGGATTGGATGATGAGAAAGCAGAGGGACATAAAGATTTTATCCTGGGTTTTGTGTTTCACTTTTGTTTTTGTAGTATCTGAAATTTATCCTCTTATACCAACTTTGATTGTGAAATTACCTACTTTTTTTGTGTTTCACTATTATGTAAAAATTTAACTGTAAGCCTGTTCAGGAATAGTTGTGAATCTGATATAATTTGTATTCTTTTGACAAAATTAAAAATGGATACATAATTTTAGTTGACAAGGGGAAGGGTTTTTTACCTGTATATAGGATCAAATGTGATTTAAATAATTTTCAGTTTGCAACTCCTGGAAGGAGAGGGACACTTGCTTGCACACCCACTTTGTTTTTAAAAAAAAAAAAAAAAAAAATTGATTTCACTGAAAAGAGAGGATGTGAATGCCCAGCAATGCTAGGATCACCACAAAATTCACAAGAATTTACAATGCCCAATTTCCCTACTAACCCTCCCTTGGGCCTATCACTAATTCAGTAATTCACTACCCACTAGCTTTTATTATTATTATTTTTTGGTAATGGCCCATGTGCAAGGTACTCAGCAAATTGAGTGTAGTTGTGAGATTATTGTGACCTTAATTTTATTAATGCCTCCCACCTCTCTTTCACATACTCACAAACAAAAGAAAAAATAATGGTCGTTCCTTTAATAATAAAGCAATTATATAACAGGAATTAAATGTGTTGTTTCTAAGATATTTTTGAGCTTTACACACTACCGCAAATTCATTTCTCAAATCTGTAAGTTTTCACTTTTCATACACGTTCATCTCTTTTATCCTATCCATTCACTCCCTCCTTAAAATGAAAAATCCACAACAAATCATTCCTTTCTTCTCTAATTTTTTTTTCCTTTAATTTAAATTGAATCTATACTTTTATTCTATATTATTTTATTTTATTTTATTTTATATCTTTATTGTAGTTCAATACTAGC
The DNA here is from genome assembly GCA_033629205.1 of Lithocarpus polystachyus. NCBI lineage: Eukaryota > Viridiplantae > Streptophyta > Magnoliopsida > Fagales > Fagaceae > Lithocarpus > Lithocarpus polystachyus. The sequence goes on along the minus strand of CM066170.1, from coordinate 55,979,593 downwards.
CAACATATTTCCAATGTCTGCCATTAGCACTAAGAAAGCCTCCTCTTCGTCATCATTTTCATCTTCAACACAACAGTGCGAATATGATGTCTTTCTTAGTTTTAGAGGTGAGGATACTCGCACTAGTTTTACGGACCATCTATATTTTGCTCTGAAACAAAAAGGCATATTCACCTTTAGAGATGAGGAAAATCTTGAGAGAGGAAAATCTATTTCACCGGAGCTCTTGAAAGCAATAGGAAAATCAAGATTTGCAATTGTCATTCTCTCAAGGAACTATGCATCTTCAACATGGTGCTTGAAAGAACTTGCAAAGATCATTGAATGCAGGAAAGAGATGACCACAATAGTTTCGCCAATTTTTTATGATGTGGATCCATCTACAGTAAGAAAACAAACAGGCCCTTTTGCCCAAGCCTTTTCTAAATATGAAGAATGTTTCAAGGATGACATAGAGAAAGTGCAAACATGGAGAGCTGCTTTAATAGAGGTGGCAAATATCAAAGGGTGGCACCTACAGGATAGGTAATCCAATTTGACATATTACTTGCTTTTAAATGTTCAGACTTCAAATAAATACTCTTCTTAAGCCTTGTTTTGAACTTTAAGTAAAGCGACATAGATATTCACGCTTCTTTTCTATTTTGACCTGATATAATTAATTTACATTTTTGTATTTCTTTCAAGTTTTCCTTGCACCTAGTTATCTACTTTTTCTTGTTTTAGTCAACAAAATAGAACATTGGATGCCTACTTTCTTTTTTGGTCCTATTTATGGGTGGTACTCACTAAATATTATTCTCTCTTCATTGCAGTTCTGAAGTACAGCTTATCCAAGATATTGTGGGAGAAATATGGCATAAATTAAATTATGCATTCTTAGATGATATTGAAGACCCTGTAGGAATAGAATCTAGAGTGAAGGAATTGGAGTCATGTTTGGCTATAGGGTCTAATGATGTTCGCATTATAGGGGTTTGGGGGATGGGGGGAATAGGTAAAACAACTCTTGCTAGAGTCGTTTTTAAAATGGTTTCGAAGGAGTTTGAAGGTTGTTGCTTTCTCTCTAATGTTAGGGAGGTTTGTGAAAAAGAGAGTTTAATTCCATTGCAACAACAACTTATTAGAGAAATATTAAATGAAAGTATGAGTATACAAGATGTTGAAGAGGGAGTTTCTGTGATCAGGAATAGATTATGTTGTAAAAGAATTCTTGTCGTTTTTGATGATGTAGATCAATTAGAGCAGTTGAAAAAGTTAGTTGGGAAGCGTGAATGGTTTGGTTTTGGTAGTAGAGTTATCATAACAACAAGGAACATACATTTACTACGTGTACTTAGAGTAGATAAAATATACGAAGCTGAAGGATTGACTGATGCTGAATCTCTTCGTCTTTTGAGTTTGAAAGCTTTTAATAAAGACCATCCTCCCAAAGATTATCTAGAGCTATCTAAAGATGTTGTACAATATGCTAAAGGTCTTCCTTTAGCTATTGAGATTTTGGGTTCCTTTTTGCTGGATAGAAACATCAATCAATGGAATAGTACATTAATGAGAATTAGAGAGTTTCCTGAACTTGCAGTTTTCCAAGCACTTAAAATAAGTTATGATGGACTACATGAGACAGAGAAAAAAATATTCCTATATGTTGCCTGTTGCTTTAATCATGAGTACAAAAGTAGTGTAGTAAAAAAACTAGATTATCTTGGCCTATACCCTGATATTGGATTAGAGGTTCTAGTTGATAAATCGCTCATAAAAATGAATGGTTTTGGGGTGTGGATGCATGATTTACTACAAGAAATGGGCAGGAAAATAGTTTATGACGAGTGCCCTGAAGAGCTTGGAAAGCGTAGCATTCTATGGTCATTTGAAGACATTGACAGTGTACTAACAAAAAACACGGTAAGAGGTTATTTAGAAAACTTGAGCTCATACCCCATTATATTATTCAAAAAAGTTCAACTTAGAGTAGTTTTGGTAATCATACATTTTGCTATTCACTAATCGCTTTTGTTTATGATTATCAGGGAACAGATGCAATTCAAAGCATAGTCCTAAATTTGCCTAAATCAAAAGAGGCATATTGGAATCCTGAATCTTTTTCAAAGATGCAGCATCTTAAATTGCTCATTATTAATAATGTTCAACTTCTACATGAACCCAAGCATCTTCCTAGTGGCTTAAGATTTCTTGAGTGGAGTGGATACCCTTCAAAATCTTTGCCATTGAATTTCCAATCAAATGAGCTTGTTGAACTTTACTTGTGTGGTAGCTACATTGAGCAACTTTGGAAACGAGAAAAGGTAATTTAAGTATCCTTGTACAACTTTATATTTAAGTTAATTAAACTGTAAGGTTTTGTTGAAGCTAATAGTTTTTTTGTTTTTGTTTTTTTGATAATGGTTGCTTATAATAGTCTTTTTGGAGTTTGAAAGTCATCCAATTGAACAAGTCTTCAAACCTTATAGAAACTCCTGATTTCACCAAAGTCCCAAATCTTGAGAAATTGGATCTTGAAGATTGTTTAAATATACGTGCGATTCACCCTTCAATTGGAGTTCTTAAAAAGCTTACTCTTCTTGATCTAAAAGGACGCAAAAACTTGAAAACTCTTCCGAACAAGTTTGAAATGGAGTCTCTTGAGATTCTTATTCTTTCGGGTTGCTCAAAACTAAAAAAAATTCCAGAATTTGGAGACAACATGCAACGTGTATTAATGCTTTACTTAGATGGCACTGCTATTACTAAACTACCCACTTCAATTGGGCATTTGACCAGCCTTGTTTTATTGAATATAAGAGATTGCAAAAGTCTTACTTGTCTACCAAGCACCCTTTTTAATTTGAAGTTGCTTAAAGATGTGGATATTTCCGGATGCTCTAAACTTGAGAGATTGCCTGAGAATCTGGGGAACGCTGAAAGTGTAGAGGTGTTGGATGTGAGTGGAACTGCTATAAGAGAGGTGCCTTCTTCCATTGGTCTATTAAAAAATCTTAAAGTGCTATCTTTAAGTGGATGTAAAGGGTTATCATCATTTATATCTAGATCTTGGTATGAGCTCCTCCTTTTTTATTTAATCCCAAGAAGTCTAGATACTATGAGATTGTCCTCTCTATTGGGTTTGTGTTCTTTGACTGAATTGAATCTAAGTGACTGCAATCTCAGTGTAATTACTAGTGATATTGGTTCCTTATTCTCTTTAAAAGAAATAAATCTAAGTGGAAATAGTTTTGTTTGCCTTCTTGATAGCATCGGTCAACTATCTAATTTGCGGCGGATGGAGTTGGATAATTGCAAGAGTCTTCGATCATTGCCAAAGCTTCCATTAAGTATTGTAGAAATTTGGGGATATGGTTGTACCTCGCTAGAAACAGTACCAGATCTACTAAAACCTAATTCTTTATGTGAGACAGTGCTTTATCTTTCAAATTGCAGTAAACTGGCTGACAATCAAGGTGTCATTGACATGTTTTTTGTAGTGATAAGAAAGCTCCTTCAGGTCTCTCTCTCTCTCTCTCTCTCTCTCTCTCTCTCTAGGTCTCTCTCTGTATATAAAAAACCTGCTTTGTATGTTTCAGGGACTCTCTCTTGACGATAGACATGGCTCTCAAACTTTTGATAGGACATATGACATTATTATTCCTGGAAGTGTAATTCCAAAGTGGTTTATCCATAAGAGTATTGGGGCTGAAGTGAATATAGAAGTGGAACCTTCTTATTTGTGTGATGAGTGGATGGGGATTGCTGTTTGTGTTGTATTCTGTTCACTTCCACATCACCAAGTCTCTGACTATTGTTCACTAGCCTGTCAGTTTGTAGTGAATGGAAACGTAATGTTTGTTACACTAGACATTGGGAGAATTTTTGCTTTATCAGATCATATTTGGTTACTTTATTTGCTTCCTCAATCCTTCATGGATGATGAGGACATAGATTTATTGAAGGAATGTGAAGCAAATGAATTCACTCAGATTGGCATTAAAATAAAAAGCTTTGGTTCAATCATGGAGGTGAAGAAATGTGGGTTTCGTATGGTATACAAGAACAAGAAAGACATAGAAGATCTCAATCGAACTATGGCTCAGAGTAGCAACACCAACATCATTCCTTATGAGGGCTTGGATGGGAGGTGTACCCATGGTGATTATGATGGGGCTGGACCTAGTGGAGAAGGAAGCTCTAATGAACTACCACACCCACAAAGGGATGAAAGGTTCACAGAATTTATGGTACATGGTGATTCTGATTGTGAGGAATACTTGGAATGCAGTGAGGAGCTCAGTGATTGGCAGGAATCTAGCGAAAGTGACTTGGAAGGTTGATGGAATTTGGAAAACCGGTTCAAATACTCTGTAAGTAATTGGATTTCTTGATTATTGATTATGGAATTTGAAAAGCGGGTTCAAAAACTTTGAGATTCAATTATCCAAATTAATTCCTATTTTTTATATTGATTACTTGCAAGTCATTGCCTTTTTTCTTACTCTCAGTTTTGTTGGTTGCTGCATCATCTTTTTTTCCCTTTCCTTTGGCATATACTTGTACTTTTGGTTGATTTAATTTTAAATTCTATATAGTATATTGCTAGCTGCAGCTTATCTTCGTTATTGGCACTTATTTCAACAACAGCATCATTGAAAGATTGTTGAACTTCTTGTCCTTTTTCTTTATCAATTTTTTTCTCTTGATCACCCGTAAGTCACAGTTAAAAGTTTTGTTGATTGCTGCTTTGTATCCTTTCCTTTGGATTCTTTTACTTAAGTAATTTTAACTTCAAAATATAAATTTGCTTTCTGTGCTTTATCTTCATTATTGGCACTTATTCCAACTCTCATCTGGTCTGTCGTAGTACACCAAGTTAATTAATATGTGTATTATTAAATCTTATGGATTGGTACAATTTTTAAGAGAATCATCCCCATTCTTGAAGCTACTCGTTTAATATAAAAAAAGGTTTATAAAACAAACAATGATTAGGTAATTTTGGTTCAGTGATATGTGTTGGTTGCCCCCTTGATGTAGGATTGTTGGACTTGTTCATGAGGAGAAAGTGTCACACGGCCAAGAGAGAACAAGACAAGTGCAGTCCATCTATGCTTTTGATTTTTGCTCAATCTAAATAGATTGTAGGGTAAAATCTGCACTCTTGTTTCCTATATGCATGCAATTGCAAACCTTATAATTGGAATTATTTATCATGCCGTTACATATTATATATGTGAACTCATTTGTAGGTCACAATTAGAATGATTAGTCTAGCAAGACATAGCATCTAGCCTCCTCATAGAAGGTTTTCTATGGTTGTGTACTAACCTTCAACCAAAGAAAATACTCTTTATCTGTTTAACTGGAAATAATTTTGGTTGCCTTCTGGAAAGCATTGCTCAATTATCTAATTTGAGATTTTTGTGCGTGGATAATTGCAAGAATCTTTGATTATTGCCAAAGCCTCCATTAAATATTTGTAATATTTGGGGATATGGTTGTATGTTATTGGAAATGTACCAGTTCTATTGAAACTAAATTCTTTATGTGGGCGAGCACTCCATCTTTTAAATTGCAGTAAATTGGTTGACAAACAAGGTTTCATCGACAAGTTTTTTTGCAGTGATTAGAAAGCACTTTCAGGTCTCTCTCTCTCTCTCTCTCTCTCTGTTCTAAACAACATGCGTGGTTTGTTTTAGGGAAACTTTCTTCACACTAGATTTGACATTGTTATTCTTGGAAGTGAAATTCCAAAGTGGTTTAGGCATCAAAGTATTAGGTCTGAAGTTAGTATACAGGAACCTTATTCTCTTTTGTGTGATTAGTGGATGGGATTGCTGTTTGTGTTTAATTTGTCCACTTCCACATCACCAAATCCACAAAGACCGTTCTCTTGATGGTTGGTTGATAGCCAAAGGAAAAAAAATGCCTTTAGCATCACACACTGGTGGAGTTATTGCTTTATTAGATCATATTTGGCTACTTTATTTGCTTCCTCAATACTATGAGAAGAAAGACATAAATCATTGTGGGAATTTGGTGCAAATGGATTCAGTCAGTTTGGGGTTAGAATTAAAACCTATAAAATAAAATTTGACAATTCGGGGTCGGAATTAATCCTAGGCTAGGAGATGACTAAATGTGGGTTGCAAATGGTATACAAGAAAGACATAGAAGATCTCAACCGAACAAACTGAGAGAAGCAATAACAGCATCACTCCTTATGAGGGCTTGGATGTTCCCCATCATAATTTTGACAATTCAATGGCAGCACGGGAAGTGAATACTTCCTTGGTAAGTAATCTTGGCCATAAAAAATGTCTGCTCTGTATTCTTTGTTGAGGGGATGAAATGAATTGAAAGTTAAGCTTGTTAAATTTATTTAGAGTTTGAGTTGGTATTTTTTAATTATGGGCGGCTCTGTCTTTTTCTTCATTGAATCAAAAACTTTTGAGTTCTCAGTTGAGGAAGGTGGTGCGTTTTTCTTATTACGGATCTTTGAGAGAGGATTCTTTTCAATGCGCTCTGTCTGTATGGGCAAAGAGAGTGCAAAGAGACTGTTATGTATGATGGAAGACTTCATCTCCACCAACCCCCTTGGTTACTTTGCGCGTACTGTCAGAGAAAGAGAGACGGTCTTTATTCTTCAATTAGGTTCCAATGCACATGGCTCTTACCTTATGATTTTTGAACTTTTACATGGCCGTCGGCGAGGCAGCATAGTTGTACCAGAAGGTTTTTCGGGCAGTGGTTGGAGAGGTCTTTGCCGTCACCTGAGGAAAACTTTAGCTCCGGGGACACTGGCTAATAATCTGACTCCTAAGCGGGTTCTTGGGTCTGAAGTTAAAGCTTCTAAATCCTATGCAGCAGCGGTGGAGCAAGGCCAATGTCGTGCACCCATATCTCACATGCAGGCAGCGGCGGCGTGTTCTCTGACCCAGGATTCTCGCGATGCAGGAAATCCTAAACATTTATTGTTGGATTCTCGAAACTCCAACTTTTCAAAACCGGGTGCCCAGACCCTGGATTCTCGCGAGCCCAGTCTTGGGAAGGAGAATGCTCTGAGCGGGGCTGTCTTTTCAGTTGGTACTGAAGGTGAAGGTGAAGGGGAGACGAAGTTGGATCTATTTATTAGATTGGAACGTGGGCCTCTTGGTGAATGGGGGATCAGCTGGTCCAAAATCTTAGAGGTGGACCCTTCGAATGGCCAAGCCCACAACCCACAGCCCTCTAATTTCTTTAAGCCCAATCTCAATCTTGTCTCTTCGGTTGGCCTAACTCCAAACCCAAAGCCCTTTCAAGCCTCTAACACTAACCCAATCCCAAATTGTAAGCCCACTCAAACCTATCCCTTTAATCAGCCTAATCACAACCCCAAAGCCCAAAAAGTTTCATTCAACCAAGTCTCTAACCATAAACCCAAACACAAACCTGTTTATAAATGGAAGCCCAAATCCTCCCAGCCCTATTTGTTACAAAATCTAACTCACCCCCACGCTTCGCAAGCTCCTCCCTGTCTCCAATCCTCTTCGGCTTCTCCAAATTCTAGGTGCGATGGTTTCGTCGCTGAGCTCCCACTCTCGCGAGCCCCTCCCTGTCACCTGTACTCTCCGGCATCTTCGATCTCTGGGTCCGATGCATGCGTCGCTGAGCATTCGCTGTCCCTCATGGCTCCGACGTGCATCGAGAAGCTGCTCCCAGTGCTTGGCAACTCCGACGCCTCCGAGTCTGAGTCTTTGTGTTCAGAGGCCTCTGTGGATGAGTCCTGGTGCTCTGAGGAGGTTGCTGCGCAACGGGACATCCAGCGAATCATCCATGAACACACAGACAACGTCTTCAAGAAATGGGGGAATTCTGAGCAGTGGGTTCTTCAATTGCGTGATGGAAAGAGGGTGGCTGTCCCGATTCAAATTTCTTTGCCACCGGGAGATGTGGTTGTCGGAGTGGACGACACGAACCGGCTGGAGAAGGTTCCGGGGGTGTCATTGGAATCTAAGGAGTTAATTTCTGAACCGGAAAAAGGGGTGGAGGTGTTGGTGGAGGATTGGGTTTCCGATATTTGTTCCGAGGATGCTTTTCAGTTTACTGATTCTTCACCTCCTCTAAATGTCGAACCACTAGCTTTCTCTTTGCCCAAGGGCGCCATGGGTATTTCTGAAAGGTCAGCAACTCCGGATGTGGAAAGTTTACCGTGTAAGGATCATCATTCAAAATGGTTTCAGGAAAAATTCAGTGGCTTTGATGACTTCCTTGGGACATCCCTCATTGGTTTGGAAGAGCCAGCAACCAAATTCCTGTTGGCTGTTGAAGCTGTGTTACAGTAGAGGTCTGTTAAGGAAATAGCGGATAAGGCCTTGAAAAGCTCAGGGAGGAAAGGAATAAGGGAATTGAGGGGTTTATTTAGCTCCGTCAATTATGGTTCAGCTTCTTCAAGGCGCTGTGGTAACGGTAAGGACAGGGCTCTTGTTATTTCCCAATGAATTTGAAAATTATGTCTTGGAATGTCAGAGGCTTGAATGAGAAGGATAAAAGGCTCAAGGTTCGTAATTTTTTACGCTCTAGGAGGGCTGATATTGTTTGTTTGCAAGAGACAAAATTGGAATGGGTTACAAGAGGACTTGTTAGAAGTATATGGTGTTGTCCCTTCTTAGATTGGTCATATTTGGGTTCAGAGGGTGCGTCTGGTGGTATTCTGCTCATGTGGGACAGAAGGGTAGTGGAAAAGATAGGGGAAGCAGTGGGGCTCTTTTCGATCTTCTGTAGGTTCAAAAACGTCAGTGACCAATTTGAGTGGGCCTTCTCAGGTATCTATGGTCCAAATTTGAACAGGAATCGTCATTTTATGTGGGAGGAATTGGCAGGCTTGAACAGTTGGTGGAATTTGCCTTGGTGTGTGGGAGGTGATTTTAATGTCATTCGCTTCCCTTCGGAGAGGTTAGGGGCGCGAAGTTTTCATCGCTGCATGAATGATTTTTCAGATTTTATTTCTCTTCATGGGCTTATGGACTTTCCTTTGGAAGGAGGTCTTTACACATGGTCTAACTCATCCTCAGCCTCTAGAATTGATCGGTTTCTCCTCTCCCCGGTGTTGGTAGATCACTTCTCTCATTTCTCCCAAAAAAGGTTTCCTAGAGTGTTATCCGACCACTTCCCAATTCTGCTGGAGAGTGGGAGTCATCGAAGAGGGCGAATTCCTTTTCGTTTTGAGAATATGTGGTTGAAAGCAGAGGGGTTTTTAGATAAGGTTAAGTCTTGGTGGGAGAATTACCATTTTCAAGGGACTCCTAGTTTCATCCTTGCCAAGAAGTTGACAGCTTTGAAATCGGACTTAAAGAAGTGGAACGAAACAGTTTTCGGCAACATCACAGTCAAGAAATAGCTATTATGGAGTAAGTTGAATGCTCTTGATGTAAAAGAGGACATTCATCCTCTAACTGAGGAGGAAAAACTGGATAAAGCATCCCTTCGTGCCAAGCTTGAGAAGGCAGCCTTGTTTGAGGAGATTAGTTGGAGACAAAAGTCCAGAGTGTTGTTTTTAAAGGAGGGCGACTCTAATACGAGATTTTTTCATAGGATGGCTAATTCTAATCGAAGAAATAATTGTATTGAAAACCTTATGATTGATGGCACTTTGTCTTCCAACCAGGATAGGATCGCTGAACATATTGAACAATTTTATATGAATCTTTACGCTAAGCAGCATGTGCAGCATTCTTTCCCGGATGTTTTGGATTTCCCTACGATTTCAGGGGATAATGTGGAGTGGCTAGAGAGACCTTTTGAGGAATCTGAGATTTTTGAAGTCATCAAGGAGTTTAATGGGGATAAATCTCCTGGTCCTGATGGTTTTTCGATGGCTTTCTTTCAAGCTTGTTGGGGAATTCTCAAATCAGACATCATGGCTGTGTTCCATCATTTCCATGTATCTGGTTAGTTTGAAAAAAGTTTGAATGCAACTTTTATTGCTCTCATTCCTAAAAAAGTTGCAGCTGTGGACATTCAGGATTTTCGGCCTATTAGCCTTGTTGGGGGGGTTTATAAAATTCTTGCCAAAGCTTTGGCTATTCGCCTTCGCAAGGTTGTTGGAGAAATCATCTCTGCTCCTCAGAATGCCTTTGTTCTCAATAGGCAGATTCTTGACTCTGTTCTCATTGCTAATGAATGCCTAGATAGTAGATTGAAGTCTACTCAGCCAGGTCTGTTATGTAAATTGGACATAGAGAAAGCCTTTGATCATGTCAACTGGGGATTTCTCACTCGCTTGAGCGTTGTGGATTTTCTGATAAGTGGAGGCGATGGATTTCTTTTTGTTTATCAACGGTTCGTTTCTCTATCCTTATTAATGGTACTCCCCACGGGTTTTTTGGAAGCTCAAGGGGGTTGCGGCAAGGTGATCCTTTATCTCCCTTATTATTTGTGTTGGTAATGGATGCCTTTGGTAGAATGTTGGATAAGGCTGTCAATGAAGGTCATTTAACAGGTTTTACAATAGGGGTTTCTGCCGGTAGACCTTTGTTGATTTCCCATCTCCTTTTCGCTGATGATACTCTAATTTTTTGTGATGCTAATATTGATCAAATGTTGTTTCTCCGTTTGGTTCTCATCTGGTTCGAGGCTATGTCCGGTTTGAAGGTAAATTGGGGCAAGTCTGAGCTGGTGGCTGTGGGGACAGTTCATAACATGGATCTTTTGGTGGCTGTATTAGGTTGCAAACACGGGTCCCTCCCAATGAAATATTTAGGTCTTCCTTTGGGGGCAAAATTTAAGGACAAGTCCATTTGGAATCCGATTCTAGAGAAGATGGAAAGAAAATTAGCAAGCTGGAAAAAATTATATCTATCCAAGGGAGGTAGAGTCACTCTAATTAAAAGTACTCTCTCTAATCTTCCTACTTATTTCCTTTCCTTATTCCCTATTCCTGCTTCTGTGGCCAATAGAATCGCTAGACTTCAGCGGGACTTTCTGTGGGGTGGCCTGGGAGATGAGCCTAAATTTCATCTGGTTGATTGGTTTACGGTGTGTACCCCTCTTCCTTCAGGTGGGTTGGGGATTAGGAACCTGCGAACTTTTAACGTTGCTCTTTTAGGGAAGTGGCTATGGAGATTTGGGCAAGAAAGGGATGCTCTATGGCGTCAAGTGATAGAGGCGAAGTATGGTTGTGATTGGGGTGGTTGGTGCTCTAGCTCTTTCTCTAGCCCATATGGTGTCAGTTTGTGGAAGCATATTAGAAAGGGGTGGCACTCTTTATCTCGTTTTATTATGCTTGAAATCGGAGATGGATCTAGAGTGCAATTTTGGCTAGATCGTTGGTGTGGATCTTCCTCTCTTGCTGTCCGCTACCCCGAATTATACAGTATTTCTCGTAGCAAAGAGGCAAGTGTTGCGGATCTTATGAGGTACACCAATGGAGTCCTCCATTGAGAGATTCTGTTTTGTAGGGAGGTGCATAATCGTGAATTGGAAGCTTTCAGGTCCTTCATTAACTCCATTTATTGCATTCCTGTAAGGGGGATCGGGGAGGATAAGAGATGTTGGCTGCCTTGTAAGAGTAAAGGGTTTACAGTTAGTGCTTACTACCATCTTCTTGTTGGCCATAGTGAGCAGTTTTTCCCTTGGAAAAGCATTTGGAAGCAAAAGATTCCCTCTAGAGTGGCTTTCTTTGTCTGGTCCGCTTCCTTGGGGAAATGTCTGACAATTGACAATTTAAGGAAAAGAAAGGTTTGCATTTTAGATTGGTGTTATATGTGCAAATGTAATAGTGAAAATGTTGACCATCTCTTCCTGCATTGCCCGGTTGCTTTGGAGTTGTGGGATATGGTTTTTAATTTATTTGGAGTTTGTTGGGTTATGCCTAAGTCTGTTGTTGGGCTTCTAGCTTGCTGGCAAGGTCGTTTTGGTCGTCATCGTAATGGTGATATTTGGAAGGTCGTTCCTCATTGTCTGATGTGGTGTATTTGGAAGGAGAGAAATAGTAGGTGTTTTGAAGGCAATGAGCGCTCCATGCCTGATCTCAAGCTTCTTTTCTTCCTATCCTTACTTGACTGGTCCTCTGTGTGGAGAAACCATCTTTTTTCTTCTTTATTGGTTTTTCTAGATTCTTGTACTGTTCGTTTTTGATTTGTTCACCCTTGTATACTTCCTGTATGCCTGGGTGTCCCTCTTTTTTATCAATGAATCTTTATTACTTATCAAAATGGCAGCATGGGAAGTTTACAAAACCAAGTGAATTCGTGAATGACTATGATGGGGCTCGAAGCTCTAATTATGAACTTCACCCAAAAAGGATTGAAAGACTCACAGAATTTATGGCCCACGGTAACTTGACTGTGAGAAGTCAAGTGAATACAAAGAATGTAGTGAAGAGCTAAGTGAAAGTAAACTTGAGGGTTAATAAACTTTTTTCCCTATAAGTCACTCTCTTTTTTCTTAATTCAAGCTATTGGTTGCTACAATATCTTTTTCTTGTGGTACATTTATTAATGGATTGCCCACCATACATTTATCAATGAGACTCTAGCAATTTGTCTAGGAGGAACAAAGAATTGCAACAAAAAGCTTTTTATTGTTCTTTTTGAAGCAGAAGAAATTATTTGCTTGAAAGCAAGTAAACACCAAATGTTTTGGTTTATTGTTCTATCTCATGTTGTTTTCTTTAATTTAAATTGTACTTCTCACTCCCTCAAATTTTCATTAAGCATAGAAACTCCACAAAGTGAAACCCACACTCACTGAATCAGAGCTTGGAGTTGGAAGCAAAATGGGTGGAGAGGAGAGAGAAGCAGAGAGAGTAGAGAGAAGAGAGAGGTAGAGAAATCTGAGAGTAAGGTCTTGCAGAGTTCCCTCTCCTTTGCTCGACCAAGTGCCTCTCGTTTCTACCAACCCAAGGTATTGTCTCCGCAAGTGTTCAGTCAAGTGGGTGGAATTAGGCAGCATAATCAAAATCGTAGCCTTTTGGATATAGTGTCTAGAATTTGGACTCTTCACTATGCCATTTCCAATCCCCTACTCCACATATTGCGCATCTGTTGCTTCACCAAATGTCTTCCCTTCTATATTGACACATGGTCCGCGCCACCATTCCATATGTTTTGCAAAAGCATGATCTAATCATTACTAAACATTTGGTGGGGCTGCCTTTCTGTCTCTTCTTTCTATAGTGCTAGTGTCTCTAGGTTTGATAGGTAATATTTTTCTCAATCCTCCTCCCACATCTAGGTTCCCGAATCTAAAGATTCTAGTACTTAGATCTAAAGAGTATGCAAACTATGAATTTCTCCCTACCCTCCTCCTTACCCTCCCTGTCCTCAATTTGGAATTCCAAAAGCGCAACCTCATTTTGTTTGCATGACAAGTTTTTCAAAATGAATAAATCAGAATTCCATGATTTATGATTGTGCTTGAGGAATAAGTTCGGACAATCTCTTTCCTTGGAAACCTGTGTGGCGCTCAAAGATCCCTCCTCGAGTTGCTTTCTTTTCATGGATGGTCACCTTAGGCAAGATTTTGACCCTTGATAGATTATGGAATAAGGGTGTCCCTGTTATGGATTGGTGTTATATGTGTAAAAGAAGCGGGAAATCAGTAAACCATCTTCTTCTTCATTGTCCCATTGCTTTTGAGCTATAGTCTATGGTTTGGATCCTTTTTGGTGTGATTTGGGTTATGCCTTAAAGTGTTGCAGATTTATTTACATCTTGGCAGGACCCACTCGGTAGACATTGCAACATAGACTTGTGGAGGGCTGTCCCACATTGTGTGTTATGGTGTCTTTGGTGGAAAAGGAACACTAAATGCTTTGAGAGAATGGAATGATCGATTCCTGAGATTAAATCTCTCCTCCTCCACTCTTTGTTTGATTGGTGTTTAGTTTTTTCTTCTTTTTCTTGTTCTAATCTTTTTGTTATGCTTGATCATTGTAATTTTCGATGTTGATGTAATCCTTTCCATGTATGCTCCCGGTGTACCTGGGTCTTTTGATTAACGATTTTTTGTTATTTATCCAAAAAAAAAAAAAAAAAAAAACATATTAGGTGAAGATGAAAGAGGCATGCACCAAGGATTAATAATTTCAATTGAAGAAAAATTTCAAAAGGGTAGCAATCACTAATGGAAATCAACAAATACTGTGAATAATAGATTAGATAGTATTTGAACACTAATTACTACAAAGTGGCCTTAGCCATGTGCTTCCATTGTTTTGCAATGTTAGGAAAACATCTTACACCTCATCCTCACTTGTGATACTTGTGTAAAGGCGTGGGTGAGATCTTAATAATATTTGAATCTCATTTAAAAGTGACATCTTTTTGTAAATTAGAATTTTCATTTCTATCTTTATTTTTTTTCCCCCTGATTTTTTTTAAGACATTCAGGAGTTAAATAAAATATACGTAATGTCATATTTGAATGAAAAGGTTGGGATCATCCTATCACTTGCATTGCCATGTTGATCTGTAATATTAATAGTTTAAACTCATTTTATACATAACATAAATATTCTTGAAAAACCCTAGACTTATTTCAAATCATAAACAAGGAAAACCATCCATACTTGTTTCACATGTTTGTCTTTTTAGTAATTAAATTCATAATGCAAACAACTGTGTAGACAAGGTTGAAAATTGGAGAATGTAGTTTGTTTAGATTTGTAAATCCTACTCTACTTGTTATCGTTGTTGATGCATTGTCTAGAATTTAAGTTTTGTCACATTTTCATTGTTGCTTTGTCATTTTAGCCTAATGAAATACATTTCATAGTGAATTGATAATACAGCTTTATAGACATTCAAGTACACACACACACACACATAGGGTTCATATTTTATTGGATGTCCCCAAAGGAAAAGGGATGTCAAATGAAATTGCATAGGTTCTCTACATGTTGCGGCATATGTGCTAATCTAAGATACTGTCAGGTGGAATTCTGAATTAGTTTGAAAACTCTATAGCCAAAATGATTCTGAGAGAATTTTACAAATTCCTGTTTGTGTTGCTGACAAGCTTATAAGGCCTCATTCCAAATCTCAGGTTTATTTGGTTGAAAAAGGATAATGGCTATTACATACCAAGAATTGTAGAAATCAAGTTGGCAGGTCCTTTATTAATCTTACTAGCACAACCATAAGTCAAGACCCTGAGCTTTGGAACTAGTTATGTAGGTTACAATTACCTCCTAAAATGATTGTCGTTCTTTAGAGAATTTTATTGAATTTTCTTCTTTTGAGGGTAGAATTGAGAAGGCATCTGAGTATTTAGTCCTTTGAGTCAAAGACACTGAAAGACTATATATATATATATATATATATATATATATTTTTTTTTTTTCCTTTTCATCTAGAGAAATCTAGTTTGGTTTGATTTTTACATTAGAACTGATTTCATTTGGCCTTATTAGATTCAGGCATGGTTGAATAGCTGGACAAAGGGAGGGAGATTTAGGGATCTTAAAGTGCTTCTCACTGTCTGATTTCTCTATTTTATGGTTTATTTGGACTTATAGGAACAAGACAACCCTGAAGAAAGAGCCTTTCTTTGTCACTAATATGGTCTTGTATTGTAAAAGTTTGATTTCAATATGCAAGGTAACTAACAGTTCAAAAAACAAAGAAAAACCTTGACAGCAGTAGGATAAGCAAGTGTAGACCTTTAGAGAGTGTCCCAACTGGCAACCAATCCTGTTGGCGAGCTGCAAGGGTAGGAGAAGGAAATACAGGGGATCCAAGCTTCTTTTGAAAAAATAGAGAAGGTGGATGTCCATGG
Source organism: Lithocarpus polystachyus (assembly GCA_033629205.1). Lineage (NCBI taxonomy): Eukaryota > Viridiplantae > Streptophyta > Magnoliopsida > Fagales > Fagaceae > Lithocarpus > Lithocarpus polystachyus. The sequence goes on along the minus strand of CM066170.1, from coordinate 55,963,846 downwards.
CTGGTTGTTTTAGTCGAGCTTTTTCTTCCGTTTAATCTTTTTGTGGATATTCACAAAATAAACATGACACTACCAGTAGTAGATATTTCCACAGATTTTCAAGAATAAATTCCATTAATTGTATGTTAATGCATGCAAGCCAAATACATATTATACATGAACAGAAGCTCTATGTAGATATTGCATTCCCCTTTGAACCTCCTAAGTCCTAACACCAAGCAAAGTGACTTTGTAACTTTTCATAGCATTGTAAAATGAATGATATTCACGTATAAATTGATAGGACTCACACCTAGAAATGATCCCCATTGCTATAATATCAAAAGAGGATCGTAAAAATCATAAAAATAAATAAATAAATAAAACAAAAATTTTAAGCAAAAGAATCTATTATTGATCTAGAAGCTCCAGGAATTCCTCCTTGACATACCATCCATTCTCTAACTTCAAAGTATTTAGATGGTCAAAATGACAGCCTCCCCTTAAAATGTGAATGGCTTTGCTTTTAATAAATCAATTAAAAAAAAAAAAAGAAAGTAAAATCAGAAATGGGATCATGAGAATGGCACATATCAACTAAATGACAAAAATAAATATTCCAACTTTCAAGATATTCCCTGTTGGGTATTACATAGCATCTTCTACTTTTTCCAGCTCTTCCTTCATAGTATCTTCAAACTTTGAGATTTCTCTCTGTTAGTATTTTTAGAATTAACAGATAGGTGACAAGTTGGCCAATAGAGAGGCTGTGGTGAATGACATTCAACAGTTTACAAATGTTTGGGTTTGACAAGTGGACGGACGCCCTCGCAGAGCCTTGATCCTTAGCAACCCTTGCCCCTAAGTTTTTTATGAACATTAGCTTTGGTAACAGGCAGCAAACCTTGAATCTTGTACTCTTTTCTTCTTGTTCTATTTTGGTTCCTTGGTTTCAATGTACGAAAAAAGAATGGCAAGACAATTTTTTTGTTGATGTTTTAAAAGCAGTGGAAATCATGTGCTGGAAAGAAGGTAAACATTGAAATGGGAAATTTTTACTTCCAAAGGTATATCGATTTACTGTTCTATGCCATGTTGTTTTCTTTCATTCAGAATTAGGCTTTTGGGTTGTCCTTATTTAGAAGTCCACAAGCGCACGCTCATTAGTAAAGGCGTGACAGATGACACATTGACAGGTAGTTCAAAATGAATAAACTAGAATTCTAATTCTTATATATTTCCTCCTTGCCCTTTACATATAATATGGTTTGCTTTATGTTAACGTAATGTTAAAGTATGCAAAGGGGTTTTTACTTGTTTGGAACTGTTAAAAGGCTATTTTTTTGTTTGTTTGGTTTGATTTGTCGATTAGAAGTGATTTCATTCTGCCTTACTCGATTCAGGCTTGGATCTTGGATCAGAGATGGCTGAAGGAAATCAAGGACAATTTAAAGAACTTAAAAGTACTTCTCGGTCATGTTTGTCTTTATTTTATGTCTATTAGGACTTATAGTAACAAAGCAAGGGAGATCCTTTCCCTGCCACTAATGTGGTCATGCATAGTAAAATTTTGATTTCCATGTGAAAGGTAGCTGACATTTAAGAACTAAAGGAAAGCCTTAACAACAGCAAAATATGCCAAGTTCAGACCTTTATAGATTATAGTCTTTCAACTGGCAACCAATCCTACAAAAGGAGAGCTGCAAGGGTAGAAGAACGAATTGGAGGGGAGTCATTCAATTTTGATTGTAAAAATAGAGACGCCCCCATGGCCGGTTGTTTGACATGTACAAGAGAGGCTGAAATAAAAGTAACAAAGAGGTGGGAGATTGAGCTGATGAAGGACATTCAGATGTTTAGGAACCAGTTGATAGATGTTTGGCTTTAGTCAGGTGGACATACGTCTTCGAATTTTTTTTCTATTTAACTTTATTATTAAAAAAATTTTGTTATTTGACAACACGGAAAAGAATGTGGAAAACTAGCATCTCAAGTTTTTAAAACTCGAGTTCCATTGCAAATCGAGTTTTAGAAACTCGAGTTCCAAAATTCTGATAGATTGACGTGGAGAGAAATTCCACGTGGAACTCGAGTCTTAGAGACTCGAGTTCCAGAAGAAAAGAAGAAGAAAGAAGAATACACGAACACGACTACGGGTAAGAAAAAGAAAGGAAGAAGAAGAAGAAGGAAAGAAGAAGATCGCCGATCGGAGATCCACGGAACCACACCGCGGATCGCTTTCGCGATCACCGATCGCGTTCGCGTTCGCGATCGGGATCGTGATCGCCGATCGCGTTGGCGATCGCGATCTGGATCGGGATCGAGATCGCGATCGGATCGCGTTCGCGATCGCCGATCGCGATCTGGATCTCTTCATCATCTGTGGTTCCGTGGATCTCTTCATCATCTGTTCTTCTTCAGTTCTTCATCATTTGTTCTTCTTCCGTTTCAGTTTCAGTTCTTCAGTTTGTTTTGGTTCTTTTAGAAATCGAGTCTTTAAGACTCGAGATCTATGTGGCATTTTCTGTCCAACTCATCAGCTTAAAGTCTCGCAAAACGAGTCCTTGAGACCCGAGTTTTAATTTGGATCTCGAGTTTCTTAAACTCGAGATGCTAGTTTCCTTAATTAAATTTTTTTATTGCTAACTTACTATATTACCCTTCTTCACGTTGTTATTTTGCACATTTCCCCTACGTCTTCTGGTAGAGCCTTAATCTCTAGCAACCGTTTGCTCCTAACTTGTTTATGAACACTAGCTTGGAGAGCTCACCGTGGACTACTAATCTTGTACATTTTTATTCTAGTATTGTTTATGTTCCTTTGTCTCATTGTATCATGGCAGTCCATCACCAAAGTCATAATGTTTTTAGAACAAAATAGAAATCCATGGAATTTTAAGATCACATTTTCTGTTTAGAGAGAATTCCCTTTTATATATATCGATGACACGACAAACAGTTAGGCGGTCATTTTAGTCTCTCATAATTATCTTCCATTTTTTTTTTAGAAGAGATTATCTTCTCATAATTATCTTTCATTTTGTTTAAAATAGTTGAATAATTTTTGTTTTCTCACTTTCACACCTACTTTGTTTAAATAATTGAGATTTATTTATTTATTTATTTATGGAATTTAGTTGTTGACTCTGTCTCTTTGATTCCAATACCCAATGCCCATTCTTAAATTTATTAGTAGAATAGTACTAGTGGTTAGGGGTGTTTGCATTATGGTTTGGCCCAGACCGTCACCACATTGCACCTCAGTTTTGCGGTCAGATGTGCATTGTAGTGTGGTGTGCAAGGTGCAGTTTGATTGGTTTTGGAATGATACATTTTTCAAGATGTCATGGCCAATTACTAGTTTACTATTAATAACCATGACAAATTGATAGGAAACTAAAAATACCAAAATATATACAACGAAAAAATAAGATTAAACTTTTGAACTTTTGATTTTGTGAGAGTGAGTGTGAGAATGAGATGGAGAAGTTATTGAGGTTTTGAACTTTTGATTTTGTATTTGATCAAAATGAAGCCGTTTTTAACATGAAATTAAGGGCGTGTTTGAATACCGTTTATTTTGTTGAAAATTGAAAACACTGTAGTAAAATAATTTTTAAATGTGTAAATAGTGCTGTGAGACTCATTTTTTATGAAAGTTTTGTTGAAAAAAGAGATTTGTGGATTCCGTGAACAGTGTACGAGACTCATTAGAAAATTTGATACGCGCTTCTCAAAAAAAAAAAAAAAAAAAGAAAGAAAGAAAAAAAGAAAGCACAGATGTAGATGCGCAGCCTATCTGCTGTATCCAAACAGGTATTAAAATGCACTAAGGCTGAGCTAGTCACTTATTTTATATATATATATATATATATATATATATATATATATATATGTGGTGGAGTTTTGTGCAGTTTTTTTTTTTATCATAGAACCACACATTGCACGGTGTGGTTACTCCATTTTGTGGATGGTTTTGATCGGTTCGGGTGCGGTTACTTCGCTTGCGATATCATATACTACTCTGTAACCATACTTGGTATAAAGAATATCAACAGGATGCCACAAATGCAGCCACAAGAAAATATACAATTCTCATTAATTGATAAAACTATACAATTTACAGTAAAATAAAACACTAATCAAGGGAAAAAAAAAAAATCTTCCAACAAAGTCAAATTACTTCTAACAGAATGAAAAATAATTATCTATGTAAGAGATTCTAACAACTTAACAAACTGCAATAACAGCTAACTTTACCACAGTTAACTGATTACAGCACTAAGAAAATCCATGCTACATTTTAAATCTAAATCAACAAGTAGTTGAAAGAATATTCTCTAAAATGGCATGTCTCCCAGCCTTATTGCTTTGAAGCGGTGAAAAAAAAAACAGCTTGGACCAATCCCTCGTAGTCATGAACAATTATCCCCAACCCTGCTTTCAAGTCCGAACGACAGTGACAACAAGCAAATTTTGCTTTAAGTAGCCTTGTGATGGAGGAAACTTTGGAGAGGGAGGTATCTAATGGTGAGTCTGTTGTTGTGAGTCTGAATAACTATCGAGTATTCCTTAAAGTGCTGAACTACTTGCTTAAGTATGACAGAATGATCTCGCCATAGCCCATCCACTTGGCACAGGTTTTGAACAGTCCAGATTTTCCATACAATTGTGCAGAACAAACACAGCTCATTGGACCGTAAAATACTGGGTAATCCCTTGTATCAGGGTCCAACTGTAAAGTTCTCTCCTGCCAAACCAATTGAGCATGTATATATGACCATAATGCATGAATAGGTTTATTGATGAGCCTTTAAATGTTCACAGGTACTCTCCGTAAGGATCGTTCAACGTTGGAGGTTGTCTTTCGCTGGTAAAGCTCCCTAGCACAAAAGTAGATGCCAACTCTAATTTCATAAGCTCATGCCGAATACGCCAGTTGAGGAGGATTCGGCATTAGACAAAGATTCCTGCACCAGAACTTCTATCTTCAATTCCAAACAATACTAAAACATATGGAACTATTGGAATATTCTAAATATCATGAGGCATAAATGACTGCCTTAAAAAATCAAGCCTCCAGAAATAAGTATCCATATCTATCAACTCAGCAACCTTAGCTTCAGGAAGAAAGTAACTTCAGGTGATAGTATCTGATGAGATTCAGCATTAGGAAGCCATCTATCTTTGAAAACATAGTCTCCCCATTTCCAATCCTCCAACACAATCCCGTTTCAGTATTTTCCTTCCAGCTAATACACTTTGCCAAGCATGACCCAACTTGGCTTGACGGAAAGAACTGTGAGGATATTACATGGTCTTCCAAATTCTTGCTAAGATTGAGCCTGGATCATTCAAAATTTTCCACCCTTGCTTAGCCAACATAGCAAGATTAAAAGATTGCAGCTCCCTGACCTAATCCACCATTGCTTTTAGGAACACATAAGTTGTCCCATAGCCCAATGCATCTTCTTTTCTGAATGCTTCTGTCCCCACCAATTACGTCATTTGAGTGAGTTCCTTGCATAACCTCACAGGTAGTTGGACGAAGCTCATAACAATATAACATAGGAAGGGATGGCTTGTATGACTGGCTTTATCAAAACTTCCTTCCCAACAATAGGCAGATTCTTCTCCTTCCAACCATATAGTCTTCTCCAAACTTGAAATTTTAAATCTTCAAATGCAGCCCGTATAGAGCAACCAATAAAAGCTGGAACCCCAAATAACAATCAAAACTATTTGTTAACAACCAGACTTGAAGGTTTCTCATAACAGCCAAAAACACGGAGAATCTCATCACAAGTCGGACTTGATGCTTTCCCAAAGACGACACAATCATCTAAAAAGAATAAATGATTCAAACAGGGACCTCCACAACTAGCAGCAGCTCCAGACAATCATTTGTCTTGCTAAGATTGTGTTAATCGGCTTGATAGTCCAGCACAAAGAAGAAAGATATATGGGGAGATAAGGTCACCTTGGCGTAATCCTCTGCTGGAACTGGAAAGTCCTTTTGGAGAACCATTGATTAAAACCAAGTATGTAGGAGTAGAGATACACTCCAGAACCAAATTGATCCAGCTCTCACCAAAGCCTAACTTCTGCACCATCATTCATAGAAAAGACCACTGAACATTATTTAGCCCACTGAACATAGGCACTCAGCATTTGTTGACAGAGTTTTGTGCCAATTTATTGAGTTCATTTAACTTATGTAATTTTTTAAAGTGTTTTTTTTTTTTTTTTAAGTTTAGTCGAATTTATTTTTTAAGCCCAAGGAGGCAACTACTCTGGCAGCATACGTGCTCTATATGATTAGCTAATCTCTTCAATTACATGCACAAATTAAACAGGTTCCCTAAGGTGGCTGTACTTACCAGTGTATGTTAGCGGGAAATCTGTGGCAGGATAGCGTCATATGGATTTGAATTCCAACCTATTGAGTCCGTGCTTGGACTTGTTGGAGGTGATATTCATAAGCAGTTTGCCTATTTGTATGCAGAAAGAGGGCAAAGGCCGCGATACCAGATATTACCAATACGAGTTGGGTTTTTTAACAGCGGCAGCAGCAGCATTATGGGATTTCACGCACCACAGCCGCAACCTAGAGAAAACGAGGAAAGATGGGTACTAGCACATTGTGATGGTACCAGGTGCAAAGATGAAAAAAGCATGTCTAACAACTGTAACTCAGAAATCATCCTGCGTGGGTGGATTTTAAAATTTTGTCTCTCTGCTTATTGTGCTTATTGTTGTAATTGGAACATGGATTTCAGCCAATAAATTGAATGGAAGTCTATGCTTTATTCATCTATTTTAATTAACTAGTAAGTTGCCCGTGCGATGCACGGATAATTTTGTGATATTTTATGTAAAACAGTTTTGAATAATGTTGTACATAAATTATAAAGAAAAAGTAAATTAAATTAGAGTAAAGAAACATATACATTTTGAGATATTAAAAATTGGTTTAGTAGTTTCACTGTATATTTGTAGCCTTCTTAAGGTAAGATTATTATTTTTTTAAATCATGAAACCAAAAATAAATGCAAAAGAGTAACGGGACCATGAAATAAATTAATTTATGTTGTGTTCACATATTTCATACTATGAAATAAAAGTATACCCAATTCTCTGACTATCTTCCACTCATCGATAGTGCGACATTAAGACATGGTGTGGGCAAGTGTGTATGCATGTGTCCTATAGATGATTTAAAATTAAACCATGGTAGAATATGACTTTACATTGCGCACCAAATATTTTTTCTACTTATATATCCAAAACAAAAACTAACTTAATAAATTACCTAACCTAAATCATATTTAAGCCCCTAATTTAAAAAGAAAAAAAGATTACTCGTAGGGGTTTCAGTGTCTTAATGGTGATGGGAGGTCAGTATAACAGAGGTGGTGACCCCTCAAATTCCTCTTTATCTCTCTTTCAAATGTTTTGTTAGTCTCAGGTCTTTTATTTTGGTAATATGTAGTGAAATAATGCCTTTTATTTAACAATCCACAACATTTTTGTGTCTTTCTATCTCTCTCTAGAGTCTTATCCCGTTAGTTATTACTATTAGCCCTTACTTATTTTTTTTTTTTAAATACTAAAATAGTGGGTATGCTAAAAGATATGAAGAATAGTTAAAGATGTGGTGTAAGCTTAGGCAATTAATGAGATAACAGTAAAATAAGATAATGTGAACTTTTGGGTAAAAAAAAAAAAATTAAAAAAAAAACCTAATAAAAGAAGTAAAAAAAGACTAAATACAAAATTAGTGTGTCACTTGGCAAGACCTCATGCACTCTCGCATGAGGTCTCTAAGAGAGAGACATTTTGTAACAACTCTCTCACTATCTTTCCACTCATTGATAGTGCGACATTAAAACATGGTGTGGGCAAGTGTGTATGCACGTGTCTTATAGATTATTTAAAATCATGGTAGAATATGGCTTTACATTGCGTACCAAATATTCTCTCTACTTATATACCCAAAACAAAAATTATCCAACCAAATTACCCAAACCTAAATCATATTTAATCCCCTAATTTAAAAAGAAAAAAAAAATACCTGTAGGGGTTTCGGCGTCTTGATTGTGGTGGGAGGCCAATATGATAGAGGTGACGTGCCCTCAGATTCTCTCTCTCTCTTTCAAATGTTTTGTCAGTCTCAGGTCTTTTATAGTGAAACAACGCGTTTTGATTTTGTAGTGAATTTATGCATTTTATTTAACAATCCACAACATTTTTATTTCTCTCTATCTCTCTCCAAGGCCTTATATGGTTAGTTATTAATATTAGTCCTTAATTATTATTTTTTGCTTTTTTTTTTTTTAAATATTAAAATGGTGGGTATGCTAAAAGACATGAAAAAGAGAGAAATGTGTGATGTAAGCTTAGGCAATTAATGAGAGACTAATGAGATAACAGTAAAATAAGTTAATGTAAACTTTTAGGTAACAGTAAAAAAAACTTAATGAAAGAGGTAAAAAAATGCTAAATGCAAAATTAGAGCGTCACTTGGCAAAACCTCACACACTCCCGCATGAGATCTTTGCTTATATATATATATATATATATATTGATGATTATTCCTTTATAACTTATAATCACTAATCAACATGAGTCTCAAAAAACTTTGTGATAGGACTTTATCATACGTACAAAATGAGTATAGATTTTTTTATCTTTTTTTTTAAAGGATATTGCTATTGTGTTCATCCTTATAAGAATTGAAGCATAGATTAAATTTTCATTATTTTTGACAATTTTTTTTGATTCCTTTATAATTTATATATTGTGTTGGTTTAAATAAATTTTTTCTCAAGCTTTCAGAGGATGGACTTTAGATAAGATGTTCAACTTTTATACGCCAAGTATTGACTATAAGTCTTGTACATGGAACAAATAGAGATAAGAAATTAAGAATATGGTCCAATTTGGTCGGCCTTAGCTTGATTTGTCTAGAAATCAATTTTTTCTCTTGCCAAAAGTTTGACTTATTTTAGGTGGAAGTTTCCTTGATTATCACTTGTATACAAAATTCTAGGATCATTAAATTGGAATAGGTCTCTTACTAACCTAACCAATTGGAATAGGATGAAATTTCTTCCCATCCACACTAAACATTGTGTATACTCCAATTTTTTTTTTTTTTTTTTTTTTTCTGTATCTCATAATGATACGTTGTTGATAGGTGTCATCTAAGTTCAACATGATTGAGAGTTGTAATTGAGATTATGGCCCAGAAGCTTTACTATTCAATACTTTGCAAGAAAAATTAAACACTCATTTGATGTAACAGGAGACTATGGAATTTGACATTGTATACATTGGGGTTTGTTCTTGATGTTGTGAAATTGCTGTAGGTACAAAAAAATCTAGTTTAATTAGTTGGCAAGTCATGTTCTTTAATCGTGAAATGTCTACAATGGAAAACTTTTGTGTTCCTACAATAAATGTTTTGGAGAGAAAATTGTTAGCCCCCTCATAACATTGGGACCCCCCCTATTTATACAAAAGAAAAATGGTCCAATATTCCTAAGTGTAACTTAGTTACATGGAATTTTTGTGCAAATGTGCCTAGATTTCTTTTAAAAATTTAATTATAATTTTATACTCGAATTTGGTGATTTTTATATGATTTTTGTGGTTTGATTTTGATTCAGTAAAGACATATTAGCCAAAAGAAACGAAGGTAGAGCTATTAAAGAAATCTGTACTTTCAGATTAGCAATTACAGATAGTGAATGCTGCATTGTCATTTGTGGTTGTGGTATGAATAAGCGGTATGTTGTTTGGGTGACTGATTAAGGCAAAGCAATTAACCATATTAAAAGGAATTAGCAACTTTTTCTTTCTCCTTTACCATTTGTAGTATGTATATGTCTTTTTCACATATGCTTAACTGAAGTACCCATTAGGATTTCCCTTAATTATGATAAACATATTAATTTTTTTCTAAAATAACTTTTATATTTATTAAATGACATATATATATATATATATATATATGTCGAGAGTCATGTAGCTGAATTGACACCTCCCTATACACAAAGTGTCTGGGGTTTAAGGGAGAAAAGGTTCAAATTGCGGGAGTTAGGGAAAAAAGGTTCAAGTTGCAGGGTTAGCAGCATATTGTAATTATTTCTAAATAAATAAAAAAAGATATAGAGATATATATTGTTTTCCTTGAGATAAAGCAGTTGCGATGGAAGTTGTGATAATAGTGGAGTTTTTGCCTTTGAGGTTTTCCCTATTCATCAACAAATCACCATGTCAACTTTATTTCCCATTGCATATTGACTTAGTTGGTGATTTGTTTGTGTTAACACGTGTATTGCATGTTAATTAAATTAATTAATTAACTTGGCTAATTAATTAGTTAATTTATCACAATGAGTCAATACATTCTTGGCCTATCAAATGGAAAAGTTATCATTGACTCTATCTAAAGCATTTAAAGTAATAAAGGCATATTAAAGATTTAAGTTGATTGGCTAATATAGAACATCAGCCCATTGTTTGGAATTCAATGGGAAGAGCATAATTTTTGTTATACTCTTGATTGGATGTGTATCAATTGTTGCTGAAGAAACTAAATATGAGTAAGCTAATATCATAATTCAAATCAATAGTAAAAAACAAAAATGAATAAAAACATTTTTGAATATGACTTAATGCATTCTCACATTCATGGAACGACAAATCAATAGATACTAATTTAACTAGTTACACTAATTATATTTTTAATCTATTAGAATTGCAAACTTTCAATAACATAAGCGCTTGTTGAATAAACTCTCTCTAATAAACCAACTTACATATCTCAAGATATGACACTACCAAGTTGCCCTTGATGGTTCTTCCTACCAAAATCGATCTTGAGCACAAAAACTTCAAAACTACAAATTCAAAGTATTAGTTACAATGTAAAAAGATTAGACAACATGCATTTTCATATTTTTAAGAAATGCTTTTTAAATTGTTTTTGTCCATTTAGTAACTTTAGCTCAATGAAGTAAATGTTAGCATACTTAATTTATTTATAGTAGATATATGTTTGTGTGGTTTCTCCTCAAACATGTATCTTTTTGCAATCATCAAAGTATTCATGATGGCTAAAACTTTTTAAACCTAAAATGAAAACAAAGCACATAACAACCTCAATTTTAATATATCTTTATGAAAGTTACTCTTTTGAATGTATATGATCAACCAACAAACACAATAGAATCAAATTGTGTATAATGAAATTGAAGCATCGGCTTAACACCTATACTAACTTGAAAAACCAAAAGGAAAAAGGATCAGGAAAACAACAGTTAAGCTCATTCCATTGAAGTTGAAATGATAGATCCTTCTACACATTGAGCATTACATTGATGAGTTTAGAAAGTTTTAAATCTATCAAAAACAAAATGTAGAAACACAAATAATTTTTTTTTTAAAACTTATAGGTTTGTTATGCTTAAAATTAACCCCAAAAAAAAAAAAAAAAAAAAAACTAAATTTTGACAATCTTAATCTATTAACAGAACTTGATAAAAATCATAATTAGCAAATAAAAAATGGCATAAAAAGCATCCTATTATATGACTATATCACTTTATAAAGCCGCAAGACCCAAATGCCTATAAGAATGATAATTAGCAAACGAAAAGTATAAGTAAATAAAAGAGCATCTTAGTATCAATTTAAAGCAAATAAAAAAAAAAAAAAATTACCATATTGAACCACAACCATTATGACATGAAGCAAGTGGAAGATGAGCATTATTGTTGTTTATTATCCCAGGTGAATAAACATAAGCTTTTTTGGAAGATTCATGTGTTCTTAAATAATCTGAATGCTATTTCAATTTGTGCAAATTATAGAACACAGAATTGGTAATTTAGCAACAAAGGCATAGGAGAAGCCATGTAGTGGTTTAGAAAGAGTAGGCATTTAGTTATAAGGAAAGAGGAGTAGGCATAAATATAAGAAAACCTTTGGATGGAGGAATAAGGAAAACAAAGAGTTTTTGATGATTAACATCCCTCTATCTTATCCATTAGTCTTATTTATTACTAATTAAAAGCTATTGAGTTTAGTAAATAACTTATGTGGCATCTAATAAGTGTAATAAATTATGAATGATGTATTTTATTTCCAAAAAAAAAAAAAAATCAATTATCTTTTCAAAGAGAGTGTCACTTGGCAAAACCTCATACTCTCCCGCATGAGGTCTCTGCTTTTATATATATATTAATTTTTCTGCTATAATTTTTCTTTTATATATAGATATTCATTAGTAAAGTAAAATGATTGCTTTTTTGTTTGCACTGTGACTAGATTATTTTCATCGAGACAAAAATATAATTCAAACACAAACTTTGGAATTTGGGAACAGTTAAAAAACTGGCTTTTGGCTTATTTCATGTAGATCATGTGACAGTTTATTATTTGGGGCGCCACGTGCTGGACATTTCAAGAGTAAAACATTATTTGCTAGCGTAGTTTGTGAGCCCATTTGCATTACTTTACTCAGTAAGTGGTTTACTTTTTCTTTTCTTTTTTTGAACAGAAGCACAATTTGAGGTCCTATGGGTCTTTTTGTTTTTTTTTTTTAATAATTATTTTGGCGTAAATACAACTTTCGTTCTTATATTTTGACCCGATTCTCGTGTTGGTTCCTACTTTTTTATTTTACTGCTTTTAATCCTTAAATGAAAAAAATATTTCATTTTGGTCTTTACCGTTACTCACTTAACAGAAATATTTTACATGGCAAATGGTCCAATAGTAAAGGCTGACGTGTCTATTAAAATAATAATAATAAAAAATTTTATTTTGCACTAAAATTGCCACATCAGCATCTAAATTAAAAAAAATTAATTTATCAATTTTAATTAAAAAATAAAACAAAAACAAGAACACCAACCCAGATTTAACTACAAGAAAAACATTTTCTTTTTGAGTTTCTTTTTCATCCTTTCCTTTTCATTAAACCCACAAAATCTCATTCCTCTCTCAGTCTCTCTTTTCCTCTCTCACATAGCCCGATCCCAACCATCTTCTTTTCCTTTCTCACTCTCATTGAGTCGATCCCAGCCATGGCCGAAAGTCAATCACCTTCTCTACCTTGTCCTCTCAAACCCACATCCCAGTCAAACATGAGCACGAAGTAGCAATTGCTAAGAGATGAGGTGGTTTTGTTGTTAGGTGAGGTTGATTTTGTTTGGGTTTGATAGTTTCAAATCTAAGGTTGGAGGTGGTCTGGTTTCGGCTCTAAGGGATTTGGGCTTGTGTTTGGTTTCTCAGAAAGTATAAGAAAATTTGGGTTTTGATTTTTGTGTTTGATGTTTTGGTGGTGTAGGGGTTTGAAATATGGGTTTGAATTTAATTTTTTTTTTAATCTAGGTTTGGATATGGGTTTGAATTTAATTTTTTGGGTTTTAAATTTGCTGGGTTTGTGTCTTTTTTTTCAACTATATAATGTGTTCATGTTTAATTTGAGTTTTGAGTTTTGTGTTTAGGGGCTGAAAATCTTGGTTTGAATTTAGTGTTTGGGGGCCAAAAACCTGGGTTTGATTTTTGTGTTTGATGTTTTGTGGTGTGGGCGTTTGAAATATGGGTTTGAATTTAGTTTTTTGAATCTAGGTTTGAATTGAATTTTTTGGAAGTTTAAATTTTCTGTTCTTATTTCTTGGTTTGTGGTTTTTAATTTTGTGTTCTTAAATTTGGGTTGATGTTCTTGTTATTCTTGTTCAAGGTACACTTAGATCTCAATTCTTGTGACTTTTGGCTTTTAATTCTGTTTTTTTTTATTTAGTTAAAATTAATAATTTTTTTTAATTTAGATGTTGACGTGGCATTTTTTAGTGCAAAATAAAATTTTTATTATTATTTTAATGGACACATCAGTATTTATTGTTGGACTGTTTGTCACATAGGATATCTCTGTTACATGAGTAACGGTAGGGACAAAAATGGAATGCTTTTTTCATTTAGGGACTAAAAGAGATAAAATAAATTGATTATATGGTCAAAATGTAAGGACGAAAGTAGTATTTACGCCAATTTTTTTTTTTATAGCTTTTTTCTATTATACCTTCGGCAAAAAGTTAAATAAATTGATTCCAAACCGATTATATTACATGAGAAATACTATGTCTACAATATTTTCATAATAATTTCACAACAAATTATATATGGCAAGTAGTTAATGATTATTACTAGTGGGCAAAAAAGTAATTTTAGTCGTGAGCTAGATTAGAACTAGTAACATCTTGCCACAAATGATTTGTTGTGAAAAAGTTTTGGATATAACATTATATATTCATATTATATATATATATATATATATATATCCAAGTATACGTTTCTTGGACAATGAAAGGAATTCATATGCATATCTGCACATATATTTCCATAAATTGAAAATACCATAATTTAGTTCAAGACAAAAAGAGAAAGAGAACTGAGATGAGATACCTTGAGTGCTTAAGGTTGAGGCGATGAAAGCAGAAGGCTAGGTCAGTGGGTCTAGGGTCAGCGACGGCTGCGGCTACGACAATGGGACAAAGACAATGGGTCTATCTTCTGGCAATGAAAGGGGGCCAAAGCTGAGATTGGGTATTTTTTTCAAGTTGTTTCATCTTTAGATTACGATTTTTTGGTTTAAAATTTGATTGGGTATTTGGTTTATAGAAATTTAATTTTTATTTTCATATTTGAGTTCTATAAAATTTTTTTGTTTGGGCTATGACAGTGAGACCGAGACAGTGGGTCTTCTTTAATGTTCAGATTTTAGTTCTATAAAAAAAAAAATTGGGTTTTTTCTTTTTGTTTGAAAGATCTAATATATTATTAAGGAGACCAAATTATGGACCAACATTTAATTTTATTTGGTCTAAAAATATTTAGGCGGTCACAACTTTTTTTTAAGGGTGGACGAATGTATAAATTTTAAATTATTATATATAATTTTTTCCTAAATGAATATAAAAGCCAAAATTGTATTTTCTATTAATTAAATTATATGCGCAAATAGTACCAATTCCTTTCATTGTCCAAGAAACGCGTACCAAATCCTTTCATTGTCAAGGGCATAGTAGTCAAAACGTGAATCATATCGTGAATCGATTTTTAATTTTTCTGTATCGTGTTTCGTATCGTATCGTGTATCGTAAGATACACAAACACTTAATAAAATTTATAAAAATTTATAAATATTATTTATTATAAGTTTTGAATATATTCAATTAATGACTAATTTATTCATCACTTACATAATAATATTTAACAAGCTAACTAAATAAATCAAACTATCATGTATTTATAATATACAAATTCAAATTTCTTAAAGAACAAAGTTTTTCTCCAAATTAGTTTGGGGAAAAACTCTTCAAATTTCTCATATATTTTTTTTTAGGTGTGAATTTTGAAAATATAACCGTTGAATTTCATGTTCCTTATGTTCTTAACATGCATATCAAATTTCGTTCAAGTTGGATATTATTTACTATTTAATCAATTAACTTAATTTTTATATACAATTTTAGATTGCAAAAACTTGAAATTATAACAATTATTTGATGACATAGCAATTAGTTTTTGATTTTCTTGAAATTTTGTAAGCATTAAGGATGTTGTAAGAACATGCAATTCAACAGTTAGATTTTCAAAATTCTTACTCAATATAAATATATATGACGAGTTTGTAGGATTTCTCTCTAAGCTAGTTTGGAGAGAAACTTTGTTCTTTCTTAAATTCAAAAGTGATAATATATTACAAATGACTCAAAAATAGTAATTTATTTTCATCATATTCATCAAATTGCCTAATCAACTCCATCTAAATTAATGCTATCATCCTGTTTATAATTTTGCAAACTTATTTCTTCATCGTCATTTGTTATTAACATTTACTATCTCTTCTTGTTCTTTTTATTTTAATAATATTTTTATAAATTTTTTTTTGGCATTTCAGTTACTTGGACTTATAACAATAATGATAAAAATAAAAAATTTATATTGTCAATTAATATTTTATTCGTAGTATATAAAATAAATTTGTAAATATTTAAGTGAATGGTAAGTGTGTACTATGTGGTCTAATTGTAGGAGAGAGAGCAAAAAAAACTTATAAATATGTTATTTTAGTAGGGTAAACTAAGTAAACTAATAATTTTTTGTTAAAAGCAAGTCTAACAACTTGTTAGATTCAAATAACAGTACAAATTTAACAAAAAATCTCATTTTAAAGCATTTGTCCATGTATCGTACGATATGTACGATTTTACAATATGATACGATTCATATGATACGCACACTGTATCGTACAATTCATAAGCACTTACAATACGCCGATACGACATAGAACTTTTTACATATGATACGTATCGTGTATCGTACGATACTGATAACTATGGTCGAGGGAAAGTATACGTGAAGTAAATTTCAATTGAAGAAAAGACTGAGGAAGCCACTGAAAACACTTTGATAGATGCACATCCCAGCCAACACGGTGTAGAGATTTATCTCTTTTTTAACCAAGCGGCACCTATTCAACCTCGCAATTTAAGGTTTTTTATTTATTTATTTATTTTTTTAAGGGTAAATTGCAAATTACACCCCTAAAATTTGGTGGTATTTGAATTTTACACCTTTGTGTAAAGTGGTAAACTAATTTAAGAATGTTATAAATTGTTACTAAAGTTTGGAGGAATTACACTTTACCTCTTTAAACTATACTTCAGATTACACTTTTCACTATAAACTTTTCAAATGCACATTTTGCACCCTAAATTATGACCCTTGTTACACTTTGCACCCTGACGTTAAGTTTGCCATTAACTTGGATGGAAAAGTATGATATCATGTGAAATGACCCAATTGCCCCTCTTATCAATCCATTAAAAACAAAGACGAAATTACAATTTACCACCCTAAACTATACTCTTAATTGCACTTTGCACCCTAAACTTTATATTTTCATTCAAGTTAATGGCAAACTTAAAGTCAGAATGCAAAGTGTAACAAGAGTCATAGTTTAGGGTGCAAAACGTGTATTTGAAAAGTTTAAGGTGCAAAGTATAATTTAGGGTATAGCTTAGGTTGATAAAGTGTAATTTCTCCTAATGTTTGTTGTGCATAGGAATTTACAAAATAAAATTGCATGTTACTAAAGACTCTTTAAATGGTAACTAATTAGGGTAAACTTAGATACAATACTTAGGTGCTGTTCCTTAGGTTCCTTTCCTAAGATTCTGTCATGAAGATTTTTCCTCATGGGATTGAAGTGTTTAAGTTTTTGTCCAGCTAATTAATAAAAGACTGTAATGTTTTCTTTATTCATTAGAGGGACCTTAAAGTACAACATGAATCGGTACTCAGAATCATAATTCGTGGTTAAACTTTTCCTTTTGTTTCTTTTTAAGATATGCATATATAAGAAAAGAGTTATGTTAAAAATTATTACTATAAATTTTACTTTATAAATCTTATTTATGTATTGCTGTATTATTAATCACAAAAGAATAAAATAAATATTTATTATTTAGGTTGCGGCTTGTGTCCAGTGAAAGTTATCATTGGACACGTTGGATTGCAGACACGTGTCCACTCTTGGACATGTGTCCGAATCCTGGCGTGTCCAGTGATAACTTTCATTGGACACAAGCCCTTCCTATTATTTATTTGTTGTTGGAGTGTTTTATGTGATCAATGCCATTTCCAAAACTAATAAATATTTTTTTTGAAAGCAAAACTAATAAATATTTAAACTATCTTTTCATGATTTGTGAGAGTAGTAACCTTCAATTTATATAAACTAACTTGTAATCTCATGCATATGCATAGATACACTTAAAGATATACAATAAGATGCATAATATAATTTATATATATAATTTAAATATTATTGATAGTCATTTTTATATTTTATTAACTCTTTAAAAAATCTTGTAAGGATATTATTAAGTATAAAATATAAATTGTTCATGTTTTTTTTTTAAAAATTATTGTGAAGCACTTTTTTATTTTATTTTTTTATATACAAGATAGAATTTCTACTCTAGTATAATCTAAGTGTATATGTGTGTGAAGCTCCCTCCCGGAGATTTGAACTTCGGCCCTTGCTTCCCACACCCCACAAGCATTTATACTTGTGGAGTGACCACCGCATCAAGGGGGAGCGGTGGTTTTATTAATTTATTCTAGACTCTTTGGTTTTTGTATTTAATAACTCACTTGGATGAATATTTATGATGTGGTCTCACATTTGATTCTTAAATTAAGAAATGAAACTCTTTAAGAATAAATAATTTAGGACACATGCTACAAAATTGGAACTCTAATTTTAGTTTCTTTCAGCTTCACCTATTATTAATATATGTATAATGTAATAAAATATAAAATCTTTGTTATTTTCAATCCTTTTCAAAAATTCCTTCAAAATGGTGACCTCCTTTGCATAAGGGGGTAACTATTTTTTAAACAAGTTTTGAAGAGGCACATCATAGGCTTATATCCATATTGTATGGAAGTTGGAACTATGTATTTGGTTCCTATATATATAGAGACACACACGGTAAACTACGTATTTGGTCCCTATTCTATATACCATACAATTTGGTTTCTAACCTTTCAATTGTCTCAATTTGGTCGCTAATCTTTTAGTATCATGTTAATTTAGTCCTTACCGTTATTTTTTGGATAAATATTGATGACGCGTCTAATGGCCAAGATAAACAATTAGCTTTTATCGATTTAACAATACACTAAAATTTTCTTTTAGTTGTTTGACATATCATCAATTTTCATCCAAGATATAACAAGATGGACTAAATTGACACGACTCAAAAAAATTAGAAATCAAATTGACACAATTAAAAATTTAGGAACCAAATTAAAATTTACAGTAAATAATAGGAATCAATGATTGGCTCATTGCAAGGAAATTCTAGGAGGCGTGCAATTGGATAATGATTTTTTAAAATTTTTTTATTTTGTCCTTTTTAGAGTGACTTACTTTTATGTTTCCTTTAGCAGTCAAGTCAATTGTCTTTATTTTACCTACTCTTCCCATTCCATAGCAAAAGATGAAAAGACCGGAAAAAGCAGGAAACGATGAGGAAGCCAGCCTTTTATACGTGTGAATGGTTGAAATATAAACTGAATACCGAACACCTCCGTCTCACTTCTCACTTTTTTCTTTTTCTTAGCAAACTCGGAAATCATTGTATAAATGTGTGATTCACAGGCGATAAATGTTCTGTCTCACTTGCAATTTCAATAGGCTTTTTTTGAGCTTTTCGTCATCTCTACAATATTTCGCAAATCTGTGAACTCACTTTCCAAGTACATCCATTGCGTCTTTTGACTAAATATTGCTATTTTCAAAGTTTATTTGTGTTATGTGCACTGTTCCAAGTTATTTGGGATTTTGAGGAGAGAGACTGAATTTCGATAATACAGTTGCCGAAATTCAATCAAAAAGAAAGAGAGAGAAATACTGGGCTGAATTTTGGCAATGATATTGCCAAAATTCTGCTGGCCAATTCCTCCCCTACACGTGGGTGTGCTCGAAGTGAGAGAGGTGAGTAAGGGGTGCCCAAAAAATTTTTTTTGCCCCCCTATTTCAGCAATGCCATTGCTGAAATAGGGGGGCATCTTTTTTTTTTTTCCTCCTTTTTTAATTTTTTCCTTCCTATTTCGGCAATGGCATTGCCGAAATAGGGGAAAAAAAAAAATTTTGCAATTGGGAAAAAAATTGTGGCATTGCAAAAATAGGAAAAAACAATAAAAAATTTTTTTGCAATTGGTTTGTGGTAATATTATTGTTGAAATAGAGGGGAAAAAAAATTTTGTAATTAGTTTGTGGCAATGCCATTGCCAAAATAGAGGGCACCATTGCCAAAATAAAAGTGTGGCAATGCCATTGTTGAAAATTAGGGGAAAAGTACACAATTTAGTCAACCAATTAACTCGCTGTCAGATATTCTTTTTTTTTTCCTTTTTCTCTTTATTTCTGCAATAGAGAAGAAGTACACACTTCTTCTGATTCTTTTATAGCTTCCTATATCTTTTTTTTTTTTTGTCTTTTTATTAGCTTCCTATGTTAGAAGAATCTCAGTAGCACATAGCTTGGCACGGGTTGTTTGTAATTTTCCTCCTTTTTGTACTTGGATGCAGGAAGTCCCTGTTACTTCCTATGCTATGTATCTTGCGGAATCTATCTATAATTCATGAGCCCCTTCCTTTTAGGGCGGATTCTCAAAAAAAAAAAAAAAAAAAAAATGTTAAAAGAATCTCTTTACAACCAATCAAGAGATTCTTTTTTTTTTTTTTTTTTTGTCTCTTTTATATCTCTTGGCTTTGAGACTCATTCATCCTTTTCGCAGCGGATTCATTTATCATTTCTAAGAAACAATGTCACACATACACAAATAATTTTTTGTCTTCTTATTTTTGCTACGATTTAGTTTTGTCTTCTTATTTTTCCTCTTCATAATAAAAGGCAAGTAGCTAAAGGTTTGCATTTCCTCACAAAGTGACATCCTTCAGCTACTTGCCTTTTAGTGTTACTCTTCTCTTTTGCTTCTCTAGTGCATTGTTACTATTCTATTTTTCTTCAGTGCATTGTTACTCTCCTGCTTTGGGTTAACGTAAGTTTTTTTGCCTTGCTTATTAACTTATATGCTCTTTAAATATTAGAAGCTAATGCATTGTTTAATATTATGTATTGTTGTAATTAATATTGTTTGTATGCCTATGATTATTGTTGTTATTGTTGTTATTGTTTTTATTCAAATTTTAGACTAATGAATTTTTATGGTTAGGACGTCCTTACAAGAATTTTTAGTATTGTTGTAATTTCGTGTTTATTTATTATTATCTAATTATGTTTTTTTTTTTTTTTTTTTGCAAGTATCACTCTATAATTCTCACGATTGTGGTAAGCATCTCAACTTTCTAATTAAATTCTTGCATGTGTTTTGTTAATTTTGAAATTATTTAATATTATTTATTGTTATTATTAGTATATAACCGCATAAATTGTAATAAATTGTATTATTGTGATCTTTTTATAATCAATTTTACCTTGTTATTATCAATTATTACATCTATTACTTGGAAAAAAATATATTGCATAATTTGTTTGTTGGTTAATAAAGATATGTATGTGTATTATTATTATTATTATTATTTAGTACAATTAATCGTACATGTGTGTTTATTTTCTTTAAAGTTTATTATTATTATCATTATTGTTGTTATTTTGTGTTTATTTATTATTATCTAATTGTGTTTTTTTTTTTTTTTTTTTGCAAGTATCACTCTATAATTCTCACGATTGTGGTAAGTATTTTATCTTTCTAATTAAATTTATTTATGTGTTTTGTTAATTTAGAAATTATTTAATATTATTTATTGTTGTTATTAGTATATGACTACTAGTTTTGTAATAAATTGTATTATTGTGATCTTTTTATGATCAATTTTACTTTGTTATTATTAATTATTACATCTATTACTTGGAAAAAATATATTGCATAATATATTTGTTGGTTTATAATAAAGATATGTATGTGTAATATTAATATTATTATTATTATTATTAAGTACAATAAATCGTACTTTATTGTCAATTCATTAATGTCATAGAGGTTATCTCAGTTCAAAAAAAAAAAAAAATGGTTAATTTAGTTTGATTTATAGAGGCATGGTTTAACTAATTGTAGCATTTAATGTAGGATATATTTGAAATGGAGCCTGGGTCATTCAATCATTCTTTGCTAACCAAATTGCTTGGTTTATATTTGTAGGATATATTTGAAATGGATACATTTAATGTAGGCGTGGTTTATCACGTACACATAAACCAAATTGCTTCGGTAAAAAATCTTCTAACTCACAGAAATTTGTACTTTGTAGAATAAGAATCCAGAATTGTTTTTAGCTAGCAACACTCTCTCTCCAAATCTCTGATATAGATTTTACGCATGATATCAATACGTGGAAGCTATGAAAGAGAAAAAGAATCTCTGACAACGAGTTGACGAAGGAAGCTATAAAAGAATGGAAGCTATGAAAGAGAAAAAGGAAAAAAAGAATCTCTGACAACGAGTTGATTGGTTGACTGTGTACTTCTCCTCCAATTTTTGGCAATTGCATTGCCACAATTGCCACACTTTTTTTCCGGCAATGGTGCCACAAATCAATTGCAATTTTTTTCCCTTTATTTCGGTAATGGCATTGCCACAAAATAATTGCAAAATTTATTTTTTCCCCTCTATTTCGATAATAGCATTGTCACAAATGAATTGTAAAATTTTTTTTCCCTTTTATTTCAGCAATGGCATTGCCACAAATCAATTGCAAATTTTTTTTTTGTTTTTTTCCCTCTATTTCGGCAATGCCGTTGCCACAATTTTTTTCCCTCTATTTCAGCAATGGCATTGCCACAAACTAATTGCAATTTTTTTCCCTCTATTTCAGCAATGGCATTGCCATAAACTAATTGCAAAATTTATTTTTTTTCCTCTATTTCAGCAATGGCATTGCCACAAATGAATTGCAATTTTTTGTTCCCTCTATTTCGGCAATGGCATAGCCACAAATGAATTGCAAAAATGGCATAGCCATAAATGAATTGCAAAATTTTTTTTCCCCTCTATTTCGGCAATGGCATTGCCACAAACCAATTGCAAATTTTTTTTTTTGTTTTTTTCCCTCTATTTCGGCAATGGCATTGCCACAAACTAATTGCAAAATTTATTTTTTCCCCTCTATTTTTGCAATGACATTGCCACAAATGAATTGCAATTTTTTTTTTCGCAAAATTTTATTTTTTCCCCTCTATTTCGGCAATGGCATTGCCACAAACTAATTGCAAAATTTATTTTTTCTCCTCTATTTCGGCAATGGCATTACCACAAATGAATTGTAATTTTTTTCCCTCTATTTCGGCAATGGCATTGTCACAAACTAATTGCAAAATTTATTTTTTCCCTCTATTTCGGCAATAGCATTGCCAAAAATCAAAATTTTCCTCTATTTCGGCAATGGCATTGCCACAAACCAAGCAATTTTTTTTTCCCTCCTATTTCGGCAATGCATTGCCGAAATAGGGGGGCCAAATTTTTTACTTTTTCCCTCCTATTTTGGCAATGCCATTGCTGAAATAGGGGGGCAAAAAGATTTTTTTGGGCACCCTTCACTCACCTCTCTCACCCAAGCACACCTACGGGCAGAAGTGAAAATGGGCAGCAGAATTTTGGCAATGACATTGTCGAAATTCAGCCCAGTATTTCTCTCTCCACCTTTTTGATTGAATTTCCGCAACTGTGTTGCTGAAATTCACTCTCTCTCCTCAAAATCCCAAATAACTTGGAACAGTGCACATAACGCAAATAAACTTTAGAAATAGCAATATTCAGCCAAAAGACTCTACATCCATCTTTCATTTTAAAAAAAAAAAAAAAAATTCTTTTCAAGCATATATTTACTGCATATCCCTTCGTTGTTGTTGTATATCTTTTTTTTTTGGTAATTATGGAGAAATTGCATTAAGTACTAAAAGAAGTTCCACAAACAGGGGGAGCAAGCCTTTTACAGTGCTTGCCCAGAAAATCAAAGTTCAAAAAGGGGATAACATTATGGGGAGGGGTAACAAAATAACTATCTCCACCATCACTAGCAGCTCCCATTCGTGCCAAGGTGTCAGTGCGTGAGTTGGCCTCACGGTAGTAGTGCAGCATCTTAACCTAAGGCAGCTGCAGCAACAGATCCCTACAATCATCAACAAGGCCAGAGAGGTCCCCATTAGTGTTGCTATTACCAGAGATAAAGGAAATTGCTGCTGATGCATCAAGTTTGATCTCTATTGCCTGAGCCTGCATATCCAAACAAAGGGTAAGCCCCTCCCTCAGAGCCCACATCTCCGCTACTAGACTAGAACTAACCACCATGGCCTTTGCAAATCCCTTAATCCACTACCCATTTTTGTCCTTGAGGAGACTTCCACACCAAGATGAAGCACCCTCTCCCCCAAAGGAGCCATCTGTATTTAGCTTTTGCCACCCAACTTTTGGTTTGGACCACCTCACCTACTTAATTACCTTGTTTTTTGTCTCCTCCTGGTTTGCCACACAGTAAAAGAACTCTCTAACTTGCATTTCCACAGCCTGAACAAGGTTGGGGCTTGCTTCTTGCTATTTAAAGGCCTTGCGGTTACATTGCAGCCAAAGGTTCTGTTAGGGTACTTTTTTATTACACCTAGTTTTATTTACTTTCAAATACACACACCCTATTCTATTTAAAGCCCAAGAATACTTATGCTTGGCAATATTTGAAAAGCCCATAATTCAAGTCCATGACAAAACAATTTTATCAATGGAATTTAAATCCATAAATCAAATCCCATGATTTAAACCCATGGCAATTTATATATCCAAAAGCCCAATTCTCATTGGCAACATCGAAGACCAATTTCCATTGGCAACATCAAAACCCAATTTCCATTGGCAACATCAAAGCCCAATTCTTTTTGGCACTACTTTATCAAAAAAACCCAAGATTATCAACGCTTGGCAAAACAAAAAAGCAAAAAATATCATGGTAAAATGTTACTGTGGCAAAAGGGACCATGGCAATCATCTTGAGGATCATCCACTCGTATTATAAACCCATGAAATACATGGACATCATTTACATCACGACATCCATAATATATACCCTTAACACTCAAACCTACAAGCTCATCATTCAAATTATGATGCGATTATTAGAAACCATGAACATTGTTTTATGGAATTCATCATAGTAAATATTATTTATAAAAGAATTTTGAAAAACTTGTCCTGTTATGTCAAACATTACAACTAATTGCCCAAAGACCCATTGCAAGTATCTATGAAAACCCATGGTAAACATGTGTTGTTTAGGATGCACACAACTTGGCCCAAAGGGACCAGCCCGTATAAGCAAGCTCAAAGCCAAAAAACACCAGCAGAAGGCAAAGGATTGAAAATGGGCAACTAGCCCTTGTTCATCCCTAACCAAATGGGACAACTAGAGACACATGCAAGAGAACCAAGCTTTTAAGAATGGACTAAGGGCTGTCATATCAGTTTTCTGCCACCCTTTGCTTGGCATGAACAGTGCCCGAGAGTTGTCATGTCAACTAAAGTCTGAAAGATGATGGAATTTCATTACTTTTCTCAAGACTGCACCTCCAGCGGAAGGGGTGCTGAAACCAAATTATCCAAATTTCAACAAATTGATGTTATAAGTGTTGAAAACATTAAAGACATGATTCATGTGCCAAGCCCATGAATCCTAAAGGGGAAAAATTGGGAACATGTGGTTTGGAGGGCATAAAGGGATCTCCAGCGGAACCTCTTGAAGTAGACTAGAACTTGACACTTGGCTTAGGGTGTTAAATCTTACTTCTCAGGGGTCCGAACCTCAATTGCAGCATTAGGATTCTCTCTTAATATACACCTCAAACACAATAATCAAGCTCAACCCAAAAATCCTGACATTTAATGCAAAAAAGCTCTAAAATCTCATCATTACCCAAAGTAGCAAGGCAGCCCCTAAAATGGGTTTTCCTACTTCTGATAAAAAATCCTAGGAAGGCTTGGCCTCGATTTTGTTAACTTTGAGACATCATACGTTTTTTGGATTCTTGTCAACAAATGACTCCCTATAACTCTATTATAAAAAGACAGGCAAACTAACCAAAAAGACAACTAGGCTACCACTTTTGAGACTTTGAGATTCATTGGCCATTTTTGTTGGTGGTTCAACTCTCTTTTAGTTCATCACCCATCATCTTTAACCTACACCCATCTTATCCCAGATATTCTTCTCACCCCTTTTACACTACCTCAACTCATAAATGTCTTTCAATCAGTTACAAACAACCCATTACTCATAAAAAGCTTCAATCCCAACATCAATCCTATTCCACTCGCCCAAAAACAGCCCACATTCAACTCGTCCATGCCTTATAACCACATTCTCATAGAAATTCTGGTTTAATACTCGCTGCACTGAGTTGGGATCTCTCTCTCCCTCCATACCATGTCAATTAATCCTCCATTTTTTCTTCTTAGGCAACCTTTAATTTTTAACTTTTACTTTACTGTTGAAGGATATAATGTATTTATAACAATCAAACTCTTCCCTCACATTGATGTAATGATGGTTGAAAGCACTATAAATTCCTCTTGAATGAGAAACATGAGGACTTAACACTTTCCTAAATTTATTTAATTATTGATTGCTGGACTGTGGAATCACATCCCTATCGTTGGACAATTTATCTTTTGGAGTTGAATGTAACTTCACCCTTACCGCTAGAGAATTTATTTTCCTTGAACAAATTAGAACAGGACCATTAATGTACTAACTAAATATTATAAAGTATTTTTCATTGGGCTTTTGTTTTTGTTTTGTTGAATGCAGCCTTTGTTTTTCCTTGCTTAGGTAGGCTTGTCACCACACTGAAAGCCTGTGAATGTCATCTCAAGAGCCCATAGTTGAGTCTCGGTTTGGTTTCCCAACATCTTATTTAGAGGCATCAATTTCTCCCTCGATAGGTTCCAAACCCCAAACAGAAAAAAACACTTCCACGGGTAGTCCTTGTGAATTGTCTGGTGTGGGCTGTGGGCATTTGTGTGAAGCCATCCAACAAGGTCACCTGAGAAGGAAGGTTGGACCTGTGGAGGGCAGCCAGCAAAGTGCCAAAAATTCTGCGCGATTGGGCACTCCCTGGGCAGAAGCAATATGCTTTCTTCATTGTCTGTGCAAAAGGCACACCCTCCTAGCCCCACAATGCCTCTATGTGTCAAGATACTTTTGATAGGTAGGCTATTGTGGAGGCATTTCCAAAGAAAAATTTGGATTTTTGGCAGAGTCTTAACCTTCTAGGCCCACTTACCATGAAATTCACTAGCACCCAGGTCGTCTCCAATAGCCAACAAATAGGCATTCTTTGAGTTAAATCAACCATTAATGCTCGAAATCCAGCTCAACTGGTCCTCCCTCTCTGAGATTCTTCTAAGCGTGGTCGCATAAATAGCATTCTGGATATATGAACTTAGTGGGAAGGATAGCATATGCAAGTTCTAGCT
The DNA here is from genome assembly GCA_033629205.1 of Lithocarpus polystachyus. NCBI lineage: Eukaryota > Viridiplantae > Streptophyta > Magnoliopsida > Fagales > Fagaceae > Lithocarpus > Lithocarpus polystachyus. The sequence continues at coordinate 55,936,736 of CM066170.1, read as the reverse complement.
ACCATTTGTAATAGCATCCTTGACCATCAAGTTGTCCTCTCTTCTAGCCAGAGGGCTTTCAATTAAAGATCTCAATGTACCTACATTGAGCCACTTGTCATGCCAGAATTTGAGACTACTGTTGCTTCCAATAGTCCATTTCGCTCCTTTGTCACAAATACCCTTTCCTTTTTTCACAATAGCCCGCACACGGGACTGTCTTCCTTTCCTACTCTGCCTCCGACACTGGTATTTCTTGTGAAGGACCTCAGCCCAGCCAACACCTTTACAACTAGTCATTCTCCAATATAGTTTGGTTGTAAGGGAAAGGTTCCTCCCTTGGTTTCCTGAATGCCCAAACCATCTTTAGCCTTGGGCTTAGTAATCTTAGACCAGCTCACCATGTGCATTTTCTTCCCGGATTCACTTACTCCCCATAAAAAGTCTCTATTAGTTCTATAAAGGTGGTTGAGTACCCTGGCTAGGAAGACACAGCCTTGCATTACATATGATGGGATAGCCGATATAACTAATTGAGACAAAATTACTCTCCATGCCATTGACAACATATTGGCTTTCCAACCTTGAAGCTTCACTTGGACCCTTTCAATAATGAAATTAAAATCTCAAGAAGTTGAACCTGGGTGCTTGAAGGGGAAGCCCAAGTTAGGAGTACAACTAAAACCCAATACCTCACTTAATTCGGCCCTAGTATTTTGGCTGACATGAGGGTAGAAGTAAACCTTAGACTTGTGAAGGCTAACTTTCTGCTTGGATAGTTCACAAAAGAGTCAAGTGCTTCTCTAATATGGCAACAGTTCTTCAAGTCAGCTTTGGCAAATAAAACCAAATCGCTTACGAAGAACAGATGAGAGAAAGCAGGGTCATTCCTTGAGGCTTTCACTGGATCCCAAAGTTTTGCCTCACATTTTTCCAAAATAAGAAACCCCAACATCTCCATACACAAAATAAATAGGTAAGGAGACATCAGGTCTCCTTGCCTAATTCCACGGGAGGGCAAGAAGGGTTCTAATTTTCCACCAATAAAAAGCAAAGAGATGGATGAAGAAGAGACACAACTCATGATGAGTTTGACTAGTTGATGAGGGATCTTGTGCATGTGAAGAATATCTAGGATGAAGTGCCATTCAAGCCTATCATAGACTTTTTCCAAGTCTATTTTAATCGCCATGTAACCTTCTTTGCCTCTCTTAAGACTCATGGTCTGGATGATTTCCTGAGCAATGATCATATTATCTACCCCCAGTCTGCCAGGGACAAAGGCAGTTTGAAGAGGGGAAATAAGACTAGGTAGCAACGGTCTAAACCTCTTAACTATCATTTTGGTGACCACCTTGTAGATGGTGTTACACAGGCTAATAGGCCTAAACAACCCAAGGGATCAGTTCCTGGACATTTAGGAATGAGGCTGATGAGTGTTTCATTGAGGTGAGAGGGCATTAAAAAATTATCAAAAATCTCTTTAACTTCTCCAAACACGGTATCACCCACAATACTCCAATAAGTTTGGAAAAGGTCAGAATGTAGCCCATTGGGTCCAGGGGCTTTAAAAGGCTTCATACTCCAAAGAGCCTCCTTGACTTCTAAGATATTAATCTCTGATGTCAGTTGCCCTCTATCTTCTAATGGCATACATCGTGGCCAAGTGGGGATCTCCCAAATGGCTCTTGGAGCACTAGGGGTACTGTAGGAAAAAAGGTCTTGATACCCGTTCCTGATCAAGGCAGCAATATCCTTTTCAATGTGCACCTAGTTACCATGGCTATCCTTTAGGCAAGAAATCCTATTTCGTTTTCTTCTGATTACTGCAGCAGTGTGGAAGAAGCTGGTGTTCCTATCCCCTTGGATAAGCCAATTATACCTAGACTTAATAGACCAAAATTCTTCTTCTTGCTAGAGAATCTCAAAATATTCCTTCCTTAACTGAGCTTCAAGATTCAGGAGGTGATTATTGGGACAATTGGCTAAGCTAGTTTGTATACCCCTTAATCTTGCTTCCACCCTATTCTTCCTATGAAAAAGGTTACCAAAGACTTCCTTATTCCAAATCTTGACATCAGTTGTAAATTTGTCCACATTTGGTTTAAGGCGTAAGTCATAAGCCCATGAGTCCCTCACAATACCAGGGAAGAGGGGGTGGGACATCCATATAGGTTGGAATCTAAAAGGTCTGGTCAACTTAGAGGCGGGGGCATTTTCAAGCTTTAACAAGACAAGACAATGATCAGAGTGCGTGCGGGCTAAGTGATGGATAGCAGCTTCCGGGTAGAGATCAATCCATAGGGGGTTGGCAAAGCCCCTATCCAACCTCTCTTGAATAAACTGGCCCACTTCCCTTTTATTAACCCAGGTATATTTCGGTCCATGGAAACCCAAATCAACCATACTACAGGAATCCAGGCACTCCTTAAACAATTGGACACGCTTAGGATTAAGGGGATTTCCTCCAAGTTTATCATGTCTGGAGAGGAGCTCATTAAAATCACCCAACATAAGCCAGGGCAGTTGATGAAGAGATGCAACAATAGATAAATTATTCCAAAGTAATTTTCTTTCCTTTAGCCTAGGACTTGTGTAAATAGAAGAGAGAAGCCAAGTAAAGTTTGTAGAGCATACCTTGACCACCACATGTATCTCCTACTCTGTTTTCACCAAAAGCGTAACTCCACAACATCAAAGTTTCATAATACCTAGATACCACCTGAGTAGCCAATAGTATCAGAATGAATGGCTCCATCAAATAGGAGCCTGTTCGTAATTTCCTTAGCTCTAGCTCCACCCACTCTAGTTTTCGTTATGATGGCAATGGAAGAGGAATGGCATTGATCAGGTCAGCCAGCACATTTTGAAATCGGAGGTTCAAAGCCCCTCTACAGTTCAATAAAAAGATATTTATTGATGGGGATTGTGATAAGGGTGGGGGCCAATCATTGGTGGTCTGAGCTTCCATCCTACTCAGTAACCTCCATCCCATCATCATCAAAGCCTCCCTAGGGACCTTCTCCCCTTTTGTATAAAAGATTGCATGATCCAACACCCCCAACATTCTATCGCTTGAGCAGATGAGCAGATTGAAGCAAGGGAGAGAGGCATATACCGAGACTAGCTTCTTCGATATTAGGTTTCCCCTGCACCATACCACAGCTATCTTGGAGTTTAGCATTTTTCTTTCCACGATTTCTTCCTCCTGGCCTAATTTGCTCAAGCTTTGCTCAAATAATTGCGACGATAGAGTCCTCCAATTGAGGATCTGAGCTTTTGCTGTTGTTGGCCTGTCTGATGGGAAGATTCACCAGGGGTTTCCCTATTCCATCCAAGCTGGATCTGCTAGGGGAAGACAACCCAGCTTCGAACCATCACCAAATCATCGTGGGACTGGACTTTATCTGAGCCAACATTTCTTTTGACAGTGCTAGAATTTTTCCTTTGCGAAATATTGCCCACTACTGAGCGTTGCTTGCTTCCATGAGTGTTGCCTTGAGCTTTTCCAATCTCGGTGGGCGTAAGCCACCCAGTTTTGCTAATGCCCTTTCGACCGTTGCCTGAGTTTCTCTTGTTAACCAGAGAAGCGAAGTGGGTTTTAGCACCAGTGGCACCATTGGGAGGGGAATCCAAGTTTGTGGACTAGGGACAGTCCATGTCTGGGGTCGTGAGCTGGATGCTGGGTTGGGATTCAAAGTTTCACCCTTTGCCAAGAGAACTTTGTCAGTATTCACGCCAACTCCTGAAACATCTTGTAGCTCTTTTTTCCTTTTGCCCTCCGTTAACCCACGATTTGACTTGACATCAGTCCTAATAGGGGAGTGTTGGGCTCGAGGGTCATGGGCTTCAGAGTGAGAAATAGGACTTTGAGGAGGTCCATTCCCTACTTTATGGCTAAGGCCTCGAGTGCCCCTTAAATTAGCACCTGCCTTCCTGTGCCGAACTAGCATCCACACTTCATAATCCTTTTTCACGTCAACATCCGTGTTTCCCGCCTCTTGGGAACATTGCCCTTCAGTCTCATGCTTCCCCTCACCTACTGACATTTCTTCTTTATCTGCTCTCTACTCAGATGTGACCACCTTCACTGTGTAAGGACAACTTTCTCGCCGATGGCCCACTCACCCACAGGAGAAACAAAGAGAATTGATCCCCTCATACTGGATGTCCTGAATCTGCCCCTCCAGGAGGATTTGTCGAACAAGTGGATTGTTAAGATCAATTTGGACACATATCCTGGCGTAGCAGCCCCTTGCTTATGCGGCAATATTGGAGTCAATTCGTAACACTGGCCTAATCGCATTGCCAATTTCCTTGAGGACACACAAGGCATAGAACTCAATGGGAAGCTTGAGCAGCCTAATCCAAACATCAACCAAATTGCACATAGTTGTTGTAGGCTTGAAATTTGGCTCCCAAACTCTAATGTTGAGAAAATGCCCACCCACAAACCAAGGGCCTCCCTTGAGGACATTATCATAGTCTTCAACCAATCCAAACCTTATCAGATAGAAGTCCTTTTCCAAGTCCACACAATCCATTCTACCTGTTGGTTTCCACATGCTCATCAGCTTGGAATGGAGGAACTGGTACCCTACTGATCTCCCATGGACTTTAACAATCAATGCATGTGCCCATTTAGCTTGGATAAGGTTCCTCGTCTCCAGTGTCAAGTTGACAGTCATCAGACCTTTGCTTAGTTCCCCTATAACTCTGTCTGGCCCAAATATCACCTTAACACTTGAATCAAGTTTAAAGGCTTGCGCAAAGGCCCTTGGGATCTCTCCGACCAGCTTATCCTTATAGGAAGGAGGGGGTTCAAAAGCAAAGGCCTTAGCTGAATCTTTGACTTTCTTTGTACTCCGTTGAAGTTCAGCATCTTCCTCTTGGGACCTTTCGCGCTCAGAGAACTCACACTCCATCTTTTTTCAATAGTATAGGATAATTGTTGTTGTTGTTGTTGTTGTTGTTGTTGTTGTATATCTCTAGTATATTCCCAATGGCTTTGATGTGCACAGAAAGCACCTCCTCCTCTTGACCTTCTTCTTCTTTTTCTACCCTTAGATGCAATTATGAATATGATGCCTTTCTCAGTTTTAGAGATACCGAGACTCGCAAAAACTTTTACAGATCATTTATACACTGCTTTGAATAAAAAAAGCATATATACATTTAGAGATGATGAATAGCTCGAGCGAGGAACATTCATTAATGAAGAGCTTTCCAAAGCAATAAAAGAATCGAGATTTGCTATTATTATTCTCTCAAATGACTATGCTTCGTCGAGTTGGTGCTTGACTGAACTAGTAAAGATCGTTTTCATAATTGCAATAGTCTCTCTGCAATAGTCTACTGGTTTTCCACTATTATTATTATTCTACCGATTTGCTGAAGCATTTGCTAAACATGAAGGGCAAATAGCAAATAGTCCCCCTCGTTTTCACTTTTCCACATCTGCAATAGTCTCTCTGACAGTTCTACCAATTTTCCACTATGTGGAACCTAGTGATATGAGGAATCAGAGGGGGACTTTTGCTGAAGCATTTGCTAAACATGAAGAGCGTTTCAAAGAGACTACTGCAGATGTGGAAAAGTGGAGAGTTTGCTTTGACAAAAGTGGCTAATATTGCTGGATGGAATTTACGGGATCAGTAAGTTTTCTTGTTTTTGTATCCTGAATAATGTTTTTGTTTTTTAGTGCCAACCTTTTAATATTAATATGATTTTTTAATAAAAATATTGGTTGTTAAAAATTGAAATTTCGATGATTATAATAATTATTAAAAGATAATTATTATAATCATGTTTGTAGATATATTAAACTATATATTCTAGCATTAAATATTTATAATGATTGCATTAATAGATGAAACTATATGTATTATAACATTTAAAGAAAATATAATATGTCAAAATTTTATTGGAGGGTTTATATATAGATTATAGCTTAAATTTAATTAAAAATATATATTAAAATAATGATATATAAAATTGTGAGACTTTAAAATTTTATGTGACATAATATATATATATATATATATATATATAAGTATAAATAATAAATTTATTGTCAAGTATGTAATAGACGGATGCTTCAACTAAAAATTACAGTATTAGCTACTCCTGATGATTTAGGCCTTGTTTGGTTTAAAAAAATGGTCACTCATCACTCAATTTTCATCACTCATTATCCATTACTCATCACCCATCATTTATTACTCATCATCCATTACTCATCACTCTAAAATATCACACCCAAACAACATCATCACTCAGTTACCATCACTCAATATTTTCACATTATTTGTAGGTCCCATATCTGTCATTGGTACAATTTTTTTTTCTTTTTCCTAGTACCCAGATCACCCAAACCAGTGAAAGAAGAAAGGAAAAAAGAAAAAGAAAAGAAGAAGACGAACTAGATCAGAAGAAAAGGAAAAAAAAAAAAGAAGAAGGAAGAACGAAGAAGACGAGATCAGAAGAAAGGAAAAAAAGAAAAAGAAAAAAAAGGAAGAAGATGACCTGGATGAGAAGAAAAGGAAAAAAAAAAAAAAAGAGGAGGAAGAAGAGCTGAAGACTGAATCCAAGAAAAAAAAAACCTGAAAAAAAAAAAAACGTGAAGACTGAACCCAGGAGAAGAAAGAAAGAAAAAAAAAAAAAGAAAGTCAAATGGTCAAAAAGTGCAGCTGTGGGGTCCTCTATGTGTGTTTAATTACAAAAATGCCATTGAGTTATGAGTTATGAAAACTGAAAACAGATAAAATGTGTTTTCAGTTTTCATAACTCATTACTCAAAAATCAGAGAATTGAGTGATGAAAACTATAACTCAAAACTCATCCAAACAAAACATCTTACAATTGAGTGATGAAAACTGAGTATTGAGGGATGAAAATATCCAAACCAAACATCACCTTAATGGTGGAGTCACAAAGAGGTCAAGGGAGCCGGAGCCCACTAGGCTTGATTTTTTTTAGCTCTTTTAAAATGCACTTATAAATATTTAAAAAAAAATTAAGTATATTGAAGTTTGGACCCAAAATTAAATTTTTTGTACTTTTCTTTTAATATATTTATTTTATAATGGTCTACAACCTACAATGTTGTTCCAATTCCTAATTTTTAAACAATTAACTATTAAAGTGACTTGGTTCTATGTTATCACGACAGTTAGTGATATCCTTATGGACCTTATCCTTCGTTACACTACGTTTAGAAGACGATGACAATATAAGTTTTTTTTTTAATTAATTAATTAATTTATTTAGTTTAAACTTTGCTTTTGCAAGTTGTCACCAATGGCTGAGTCTTGTCACACATCTTTCACACCGCGGTATAACTCTTCCATATCATGCTATAAGAAAAATATATAAGTTTCTTCCCTAAGTGTTTTTTTTTATTTTCAAAAATTAAAAAAACTTTTAATCTCCTCATCACTAAATTTTTAATGGCTAAATTGCAAACTAAACTCCTAAAGTTTGAAAATGTTTGAATTTTACATTCAGAAATTTCAAAATTTGGATTTTATCTTTTGAAGTTTTATTTTGTTTGCATCAATAGCCCCTTCATCTATATTTTCTGTTAAGTGCCACATAAATTTGTCACACGTATTTAGTTTATCCAATAAAATAATGCCATATAATTTTTGTAGCCTAATAAAATTAAATAATTAAAAATAACATGGCATAATAAAGATGACATGACATCATTTTATTGAATGAACTAAACACATGTTGCAAGGTTATTTGGCACTTAATGAAAAATATGGATAGAAGTACTACAAATGCAAATAGAATAGAATTTTAGAAAATAAAATCCAAATTTTGAAATTTTAGGGTGTAAAATCTAAACATTCCTAAATTTTAGGGATGTAGTTTGCAATTTAGCTATTTTTAATTAATTTCATTTTGTTCAAGGTAAAAAAAAAAAAATCTTAATTCTCATAGAGCCTTTTGCATTAACACGACAACATTCTTTATTTATTTACTTATTTATTTTTTTAAATAGCTTGAGTTGTTTTGAGGTAGATCTTGCAATTCTCTCTCGCTCTCTCTACACACAGGTGGGGTTCACATACTACGAGACATCCACCGCTTATGGCAGATATATGGCATGTCTTCTCCTTTCCCTAGTTTTGCTATTTAAAAGTAAATGCAACAATTTATACCAATTTAGCAGAATTATTTCATAAAAAAAAAATTAACTACAATACAAAAAAATAAAAAAATAATCCTGATCTGCTGTAATTTTTATTTTTGATTCAAGCAAAATCTGATTTCTCTCTTGCCTCCTTTTTTCTATTCTGAACCCAGATGAACCAAAATTAAGATATTTGAAAGATTAGATATGAGATCAGATTTGGGTTTAGTCAAAACTTGGTTCTCGTTCTCTCATCTTTCAAATCAAATTAGAACAAAAATCTGAGACTGAGTTCTTTGGAGAAAACCAACCATAAATCACAATCTCCACTTTTGCATTTCTAATCTTCAAAATAAAACAATTAAATAATCATTTTTTTTAGCAAAACTTAACTACAAAATTAGTTGTAGTCTTAGGTTACAACCTTACTTAATATTTTTTTATTAGATGTGAATTTTGACAAATCTATTATTGGATTAAATTTTTTTGTTATATCTTCCATGCTTGCAAAATTTCTAAAAAAATTAAAGATCAATAGTTATGTCCTCAATAAATTGTTTGAATTACAAGTTTTTGTAGTTTAAAATTATGCATAAAATATAACTTTATAGATTATATAGTAAATAATATCCTATTGATTCAAAATTTGACATGTATATCAAGAGGGTAAGGAACATTGTTAGGAACCTAGAGGTTCCTAATGAGGATGAGTATGAATTGTAAGGGGATTGACTTAATTCGAGGTAGTCACCCTCCATAGAGAAAGAAAGAGATTAAGAGAGAGAGATGCACTAATGCACTAACAAATTGGTGAATTCTTCAATTGATATCTAATGTTGAATTATAATTATGTATTTATAGGAGACTAGCTTTAATCTCATCGGCCCACATGGCTCAAGATAATTGGCTAGTTAATTCGGCATATGCTCTATGAATTAAACCATGTGTTAAATGAGTTACATGTGCTCAAATCCTAACTAACTTATCCTAATCTCAACTAACTAACTAACTAAAGGAATTACAACAATTATTTCATATTCCTAATAAACATACAATTTAACAGTGAGATTTTTAAAAGGGTACAGCTTCTGTCCAGTGCCTCCAGTGCACTAGACCCGCTACGATCATGATACGTGTCTATTTTCAGACATATGTCATGATCGTAGTAGGTACATTGGACAGAAATAATGTTGATTTTATTGAATAAGGTTGTAATTTTAAGTTACAACTAGTTTTGTAACTAAACTTTATCTTTTTTTTTTTGTTTTAAAATCATCTCTCTCTCTCTCTCTCTCTCTCTCTCTCTCTCTCTCTCTCTCTCTCTCATAGGGCTCTTCAGATTTTACTTGCACTGATTGGGTCATCAGAACAAATGAAGTTTTCCTTTTGGCGATAACAAAGTTACTCTAGGAGTCTAGGGACAGCGTCTTTAATATTTTTGTGTTTTCATTTTCTTTAATTTAGTTAAATTAATACTTGTTTAAATAAATTTTTAATGGTAAAATTGATGAAACAACATTGTATTAATTAAGGATATTAACATTCTTCTCCAAATATATATATATATATATATATATTTAAGGATATGAACAAGGTTGTCTTAGCAACAATAGATGGAAAGACTGAAGTGACTGGGCCTAAAAAGTTATTGGATCCAAATGATAATTGTGGGGACTATTTTTGCCGGTCCTCGGCAAGGCTCTGGGCGCAGTACCGAGGAGGCTCAGATGTCCCACATCGAAGAGAGCTTTCCCCACTTTCAACCTTATAAGCTGTGAAGCGAAGGAAGTAGTGTACCATCATATTCCCGTATTCGAATACGGGAATACGATGGTACACTACTTCCTTCACTTCACAGCTTATAAGGTTAAAAGTGGGGGAAGCTCTCTTCGATGTGGGACATCTGAGCCTCCTCGGTACTTTATTGTGGGGACTATTTTTGCTGGTCCTCAGCAAGGTTCTGGGCGCAGTACCGAGGAGGCTCATTTTGCCGGTCCTCAGCAAGGCTTTGGGCGCAGTATCGAGGAGGCTCAGATGTCCCACATTGAAGAGAGCTTCCCCCACTTTCAACCTTATAAGCTGTGAAGCGAAGGAAGTAGTGTACCATCGTATTCCCGTATTCGAATACGGGAATACGATGGTATACTACTTCCTTCGCTTCACAGCTTATAAGGTTGAAAGTGGGGGAAGCTCTCTTCGATGTGGGACATCTGAGCCTCCTCGATACTGTGCCCAGAGCCTTGCCAAGGACCGGCAAAAATAGTCCCCACAATAATTTTTAAACTTAAGGTTAAAATGATTTAATAAGCTTTTTTTTTTTTTTTTTTGGAAACAAAAAGACGATATTAATTAGGTAAACTTAATTAGATGAAAAGCAGTAAATATTTAATCACGATTTTGACCCAAAAAACAATGTTGTTGAACCTTCAAATCTTTTTGAGAAATTTATGATTAGAAAAATGTGTAATTTTTGCAATTAATGAAGACTTTTTTTTTTTTTTGAGAAGAAGACATTTAAAGAAAGCAATATTTTTTTTTTTGAGAAGAAGAAAGAGTGTTAAAATTTCAAGGTTCAAATTCTCTAACCCCATTTCTAAAATTAAAAAAAAAAAAAAACTCAAACTCCAACTTTTTTTTTTTGAGACCATTCTAACTCCAACTATTGAATTAAAAAAAAAAGTTTAGTTTACTTCCAATATGTTTTTTAACTAGACATCTCTTGTTATTTTAAATATACATTGGCAAGTAGTTGTGGATTTTAATCTCCACCTTTTATTTAGTTAGTAGGTGATGTGACAATTTCTCATCTATATATTACTAAAAGTTGAAGCGTAGCGTTTAATGCCACTGCGCTCATGTTAAGCCACGTCAGCGTCCACGTCATTATCTTTTTTCTTTCCATTTTCTTATAATTATTTTTAATATTTTTTAATTTCATATTTACACTTCTCTAACCTTTCTCCCTTCCTTACCTTTTCATCTCCACACTACTTCTCCAACCTTTCTCCTTCCCTCACCTTCTCATCTCCCCACTATCCTCTACATTAATACCATTCTTCATCTTTTTCTTCATCTTCGTCTATTTTTGTTTCTTCTTATTCACCCCCTCTTACTATAAATTTGTCACTATCTCTTTCATTCTATGCATAGTTTTCCCTTACAAAAAAAAAAAAAAAAAAAAGATTCTCTCTCTCTCTCTCTCTCATACACAAAATTTTTGGGTGGGTTTTTATTTTTTATTTTTCTTGTATCTTCACTTTAGGTTGATAATTTTTTGTATTCTTTAATCTACTTTAAGTTAATGCGATTCAGTTTTTTTTTTTTAATTATTGTTTTTTTTCTCCATCTTTGATTGTTAAATGTTATCCTATATTGCATTATAAAGGATTAAATATAAAATATAATATGGCGTTTAATGTTGCTGCGCTCATGTTGAGCCACGTCAGCGTCCACGTCATTATCTTCTTTCTTTCTATTTTCTTATAATTATTTTCAATATTTTTTTATTTCATATTTTCACTTCTCCAACCATTCTCTCTCCCTTACCTTTTCATCTTCCCACTACTTCTCCAACCTTTCTCCTTCCCTCACCTTCTCGTCTCCCCATTACCTTCTACATTAATATTATTCTTCATCTTTTCCTTCGTCTTCCTCTATTTTTGTCTCTTCTTATTCACACCCTCATACAATAAATTTATCACTATCTCTTTCATTCTATGCATAGTTTTCCTTTACAAAAAAAAAAAATAGGTTCTCTCTCTCTCTCTCTCTCTCACACACACACGCACGCACAATTTTTGGGTGGATTATTATTTTTTAATTTTCGTGCATCTTCGCTTTAAGTTAATAATTTTTTATATTCTTTAATCTACTTTATGTTAATGCGATTCAATTTTATTTTTTTAAAATTGTTTTTTTTTTCTCTCTTTTTAGTTGTTAAATGTTATCCTATATTGCATTATAAAGGATTAAATATAAAAAAATAATATTATTTTACTACATAGCATGATTTGGATAATTTAATTTGGTAGTTATTGTAATTTGATAGCATGATTTTAATAATGCTCAATTAAGATGTTAAATTATGAGACTTTAATTATTTTTGTTTATTTTTTAATCCTTTATGGTGGACAAAGTACTTTTAATAATTGTATTAAAAGTACTCTATAATGCCATTTATTTAGAGAAAAGCAAAGGTTGGCTAAACAAAAATTATTGGATGAGAGAAAAAATTTATCTTTCTCAATTATTATTATTATTATTATTATTATTATTATTATTATTATTATTATAACAATGCATATATAGAAATTTAATTCTTAAATTTTGCTAATAATTGTTTATTTGATAATATGTTTCGGGTGGACAAAATTACAATTTCTACAAAGAAAATAACCTTAGTAGATTATAAACAACAAATTGTTTTCCTAATTGGCTCAATTAATCATAGTTAAGTTTTATTAATTTTTTTAGTTACTTTTTTCAATGTTTTGGATTATAGGCAGGAAAAATAAGTTTGAGAAAGTTTGTTTAAAACTAAAAGAATAATTTCCAAATTTTATATTCTTTTTAATAATTCACAAAATGTTATAAATAACTTTTATTAAAAAATAAATATTTTCGTTAACTTGCCTTTTGAATTTCTAAGAATTTTTTTTTTTCATTTTAGTACGACAAAAATTATTAGATTTATGATTTATGATTATTCCTATATTATATTTATGATTATTCTTATAATAAATATACATTAGTCTTTATTAAATTAGTTTAAATTGTATAAAAAAAAATTAATAAAACCACCATAAAAATAATTATTATGCGCAACGCGCAGGTTTGCGGCTAGTTAAAACAAAAAGAGATTTCAGTTAAAAAAGTTTTAAAGGTAAGCAAAACTCTAAAAAAAAAGTTTCTAATTTTTTTTTTTTTTTTTTGAGAAAGAAGCTAACTTGTTTATTAATTTGAAACAATTACATCCAAATCTAAAATCGAAACAATATGCGATGGGACATCTTTCATCCATACTTGAAAATTTGGTATGCGTAATGCATTTTTCGCCAGACTATGAGCAACCCTATTGCCGTTTCTCTTAACATGAGAATACAACAATCGTTCAAAACTATTAGCAACCCTTTTCATATCGTCTACCAGCAGACCTATTGGAGAAAGGCTACACTCTGTTGACTTCAAAGCTTTAATCAGACCAAGAGAATCTCCTTCAAGAATAGCTCTTTGAAAACCCAAATCACGTGCAAAGGACATTGCCTTCAAAGCAGCCAGCGCCTCTACCTCATCAGGTTTGTAGGCTTGAGGAATTTTTCTGAACAAGAAGCCAACACAGCTCCATTATTATCTTGAATTACCACTCCAATTCCGGACTGGTTTGATTCACTGAAAATAGCTCCGTTAAAGTTTACTTTCACCAAACTAACTTGCGGGCTTGTCCATCTTGAGCCTCCAATATTGCTGTCCGTAATCTGCACTTCAGGATTCTGCCAGTCAGCTCTAAATTGTACTAGTTTTTGCTTTGCTTGTTTAGCCACTTGATGGAGCAGAACAGCTTGTTGGTTCACACGAATTTTGTTTCTTTGATTCCACACCATCCAAGCCATATAGGCAAATAGCTCAAGTGGCTTTCCTTCAGCAATCAGCTTTGACAGAAGCTCCTTCACATTAGTAAACTCCTCAGACCTGAAACTCCATACTTTGCCCGCACCCTAAACCTCATCCAACTCCGGACAAGACCAGACAGCATGAACGGACTCCTCCACAGCAGAAAGACACCTCTCACAGATCGGGTCAGCAGTAATTTTCCTCTTCAACATCGCTTGTTTTGTAGGTAGAACATTATGACACGCTCGCCATAGGAAATTTTTTATTTTTGGAGGAACTTGCATCTGCCATATTTTTTTCCAGACCAGTTTATTTTGAATTTGTGAGGCTAGTTGGCTTGTTACCATCTTGGATTCTTGTTTAAGGAACATATAACCGGACTTGCATGTGTAGTGACCCGTTGTGGAGTAAGGCCAATACAAGGTGTCCTCTGTTGCAGCTCGGCTAAGAGGGATCTTCTTGATCAATTTAGCGTCGTCTTCACAAATAAACCATCAATCAGTTCCTCATTCCATGTTCTTGAGTTTGGGTCTATGAGCAAGTCCACCGTATAGTTTTCAAGACTCACCAAAGGACAAGTTGGCAGCCTTGGAAGGTGTTTTCTTGGCAGCCAACGCTGCTACCAAATATTAACTTTTTCCCCGCTTCCAATCCTCCAAATTGCCCCCCTTTTAATCATATCTCTCCCCCTAAGGATGCTCTTCCAAGCATAGGAACTCAACCTAGAATCAGCAGCCTCCATAATTGAAGAATTTGGGAAGAAGCAAGCTTTAAATACCTTGTAAAAGAGTGAGGACTTATTATGCAGGAGCCGCCAAGCTTGCTTTGCCAAAAGAGAGTCGTTGAACATGGCAAGATCACGAAAACCCATACCACCAATAGTTTTTGATTTTGTCATCTCCTCCCACTTTACCCAATGAATCTTCCTTTGGTCACCCCGTTGTCCCCACCAAAACTTCTTAATAAGGGACTCAATCTCGTTGCACAGACTTACCGACAATTTGAAGCATCCCATTGTGTAAGTAGGGATAGCTTGGATAACTGCCTTTAAGAGCACTTCCCTTCCAGCTTGGGAGAGTAGTTTTGCTTCCCACCCTTGGGAGAGTAGCTTGGGATATCTTTCTTGATTTGTCTAACCCGGACATTGTTACCACTAATCTTTGCAGCTCTTTCCTCTTTGGCTAAAACCTTCTTTAATTGATTCAACTCCGTTCTAACATTACAGAAAACATTTTTCTCCTAGTGCCCCAACTCATCCCCACACCTCTCCACTTTCCTCAATATATCTCCTCCCTCATCGAGCCCACTCCTATTACCCCAAGCCGAGAACACCACTTCCTCACAACTTGAATTTGAAAGCCATATTTGTTCGAAACGAAATAATTTTTTCTAAACCGGTGGAATAAAACCTGAGAGTGAGATGGGAATTGGTCCATGATCAGATGACGTACAAGTTAAGTGGAAAACTCTTGAACCTGTAAACCTCATGAACCAGCTATTTGTGACCAAACACCTATCTAACCTCTCCCAAATTGATCTTCCATCCTCAAAGTGCTTGCTCCAAGTAAACTTCAAGCCTTCAAACCCCAAGTCCATGAAACCACACTCATCGATCACCTCCCTAAATTGTTGCATTTGACCATGGGGTCTTCCTGCACCCCCCAGTTTCTCATCTTGTCTCACAATTTCGTTAAAGTCCCCAAAGCAAAGCCAAGGCTTTTCCGAATGTGAGTTTAAATTCCTTAGCTTACTCCAAGCTTCATGTCTTCTAGCTGTATCGGGTTCACCATAAAACCCAGTTAGTCTTCATTCATTCTCTGAATTTGTATCGATCACAGCATCAATATAGTATCTATCAAAACCCTCCACCTTTAAATTTACCGAATCTTTCCAATAAAGAACCAAACCTCCGCTCCTTCCCACCCTTGGTACCACCCATCTATGATCAAATCCAATACTACTTTGAACAAATTCTAGCCTTGCATCGTCTGTAAGTGTCTCGGCTAAAAACACTACAGCAGGATCTTTTGCCCGTACGATTTCAACAAGCTCCTTCCTTGTACGCAGGTTCCCAAGCCCACGACAGTTCCAAGCTAAACAACTTATTGCTCCTGGCGGGGCTGAACATCAGCTCCCACCATTACTGAAGGTGTAATCTCATCCCTGAAGGACGTCTGAAATCTTTTTGCTTTCGAATTGTGTTGCTTTGCCTCTGTACTTGCTGTTCTTTTTTTTCCAAGGGACTTGGAGGTTTCAACTTTGTCACCTGTATTATTTCTTTCTCTACGTTTCCAGGTAGGGGCTGCATGTGTTGAAACCGTGTGGGGAGCCCTAGCTACTTGAGAGTCACGTGGTTTTTTAAGTTTTGGAGAAAAACTTAAAATGGCATGTGAGCTAGGGCTTTTGGCTGATTTCTTTCCCAACCCTTGAAAAGTAGCCACCCCAAATTCCTTTGCCAAACTTAATTCCTCAATTTTTGCTTCCACGTCATATTCAGTTACGTTAGGAGTCTTCAAATCCATCTTAATTCCCTCATTCATTCTTTCTTTTACAGCCGTATCAGCCCCTCTATTTACGTCCTCTTTATTGCAAATTAATGAGGAAATAATTTCCTCATCATTCCCCTCATTCAATCTGACTGTTGCAGTCGTATCATCCTTTCTATTTGCATCTTCTTTATTGTGAATTAAAGAGGATGTAATTTCATCATCAATGCTATCATCCGTATTTGCCGTTACCCCTTGTGACTGCTTCGGCATCCTCTCTCGGCCTGAACCTGAAAATTGTCCAGGATCACATTCAGCCGACGAACTTGAAAAAGCCTTCTTCTTCGCTGCATGGTAACCGGGGACCAGAATTGCATTTTTCCTTGTTGCAAAGAAGGGGGGTGCCCTCAATTGTGGTCCAAACTCACGTTGCTCTACTTTAAGTGTACCCTCGATATCAATCCACAGTTCACAATCTCTATCGTCATGAGTAAGTCGCCCACACCAGTAACATAAGTTCGGCAACCTTTCATACTTGAATGAAACCCACACCTGCTTTCCTATTTCACCAATGGATATTAATCTCCCACGGCACAATGGTAAAGATAAATCGATGGAAACCTGCAAGCGAATAAAATGACCCCCATCATATAGGTTTGGATCCTTTGGCGCTGAAACCTCTCCCAACATGCTACAAATTTTCTTGGCTGCCTCAATTGTCATATACTTGAATGGAATCCCGTGCACCTGAATCCAAAGCTTAGTTTTCACAAATTGAATATCTTCAAGCGGCGCTTCATTTTCATATCGACTCATTACCACCAAATGTTTGTCAAAACTTCATGGTTCACCCTCTAAAATTCTGTCCACGTCCTCCTTATTGTCAAAAGAGAAAAGAATTTTATTGTCACCAAAACTCTAAATCTTGAAACCATTTTTAGCCCTCCATAGTGGGGTGAAAGTCTTAGCTATAATCCCCATATTGATGGCTCGTCTAGTTAAGAACTTTGTAGCAATGGAGAACTTCTCAACTTTTTTGTCATCCAGTAAACAGCAACCTGGCCCCTCTCTATCAGAGAGAGTAAGCCTATTCCAGGATTGAGCCAACTCATCCATCCTCACTCACACTCAAGTCTGTTTCCCAAAACCCCGAAAAAATAACCCACAAAACCTAGGAATAATAGTATTACTCCCAGGATACGAAGGCACCTTCTAAGAAGGGACACTCTAATTCTACTGTGTAGAGGCATGTGGGGAGAGAAAACCTCACGGCTAAACACAAAGAAACCCTGTCAAAATAGAAAAGTTTTACGGTTGTAACATTACTCTCAAGAGAAAGTTTCTAATTGATATATCATTAATCACAAAAAGTAATCTCAATATTTATTTATTTATTTTTTTGAGGATAAACGCCAGAATTATGTTGTTGAAATAATGTTAATCACACTCATTTTCCATGTTAGTTTGTACATTTTTTATAATAAAATTGGTATCATCTAGAAATACTTGCAACAAATGAAAAAATCATAGAAATACTAACAACAAATAAAAGAATCGTGAAATTGGTCACTAATTTTTGAAATTTGTCACTATTAAAAGCTCTTGAAGGTGGATTAATTCATACTTAAAGGTGTTTGACACTTTTCAACCATTCTTGATCAAGATTGCTAATACACTACAAAGATCGTATCCACGTAATGATTGCAGTTTCTCTCTTTGCCTCCAACAATAGCTTACTATTTTATACTTTTCTGGAAAACTGCATTGAAAAGCAAAGACAAAAATTGTTTAGGCAAACACTTGGGCTAGAAGCCCAAATATGAAGCACAAGGTTATTTGGTCTATTTGTAATGTATTTTAATTATTTCAGACAGAAAAGGAGTTTTATTATCTTTATTGAATGAATCTAAATATTGTACATTATGTTGAACCTTTTATCTCTTTATGGAAAGTACTAACTCAACGCCAACAAACTTATTGTCTTATCCTCGATGTAGATATCAATCAAAAGTTATTAAAGAGATTGTTAGAGAAATACTTGGTAAATTGAATTCAACATCCTCAATTGTTCCCAATGATCTTGTTGGAATAAACTCTCGTATGGAGAAACTAGTGAATTTATTAGACATGGGATTGAAAGATACGCTATTTATAGGAATTTGGGAAATGGGTGGAATGGGTAAAATAACTTTAGCAGAAGTTGTTCATGGAAGATTTCTTAATCATTTTGAAGGCAAAGAGATAAGGAGAAGATTAAGTCATAAAAAAGTTCTTATCGTTCTTGATGATGTGGATCATCGTAAACAATTAGAAGCATTAGCCAGTGATAAAAATTGGTTTGGTCCTGGAAGTAGAATTATTATTACAACCAGAAATCAACAACTTTTAATCAATCTTGGAGTGGATAATATATACCAAACTGAGGAATTAAACAATAATGAAGCTCTCAAACTCTTTAGTTGAAAAGCCTTCAAGAATGACAGTCCTTTAGAAGGTTATGAAGAGTTGTCCCAGGATTTTATATATTATGCTAAAGGTGTTCCTTTAGCTCTTGAAGTTTTGGGTTCCTCCATACTTCATAGAAATGTAGATCTATGGAAAAGCACCCTAGCTAGAATTAAACAATATCCTCCAAGAGATATTCTAGAGGTGTTTAAAATAAGTTTTGATGGCTTACAGGAAAGTGAGAAAAATGTACTTCTAGATATTGCTTGTTTCTTTAATAGAGAGTACAAAACAAATATACTACAAACTCTCTACAACCAACTTGATGGGGATATAGATGTCCTTTTGAAAAAGTCTCTTATAACTATCTCAGGGGGATATCTTCACATGCATGATTTACTACAAAAATTGGGTAGGGAAATTGTTCGTCGTGAATCCATTGAGGCTGGCTGACGCAGTAGGGTTTGGTGTATTAAGGATGTCTTTCATGTACTCAAAGAAAACACAGTAAGTTGATTAGGCAAAATATTAAACTTTGTGATGGTATATATCTACGCTAATCGAATGAGATTTTGATAATATCTTGTACGTAGTAAACTTATTATTATTATTTGTTTTTTATGACCAAGAAACAGATTTAGTGACAAGCATATTCCTTAATGCGCCTCCAAAGAATAAGGAATATTTGAACACTAAAGCTTTCTCAAACATGAAAAACTTGAGATTACTTAAAATCAGTAGCGTGCACCTTCCTCAACGTCTCAATTTTCTTTCTAGTAAGTTGCGTTATATTCACTGGGATGGATATACTTTAGAATCTTTGCCAACAATTTTTGAGCCAAAAGAACTTGTTGAACTTATTATGCCTTGCAGCCTCATGAAACAACTATGGAAAGGAATGAAGGTAAGATTTTTACTAATGCAAAAGCTTTTTTGTTTTAAATAAAACAAAAATTATATCTATAAGGGTTTAATTTTCTCCATTTTATTGTTGTTTTATAATAGAGTTTAGACGAGTTAAAACTCATTGACTTGAGTGACTCTAAGAACTTGATTGAGACTCCGGACTTCAGTGGAGTGCCAAATTTTGAGCAATTGATTCTTCAATGCTATACAACATTGTTTAGGATTCATGAATCTCTTTGGAATCTCAAAAGGCTTATTCAATTGGATTTGAATGGTTGTAAGTGCCTTGAAAGCCTTTCGGACAAGATAAACATGGAAACTCTTGAAGTTTTTATTCTTTCTGGCTGTTCAAGATTGAAGAAGTTTCCAAAAATTGTGGCAAATATGTCACATTTATCCAAACTTGATTTGGGCGAGACTCCTATAAAAAATCTACCAACATTTGTGAAGCATTTAACTATCCTTACTAATTTGGATCTAAATAAATGTAGGAATCTTTTAAGTCTTCCTGATGCCACTTGTCATTTGAAATATTTGAAATCCTCAATTTCTCTTTCTGTCCAAAACTTGACAAACTACCAGAGTGCTTGGGAAATATTAAAGGTATGGCGTAGCTCAATGTAAGTTATACTGCTATAAGAGAAATACCTTCCTCCATTGGTGGCTTGGAAAAGCTCAAAGTATTAATTTTATGTGAATGTGTAGGGCTATCATGTTCTAAATCATTGAATAAGCTCCTACATACTTTATCAGGCTTATGCTCTTTGACCAAACTATCATTAAGTTACTGCAATCTTTCGGAAATTCCAATGTTGTTGGTTGCTTGTCGTCTTTAATATTATTAAATCTTGGAAGAAATAATTTTGTTTGCCTTCCTGAAAGTATCATTCAACTAACTAATTTGGATGTACTTCTTTTATTTGATTGTACGGATCTTCAATCTTTGCCATGGCATCTGTTAAATATTAGGAAGGTTAATTTGGAAGGGTGTATATCACTGGAAACAATACCAATAAGACCAGAATATGATTTTCAGCCGATACTTAATCTTGTCAACTGCTTCAAAATAACGGAGGATCAAGGCTATAATGACATGATTTCAATGATGCTAAGACGTTTTTTGATTAAGGTCTCTCTCTCTCTCTCTCTCTTTCTCTTATGAAGTTCTAAGCATCGTGATTTGTATATTTCAGGATCCTTGTATACCAGGCAGACAGATATTTACTGTCGACATTCCGGAATGGGTCAGTGTGAGGAGGCTTCAGAATATACACCACTGCCTCTGAAGTTAGATGACAATTGGAATCAGGTGGGTTCAGTGTCTCTAACAATGTATTCAGATGAATGTAACAAAATTGTGGGAATCTTCGTGAGTGCTACTTTTAAATTCAGCCGGCATCATCCACTTGACGTACACGGTATTAAAGAATGTAAACTTCGTTGGGCTATTGAGGTCAACAAAGAATATTTTGAAGAGTTCAAACAATGTAAACAAATTCAGGCTGAGTCTCAGTCTAGACAATTCATAAAAGGATATTGGAACTATGATGGGGAATGGGCTAGACCTAGTGGAGAAGGTACCTCTAATGACGTAGACGTGCCACTGGCCCACTACACCCAAAGAAGATTCGACTCGACTCAACTCCATAATCTAATTGAAGGACTCGATCTGCGTTTCAGAATTGGGATTGGGAATTTATGCATTGTAGGCTTGGTAGCCTTGATTGTGAGGAGAGTAAAAGAGGCTACTAAAGCAACCATTTTCTCCTTAAATTTTTTTTTTTTTTGGTGTTATCTCTTTATTCTAATATGACAGTGTTTATTACACATACACTGTCTAAAGCAACTGAAATTATGACTTAAGGTTGTGTAAAACAGTTTATGTGCAACAAGTTCAACCTTATTAATATTTACTACAGTTGTTTATAGGAGAATGCAATATATGCATGCCACTCTTGTGTCATAAAATCAAGACCGGAAGAAGAAAATTTGGGCTATTTTGTAATAGAGGTTTGCCTCTCTCTCTCTCTCTCTCTCTCTCTCTCTCTCTCTCTCTCTCTCTCTCTCTCATGTGAATTGGTTTTTTTCTTTCATTAATTGGAGCAGGACCAATAGGTATATCTGTTTTATGTGTAGGTGTATATATATATATATATATATATATATTACTGAAATGTGTAGAGTATTAATTAAGCTCAAATGTATCAAAAATAAATTTTTATATCAAAGAAAAAACAGAAGAAAAAAGAAGAAGAAAAATCTCTTCATGGTTTGTGTTAAGCTCTCATACAATTTCTTTTTCTCCTTCTCCGTGTAAGATGGCAAAATTTTGTTCGATCTAATAGACTAACAGTGGTGTTTCTGATTTTATTCGTATAAAATGGGGGGTGGACCATTTTTTACCTACACGCCACACTCCCCTTTACACAGATACATAGGTAACTTTTAGTAACATATATTTTATCAATAATATAGTCAATGGGTCCACCGTCCACAACCAAATTTTTAAAAAATAAAATTTTAACTTATTAATTTCTTTGGTTCTTGTTTCTCAAAAAAAAAAAAAAAAAAAAAAAAAAAAAACTTTGGTTGTTGCTTTATGTGTGGATATACCTGTTTTTTACAAAGTTTTATGGAAAAGAAACATTAAATAAATTTATAATTAATTATGACTAGTAGATATAGTTATCATCAAAAAGATACGATTTTTAGTTTTTACCAATGTTGAACCATCTAATCTAATCCGATTTTAAAAACTGTGACCAAAATATAGATTCATTGAAATTTTAATCACAATTTTATTAGTAATTGGTTTGTTAATATAATAGATGTTTTTGTTTTTGTTTTATTGTGTTGTTTTTATCAAATTTCAATATATTGAAAAATGCAATGAATTAGTCTTTATTTATTCAGGTTAGAATTTTTTTTTAGTTGCAAATAGTTTTTAATAATAAATGTCTAAAAATATACATTTGAATATGAACAACTTTAATTATTAAAAAAAAAAAAAAAAAAAAGGAAGAAGAGTAGAAAAATTAATCTAGTCTCAAAAAGATTTTGAAGATAAATTTCTTTAGAAAAATTAATTGGATCTCACTTGTCAATTGATTATAGATAATAGAGAACTAGAATCTGTGGTGACGAAGTTCAACCAAAAAGACTCAAGAGTACCCATTGATTCCATGCTTGAAGACAAGGGAAAACGAGGTGTGTATAATAACCTTTCCTCTGCTTGCACTACTGCCTTCATTACTTTTGAGCTCTTCCTTACAAGTTACTGGTATGTCATCCACCCACTAGACTTCAACTCACATTAGAATTGCCTCATTTTCAAAAATTGCTCAAGATGAAAACTTTAATAGTTAGCAGAAATTTATACCAAATTTACTTATTTCCTCTATTTAACTATCAAATTTTACAAAGTTGTGTACCTACATTATCTTGGACTTGGATGTCCTTTTTAGGATGAATGAAAAATATGTTATTAAGAAAAACACTCAGGGCATGTTTGGTAGACTGTAATAGGCGATGTAATGTAATAGCTATTCCTATGGTATAGTTATTCTTTAGTTTGGTTATGTTTTTATTACAAAGAATAGTCATTCCTTATGAATAGCTATTCTTCAAAATAAGGAATAACTATTCCTCTTTAAAAGGTTGTATTAGCTATTCCTTAGTAAGTGCATTAATTTCAAAACTTAATATATTTCCAAATAAACAAACTTTCCATATACATCTAATAATTATAAGAATAAAAAATCATAAAAAATAACACATATCTCTTTTAAATTTAAAAATAACAATTTTTAAGGAAATATAATTGTATGAGTAAGATATTTCCTAAAATAAATGTTAAGTTTCATTCTAATGTTATAACTCACAACCAAACTAATGAATAGGTTTAGTTATTACATTACAACACATTTTATTACTAGTAATAAAGATTACAATTCCTATTGTAATCCTCATTCAGTGTACCAAACGTACCCTCAGTACAAAACCACACCCAGCATAGCTGTAGCAACAAGACAACTGGATATGATGCAGACAAATTTAAAGCAGAACAGAAATCAAGTCAAATTTAAAGTAGCTTTTCTTAGTGACATCTTGACTCTTACTAGGGCATCAAATACAATCACACCATCACCTAGTAGAGAAATAACAGATGTAGCAAGAAATACCACAGCACTACTACAAAGGACTCCCTGGCTTCACTTGGAGAAAAAATAATGGAATACTATTCCGGCTATTATAGAGGGATATATGTATGCTAGTCTTTGAAATTCCCTCTAGCTGACTTCCTTATACCAATCTCCCATTACTTCAACTTCTCCTCACTTAAAATATTTCCTTCATAAATGATATACCACTCCCCAGTTGCTAACTTAGATAAGGTAGCTTTATGGTTCTTAACTTTTAAACTTTCCAGCCCCATTCAACAACTTTTTTTCCAATTTGTTTCGGGAGAGTCTATGAGGCATCTCTTCATAACTTTCCTCCACATTCTTTATGACAAACTACATTAAAAAAATAAAAGGTCTCTTCTTTCTATACAACTTCTGCAGAATTCACAGAAATATCCCTTTATACCCCCCACTATAAGAGTTTATCCCATGTGGATAATTTGTTTCTCATAGCAAGCCAAGTGATGAAAGCATGTCTAGGAATGCCAGTAGAAAACCGGATTACCTTCCACCAATTAAGCTCAGACAACCTCCATGGAACTTGATTCTAGGTTTTCTTAGACAAAGATTCCTACACCAGAACTTCGATCTTCAACTCCAAACAATACTAAAACATATGGGACTCTTGGAATATTCTAGATATCACGAGGCATAAATGACTGCCTTAAAAGATCAAGCCTCCAGAAATGAGTGCCCATATCTATCAATTCAGCAACCTTAGCTTCAGGATGAAAGTAACTTCTGGTGATAGTATCCAATGAGATTCAGCAGCAGGAAGCCATCTATCTTTGAAAATACAGTCTCTCCATTTCCAATCCTCCAACACAATCCCTGTTTCAGTATTTTCCTTCTAGCTAATACACTTTGCCAAGTATATGATGGAGCATGACCTAACTTGGCTTGAAGGAAAGAGCAGTAAGGATATTACATGGTCTTCCAAATCCTTGCTAAGATTGAGTCTGGATCATTCAAAATTTTCCACCCTTGCTTAGCCAACATTGCAAGATTAAAATATTGCAACTCCCTGAAACCCAGTCCACCATTGCATATAGAAACACATAAGTTGCCCCATAGCCAATGCATCTTCTGATCTGAATGCTTCTGCCCCCACCAATAAGTAGCTGTCGTTTGAGTAAGTTGCTTGCATAACCTCACAGGTAGTTGGAAGAAACTCATAACATAGGAAGGGATGGCTTGTATGACTGACTTTATCAAAACTTCCTTCCCAAAAAGAGGCTGATTCTTCTCCTTGCAGCCATATAGTCTACTCTAAACTTGGGATTTTAAATCTTCAAATGCAGCACGTTTAGAGCAACCAATAAAAGCTGGAACCCCAAATAACAATAAAAAATTTTTGTTTCTTGACCAACCAACAGAGTTGTAAATAAATCACAGTCAGATTGTTGCACATTTGAATTGAAGAAAACTTGGGTTTTTGCTCTGTTAAAAACCAGACCTGATAATTTTCGAGTTACAGGTGCCCTAAGGTGGCTGAACATACCAGTATATGTTGGCTGGAAATCTGTGGCAGGATTAACACTTGTATGCTGTCCCTGGCCACATCGTATACAACTTACCTTAAGTTCAAGACAACTACAGCGTCATATGGATTTGAATTCCAACCTATTGAGGCCGTGCTTGGACTTGCTAGAGGCGAAATTCATAAGAAGTCTGTCTATTTGGATGCAGAAAGAGGGCAGAGGCTGTGATACCAGATATTACCAATGCGAGTTGGGTTTTTTAATAGCAGCCACAGCTGGATTATGGGATTTCACGCACCACAGCCACAGCTTAGAGAAAACAAGGAATAGGATGGCCTCAAGTATCCCAAGAAGAGAGCAGATGGGTGGTTGGAGACTGAGTTGGGTGAGTTCTTCAAAGGATCAGGAGAAGATCATGAGGAACTTGAAATGAGCGTTTTGGAGGTCAAAGGTTGGTGACTAGAAGGGTGGCCTCATTCGTTAAGGGATTGAGACAAAGCTAAACCTTAATAGAATTTTGTTGTTTTGATTCAATTTAGTAAGGAGATTGAGGAAAAGGCAAAAGGCAAAGAATGTGGGATATCAGACGGCCTTGTGATGAAAAAAATATTAGGAGCGAGATATATAGCACTAGTACAACACATTGTGATGGTACCAGGTGCAAAGATGACAAAACCATGTCTAACACCTGTAACTCGGAAATCATCCTGCGTGGATGGATTTTAAAATTTTATGTCTCTCTTCTTACTGTTGTAATTGGAACATGGATTTCAGCCAATAAATTGAATGGAAGTCTATGCTTTATTCATCTATTTTAATTAATTTTTCTGCTATAATTTTTCTTTTATATATAGATATTCATTAGTAAAGTAAAATGATTAATTTTTTGTTTGCACTGTGACTAGATTATTTTCTTCGAGACAAAAATATAATTCAAATAAAATGTTATATATGCACATGCATGTATAACATTTTATATATCAAGGATACACCTGGTTGAACAGAGTTTGGGGTTGGACGTGTATAAGCTCTACTCATATCATCTCTCACCCTCGAGCACTGGCACTACATTGTTTCTTCTTTATCCAAAAAGTCTTCAATCTGCTTCTTTGGAGTGTTAGCTTGCACACCAATCAAAGGATTTGGAGAATGATCAATAACCTAAAGTTCTTGTTCTCCTGTACGAATTTGATTTTAAATATGACCAAAGCAAGTCTCTGCCAACGTCTTCTACAGGCCTACAAACGTTCACAAACTCTATACAAGGGGCTGCCCATCACATTCACAGAAGTTCACACCTCCTCAATTAGTGCTTCACAACTTGGATCAAAAAATTAAACCATTTCAAAACTAAAAGGCTTCCTTGTACATTGCTGAACGACCAGAGTCAAGAGGAATAAAAATAACAGAGTGGTCTTAACCAGTTGAAGGAACATGCTCAACAACAGTAGAAAGAAACATCTCAATCCAAGAGGCAGAAGCCAATGCTCTATCCAAGCGAGCACAAGTACATGTAGAATCAAAATCATTGTTACACCAAGTGAGAGGGGAGCCTTTAAAGTCCAACTCAAACTTAGCACAGTCCTCCATTACTCCCCTAAATAATTTAAATTGCATGATGGTCTAATAGCACCTCCAAAGCCTCATGAGGCCCCAAGAGTTCTTTAAAATCACTTGCACATAACAATGGCAAAGACTGAATTCCATGCAATGCCTTAACAGCGACTAACTTTCCTTATGTTTTGAGGAATCTGGTTGGCCATAAAAACTAGTAGAGAAAGCACCTCCAACATCATTTATAACGGTATCAACATGGGACCGAGAATAAGATGAAACTGTACGATCCACACCTGCAAACCAATACAAAGCAAGGCCACCATAAAGACCAACTTATTCACAGCAAAATCAATAGCAAGAAGTTTGTTTCGGATTAAAAAAGGACCTTGGGATCTCTGTCCTTTTTCAAGTTTTGGTTGCTTCATCTCAGGCTGAGAAGAATTGTTCAACTCATTTGCATTAAAATACATTGTAGAGTAATATGTGAGCCCGAAAAACAACCGGAACATTCTCAGTACCCCTGATATCATCCATAGCCTCCCTGTCATCAAGTTTTTCAACTGCTCCACTTAGAGAAACACCATCAGTAGCGGTTGCAGGAACAGGAATTTCAGAAACTGCTTGGTTCATTGATGAAGAAGCACCATCCAGACCAGTGTGAGTCGCATTTTCAAAATCACCCCGTAATCATGGTCCATATTAAGGAGAAGCCTCAGAATGAAGAGCCGAGAGACTCAAAAAAAGACAACAGTCCTTTGCCCCATGAAAGTAACTACAAGTGATGGTATTCGATGAGATTCAGCAACAAGAAGCCATCTTATCTTTGAAAATAGTCTCCCCATTTCCAATCCACCAACACAATCCCTATTTCAGTATTTTCCTTCCAACTAATACCCTTCACCAAGTATATGATGGACCATGACCCAACTTTGCTTGAAGGAAAGAACACTGGGGTTCGGATTTGGCCTTCCAAATTCTTGCTAAGATTGAGTCTGGATCATTCAAAAATTTCCAACCTTGCTTAGCCAACATAGCAAGATTAAAAGATTGCAGCTCCTTGAAACCCAATCCACCATTGCGTTTAGAAACACATAACCTGTCCCATTTAGCCCAATGCATCTTCAGTTCTGAATGCTTCTGCCCCCAACACTAAGCAGCTATCATTTGAGTGAGTTCCTTAAATAACCTTAAAGGGAGTTCGAAGAAACACATAAGAAAGGACTGGCTTGTATGGCAGACTTTATCAAAACTTCCTTCCCAACAATACTTGGGATTTTAAACCTTCAAATGAAGCATGTGTAGAGCGACAAATAAAAGCTGGAACCCCAAATAACGACCAAAACTATTTGTTTCTTGACCAACCAACAGAGTTGTAAATGAATCACGGTCAGATTTCTGCATATTTGAACTGAAGAAAACTTGGGTTTTGCTCTGTTAGCAACCTGATAGTTTCTCATAACAGTAAAAAACACGAAGAATCTCATCACAAGTTAGTCATGATGCTTTCCCAAAGATGACACAATTGTCTGCAAAGAATATTTGATTCAAACAAGGATCTCTGCAACTAGCGGCAGCTCCAGATAATCGTTTGGATTGCTCAGATTGTGTTACTTGGCTAGATAGTCCTACACAAAGAAGAAAGATATATGGGGAGATAGGGTCACCTTGGCTTAATTCTCTGCTGGAACTGAAAAAACCTTTTGGAGAACCATCGATTAAAACCAAGTATGTAGCAGTAGAGATACACACACAACCAAATTGATCCAGCTCTCACCAAAGCCTACTTTCTGCATCATCATTCTTAGAAAAAACCACACAACATGATCAAAAAGCTTTACTCATAATTAGAAATAATCTATATATTACTAAAAGCTGAAGCGTAGCATTCATTGTTGCTACACTCCTGTTGAGCCACATCATCATCCATGTCATCTTTTTATTTTTTTATTTTTCCTTTTTTGTTAATTTGTTACCTTTTTTAAAAGAATGCAAAATACATGATGGCTTTACATATTCTCATGACTTTACACATTCTAAATAGTTTTAATTCTTTTGCTTTGCTACATATTCTCATGACTTTACAATATATCATGACTTTACATATTCTCATGACTTTTTTGCATTAAATTATGCTCTCCTCCTATTACTCAAACCTTTTTTTTTTTTTTTAAATTCCCAACTATCCATTGAATGTTTTCCAATTTTTCAACTTCCTCAATTTATTTATTTATTTATTTGGATAGAATATGTAGAATCCTTTTCATAATGACTGAGTGCAACCCACTTATCTTCCCTATTTACTCCATTAAGCCCAACCGGCTAACTATTCCAATTCTCAATTAACCGTCCTCTTTGGTTTCTCTCTCCATCAAACAAAGGGATAACATCACCCCTCTTTTCCACCACCTTATAAAATCCATTTTAACCTCAATTCAACACTACTTCAATTCTTTGATCCCAACTCCTATTCTCTCTTTATTGATTTATTTTCTTTATATATTGCAGTTGCCCCCTCTCCACTTCTTCAGAAGCTGCCGAAACACCATCGGACTTGGTAATGCTACGATCTTTTTTGCTCTTCTTCAATCGACTAGGTAACCAATTTGTCTCTCCTAATTTTTGTCTCATGCTCTCAATTCCTCCTTTCTCCATCTAATTTAATTTATCAAGAAAACTAGAGAACTAGACAATGCAAAAGCAAAAGAGACATATTGAAAAAGAGATCAATCTTTAGACCTGATTTTTTGTCAATTATTTTTCTCCTTTTTGTCAATAAAAACGTTTTAACTGTCACCCGTTCGTTTTTTTTATCCCATGTGGAATGTCAATAATTTTTTTTTTTATTATTGTTGCATGACATATAGTTGATGAAATTTCTAAGACGTGTGGAAGCAGGTAATCAATGGGGAGAATACTTTTGAACACTATTTCTAAACTTGGGCACCCTATTCTCTTTTGAGCTTCAAATGTTTTTGTGGCATGTAATGGTTGGAAGAAGTTTCTTAAGTTTATGTCCATAAATGCCATCTATATATTGCATGAATTATAGCTCCTTACGGTGAGGGTTTTGATTTTAATATTTTGTTTCTATTGGTCACATTTGCATATGAGGTCTCTTTTTGTAAGGTTTGGCTTACCTCCAATATTTTTTTAACTGGAGGTCTCCTTTTGTTTTAAATACACAATAGTAAGTAATTGCAAGAATAAGATTGAAGGGGAAAAAGACCTACTTTGTTAGTAATAGAAATAAGATGTTTGATGTGGGTTTGCAACATTCGATAGTTGTAAAACTACATTTTTACATTTTTGTATAATTTTATAGACATGACTTGAAAAGCTAAAAAACTCTAAAAGTTTCAAATTATAAAAATAAAAAATGACCAAACAAACAAAATGACCAAACTATAAAAGAATTTTTTTGTTGTTGATGAATTTCAAGATTTTATTGAAGGAAAAAAGAAAAAAAAGAAAAAAAAAAAAAAAAAAAAAACAAAACAGGGGGGCAATTGCCAACATCAAAAGAAAAAAATCTAATTTGTAGCAACCAATGTTCCTTTCAAATTAATTTATAAATGTTTTGTTGCTAGAAACAATCAAGCTCAATTAGTTATTGAAGCTTATGAATTTTTGTTGGCACTTATTCTTATTCCAATTATCCTTATATCTAGCCCCTTATATTAATTTTTAGGAGTTCAAGACTTCAAGTGATAGCCTACCAGTAATGAAATCCTTTGTGGTATCTCATTAGTTACTTAAATATTTCATATATGCAATACTTATTTCATTTAACATTTTTGAATTAATATTTTGTATTTCATTTTCTCATTTTAGTCTCTTTGCAAGTTTTGAAATTGCATAACATCTATTACAACATTTAGCACCAGCTAAAGCACTGCACCACATAAGCTTCTCAATAGTGTTGGTTTCTATGATTAAGTCATTGGTATTTGTAATGCAAGCCTAAGTGGAGAATAAACTTTGAGATTCCATAACTATATACAACACATGGAACAAGAGGTTGAATTTATCTGTACAAATTTTTGAACAGTAATGAATTAAATAGTTTTGCATAACTAATCTACAATCGTTGTAGTTTGTATATGCCAAACTATAAAAGAATTTTTTTTTGTTGTTGATGAATTGCAAGATTTTATTGTAGGAAAAAAGCAAAAAAAAAAAAAAAAAAAAAACACAACAGGGGGACAATTGCCAACATCAAAAGAACGAAAAAAATCTGATTTGAAGCAACCAATTTTCCTTTTAAACTAATTTATAAACGTTTTGTTGTTAGAAACAATCAAACTCAATCAGTTATTGAAGCTTACGAATTTTTGTTGGCACTTATTATTATTCCAATTATCCTTATATCTAGCCCCTTAGATTAATTTTTAGGGGTTCAAGACATCAAGTGATAGCCTACCAGTAATGACATCCTTTGTGGTATCCCATTAGTTACTTAAATATTTCATATATGCAATGCTTATTTCATTTAACATTTTTGAATTAATATTTTGTTTTTCATTTTCTCATTTTAGTCTCTTTGCAAGTTTTGAAATTGCATAACATCTATTACAACATTTAGCACCAGCTAAAGCATTGCACCACAGGCTTCTCAATAGTGTTGGTTTCTATGATTAAGTCATTGGTATTTGTAATGCAAGCCTAAGTGGAGAATAAACTTTGAGATTCCATAACTATATACAACACATGGAACAAGAGGTTGAATTTATCTGTACAAATTTTTGAACAGTAATGTATTTAACAGCTTTGCATAACTAATCTACAATCATTGTAGTTTGTATATGCCAAACTATAAAAGTAATTTTTTTTTTTTTTTGTTGATGAATTGCAAGATTTTATTGAAGGAAAAAAGTAAAAAAAAAAAAAAAAAAAACACAACTGGGGGACAATTGCCAACATCAAAAGAACAAAAAAAAATCTAATTTGAAGCAACCAATGTTCCTTTTAAACTAATTTATAAATGTTTTGTTGTTAGAAACAATCAAGCTCAACTAGCTATTGAAGCTTACGAATTTTTGTCGGCACTTATTATTATTCCAATTATCCTTATATCTAGCCCCTTAGATTAATTTTTAAGGGTTCAAGACATTAAGTGATAGCCTACCAGTAATGACATCCTTTTTGGTATCCCATTATTCACGTAAATATATACAATGCTTATTTCATTTAACATTTTTGAATTAATATTTTGTTTTTCATTTTCCCATTTTAGTCTCTTTGCAAGTTTTGAAATTGCATAACTTCTATTACAACATTTAGCACTAGCTAAAGCACTGCACCACATAAGCTTCTCAATAGTGTTGGTTTCTATGATTAAGTCATTGGTATATGTAATACAAGCCTAAGTGGAGAATAAATTTTGAGATTCCATAACTATATACAACATATGGAACAAGAGGTTGAATTTATCTGTACAAATTTTTGAACAATAATGTATTAAACAGTTTTGCATAACTACTTTACAATCGTTGTAGATTGTATATGCCAAACTATAAAAGTAAAAATTTTTTTTGATGAATTGCAAGATTTTATTGAAGGAAAAAATCAAAAAAAAAAAAAAAAAAAAAAAAACAACAACAGGGGGACAATTGCCAACATCAAAAGAACCAAAAAATCTGATTTGAAGCAACCAATGTTCCTTTTAAACTAATTTATAAATGTTTTGTTGTTGGAAACAATTAAGCTCAATTAGTTATTGAAGCTTACGAATTTTTTTTGGCACTTACTATTATTCCAATTATCCTTATATCTAACCCCTTAGATTAATTTTGGGGGTTCGAGACTTCAAGTGATAGCCTACCAGTAATGACATCCTTTGTGGCATCTCATTATTTACTTAAATATTTCATATATGCAATGCTTATTTTATTTAAAAATTTTGAATTAATATTTTGTTTTTCATTTCCCATTTTAGTCTCTTTTCAAGTTTTGAAATTGCATAACTTCTATTACAACATCTAGCACCAACTAAAGCACTGCACCACATAGGCTTCTCAATAGTGTTGGTTTCAGTGATTAAGTCATTGATATTTGTAATGCAAGCCTAAGTGGAGAATAAACTTTGAGATTCCATAACTATGTACAACACATGAAACCAGAGGTTGAATTTATATGTACAAAGTTTTGAACAATAATGTATTAAACAGTTTTGCATAACTACTCTACAATCATTATAGTTGTCATCTTCATTCTAAAAAGTAAGAAACCAGGAAAATTAAAGAGAAAACTCACGTGGTTGACAATGATTAAATATTCCTTGATTAATTCCTCTTGGTTGAACATGTACACTCTCTAAAAAAAATACCTTGATCTCAGTGTTGAGGGCAGTCTACTAGAATTCTTTGTCATATGTTACATTTTAAAGATCTCATCAACTCTATAGATGGTAATTTTAGTTTATGAGACAACATCAACAAAACGGTGGTTTTATATGATTATATTTAGATGACTTTACAATGCCATGATAGATGGGTTGGTCTTATTTTACCATATAATGCAAGTAATCATGTAATTTATGAATTTAAAGGACTATATTGTGGGATTTTTTCATATGTTGTAATTTAAAACACAATTTCAAATAACACATATTGACTTTCTAAAACTATACATTCTATATTATATTAATTCAATAATATTCCAATAAAAAGTAATTATATCAAATTTTCTCGCGCATTGCGCGGGTTTGCGACTAGTAATAATAATAATATGTAACTATTATTATAAGCACTCAGAATTTGTTCAAAGAGTTTTGTGTCAATGTATTGAGTTCATTTAACTTATGTACGATTTTTTTTAGTATTACAATTTTTTTTAAGTTTTGTCAAATTTAATTTTTAAGCCAAAGAAGGCAACCATTTAGGCAGCATACTTGCTATGTATGATTAGTTTATTTCTTCAATTACATGCACAAATTAAACAGGCTCCGTACAGTGGCTGAGCTTATCAGTGTGTGTTGGCTGGAAATCCGTGGC
Organism: Lithocarpus polystachyus; assembly: GCA_033629205.1. Taxonomy (NCBI): domain Eukaryota; kingdom Viridiplantae; phylum Streptophyta; class Magnoliopsida; order Fagales; family Fagaceae; genus Lithocarpus; species Lithocarpus polystachyus. The sequence continues at coordinate 55,902,956 of CM066170.1, read as the reverse complement.
AGGATTAAAACTTGAATGCTGTCCCCGGCCACACTGTCTACAGCTTACCTTGTGTTCAAGACAACTACAGGGTGATATGTATTTGAATTCCAACCTATTGAGGCTGTGGTTGGACTTGTTGGAGGTGAAATTCATAAGCAGATTGTCTATCTGGATGCAGAAAGAGAGAGGAGGCAGCGATACCAGATAGTACCAATGTGAGTTGGGTTTTTTTAACAGTGGCTGCAGCAGCATTCTGGTGTTTCAAGCACCACAGCCACAACCTGGAGTAAACATGGAGCTGGATGGCCTCAAGTATCCCAGGGAGAGAGTAGATGGGTGGCTGGAGACTGAGTTGGGTGAGTTCTTCAAAGGATCAGGAGAAGATCATGGGGAACTTGAAATGAGCATTTTGGAGGTCAAAGGTGGTGACTGGAAGGGTGGCCTCATTCTTCAAGGGATTGAGATAAAGCTAAACGTTAATAGAATTTTGTTGTTTTGATTCAATTTAGTAAGGTGATTGAGGATAAGGCAAAGAATGTGGTACAAATTCTATTCTGGTTATTCAATTTTGTTGTATTGATTCATTTGTTATTCTTTAGGAGTCCATAATAGTATAATGTGAGCTTTCCTCATTGAATAAAATTCTTCTTTAGTTTTATTTATATATTTAAAAAAAGGTGTTAAAGGTAGGATGGCTAATATTGCTTGCTTTTGGGAAATACATTAGAAAGGTCATATACTTCCTATTCTAATGTAGATCTCCTTAATCCAGTCCATATGTTTTTACCTAGCAGTTGTTACATGCAGGATGAGAAGGATCAAAGAATTCGAGAATTGACCCTTGAACTTAGCAATGAGAGACAACAATGTGAATGTCGCTGTGCGGCTTACCAGGAACAGTTACATATGGTGTTGAAATATATTAAGGAGCACACTGACCTCATGTCAAGAAGAGTTCAAGACATAGTTCAGAATGTAAGGGAACTTGAGGAGGAGGAGCAGCAGGACTCTGATTTATAATAGGAACTTGAGGATAAGGCAAAGAACTTTAGTTTTCTCTTTTTTGACTTCATTGGGCCCTTGATATCACTAATTTAACAGGAATTACTTTAGGCCATTCTGTTTAGGTTTGATGGACACTTCTGAAGGATGAATGATGTCCATTTGTTGATGGTTCCTGACTACTAACAGGAATCACGCTACAAATTGCATGGAGAAATAATATATTGCGATTTATAACATTATTGCAGTTTAATATTGATTGTATTTATGGAAAAGAATCTCGACTCTCAACTCTCTGAGTGTAATTTCCATGGTAGCCACTAAGTTAATCTACCTTTTTTTACCCTTACTTGATAAAAGTAGATAAGTCTAATTGAATCAAATCGGCTGCATCTTTCAATAGAGTGCTTTCACAAAACAAGGACTGTCTTTCAACCAAACACTGGCTAAAGTTAGCAGCCAGTATTGCCTTGCTTTCCAACATGTGATGCCTTCCAATTCCTAAAGCACGAATAAGATATCTATCTTACGTAGTTATGTATCTCATATATGTATTCTTCCTCTTATAGTGTGTGGATTTCGTAATTGTTTGTGGCCTACACGCACAAGAAGGGAGGATGCATGTATCATGCATGAGATACCTTCTTAATACCAATGTCTTCTACTATAATGCTGGAAACCCACAATTCATGAGGAACAAATTGCTTTGACTGTTGTCTTTGTTTCTATTTCTTCTGCTTCTTTCACCATCTTTTCTCTCATAGACAGAGCTACAATAGACTGGCCATTTATGTTGTATGATTGCTTATACTCCTGTTCCATGAAGATCACGCAATAAAATGCCCCATGCACCCTTTAGTTTTTTCTATCTTTTCTGGCTCTGCTTCTACCTTCACTTTAGAACCTATTTTTTCCCCCCCATATACTTAAGGGAAAAGTAGTTTCCTCCTATTCCTTGCCTTCCCCACAGATGTCCAAATAAGGCAAAACTGAAGTGTAGGATATCTGGGTTTAAAGTTACAATGCTATTGAGTACATGGGGGAGGACACTGCTATCAGGTAGGATGTCTATTTGGAAAGAGAAATTGAAGCACACCTTTCACTTAGTTGAAGGTACTACAAAAAAAGGTAGCTATGATTTGAAGCTTCAAGGTTCTGCCTAGATAGAAGCACATGCTAAAGACACAAAGAACATGCTAAGCAAAGATCTTTTAGTTGTCTAAAAGCCAATTACAGGCACCTAAGAAATTTAACTAGTGTGTGAAGGTTGCAATGCTTCTCAGAGATCTAAGCACATTTTAAAAATGCCTGAGTTCTAATTCAAGTTGCACCATTTTGTCTCGTAGAAATAAGATAATGTGTGAAGCCATGACTTGAAGATCTACTGGACGAGCGGATAACTTAGAGATAAAGTGAAAGACCTTGGCTGTGATCACTGATCACCCATCCAAAGCAACAAAGAAAATTTCCCTTGCAACCAAACACTACTTCTCAAGGAAAGAAAAAGAAGATTAAATTAACATCTAATTAACCAAATCAATACCAATTAGGCAATCATACATAATTTAAAACCCACTATCATCTCTTTTTCTTTAAGAGTGAAGCAGCACACAGAAATATACAATCAACCTCATCAAAATTTTGTGAGTCAGAATCTTTCTCCCATGATTTGGCAGTTTTTGAGTCTGCAGATATTTGATGCAGGTGCTCCTCAAAATCTTCACATTCTCCATCACTTTCAACTGGGAATTTTTCAAACTTATCCAAATAAAGAGGTCGTTCCACCTTATTCTCGCTCTCCGAATCAGATTCCTTCTCAAAAATATCTGATAGATCTTCAGAATCTGATGCCATACCTGTATCCATCATAGGGTCATCCTCAGAGCATTCCTTGTTTCTATTCAATATTTCTTTCAGCTTATCGGAATTGTTCAATTGGAAGTTTGAACTGCTCTCGGGATCAATTCTTCCAATTTCAGTTCCTTCAATCTCTTGAATATCAGTTTTATTCTCAGCCACACTTTTAGCTTGTGCTTGGAGCAACTCAAGGTCCTGTTCAAGTTTTGGAATATATTTTCTTACAGCTCAGAGGCCATCTCTATATTTGGATTTATCCAAAGCCTGCAGGTGAGTGAAGAGAGAAGAAAATGGAGTAGGAGAACAAGCAATGATGTATGAAAGGAATTCATAGCAAAAAAAGATTGAAAGGCATTATACTTAAGATATATGACAATACTAGATTAGTAAGGTACAGATATGGGATTCAATCCACAGTGCATGTGGGATAAAGAAACTTATCAACAGTGACTGAAAAGAAAAGATGAAAAATGTGGGTAAAAAGTTATTCTATCAGTCAACAACCCCCCCCCCCCCCCCCAAAACAAAAAAAAACCCCTTTATGTCAGTGAAGAGAGGCATTTCAACAAGGACATAATTAAGCATCAAAGAGTCCAAGGGCAGCTTGAAACCCATTTCCAAATTTTAGATGCCTAAAAAAGACACTCCACATAATGAAAGGCAACCCATTTATGCATGTAGTTTCCTTAACGATACCTCAGGATCCAACCAAATAGAAGACTTATGTGACAATGGAACATGCTCTGAATTATTCCTGAACTTTAAAGGGCTTGATTATTAACCTTTCAGAAGAGTTCATGCAATTTATTTTAAAAGAGCATTTAGCAACAAGAAATTGATCCAGACAAATGTAAGAATACTGTTAGGGAATGACGACTTCAAAGACACAGATGGTCATATGTTAGAATTAAGTTATTACAGTGGTTGTCATTTCCTATTCCTCTTCTTTAATATTGCAGAGAATTAAACACCTACCTTTTCTTCCCCCCACCCCCCCGCCACCCTCCCCCCCTTCTTTGGGAAAGAAAGCTACCACAGTAACCCACCCAGAACTATGTTGAAAAAAAGAGAAAAGACATCCCAAACCCCAGTAAAGAGAGTCGATACAAGATTGGACAAGAAGGATGCTTTGACATCTGAACTGATTTTACATCTCCAATAGTTGATGCATTTACCAACTAAAAGAAATTATAGGTCAACAAAGAGACATTGAGATACAACAGCTGAGTAAATGATTGTATTTTCTCTTCTTCAGAAAATTTCCATATCTATTTACTTGAAATTATATATATATAAAAGAAGATCTGAGAAGAGCATAAAGGAAAATGTTGTATACATGCCCCTAAGATAAACAAAATGATATAAAAGTGGGCAAACTTAACTCCAATTCTCATGTGTAAAATAAAAGAAAGAGATCAGAACCTTCTTCATGGAAAGAGTGATCCAGGGTGACATAATCTCTGTTGGCGGCTGAGAATAGTTCTTCCCCCTGTACATAATACTTGTGTTCTCTTCATGAATGTCAAGCACAATTCCTCCAGTCAATCTTGCCAGCTCAGCAGCAATCTCTCAGATCTCCTCTGGCAAAAATGTCGTGACCACCACCTGCAGAGTCTGGTGCTTTTTCCAATGCAGATGCATGTTCAAAATTGCACCCTGGTAGATTCCCCGTCTTCCAACAGGCATGTAATTCTTGCATTTGAGACCCATCTTTAAAAAGGAAAAGTGTTCCTCTGGCGTCAATATCTCTGGATCACAAGTTGTTTCTGATGTCTCTTTAGGCTCAATCTTCTTAAGGCCATCAACAAATCTTTCCTCTTTCTTTCGAGCCTAGAGAAAGACCAAGCAAGCAATATAAATACATTTATAAAAAGAAGATAGAGAAAGACATAGAGTAATTAGTTTTAAGATCAGTACGTCATTTATGATTAATGCAGCCTCAATAAGTGAAGATCAATATTGAATTTTCATAATATGCTACTTTCAAATGTAGACAGAAGATCCCAAAAATCATGGAAAGACTATCTAGGTTAATCTAAACAATTTAGTTTGTAAATTAGTGTGAGCTATTAATGTACAGATACAAAAAACTAAAGAACCTATGTACTTTGAAAATCAGATAAGTGTTTTAAATGTTCCAGGGTCCTTCCAATTAAGCTAACTGGGTTAATAGTTCATTTTGCTACCAAAATATAAATAATAATTTATCCTATAGCTCTGGCCTTGATTTGTTAATGAGTAATTTGTGTTAAAAATATTTTTGAATTACTGTCTAACAGAAGTATTGTCCGCTTTGAGCTTACAACATTAACTCCATTGCTAGAATTGTCTTATGCAACACTCACTAAAAAGACCTGAGACAAGTCATAGGCACAAAGCAGATGGATACCTTTGACCAAAATATCAAGCTACCCATCCAAAAAAAAAAATATCAAGGGAGATCCATAAGTATACAGCTGGTATACTCCATGCTGCCCATTGTAATATTTGTCTACTTCAAACAATTGATCTTAAATATTAATAATAATTATCAAAGAATCTTTCTAACTTATTAAAAAATAAATGTATCAAAGAATACTCTAAAAGAGCAAATATAACATTATGAAGTCTAAACCTCTACAATCTCCTTCCTTCAAAATTGAAATCTTGTATAGATCCTACACAACAGCAGTAATGAACTACAACATGCCACTCAAATGAATGTAAGTCGGCCAAATAACGGACTCCACTGTCTATAAATCAGAGACATTTCCACCAAATGCAAGATACCCTTTAGGTATCTCCCCATCCATCTGAATATCATATAATATAGAATATCGTAACTCATCCAAGCATAGCAACCTTCATAAATGTATTAATTTAACCCAAAAAGCCAATTAGCTCCACTGGAACTCCTCCAGCCTCTAAGTTTAAAGTTATGACATGTTAGTACAACTCTAGCCACAAATATGTGCATATTAGGCTTGGAAAAAGTAAGATGACATGCAAGAGACCAACAGCCAGAAAGCAGTTAAGCAAGTGTTAGAGCATACATCCCAAAAGTTTAAACTGTCAATGGTATGGATATTTTTTGCCCGTCTTTTTGATAAGCAAACCAAGTCACATAGTTTGTGTAACATCAACACCCAAGCACACTCTCATTCCAAAGAAAAGTGATCTAAAAGTCAAAAATCACCTTCAAAACTGCATATATGGCTGCTACTCGACAAAAATAAGACTGTATCAAACTTTTAAAAAATTGATATATGACATATTACTAAGAAAATAAAGAAGTATCATCCTGTTAAGAGCACTTATCACCTATTGAAAAAATTTAGGGAATTTGATAGGTTCTGTTGTCTATCATATTGGGTAACTTAAATCATTCTAATCCATGATATATTTACATAATAACAAAAAGAATAGGAAGCTTTTCTTTTGGACTATAAAAATGGGGGGACAAGCAAAAAAATGGACTTACCTTACTCAATTTGTAAAGAATTTTTTCTTCCGCAGTCATTCTTTGATACTCTTTCTTCTTCTTCCACCTAAAAAACTTCAGCCACCTTACGACTGCTCTTTTACCCTTTAGCTTTTTTCTCTTCACTTTAGTATCAACAGTACCACCAACAATTGTGCTTTTCTGAGGCTGCTTCGGTGGTTCCAAAACTTTGTCAGCCAAACTTAAAAATGGGTCTGAATGAATCCATCGACGCCCCTCAATGGGAAAACTTTCAACATCGCAGAGGATCCGAGAAGCAGATTGCTCCTGACCCAGTACCTTGCACATAAAATCACCCATGCTATTGCAGTGTGAGGTAATCTTTAAGCACATTGTTTTCCAGTAAGAGCTAAGTAATATATGAATTACCAAACTCCCCAAAAATGAGAAAAACATAACTTCAACCTCTAATTAAATTCTCACACACACACACTCGATATGAAATATTTATCTAAATTCTTTAACTCAAACATTGCTCTAAGAATAATAATTCATGCTAACAAATTCTAAACACTTTCAGTAACTGAAATGCTCTGAGTCTTAAGTCTACAAAGAGACAGTAGCGTACAAAGTCAAAATCTTTTTGAAACTGAAAGCCTCCCTTCTATTCATCCACTTAGTGGAGAAGAAGAAGAAGGAGATGAGGAAAAACCCATTACAAAATTTGAGTTGTAAATGTAAAGATTGAATCTTTGATGATTTGGGAGCTACCAAACAGAGCCAAAAAAACAGTTAATGAATGCAAAAACTCTATGTTACGGTACAGAAAGAGAGAGATACCTGGTTTTGCGAAGTGGGTATTTGGAGGAGAAGAAGAAGAAGGGAGTGAAGAAGAAAGCATTGGAGAATAGATTCTTGAAAGGATGAGATTTGGAGAAAGCCCCAGAAGCTAAAACCCTCACAAACATTTTCTCTTCTCTTCTAAACCCCACTCTTCTTCTTTTTCTTTTTCTTTTTTTTCTTTTTTCTTTTTTTCTTTCTCCAGTCGCTATAAAATTAAAATCGACTCCGCAATCCACATCCACAGCTTGTTTTTCTTTTTCTTTTACTTTTTCTTAAATTGCTGTGTTAACGAAACTTGATTAAATTATTTTCACTAACTATCGAATTATTTTTAAAAAGGGGCTAAAATGTAAATTGCATTTTTTTAAATTTGACCGAAAGTTTAAAATTTTTTTTTTAATTCAAATTCATTTCAAGCCTCTAATTCTATGTACAATCAATTGAGTATTCGAAGTTTTAAATTTATTAAATTTAAACATTCCATTTATTTTCATTAAAAATTACTGCTTAAAACATTTTTTCACACATGAAAAAAATGTAAAATTAATAAAAATATTTTATAAATTGTTTATGTGAATTTTTTTTATAGAATCCTTTTTCATTAGTTAATTGCATATTTAATAACAATTTTTTTTTAACGAAATTAAACATAAGGTCTAAATTGAATAAATTTGAAAATTCAATTGAACAAAAATAAAATTAGAAGCCTAAAATGAATTTTAATCAAACTTAGAGGAGCAAATTGCATTTAGGGAATTAAAAAAAAAAAGTCATAGTAAGTTGGTAACCTTTTAGTTTTAAATTTTTTTTTTCCCTAGAATAAACACACACAATTTGAGTGCTACTTTAATAATATACTTCAAACTAAACTTCTTTGCTGAACAATGAACCAGTTCGGTTAGTAACTTAATAATATGTGCAATTATAATTGGTGAACCATCAATCACATATGAACCCACCATTTTATAATCACACACGTTATAACTGTGACAAGATTTATGGTACAAAATTTGTGTCCAATGAACGGATCACCCAATACTTAGATCAATGTGAGTTGCAACCATGTCAAACCTAGTGTATTATTGCCTTATTTGAAATTATTGCCTTATTAGTAACCCTTTTGTAATTCATTCAATTATGATTATAAATAGACAAAGTTTGGAGGGAAAATCCTTAAAACTTCTCTTATATATATTTTATTAGATGTGAATTTTAATAAATCTACCATTAAATTAAACTAGTGTGTAACCCCGTGCATATGCACGGGTACATTTAAAAACAATCACAATCTATATATATAATAATAGGTAAAGCAGAGAGAAAATCCAATTAAATTTTCAATTAGAATTTAATTAGTATCTAATTTTACGCCACATGTCTCATATAATCTAAATTTTAGAATTTTGTGCCAAGTGAGTTCATTTAGGTAAAAATTGAATTTTAATTAGAGTTTAATTTTGCGCCACGTGTCTCATCTAATCTAAATTTTTAAATTTTTGTGCCAAATTAGTTAATTTAATGTAGAAAACAAGGAGTTCAATATAATAAACAATAAAAAACATAATCATATATATAATATGTAATTGTGATTGTTTTTAAATGTATTCGTGCATATGCACGTGGTTACACATTAGTTACATATAATATATATATATATATATATATATATAATTTGAAATCTAATTAGATCTAGACTCCTCGGTATTTGCCTCCAATAATTTATTTACCACAAAAATTAACAAATTAAATAGGACACATGATGCAAAATTGAACTTCAATTAAAATTCAATGTGAAATCTAATTGAATTTAGATCTTTTGATTTTTGCACCTAATAATTCACTTGACACAAAATTTTAAAAATTAAATGTCACATGACACAAAATTAAACTCCAATTTAGAATTTAATTAAATTTTCTCTCTGCTTTAGCTATTAATATATATATATATATATATATATATGTAGGGGTAAAGGCCCAATTCTAGATGTTGGGCTCCGGGCCCGTCCGAGGAGCCACATCTATCCAAGGACGGTAAGCTACCAGTAGGATTCGTTGTGGCGATCCTCGTAAAAAGATGGCCAGCATATGATCTAAGAAGAATTTTCCGAGGGGGACTACCTCTTCGGATAATCAAAGAGGAGGCTCAAATGTGCACTCCGGCACTTAACAAGATATTCCTGAGGGACCTTCTGGAGTATAAACTTCCAGCATCTATAGAGGACAGGTGGGAGCTATCTGATGCTATAAGGAAAGTTGCTATCACCGCATTAATGATTTTGTAGCTAATCCTCAACCACATTAATGAGGAGGGGATTTCTGAACAGTGACTCTTCACCATTACAGCTGCCGTGTTATAACCTTAAGGGAAGGTTTATGAGACAAGTATCCAAAACCATATCACCTAACTGGAACGTGAGAGAAGTAGTATATAACTGGAACTAGTGGCACTAAAAGAGGGGGACATTGAACAATCATGAGAGAGAAAGGCAAGGACAAAAGTTATCAAGAGAAAGAGGGAAGAGAAGTTCATCAAACAGTCATAATACATCCCTCCTCGGATCTAGCCGAGGACACTTATACATACCACTAGCACTTCATTCCTGTTGCTTATTCCTCAACCTTCTTTGGATCATTACTAGCCTCAGTCTAAGCCCAGTTTATGTGGCCCACTCTCTATCAAAGTATTGCAAGGATGCTATTCATGCTTTGGGCCAACGTTCAGTTCGCTTGAAAGCCCATCCTGCTAATTGTGTCCTTACAATTGGCGTCGTCTGTGGGAAACTCTGGTGCTTAGGTGACTTAAGATTTGAGCAATGGTTGGATCAGGTCCAAACAGAGCGGAGTCTGATACCACCGCATTAATGATTATGTAGCTAATCCTCTGGCCGCATTAATGAATAGGGGATGTTTGAACAGTGACTCTCCACCTTTACAATTGCCATGTTATGACCTTAAGGGAAGGTTGATGGGACAAGTATCCAAAACCATATCACCTAACTGGCACGTGAGAGAAGTAGTATATAACTGGAACTAGTGGCACTAAAAGAGGGGGACATTGAACAATCGTGGGAGAGAAAGGCAAGGACAAAAGTTATCAAGAGAAAGAGGGAAGAGAAGTTCATCAAACAGTCGTAATACATCCCTCCTCGGATCTAGCCGAGGACAGTTATACATACCACTAGCATTTCGTTCATGTTGCTTATTCCTCAACCTTCTTTGGATCATTGCTAGCCTCAGTCTAAGCCCAGTTTATGTGGCCCACTCTCTATTAAAGTATTGCAAGAATGTTGTTCATGCTTTGGGCCAACGTTCAGTTCGCTTGAAGGCCCATCCTGCTAATTGTGTCCTTACAATATATATGACTTATAAATTTGAATTTTTTTAGTTATATGATTATATTTTTTATAGTTTATTATATTGGACTCCTCGTTTTCTACATTAAATTAACTAATTTGCCACCAAAATTTAAAAATTTAAATTAAATGGAACACGTGGCGCAAAATTAAACTTTAATTGAAATTCAATTTTTACCTAAATTAACCCACTTGGCACAAAATTCTAAAATTTAGATTAGATGAGACACATGACGTAAAATTAGACACTAATTGAATTCCAATTTGGAATTTAATTGGATTTTCTCTCTGCTTTATCTGTTATTATATATAGAGATTTTCTTATTATATTTTCTATACTTACAAAATTTCAAGAAGATCAAACATCAATAGCTACGTCATCAATTAAATATTTAAATTTTAAGTTTTTGTAGTCTTATATTATGCCAAAAAAAAATATATTTATGGATCAAATAGTAATTAACATTTGATTATTGGAACGAAATTTGACATATATGTTACGAACACAAAAAACATGTAATCTAATGATTAAATTTTCAAAATAGCAATGTTAATGTAGACTAGAACTTGACTTGATATTGGCATTGTATAGTGGGTATGGATCACTAATCCAATCATAGGTTCAATTAAAATTTACTATATTTCAAAAAAATCTAAAGAAATTATTTAAAATTGATAAAAATACAAACAATGATATAAAATATTTACAATAAAAAAAATATTTTGACCTCAACAAGTTTCTTCTTACAAAATTTAAGAATGATTGATTCCTTAAGTTCTAAGCACTACTGCGTTGCATGAATAGCACTTTCATAAATTTGTTGACAAAAGAGACCCAATGAATTTAAGGGCACTTAAAAGCAAAACTAGCTTAAAAGTTGAACCCAAACACACTTGCAGCATTTGGGAACAGCTAAAAAAAAAAAAAAAAGCTTTTTTTATTTTTATTTTTATTTTTTTCGAGAAACCAGCTTTTAGCTTATTTAATATAGCCCATGTGACACAGTTTATTATTGGGAGGCCCACATGCTGGACCTTTCAAGAGTAAAACATTATTTGCTGGTGTAATTTTGAGCCCACTTGCACAGAAGTTTATTGGGTACTCAAATTATACTACCTCCCTCTTATATAGAAGTGGACCGTGTGATGAGTGGAACCCATCTCTATGCGAGAAGGACGACGTATACTTCCGAAGAGATTGAGATCCGGTGCAATAACAAAAAGCTATTCCACCACGCAATTAACCATGACGTGTGAGAGAGAGGTTAAAAAAAAAGAGTGTAAAAGTAAAATGATAAAATATGGAGGGTTAAAGAAAATTTTATTTAAGGGTTAAGATTAAAAGTGACTTTTGCAACATTTAATCTCAACCGTGGATGTCCTGTTACATCTAGCTATTGCACCCACTTTGATTACTTTACATAGTAAGTGGTTTACTTTTTTGAATAGAAGCACTGTTTAAGGACCCATGGATCTTTTTGCTTTTTTATTTTTATTTTATTTATTAAAAAGATATTTTTTATAATGTTTTTTACCATACTTCCAATAAAAATTTAAATAAGTTGTTCCCAAACGAATTATATTATATGAGAAATACTATATCTACAATATTTTCGTAATAATTTCATAATAAATCGTAAGTGGGAAGTAGTTAATAATTGTCATTAGTAGGCAAAAAAGTAATTTTAGTAGTAAGCTAGATTAGAACTAGTAACATCTTGCCACAAATGATTTATTGTGAAAAAGTTTTGGATATAACATTACTCACCTAGATATATATATAAAACCGAAACCTCTGAAACTCCCACAATTTTTCACGTCACCACTATTTTTTTTTAAATTCTTTTTATTCTAGATTTTATATCTTATATATATATATTTATCTACAATAGTTTAGTTTAAGAAAAATCTATTAGATATATTCTGTTGACCTCTCAAGAGCTTACCACATCATTATTATTATCTATATATAATATAAAATTAAAAATTAATTATAATTTTTTAAGATACCTCACGTTAGAGTTTTAAAAAAAATGGACTCACCTTAGGTTTCCAAAAAAAAAAAAAAAGACTCATGTAAAAAAAAAAAAGAAGTAAAACTTTAGGATTAAGAAAAAAAAAAAGAGAAAGAGACTCTTGTTATGATTCTGCTTCCCACATCATTATTATTATCTAAATATAATATAAAATTGAAGATTAAAAAATAATTATAATCTTTTTTTAATTTGGCCTCATGTTAGAATTAAAAAAAAAAAAAAACTCACTTTAGGTTTCCAAAAAAAAAAAAAAAGAAAGACTCGCGTGCAAAAAAAAAAAAAAAAAAAAACTTTTGGATTAAGAAAAAAAGAGAGAGACTCCTAGTAGGGCTCTCTCTTCTCTCCTTAAAACCCTAGCAATTACTATTTTAAAACCCTAAACTTAACTTCACTTTAGCATTAAAAAAAAAAAAAAAAAAAGAGAGAGACTCACGTAAAAAACAAAAAACTTAGGTTCTTTTTTTTTTATTTGCTTTCATACGTGCTTGAGATATTTTTTTTCTATCCTATTCTTTCATTATGTTTAGAATTGATTTTCTTTTGAGTATTTGGGTTAATCTCCATAGTTTCACAGTGTTTTTGTGGGTTTAGTTTTTGGGTTGAAATTTCTAACAATTATTTTATATTTGTATATGGCAAATGAAGCATTTCTATTTTTTGGAGAAAAATCAAAACTGCAACCTATGCCTTCTAGCCCAGGGAATGGTAAATTTTTATTTGGTATATTATATATGATTTTTTTGAATTTAAAGGGTTTTATTTAGTTTTGAAGTAGAATTTAGGAATTCTATAAAATTTGGAAGTTTTAAGTATTGGGGCTTTTAGTATTTGCGTCTTAATAGGTTGATCTTAATTCTTTACCTTATATGTTTTTGCTTTATTGAGAATTTTTATTGGGGTTCATGTGATTTTTTGTTTTTTTCATTAAAGCTATGATTTTTGGTTGATTAATTATTTATTTATATTAATTCCAATTAATTATTTTTTTGAATTCAATGTAAAAGATAATGGAATTAAGTGTTGTAATTTTGATATTGTTCCATATTTTGAATTGTTTATATTGTTATTGAAAGTTCAAATTGCGTATAAAACACTATGAACGTTTAGACCTCAAATTTACAAATTACCAATTCAAGCTTAATATCAAACAAATTATGTGCGAAAAATGAACATAAGTTTAAAACAGAATTGGTAAACAATCTAAACTAAATAAAATCACATCCACAGCAGAAATTAAATAGCAAAAATTAAGGGAAGAGAGATGCAAATACAAGGACAACACAGCGATGTGTTATTGAAGAGGAAACCGAAGCCCTCGGCGTAAAACCTCTCCGCCGCCCTCCAAGCGGTAAATAATCCACTAAAGAATGAAGTTAGGATACAAGGACAGCAGTAGACCCTCCAAGCCTAATCTACCCAATGTATCTAAGCCCTCCAAGCCCCTACTCCAACGAGGTTACGCCGAACCTATTTCTTCTTTAACTTCCTAGATTCCGCTATAGCCCATAGCATCAACCAATATCAATTGGTCCCTTCCTAACTGCTTCCCAAAGCACCAAAGAGCTTTCTCACAAATATGGGTATGGTGAGAAAAGGATTTGGGTAATGAACCTCTCAAGGATCTAATAATAAAGAGGATGAGAGTAGAGGAATTTGAAGAGTCTCTATGTGAAGATTGTGGATTAGTTAATCTTGTTTTTCTTTAAGGTTTCTCTCAAAATTCTCTCTAGAAGCTCTCTACATTTCGTGGGTATAAGAGGCATTTATACTAGGGTGAGAAAGGAATGTGAAGAGTCAGTTTCTCCAAAACAGAGCTAGCTGGTGACTTGACCTCGCAACTTGACTGAGTCGCGAGTTCAAGCCGCGAGCTAACTGAATGGCCAGGCTGGGTATTTTGTCGTGTAGTGCAACAGTTGGTAGATGGTTCAGCTTCTCCGTACGCTTCACTCGTGTGCATATTCTGGCGGCTTGCCAGACATGAGCTACCCACGAGATCCAGTCGCGAGTCCCTGCTTCACTGCACAATCTTGAGCATTTCTTCACACTCTCTCACACACTACCCTTACATGATTTCCACATAAATACAGGGTTTCTAAGTGCTGAAATACAAGCAAATTGACATGGAATAAAGCTTACAAAATGGTTGATAAATTTCAACCTTATAGTTATTACTACGACTAAGTAAGATTGAGAAAGTCATATTTGTAACTATGCATCTGCAGTAAGATGTTCACAACATAAGCATATATACATAGTATTAACATTTTGAATCTCTCTTACAACCCAATAACATTCTATGTTACGTATAAAAAAAAATAACATTTTATGTTAGACAACACTTTTTTTTTTTTTTATACAAGATATAAATTCTACTCTAACCTAACCTATGTGTATATGTGTGTGAAACTCCCTCTTGGAGACTTGAACCCTGGTCCTTGTCCCCCACACCCCACAAACACTTTGTACTTGTGGAGTGACCATCGCACCAAGGGTATGCGGTGGTATGTTAGACAACACTTCTAAACTATAGAAAAGCATAGAAGTTAAATATTTTTTCCCATTATATTTTATTTAATTATGGCAGTTCTATTTTTTTTTTAAATGCTAACTAGCAAAATGTCTATAATATGCATATTATTGACCCAATTTTTTATTTCTAAATTTTTTAGATTTTGTTATATAAATAACTTTTCCGTGCATTGCAAGGGTTAACGATTAGTATTTTATATATATATATATATATATTTATATGAGATGAGTTCAAGTTACACATGGTGTAACTCTAAAGAGTTACATCTTTTTTAAACCATTGGATTTAAGTAGATCCAATAGTCAAACCATTGGCTAAACAGTTTTATCAATAGGATTAGGGTTTTGTAGTTTTATCAATAAATTTGTAAGAAAAACAACAAAACTCCTATATGAACGTCAGTGACGTTCATTAGGAGTTGTTTACTCTTCTTTTTTTTTTCTTTTTCTTTTTAAAGATTAATCAACTCCTATATCAACTCCTAGACGTTCATATAGTTGTAGATATAGACTTCAATGACGTTCATTAAAAAGAGAGAAAAAAAAAAAAAAAAAAAAAAAAAAGCACACAACCTATTGATAGCCAAGGACCAGAGACGTTGAAATAAAATGCAACACTTATGTTGTATGGAATGTGTTATTCAACAACACGCGTATAGTGTTTTTTTGGGTTTAAAAATAAGTATGGAATATATAAAATAAGGGATAATAAATGAAATCAATTAGAATATTAGAATTAATAAAGGTCTTTTTTGACTGTTGGATCTACTTAAATCCAATAGTTTAAAAAAGGTGTAACTTTTTAAAGTTACATTAGGTGTAGCTTGAACCCATCTCATATATATATGGGTTCAAGTTACATCTGGTGTAACTCTTTAGAGTTACACATTTTTTAAACCATTGGATTTAAGTAGATCCAACGGTCAAAAAAAGACACTCATTAATGTTAATATTCTAATTGATTTCATTTATTATCTATTATTTAATACATTTCATACTTGTTTTTAAATCCAAAAAAACTATACATTCTCTCACTCTCTCTTTGCCGTGTTGTTGAATAACACATTCCATAATCCATACAACATAAGTGTTGTATTCTATTTCAACGTCTCTGGTCTGTTGTGTGCTTTTATATATATATATATATATATATATATATATATATATATATTTGAGGATATGAACAATGTTGTCTTAGCAACAATAGATGGAAAGACTGAAGCGACTGGGCCTACAAAATTATTGGATCCAAATGAGAATTTTTAAACTCAAGGTTAAAATGATTTAAGATGCTATTTGTTTTTGGAAACAAAAAAAGATATTAATTAGGTAAACTTAATTAAATGAAAAGCAATAAATATTTAATCACGATTTTGACCCCCCAAAAAAAAAATGTTGTTGAGCCTTCAAATCTTTTTGAGAAATTATGATTAGAAAAACGTGTAATTTTTTGCAATTAATGAAGACATTTATTTATTTATTTATTTATTTTTGAGAAACGGGGTTAGAGAATTTGAACATTGAAATTTGTACACTCTTTCCTCTTCAAAAAAAAAAAAAAAAATATTGCCCCAACTATTGAATTAAAAAAAAAAGGTGTAGTTTACTTCCAATTCCTTTTTAACTAGACATTTTTTGTTATTTTAAATATACATTGGCAAGTAGTTATGGGTTTTAATCTCCACATTTTATTTAGTTAGTGGGTGATGTAACAATTTTTCATTATAACAAAAAGATATTCCAGTTAAAAAAGTTTTAGAGGTAAGCTAAACTTAAAAAAAAAATACTAATTGATATGTCATTAATCACAAAAAGTAATCTCAATATTTATTTATTTTTTTTTTTTTTGAGGATAAACGGCATAATTATGTTGTTGAAATAATGTTAATCACACTCATTTTCCATGCTAGTTTGTACATTTTTTGTAATAAAATTGGTACCGTCTAGAAATACTTGCAACAAATGAAAATATCACAGAAATACTAACAACAAATAAAATAATCGTGAAATTGGTCACTATTTTTTGAAATTGGTCACTATTAAAAGCTCTTGAAGGTGGATTAATTCGTACTTAAAGGTGTTTGACACTTTTCAACCATTCTTGATCAAGATTGCTAATACACTACATAGATCGTGTCCACCTAATGATTGCAGTTTCTCTCTTTGCCTCCAACAATAGCTTACTATTTTATACTTTTCTAGAAAACTGCATTGAAAAGCCAAGACAAAAATTGTTTAAGGCAAACACTTGGGCTAGAAGCCCAAATATGTAGCACAAGGTTATTCGGTCTATTTGTAATGTATTTTAATTATTTCAAAAAGGAAAAGAATTCTGTTTTCTTTATTGAATGAATCTAAATATTGTACATTATGTTGAACCTTTTATCTCTTTATGGAAAGTTCTAACTCAACGCCAACAAACTTATTGTCTTATCTTCGATGCAGACATGAATCAAAAGTTATTGAAGAGATTGTTAGAGAAATACTTGGTAAATTGAATTCAACATCCTCAATTGTTCCCAATGATCTTGTTGGAATAAACTCTCATGTGGGGGACCTGGTGAATTTATTAGACATGGGATTGAATGATTCTCAATTTATAGGAACTAGTCGAAGACCCACGCGATGCGTGGGAATAGATAATTTTATTTTAGTTATGGTATAATATATAATTTTATTTATAAATTTTGTGGAAAATAATTTGTTCTCTCAAAAACTTAAACAATTTCTAAAATTATTTTTCATTTATCTACCTCAAAAAATATATCATCATTTTATTATTTGGATTTATTTGATTGATATTATTCATTTTCTAGGTAGTCCATATCTTGATAAATTATATTATCGTGCGTTATATTTTCCTAATTTTTTTTCCTATACAACTAAACTGTTTGAATTTCAAATATATTATTCAAAATTTTCATTCTCTTAAAAAGAGATTATTATATTTATAATTTTTCTTATTATAGGAGTAGGTTCGAACTGTTGATTGAGTTTTATTTACTAATATAGATACATGAAATTGGAACTGCATATTTCTTAGACATTCCCAAGAGACTATACCATATTATAAATTAAATATTTAAAATAATATGTAGGAAAAAAGTAGACTTTATGTCCAAAATTAAACACTTCACCTATTGAAATAAAAGAATAAATTTTGTATAAAAACATAAAGAGAACATGATTAAAATTATTTTTTGACTACATACACTTTTATTTATAAGATTTACTTGCCTTTAACTGGATCTTCATATCGCATTTTTGTTACTACACTCCTGTTGAGTCTTCTCGTCCCTCACATCATTATTATTTTTATTATTTATTTTTTACTTTTAATTTTTTGACAATATTAAATATAAAAATATATTGGCTTTACAAATTCACCTTGGGCGGTTTAATTTTAATTGTTGATAGACACATTTAAATACAAAGCCAACATCGTATTTTGATATAAAGTCAAAATTCCACTTCCAAAATAATTAAGTATTATGTCAAAAAAAAAAATCAAACAAAAGCTAAAAAAAAGGGAGAGAAAAGACTTGTGATGGAAAACTTAAAAAATCAAACGTACCACCAAATCATATTAACCCAAAATAGTATTATATACAAAAATACAATGATTCATCAAAAAAGAATAAATAATATAAATATATATATATATATAGAGAGAGAGAGAGAGAGAGAGAGAGAGAGAAAGAGAGAGAGAAATAAAATGAGAAAAAGAAGCATCAGAATAAAAAATGTAGTCATAAGTCAAACATCAAATTATCCAAGCCATGATATATAATAGAACAACATTATATTCTTGTAAACTATATTTATATGCAATAGAATAACATTTACCAATCAAAGGAAAGAAAAGAAAAAAAAAAGATAATACTTAATAACACAAAATCAAATTGCAACCCAAAATAAAATTCTAAAGAAGTCATAATAGATCAATCTAAAGTAGAGATAAAAAAAAATAAAAAAATTTACACAAAAGTAAAGCATGAGAGAGAGAGCGAGAGAGAGAGAGAGAGAGTAATAACCTTTTTCATGTGAGAAAATATGTATAGAATAGGAGAGAAAATGTTATATTTATAGTAATAGAATGAGGATAAGAATAGTCAAAATAAAAAGAAGAGGAAGAGATAGATGAAAAGTGACATTAAAGTTGAGAGTAGTGGAGAGATGAAAATGTAAGAGGGAAATTATGGTTGGAAGTAGTGGAGAGAAATGAGAAATAGGTAGATGATGTGGCTGCTGACGTGACTCGACGAGAGCGTAGCAACAATAAATGCTACGCTTTAGCTTTTAGATATACTAGTCGTAGACCTGCGCGTTGCGCATGATACTATTATTGTTTTAGTTATTATTGGTTAATAGTTGGTTTTTTAGTTTCTTTCAAGTTAATATATTGACTTTTAAAAAATATACAATATAATATATTAATTCAACAACAAAAATAATAATAATGTTGAATAAAATAATATGAGAAGAAAAAAAGTAAAAATAAAGGATATAACAATAAACACCAAATTATTTAAATTATATTATGTAATATTATAACATTACATTCTTATATACTATCTTTAATTCTTTACAATGCAATATGATAAGATTTAACAGCCAAAGTGGAAAAATAAAAAAAAACAACTTAAAACACAATTAAATCACATAAACCTAAAGTAGAGTTCTAAAAAACACAAAAATTTCTCAACCTAAAGCAGAAATGCAACACACACACACACACACACACACATATATATATATATATATATATATCTCACCAAAAATTGAGAGAGAAAGAGTGAGAAATAAATTTTTTTGTGAAGAAAAATTATGCTTATAATGGAAAAGAGAATGCCAAATTTATTCTAAAAGGATAACAATAAGAAGAAACAAAATAAAAGGAAAGATAAAGAGTGATATTAAGAGAGAGGGTAGTGGGGAGATGAATACATATATATATATATATATAACAATAAACACCAAATTATCTAAATCATATTATGTAATAGAATAACATATATTATATTATTATATATTATCTTTTTTAATTTTTTTATAACGCAATAGTATAATATTTAACAATAAAAAAGAACAAAAAAAAAAAAAAAAAACAATCGTACCAACCCAACGTAGAGTTATAGCAAATACAAAAATTTATCAACTTAAACAAAGATGCAGGAAAAAAAAATACTCCAAAAATTATTGTGTGTGTGTGTGAGAGAGAGAGAGAGAGAGAGAGAGAGAGAGAGAGAAAGAGAAAGAGGGAGGGAAGAACAACCTTTCTGTGATGAAAAATTATGCAAAAAATAGAAGAGAATAACAAATTTATAGAAGATGGTGTGAATATGAAGAGACAAAATAAAAGAAAATGAATGGAAAGATGAATAGTGACATTAAGGTTGAGGGTAGTGAGAAAATGAAAAGGTAAGGGAGGGAAAGATGAAGAGACAAAATAAAGAAAGATGAAAAGTGATATTAAGGTTAAGGGTAGTGGGGAGATGAAAAGGTAAAGGCATAAGAAAGGTTGGAAAAAGTGCAATTATTAAAAAAAAATGTTTAAAAACAATTATAGAAAAATTGGAAAGAAAAAAGATAATGACGTGGATGCTGACGTGGCTCAACGTGAACACGGTAATATTAAACGCTACGCTTCAGCTTTTAGTAATATATAGATTTGGGGAATGGGTAGAATGGGTAAAACAACTTTGACAGAAGTTGTTCATGGAAGATTTCTTAATCACTTCGAAGGCAACAACTTTCTTGCCAATGTTAAAGAACAAAGCAGAGGCCCTGGCCTTGGCCTAGTTTCTTTACAGAAGAAATTGCTTTCTGATATCTTGATTGGAATGAGCATTGATTATTCAAATGTTCACTGGGGAAGCGAAGAGATAAGAAAAAGATTAAGTCATAAAAAGGTTCTTATCATTCTTGATGATGTGGATCATCATACGCAATTAGAAGCATTAGCCAGTGATAAAAATTGGTTTGGTCCTGGAAGTAGAATTATTATTACAACCAGAAATCAACAATTTTTAATCAATCTTGGAGTGGATAATATATACCAAATTGAGGAATTAAACAAAAATGAAGCTCTCAAACTCTTTAGTCGAAAAGCCTTCAAGAATAACAGTCCTTTAGAAGGTTATGAAGAGTTGTCCAAGGAGTTTATATATTATGCTAAAGGTGTTCCTTTAGCTCTTGAAGTTTTGGGTTCCTCCATACTTCATAGAAATGTAGATCAATGGAAAAGCACCCTAGCTAGAATTAAACAATATCCTCCAAGAGATATTCTAGAGGTGCTTAAAATAAGTTTTGATGGCCTAGAGGAAAGTGAGAAAAACGTATTTTTTGATATTGCTTGTTTCTTTAATAGAGAGTACAAAACAAAAATACTACAAACTCTCCATGACCAACTTGATGGGGATATAGATGTCCTTTTGAAAAAGTCTCTTATAACTATCTCAAGGGGATATCTTCAAATGCAAGATTTACTACAAAAATTGGGCCGGGAAATTGTTTGTCATGAATCCATTGAGGCTGGCCAACGCAGTAGGGTTTGGTGTATTAAGGATGTCCATGTACTCAAAGAAAACACAGTAAGTTGATCAGGCAAAATCTTAAACTTTGTGATGGTATTATCTATGCTAATCAAATGAGATTTTGTTAATATCTTGTACGTAGTAAACTTATTATTATTATTATTTGTTTTTTTATGACTAGGGAACAGATTTAGTTACAGGCATATTCCTTAATGCACCTCCAAAAAAGAAGGAACATTTGAATGCTAAAGCTTTTTCAAACATGAAAAACTTGAGATTACTAAAAATTAGTGGTGTGCACCTTCCTCCAGGTCTCAATTTTCTTTCTAGTAAGTTGCGTTATATTCACTGGGATGGATATACTTCAAAATCTCTGCCAACAATTTTTGAGCCAAAAGAACTTGTTGAACTCATTATGCCTTGCAGCCTCATGAAACAACTATGGAAAGAATTGAAGGTAAGATTTTTACTACTGCAAAAGATTTTTTTTTTTTTTAAACAAAAATTATATCTATAAGGTTTTAATTTTCTCCATTTTATTGTTGTTTTATAATAGAGTTTAGACGAGTTAAAACTCATTGACTTGAGTGACTCTAAAAACTTGATTGAGACTCCAGACTTCAGTGGAGTGCCAAATCTTGAGCAATTGATTCTTCGACGTTGTACTACTTTGTTTAGGATTCATGAGTCTCTTTGGAATCTCAAAAGGCTTATTCGATTGGATTTGAATGGTTGCAAGTGCCTTGAAAGCCTTCCAGACCAAATAAACATGGAATCTCTTGAGGTTTTTATTCTTTCTGGCTGTTCAAGATTGAAGAATTTTCCAAAGATTGTGGGAAATATGTCACACTTATCCAAACTTGATTTGAGTGAGACTCCTATAAAACATCTACCAGCATTTGTGAAGCATTTAACTGTCCTTACTAATTTGGATCTAAGTAAATGTTGGAATCTTTCCAGTCTTCCTGATGCCAGTTGTCATTTGACATATTTGAAAACCCTTGACTTGTCTTACTGCTCAAAACTTGACAAACTACCAAGGAGCTTGGGAAATATTAAAGGTATGGAGGAGCTCGATGTGAGTTATACTGCTATAAGAGAACTCCCTTCCTCCATCGGTCTCTTGGAAAAGCTCAAAGTACTAATTTTATGGGGATGTGTAGGGCTATCATATTCTGAATCATTGAATAATCTCCTACATACTTTATCAGGCTTATGCTCTTTGACCACATTAGGGCAAAGTTACTGCAATCTTTCGGTAATTCCCGATGTTATCGGTTGCTTGTCCTCTTTGAAATTATTAGATCTTGGGGCAAATAATTTTGTTTGCATTCCTGAAAGTATCATTCAACTAACTAATTTGGAAAGACTTTATTTGTTTGAGTGTACGGATCTTCAATCTTTGCCAAGGCTTCCGTTAAATATTAGGGATATTATTTTGGCAGGGTGTATATCACTGGAAACATTACCAATAAGACCAGAATTTGATTTTCAGCCGACACTTCATCTTGTCAACTGCTTCAAAATAACGGAGGATCAAGGCTATATTGACACGATTTCAACGATGCTAAGAAGTTATTTGCTTAAGGTCTCTCTTTCTCTCTCTCTCTCTCTCTCTCTCTCTCTCTCTCTCTCTCTCATGAAGTTCTAAGCATCGTGATTTGTATATTTCAGGATCCTTGTATACCAGGCAGACGGACATTTAATGTCGAAATTTCAGCATGGATCATAGAGCAAAATGAGGAGGCTTCAGAATATACACTACTGTCTGTGAAGTTAGATGACAATTGGAATCAGGTGGGTTCAGTGTCTCTAACAATGTATTCAGATGAATGTAACAAAATTGTGGGAATCTTCGTGAGAGCTGTTTTTAGATTCAGCCAGCATCATCCACCTGACAAATGCGGTTGGAATGAATGTAAACTTCGTTGGGTTATTGAGGTCAACAAAGAATATTTTGGAATGTTCGGACTAAAGCATACTGTCTTTGGTAAACAAAATGTTCTTAAAGGGTATAACCTTTGGATTGAATATGTACCCTGTCCACACTTCTATAGGGACTTGAAAAAAGCATTGAGTAAAAGCGATGCTAATGGAATCAGTGAAATTGATTTTTTTTTTTTTTTTTTTTGATACCACTAGTCTAGGATTGGAGATTAGGGAATTGCAGGCCCAGTTGGTATACAAGCATGACATTGAACAAGTCAAACAAATTCATGCTAAGTCTCAGTCTAGACAACTCATGAACTATGATGGAGAAGTGGCTGGCCCTAGTAAAGAAGGTACCTCTAATGACATAGACGTGCCACTGGCCCGCTACACCCAAAGAAGATTCGACTTGACTCAACTCCATAATCTAATTGAAGGACTCGATCTGTGTTTCGGAATTGGGATTGGGAATTTATGCATTGTAGGCTTGGTAGCATTGATTGTGAGGAGAGTGAAAGAGGCTACTAAACTTTTTTAGCTCAATTTTTTTTTTTTAAGTAACCATTTTCTCCTCCTTTTTTTTTTTTTGCTGTTATCTCTTTATATTAATATAGCATTGTTTATTACACACAAACTGTTTAAATATACTCTCAAAAGCAACTGAAATTATGACTTAAGGGTGTGTAAAATAGTTTATGTGCAACAAGTTCAACCTTAGTAATATTTACTACAGTTGTTTATAGGAGAATGCAATATATGCATGCCACTCTTGTGTCATACAATCAAGACCGGAAGAAGAAAATTTGGGCTATTTTGTCCTAGAGGTTTGCCCTCTCTCTTTCTCTCTCTCATTTTTTTTTTTTTTTTTTTTGATGAACACACACTCTCTCTCATGTGAACAAAATGTGTAGGAGTATTAATTAAGCTCAAATGTATCAAAAATAAATTTTTATATCAACAAAAAAAAAGAAAAAGAAAAATCTCTCCATGGATTGTGTTAAGCTCTCACACAATTTCTTTTTCTCCTTCTATATGTAAGCTAGCAAAATTTTGTTCGATCTAACAGACTAACAGTGGTGTTTTAAGTTTTATTTGTGTAAAATGGGGTGTGGACCATTTTTTACCTACATCCCACACTCCCCTTTACACAGATATATAGGTAACTGTCAGTAACATAGATTTTATCAATAATATAGTCTATGGGTCCACCGTCCACAACCAAATTTTTAAAAATAAATTAAAATTTTAACTTATTAATTTCTTTGGTTCTTGTTTCTCAAAAAAAAAAAAAAAAAAAAAAAAAAAACCTTTGGTTTTTGCTTTAGGTGTGGATATACCGGTTTTTAACAAAGTTTTAGGGAAAAGAAAACATTAAATAAATTTATAATTAATTGTGACTAGTAGATATAGTTATCATCAAAATTAATTTAGAAATACCAAAATCATGGTTTTAAAAAATGGACTGTTCAAAAAATCGAAAAAGATTCGATTTTTAGTTTTTACCAATGTTGAACCAGATAATCTAATTCGATTTTTAAAACTGTGACCAAAATATAGGTTCATTAAAATTTTAATCATAATTTTTTTGGTAATTGGTTTGTTAAATCAATAGATAGTTTTTGTTTTAGTTTTATTGTGTTGTTTTATCAAATTTCAATATATTGAAAAATGTAATGAATTAGTCTTTATTTATGCAGGTTAGAATTTTTTTAGTTGCAAATAGTTTTTAATAATAAATGTCTACTTGGAAATATACATTTGAATATGAACAACTTTAATTATTAAAATAAAAAAATAAAAAGAAGAAGAGGAAGAAGAATAGAAAAATTAATCTAGTCTCAAAAAGATTCTGAAGATAAATTTCGTTAGAAAAATTAATTGGATCTCACTGGTCAATTGATTATAGATAATAGAGAAAGAAACGAGCAAATTTGCAATGGTGAAACAAGACCTTGTAGAACTAGAATCTGTTGTGAGGAAGTTCAACCTAAAAGATTCAAGAGTACCCATTGATTCCATGCTTGAAGACAAGGGAAAACGAGGTGTGTATAATAACCTTTCCTCTGCTTGCACTACTGCCTTCATTACTTTTGAGCTCCTCCTTACAAGTTACTGGTCTGTCATCCACCCACTAGACTTCAACTCATATTAGAATTGCCTCATTTTCAAAAATTGCTGTGGATGAAAACTTCAATAGTTAGCAGAAATTTATACCAAATTTACTTATTTCCTCTATTTAACTTATCTAATTTTACAAAGTTGTGTGCCTACATTATCTTGGACTTGGTTGTCCTTTTTAGGATGAATGAAAAATATGTTCTTAAGAAAAACACTCAGTACAAAGCCACACCCAGCATAGCTGTAGCAACAAGACAACTGGACATGATGCAGACAAATTTAAAGCAGAACAGAAATCAAGTCAAATTTAAATAGCTTTTCTTAGTGACATCTTGACTCTTACTAGGGCATCAAATACAATCACACCATCACCTAGTAGAGAAATAACAGATGTAGCAAGAAATACCACAGCACTACTACAAAGGACTCCCTGGCTTCACTTGGAGAAAAGATAATGGAATACTCTTCCAGCTATTACAGAGGAATATATGTATGCTAGTCTTTGAAATTCCCTCTAGCTGACATCCTTATACCAATCTCCCATTTCTTCAACTTCTCCTCACTTAAAATATTTCCCTCATAAATTCTAGAATTTCTGTCACTTCATAAATGGTATACCACTCCCCTATTGCTAACTTAGATAAGGAAGCTTTATGGCTCTTAACTTTTAAACTTTCCAGCCCCATTCAACAACTTTTTTTTTTTCTAATTTGTTTCAGGAGAGTCTATGAGGCATCTTTTCATAACTTTCCTCCACATTCTTTTTGACAAACTGCATTAAAAAAAATAAAAGCTCTCTACTTTCTATACAACTTCTGCAGAATTCACAGAAATATCCCCTTGTACCCCCCACTATAAGAGTTTATCCCAAGTGGATAATTTGTTTCTCATAGCAAGCCAAGTGATGAAAGCATGTCTAGGAATGCCAGCAGAAAACCGGATTAGATTCCACTAATTAAGCTCAGACAACCTCCATGGAACTTGATTCCAGGTTTTCTTAGACAAAGATTCCTACACCAGAACTTCGATCTTCAACTCCAATCAACACTAAAACATATGGGCTCTTGGAATATTCTAAATATCATGAGGCATAAATGACTGCCTTAAAAGATCAAGCCTCCAGAAATGAGTATCCATATCTATCAATTCAGCAACCTTAGCTTCAGGATGAGAGTAACTTCTGGTGATAGTATCCGATGAGATTCAGCAGCTGGAAGCCATCTATCTTTGAAAATACAGTCTCTCCATTTCCAATCCTCCAACACAATCCCTGTTTCAGTATTTTCCTTCCAGCTAATACACTTTGCCAAGTATATGATGGAGCATGACCCCACTTGGCTTGAAGGGAAGAACAGTGAGGAGATATTACATGGTCTTCCAAATTCTTGCTCAGATTGACTCTGGATCATTCAAAAATTTCCACCCTTGCTTAGCCAACATAGCAAGATTAAAAGATTGCAGCTCCCTGAAACCGAGTCCACCATTGCATATAGAAACACATAAGTTGTCCCATAGCCAATGCATCTTCTGTTCTGAATGCTTCTGCCCCCACCAATAAGCAGCTGTCATTTGAGTGAATTCCATGCATAACCTCACAGGTAGTTAGAAGAAACTCATAACATAGGAAGGGATGGCTTGTATGACTGACTTCATCAAAACTTCCTTCCCAAAAATAGGCAGATTCTTCTCCTTGCAGCCATATAGTCTACTCCAAACTTGGGATTTTAAATCTTCAAATGCAGTACGTTTAGAGCAACCAATAAAAGCTGGAACCCCAAATAAAAAAAAAATTAAAAAAAAAAATTGTTTCCTGACCAACCAACAGAGTTGTTAATAAATCACAGTCAGATTGTTTCACATTTGAACTGAAGAAAACTTGGGTTTTCGCTCTGTTAAAAACCAGACCTGACAGTTTCTCATGGCAGCCAAAAACACAAAGAATCTCATCACAAGTCGGACTTGATGCTTTCCCAAAGATGACACAATCATCTGCAAAGAATAAATGATTCAGACAAGGACCTCCACAACTAGCAGCAGCTCCAGATAATCGTTTGGCTTGCTAAGATTGTGTTAATCAGCTTGATAGTCCTACACAAAGAAGAAAGATATACGGGAAGATAAGGCCACCTTGCATAATCCTCTGCTGGAACTGAAAAATCCTTTTGGAGAACCATTGATTAAAACCAAGTATGTAAGAGTAGAGATACACTACGGAACCAAATTGATCCAGCTCTCACCAAAGCCTAACTTCTGCACCATCATTCTTAGAAAAGACCACTCAATATGATCATAAAGCTTTACTCATAATTAAAAACAAACAACAACAACAATAATAATAATAATAATATGTAACTATTATTATAAGCACTCAGCATTTGTTGACAGAGTTTTGTGCCAATTTATAGAGTTCATATAACTTATGTACAATTTTTTAAAGTGTTATTTTTTTAAGTTTTGTCGAATTTATTTTTTAAGCCCAAGAAGGCAACTACTCAGGCAGCGTACGTGCTCTAAGGTGGCTGAACTTACCAGTGTATGTTGGCTGGAAATCTGTGGCAGGATTAACACTTGTATGCTGTCCCTGGCCACACCGTCTACAGCTTACCTTGAATTCAAGAAAACTACAGCGTCATATGGATTTGAATTCCAACCTATTGAGGCCGTGCTTGGACTTGTTAGAGGCGAAATTCATAAGCAGTCTGTCTATTTGGATGCAGAAAGAGGGCGGAGGCTGCGATACCAGATATTACCAAAGCTGAGTTGGGTTTTTTAACAGCGGCCGCAGCAGCATTATGGGATTTCACGCACCACAGCCACAGCCTAGAGAAAACGAGGAACAGGATGGCCTCAAGTATCCCAAGAAGAGAGCAGATGGGTGGCAGGAGACTGAGTTGGGTGAGTTCTTCAAAGGATCAGGAGAAGATCATGAGGTAATTGAAATGAGCGTTTTGGAGGTCAAAGGTTGGTGACTAGAAGGGTGACTAGAATTTGGTTGTTATGATTCAATTTAGTAAGGTGACTGAGGAAAAGGCAAAAGGCAAAGAATGTGGTTTGGGATATCAGATGGCCTTGTGATGAAAAAAAATGTTAGGAGCGAGATATATAGCACTATTACAGCACATTGTGATGGTACCAGGTACAAAGATGACAAAAGCATGTCTAACAACTGTAACTCAGAAATCATCCTGCGTGGGTGGATTTTAAAATTCTATGTCTCTCTGCTTATACTTTTGTCATCTTTGTACCTGGTACCATCACAATAGTGCTGTAATAGTGCTATATATCACAAGAAGAAGAAACCATTGGCAAGAAGAATGGAAGAGTGAAGGAAAATACTAGGAAGAAGAAGAGGGGGTGGTCTTGCGTGGACAGCTGTTATTGGTTGATAGGGTTTGTGTGCACAGTATGGTGGGTGGTGGTGTTGCTTTACAATGCTATGCCTTCATCGTTGCCTCCATACGTGACTGAGAAGATCACCGGGCCAATGCCGGACCCCCGGGTTTGAAGCTGAAGAAGGAAGGGCTGAAAGCGAAGCACCCGGTGGTTTTCGTGCCGGGAATTGTGACCGGCGGGCTTGAATTGTGGGAAGGGCATCAGTGTGCTGAAGGGTTGTTCAGGAAAAGGCTGTGGGGTGGTACCTTTGGAGAACTGTATAAAAGGTATGGACAGTGCCACTATGTACTATCATATATGTATTTGTTTATGTGTGTGAGTTTTTTGGGGTTATTTGAAAGTGAATGGTAGAATGTGACATTGTGTTTGATGCAAGAATTTTTTTTATGGTAGCTCTATGTTAGTAGTTTTTACTTTTGTAGCTCTTTTCTATTATACTTTCAACAAAAAATTAAATAAATTGATTCTAAACATATTGTATTAAATGGGAAATATTATTTCTACAATATTTTCATAATAATTTCACAACAAATCGTAAGTGGCAAATAGTTAATGATTGTTACTAGTGAGTAAAATAATAATTTTAGAGATGAACTAAATTAGAACCAATAACATCTTACCACAAATAATTTATTTTGAAAATATTTTGGATATGACATTATTCCTATTATATATATCCAAGTATATGTTTCTTGGATAATGAAAGGAATTCATATGCATATTTGCGCATATATTTCAATAAATCGAAAATACCATAGTTTAGTTCAAGAGAAAAAGAGAAGGAGAACCGAGATGAGATACCTTGAGTGATTGAGGTTGAGGCGGTGAAGGCAGAAGATGGCTGGGTCAGTGGGTCTAGGGCCAGCGGCAGTTGCAGCTAGGGCAGTGGGATAAAGACAATGGGTCTGCCGTCTGGCAATGAAAAGGGCTAGAGTCGAGATTGGATATTTTTTTTCAAGTTGTTTCATCTTTAGATTTCGATTTTTTGGTTTAAAATTTGATTGGGTATATATATTTTTTTGATTGGATATTTGGTTTATAGCAAATTTATATATTTAAAAAAAGCTGATAAAGGTGGGATGGCTAATATTGCTTGCTTATGGGAAATACATTAGAAAGGTCAAATACTTCATATTCTAATGTAGTTCTCCTTAATCTAGTCCACATGTTTTTACCTTGCAGTTGTTACATGCAGGATGAGAAGGATCAAAAAATTTGAGAACTGACCCTTGAACTTAGGAATGAGAGACAACAATGTGAACGTCGCTGTGCGGCTTACCAGGAACAGTTACATATGGTGTTGAAATATATTGAGGAGCACACTGACCGCATGTTAAGAAGAGTTCAAGATATAGTTCAAAATGTAAGGGAACTTGAGGAGGAGGAGCAGCAGGACTCTGATTTATAATAGGATTTAGAACTTGAATATTTTTCTCTTTTCGACTTCATTGGGCCCTTGATATCACTAATTTAACAGGAATTACCTTAGGCCATTCTGTGTAGGTTTGGTGGACCCTTCCGAAGGATGAATGATGTCCCTTTGCTGACGGTTCCTTTCTACTAACAGGAATCACGCTGCAAATTGCATGGAGAAATAATATATTGCGATCTATAACATTACTGCAATTTGCTATTGATTTATTAATGGAAAAGAATCTCGACTCTCAACTCTCTAAGTGCAATTTCCATGGTAGCCACTAAGTTACTCTACCTTTTTTCCCCTTCCCTGATAAAAGTAGACAAGTCTGATTAAATCAAATCGGCTGCATCTTTCAATATAGTACTTTCACAAAACAAGGACTGTCTTACAACCAAACACTGGCTAAAGTTAGCAGCTTGTATAGCCTTGCTTTCCAGCATGTGATGCCTTCCAATTCCTAAAGCACTAATAAGATATACCTTATGTAGTTATGTATCTCATATATGTATTATTCTTCTTGGTGTGTTTGTTTAGAGGGAAAATAGGGAGAATAGAAAACTTTAGAGAGAAAATGAATTGAGTTGTTTGGTTGGGAGGATAGGAAAGAAAGCTTTTGTGTGGGGTCCAGGCATTTTTCGCCCGGGCTCACGAAAACTTCTCTCCAAAATAGAGAGAAAATAGGGGAGAAAACACTGAAGCCTATTGTGTAACAAAAATACCCTCACTTTTTATTACTCTCACATACCCCTCTCACTTTTCCATGTCTTGTGACCTATCATCCTTATTGCCTCTTCATCCTTATCTCTCAGCATCTTCACAACAACACGAACTCCAGTTACTCTTTTCTTTTCTTTTCTTTTTTTTTTTGAAAATGTCTTCCCAGTTAATGCTTAATCAATTTTTGTTGCCCATAAATTTTAAATTATGTATAATAATAAAGAAAAGTAATATAAATTTATATTTATTTGTGTTAATTTTTATATTATTTAATGAGTGTAAATATATCCATTTCTTATATATTATATAACAAGCACATAATAGTTAATTTATATAGTCTTCATTTTTCATCCTCCCCTTTTTCTTTCCAACCAAACAAAAGAGTTTTCTATTCTCCCACTTTTCCACCCCTCCAACTAAACACATATGAGAGAAAACTAAATCTTTTCTATCCTCCTACTTTTCTACTCCTCCAACCAAACGGACCCTAGTACGTGGATTTCATAAGTGTGTGTGGCCTACACGAGCAAGAAGAGAGGATGCATATGTCATGCAAGAGATATCTTCTTAATACCAATGTCTTTTACTATAATGCTGGAATACCCGCAATTCAAGTGGA
This sequence comes from Lithocarpus polystachyus, assembly GCA_033629205.1. Classification (NCBI taxonomy): domain Eukaryota; kingdom Viridiplantae; phylum Streptophyta; class Magnoliopsida; order Fagales; family Fagaceae; genus Lithocarpus; species Lithocarpus polystachyus. The sequence goes on along the minus strand of CM066170.1, from coordinate 55,871,201 downwards.
ACAAATTGCTTTGATTGTTGTCTCTGTTTCTATTTCCTCTGCTTCTTTCACCATCTTTTCTCTCATAGACAGAGCTATTATAGACTGGCCATTTTATGTTGTATGATTGCTTCTACTCCTTTTCCATGAAGATCATGCAAAAAAATGTCCCATCCACATTGAGCTTATACTTTCCGTTTGGTGGTGTCCACTTGCTCCCGAACCTATTGGCCTTTTCTTATATGTTATGTTATCCATCTTGCAAATACTAGTGCACTTTCTAATTTTTTCCATCTAGTCTGGCTCTGCTTCTACCTTCACTTTAGAAGCTATTTTTCCCCCATATACTTACAAGGGAAAAGTTCTTTCCTCCCGTTCCTTGCCTTCCCAAAAGATGTCCAAATAAGGCAAAACTAAAGTGTAGGATATCTGGGTTTAAAGTTACAATGCTTAGAGTACATGGGGGAGGACACTACTATTAGGTAGGATGTCTATTTGGAAAGAGAAACTGAAGCACACCTTTCACTTAGTTGAAGGTACTACAAAAAAGGTAGCTAAGATTTGTAGCTTCAAGGCTCTGCCTAGATAGAAGCACATGCTAAAGACATGAAGAACATGCTTTAAAAAATCATTGCTAAGCAAAGATGTTCTTTTAGTTGTCTAAAAGCCAATTACAGGCCCCTAAGAAATTTAACTAGTGTGTGAAGGTTGCAATGCTTCTCAGAGATCTAAGCACATTTTAAACATGCCTGAATTCTAATTCAAGTTGCACCATTTTTTCTTGTAGAAATAAGATAACGTGTGAAGCCATGACTTGAAGATCTACTGGATGAGCATATAACTTAGAGATAAAGAGAAAGACCTTGGATGTGATCACCCATCCAAAGCAACAAAGAAAATTTCCCTCGCAACCAAACACTACTTCTCAAGGAAAGAAAAAGAAGATTAAATTAACATCTAATTAACCAAATCAATACCAATTAGGCAATCATACATAATTTAAAACCCACTATCGTCTCTTTTTCTTTAAGAGTGAAGCAGCAAGCAGAAATATACGATCAACCTCATCAAAATTTGGTGAGTCAGAATCTTTCTCCCATGATTTGGCAGTTTTTGAGTCTGCAGATATTTGACGCAGGTGCTCCTCAAAATCTTCACATTCTCCATCACTTTCAACTGGGAATTTTTCGAACTTTTTTAAATAAAGAGGTCGTTACACCTTATTCTCACTCTCCGAATCAGATTCAGTCTCAAAAATATCTGATAGATCTTCAGAATCTGATGCCATACCTATATCCATCATAGGGTCATCCTCAGAGCATTCCTTGTTTCTATTCAATATTTCTTTCAGCTTATTGGAATTGTTCAATTGGAAGTTTGAACTGCTCTCGGGATCAATTCTTCCAATTTCAGTTCCTTCAATCTCTTAAATATCAATTTTATTCTCAGCCACACTTTTAGCTTGTGCTTGGAGCAACTCAAGGTCCTGTTCAACTTTTGGAATATATTTTCTTATAGCTTGGAGGCCATCTCTATATTTGGATTTATCCAAAGCCTGCAGGTGAGTGAAGAGAGAAGAAAATGGAGTATGAGAACAAGCAATGATGTATAAAAGGCATTCATAGCAAAAAACGTTGAAAGGCATTACACTTAAGATATATGACAATACTAGATTAGTAAGGTGCAGGCATGGGATTCAATCCACTATGCATGTGGGATAAAGAAACTTATCAACAGTGACTGAAAAAAGAAAGATGAAAAATCCGGGTAAAAAGTCATTCTATCATTCACCACCCCCCCCCCCCCCCCCAAACAAAAAAAAAAAAAAAAAAAAAACCCTTTATGTCAGTGAAGAGAGACATTTGAGCAAGGATATAATTAAGTATCAAAGAGTCCAAGGGCAGCTTGAAACCCATTTCCAAATTTTAGATGCCTAAAAATTAAAAAAGACACTCCACATAACGAAGAGCAACCCATTTATGCATGTAGTTTTCATGAGCGATACCTCAGGATCCAACCAAATAGAAGACTTATGTGACAATGGAACATGCTCTGAATTATTCCTTAACTTTAAAGGGCTTGATTTTTAACCTTTCAGAAGAGTTCATGCAATTTATTTTAAAAGAGCATTTAGCAACAAGAAATTGATCCAGACAATATAAGAATACCGTTAGGGAATGACTTCAAAGACACAGATGGTTATATGTTAGAATTAAGTTATTACAGTGGTTTTCATTTCCTATTCCTCTTCTTTAATATTGCAGAGAATTAAACACCTACCTTTTCTTTCCCCCACCCCCCGCCCCCCTACCCCCCTTCTTTGGGAAAGAAAGCTACCACAGTAACCCACCCAGAACTATGTTGAAAAAAAGAGAAAAGACATCCCAAACCCAAGAAAAGAGAGTCGATACAAGATTGGACAAGAAGGATGCTTTACCTGAACTGATTTTACGTCTCTAATAGTTGGTGCATTACCAATTAAAAAAAATTATAGGTCAACAAAGAGACATTGAGATACAACAGCTGAGTAAAATGGTTATATTTCTCTTCTTCAGAAATTTTCCATATCTATTTACTTGAAATTGTATATATACAAAAGAAGATCTGAGAAGAGCATAAAGGAAAATGTTGTATACATGCCCATAAGATAAACAGAATGATATAAAAGTGGGCAAACTTAACTCCAATTCTCATATGTAAAATAAAAGAAAGAGATCAGCGCCTTCTTCCTGGAGAGAGTGATCCTGGGTGACATAATCTCTGTTGGCAGCTGAGAATAGTTCTCCCCCCTCTACATAATAATTGTGTTCTCTTCATGAATGTCAAGCACAATTCCTCCAGTCAATCTTGCCAGCTTAGCAGCAATCTCTCGGACCTCCTCTGGCAAAAATGTCTTTACCACCACCTGCAGAATCTGGTGCTTTTTCCAATGCAGATGCATGTTCAAAATTACACCCTGGTAGATTCCCCGTCTTCCAACAGGCACGTAATTCTTGCATCTGAGACCCATCTTTAAAAAGAAAAAGTGTTCCTCTGGGGTCAATATCTCCTATGGATCATGAATTGTTTTTGATGTCTCTTTAGGTCAATCTTCTTAAGGCCATCAACAAATCTTTCCTCTTTCTTTCGAGACTAGAAAAAGACCAAGCAAGCAATGAGTAATTAGTTTTAAGATCAGTACATCATTTATGATTGATGCAGCCTCAATAAGTGAAGATCAATACTGAATTTTCATAATATGCTACTCGCAAATGTAGACAGAAGATCCCAAAAATCACGGAAAGATTATCTAGGTTAAACTAAAACAATTTAGTTTGTAAATTAGTGCGAGCTATTAATGTACAGATACAAAAATCTAAAGAATCTATGTACTTTGAGAATCAGATAAGTGTTTTAAATGTTCCAGGGTCCTTCCAAGTAAGCTAACTGGGTTAATAGTTTATTTTGCTACAAAAATAAAAATTATATCTTATCCTAAAGCTCTGGCCTTGACTTGTTAATGAGTAAATTTGTGTTAAAAATATTTTTGAATTACTGTCTAACAGAAGTATAGTCCACTTTGAGCTTACAACATTAACTCCATTGCAAGAATTGTCTTATGCAACACTCACTAATAAGACCTGAGACAAGTCATAGGCACAAAGCAGATGGATACCTTTGACCAAACTATCAAGCTACCCATCCAAAAAAAATATCAAGGGAGATCCATAAGTTTAAAGCTGGTATACTCCATGCTGTGTAATGTTTGTCTACTTCAAACAATTGATCTTAATTATTAGTAAAAATTATCAAAGAATCTTTCTTACTAATAAAAAAAATGTATCAAAGAATACTCTGAAAGAGAAAATATAACATTATGAAGTCTAAACCTCTACAATCTCCATCATTCAAAATTGAAATCTTGTATAGATTCTACACAACAGCAGTAAAGGACTACAACATGCCACTCAAACGAATGTAAGCAGCCAAATAACAGACTCCACTGTCTATAAATCAGAGACATTTCCACCAAATGCAAGATACCCTTTAGGTATCTCCCCATCCATCTGAATATCATATAATATAGAATAGCATAACTCATCCAAGCATAGCAACCTTCATAAATGTAATAATTTAACCCAAAAAGCCAATTAGCTCCGCTGGAACTCCTCCAGCCTAAGTTTAAAGTTATGACATGTTACAACAACTCTAGCCACAAATATGTGCATATTAGGCTTGGAAAAAGTAAGATGACATGCAAGACCAACAGCCAGAAAGCAGTTAAGCAAGTGTTGGAGCATACATCCCAAAAGTTTAAACTGTCAATGGTATGGATATTTTTTGCCCGTCTTTTTGATAAGCAAACCAAGTCACATAGTTTGTAAAACATCAACACCCAAGCACACTCTCATTCTAAAGAAAAGTCATCTAAAACTCAAAAATCACCATCAAAACTGCATATATGGCTGCTACTCGACAAAAATAAGACTGTATCAAACTTTTAAAAAAGTAATATATGACATATTACTAAGAAAATAAAGAAGTATCATCCTGTTAAGAGCACTTATCACCTGTTGAAAAAATTTAGGGAATTTGATAGGTTCTGTTGTTTATCATATTGGGTAACTTAAATCATTCTAATCCATGATATATTTACATAATAATAAAAAGAATAGGTAGCTTTTCTTTTGGACTATAAAAATGGGGGGACAAGCAAAAAAATGGACTTACCTTACTCAATTTGTAAAGAATTTTTTCTTCCGCAGTCATTCTTTCATACTCTTTCTTCTTCTTCCACCTAAAAAACTTCAGCCACCTTACAACTGCTCTTTTACCCTTTAGCTTTTTTCTCTTCACTTTAGTATCAACAGTACCACCAACAATTGGGCTCTTCTCAGGCTGCTTTGGTGGTTCCAAAACTTTGACAGCCGAACTTAGAAATGGGTCTGAATGAATCCATCAACGCCCCTCAATGGGAAAACTTTTAACATCGCAGAGGATCCGAGAAGCAGATTGCTCCTGACCCAGGACCTTGCATATAAAATCACCCATGCTATTGCAGTGTGAGGTAATCTTTAAGCACATTGTTTTCCAGTAAGAGCTAAGTAATATATGAATTACAAAACTCACCAAAAATGAGAAAAACATAACTTCAACCTCTAATTAAATTCTCACACACTCGATATGAAATATTTATCTAAATTCTTTAACTCAAACATTGCTCTAAGAATAATAATTCATGCTAACAAATTCTAAACACTTTCAGTAGCTGAAATGCTCTGAGTCCTAAGTCTACAAAGAGACAGTAGCATGCATACAAAGTCAAAATCTTTGTGAAACTGAAAGCCTCCCTTCTATTCATCCACTGAGTGGAGTAGAAGAAGAAGATGATGCAAACCCATTACAAAATTTGAGTTGTAAAGGTAAAGATTGAATCTTTGATGATTTGGGAGCTACCAAACAGAGCCAAAGAAACAGTTATTGAATGCAAAAACTCTATGTTACAGTAGAGAGAGATACCTTGTTTTGCGAGGTGGGTATTTGGAAAAGATGAAGAAGGGAGTGAAGAAGAAAGCATTGGAGAATAGATTCTTGATAGGATGAGACTTGGAAAGCGTCCCAGAAGCTAAAACCCTCACAAACATTTTCTCTTCTTTTTTCTACAGTATTTTCTTCACGAACCCACACCCAAAAAAGAAAAAGAAAAAAGAAAAGATCATAGAGATAGACAGAGCTGTGTTTGGTTGAACGGAAAGTCAATTCCGTGCGTAAAATCATTTCAGTGGAAATTGTTTTCCCGTAAGGAAAATGTATTTAGGCTGTTTGGCTGCTTTGGAATTCGTTTTACGGAAAATCAATTCCCATGTTTGGTTCGGTCAAAAATTTTACGGAAAATGGAGTTCGTTTTACAGAAAATCAATTCCCATGTTTGGTTCGTTGAAACATTTTACAAAAAATAAAATTTGTTTTATGGAAAATCAATTCTCATGTTTGATTTGTTCAAACATTTTACGAAAAGTAAGAAATACCAAGCAACCTTTGTGGAAAAAATACTTGCAAGACAAACCTGTAACCTGTAACAGTACAATTATAATCATCCACTTCAACACCAAAAATAGTCATCCGAATATACCCATAATATTTATATCAAAACAACCACAATGTACTTTCACCATTGGCATTACACCTCCATGGTGTACAAAAATGATACCTACACGTGGTATCTGAACAGTACACACACATAACTTAGGCAATTGTATCGTCCCAATAATACAAAAGACTACACATCCTACAGTTAAGGTACATAATTGTTATCCCCTGTAGCATAACAGTGCACAAAATTTACGTACCATCAGCATATGTCCAAGGTTAGAAATTAATACATAGCCTGCTTACCAATAATACAATTATGTCACATATATAATACAATGATAGGTAAATACTAGTACTACATAGGAGGACAATCCCTAAAGCTAACATAACAGTCGGGACCAAACAGACAAGTCAGAGCTGTGTGAACAAAAAGCTATCCATCCAAAGCTTCCTCAGCTTCGCATTCTTCCCTAGAAATTGATATATGACATATTACTAAGAAAATAAAGAAGTATCATCCTGTTAAGAGCACTTATCACCTGTTGAAAAAATTTAGGGAATTTGATAGGTTCTGTTGTTTATCATATTGGGTAACTTAAATCATTCTAATCCATGATATATTTACATAATAATAAAAAGAATAGGAAGCTTTTCTTTTGGACTATAAAAATGGGGGGACAAGCAAAAAAATGGACTTACCTTACTCAATTTGTAAAGAATTTTTTCTTCCGCAGTCATTCTTTCATACTCTTTCTTCTTCTTCCACCTAAAAAACTTCAGCCACCTTACAACTGCTCTTTTACCCTTTAGCTTTTTTCTCTTCACTTTAGTATCAACAGTACCACCAACAATTGGGCTCTTCTCAGGCTGCTTTGGTGGTTCCAAAACTTTGACAGCCGAACTTAGAAATGGGTCTGAATGAATCCATCGACGCCCCTCAATGGGAAAACTTTTAACATCGCAGAGGATCCGAGAAGCAGATTGCTCCTGACCCAGTACCTTGCATATAAAATCACCCATGCTATTGCAGTGTGAGGTAATCTTTAAGCACATTGTTTTCCAGTAAGAGCTAAGTAATATATGAATTACAAAACTCACCAAAAATGAGAAAAACATAACTTCAACCTCTAATTAAATTCTCACACACACACTCGATATGAAATATCTATCTAAATTCTTTAACTCAAACATTGCTCTAAGAATAATAATTCATGCTAACAAATTCTAAACACGTTCAGTAGCTGAAATGCTCTGAGTCCTAAGTCTACAAAGAGACAGTAGCGTACAAAGTCAAAATCTTTTTGAAACTGAAAGCCTCCCTTCTGTTCATCCACTGAGTGGAGTAGTAGAAGAAGATGATGAAAAACCCATTACAAAATTTGAGTTGTAAATGTAAAGATTGAATCTTTGATGATTTGGGAGCTACCAAACAGAGCCAAAAAAACAGTTATTGAATGCAAAAACTCTATGTTACAGTACAGAAAGAGAGAGATACCTGGTTTTGCGAAGTGGGTATTTGGAGAAGAAGAAGGGAGTGAAGAAGAATGCATTGGAGAATAGATTCTTGAAAGGATGAGACTTGGAGAGAGCCCCAAAAGCTAAAACCCTCACAAACATTTTCTCTGTTTTATTTTTCTTTCTTCAGTTGCTATAAAATTAAAATCGATTCCGCAATCCACATCCACAGCTTGTTTTTATTTTTATTTTACTTTTTCTTAAATAGCTGTGTTAACGAAACTTGATTAAATTAATTTCACTAACTATCGAATTATTTTTATAAAGGGGCTAAAATGTAAATTGAATTTTTTAAATTTGACCGAATGTCTAATATTTTTTTTTTTTAATTCAAATTCATTTCAAGTCTCTAATTCTATGTTCAATCAATTGAGTATTTGAAGTTTCAAATTTTTTCAATTTAGATATTCCATTTATTATTATTAAAAATTACCGCTTAAAACATTTTTTCTCACATAAAAAAAATATAAATTTGTAGGGACACAATTTCGTGGTAAAGGCCCAAAGATGGTTGGATTACCCAAAAGGGGCCCTAAACAATGAATTTGTAGAGAGTAGGTTGAGAAGGACCGGGCTAGGAGTGGTTTAGATTATCAACTGGTTAGGCACAGATCACCCGCCATGATAGAGCTATGGTTATGGACTTTACGTGTTGTTTTTGTTCTACGTCCGAGGATAACTCTCTTTTTCTCTGTTCCTTTTTCCTTTTCTTTTTTTTTTTGGCCAAAGATCTCTTTTCTTCCTTCTTGCTCCCCTTTTATACTTCCTTTCCTCCTTTCTTGACCATCCACGTGTGGATTTTCTCCTTTGTCTTTGGACACCTGTCCCCCCAACTTTCTCCAGAACCAGCTTCATAAAAACGATGGGACTATTTACCACTGTTCAGATGTCCCCTCCACATCAATGCGGCCAGGGGATTAGCTGTGGTGCATTCAATGCGGTGTTGGCAGCCCTCCTTGATATTTTGGGGGCTTTCTTCTAGTGTATGCTTTCACAGAATCCTTCCCGCCTAGTGGGATTCCCCGGAAGGTTCTCCGAGTTGGCAGAGCTTTGAGTATCACCTCGGCAATAATATTCCGAGGTGAGCCATCCTCGGACGTCACACAGTCCTCGGCTCGGGCCAGTAGGCGCGCTGCATGAGTTGGCAGGAACCTCTGAGCCCATTATCCATGTTGGCCCGACGTCTGTTTCGGCCCATCCCTGCTAGCAGCCCACCGTCCCCACAATAGCCCCTCGAGATACTTCTTTCTGGGTCCTCAGACAGAAAGGAGGATTTCGATATCCCTGTTGCTGACATAGTCCACTTCGGACTTGTCTTGTCCGCCAGGGGGTCTTTTTGACTTCCTAGAGTGCGCTCCTGATGACGTATCCCTCGAGACGCGCGTTCGTTTAATTCTGACGGCTTCTTGTCTTCTCACGTTCTACGGTGAGATGGGTATCGTACGGCTGGGCATTTTTTGAGGAGGTGAGCGGGCCTTTTCCCGCTTCTACACGGTTATTTGATATAAATACCCCCTTTTATTAATCATTCACTTCACTTTAACCTGCATCGAGTTATACCGCGCCTTCATTGAACTTGTCAACTATCCCTTCACTTGCTTCCTTACAAATCCTAGAAGCCAGTCCGAGGTGACCTATTTCATTCGTGTAAGTCATTCGAGTCTTTAAATTTCTTCTTTTGTTACAAAGTTGTCTGTTCTTTACACTTCTTTTCTCCTCGGCTCCGTTTCCTTCCCCCAGTTCTTCGGTGTTCTTTCGAGATCTCCTTAGGAATGGGTAGATTCAAGTATTTGGTAGAGTCCAGGGAGGCCATAGAAAATTTTAAGATTCAGTATAGGATTCCGGCGGGAGTGGAGATTAGATATTGCAAAGAGGGTGAGTGGCACGAGAAAAGGCATGAGGGGGAGGTAGTAATCCCGATGATTGCCTTCGTAGAGGGGGGAATGAGGATTCCCATGAGGCCGGTCACTAGGGACTACCTCATCGCCCACAGGTTAGCGCCTACCCAGTGCGCTCCTAATATGTTCAGGATCCTTGGTTATGTGGATGCCCTGAACGAGAAATTAGGACTAGGATTGACCCATCACGACGTAAATTGGGTCTACAACCTCCACCATCTTAGGGGTCAAGGTTATTACCTTGAGTCTAGGTACAACGAGGTCCGACTCATCCAGTGTCTTCCCGATTCCAATAAAGGGTTGAACAAGGATTTCCTGATCGTATCAGGTGACTGACATGATGGCCTCCATTGCCCCACGAGAGAGGGGAAGCCAAGTGGGGTTACCGAGTCTAGGCTTACGGATCTCACCTGTTTGTGAAATGGCTTCTCTCAAAGTTTAATATGTGCATTATTTGTTTATTTGTTACTGCTGTCGTTATCTTATTATTTCTTTTTGTCTTTGGTTACTAATGAGCTTCCCTGTGTTAAATGAACAGATAAAAATTCAAGCGTCCCTAACCTCGGCCTTGTCAACCAAAAGAGCCTAGACAAAGTATTAAGGTCCGAGGTATTCGTGCACTCAGACGGTCAGTTGAGGGCGGCGCATCTCATCCTACAATACACCCCCATCTCGACTGCATTCCAAGCGCCGAAGTGCGTTATCAAGGCCCGGGACCCTCGTCTTCGTCAAATTAGCGTGGCCGCGCCCGGATTTCTGCTTCCCGGCCCAATCCCAGGGGAGACTCTCGCAACCACCGCCATTCTCGACGGCATTCCAAAGAAGCCAGAGGCATCCCCAGCACTTCATTCTTCAATCGTCGAGGATAGTTCAGAATCCGAGGATGAGTTTGAAGTCTTTGGCCAGGATTTGTCTGCGGAGGATCTGATTCTTGACCCAGTCCCCCAACCAGCTGAGACACACGACGAAATGGGCATCCAAAGGAAGCAAAGGTCCAGTCTGCTAGACCTGATTGAATCCCAGCCCGGGCGGGCTGAGCCACCAAAGACAACACAAGTGAAGCCCCCCTCCTTGCCACCTGTCGTTCCCACTCCGACTCAGGCCCTCGGATTGCATCCCGCCGAGCTGAAGAGGAAAAGGGAAGCGAAGGGTAAGGAGCCCATGGATGCCGGGAAGGCTTTGCCTGCCCAAGAGGATGAGTCCCAAAGGGTGGGCAAACATCCCCGAACAGGGCACAAGGAAATGGAGAGGAGGAGTAGCCCGTCAACAGCCCCCGAGGCGTGGTTGCCGGCGCCCATGCTGGATGGCGCCCCTCTTCCGGCCACCGCCTCCATTCGTGACTTCCAGGGGGGCAAAGGTGGTTATGTGGCCGACACGGTGGAGCAGGCTTTGCTGCTCCCCGAGGACATGGCCAAGCTCCGAAACCTCAGGTCTTCCTCGGGTTGAAGAGATATTTGGGCATGGTAAGTTTTAAGCGTTTTTTTTTTTTTTTGTTATTATTATTTTTTTTGAGTGTTTTATCTAAGTCCTTATGTATATATATTTTTTTTCCAGGCCGTCCAAGCTTCCTTCCGAGCAGAGGAGATGGTCAACTACTGCCATCGCCAAATGAAGGATGAGGAGGCGAAGCGGAATGACGCCGATGACCGCCTAAAGACGGCGGAAAAGAGCTTACAAGAAACAAAGAAAAAGCTCGTGGAGGAGGAGCGGGGCAGAAAGAGCGCTGCGGCCGCACTTGATAACGCAGAGAGGCAAGCAGAAGGCCAAAGGGTGCTTTTACGGCGCGCCGAGGACGATCTGGCTACCTCTAAAGGGCAAGTGTTGGCACTGCAGAAAAAACTTGCCGAGGCCGAGGCCGCCAGAGAAGAGGCTGAAAAGGCTCGGGATCAAGCCGAGCAGGAAGGCTACGACGTCGGTGTGGCCGAGACCGAGGAAGCCCTTAGGGCTGAGGTTTCTGGGGTGTGCCGCACTTACTGCCGGCAAGTGTGGCTGGAGGCCCTCAACCAGGCTGGGGTTGAGGCTTCTTCTACGCTGCGGAAGGCAGAAAATGTGTACTACCCCGCCGCAATCCGGCCGTCACTCCCTTCCTTTCCTCAGCTCGAGCCTATTCCTGTAAAGGCCGAGGAGGGCAAGGTAAAGGCAACCAAGGCCTCTGCAACTTCCGAAGTGGGGTCCGAGCTGGATGGACCAAACGAGTCAGGACTGGGCATGAAGGCCTCGGACCCCCCAATCGTGATTCTGGACGACATCGTTGAGAAGGATGCAGGCAAGGGGTTGGAAATAGTTTTGGTTAGCCACCCCCTGCCTGCCCCAACTAATCAGGTCGGCAAGGAACAAGGGATCTCGGGTGCTGCAGGGGCTCAGGTCGACCCTCCTCCTCTAAAGGAGAAAATAGTTATTAAGAAGAAATAAGTTTTAGGGTAGTTTGTAATTACTTTTTGATTTAGTCCTTCAAAGTTATTGTAATGTTATTACTTTAGAGCTAGCTCTTTTTTGTACTCAACAGACCTTATTAAAAGGCACATTATGAATGAAAGATTCGCGAAAGCTAATTTTTATTCTTATGATCATGTATAAGTAGTCATGGTGTTTATTCTTGTTTACGCTTAAAATAACGTTTTACATTTCAATTCCCGTAGAATAAAAAATCTATTCCCTTGGAGCAAGATAAAACCTGTATTAGAAATCGCGTAATATTAACCTCGCCAAGACGGTCGGTCCGAGGAACCGTGCATTAATTGAACTTTGCCTAGTACTTAGAAAGCGTGATAAGTAGTACTTAATTCATTTCAAGGTGGGAGGTCCGAGAGACCAAAGGTAGCTCGAATATGCTAAACATTTAAGAAAAAATGGACCGTATTAGTTTTTCCAAGGCAGCTGGTCTGAGGAATCAGGCGTAGCTTGGATCAGTTTAATACTTAGGAAAAAATGAATCGTATTAATTTTTCCAAGGCAGATGGTCCGAGGAGCCAGGCGTAGCTTGGATCAGCTTAATACTTAAGAAAAAATGAATTGTATTAATTTTTCCAAGGCAGATGGTCCGCTTGGATCAGCTTAATACTTAAGAAAAAATGAATTGTATTAATTTTTCCAAGGCAGATGGTCCGAAGAACCAGGCGTAGCTTGGATCAGCTTAATACTTAAGAAAAAATGAATTGTATTAATTTTTCCAAGGCAGATGGTCCGAGGAACCAGGCGTAGCTTGGGTCAGCTTAATACTTAAGAAAAAATGAATTGTATTAATTTTTCCAAGGCAGATGGTCCGAGGAACCAGGCGTAACTTGGATTAGCTTAATACTTAAGAAAAAATGAATTGTATTAATTTTTCCAAGGCAGGTGGTCCGAGGAACCAGGCGTAGCTTGGGTCAGCTTAATACTTAAGAAAAAATGAATTGTATTAATTTTTCCAAGGCAGGTGGTCCGAGGAACCAGGCGTAGCTTGGGTCAGCTTAATACTTAAGAAAAAATGAATTGTATTAATTTTTCCAAGGCAGGTGGTCCGAGGAACCAGGCGTAACTTGGGTCAACTTAATACTTAAGAAAAAATGAATTGTATTAATTTTTCCAAGGCAGATGGTCTGAGGATCCAGGCGTAGCTTGGATCAGCTTAATACTTAGACACAAGATAAGTATAACCGAGACTCATACATGGTAGAATTGGGTAAGAAGAAGATAACAGGCACTTTTATTAATAATAGTACCTTTTCAGGTTGTTTACATTCCAAGGATGCAACACTGTTCTGTTTTCTAAGTCCTGCAGGTAATACGCCCCTATCCCGGCTACGGACGTGATCTGGTACGGCCCCTCCCAGTTTGGTCCCAGTTTTCCCCAAGAGGGGTTTTTTGCAGAACCGACGACTTTTCTCAACACTAGATCTCCAGGCGCTAAAGGCCTTGACTTTACGTTTGCATCATACCCTCGCTTAAGCTTATGCTGATAAGAGGCCAACCGGACCATGGCACTTTCTCTTCTCTCCTCAATCAGATCTAGGTTTCTCTTAAGTAGATTATCGTTGCTATCTGGTGTAAAAGAGCTAGTCCTTAGTGTAGGGAAGCCCGTCTCCAATGGAATAACCGCCTCAGCCCCATAAGTTAACGAAAAAGGAGTTTCGCCTATAGACTTCCGAGGAGTGGTCCTATAGGTCCACAGTACGTGGGGTAATTCTTCAACCCATTTGGCCTTGGAGTCGTCCAGCCTCTTCTTAAGTCCACTTACAATGACTTTATTTGTGGCCTCGGCTTGTCCGTTCCCTTGAGGGTAGGCTGGGGTGGAGTACCAATTTGTTATTCCTAGTTTGCAACAGTACCTTCGGAAAGATTTGCTGTCAAACTGAAGTCCGTTGTCGGAGATGAGTGTGTGCGGGACTCCGAACCGAGTGACGATATTCTTCCAAATGAACCTCTTCATGTCGGCATCTCGAATATTGGCTAATGGCTCTGCCTCGACCCACTTAGTGAAGTAATCCGTGCCGACCACCAGGTATTTTTTATTCCCTGCTGCCTTCGGAAAAGGTCCAACAATATCCAAGCCCCACTGGGCAAAAGGCCATGGACTGGATAAGGGATTAAGCTCTCCTCCCGGCTGATGAATGCTTGGTGCGAACCTCTGACACTGGTCGCACTTCCTCACATATTCCTGAGCTTCCCTATGCATGTTGGGCCACCAATACCCCTGGGTGAGGGCTCGGTGAGATAGGGATCTGCCCCCCGTATGGCTCCCGCAGATTCCCTCGTGAAGCTCTTCTAGGAGAACCTCGACAACCTCGGGGTGCACGCACAATAAGTACGGTCCAGAAAAGGACCTTTTATAGAGTTTCAGATCCTCGGACAGCCAGAACCGAGGTGCCTTTCTCCGTATTTTATCAGCCTCCAATTTCGTTTCAGGTAATAGGTCGTCCTTGAGAAAATGCACAAGGGGATCCATCCAACTGGGAGCCGCTTCTGCCTGGTGAATGGCTGACACCTCTTTCCCCAACCGACGGGGTTGTAAGAGATCCTCAACAAGAATCACCCTTGGCAAGCTTTGCGCCGAGGATGTAGCCAACGTGGCAAGGGAATCAGCATGAGAGTTTCTGCTCCTGGGGATCTGCATCAAGTTAAAAGACTTGAAACCAAATTGTAGGTGCTTAACCTGGTTGAGGTACTCTTGCATTCGGGGGTCCCTGGCTTCCAGCTCTCCTCGGACTTGGCCTACCACCAATCTGGAGTCCGAGAATATGTCTACATCCTTTCCTCCCATCCGTTGGATCATGGCCATCCCGACTAATAGGGCCTCATACTCTGTCTCATTGTTCGTGGCAGAGAACCCAAGTCTTAGCGATTTTTCAATCGTGATACTCTCGGGCGAGATTAGAACTAGCCCCACTCCAGACCCCTTGTGGTTCGACGCGCCATCAACATACAGTCTCCATGGTGATACCCGTTCTATGGAGTTCACCCCAACTGAATTTTCATCCATGTGATGATTATTCTCACCCTCTTCCAATGGGGTCTCAGCAAATTCAACTAGAAGGTCCGCGATTACCTGGCCCTTTACGGAGGTGCGGGGCATGTACTTAATGTCGTAAGCCCCCAACTTAGTCCCTCACTTCGCAATCCTCCTCGTATAATCAGCACTTCGAAGCAAGGCCTTGAGCGGCAGTTGGGTTAAGACAACGACTGTATGTGCCTGAAAGTAATGCGGCAGTTTGCGGGTGGCATGTACCACGGCCAGAACGGCCTTCTCCAACGACAAGTATCTGACCTCGGCCTCGTGGAGAGACTTGCTGATATAATACACGGGTCTCTGTACCCCATTGTCAACCCTTAGTAATACCAAGCTGACCGCATAAGCAGCAACCGCGATATAAGCAAATAAGACCTCGTCCACCTCAGGTCTGGACATTATCGGTGGCCGAGAAAGATAGTCTTTCAATTGCTGGAAGGCAGAAGCACATTCCTCGGTCCACTCAAAGTCCTTCCACTTATTCAACAGAAGATAAAAGGGCCTGCACCTGTCTGCGGACCGGGCTATAAAGCGATTGAGAGCAGCGATCATTCCTGTCAGTCTCTGCACCTCCTTGGGATTCCGAGGTGGTTGCAATCTATTAATGGCCTGGATCTGGTTTGGGTTCACCTCAATTCCGCGGTGTGTGACCATGTAGCCGAGGAACTTCCCTGATCCTACCCCGAAAGAACATTTAGAGGCATTGAGCCGTAACCTGTGCCCTCTCAGGATTTCAAAAATGCTCTCGAGGTCAGCAATGTGGTCGGACTCCTGCCTGCTCTTGACCACCATGTCATCGATGTAGATTTCTATATTCTTGCCCAGCCGAGGCTCGAACATTCTGGTCATCATCCTCTGATACGTCGACCCCGCATTTTTGAGTCCAAATGGCATCACCTTGTAGTGGTAGTTGCCAACCGGAGTGACAAAAGCCGTCTTCTCCTAGTCTTCCAGGGCTAGAGGTATCTGGTGATAGCCTTGGAAGGCATCCAGGAAACTCATCCGGGGATGTCTCACGGTTGCGTCCACCAGTTGATCAATTCGAGGCATGGGGAAAGGATCCTTCGGACAGGCTTTATTCAGATCCGAGTAGTCCACGCACACACGCCATTTGCCGCTCTTTTTCCTCACCACCACGGTGTTAGCTAGCCAGTATGGGTAGAACACCTCTTTGATAGCCCCAGCCCGTTTAAGCTTGTCCACCTCTTCTCTAACAGCATCGGAATGTTCCCTCGAGGAGCGTCGAGGAGGCTGTTTTTTAGGAAGAGCAGACGGGCTTACGTTCAAACGGTGGAAGATGAAGTTTGGATCCACCCCTAGGGCCTCATAGGCATTCCAAGCAAATACGTCGATATTGCGCCGCAGGAAATGCAATAGCTCCTCTCTCTTGAATAGGCAGTTGGGCGCCGACTTGAAAAAATTTCTCCGAGTCCCCATCGATAATAACCTTCACCAGATCCTCACACTTCGCCTCCTCGGCCTCAACCTCGGACATTGAGGCCGTTGACTTTAATTGCTAGGGGTCCTCGCCGGCGTGGGCCGAGGTTCCTGACTCTGGTTGGTGCATAATGGCCGCCACTAGACACTGCCTGGCAACGGCCTGACTTCCAAGCAACTCCTCCACTTGATCCCCGGATGGGTATTTGACCTTAAGTTGAAGGGTGGATGAAACTGCCCCAAGGGCGTGAAGCCAAGGTCGCGCCATGATAGCTGTATATGGGGAGAAGGCATCCACCATGATAAAATCTACCTCCACCACAACCGAGCCAGCCTGAACTGGCAATCTGATCTGCCCCCTAGGAACGACCACTCTCCCATCAAAACCGACCAGAGGCGATTCGTAGCTGGTCAGATCCTCCTGTCTGAGATTGAGGCCTATGTACAAGTCCGGATACATAATCTCAGCCCCACTACCTTGGTCAACCAAAATTCTTTTAACATCGTAACCCCCTATCCTGAGAGTTATCACCAGTGCATCATCGTGGGGCTGTATGGTCCCGGCCTTGTCCTCGTCCGAGAAGCTCAGCATTGGATGGGGATTCAATCTGGCCCTCTTCGGCTCCTGCCCGGGGTCTCCAGGATACGCTCTAGCTACCGTCATTACCCTGGAGGGATACGACCCTGTCCTGCCCGGTGCAGCGAGGATGACATTGATTGTTCCTAAGGGAGGTCTCGAGGAATTATTGCCTAGAGCCCCTGCGCCAGCTTGGCCTCCCTGTCCACCAGGCTGAAGTAGGAACTGTTTCAACCTGCCTTCTCGGATCAGTTGTTGCAGATGGCTCCATAGAGTTCTGCAATCCTCGGTTGTATGTCCGGGTTCTCTATGATACTGACAATGCAGGCTCTGGTTGCGTTTCGAGGAGTCTCCACTCATCTTATTCGGCCATCTGAAGTATAGCTCGTTCTTAATCTTCTCCAAGACCTGATGTACTAGTTCTCGGAACACGGTGTTAACAGCCTGGGCGGCTCTAGACCCAGCTTCCCCTCCAAAATCTCGCCGAAGTCGGTTATTGCCGTAACGGTCCGACCTGAAATCCCTCCTTTCCGGAGGGATAACCTTACCCTTTCCTTTCTCTTGCAGCTGATCTTCCTCGACCCTCTTATATTTGTCAATGCGGTCCATGAGCTGACGGACACTGGCGACTGGCTTTCCTGTCAAGGATCTCCGTAAACCGTGGTCGGCAGGTAGACCGACCTTAAAGGTTCTGACGGCCACATCATCAAAATCACCCTCGATCTCGTTGAACATTTCCCAATACCGGTCAGAGTAGGTCTTCAGGGTTTCACCCTCTCTCATGGATAAAGACAGCAAGGAGTCCAAGGGCCGAGGAACCCTACTGTTCGTGATGAAGCGGGATCCAAAAGCTTGAGAGAGCTCCTGGAAAGAGTTGATGGAACCCGTTCCGAGGCCGTTAAACCACCTCATCGCCACGGGGCCCAGACTGGACGGGAACACCTTGCACATTAAGGTCTCGTTATGAGAGTACACCGCCATTTTTTGATTAAAGTAGCTAACATGCTCAACTGGGTCGGTACGGCCGTTGTAGAGGGTGAACGTTGGTTGGGTGAACCACTTGGGGAGTCGCCCTGCATCAATCCGGCGCGTGAAGGGAGATTTGGATATCCGATCGAGCGCTTTGCTCATGGCATCGTTTCCCAATCCTCTGGAAGATGCGCCTCCTCCCCTACGTTCCCGGCGATTGTCCTCCTCGTAGGAGAAGGTCTCGCTGGGGGGCGTACGTGACCTGCGCCGGTAGTTGTCATCTTCCTCGCCATCGGAGGAAGGATCAGAACCTGAAGGACTCCTCTTCCTTCGCTCTCGTCGCAACTTCCTCTTCAAGTGGTCAATCTCCTTTTGCATGGCTTTAGCACGGTTGTCTTGTGAGACATGACTATCGCCCCTAGATTGACCTTCGCCAGAGCAAGTGGTATGTACGCTTCCTTCCTGGCCTTCCTGGAAGCGTTCTTCTCTTTGAGACCCCAAAGATTCTGGATGGTGTGGACCTGAGCCAGCCATGTTAAAGAATCTAACTATTCTAGTCGATTAGCCCCTTCCCACAGACGACGCCAATTGTAGGGACACAATTTCGTGGTAAAGGCCCAAAGATGGTTGGATTACCCAAAAAGGGCCCTAAACAATGAATTTGTAGAGAGTAGGTTGAGAAGGACCGGGCTAGGAGTGGTTTAGATTATCAACTGGTTAGGCACAGATCACCCGCCATGATAGAGCTATGGTTATGGACTTTACGTGTTGTTTTTGTTCTACGTCCGAGGATAACTCTCTTTTTCTCTGTTCCTTTTTCCTTTTCTTTTTTTTTTGGCCAAAGATCTCTTTTCTTCCTTCTTGCTCCCCTTTTATACTTCCTTTCCTCCTTTCTTGACCATCCACGTGTGGATTTTCTCCTGTCTTTGGACACCTGTCCCCCCAACTTTCTCCAGAACCAGCTTCATAAAAACGATGGGACTATTTACCACTGTTCAGATGTCCCCTCCACATCAATGCGGCCAGGGGATTAGCTGTGGTGCATTCAATGCGGTGTTGGCAGCCCTCCTTGATATTTTGGGGGCTTTCTTCTAGTGTATGCTTTCACAGAATCCTTCCCGCCTAGTGGGATTCCCCAGAAGGTTCTCCGAGTTGGCAGAGCTTTGAGTATCACCTCGGCAATAATATTCCGAGGTGAGCCATCCTCGGACGTCACACAGTCCTCGGCTCGGGCCAGTAGGCGTGCTGCACGAGTTGGCAGGAACCCTTGAGCCCATTATCCATGTTGGCCCAACGTCTGTTTCGGCCCATCCCTGCTAGCAGCCCACCGTCCCCACAAAATTAATAAAAATATTTTATAAATTGTTTATGTGAATTTTTTTATAATTTTTTTTTCATTAGTTAATTGTATATTTAATAACAATTTTTTAACAGAATTAAACATAAGATCTAAATTGAATAAATTTGAAATTTAAAGAACTCAATTGAACAAAATAAAATTAGAAGCTTGAAATAAATTTCAATCAAACTTAGAGGAAAAATTTGCATTTAGGGAAATATAAAGAAAAGTCATCATAAGTGGGTAACCTTTTAATCTTTTTTTTTTTTTTTCGTAGAACAAACACACACAATTTGAGTGCTACTTTAATAATATAGTTATTATATTCAAGCTAAACTTCTTTGTTGAATCAATGAACCAATTCGATTAGGACCACGGAATTTGTTATAACTATTGACATAACTTGATAATACGTGCAATTGTAATTGGTGAACCATTAGTCACATATGAACACACCATTTCATAATCGCACACATTATAATTGTGGCAAGAGTTTTGGTACAAAATTTGTGTCCAATAAACGGATCACCCAATACTTAGATCCGTGTGAGTTGCAACTATGTCAAACCTGGTGTGTTATTACCTTATTTGTAACCCCTTTGTAATTCACTCAATTATGATTACAAAATAGACAAAGTTTGGAAGAAAAATCCTTAAGACTTCTCTTATATCTTATTATTGAATATGAATTTTGATAAATCTACTGTTAAATTAAATTTTCTTATTATATTTTCTATGCTTATAAAATTTCAAGAAGATCAAAAATCAATAACTACGTTATCAATCAGATGTTTAAATTTTAAGTTTTTGTAATCTTAAATTATGCAAAAAATATATATATATATATATAAATATATTTATAGATTGAATAGTAATTAACATCTGATTATTGGAATGAAATTTGACATACATGTTTAGAACATAAAGAACATACAATCCAATGATTAAATTTTCAAAATAGCAACGTTAATTTAGACTAGAACTTGACCTAATATTGGCATTGTTTAGTAGGTATGGATCACAAATCCAATCATAGGTTCAATGAAAATTAATAATATTTCAAAAAAATCTAAAGAAATTATTTAAAATTAATAAAAATACAAACAATGATATAAAATATTTACAATAAAAAAATATTTTGTGCTCAACAAGTTTCTTCTTACAAAATTTAATAATGATTGATTCCTTAAGTTTCAAGCACTACTGCATTGCATGAATAGCGCTTTCACAAGTCTGTTGACAAAAGAGACGCAATGAATAAACGGGCACTTAAAAGCAAAACACTAAACTTAAGTTGTACCCAAACACACACAAGTGGAAACAGCTAAAAAAAACTAGCTTTTAGCTTATTTCATATAGCCCATGTGACACAGTTTATTATTGGGGGGCCCACATGCAAGACCTTTCAAGAGTAAAACATTATTTGCTAGTGCAATTTTGAGCCCACTTCCACAAAAGTTTATTGAGAAATCAGCAGTATACTGTAGGATTCACCTCTATGTGAGAGGAAGGAAGTATGCTCTCGAAGGAAATGAGATCTGATGCAATAGCAAAAAGTTATTGCACCATACAATTAACCATGATGTGTAAGAGAGAGGTAAAAAAAATAAAGTGTAAAAGTGAAATGGTAAAAAGTTGAGGGTTAAAAAAATTTATTTAAGGGCTGAGATTCAAAGTGATTGTTGCAATTTTTTTTAGTTTTTTTAGTAAAAAAATATTTTTTATAGTCTTTTTCTATCATACTTTTAGTAAAAATTTAAATAAGTTGTCCCCAAACGAATTATATTATATGAGAAATAATATGTCCACAATATTTTCATAATAATTTCACAACAAATCGCAAGTGGTAAGTAGTTAATGATTGTTATTAATGGACAAAAAATAATTTTAGTAGTGAGTTAGATTAGAACTAGTAATATCTTGCCACAAATGATTTATTGTGAAAAGGTTTTGGATATAACATTACTCATATTATATATATCCAAGTATTCATTTCTTGGACAATGAAAGGAATTCATATGCATATTTTTGCACATATATTTCAATAAATCGAAAATACCATATAGTTTAGTTCAAGAGAAATAGAGAACTAAGATGAGATAACTTGAGTGCTTGAGGTTGAGGCAATGAAAGCAGAAGGCTGGGTCAGTGAGTCTAGGGTCAACGGCAGTTGCAGCTAGGACAGTGGGACAAAGACAATGGGTATTTGGTTTATATATATATATATATATATATATATAATTATATATATATATTTTTTTTGATTGGGTGTTTGCCTATTTGGTTTTTAGAAATTTAATTTTTATTTTCGGATTTTAGTTCTATAAATTTTTTTTGATTGGGCTGGGACAGTGGGTCTTCTTTAATTTTTAGGTTTTAGTTCTATAAAAAAAAATTTGGGCTTTTTCTTTTTGTTTGAAAGGCCTAACATATCATTAAGGGGACCAAATTATAGACCGACATTTAATTTTATTGGGTCTAAAAATATTTAGGTGGTCACAACTTTTTTTTTTAAGGCTGGACAAATATACAAATTTTAAATTATTATATATAATTTTTTTCCTAAGTAAATATAAAAGCCAAAATTGTATTTTCTATTTATTGAATTATATGTGCAAACAGTACCAATTCCTTTCATTGTCCAAGAAACGCGTACCAAATCCTTTAGGGAAACTGGAAAGTATACGTGAAGAAAATATGAATTGAGGAAAAGACTGAAGAAGCCACTGAAAAGTGAAAACACTATGATAGATGCATATTCCGGACAACACGGTGTAGAAATTTCACTCTTTTTTAACAAAACGTGAGGCATGGGGCACCTATTCAACAATCTAATTTTAATTTTTTATTAATAGTCTTTGTGTAGGGTAGTAAACTGATTTGAAAATATTATAAATTGTTATTAGTGTTTGTTTTTTTGATGAACGATATTAATGTTTGTTGTGCATAGGAATTTGCAAAATAAAATTTCATGTTACTAAAGACTCTTTAAAAGTTTAAATGGTAACATTAATAATAGACTAACGTTTTCTAATGGATAAAGTTTTCTTTATTCATTAGAGGGACCTTAAAGTACAGCTTGAATCTTTACTCAGAATCATAATTCGTGGTTAAATCTTTTCCTTTTGTTTCTTTTTAAGATATGCAAGTATATAAGATTACAAAGGAGTTATGTTAAAAATTATTACTATAAATTTTACTTTATAAACCTTAGGGTAAAATACTGTGGGGGTAAAAGGCTCGATGCCAGATCTTGGGCCGTGGGCTTGTCCGAGGAGACCCTTACATCCGAGGACAACAAACTCTTAAGGGGTTCGACCAGCCCAATTCGATTCTGAAGTGAGTCACGTGGAAGAAAGAATAGTCCGAAAAGGCTTGCCTGTTCGGACGGTCAAGAGGATGTCCCGGCTGGGTGCTCCAGCATTAGTCCTAGCTCCCCCGGAGAGTCTCTTGACTTATATGGACAAATAGGACAGGTGGCGAAGATCAGATATTAGGCAAAAGGCTGCTGCCACCGCATTTATGATCCTGCAACTAACATCATGGCCGCATTAATGGGAAAAGACACCTGAACAGTGAAGTGACCTCCATCCTTTACACCTGTCCAAAAAAAGCTCCAGGTGGAGTCTGATGGGATAAGTATCAAGGAAGGCCCACGTAATGGACGGAGGGCATATAAATAGAAGAAAGAAAGAAGAAAAGGGGGGGATGGAACATTTCTGGAGGAATAAAGAGAGAGAGAGAGATAGAGAAAAAGAGAAATATGCTTAACACTTGTATAAGGACACTCCTCAGACTGTGCCGAGCAGAACATTGTATCCTTCTGATATCATATTAATACAAATCTGGTCACAACCATACTTGGGCCTTTAATCCATACGTGTTCAGTCAAGTGATCTTCAACCCACTCTCTTTACAAATTCATTTCAAGGAAGCTCCATCGTTTGGGCCCTAAGCAATTCTGTTCAAAGGCCCAACCCCAATATTTGTGTCCTTACAATTGGCGTCGTCTGTGGGAAGATTACTATTGCATCTGGGTGTCGGGACTTGAATCATGGTTAGATCAGACAGAGCGGAATCAGGTGGCTCTCAGCATGTCGACCATTTTCTGCACCTTGAGCGTCAAAGAGACCACGAAGGGAGTGTGCACACAAATCGCATCGCGAGGAGTCGACGTCGAAGCGACAGTGATGAGTCTCCCGAGGGCATGCAACGCAAAATCGATCACCTCAAGAAGAAATTGCGCCGTGCACGTAGGAGGCGCAGTCCGTCTAGCAGTCCATCCATCACAGATGACTCCTATGATGATGATGACGATGCCAGTTACAAATGCCGCTCCAAGACACCCTCAAGTGAGCCTTTCTCCCACGAGGAAGAGCACCATCGTGACCGCAGGAGCAGGAGCACGTACTCAAGGGGTACTGGGAGTGATGCCATGACAAGGGCACTCAACCAGATCTCCAGATCGCCCTTTAAGCACAACATCAAGGGAGGGAGTCTTCCTCGGCGTTTTACTCAACCTACCTTCACCGCATATAATGGACGGACTGACCCCGTGGAGCATGTGAGCCACTTCAATCAGAAAATGGCTGTCCATTCTTAGAACGAGACCCTTATGTGCAAAGTATTCCCCTCCAGCTTGGGGCCTGTCGCCATGAGGTGGTTTGACGGTCTCGCAGCAAATTCTATCGGGTCCTTTCAGGAGCTCACTAGGGCTTTCTGCTCTCGTTTCGTGACGAACACCAGGGTCCCTCGGCCACTGGACTCCTTGCTGTCCATGTCCATGCGAGAAGGGGAGACGCTGAAAACATACTCAGAGAAGTACTGGGAGATGTTTAACGAGATAGATGGGGATTTCGATGATGTGGCCGTGAGAACCTTCAAGGTTGGCCTACCAGCCGAACACGACCTGAGGAAGTCCTTGACCAAGAAGCCTGTGACAAGTGTGCGCCGACTCATGGATCGTATTGACCAATATAAACGGGTCGAGGAGGACCAGCTGCTGGGAAAGGGAAAGGCAAAGGTTGTCCCTCAGGAGAGGAGGGATTTCAGGTCGAACAGGTATAGCAATAGCAGGCCACGGAGAGACTACAGTGTGCAGTCCGGGTCTGCTGTATCGCAAGCAGTCCAGGCCGTATTCCGAGAGCCGATCCATCAGATTCTGGAGAAGATCCAGAATGAGCCATATTTCAGGTGGCCGAACAAGATGGCGGGCGACCCCATAAAGCGTAACCAAAGCCTTCATTGTCAATATCATCAGGAGTCGGGGCACACAACCGAGGACTGCAGGACTTTAAAGAGCCACTTAGAACAGTTGGTGAGGGAAGGAAAGTTACAACAGTTTATTTATCGGCCAAATAACCGGGGTAACAATATAGGGCCAGGAGCCTCGGGGGCCGCCTTATCAAGGCCCCCTTTGGGCACGATTAACGTTATCTTCGTGGCCCCCGGGAGAACTGGATCCTACCCCTCCAGAATAATGTCCATTTCCAGGACATCCACCGAGGACGCTGATCAAGAGACGAAACGGGCAAGAACGGAGGCCCGACTAGCCTTGAGCTTCTTGGACGAGGATAAAGTAGGGACAATACAACCCCATGACGACGCTTTGGTCATCACCCTCAGAATAGGAGGGTACGACGTGAAGAGGGTGATGGTTGATCAAGGGAGTGGAGCTGAGATCAGGTATCCAGACTTATACAGGGGACTGGGCCTAAGGCTTGAGGATCTGACCGCGTATGATTCGCCCCTAGTCAGCTTTGATGGAAAGACTGTCATCCCCAAAGGTCAAATAAGGCTGTCCGTACAAGCGGGGTTTGAAGTGGTTGAGGTGGACTTCATCGTTGTGGATGCATACTCCCCCTATACGGCCATTGTAGCCAGACCTTGGCTCCATGCTTTGGGGGCCGTTTCTTTGACCTTGCATCTAAAGGTTAAATTTTCGTCTGGAGGACGAGTAGAGGAGATTGTAGGCAGCCAACCAATGGCAAGGCAATGCCTCGTAGCCGCCATTTCACATCGGCCTACCGCCAAGCTGGCGACCGCCTCGATCAAGGATTCGTAGCAATCAAAGGCCCCGACTCCCCCCAAGGCCGTGGGGCCGGCCGAGGAGCAATGCGAAAAACTAGAGAAGGTTGCAATTGGGGAGGATCCAGATAAGTTTTTCCAAATTGGAGCCCAGCTACCCCCTCAGGAAAAGGAAGAGCTGCTGATTTTCCTCAAGAGAAACGTAGACGTGTTTGCCTGGAGCTCTTACGAGACTCCCGGAATAGATCCCGGATTCATCTGCCATCACCTTAATGTGAGCCCAGCTGCCCTGCCCAAAAAACAGCCACCTCGGCGCTCATCCAGGGAACATTCTGACGCTGTCAAGGATGAGGTGAATAAACTCAAGCAGGCAGGGGCTATCAAGGAGATCTTCTATCCAGAATAGCTAGCTAACACGGTGGTGGTGAAGAAGAAGAATGGAAAATGGCGCGTATGCGTAGATTTCACGGATCTAAACAGAGCCTGTCCAAAAGACCCCTTCCCCATGCCTCGGATTAATCAACTGGTGGATGCAACCGTAGGGCACCCACGAATGAGCTTCTTGGACGCCTTCCAGGGATACCACCAAATTCCCTTGGCCCTGGATGATCAAGAGAAAACAGCCTTCGTAACTCCCTTTGGGAACTACCATTACAAGGTGATGCCATTTGGTTTGAAGAATGCAGGCTCCACCTATCAGAGGATGATGACAAAAATGTTTGAACCACTGCTGGGGAAATGCATGGAGATTTACATCGATGACATGGTGGTCAAGAGCAAACTGGAGGCCGACCATGTCGGAGACCTCGAGAGCATCTTTGAGGTCTTAAGGAAACATAAACTGCGACTCAATGCTTCGAAGTGTTCCTTTGGCGTTGGATTAGAAAAAATTCTGGGATATATGGTCACACATCGTGGAATAGAGGTCAATCCCGACCAGATAAAAGCGATCAACAGCCTGCAGCCTCCTCGGAACCCGAAAGAAGTACAGAAGTTGACTAGGATGACTGCCGCTCTCAACCGATTCATCTCCAAGTCTGCAGAGAAATGTCGGCCTTTCTTTCAACTGCTGAACAAATGGAAGGGATTCGAATGGAATAAGGAGTGTGTTCTAGCTTTCCAGCAACTAAAAGAATACCTAACTCGGCCTCCCATCATGTCCAGTCCCGCGACAGACGAGGTGTTGTTCGCCTACATTGCTGTGGCCACACACGCCGTGAGTTTGGTACTTATACGAGTCGACAATGGCGTGCAGAAACCTGTATACTACGTGAGTAAATCCCTTCAAGAGGCCGAGGTTCGTTATCTGCCACTTAAGAAGGCTATCTTTGTAGTAATTCATGCCACTCGTAAACTCCCTCATTACTTCCAATCACATACGGTTGTGGTCCTCACCCAACTCCCGCTCAGATCATTGCTTCGGAGTGCAGACTATACGGGAAGGATTGCTAAGTGGGGTACCATACTAGGGGCTTTTGACATAAAGTACATGCCTCGCACCTCAGTTAAGGGGCAGATACTGGCCGATCTAGTGGCCGAGTTTGCTGAGCCTATGATAGAAGAGATTACCGAGACGGTACACATGGACGAAAATTCAGTTGGCCTAGTATCGGTGCAAGAGCCCATGCCTTGGAAACTATATGTAGACGGTGCGGCCAATCTGAGAGGCTCAGGAGTGAGGTTAGTCCTGATATCCCCCGAGAATATTGTTATTGAAAAATCCCTCAGATTAAACTTCTTGGCTACGAACAATGAGGCTGAGTATGAGGCGCTACTGATCAGAATGTCCATGGTCAAAAGATTGGAAGGAGACGCCGTGGAGGTGTTCTCGGATTCAGCTCTAGTCGTCGGCCAGGCCAGAGGAGAAGCAGAAGCACGTGATGGAAGAATGCAGAAGTACCTAAGGCACGTCAAACGGTTGCAGTCACAGTTCAAGTCATTTAACCTACAACATATCCCTCGGAGTGGGAACACGCATGCGGATTCCTTAGCCACTCTTGCAACCTCCTCGGCTTAGGGGCTACCTCGACTCATCCTAGTGGAGGATGTATAAAGGCATTCTGAGGAGATTGAAGGACCTCGCATTTGTCAAGTTAGAGTAGGGCCAAGCTGGATGGACCCTATGGTGGCGTATCTCAAAGATGACGTCTTACCGGCAGACAAGGTCGAAGCTGACAAAGTGAGGAGAAAAGCTCCTCGGTTTTTGGCTATCAAGGGATAACAAGCTATATAAACGTTCCTTCTCCGGACTCTACCTATTATGTGTGCACTCTGAAGCCGCGGAGCTGCTCCTTGAAGAGTTGCATGAAGGGATCTGTGGAAGCCACACAGGAGGAAGGTCTCTATCACACAGGGCCTTGACTCAGGGATATTGGTGGCCAAACATGCAAAGGGAATCACAGGCATATGTAAAGAAGTGTGATCAATGCCAAAGGTTTGCACCAAATATACATCAACCTGGAGGAGTTCTGAATCCTTTGTCATGTCCATGGCCTTTCGCTCAATGGGGCCTGGACATCGTAGGCCCTTTTCCTAAAGCAGCCGGGAATAAGAGATACCTGGTCGTCGCAACAGACTACTTCACCAAATGGGTTGAAGCCGAGCCATTGGCAAACATCAGGGATGTGGACGTCCAGAAGTTTGTATGGAAAAATATTGTGATACGGTTCGGAGTACCACATACTCTCATCTCAGATAATGGCCTTCAGTTCGATAGCAAAACCTTTAGAAGATTCTGCTGTGGGCTAGGCATTACCAACAGGTACTCCACCCCTGCATACCCACAAGGAAACGGCCAAGCTGAAGCAGTTAATAAAGTCATAGTAAACGGTCTTAAGAAGAGGCTAGATGATGCCAAAGGAAAATAGGTGGAAGAGCTATCGCATGTGCTCTAGACCTACAGGACAACTCCTCTGAGGTCTACCGGAGAGACTCCCTTCGTAATGACGTATGGGGCTGAGGCTGTTATCCCCATTGAAACTGGGTTCCCCACAATGAGAACCAGTTCATTTACTTCGATCGGTAACAACGAGCTGTTAAAGGACAACCTGGACCTAGTCGCCGATCGTAGAGAAAATGCTGCGGTTCAGCTAGCCTATTATCAGCATAAGCTCAAGCAGGGTTATGATGCCAATGTCAAACTCAGACCACTTGCACCAGGAGATTTGGTCTTGCGAAAAGTCGTAGGCGCTGCGAAGAATCCGGCATGGGGGAAGCTGGGACCTAATTGGGAAGGCCCCTATCGTATTCTATCAGTTGCTGGAATAGGAGCCTTTTATTTGGAAGATTTAGACGAAAGGGCTGTACCACGTCCCTGGAATGTAAATAACCTAAAAAGGTACTATTACTAATGAAATCTTCCAGTTTTCTCATTGAAGTTTATTATACTTCTAAGTGTTAAACAGAACCTCGGTCAGGCCTGGTCCCTCGGACCACCTACCTTGGGAAAATTAACACCACTGAGTGTTAAACAGAACCTCGGTCAGGCCTGGTCCCTCGGACCACCTACCTTGGGAAAATTAACATCCTGAAGTGTTAAACAGAACCTCGGTCAGGCCTGGTCCCTCGGACCACCTACCTTGGGAAAATTAACACCCCGAAGTGTTAAACAGAACCTTGGTCAGGCCTGGTCCCTCGGACCACCTACCTTGGGAAAATTAACATCCCGAAGTGTTAAACAGAACCTCGGTACGGCCTGGTCCCTTAGACCACCTACTTAGGGTAAATTAACACTCCTAAGTGCTAAACAGAACCTTGGTCATGGCCGGCCCCTCGGACCGCATGCCCTGGGCAAATTAGCACTCCTCTACATTAATCTGAAGTATCATCTTGGACCTCAAATGTTCCAGATCCCTCGGTTCATTCGTTCAAAACTATAACACCACCTCAAACTTGTAACTACATATTGCACACTTCGAGTTAGTCTTCTCACTCAATTTTATTGTTTCAAACGAGTCAGCCAGGGGTCATGTCTGTTTGAATTCGTCCATATTTGCTAAGACAAGATCGAGTTAACTGAATTGTTTTCAATATAAACGTTAAGGGTTTCTTGTTATTAACCACGGAATGCTATTGTCCTACCCACGATAACCTCTTCATTACGTGTAAGTAGAGATTTGATTCTGTTACGATAATATTCTGTGGACTTGAACTTTTCGTAACTTTAGAAACTTCGAAGTAAAATAGATAGATAAGTGAAATTGGAAACAAAGTAGGCAAACAAAACATTCTCATTAAATAGAAAGTTGGGGTACATGAGCCTGTTATCCAAAGATAACTATTACATTAACAAGAAGGAAAAAGAAACAACAAATAACTGCGAGTATGGAAGCCAAAGCCTCAAGCCTAGTCAGTCTGAGGAGGAGTTGTGCCAGGCAAGCTCGGCTCGGCCGCCGAAGTAATTGCTTCATCGGCCTTTTCTTGATCCGCGGTCACAGAAGTGGCCTCCGGAGCGGCTTGCCCCTGCGGAGCACTTTGTCCCTCTTGAGTCTCATGGGAGGCCTTAAAAGGAATAAGTTCTTGGCTCGTTTGCTCCGTTGCTTGAGGTGGCGGAGGAGCAGGATCAGCTGGGTTCGCAGCAATATCTGGGTGGAAATAGACCCTCCCCGGCTGCCTGAGATCGGAATCTGCCGGGACTCCAGCCAAGTTCAAGGCCTCCTGCCAAGAAACTTGGCAGTATTCCCTGCATACTTCGGCGACCTCCTCCACGAGCCTCTTTTCGGTCTCTTCTATGCCGCGGATGAACTCGGCTTCTTTCGCGGCCTCAGCAGCCTTCAACGCCTCGCGGGCCTCCTTTTCAGCCTTCTCGGCCCTCTCAGCTCGGGCATTGTACTCCAAGACCAGACTCCTTTAGGTGGCCAGCTCTATTTCAGTCATATGCAGCCTTTTCCGCTGGTCTTCGGCCTGATCTTGGGCGTTTTTTAGCCCGGTTTCCGCACTCTTTCTATCTCTTTCTTCAATAGTTAGCTTCTTGGCTAACTCCATCTTTTGGTGCTTCAGCTCCCCCAGACTCTTCTCCACCTCCTTGCGAGATTGGGTCTCGGCCCTGGCCAAATTACGGGCGTCCCTAACCCAATCCTCCGCCACATATACTTGCTGGGTGAGCTGCACGGAAAGAGAAACAAAATCACGTTAGCACAGAGATTATGAAATTACACAGTTCAAACGTAAATAAATCCTAAGTGTACAGGAATGAGGAAGAACTCACAATGGCTAAGTCCCTCTTCATGGACATAAAGAGGTTGGCTTGCCTCTAGGACCTCACCATGTCCATATCTCGGGGTAGGAGCAAAGGGCGTTCCAGGGCCTCGGCAATATAGCCCGAGTGACCATTTTGGAATTCCCGGATGGAGGCGGTGACAGGGATGGGAGCCCCGTCCAGGTCCAGCCGCGGAGCCCATGTTGATTGTTGTTGAACTTCCCTGGGGTGGGGGTCGCTCCTGTGCTTGGACGGGGAAGCCCTGCGATCGTCTCTCCCCCCCCCTTTCTGCTGTTTTGCTCTTCTTTGCTGCGGAGGGGACACTTCACCCTCCTCGACGTCTATATCTACAACCTTCCTCTTCCTCTTCAAGTTTGGTATGAGAAGAAGGTCGGTCGTAGCGGGAGAAGGAGGCAGCTGATCAGCACCCTTCTCTTTAGGGGCATCCTTGGAAGATGACCGTGCATTCCGCCCTGCCACGAGGGCCTTCAGTCCCTTCCTCGGCTGCAATGGCATCTCGTCCTCGTCTTCGGAGGTTTCGGAACCTTGAGGGGCAATGGGTTGGGTTTGGACTTCTTCCTTTTCTTCGAATCGGAATTGGTCTATCTCCGTATCCAATGATGGCAGAGTCGAGGCAGATTCTTCCCTTTGTATACTTGGTTGAGGAACAACTTGTTGGAGCGGCCAGGGAACAGGGGGAAGGTCCTTATTCGCCAAAAAGCCTGGCTGAGAAACGTCTATTCGTCGAAATCTTTTGTCCCCCGCCCGGATAGAGTTCCCAATTTCTTGGAAGTTGTCTGATATTGGATCAAAGTCCAATATCAAATGAACGGCACGCAGCTGGCCGTCCGAATTAGCAAACACCTCAGATCGAAGCAGGTGATTCAAGCCGAGCACGTTCACAAGGCTGAGCTTTGGGGCAACAAACTGTCTATCTGCAGTCACAGTCAAAAGAAAGACACAAGGTTAATCATCACACCTCTAAACCAAACAGATACACAATAAAATAAAACGAAATCTAAACTGCAAACCCTACGTTATCTTAATCTAATCCTAGAGTACCCCACCTGGCTCCCCCTCCGTGGTCGGACAATGGTGACCGTCATGCCATGCCCCGAAGACGATGACGTAATTGTCCTTCATGCCCTTGTTGGACTTCGGAAGGCACGATATCATCCGCACAACGGGAGATCGGGATTTTAAGTAGTACCCCCAATCTTTCAAGGAATGACATTCGTACAAATGTACGACGTCGTGCCAAGTGAGTTGTAAGCCCATCATCTGATTAAGAGCGTCTACACAGCCCAGGACCCTAAACATGTTAGCGGCACACTGGTGCGAGCACAGCCTGTGATTTCTAAGGTACTCCCTAGTGACGCTACCCATGGGAATGGTCATTCCCCCCTCTAGAAAGGCGATCACAGGAATAACCACCTCACCGGTTCTCCTAGAGGTAATAATATTTTCCGGTGGGCAATAGCGAAGGCTAACCCCCTCGGGTATGTTATACTTCGCCTTAAAAAGCTCTATGGCTACGGGGGTATCGACTAAGTTTTTAAACTTACCCATATGGATATCTAAAGGGTTGCTACGAGACTCCCCTGAAAGCAAAAATGGAGAAAAAGAAAGAGGCCGAGGTGCTTGGCCGAGATGGAATGAACAAAGAAGCCGAATACTTACGAAAGAGGTTGGTATTTCTGGTTCGGTAATCTCTTAGGCATCTAGGGGTCTTTATAAAAATCTCCTCGGAACGCCTTGAACAATGAAACGTGTATCGGTAGGGTGCTTTAGAATACTGGAGTACTTAGACGATTGCAAAGTGAAGAAAATCACTTTCTCATGACCTTTCATATATATAGTAGGTGAAAGTGGTGGGACCTATCCCGCTCAAAATTTCACAAAGAAATCCCAACCGCACGATCTACCTCCCACCGTTGATCATGGAGACAGAGCGCCACCTAGAGCAATAAATGACGCGCTACAACTTCCAAAGCGTCTTTGGAAAGTGAAAATCTCGCGAGACGGTGCCTCCACGTGGAGTTAGTTGGAGGAGGGGGGGGGGGGTCGATGGCTTTCACCCCTAAAAAATTCAAAATCTCGTCTCTCTCCTCAGGTAAGAGAAGAAAACCGGAATTTTGAGGGGCTATTGTGGGGGTAAAAAGCCCGATGCCAGATCTTGGGCCGTGGGCTTGTCCGAGGAGACCCTTACATCCGAGGACAACGAACTTTTGAGGGGTTTGACCAGCCCAATTCGATTCTGAAGTGAGTCACGTGGAAGAAAGAATAGTCCGAAAAGGCTTGCCTGTTCAGACGGTCAAGAGGATGTCCCGGCTGGGTGCTCCAGCATCAATCCTAGCTCCCCCGGAGAGTCCCTTGACTTATATGGACAAATAGGACAGGTGGCGAAGATTAGATATTAGGCAAAAGGCTGCTGTCACCGCATTTATGATTCTGCAACTAACATTATGGCCGCATTAATGGGAAAAGACACCTGAACAGTGAAGTGACCTCCATCCTTTACACCTGTCCAAAAAAAGCTCCAGGTGGAGTCTGATGGGATAAGTATCAAGGAAGGCCCACGTAATGGACGGAGGGCATATAAATAGAAGAAAGAAAGAAGAAAAGGGGGGGATGGAACATTTCTGGAGGAATAAAGAGAGAGAGAGAGAGAGAGAGAGAGAGAGAGAGAGAGAGAGAAAGAGAAATATGCTTAACACTTGTATAAGGACACTCCTCGGACTGTGTCGAGCAGAACATTGTATCCTTCTGATATCATATTAATACAAATCTGGTCACAACCATACTTGGGCCTTTAATCCATACGTGTTCAGTCAAGTGATCTTCAACCCACTCTCTTTACAAATTCATTTCAAGGACGCTCCATCGTTTGGGCCCTAAGCAATTCTGTTCAAAGACCCAACCCCAATATTTGTGTCCTTACAAATACTATTTTGGTCCCTAAACTTTATTAAAAGTTTGTTTTTTGTCCCTAAATTTTAAAAAGTTCTTTTTTCATCCCTAAATTTTGTAAAGAGTTTTTAAATAGTATAGAAACAAAAATAAGGATGAAAAAAGAACTTTCTCAATGGTTTAGGGATAAAAAAACAAACTTTTAGTAAAATTTAAGGACATTAATAAAATATTTTTAATAGTTTAGAGATGAAAAATGAACTTTTCAATAGTTTAGGTTAGGGACGAAAAACGAATTTTTTAAAGTTTAGGGATGAAAAACAAATTTTTAGTAAAGTTTAAGGATCAAAATAGTATTTTATCCTAAATCTTATTTATGTATTGCTGTATTACTAATTGCAAAAAAATAAATTAAATATTTATTATTTATTTGTTGTAGTGCCATATATATATCTATATAGGGTATACTCCGTATTTGATTTATAACATTTCAATTGTATCAATTTGATTCCTAATATTTTGGTATTATGTCAATTTAGTCCTTACCGTTATTTTTTGAATGAAAATTGATTATGTGTCTAATGGCCAAGATAAAAAATTAGCTTTTGTCGATGTGACAATACACTAAAATTTTATTATAGCTGTTTGACACGTCATCAATTTTTATCTAAGATATAATAACATGAACTAAAATTAACATGACTCTGAAATATTAGAGACTAAATTGACACAATTGAAATATTAGGTAACAAATTAAAATATATGATAAGAGATAAGGACCACCTCTCTCTCTCTCTCTCTCTCTCTCTCTCTCTCTCTCTCTCTCTAAAAATTCCAAGCATCCTAGAAAGTAGAAATTTCCTAGCAATGACATACTTTCAATTAAAGTATGTCATTGCTAGGAAATTTCTAAGAGGCTTGGGATTGGATGGTGATTCTTTTTTATTTTTTTTATTTTATCATTTTTAGAGTGACTTACTTTTATGTCTTCTTTAGCTGGCAAGTCAATTGTATTTATTGTGAATACCACACCCCTCTGTCTCACTTCTATATATATATATATATATATATATATATATATATATATTAATACATGCGTTCTTTTCCTTCTTAAGAAAGAAAAAAAGTGTGTCATTGCTAGGAAATTTATAGGAGGCTTGGAATTGGATAATAATTTTCTATTTTTTTATTTTATCCTCTTTATAGTGACTTACTTTTATATTTCCTTTGGCAATCAAGTCAATTGTCTTTATTTTACCTACTCTTCCCATTCCATACCAAAAGCCGAAAAGACCGGAAAAAGCAGGAAACGACGAGGAAGCCAGCCTTTTATACGTGTGAATGGTTGACATATAAGGTGAATACCGAACCCCTCCGTCTCACTTCTCACTTTTTTTCTTTTTCGTAGCAAACGCGAAAATCACTGTATAGATATGAGTGATTCACAGGCGATGTTCTCTGTCAATTGCAATTTCAATACCTTTTTTTGAGCTTTTCGTCATCTCTACAATATTTCGCAAATCTGTGAACTCACTTTTCAAGCACATCCATCTCCCTTTTTTTTTTTTTGATCTTGAATTTAGAATATACATCAAATCTGCTTTCTAGCCTTTCTTCTACCGTAATTTTTTTTCCTTTAGATGCCAACTCGCTCCCCACCCACTTTTTCTTCCCAAAAAAAAAAAAAAAATTTATTTCCCTTTGTGTGTTTTTAATTCTTCAAAGCTAATTGGATATTTAATTTTCACTGAAATTTTTTTTTTGAATATTTAATTACTGCATATCCCTTTGTTGTTGTTGTTGTTGTATATCTCTAGTTTATTTCCAATGGCTTTGATGGGCACTGAAAGCGCCTCCTCCTCGTCACCTTCTTCTTTTTCTACCTCTGGATGCAATTATGAATATGAAGTCTTTCTCAGTTTTAGAGGTGCCGAGACTCGCAAAACTTTTACAGATCATCTATACACTGCTTTGAATCAAAAAAGCATATATACATTTAGAGATGATGAACAGCTCGAGCGAGGAACATTCATTAATGATGAGCTTTCCAAAGCAATAAAAGAATCAAGATTTGCTATCGTTATTCTCTTAGATGACTATGCTTCGTCGAGGTGGTGCTTGACTGAACTAGCAGAGATCGTTGAGTGCATGGAAATGAAGAAGCTGACAGTTTTACCGGTTTTTCACTATGTGGATCCTAGTGATGTGAGGAATCAGAGGGGGACTTTTGCTGAAGCATTTGCTAAACATGAAGAGCGTTTCAAAGAGACTATTGCAGATGTGGAAAAGTGGAGAGTTGCCTTGACAAAAGTTGCTAATATAGCTGGATGGGATTTACAGGATCAGTAAGTTTTCTTGTTTTTGTATCCTGAATAATGTTTTTGTTTCTTAGTGCCAACCTTTTAACATTAATATGATTTTTTTAATAAAATATTGGTTGTTTAAAATTGAAATTTCGATGATTATAAAAATTATTAATAATTATTATAATCATGTTTGTAGATATATTAAACTATATATTCTAGCATTAAATATTTATAATGATTGCATTAATAGATGAAACTATATATTATAAAATTTAAAGAAAATATAATATGTCAAAATTTTATTGGAGGGTTTATATATAGATTATAGCTTAAATTTAATTAAAAATATATATTAAAATAATGATATATAAAATTGTGAGACTTTAAAATTTTATGTGACACAATATATATATATATATATATATATATATAAAATTTATTGTCAAGTTTGTAATAGACGAATGCTTCAACAAAAAATTACAGTGTTAGCTACTCTTGATGATTCAATGGTGGAGTCACAAAGAGGTCAAGGGAGCCGTAGCCCCCCACTAGGCTT
The DNA here is from genome assembly GCA_033629205.1 of Lithocarpus polystachyus. Lineage (NCBI taxonomy): Eukaryota > Viridiplantae > Streptophyta > Magnoliopsida > Fagales > Fagaceae > Lithocarpus > Lithocarpus polystachyus. The sequence goes on along the minus strand of CM066170.1, from coordinate 55,834,934 downwards.
GATTTTTTATTTTTTAAAATGCACTTATAAAAATTTAAGTATATTGAAGTTTTGGACCCAGAATTAAATTTTTTGTACTTTTTTTTAAATTTATTTATTTTATAATGGTCTGCAACCTACAATGTTGTTCCAATTCCTAAATTTTTAACCAATTAACTATTAAAGTGACATCGTTCTATGTTATCACGACAGTTAGAGATATCCTTAACTTATGGGCCTTATCCTTCATTACACTATGTTTAGAAGACGATGACAATATAAGTTTATTTATTTATTTATTTAATTTTAAAACTTTTTTTTTGCAAGCTGTCACCAATGGCTGAGTCTTGTCACACATCTTTCACACCGCAGTATAACTCTTCCATATCAAGCTGTCACCAATGGCTGATTGTTTCGTTTATTTTCAAAAAAAAATATATATATATATATATAAAATATATTTTTTTGTTAGTTTAATACTATAATTTTTTCTTAAAAATATTTTTGCACGCCCTTACTTAAATTTTGCACACCTTTATTATAAGAATAAGGAGTAAGTGTTTGTGTATTATAAATGTCACTATTTTTTATAAATTTATATTATATGTGTGAGTGTGTCTAATATTGATTGTGTGCATTACTTTTTGTTATAATGTTATTTGTGTGAATTATGATGTGTGTAGATGTTTGTGTGTACAATATAAATTAATATAAATTTAAATAACTTAATAATTAGGAAATAGAGATGGTTTGTTATATGTGTGTATTGTTATCATGTTATAATAACTTTTTGTTATAATGTTAGTAAAATTCAAGAAAAAAAATCATAAGGTTAGTGATTGTCCAAACATTTGATTGGTTAAGTAGACACTAGTGTATAATTTTATGTATAAATGAATGTGGTTGTGCGCGTCAATAATTAATACAAATTTAATGAGTTTATTTTAGCCATTTAGTTATAAATATTTTTATAAAAACAATAACAAATAGATAATAAAAACTGCATAAAAATAAAAATGTTAGATAAACTTAACAAAATAAAATGATTGTAGGCTCATAGCTACTCACATTGGCAATAGATACTCATAATTCAAAATTTGAATACTTGTAGAAGAAAATTGTAAAACTTCATGTATTAATTTTTTTTTTTTTTGTCGGTAACTTGATATATTCAAGTTATTTTTTTATTAAAATTTTTTAATGACCCTCCTTAATAAAATTCTTGGAGCCACCATTGAGATAGAATAGAACTGTAGGGAATAAAATTCAAATTTTGAAACTTTAAGATGTAAAATCTAAACATTCCTAAATTTTAGGGATGTAGTTTGCAATTTAACTATTTTTAATTAATTTTATTTTGTTCAAGGTAAAACAAAATATATATATATATATATATATATATATATCTTAACTCTCATAGAGCCTTTTGCACTAACACGACAACATTCTTTATTTATTTACTTGTTTATTTTTTAAAATAGCTTGAGTTGTTTTAAGTTAGATCTTGCAATTCTCTCTCACTCTCTCTAAACGAGATTATTGTGAAAATAAATGGTCAAAAATTCAGTTTACATCTAAAAACTTTGTTAAATTGTCATTTTAGTATATTAAGTTCTTCCAATCATTTTTCTCCAAAAAAAAAAAAAAAAGTAAATAATAAAGAATGTTATTATGACAATTTAATAATTTATTGATGACATAGTTTACAACAACTATGTCATCAATTGTCATTCTAAAAAATTAAAGATAAATAACTATGTTATCAATAAATTATTTAAATTGTAAATTTTTGTAGTTTAAAATTATACATAAAATATAACATTATATATTATATAGTATATTCGATTGATTCAAAATTTGATATGTATTTTAGGATGGTAAAGAACATATAATTAAATGGTTAGATTTTAAAAAAGGAGCAGTTTCTGTCCAGTGCCTTCAGTGCACTGGATCTGCTACGATCATGACACGTGTCCATTTTCAGTCACATGTTATGATCGCAGCGGATCCAGTGTCACAAGACACTAGACAGAAGCCACACCATTTTTAAAATATATAATAATGTTTATTTTATTAAGTAGTTAAATTTTATCTATTTTTTATTTTTTTTTTAAATCATCTCTCTCTCTCACTCATGGGGCTCTTCAAATTTTGCTTGCACTGACTGGGCCATCGGAACAAATGGAGTTTTCCTTTTGGCGATAACAAAGTTACTCTAGGAGTCCATGGACAGCGTCTTTAATATTTTCATGTTTTCATTTTCTTTAATTTAGTTTAATTAATACAATATTATTTAAATAAAATTTTAATGGTAAAATTGATGAAACAACGTCATATTAATTAAGGATATTAACATTCTTCTCCAAAAAACTATATATATATATATATATATATTTAAGGATATGAACAAGTTTGTCATGGCAACAACAGATGGAAAGACTGAAGTGACTGGGACTACAAAATTATTGGATCGAAATGATAATTTTTAAACTTAAGGTTAAAATGATTTAAGATGCTATTTTTTTGGGAAAAAAAAAGACGATATTAATTAGGTAAACTTAATTAGATGAAAAGCAGAAAATATTTAATCACGATTTTGACCCCAAAAAAAAAATGTTGTTGAACCTTCAAATCTTTTTGAGAAATTTATGATTAGAAAAATGTGTAATTTTTGCAATTAGTGAAGACAATTAGAAAAGCAATATTTTTTTTGAGAAGAAGAAAGAGTGTTCAAATTCTCTAACCCTGTTTCTCAAAAAAAAAAAAAAAAAAAAAAAAATCTCTAACCCCAACTATTGAATTTTTAAAAAAAAGTTTAGTTTATTTCTAATACTTTTTTAACTAAACATTTTTTGTTATTTTAAATATACATTTGCAAGTAGTTGTGGATTTTAATTTCCACTTTGTATTTAGTTAGTGGGTGATGTAGCGATTTCTCATTAAGACAAAAAGATATTCCAGTTAAAAAAAATATTGAAGGTAAGCTAAACTCTAAAAAAAAGTTACTAATTAATATGTCATTAATCACAAAAAGTAATCTCAATATTTATTTATTATGTTTTTTGTTTTTTAAGGATAAACGGCAGAATTATGTGGTTGAAATAATGTTAATGACACTCATTTTCTATGTTAGTTTGTACATTTTTTGTGATAAAATTGGTATCATCTAGAAATACTTAAAACAAATGAAAAAATCATAGAAATACTAACAACAAATAAAAGAATCGTGAAATTGGTCTCTATTTTTTGAAATTGGTCACTATTAAAAGCTCTTGAAGGTGGATTAATTCATACTTAAAGGTGTTTGACACTTTTCAACCATTCTTGATCAAGATTGCTAATTCACTACATAGATCGTATCCACCTAATGATTGCAATTTCTCTCTTTGCCTCCAACAATAGCTTACTATTTTATACTTTTTCTGGAAAACTGCATTGAAAAGCAAAGACAAAAATTGTTTAAGGCAAACACTTGGGCTAGAAGCCCAAATATGTAGCACAAGGTTATTTGGTCTATTTGTAATGTATTTTAATTATTTCAGAAAGAAAAAGAGTTCTATTTTCCTTATTGAATGAATCTAAATGTTGTACATTTTGTTGAACCTTTTATCTCTTTGTGGAAAGTTCTAACTCAACGCCAACAAACTTATTGTCTTATCTTCGATGCAGATATCAATCAAAAGTTATTGAAGAGATTGTTGGAGAAATACTTGGTAAATTGAATTCAACATCCTCAATTGTTCCCGATGATCTTGTTGGAATAAACTCTCGTATGGAGGACCTGGTGAATTTATTAGACATGGGATTGAATGATTCTCAATTTATAGGAATTTGGGGAATGGGTGGAATGGGTAAAACAACTTTGGCAGAAGTTGTTCATGGAAGATTTCTTAATCACTTTGAAGGCAACAGCTTTCTTGCCAATGTTAAAGAACAAAGCAGAGGCCCTGACCTTGGCCTAGTTTCTTTACAGAAGAAATTGCTTTCTGATATCTTGATTGGAAGGAGCATTGATTTTTCAAGTGTTCGCTGGGGAAGCAAAGAGATAAGGAGAAGATTAAGTCATAGAAAGGTTCTTATCATTCTTGATGATGTGGATCATTCTAAGCAATTAGAAGCATTAGCCGGTGATAAAAATTGGTTTGGTCCTGGAAGTAGAATTATTATTACAACCAGAAATCAACAACTTTTAATCAATCTTGGAGTGGATAATATATACCAAATTGAGGAATAAAACAATAATGAAGCTCTCAAACTCTTTAATCGAAAAGCCTTCAAGAATGACAGTCCTTTAGAAGGTTATGAAGAGTTGTCCAAGGAGTTTATATATTATGCTGAAGGTGTTCCTTTAGCTCTTGAAGTTTTGGGTTCCTCCTTACTTAATAAAAATGTAAAACAATGGAAAGACAAACTAGCTGGAATTAAACAACATCCTCCAAGAGGTATTCTAGAGGTGCTTCAAATAAGTTTTGATGGCCTAGAGGAAAGTGAGAAAAATGTATTTCTGGATATTGCTTGTTTCTTTAATAGAGAGTACAAAACAAACATACTACAAACTCTCCATGACCAACTTGACAGGGATATAGATGTCCTTTTGAAAAAGTCTCTTATAACTATCTCAGAGGGATATCTTCAAATGCATGATTTACTACAAAAATTGGGTAGGGAAATTGTTCGTCGTGAATCCATTGAGGCTGGCCGACGCAGTAGGGTTTGGAGTATTAAGGATGTTTGTCATGTACTCAAAGAAAACACAGTAAGTTGATCAGGCAAACTCTTAAACTTTGTGATGGTATATATCTATGCTAATCAAATGAGATTTTGTTAATATCTATTATTATTTGTTTTTTATGACCAAGGAACAGATTTAGTTATAGGCATATTCCTCAATGCACCTCCAAAACATAAGGAACATTTGAATGCTGAAGCTTTCTCAAACATGAAAAACTTGAGATTGCTTAAAATCAGTAGTGTGCACCTTCCTCAAGGTCTCAATTATCTTTCTAGTAAGTTGCGTTATATTCATTGGGATGGATATACTTCAAAATCTCTGCCAACAATTTTTGAGCCAAAAGAACTTGTTGAACTCATTGTACCTTGCAGCCTTATGAAACAACTATGGAAAGGAATGAAGGTAAGATTTTTACTAATGCAAAAGCTTTTTTTTTTTTTTTAAACAAAAATTATATCTATAAGGTTTTAATTTTCTCCATTTTATTGTTGTTTTATAATAGAGTTTAGACGAGTTAAAACTCATTGACTTGAGTGACTCTAAAAACTTGATTGAGACTCCGGACTTCAGTGGAGTGCCAAATCTTGAGCAATTGATTCTTCGACATTGTACTACTTTGTCTAGTATTCATGAGTCTCTTTGGAATCTCAAAAGGCTTATTCGATTGGATTTGAATGGTTGCAAGTGCCTTGAAAGCCTTCCAAGCCAAATAAACATGGAATCTCTTGAAGTTTTTATTCTTTCTGGCTGTTCAAGATTGAAGAAGTTTCCAAAGATTGTGGGAAATATGTCACATTTATCCAAACTTGATTTGAGTGAGACTCCTATAAAACATCTACCAGCATTTGTGAAGCATTTAACTGTCCTTACTAATTTGGATCTAAGTAAATGTTGGAATCTTTCCAGTCTTCCTGATGCCAGTTGTCATTTGACATATTTGAAAACCCTCAATTTGTCTTACTGCTCAAAACTTGACAAACTACCAGAGAGCTTGGGAAATATTAAAGGTATGGAGGAGCTCGATGTAAGTTATACTGCTATAAGAGAACTACCTTCCTCCATCGGTCTCTTGGAAAAGCTCGAAGTACTAGTTTTACGGGGATGTGTAGGGCTATCATATTCTGAATCATTGAATAAGCTCCTGCATACTTTATCAGGCTTATGCTCTTTGACCAAATTATCGCTAAGTTACTGCAATCTTTCGGCAATTCCCAATGTTGTTGGTTGCTTGTCGTCTTTAATATTTTTAAGTCTTGGAGGAAATAATTTTATATGCCTTCCTGAAAGTATCATTCAACTAACTAATTTGGAAACACTTTATTTGTTTGACTGTACGGATCTACAATCTTTGCCATGGTTTCCGTTAAATATTAGGGAGATTAGTTTGGTTGGGTGCATATCACTGGAAACATTACCAATAAGACCAGAATTTGATTTTCAACCGATACTCCATCTTGTCAACTGCTTCAAATTAGCGGAGGATCAAGGCTATATTGACATGATTTCAACGATGCAAAGACGTTATTTACTTAAGGTCTCTCTCTCTCTCTCTCTCTCTCTCTCTCTCTCTCTTATGAAGTTCTAAGCATCGTGATTTGTATATTTTAGGATCCTTGTATACCAGGCAGACGGACATTTATTGTCGAAATTCCAGAATGGATCATAGAGCAAAATGAGGAGGCTTCAGAATATACACCACTGCCTGTGAAATTAGATGAGAATTGGAATCAGGTGGGTTCAGTGTCTCTAACAATGCATTTAGATGAATGTAACAAAATTGTGGGAATCTTCGTGAGAGCTGTTTTTAGATTCAGCCAGCATCTATTTGACAAATGCCGTTTGAATTTATGTAAACTTCGTTGGGTTATTGAGGTCAACAAAGAATATTTTGGAGAGTTAAAACATCATATTCTCAGTGGTAGATATAATGTTCTTGAAGGGTATAACCTTTGGATTGAATATGTACCCTGTCCACACTTCTATAGGGACTCGAAAAAAGCATTGAGTAAAAGCGATGCTAATGGAATTAGTGAAATTGATTTTTTTTTTTAATACCACTAGTCTAGGATTGGAGATTAGGGCATTGGAGGCCCACTTGGTATACGAGCATGACATTGAACAAATCAAACAAATTCATGCTGAGTATCAGTCTAGACAATTCATAAACTATGATGGAGAAGGGGCTGGCCCTAGTGAAGAAGGTACCTCTAATGACATAGACGTGCCACTGGCCCACTACACCCAAAGAAGATTCGACTCGACTCAACTCCATAATCTAATTGAAGGACTCGATCTGTGTTTCGGAATTGGGATTGGGAATTTATGCATTGTAGGATTGGTAGCATTGATTGTGAGGAGAGTGAAAGAGGCTACCACTAAATTTTTTTTGTAAGTAACCATTTTCTCCTTCTTAATATATTTTTTTTTTTTTTTGTTATCTCTTTATACTAATCTAGCAGTGTTTATTACATACAAACTATTTAAATATACTCTCAAAAGCAACTGAAATTATGACTTAAGGGTGTGTAAAATAGTTTATGTGCAACAAGTTCAACCTTACTAATATTTCTTACGGTTGTTTATAGGAGAATGCAATATATGCGTGCCACTCAAGACCGGAAGAAGAAAATTTGGGCTAATTTGTCCTAGAGGTTTGCCCTCTCTCTCTCTCTCTCTCTCTCTCTCTCTCTCTCTCTCACATGTGAACAAAATGTGTAGGAGTATTAATTAAGCTCAAATGTATCAAAAATAAATTTTTATGTCAAAGAAAAAACAGAAGAAAAATCTCTCTATGGTTTGTGTTAAGCTCTCACACAATTTATTTTTCTCCTTCTCTGTGTAAGCTAGCAAAATTTTGTTCAATCTAACAGACTAACAGTAGTGTTTTAAGTTTTATTTCTGTAAAATGGGGTGTGGACCATTTTTTACCTACATACCACACTCTCCTTTACACAGATATATAGGTAACTCTCAGTAACATAGATTTTATCAATAATATAGTCTATGGGTTAAACCTAGTGGGGTTGGCCAAGTAGTTGGGCACTTGGTCTCAAAATGGCTGTCTTGGATTTGACTAGGAGCTCCCTAGTTCAAGTCCAAGCACCAGCACTTTGAAAAAACTCCCTGGGCCAGCGATTTACCCCACTATGGGCCCACCCGTCGTAAACAGTAATTAGCCTCTGGTTGAAAGTTTTGAGGAAACACTGTGGGAAACCAAAAAAAAAAAAAAAAAATAGTCTATGGGTCCACCGTCCACAACCAAATTTTTAAAAAATAAATTAAAATTTTAACTTATTAATTTCTTTGGTTCTTGTTTCTCAAAAAAAAAAAAAAAAACCTTTGGTTTTTGCTTTAGGTGTGGATATATCGGTTTTTAACAAAGTTTTATGGAAAAGAATACATTAAATAAATTTATAATTAATTATGACTAGTAGATATAGTTATCATCAAAATTAATTTAGAAATACCAAAATCATGATTTTAAAAAATGGATTGTTCAAAAAATCGAAAAAGATTCGATTTTTAGTTTTTACCAATGTTGAACCAGCTAATCTAATCTGATTTTTAAAACTATGACCAAAATATAGGTTCATTAAAATTTTAATCATAATTTTTTTGGTTTGTTAATTCAATAGATAGTTTTTGTTTTTGTTTTATTGCGTTGTTTTATCAAATTTCAATATATTGAAAAATGCAATGAATTAGCCTTTATTTACGCAGGTTAGAATTTTTTTAGTTGCAAATAGTTTTTAATAATAAATGTCTACTTGAAAAATATACATTTGAATTTGAACAACTTTAATTATTAAAATAAAATAAAATAAAATAAGAAGAGGAAGAAGAATAGAAAAATTAATCTAGTGTCAAAAAGATTTTGAAGATAAATTTCTTTAGAAAAATTAATTGGATCTCACTTGTCAATTGATTATAGATAATAGAGAAAGAAACAAGCAAATTTGCAATGGTGAAGCAAGACCCTGTAGAACTAGAATCTGTGGTGAGGAAGTTCAACCTAAAAGACTCAAGAGTACCCGTTGATTCCATGCTTGAAGACAAGGGAAACCGAGGTGTGTATAATAACCTTTCCTCTGCTTGCACTACTGCCTTCATTACTTTGAGCTCTTCCTTACAAGTTACTGGTATGTCATCCACCCACTAGACTTCAACTCACATTAGAATTGCCTCATTTTCAAATATTGCTGAGGATGAAAACTTCAATAGCTAGCAGAAATTTATACCAAATTTACTTATTATCTCTATTTAAATTATCAAATTTTACAAAGTTGTGTACCTACATTATCTTGGACTTGGTTGTCCCTTTTAGGATGAATGAAAATTATGTTATTTAAAAAAACACTCAGTACAAAGCCACACCCAGCATAGCTGTAGCAACAAGACAACTGGACATGATGCAGACAAATTTAAAGCAGAACAAAAATCAAGTCAAATTTAAAGTAGCTTTTCATAGTGACATCTTGATTCTTAGAGAAATAACAGACGTAGCAAGAAATACTACAGCACTACTACAAAGGACTCCCTGGCTTCACATGGAGAAAATATAATGGAATACTATTCCAGCTATTACAGAGGGATAAATGTATGCTAGTCTTTGAAATTCCCTCTAGTTGACATCCTTATACCAATCTCCCATTTCTTCAACTTCTTCTCACTAAAAATATTTCCTCCATAAATTCTGGAATTTCTGTCACATCATAAATGGTATACGACTCCCCTATTGCTAACTTAGATAAGGAAGCTTTGGCTCTTAACTTTTAAACTTTCCAGCCCCATTCAACAACTTTTTTTTTACAATTTGTTTCAGGAGAGTCTATGAGGCATCTTCTTCATAACTTTCCTCCATATTCTTTTTGACAAACTGCATGAAAAAAATAAAAGGTCTCTACTTTTTATACAACTTCTGCAGAATTCACAGAAATATCCCCTTGTACCCCCCACTGTAAGAGTTTATCCCAAGTGGATAATTTGTTTCTTATAGCAAGCCAAGTGATGAAAGCATGTCTAGGAATGCCAGTAGAAAGCCGGATTAGCTTCCACCAATTAAGCTCAGACAACCTCCATGGAACTTGATTCCAGGTTTTCTTAGACAAAGATTCCTGCACCAGAACTTCGATCTTCAACTCCAAACAATACTAAAACATATGGGACTCTTGGAATATTCTAAATATCATGAGGCATAAATGACTGCCTTGAAAGATCAAGCCTCCAGAAATGAGTATCCATATCTATCAATTCAGCAACCTTAGCTTCGATAGTATCCAATGAGATTCAGCAGCTGGAAGCCATCTATCTTTGAAAATACAGCCTCTCCATTTCCAATCCTCCAACACAATCCCTGTTTCAGTATTTTCCTTCCAGCTAATACACTTTGCCAAGTATATGATGGAGCATGACCCAACTTGGATTGAAGGAAAGAACAGTGAGGATATTAGTCATATTACATGGTCTTCCAAATTCTTGCTAAGATTGAGTATGGACATTCAAAATTTTCCACCCTTGCTTAGCCAGCATATCAAGATTAAAAGATTGCAGCTCCCTGAAACCCAGTCCACCATTGCATATAGAAACACATAAGTTGTCCCATAGCCAATGCATCTTCTGATCTGAATGCTTCTGCCCCCACCAATAAGCAGCTGTCGTTTGAGTGAGTTCCTTGCATAACCTCACAGGTAGTTGGAAGAAACTCATAACATAGGAAGGGATGGCTTGTATGACTGACTTTATCAAAACTTCCTTCCCAAAAATAGGCAGATTCTTCTCCTTGCAACCATATAGTCTACTCCAAACTTGGGATTTTAAATCTTCAAATGCAGCACGTTTATAGCAACCAATAAAAGCTGGAACCTCAAATAACAATCAAAAATTTTTGTTTCTTGACCAACCAACAGAGTTGTAAATAAATCACAGTTAGATTGTTGCACATTTGAACTGAAGAAAACTTGGGTTTTTGCTCTGTTAAAAACCAGACCTAATAGTTTCTCAAAGCAGCCAAAAACACGAAGAATCTCATCACAAGTCGGACTTGATGCTTTCCCAAAGATGACACAATCATCTGCGAAGAATAAATGATTTAAACAAGGACCTCCACAACTAGCAGCAGCTCCAGATAATCGTTTGGCTTGCTAAGATTGTGTTAATCAGTTTGATAGTCCTACACGAAGAAGAAAGATACATGGGGAGATAAGGTCACCTTGGCGTAATCCTCTGCTGGAACTGAAAAATCCTTTTGGAGAACCATTGATTAAAACGAAGTATGTAGGAGTAGAGATACACTCCAGAACCAAATTGATCCAGCTCTCACCAAAGCCTTCTGCACCATCATTCTTAGAAAAGACCACTCAATATGATCCTAAAGCTTTACTCATAATTTAAAACAACAACAACAACAACAATAATAATAATAATATGTAACTATTATTATAAGCACTCAGCATTTGTTGACAGAGTTTTGTGCCAATTTATAGAGTTCATTTAACTTATGTACAATTTTTTAAAGTGTAATTTTTTATTTTTTAAGCCCAAGAAGGCAACTACTCAGGCAGCATATGTGCTCTATATGATTAGCCAATTTCTTCAATTACATGCACAAATTAAACAGGTTACCTAAGGTGGCTGAACTTACTAGTGTATGTTGGCTGGAAATCTGTGGCAGGATTAACACTTGTATGTTGTCCCTGGCCACACTGTATACAGCTTACCTTGAGTTCAAGACAACTACATCGTCATATGGATTTGAATTCCAACCTATTGAGGCCATGCTTGGACTTGTTGGAGGCGAAATTCATAAGCAGTCTGTCTATTTGGATGCAGAAAGAGGGCGGAGGCTGTGATACCAGATATTACCAATGTGAGTTGGGTTTTTTAACAGCGGCCGCAGCAGCATTATGGGATTCCACGCACCACAGCCACAGCCCAGAGAAAATGAGGAACAGGATGGCCTCAAGTATCCCAAGAAGAGAGCAGATGGGTGGTTGGAGACTGAGTTGGGTGAGTTCTTCAAAGGATCAGGAGAAGATCACGAGGAACTTGAAATGAGCGTTTTGGAGGTCAAAGGTTGGTGACTAGAAGGGTGGCCTCATTCGTCAAGGGATTGAGATAAAGTTATACCTTAATAGAAGTTTGTTGTTTTGATTCAATTTAGTAAGGTGATTGAGGAAAAGGCAAAAGGCAAAGAATGTGGTATGGGATATCGGACGACCTTGTGATGAAAAAAATATTAGGAGCAAGATATATAGCATTAGTACAGCATATTGTGATGGTACTAGGTGCAAAGATGACAAAAGCATGTCTAACACCTGTAGCTCAGAAATCATCCTGCGTGGGTGGATTTTAAAATTTTATGTCTCTCTGGTTATTGTTTTAATTGGAACATGGATTTTAGCCAATAAATTGAATGGAAGTCTATGCTTTATTCATCTATTTTAATTAATTTTTCTGCTATAATTTTTCTTTTATATATAGATATTCATTAGTAAAGTAAAATGATTAATATTTTGTTTGCACTGTGACTAGATTATTTTCATCGAGACAATAATATAATTCAAATAAAATGTTATATATGTGCGCGCGTGTGTGTGAGAGAGAGAGAGAGAGAGAGAGAGAGAGACAGCGATATCAGGGATACACCTGGTTGAACGGGGTTGGACATGTATAAGCTCTACTCATATCATCTCTCACCCTCGAGCACTGGCACCACATTGTTTCTTCTTTATCCGAAAAGTCTTCAATCTGCTTCTTTAGAGTGTTAGCTTGCACACCAATCACAGGATTGAGAGAATGATCAATAACCTGAAGTTCTTGTTCTCCTGTACGAATTTGATCTTTAATATGACCAAAGCAAGTCTCTGCCTACGTCTTCTACAGGCCTACAAACGTTCACAAACTCTATACAAGGGGCTGCCCATCACATTCACAGAAGTCCACACCTCCTCAATTAGTGCTTCACAACTTGGATCAGAAAATTAAGCCATTTCAAAACTAAAAGGCTTCCTTGTACAGAGTGGTCTGAACCAGTTGAAGGAACATGCTCAACAACAGTAGAAGGAAACATCTCAATCCAAGAGGCAGAAGCCAATGCTCGATCCAGGCGAGCACAAGTGCATGTAGAATCAAAATCATTGTTACACCAAGTGAGAGGGGGGTCTCTAAAGTCTAACTCAGACTTAGCACAGTCCTCCATTACTCTCCTTAATAATTTAAATTGCCATGATGGTCTAACAGCACCTCCAAAGCTTCATGAGGCCCCGAGTTCTTTAAAATCACCTGCACATAACAATGGCAAAGACTGAATTCCATGCAATGCCTAAACAGCGACTAACTCTCCTTATGTTTTGAGGAATCTGGTTGGCCATAAAAACCAGTAAAGAAAGCACCTCCAACATCATTTATAACAGTATCAACATGAGACCGAGAATAAGATGAAACTGTACGATCCACATCTGCAGACCAATACAAAGCAAGGCAACCATAAAGACCAACTTATTCACATCAAAATCAATAGCAAGAAGTTTGTTTCGGATAAAAAAAGAACCTTGGGATCTTTTTCCTTTTTCAAGTTTTGGATGCTTGATCTCAGGCTGAGAAGAATTGTCCAACTCATTTGCATAAAAAAACGTTGCAGAGTAATATGTAAGCCTGAAAAACAACCGGAACATTCTCAGTACCCCTGACATCATCCATAGCCACCTTGTCATCAGTGTTTTCAACTGCTCCACTCAAAGAACCACCATCAGTAGCGGTTGTAGGAACAGGAATTTCAGAAACTGCTTGGTTCATTGATGAAGAAGCACCATCTAGACCCGCGTGAGTTGCATTTTCAGAATCACCCCGTAATCATGGTCCATATTAAGGAGAAGTCTCAGAATGAAGAGCTGAGAGACTCAAACAAAGAGAACAGTCCTTTGCCTCATGAAAGTAACTACAGGTGATAGTATTCGATGAGATTCAGCAGTAGGAAGCCATCTTATCTTTGAAAATACAGTCACCCCATTTCCAATCCACCAACACAATCCCTATTTCAGTATTTTCCTTCCAGCTAATACGCTTCACCAAGTATATGATGGAGCATGACCCAACTTGGCTTGAAGGAAAGAACATTGACGTTTGTATTTGGCCTTCCAAATTCTTGCTAAGATTGAGTCTGGATCATTCAAAAATTTCCACCCTTGCTTAGCCAACATAGCAAGATTAAAAGATTGCAGCTCCCTGAAACCCAATCCACCATTGCATTTAGAAACACATAAGTTGTCCCATTTAGCCCAATGCATCTTCAGTTCTGAATGCTTCTGCCCCCACCAGTAAGCAGCTATCATTTGAGTGAGTTCCTTAAATAACCTCAAAGGGAGTTCAAAGAAACACATAAGAAGGGATGGGCTTGTATGGCAGACTTTATCAAAACTTCCTTCCCAGCAGTACTTGGGATTTTAAACCTTCAAATGAAGCATGTCTAGAGCGACAAATAAAAGCTGGAACCCCAAATAACGACTAAAACTATTTGTTTCTTGACCAACCAACAGAGTTATAAGTGAATCACAATCAGATTTCTGCATATTTGAACTGAAGAAAACTTGGGTTTTTGCTCTGTTAGCAACCTGACAGTCTCTCATAACAGTCAAAAACATGAAGAATCTCATCACAAGTCAGACGTGATGCTTTCCCAAAGATGACACAATCGTCTGCAAAGAATAATTGATTCAAACAAGGATCTCTGCAACTAGCAGCAGCTCCAGATAATCGTTTGGATTGCTCAGATTGTGTTACTTGGCTTGATAGTCCTGCACAAAGAAGAAAGATATATGGGGAGATAGGGTCACCTTGGCTTAATTCTCTGCTGGAACTGAAAAAACCTTTAGGAGAACCATCGATTGAAACCAAGTATGTAGCAGTAGAGATACACACAGAACCAAATTGATCCAGCTCTCACCAAAGCCTACTTTCTGCATCATCATTCTTAGAAAAAACCACACAACATGATCATAAAGCTTTTCTCATAATTAGAAATAATAATAATAATAATAATAATAATAATAATAATATGTAACTATTATTATAAGCACACAGAATTTGTTGACAGAGTTTTGTGTCAAATTTATTGAGTTCATTTAACTTATGTACGATTTTTTTTAGTATTACAATTTTTTTAAAAGTTTTGTCAAATTTAATTTTTAAGCCAAAGAAGGCAACCACTCAGGCAGCATACTTGCTATATATAATTAGCTTATTTCTTCAATTACATGCACAAATTAAACAGGCTCCCTACAGTGGCCGAGCTTATCAGTGTGTGTTGGCTGGAAATCCATGGCAGGATTAAAACTTGAATGCTGTCCCCGGCCACACTGTCTACAGCTTACCTTGTGTTCAAGACAACTACAGGGTGATATGTATTTGAATTCCAACCTATTAAGGCTGTGGTTGGACTTGTTGGAGGTGAAATTCATAAGCAGACTGTCTATTTGGATAAAGAAAGAGAGCGGAGGCAGCGATACCAGGTAGTACCAATGCGAGTTGGGTTTTTTAACAGTGGCCGCAGCAGCATTCGGGTGTTTCAAGCACCACAGCCACAGCCTAGAGAAAACAAGAAGCTGGATGGCCTCAAGTATCTCAGGGAGAGAGTAGATGGATGGCTGGAGACTGAGTTTGGTGAGTTCTTCCATGGATCAGGAGAAGATCATGGGGAACTTGAAATGAGCATTTTGGAGGTCAAAGGTGGTGACCGGAAGGGTGACCTTATTCTTCAAGGGATTGAAATAAATCTAAACCTTAATAGAATTTTGTTATTTTGATTCAATTTAGTAAGGTGATTGAGGATAAGGCAAAGAATGTGGTATGGGATATCGGACAGCCTTGTGATGAAAAGAATATTAGGAGCGAGATCTATAGCACTAGTACAGCACATTGTGATGGTACCAGGTGTAAAGATGACTAAAGCATGTCTAACACCTGTAACTCAGCAATCATCCTGCGTGGGTGGATTTTGAAATTTTGTCTCTCTGGTTACTGTTGTAATTGGAGCATGGATTTCTGCAAATAAATTGAATGGAAGTCTATACTTTATTAATCTATTTTAATTACTTTTTCTGTTATAATTTTTCTTCTATATATAGATATTCATTAGTAAAGTAAAATGATTAATTTTTTGTTTGCACTGTGATCAGATTATTTTCATCAAGACAAAAATACAATTCATATAAAATGTTATACATGTGTGTGTGTGTGTGTGTGTGTGTGTGTGTGTGTGCACGTGTGTGTGTGTGTGTGTGTGTGAGAGAGAGAGAGAGAGAGACTGCAATATCAAGGATACACCTGGTTGAATGGGGTTGGACATGGATAAGCCCTACTCATATTGTCTCTCATCCTTGAGCATTGGCACCACATTGTTTCTTCTTTATCCAAAAAGTCTTCAATCTGCTTTTTTAAAGTGTTAGCTTGCACACTGACGTAGGACAACCACCAAAAATAATAGAACAAGAGACAAAACCCTAGGAGTCAGCACCTAAGGGTTGCTTGGAGTCAGCACCAAGCGTAAAAGAAAACTCAATAATTTTATTATCTCAAAACTGTCTTACAATAATCAGAAAAAGGTGCTTAAATAGCTAAAAAAATAAAGTGCATAAAGAAACCCTAAGCATTAAATGTTTGGGCTTGCTTAGTCTCAAGCCCAATAACTAATAGGCTCCATCCATAAGGCCACAAGTTGGGCCGTCTTCTTTTTGGTCTTCCTCCTATACATGCGTATAATTGGAGGCCTATACCTCGTGTCCGCACCAACTCCCCCGGGGTGAGAAGAACTCGACCCTGTCGAGTGGAAATCTGAAGAGCTCTGATAGTACTCCAGCAAGTCAGGATCCAGTCGCTGTAGCTCATCTCGAGTAATCCATGTGCAATCAGAATCTGGTCGCCCTCGCCACCGAACTAGGAAACGGTGAACTCCTCCATCCCTGGTAGAAACAATCTGCTCATCTAAAATAGCATCAATAGATTCTTTATGTGCATAAGGCAGATTTAAAGGTAAATGGGTAGGAATAGGGGTATCAATAGAATCAAGCAAAGGCTCATCAAAAGGAGCATCAGGAATAGCCATGGGGCTTTTATAACCAACTAGATCCTCAATATTAAAGGAGGAGCTAATACCATAATCATGAGGAAGGTCAATGACATATGCATTTGGACCCATCCGTTTCAATACCTTGAATGGACCGGCACTACGAGCCTGCAATTTCTTAACGGTCCCAGAGGGAAACCGCTCAGGTCGAATCCGAATCATGACATAATCCCCTACCTGAAACTCTGCATGACGCCGATGAGTATCAGCATGAATTTTATATTGAGAATTACTTGCCTGAATTTTTTTGCGAATCTCATTATGCAAATCATGAATATGTCGTGCAAATGTCTCAGCAGATTCAGAAATCCTAACATGTGGGGACATGGGCAAAAGATCTAAGGGCTTCCTAGGCGTATATCCATGCACAACCTCAAAAGGAATAGCACCTATAGACCTATTGACAGAGCTATTATATGTAAGCTGAGCTATAGGAAGAATTGAATCCCAGTTCCGATTGGCTTCACCCACTAGGCACCGAAGGAGGCTGCCTAGACTACGGTTAACTACCTCAGTTTGACCATCAGTTTGAGGATGAAATGCCGTGGAAAATTTCAATTTGGTGCCCACTAAATGCCACAAAGTCTTCCAAAAATAACTCATGAAGCGAACATCCCTATCAGACACTATGGTTTTGGGGAGGCCATAAAGCTTGACAATCTCATCAAAGTAGAGCTTTGCAATCTTAGAAGCATCAGAGGTCTTAGAACATGGTAGGAAATGAGCCATCTTAGAGAAGCGGTCAACAACCACTAGGATAGAGTCATGCTTCCTAAAGGTGCGGGGCAAACCTAATACAAAGTCCATACTCACATCTTGCCACGGGCGATCCAGCACAGGTAGAGGTGTGTACAGGCCAGTGTTTTGCTTGCGATGCTTGGCTAGTTGACAAGTACGACACTGACCAACTATCTTGGCAACGCCCCTCTTAAGACCAGGCCAATAGAATTGACGTTCCACTTCCTCAATTGTTTTATCCCTACCGAAATGACCTGCAAGGCCTCCTGCATGTACCTCCCAAACTAGGAAATCTCTCACTGAGGACCGAGGGATACATAACTTGTTGGCCTTGAACAAGTAACCATCTCGAAGAATATAATCATCTAGGACAGGCTGTGAGGCATTACTTAGGTTAGTGTAGAGTTCCCCAAAGTCTGGACATGACTCATAGTCGTCCTTAAGTCGTTCAAACCCAGTAACCTTAACACTCATGATTGATAGCAAAGACACCTTTCGACTTAGGGCATCAGCAGCCTTATTCTCAACTCCCGCCCTATGTTTCACTACAAAGTAGTAGCGTTGCAGAAATTCAACCCAACTACCGTGCCTAAAGTTCAGCTTCTTTTGGGAATGGAGGTAGCGCAGAGCTTCATGATCAGAGTAGATAATGAATTCTCGAGACAACAGGTAATGGCGCCAATGCCAAAGAGCTCGAATAATGGCATAAAACTCTTTGTCATATGTGGAGTACTTTTGTTTGGCGTCATTCAATTTCTCACTAAAATAAGCAATTGGGTGGCGCTCTTGACTAAGTACTCCCCCTATACCTATACCTGAGGCATCACATTCCACTTCAAAAGGCTTGGTAAAATCAGGGAGACGCATGACAGGTGCCTCAGTCATCTTTTGCTTTACCTCATTGAAAGCCTTAGTAGCAGCTTTGGACCAAACAAACTCCCCTTGTTTCATGCAGTCAGTGATGGGGGACATAATGGTACTAAACCCCTTGATGAATCGGTGATAAAAGGACGCAAGCCCATGAAAGCTTCGAATTTCATGGATATTTTTGGGCTCAGGCCAATCCAAAATCGCTTGAACCTTTTGGGGGTCGGCAGAAACTCCCTCAGAGGATACTATGAAGCCTAGGAAGACGACTTTACCGGTGAAGAAAGAGCACTTCTTGAGGTTGCCATACAAACTCTCCTTCCTAAGGGTGGTACAAACTTGAGTTAGGTGGTCTAAGTGCTGCTCTCTAGACTTACTATAGATGAGAATATCATCAAAGTACACAACCAAGAACTTCCCCATAAAGGGCTTGAGCACTTGAGTCATCACTCTCATAAAGGTACTAGGAGCGTTGGACAATCCAAAAGGCATGACCATCCATTCATATAAACCATCCTTTGTCTTGAATGCAGTTTTCCATTCATCACCAGAACGAACCCTAATTTGATGATAGCTGCTTTTCAGGTCTATCTTGGAGAAGATTGTAGCTCCAGCCATCATATCTAACATGTCATCCAATCGAGGGATAGGAAAACGATATTTTACAGTGATCTTGTTGATGGCACGACTATCAACACACATCCTCCAAGTCCCATCTTTCTTTGGGGTTAAGAGTGCAGGGACTGCACAAGGACTCATGCTTTCACGAAAAAAACCCTTCCTAAGTAGTTCTTCTACTTGCCTTTGCAACTCGGCATGCTCTGCAGGGCTCATCCTATAGTGAGGCAAGTTAGGTAGGGTCGCTCCGGGCACAAAATCTATGGCGTGTTGTATGTCACGCATGGGCGGTAAATGATCAGGGAGTTCCTCAGGGAAAACATCCTTAAACTCTTGGAGCACTAACTTCACTTCTTCAGGTTGCTCCTCACGGGTCTCTCCGTGAAGCTCCCTGGCAAACAAGACAAACACGATAGATTCTTGAACTGCTACCCTTTCAAATGCCTTTGGGCTTATGATGTTCAGACCTTTCGCCTTTGGTGCTTCCGTCTTCTTGCTCATGTCAATTGGCTTGGGTTTCAAAGGGTTGAGCATAATCTTCTTACCCTCAAACATAAATGAGCAAGAATTGGATCGCCCATGAAGGGTGACATCCAAATCATAAAGCCAAGGTCTACCTAAGATGATATGCCCTACATCCATGGGAATTACGTCACACCATATTTCAGCCTTGTAGGTGAGGAATTGAAGTGGGACAACACACCTTTCTTTTATGGATATGGAGGAGGTATCCACCCAAGAAACTTTATATGGGTTAGGGTGTGGGGTCAATTTCAAACCTAGGCGGGAAACAACATTAGAGGACACTGCATTAATGCAACTTCCACTATCTATAATAACCTTGCAAGTTTTGTCGCCACACTTAGTGTAAGTTTGGAAGATGGCACTCCTTCGCCAATCATCAGTGTCCCTCTGCTCTGCTAAAGCACACCTCACAACATTCACTCTAGGGACACCAAAGTCCTTGAAGTCATCAGCCTGGGGAGAGATAGCTCTAATGCATGCGAGATACCTAGGATCATCTTCCCATTCTAGCTCAACATCCTGGGTTTCTTCAACATTTGGATCATACACCAACTCCTCAACATCTCCTACCTTTTCATCGTCCTCTTGAATGACAAGGGTCCTAGAGGGACATCTAGCTGCGATGTGTCCAATCCCGTTGCATTTGAAGCATTGGAGTCGAGAGCCTAACCTTGAAGGCTCATTGATCACACCTTTTCCCTTGTCCTCTTTATCTATTGGAATACTATTGGGGTTGACCTTAGGGGGTAAGGCAAGTCTAGATTTGCTACTAAGAGGTTGAGAGTTGGGAGGAACACTCTGAAGCTCAGAACGTCGCCAGAAGATAGATTTAGACGCTAACTCACAATTCCTAGCAAGGTTATATGCTTCTACTAAGTTAGTGACTCCTCGAGTGATAATCTCACCTAGTAGGTTAGCGTTTAAACCTTTCTTGAACCTATTGAGTGTGACAACCTCTTCCTCGGCTATTCGAATTCGCCTCTTGAACTCTTTGAACTTCTCTATGTATTCAGCCACAGGAGCAGTGCCTTGTTTTAGGCGATCCCATTCCTCGAGGAGGGAGCTCCTATAAGTTGGAGGAAGATAATTCCTCGAGAGTGCATCCTTCATCTCAAGCCACTCAGTAATGGGGGGTTCACGTCGTTGCCTAAAGGTTTCCTCAAGGTCCTCCCAAAAAAGGTCAGCTCTTCCAATTAACTTCATCCTGGCATACCTCACTTTCTTATTCTCTGCCCAATGGTAATAGTCAAAGAATTTCTCCATTTGACGTAACCAATCAGTGAAAATCCATGGGTCAAGGCAGCCATCAAAGGTGGGTGCTTCTATCTTGTCCTTGAACATCCTATCATCATAATCCCTAGGGCCATTGTGAATATAGTGGTCATGTTCAAAGTTTGGAGCCCTATTAAAGTAACCATGATTATTTTGCCTAAGCATGTTATCTCCTTCATGGTTAGCGGTCTCTCTCTGAGATGTTTCAATCTGCTCTACCCTATCTAGTAAATTACGGACACTCTTTGCTAAGTCTTCTACGGTTTGCTCTAAGGAGGGCCTAGGCTCAGAAGTGGATTGACGTTCAAAGTTTGACATGATGCGACCACTACGTAAATGCATGCAACACTATATAGATGAATGCAATTGAGATTCTCAAAAATTCAAGTAACCAATTCTCAATGTAAAATTAAGGTCAAGCAAGAGAGCATGTAGAGATTAGATCAATGAATCAAAGGAATAAATTGCAGTCAAGTAGTGAAAGTGTTCACAATATTGAGAGATAGTCCAAATAAAAGTCAAATTCCAACAAGCTCCACAATTAATAATGAGAATCAGGTATTTCAAAGAAATTGGTTTTTTTTTTTTTTTTTTTTGATTTTAGAATAGGTACTGAAAGAAGGCACAAATAATAAAATGGTTAGCTTGAGCACAACATGGGTAGGCTAATGGGGTATGGTGGGATGTGCACATAAAAAATATAAAGATAATATTTTTTTTCAATGAAACAAAATTGAATCCACCAAGAGAGGGTAAGAGTTGTACCCTAGTCAGCAGCCAACTTATTGCACCAATAGTGACAAGCTTGGCTCTTCAAGTAAATGGATCTGACTTGAACAAAGAAACCTGTGAAAAACAATTTTAAAGCCCAATACAGACAATGGGCTATTACAGTAACAATAATCTTCTCTCTCTCTTTCTTTTTTTTTTTTTTTTTTTAACTAGAAAATAACAAAGCACAGTACAATAACTTAAAACACAAATAAAATACGGACTGAGAGAAAGAAACAATCCACAGAATCGGGACTTAAACAATTGCGCCTCTACGATGAGAGGTTTCAGCCGGTGTAGGAGTGGACGTTCGGTGGCGGTGCAAAGGAGGCGCCGGCAGCGGCAGATGGCTCGTCAACCTCAGCAGCGAGGCTCTCGATCTTCTCGGCTCTGGACAGCGGTGCGATCTTCTCGGCTCTGGACAGCGGTGGAGGCGCATCAACCTCAGCGGCGACAGCTGCTCGTCGATCTCCTCAGGGATGATCGACAATGGGTTTCGGCGGCTGGGTCTTGCGGCGGTGATGTAGACTGGTGGGTTCCAGCGGCTGGTGGCTGATGGGTCTTGTGTGGGTTAACTTTTTTTTTTTTTTTTTTTTTTCTGGTTGGTGGCTTGTGGGTTCTGTGATTAGAGGCGGGCACGGATGGGGATGGGGGTCACTGGCTTGGAAGAGGCCGCTGGCTTTTCTGTTGGTTTGGGGGTGAAAAACTCATGTGGGGCTTGGAGAAAACGGATTGCAGGGGCTGGTTTGCAGATGGGTGTTTGTGGTTTGCAAATTTCGTGGGGTAAGTATTTGAAAAGGACTGACATATTTGGTTGGCTTGCACTGTTGATGGTTTTTGCTGTCAACTGGTTGCCTACGGTGGTGTTGTATGGATCGGAAGTTTGCTTTGATACCAAAACTGACGTAGGACAACCACCAAAAATAATTGCCTACGGTGGTGTTGTATGGATCGGAAGTTTGCTCTGATACCAAAACTGACGTAGGACAACCACCAAAAATAATAGAACAAGAGACAAAACCCTAGGAGTCAGCACCTAAGGGTTGCTTGGAGTCAGCACCAAGCGTAAAAGAAAACTCAATAATTTTATTATCTCAAAACTGTCTTACAATAATCAGAAAAAGGTGCTTAAATAGCTAAAAAAATAAAGTGCATAAAGAAACCCTAAGCATTAAATGTTTGGGCTTGCTTAGTCTCAAGCCCAATAACTAATAGGCTCCATCCATAAGGCCACAGGTTGGGCCGTCTTCTTTTTGGTCTTCCTCCTATACGTGCGTATAATTGGAGGCCTATACCTCGTGTCTGCACCACACACCAATCACAGGATTGGAAGAGTAATCTCTAACATAAAAGTTCTTGTTGTCCTGTAATAATTTGATTTTAAATATTACCAAAGCGAAGTCTCTACCAATGTCTTCTACAGGTCTACAAACGTTCACAAACTCTATACAAGGGGCTACCCATCACATTCACAGAAGTCCACACCTCCTCCATCAGTGCTTCACAACTTGGATCAGATAACCAAGCCACTTCAAAACTAAAAGGCTTCCTTGTACATTGCTGAAGGACCAGAGTCAAGAGGAATAAAAATAAAAGAGTGGTCTTAACCAGTTGAAGGAACATGCACAACAACAGTAGAAGGAAACAACTCAATCCAACCCCAAGAGTTCTTTCCAATCACCTGCACATAACAATGGCAAAGACTGAATTCCATGCAATGCCTTAACAGCAACTAACTCTCCTTATGTTTTAAGGAATCCGGTTGGGCATAAAAACCAGTAAAGCGCAAAGCACCTCCAACATCATTTATAACGGTATCAACATGAGACTGAGAATAAGACGAAATTGTAAGATCCACATCTGCAGACCAATACAAAGCAAGACTACCAGAAAGACCAACTTATTCAGAGAAAAAGCAATAGCAAGAAGTTTGTTTTGGATAAAAACAAAACCATGGGATCTTTTTACTTTTTTAAGTTTTGGATGCTTGATCTCAGGCTGAGAAGAATTTTCCAACTCATTTGCATAAAAATACATTGCAGAGTAATATGTGAGCCTGAAAAACAACCAGAGCATTCTCAGTACCCCTGACATCATCCGTAGCCACCTGTCATCAGTGTTTTCAACTGCTCCAATCAGAGAACCACCATCAGTAGCGGTTGCTAGAACAGGAATTTCAGAAACTACTTGGTTCATTGATGAAGAAGCACCATCCAGACCAGTGTGAGTCGCATTTTCAGAATCACCCCATAATCATGGTCCATATTAAGGAGAAGCCTCAGAATGAAGAGCTGAGAGACTCCAACAAAGAGAACAGTCCGCACCATGAAAGTAACTACAGGTGATAGTATCCAATGAGATTGCAGCAGGAAGCCATCTATCTTTGAAAATACAGTCTCTCCATTTCCAATCCACCAACACAATCCCTATTTCAGTATTTTCCTTTCAGCTAAAACGCTTCACCAAGTATATGATGGAGCATGACCCAACTTGGCTTGAAGGAAAGAACAGTGAATATAGTATTTGGCTTCCAAATTCTTGCTAAGATTGAGTCTGGATCTTTCAAAATTTTCTACCCTTGCTTGGCCAACATAGCAAGATTAAAATATTGCAGCTACTTGAAACCCAATCCACCATTGCATTTAGAAACACATAAGTTATCCCATTTCTGCCCCCACTAAGCAGCTGTCATTTAAGTGAGTTCCTTACATAACCTCACAGGGAGTTAGGAGACACATAAGAAGGGGTGGGCTTGTATGACAAACTTTATCAAAACTTCCTTCCCAGCAATACTTGGCATTTTAAACCTTCAAATGCAGCACGTCTAGAGCGACCAATAAAAGCTGGAACCCCAAATAACGATCAAAACTATTTGTTTCTTGACCAACCAACAGAGTTGTAAATGAATCACGGTCAGATTGCTGCACATTTGAACCGAAGAAAACTTGGGTTTTTGCTCGTTTTTGCTCTGTTAACAACCTGACAGTTTCTCATAACAGTAAAAAACACGAAGAATCTCATCAAAAGTCAGACTTGATGCTTTCCCAAAGATGCTACAATCATCTGCAAAGAATAAATGATTCAAGCAAGGACCTCCACAACTAGCAGCAGCTCAGATAATCGTTTGGCTTGCTAAGAATCTCTTCACTTTAGCTCTACAAACTTGGGCCGAACTGCTATCGCTCCTGCCCGTAATTCATAGAAACGGTATCTGCATTCCTTAAGGTAGTTTGTCACAGCTGCAGGAATGACAGGAGCTCCTCGGCTGTGTTTACCTCTACCTGTGATGACCTCTAATGGTTTTGGCCTCTGCCCTGATAGTTCAATTTGTTGCAGACAGCATTGCAAAACTCGAATGGCTTCATTTGCATGAAGACCATGCAAATCCAATCTCCATAAATCATCCGTTCTATTCACGGATTTGAATATTTCTGTGGCTGCCTTAGCGTTGAGACAGTTAGCAGCGAATTGTGCTTCTTGAGCCATCAATGAGTAATGATGACCAGAAACATAATCACCTCTTCGATATGCATCATTGGCTGCTCTTGAGTACTGGGATACTATCCTGTTAATGATAATCTCAGATGAGAAGAGAAGTTTTTGTGGTATGTAATAACATAAAACTTAAATGGAAAAAAAAAACATCATGATCATGCAAATACATGTTGCCATACTTACCTTGTCATTTTCTGCACATCTTTTCTGTGGAACTTGTAGACATCATCCAATTCACACTCAGAAAGCTCTCTAGCATCCATCATCTCAGCAATGATCCTAGTTCTCCATAGGGATAAACTTTTGTCTGTCATTTTGTCACATGGAAAGTAATTAGTGTCACATGGCAAGTAATTAGAATTAGAATTTATTTTCACAAGTAATTAGAAGTAGAATTCATTTCCACATTGGTTGTTTGTTCATTCTCTTCAAAGCTGTCATTGGCAGGCCTTATCCATATTATTATTTGCAGCTGCAATGATGTTAGGAACCTAATGTGTTGTTGTGCTAAGGTTGTGTCTACTATGAGACATTAGCTTAGCTTACTATCATGCTTAGTGCTGGTGCTGTGCTATTGATGCTGCCGATGGGCTGAGAGGCCACTGTGTAAGTGCCCTGATTCTGCTTTGCTGCTGTATGCTGTGTTAGTGACTGCAGCAGTGAGTTCTTGTGTGTGCAGTGTGCTGTGTATGCTGCTGCTCAATGGAGAATGTTAGTTGTTAGTGTCCTATAGCAAGTGCATAGCGTTCAAGTGATTCAAGTGTCATGAAACTTCAACTGTTAAGTTGCTGTGATGCCAAGCTATGGTTGCTAGATGGTGCTGGAGCCCAATAAAGCAATACTAAAGTCATAATTATAGCCTGGAGCAGTGTAGTATAAGTGGAGCAATGCCGCAGTGCAGAAGAGTTAGTGCAGCAGTGTGCAGATTGGCACCGGTTAAGGTTGTGTATAGGTATCAGATATATGCGTGTGCTAGATGATAGCAAATGGGGGATATTGCCAATAACTAATTTGCTAACAGCACATATAATAATTCACATTAGCATGTGACTAACTAGTGAGTTGTTAGTGAGCTGTCAAAAAGCTAGGAGCTTGTTACTAATCAATTGAAAGGTTTTTTTTTTTTTTTGGTGGATAATTCAGAAAACTTTGATTGACACAAAGTTACAACTTGTAGACATATCAGCAAACCCCAACAAACAGAACAACAGTAACATAAAATTGCAAATTCAGGTCAAATAGGCAAATTAACATTCAGAAAGATAGACTGACTAGTACATACAAGTAACTTATTGGCTTAGAACTTACAAGGTTTCTAAGTTAACCAAATTCCAATATTCTGGAGGGACTGTTCCAAAAAATTAATTTGCTTCAAGATTCTTACTTAAAACAATTTTCCATTCAAATTGCTAGCAAGTTCATTTTAAAGTACGCAAACTTACACATTTGCACAGACTCTTTTGTTCCATGAAAATAAATTCAACAGTGATGTGGGAATAAATATTTCCAGCTTTTGAGTTCCGACTTCCAAAGAGGAACCAATTACAGTTTAAGTGACAGAACAAAATAGGGGGAGTAGATAAGTCATAAGCAACACTGATCCAATTGCCCATACTTTCTGCTGCATTATACAACAGGTCAACTAATAGTCTAAAACCAGGCCTCAATTTCATGTACTAAAATTTCCATTACAATCCTTAAGTAACAGAGGAATCAAGCAATAACAGGTCTCTTACTTTTCTTGTTTATCTTTCTAACTCCCTGGTCTCTCTCTAAAACCATATCAATTAGTGCAAGATCCAAACACAAGATAATCAAGCTATTGTCAGCCCAATGGTCGAGCCTTTTGAGCTATTAACAGCCAAAACATGACTGTTTTTGTAGCATTCTTTCTTATTGCTACATTGTTCCAGTACTAGAATCACCAACTAGTGTTGGTTTTTTGTAATTCTCATTCTCTGTCAAAGTTGCATGCAAACCAAACCAGAAAGTACTATTACTGATGAGAAAGACTTATTATTTGTCATCAAGTTTTATTTTGAGTTTTGACCAGGGACCAGAGGGGGGTAAGACTGTAAGAGTGTGTGCTCCTAGTCCTATAATAAGATATTTCCTACTTTTATTGTCTTTCTCTGACTTTCCAATCTCTCTCTCTCTCTCTCTCTCTCTCTCTCTCTCTCTCTCTCTCTCTAAAACCATATCAGTTAGTGTAGGATCCTACTAACACAAGATATCCTTAATCAAGCTAATGTCAGCCAATGGTGGAGCCTTTTTTTTGAGCTAATCAATAGCCAAAACATGACTGTTTTTGTTGCATTCTTCCTTATTGCTACATTGTTCCAGTACTAGAATCAACCAACTAGTGTTGGGTTTTTGTAATTCTCATTCTCTGTCAAAGTTGCATGCAAAAAAGAAACTAGAGTAGTACTATTACTAATGAGAAAGGCTTATTATTTGTCATCAAGTTTTGATTTCTGAAAAGGGACCAGAGGAGTAAAAGTCCTATATAGTGGATAGGAAGGGAAATGGAGTCCTTGATGACATGACATTGGCTTCAAGTTTTTGCTTTTGTCAATACTTACAGATAACCACCATGATCCAACCCCAACTCTTCTTCTTCTTCTTCTGCTTCTTCTTCTTCTTCTTATATTTATATGGAAATAAATATATATTGAACCAAATTTAATAGAATATTTATTAACTTTTTAATAGAATACTTGGGTTCTAATTTCCAAGTCTAATAAAATATATTAGTTTATGAATATAATCTCAAAATGATATACCAATATTGAATTGTATTGAAACATTTCATTACTCTTATTAAACTAAAATGGGTACTGACTAATTTTGTTTATCTCTTTCTATGACATCTTTTATATTAAAAGCAAGCAATAACCACTGACTTGTGGAAGTTACTCAAATAAAAGGTATGAGGTATTTGGCATGCAACATAATAAAAATACACAAAATCCACCATACGGTTTAACATGGAACCCATCTAAAGTATTGAATGTACCCCTTTCGTGTGTGTGTATATATACTTTTTTTTATAAAATAATTTAACACCCATTAAATTTATTAGTGAATTGTTCATATGATAACATGTGGGCTGCTTTGTGCAACACTCATTTACACGTAAAACAATAGTGCAAGAGTTAAGTGTTGCGCAATGTTAGCTCAAATTGGTTCAAATAAAAAGAAAATCAAGTACATACCAATAATCCATGTTTAAATTACTACACGATATTAAAAAGGTATATCTAAAGAAAGAAAAGTACTAAAAATTACAACCCAAAAATGTATTCAGAGATGTTTTCACAAAAAA
The DNA here is from genome assembly GCA_033629205.1 of Lithocarpus polystachyus. Classification (NCBI taxonomy): domain Eukaryota; kingdom Viridiplantae; phylum Streptophyta; class Magnoliopsida; order Fagales; family Fagaceae; genus Lithocarpus; species Lithocarpus polystachyus. The sequence goes on along the minus strand of CM066170.1, from coordinate 55,806,494 downwards.
CAATCATCTAGAGAAAGATCTCTTTTTTTTTTTTCTCATCACTACCTTTTTCTTGTAACACATCGGTAGATATATTGATAATAAAATATTTACAAAAAGAGAGCATATACTAGGAAGAACATATTGCCTTAGAGAAAATTACAATAAAAAATCTAGTCAAACTACATTACAATCTTAATAACATCAACAAATGACCAATTGCTTTCCAAGCCAGACGTCCTGAGAGGAAGAGACGGGGGCCACAATGGCAAAGAGCAAAGCTCTAAGTAGAGTAGTGAGAGAGGAGATTCAAACCACAAACGTGGGGCACCGCAAAAGATGCCAATATGACTAGGCTATCGCTTGAACCCTTATCATGTAGTTTGATAATATTTTCTTGTATGCCTCTTGATCCTCTAGTCCTCCAATTCTTCGTCAAATATCTGCAAGATGGTGTGTTAGCTCCCTTGTATGGCTGCAAATAGCCTTTTATCATAGGGTATCTAAAAACTAAAATCAACTAGATAGTATTTCCCTATAAAATAAATAAATTTATCATATAGTACTTTCACATTCACACACAAAAGATATCATTGTAACCAACAATTGACCAACCAATCCAAACAGGCCCTTGTCAAATGCAACCATCACATTTTGGGCTGTATTGCCCTTTTTTCCATCGCATCAAACACATGTGCCATCTAATGGAAGCATAAATAGCTATGGAGTGCGATACAACAACAACAATAAAAACCCAAAACACCGATACAACAACAAAAATCCAAAAAACACCGATACAACAACAAAAACCCAAAAGACTGATACAACAACAAAAACCCAAAAGCGACTATCTGTGCTCGGTCGGTTTTTAGGGGTTTCTTTTTAACATATTTTCTTAGCAAACAAACATTAAACATAAAGAGAAAACTATCCCAAATGCAGAGAAAAGAGAGGGCTCTTAACACTTACCAGTAGAGGGCAGAGCGGACGACGGGGCGGACGACGGAGACGGTGGCGGAGGGAATAGGAGACGTTGGAGATTCGAGAATTTGAAATTTTGAAAAGCAAAATGAAGTCTGTCTTTTTAGCGTAATAATAGGACTGTACTAAATTTAACCTATGCTATACTAATATATACTTATGTAGTAGGGCAAAATTTAGGTACTGTACCTTAGGTATAGTACTTAAGATTCCCTACCTAAAATTTTGACACCTGTCCAACTTAACCCCTCACCAAACGGTGTTAAAAGTATTTTTTTTTTCCTTCTTCCTTTCCTGTACTGCAAACGTTTCTGAACCAAACCCAAAAAAAATCTCATAGCTCTCTCTCTCGGTGGGTATTTGCTTCCTTGCTTCTTTTTCTGATCTATGATTCTTTCTCTCTCTCTCTCTCTCTGTTCTGATCTATGATTCTTTCTCGGTGTGTGTGTGTTTGGATGTGTATTTGTTTCCTTCTTCTTTTCTGATCTATGAGTCTTTCTTCGTTTATGATCTATGATTCTTTCCTCTGTTCTGATCTATGATTCCTTGTTTCTTTCTTCTTTTCTGATCTATGGGTCTTTCTTTGTCTCTGATCTATGATTCTTTCTCTCTTTTGGTGTGTGTATTTTTGTGTATCTGTTTCCTTCTTCTTTTTTTCTCTCTCTCTCTGTTCTGATCTATGATTCTTTCAGGTCTGTTTCCTTTCTTCTTTCTGATCTATGATTCTTTCTTTCTCTCCCGATCTGTGTATCTGATTCCTTTCGTTTTTTCTGATCTATGATTCGTTCTTTCTTTTTTTGGGTTTTTCTGGTTTATGATTCTTTCTCTCTCGGCTTGTGTACCTGATTCCTTTCGTTTTTTCTGATCTATGATTCTTTCTTTCTTTTTTTTGGTTTTTGGATTTGGAAGAGAAGGGTCAGCCGGTTAGTGGTGGTTTGGAAGAGAAAGGTTTTGGGTTTGGAACTTAGAAGCGTTTGCAGTACGGGAAAGGAAGATGGAAAAAAAAATTTTAGTTTTAACGCCGTTTTGATGAGGGGTTAAGTTGGACAGGTGTCAAAATTTTAGGTAGGGAACTTTAAGTACTGTACCTAAGGTACTGTACCTAAATTTTACCCTATTTTTAATTAAATTTAAGCTATAATCTATATATAAACCCTCCAATAAAATTTTGACATATTATATTTTCTTTAAATTTAATAATATATAGTTTCATATCTATTAATGCAATCATTATAAATATTTAATGCTAGAATATATAGTTTAATATATCTACAAACATGATTATAATAATTATTAATAATTTTTATAATCATCGAAATTTCAATTTTAAACAACCAATATTTTATTAAAAAAATCATATTAATGTTAAAAGGTTGGCACTAAGAAACAAAAACATTATTCAGGATACAAAAACAAGAAAACTTACTGATCCCGTAAATCCCATCCAGCTATATTAGCAACTTTTGTCAAGGCAACTCTCCACTTTTCCACATCTGCAATAGTCTCTTTGAAACGCTCTTCATGTTTAGCAAATGCTTCAGCAAAAGTCCCCCTCTGATTCCTCACATCACTAGGATCCACATAGTGGAAAACCGGTAAAACTGTCAGCTTCTTCATTTTCATGCACTCAACAATCTCTGCTAGTTCAGTCAAGCACCACCTCGACGAAGCATAGTCATCTGAGAGAATAACAATAGCAAATCTTGATTCTTTTATTGCTTTGGAAAGCTCATCATTAATGAATGTTTCTCGCTCGAGCTGTTCATCATCTCTAAATGTATATATGCTTTTTTGATTCAAAGCAGTGTATAGATGATCTGTAAAAGTTTTGCGGTCTCGGCACCTCTGAAACTGAGAAAGACTTCATATTCATAATTGCATCAAGAGGTAGAAAAAGAAGAAGGTGAAGAGGAGGCCGTGAGCGGCGAATTCGCGAGCCGTGGCCTCGCCCATGCCGCTTGCGCGTTCGGTCACCTTGCCTAGAGCTTATCGTTTTTATCGCTTGAGCCGTGATCTTTCTCTGTTGAGGGAGGAGCTGGGAATTTGCTGTGAGAAGAAAGAGAAAAAACTAATTAAAGAAGTGAGAGGGGAGAGAAAACCGAATAAAAAAAATATTATTTTGTTTTAGCATTTGTGTCCGTACCGTTGCAAATTTGCAACGGTACGGACACAATGCCAAATTTTTACAACATTTGCTATTAGGTGTTTTTGGGTGTTTGGTATGCCAAATGTGCCAAATATTTGGCACAACTGCTATGGGTGCTCTAAGAAGGAAAAGAACGCATGTATTAATATATATATATATATAGAAGTGAGACAGAGGGGTTACGTATTCACAATAAATACAATTGACTTGCCTGCTAAAGGAAACATAAAAGTAAGTCACTCTAAAAATGATAAAATAAAAAAATAAAAATGAATCACTATCCAATCCCAAGCCTTTTAGAAATTTTCTAGCAATGACATACTTTAATTGAAGTATGTCATTGCTAGGAAATTTCTACTTTCTAGGAGGCTTGGAATTTTGAGAGAGAGAGAGAGAGAGAGAGAGAGAGAGAGAGAGAGAGAGAGAGAGAGAGAGAGAGAGAGAGAGAGAGAGAGAGAGAGAGAGAGGTGGTCCCTATCTCTTATCATATATTTCAATTTGGTATCTAACATTTCAATTGTGTCAATTTGATCTCTAACTTTTGTGAGTCATGTCAATTTAGTTCATGTTATTATATCTTAGATAAAAATTGATGACATGTTAAACAACCATAATAAAATTTTAGTGTATTGTCACATCAACAAAAATTAATTTTTTATCTTGGCCATTAGATATATCATCAATTTTCATTCAAAAAATAACGGTAAGGACTAAATTGACATGTTACCAAAAGATTATGGATCAAACTGATACAATTAAAATGTTATAAATCAAATAAGGAGTATACCCTATATATATATATATATATATATATATATATATATATATGGCACTACAACAAATAAATAATAAATATTTAATTTATTTTTATGCAATTAGTAATACAGCAATACATAAATAAAATTTAGGATAAAATACTATTTTGGTTCCTAAACTTTACTAAAAGTTTATTTTTTATCTCTTAACTTTAAAAAACTCTTTTTTCGTCCCTAACCTAAACTATTGAAAAGTTCATTTTTCATCTCTAAACTATTAAAAATATTTTATTAATGTCCTTAAATTTTACTAAAAGTTTGTTTTTTTTATCCTTAAACTATTGAGAAAGTTCTTTTTTCATCCTTATTTTTGTTTTTATACTATTTAAAAACTCTTTACAACGTTTAGGGATGAAAAAAAGAACTTTTTAAAATTTAGGGAAAAAAAACAAACTTTTAATAAAATTTAAGGACCAAAATAGTATTTTACCCTAAAGTTTATAAAGTAAAATTTATAGTAATAATTTTTAACATAACTCCTTTGTAATCTTATATACTTGCATATCTTAAAAAGAAACAAAAGGAAAATATTTAACCACGAATTATGATTCTGAGTAAAGATTCATGCTGTACTTTAAGGTACCTCTAATGAATAAAGAAAACTTTATCCATTAGAAAGCGTTAGTCTTTTATTAATTAGTTACTATTTAAACTTTTAAAGAGTCTTTAGTAACATGAAATTTTATTTTGTAAATTCCTATGCACAACAAACATTAATAACGTTCAACAAAAAAACAAACACTAATAACAATTTACAATATTCTCAAATTAGTTTCCTACCCTACACAAAGACTATTAATAAAAAATTAAAATTAGATTGTTGAATAGGTGCCCCATGCCTCACGTTTTGTTAAAAAAGAGAGAAATTTCTGCACCGTGTTATCCGGAATATGCATCTGTCATAGTGTTTTCACTTTTCAATGGCTTCCTCAGTCTTTCTTTCAATTCAAATTTTCTTCACGTATACTTTCCAGTTTTCCTAAAGAATTTGGTACGCGTTTCTTGGACAATGAAAGGAATTGGTACTATTTGCGGTTTGCGCATATAATTCAATAAATAGAAAATACAATTTTGGCTTTTATATTCATTTAGGAAAAAAATTATATATAATAATTTAAAATTTGTATATTTGTCGACCCTTAAAAAAAAAAAAAGTTGTGACCACCTAAATATTTTTAGACCCAATAAAATTAAATGTGGGTCTATAATTTAGTCTCCTTAATGATATATTAGACCTTTCAATCAAAAAGAAAAAGCCCAATTTTTTTTTATAGAACTAAAACCTAAAAATTAAAGAAGACCCTGAGTCTCTACCCCACTGTCCCAACCCAATCAAAAAAAATTTATAGAACTAAAATCTGAAAATAAAAATTAAATTTCTATAAACCAAATACCCAATCAAAAAATAAATAATTATATATATATATAAATAACTGTCCTAGTTGCAGCCATCGTTGACCCTAGACTCACTGACCCAGCCTTCTGCTTTCACGCCTCAACCTCAAGCACTCAAGGTATCTCATCTTAGTGCTCTTTTTCTCTTGAACTAAACTATATGGTATTTTCGATTTATTGAAATACATGTGCAAAAATATGCATATGAATTCCATTATGGATGCTTTTAATTCGCAAGCCTACTCAAACACTATTGTCTCTTCTATTATAGATGATTGCAGGCAATCTCTTTCCCCTAACAACGTGAGGAACTTTGGCCTTTCGCCGATGTCATGGTGCGAAGTTTGGATCGGAGTAAAATGGAGGGGAGTGTCTCAAGAATAGAAGACGGTGGAGAAAGGGGAGCAGGGAGAGTGTTTGCGTTGAAAGGAGAAAGAGCGCTTGAGGAAGGATTGTGAAGGGATTTGTCCTTGGGTATCAGTGTCATTAATAGTGGCGTGAAGAGATACGATGGGTCAACCATCGAAAAAGGAATGAAATTAATGAAGCGGCGACTGCGCATCAAGATAACTGCTAAAATAGGGAATTCGAAGAGGCAGTGCTGTTCACGGCAGGAAAAAGAAAACAAAAAATATATATATATATATATATATATAAATCTGAACATATATATAAATCAGGGACCACTGTTCGAAAAAGCCCTCGAAAGAAAAGAAAAAGAAAAGACAGAAAGGATAGGAAAGTCTTTCATTCACATATGAACCGCAGGAGCACTTCATATGCTCAAAGGGCTAAATGTTGAGGCTCATTTTTAGGAGCCCAGTAAGAAGAAGAAGCCCAGCAACATCAGCAGAAAAGAATTAGAAAGTGGATAGAAAGTTCATTAAGCCTAAGCGGCAGGAATAATGGATTGTAGGTTCGTAAAGCAAATAAATGGATCTTGAAGAAGTAAATGGGCCTGAAAAGGCCCGAAAAGAGAGAAATGGCGAACCATGGGCAACGAATGTTAAAAAAAAGTGAGAATGGGTCATGCCTGTTACGGCAGGCCCAAAGTAAAGTAAGTATAGGGCCATAAGAAAATTTATGAGTTTTAAGGGAAGTGTGGAGTAGTTGGGCCGAGGAAGCGCAACAAATTAGTAAAGGCCCATGGAAAGCACAAAATTAAAAAGGGCCAAAGTCGCCCAAAAGAAAGCAAATGAGATACGAAAGCCCGCAGGCAGACATGGCAAGAAGGGCCAGTGGGCTTATTATGCCATTAGAAAAGAAAACAAACAGCAGGCCCAATGGTCCTGAATTGATATCGCCACGACATGAATGGTAAAACAGTACGGCAGGAAGCAATAACAAAACCACAAGGATTGAAACACGGAAGGATGTAAGTGAGCTAAAGCCCACAATTGGGCAATAGCCCAGACCCCAAACAGTAAGTCAATAAAGAAATTAGAGAAACAGTTCACGCCACAAGAAGTTAGAGGTGAACGGCAAGATAAGCAGACAGATGCTCAGGCCGCAACAAACGAGCGGAGGGCAAATTTTGGACGGACGTGAAAGCAAAGTATGCGCAAGATCCAAATCTCACCAGCTTGTACCCAGCCAATACAGGAAGAGGTGGGTCATGGGTCAGAGGTAAGGGGGCGCGTGGTCTGGTGGAGGGGAGAGGGAAGAACCTATTTTAAGGATTCTTGTCATGCTACTTTTGGGTGAGTGTCCTGCTGGGATAACATGCCACCCGAAAAATACCAAAACTAAGTTGGAACCGCTCAGTGCATGCTATGAGGGAAGAAGAGAGAAAGCACCTTACCGTGACAGGTAAGAATGCCACGACAAACAAACAGAAAAAATATTTTGTCCTTGCCTGGTGATGTGGTTTGGCGCGGCCAGCGCAGGTAAGTGGCGCTGGCTGAGCACCTAACCAATCAGTAATGGTCGGCAAGGACACACACACCAGACAAAGGCAGTTAGAGGGTAAAAAGGTAAAATCCAAACCACGACAGACACTATATAGGTTGTTTCCCTCTCTCCCTCTCAAACCCACGCTTTCTACTATCACTGACTTGGGCACGAGTCATTTAGGACCGCTCCCTCAAAGCCACTAATCTCTCCTCTAGAGGAATTATTCGCATTGAGGGAACATTGTCTCCTTCTTGGCTTAAACTCCTTTAACATATCGCGGCAGACCAACAGTATTCCCAATTCTACAAGCTTATCATTATTTCCTTTCTTCCCCTTGTTGAGGCTTATTTTTCTTAGAGCCCAATAAGGAGAATAAGCCCAGCAACATCAGAAGAAATAATCAAAGAATAAATAGTAAAGCCTATTAAACTTGAGCGGCAAGAATAATAGAGTACAGGTCCGTAAAACAAATAAACGGGTCTTGAAGAAGTAAATGGGCCTGAAAAGGCCCGGAAAGAAAGAAATGGCAAACCATGGGCCGTAGATGTAAAAAAGTGAGAATGGACCATATCTATTACGGCAAACCCAAAGTAAAGCAAGTATAGAGCCATAAGAAATCTATGAGCTTTAAGAGAAATATGGAATAGTTGGGCCGAGGAAACCTGACGAGTTTGTAAAAGCCCATGGAAAGCACGAGGTTGTAAGGGGCCAAGGACGCCCCAAAGAAAGATAAATGGAACACGGGAGCCCGCAGGCATACATGGTAAGAAAAGCCCAGTGGGCTTATTAAGCCATTGGAAAAGAAAATAAGCAGCGGACCCAAAGAGGCCCAATTGTATTAAACTGCTATCCTGTTAAAATGGCGCAGCAGGGGATGAAAGCAAAGCTGCGAAGACCGAAACGTGAAAGGAAGTAAGGGGACTGAAGCCCACAATCAAGTAAAAGTCCGAACCCCAAACGGCAAGTTGTTAAGGAAATAACCCACGCCACAAGAAGTTAGAAGTGAACGGCAGGATAAGAGGACAGACGCCCAGGCCACGACAAATGCATGAGCAGCAGGCAGACTTTGGACGGACGTGAAAACAGAGCACGCGCAAGGCTCAGGTCTCACTAGCCTGTACTCAGCCAATACGGGAGAAGGTGGGCCACGAGCCAGAGGTAAAAGGGGTGTGGTTTGGCGGAGAGGAGAAGGAAGAACCCATTTCAAGGATCCCGCTCAGCCTACTTTCGGGTGAGTGTCCTGCTGGGATGACATAGCACCCGAAAATGGCAAAACTGAGTTGGGACCTTTCGGTGCATGCCATAAGAGAGAGAGAGAGAGTACTTTACCGTGGCAGGTGAGAATGCCACGGCAAGCAAACGGACACACTGCCCCTGTCTTCGCTTGGTGATCTGGTGTGGCGCGGCCAGCGCAGGTACGTGGCGCTGGCTGAGCATCTGACCAACCAGTAATGGTCGACAAGTACACATATCAGACAAAGGCAGTTAAGGGGGTAAAAGAGTAAAAGCCATATCACGGCGAGCACTATATAAGAGCATTCCTTGTGCACGAAACAGGGGAAAAAGAGGCAAGAAGGCCAAGTAAGAAAAAACCAGGGAAAAGAAAAGAAAACAGAGCAAGTAAAAGAAAAACCGAGTAAGAAAAGAAAGAAGGAAGGAAAAGAATAATAACGGAGAAAGAAAAGAGGGAAAGGAAAAGATTTAGAAAGGAGATTGAGATAAGAAATGAAAGGGGAGAAAATAAGATAACAGGCATACACCAAAGTGGGTTGTTATTTCTTCTCTCCCTCTCGAGAGACTACACTCTCCATTGCTCTTGCTTGGGACAGGAGTCATTTAGGACCGCTCCTTCAAAGCCATTAATTTCTCCTTTGAGAAATTATTCGCATTGAGGGAACGTTGTCTCCTTTTTGGCTTAAATTTCTTTAGCATACTGTGGCAGACTAACAGCTTTATCAGCTTGCCGTTATTTCTTGTTCTTTTCTTTCTGCATTTACTCTCCTTTAAATTCATCTTTGTTGTCTTCTTTTATGTATTTAGTCCAACGTATTATTATTTAAGTGTGGCAAGCTCACTTCTTTGATGTTTATGATATATTTGCCTGCGATAATTATCTCAAAAGGATTTGCCTGCCATGATTACATGATAGAAAATTGCGACAGGCAAGGGCATAGCTTGCGCACAAGCCGGGCCAAGATGAGTTGCAATTGGACCGGTCCCGACTCTCCAATCCAGAACATTTTGGGCTTAGCACAGTAGGATGAAGCAGTCCAGCCCAATGCCACAGTAACAGCATAAACACCGTTACACCCCTTTATATTTATTTTCCTTTTATATTCATCTTTGTTGTCATTCCATTAAGATATGTATTCCTTGCAATATCTCATTATTTAAGTATAGTAAACGAATCTCTTTGACATTTATGTTATATCTGCATGCTATAATCATCTTAGGAAGGTCTGCTTGCCACGACCATATAATATAAATCATGGTAAAATGGGGCATGGCTTACGCACAAGCCGGACCAAGGTGAGTTGCAATTGGATCGGTCCCAACTCTCCGATCAAGAATATTTTGAGCCTAGCACGGCAGGAATAAGTAATATAGCCCAACGCTGCACAAAAAGCCCACCATAACAGGAAATATGTATTTTGTGAAACGACGACCAAAGTAAATACAGGAGAGGATAATAACAAGCTTGCTGAATCAAAAATGAATGTTAGTCGTCGTATTACATTACGGGATCTAAGTCAAGAAGGAGACCATTACCTCAACGCGAGTAACTTCTCCAAATGAGAGGTTAATTGCTTTGAGGGAGTGGACCTAAATGACTTATGCCCAGGGAGGTCCTCTTACTGACGGTAGAGGACATGAGTTTGAAAGGGAGAGAGGGAATCGACCTATTTAGTGCATGTCTACCACTCTGTTCTCTCTATATTTTTTATATTCTTCTTGTTCCCTAGTTCTTTCTTTCTTCCTTTTCTTTTTCCTTTCTTAGTTATTGTGATTCTCTCTTTTAGGCCACTATTGCCGTTTTCCCCTCTGTTTTTTTTTTTTTTTGTCTCTGTTTCTTGCACTGTAGGTGCCCTTATATAATGCTTGCGTGGCTGCCTTTTACTATTTTAGCCTTTAACTGTCTTTATTTGGTGTGTGTGTGTGTGTGTGTGTCCTTCCTGACCATTACTGATCGGTCAGGTACCCAGTCAGTGCCGCTTGCTTGTGCTAGCCGCGCCACTCCACATCACCAAGCGAAGATAGGCTATTTTGTTTGTTTACCTGCCATGACATTCTTATCTGCCATGGCGTAGGTGTTCTCTCTCTCTCTCTCCGTCCCTCCTGGCATGCACTTAGTGATTCCAACTTAGCCTTACTTCTTTTAGGTGGCATGTCGTCCCAACAAGACACTTCCTCCAAAAGAGCCTAAACAAAAATCTCAAAATAGGTTTTTCTTCTCTCCCCACTGCCAGACCATGCCCTCTTACCTCTGACCCATGACCCAACATTTCCTGTATTGGCTGGGTACATGCTGGCGGTGTCTAGGCCTTGCGCGTACCTTACTTCCATGTTCGTCTAAAATCTGTCTGCTGCTCATGTGCTTGCCGCGGTTTGAAGGTCCGTCTGCCCATTCTGCCATTTGCCCGTAACTTCTTATGGCGTGGGCTGTTTGCATTCTTTATGGCTCGCTCTCTTGGGCTTTGCCCAATTATGGGCTGCATTTCATTTACGTCTTTCTATGGGCTGTTTAACTCTTGCTGTCTCGCTGTTACTTCCTGTCACACCGTTCTATTATTTACGTCGTGATGTTATTTGACCCAGAGCTTTGGTTTTGCTGTTTGTTCCTTTTTCCAACAACCCAATAAGCCCATTGGGCCTTTTGTCACATTGCTCGCGGGCTCCCATGTCCCGTTTACTTCTTTTTGGGCGTCCTTAGCCTATTTACTTTCTTGGGGCGTCCTTGGCCCTTTCTAATTCTGTGCTTCCCACCGGCTCTTACTAATTTATTGGGCTTCTTTGGCCCAACTACTTCATACTTCATCCTTGGGGTCTATAGACTCTCTATTACCCTTATTTTCTTTGCTCATATTACTTTGGGCCTGTCGTGGCAGCCATGGCCCATTCTCACTTTTTTTACATCCATTCCACCCATGGGTCTATTACTTCTCTCTTTCTAGGCCATTTTAGGCCCATTTACTTCCTCAAAGTCCATTTGCTTGCTTTATAGACCTATAATCCATTATTCCTGCCACTTGAGCTAAACGACGTTTCTATCCGCTTACTAACTCTTTTCTGCTCGTGTTGCTGGGCTTCTTCTTTTTTGCTGGACTCCCAAAAATAAACATCAACATCCACTAATAACAATCATTAACTACTTACCACTTACGATTTGTTGTAAAATTATTATGAAATATTGTGGACATAGTATTTTTCATATAATATAATTCGTTTGGGAACAACTTAAACTTATTTAACTTTTTACTAAAAGTATAGTAAAAAAAAAAACTAGAAAAAATATTTTTTTAATAAAAAAAAAGCAAAAAGATTGCAAAAGTCACTTTTAATTTCAATCCTTAAATAAATTTTTTTTAACCCTCAACTTTTTATCATTTCACTTTTACACTATATTTTTTGGGATAAGTACAGTAAACTCACATGTGGTTTGGCTTAAATTCACGTTGCCTACCCGTAGTTTGAAAAGTATAACTTTGCCCACTTGAGGCTTGCGCTGTTAGCATTCCGTAACTCACCTCTCAATTTTCCATTAAGAAAACACATTTTTAGACAAAAATAAACATAACTTTGAATCAGAAGTATAGGGTTTGAATATTTTTCAAAACCGGATGAACATTGAAAATGAAATTTCAAACCATTATGAATAAGCACTTCGCCTTCTTCCTGTAAAACAAAATTATACATAAGCAGAAAAGTTTCAACTTTCAATCATCAGTCCCTTGCATCCAAGCATTCAAGAATTCATTTTTCGAGGGATACGCTCTAGTCATCGTCAATCTGCTGCAAGGGGAGGATTTTTGCTCTTTTCACTTCGGTAATATCATTAAATTAAGATTGCAAAGCTTTAGCCATTTTTGTTTCAACCATACCGAAAGGAATTGAAACTATGTTGCTCATGACTAAGAAAGCCAAGAATGTTGACATCTGGTTTGGCCGGATGATGTCCTAGCTGAAATGGAATCTGATGTAGCTTGTGGTATTTCATTGTAGTTCTGATGAAACACAATACCCAACAATAGAAAAAAGGCCTCACCAAATGGTTAGATCTACCAATTTGAGCTAAAAATTTTCACTAGAGGTTACCAATTTCATTAGAATACAAACCAATCTCAACCACAGCCGCAACTCCACTGGATTCTTCAAAGCGGCAGAGAGGTCATGTCTTTTCCCGAGACCCAACGGCACCAAATCCGACACCACCACTCCCACAGCTCCCTCAAGCCAACAAACCAAACCCCCACGCATGCGTTCGACCAGACACAAACAAACATTATTCTAAAAAAAAGAAAAGCAAAAAAGACACAAACAAACACGCACGCCACGCCATCACTGTCAGCTTGTCACCATTCACTCCAAATGAACAAAAACCCAATAAAAGAATTGAGGAATTGCCTCTATGAACAAATTCCCAGATCACGAGCGTGCGTGTATAAAAGTTTTTATATATTAAATTATTTGTTGGTTTGGTTATTCTGTTTTTGCTTTTGTTCTTCTTTTAATTACATTACATTTAATTTGTTTTCCTCTTTTAAAATGGAGTTACGGTGGTGGGTGAGTAGTATTAAATTTAAATTTTACAAAACCCTCACTTTTGATCTTAGTTCCTCTTGTCTTTTTAGGTTTTTTTGTTTGGAGAGAAAAGAGACATAAGAAGTGAGCAAAAATACATTTTTACCCTCATTTGTAACATAGGTGGGATATGGAAACCTAATGGTGCAAATTCTAGGTGGGCAAAGTGACACTTTCCAAATCATGAGTACGCAAGGTGAATTTGGACCAAACTACAGGTAAATTTACTGTAATTACACTTTTTTTTTTACCTCTCTCACATATCATGGTTAATTGTATAATATAATAGCAAAATACATCAGATTTCAATCCTTTCAAGAATATACTCCCTCCCTCTCACATAGAAGTGGGCCATAATAAATAAAGCCCACCTCTACGAGAGAGGGAGGGAGTACCCAATAAACTTCCGTGCAAGCGGGCTCAGAATTACACTAGCAAATAATGTTTTACTCCTAAAAGGTCCAGTATGTGGGGCCCCAATAATAATCTGTGTCACATGGGATATATATATATATATATATATATATGATACCAAAACAAAGAGGATTACATCACAGAGTTAGGAGTCTGAATTTTTGAAAACACCAGGAATATCATTGCCAAACAAAAAAAGGGAGTACAGCAAAGCAAAAAGAGAAAAGCTCAACGCAGTACAATACAAACTAAACACAATCTTCTTGGACAATGCGAACCCCCGTAGATGGACAAACTCCCTTCCAGACATAAGATTCTTCCTTTTGCCTTGCATACTGTGCAAGCTCATGAGCTGCTATGTTGTAATCTCTTTTCACCTGTTTGATTTTCCAGTTGCTAAAAGAAGAAAGCAAATTGAGAATTCCATGATACACATGACAAAGACAGCCATTTGTTTCTGCTGCTATGACACTATTAACAGCAGTTAATGCGTCAGATTCCAAGATTATTTGAGATAGCCTCTGCTCTTTGGCAAGAATTAGACCACACTCCATAGCCAGTGCTTCAACTTCCTCCACCGTGTATTGTCCCTGAAGGTATTTACAGCAAGCAACATGAACAATACCAATTGCGTCTCTTATAACAACTCCCAAACTCGAGTTCCTTCCATTTTCAGATGTTGCACCATCAACATTGATCTTGAAAACTCCTGGAGGAGGCGCTGTCCACTTCTCTTCTGTTCGAGCCAAGTGCTGAGAGCAAGCTATTGAGGCACTCCTGAATTCAAGAATAAATTTTCTAGCAAAACTCCAAATATGATCAGGAAATTGACTTGAGGACTCGTGCACTATTTTATTCCTGTTATACCAGATTGCCCATGCATCTCGAAAGAAAAGCTCCAAGTCTCATGATGAATCAGATTCAAAAAATTTCATTGCAATATCTATAATATCCATATTTACATTTAGCAAATCAACAGGACCATCCACTCAACTTCTCCACACCCTCTTAGCCACTTCACACTTAACAAGAACATGGAGTATTGACTTAGGCTCCCTCCAACAAGCCGAACAAATTTCACATAGATTAACTCCTCTTCTTTGCAAGTTCACAAAGGTAGGAAGAGCATTCATACACATTTTCCAAGCAAAGATAGGCACCTTGGGAGGGATCTTTAAGTGCCATAGCTACTTCCAAAGAGGACTTCTAGGATCACTCGAAGAGCTTTCACCTTCCTCCATTGTATCTAGTACCACCTTCCTCCATTGTATCTAGTACCCCAACAGCAATATAATATGCACTTTTTACACTGAATTCTCCTTTTTTATTACCCACCCATATAATTTGATCTTCTGGAAGGTTGTGGCTGAGGGGAATATTCATAATAGTCCTTGCTTCAAAATGCAAAAACAAAGATCTTACTACTTCACCTTTCCACCTCCTCGTGTCTCTATCAATCAGTGCCGAGACCCTAGGATAATCATCAAAGGGCTTTAGGGGGGAGATTACTTTGTACGTTGTTGGAGTAGGCAGCCACTTATCCTCCCAAATATGAATCCTATTGCCATTGCTAACTCGCCGCCGGGTAACTCTCTTCACAACTTCCAATCCATTGAAGATGCTTCTCCAAGTATAGGAAGGGCTAGATCCAAGTTTTGCTCTAAAAATATCACCATGCGGATAATATCTCGTTTTGTAAATTTGGGCCACCGTAGAGTTAGGATTCGAGATCAACCTCCAACTTTGCTTAGCTAGCATAGCAAGGTTGAAAGCCTGTAAATTTCTGAAACCCATTCCTCCGTTCAGCTTTGACTTGCACATTTTCTTCTAGTTAACCCAAGCAATTTTTGATTCTTGACCCCTTTGACCCCACCAAAACTTTCTCATCATACCTTCAATCTCATCGCAAAGACTCTTTGGGATCTGGAAACAACTCATAATGTATGTTGAAATTGCTTGAGCAACAGCTTTAATAAGGATCTCTAGGCCACCCACTGATAGAATTTTCTCCTTCTACCCTGATAATTTTTTCTCCACCCTCTCTTTAATTTCTACAAATATTTCAACTTTTGACTTGCCAATGATTGAGGGTAGGCTAAGGTATTTTTTATGTCGGGTATCTTGCAGTGGACCCAACATATTCAGCACTTCATATCTTCTATCATCAGGGGTATTGTTACTGAAAAAGACTGAAGATTTATCCGCATTGATTTTTTGACCCGAGGCAGCTTCATATAGCTGGAGAATATCAATAAGATTTTGGCATTCTTGGCTGTTTGCTTTACAAAACAATAGACTGTCATCTGCAAAAAATAGATGTGTAATCTTGGGACAGCCTCTACATATTGATACTCCACTAATTCTTTGATTCTTGGCAGCATTATTAATAAGGGAGGAAAAGCCAGATGCACACAATAGAAAGATATAAGGTGAAATTGGGTCTCCTTGACGGAGACCCCTAGTAGGAATAATACTACCATAAGCAACACCATTAATGAGGATAGAGTAAGATACAGTAGTGATGCAATGCATGATCGGATTTATCCATTTTTCATGGAAGCCCATTTTTTCCATCACTTGTTTGATAAAACCCCACTCCACCCTATTATATGCTTTACTCATATCCAACTTTATTGCCATAAAACCCTCCCTTCCTTCCTTCTTATGTTCAAAATAGTGCATAAGTTCAAAAGCTACAAGAACATTGTCTGTAATTAGTCTCCCAGAAAGAAACGCACTCTGATTTTCTGATATAATCTGTGGAAGGATTATTTTGAGATGATTGGCTAACACTTTTGATATGAGTTTATAAACAACATTACATAGACTAATAGGTCTAAAATCTGTCATTTTTGTGGGATTTTTTTATTTTCGGCACCAGAGTAATGTTTGTTTTATTAATCTCTATCATAGACATATTTGAATTTAGAACATTTAAGACTATGCATATGACATCATTACCAACAATACCCCCAAATTTTTGAAAGAAAATAGCAGACATACCATCCGGACCTGGGGCTTTTGTTGGATGCATCTGTTTTGGTGCCTCCTCAACTTCCTCCCTAATGAACTCTTGGATAAGGAGCTGATTCATATCCTCAGTGACTATATTTGGAATAGTATCAAGGACTTCCGAAATGCGAGTCGGATAAGAAATGGTATACAAATTTTTAAAATATAACACAGCCACCTCTGCAATACCATCAATAGAATCATGCCAATTACCATTTTCATCCATGATACTATTGAAAGTATTTTTCCTTCTCCTATCAGAAGCCCTCGTGTGGAAGTATTTCGTATTTTGATCCCCAAGGCCCAACCATTGCACCCTCGATCTCTAATGCCACATAATTTCTTCACTATCCAACAAATCATTAATCTCCTTTCTTATCATATTGATCTCACTGCCCAAGCTGCCATCTTTATCTCTACAGATCAGAGTACTGAGGGTTTCCCTTTTCTTCTAAATTTGCCTTGGAATTTGCTCAAATACCCTTTTGCTCCATCTAGAGAGGTTTTCAACACAACAACTCAACCTAGCAGCTATCCCAATTGGAGAATTTAATTCTTGGTTGCCATCTCAGACTTCTTGGATAATATCTTTGCATTCCTTCCTTTTTGTCCACATAGCTTCAAATTGAAATTTTCGTCTATTGGGATACTTATGAACAGTAGCATCAGATATCAGCAAAGCGCAGTGGTCAGATATGGAGTCTACCAAATGATGCACTTTTATATCTTTATAATGATCAATCCATTTAGGAGTAGCCAAAGCTCGATCCAATCTTAGGTACATTCTGCTTTCACCTTCTTGCATATTACACCAAGTAAAATCAGGACCACAGTAACTAAGATCCTTGAACTTACATTGGTGAATTGCTTCTCTAAAATCATCCATCTATCTTTGAGACCTTTGCGCCCCACCCAATTTCTCTTCCACCGACACAATTTCATTAAAATCACCAAAGCATAACCAGGGAAGTTGATACTTTTGGCTAAGGCTTCTCAAAAGATCCCAAGATTCTTTTCTACGATTAGTTTCAGGATTTCCATAGAAACCCATAATGTGCCACTTAAATCCTGATTCTGGGTCAATCACAACTGCATCAATATAATTTCCTGAATAGCCTTGAACTTCCACTTTTATGCCCTTACTCCATAACATAGCTAAACCCTTACTCCTCCCCACACTAGGAACAAGCAAACCATTCAACAAACCAGTTTTAAATTTCTCTTTTTCCATCTGATATTTCTTCATCTTTGTCTCTGACAGGAAGACAATTTTGGGTTTCCAACGTTGCACGAGCTCGCGCAACACTTGAACTGACCGGGGTTCCCAAGCCCCCGATAGTTTTATCCTAATGCAATCATTGGTCTAGGCAGTGTTGCTCAGCAGTCACCACCGTTTTAGCAAAAAAGTTTTCACCCCCTTCATGTTTCCCTTCACATACACGTTTCTGAACTCTATCCTCAGAAATAAAAAACATTTCATCATTACCTTTTCTTTTTTTACTTACCTCTTGAGCTTGTTCAGACTTCTCAACACCTTGGGCTTTTCCTTTTTCCTTTGCTATTTTTTTAATTCTACCTCTAGCTGCTTGTTTAACCATTCGGCCTAGGCCTTGTAGCTACCTATTCCTTTCTTCACTTGTGCCTTCTTTCTCTATTGGCCTTATTGGGCTTAACACTTCAACCTCTCTTATAACTGGCCCACACTTCTTGTCAACTACTATCTGACCAACCTCATTCCCATGCAATTCGTTTCTGACCAAACCAGCTCTAGAACCATTTTGCTCATCACATGTAGTCCGTTCTAGCCCCATTTTCGAATCTTCTAGTACTCTATTTTCCCATCTGATCTGCTTTCCCTCCTCCCTATGAGTAGACGTGACAGTACCCTTCACCGTGTCCAAGGGAGCTGCATCCATCATGACAACCATACCACCCTCTTCACTAGTTTCTCCACCCACCACCAGAGCAAGCGAGCTCCCCCTTATAGCCCCGTCCTCTTCACCAGCTCCACCATCCACCACCATAGATGGCTAGTTCCCTTTTTCAGCCTCCGACTACACCCTTACCTTTTCCTTTTCACCTCCATTTTTTATAACTCCTCTAGCCTTCAGCCATTCACCATATTGTCTCCCTGACAGTTGCTCCATTGGACTTGCTTGGCAATGCTTTTCATCATACCCAAGTATTCCACATATGTAACAAAATGTAAGAAGTCTCTCATACCTAAAATCAGCCCAATATCTTCCACCTTCTTCATTCTTAACATACCCCCCCCCCCTCTACGGAGAGGTTTATCAATCGGAACCTCAACTCGTATTCTTAAAATCTTGGCTTGATCGGCTTGCATAGCCCACTTGTTCACTTCTAAACACCCTTCCAATCTTGCTGCCAATATCCTTCCTAATTTCTTCAGTCATATTCTCAAATGGTAAACCCCAAATCTGCACCTAGAAAGGAGAATGGGAGAAACTGATATTTTTTGACGTTAAACCTTTCCTCCATCTGCAAAGAAGGAGTAGGTTGTTTTCAAAATTCCAAGGACCACTTTTTTCAACCCACTCTAACTGGCATCTTGAGCTGAATTTAAACTGCAAACTATTATTCCCCACCTCTACAATCTCAAGTCAAAACCCATCTTCCATGCTGCCTTTAAAGTGTTCTTTAAAGCTCTTTGATTTTGATGACGATCTGAAAGTAGACGCCCAAATAAGCTTAAAGAGCATTCTTCAAAAATTCAAGAACTATTGATATCCGCAATGACAATATCCTCCTCTTCTTCTTTTGTGAGCTTTAAATTTTCCAAACTATTTACTACTTCTTGATCCATTCAGTCACGAACGAAAAAATGGGCTATAGCCGCTATAAAGAATGGTGTAGTCCAAGAGAGAACCCTTAGAGAGGCTCTTAAGGGAGGGAGTAAGCTCTTACCTTGTTGAGAGAAAAAGAAGACTCTTACCGTATTGAGAGAGATAGAAGACTCCTACAGGGGAGAGAAAGTGTGCCTTTTTGTTAGGAGTCTGACTTGCTACCATATTAGCAAGTTTCTTACATTCAGCTAAAATGGAGTCCGGAGCTCTCAAAATGGGCTATATGAAATAAGCTAAAAGCCAGTTTTTTTTAGATGTTCCCAAATGCTTGCAAGTGTGTTTGGATACAACTTTTAAGTTTAGTGTTTTGCTTTTAAGTGCCCGTAAATTCATTGCATCTCTTTGTCAACAAACTTATGAAAGTGCTATTCATGCAATGCAGTAGTGCTTAGAACTTAAGGAATCAATCGTTATTAAATTTTGAAAGAAGAAACTTGTTGAGCTTAAAATATTTTTTTATTGTAAATATTTTATGGCTTTTGTTAGAGGGTGCTGTTCCCGTTAAAATTGATTTTTTTATTAATAAAGTATTGTTGCTTTTGGAGAGTAGAAAAAACTTGGTAAGAGCATCATCATTAGGTATGTTAAAATTATGCTATTTTAACATATCAAAACACCTACTTTATTATTTTATCACATTATTTTACAATACACCATTTATCACATGTTCTATCATTTGATTCTAAACATTAAAATAATATATTTAACAAATTAAATAATATATTATCTCAAATCCCAGCCAATATACAAACACACATCTCAATGGCAGTTGGCACAAACCAACCAACAACCACCGTTACAACCACCACCAACAGCAAATCAACTACCACAAACTACAACCACAATCACCGAAACCTCCAACAAATTTCAAATCCAAAAACCTCAACAAAAGAGGAAAAAAAAAAAAAAAAAAAAAACTCAACCAACCAACAAAATAGAAAATAAAATGCCGACCTAAACTCAACCAACGATCGGTGACAGCTGTGGAGGTCGGTGGCGAGATAGCGGGGAGGACTGGCGAGATTGGTGGCGAGAACTAGCAAGATTAGCGGCGAGGACTAGCGAGATCGGTGGCTATGCTGATGAGACCAAAGGAGTAATCAGCGGCAAGTTTAGAGGAGAGATCGGCGGTGAGATTGGAGGCGAGATCGGACTTTAGGGGATGAGCAAGGAGGACGGTGGCGGAGCTTGATTGTCAATGTCCGATTGGAAGGATTGATGGAGAGGATGAGAGGCTAAGAAAGTGAATCAGAGGTTGGGGTGATTGATGGAGAGGAAGAGAGGACGAGAGAGGGAATCAGATGTCACGATGGTGAGAGGAGAGAGAAAAGTAGAATAAAAAAAAAAAAAAAATCAGATGTGCTATATTGGTCCGTACTGTGCCAAAGTTATCACAGTATCGCACATTTTACAACACGACCGAACTACCCTTTTAAAGTTCTTCCCTCTTCCTTTCCTTTACCAACATTTTCAACTTGGTTTTCAATTTATCAGCCTTTCCTTATGTGTTATCTATTCTTTCAAATACTCGGGCACTTTTTAGTTTTTTCTATCTTTTCTGGCTCTGCTTCTACCTTCCCTTTAGAAGCTATTCTACCATCCCACCACAACACCCCCCCCCCCCCCCCCCCCTCCCCCCCAAATATACTTACAAGGGATGTCCAAATAAGGCAAAACTGAAGTGTATAATATCTGGGTTTGAAGTTACAATGCTTATGGAGTACATGGGGGAGGACGCTGCTACTAGGTAGGATGTCTATTTGGAAAGAGAAACTGAAGCACACCCTTCACTTAGTTGAAGGTACTACAAAAAAGGTATCTAAGATTTGAACCTTCAAGGCTCTGCCCAGATAGAAGCACATGCTAAAGACACGAAGAACATGCTTTAAAAAAATTAAGGCTAAGCAAAGATGTTCTTTTAATTGTCTAAGAGCCAATTACAGCCCCCTAAGAAATTTAACAAGGGTGTGAAGGTTGCAATGCTTCTCAGAGATCTAAGCACATTTTAAAATGCGTATGAGTTCTAATTCTAGTTGTACCATTATGTCTCGTAGAAATAAGATAATGCATGAAATCACGACTTGAAGATCTACAGGATGAGAGTATAACTTAGAGATAAAGAGAAAGACATTGGCTGTGATCACCTATCCAAAGCAACAAAGAAAATTTCCTTTGCAACCATACACGACTTCTAAAGGAAAGAAAAAGAAGAGATTAAATTAACATCTAATTAACCTATGATTTTTTTGTATTTTTATCAATTTTAACTAATTTCTTTAGATTTTTTTGAAATATTATTAATTTTAATTGAACCTATGATTGGATTAGTGATCTATACCCACTAAACAATGCCAATATCAGGTCAAGTTCTAGTCTAAATTAACATTGCTATTTTAAAAATTTAATCATAGAATTGCATGTTTTTCATGTTCTTAACATGTATATTAAATTTCATTCCAATAATCAGATGTTAATTACTATTCGATCCATAAATATATATTTTTTGCATAATTTAAGATTACAAAAACTTAAAATTTAAACATCTGATTGATGACGTAGCTATTGATCTTTGATCTTCTTGGAATTTTGCAAGCAATAGAAAATATAATAAGAATTTAACGGTAGATTTATCAAAATTCACATCTAATAAAAAAATATAAGAGAAGTTTTAAAGATTTATCAAAATTCACATCCAATAAAAAGATATAAAAGAAGTTTTAAGGATTTTTCCTTCAACCTTTGTCTATATCACACACCAAGTTTGACATAGTTGCAACTCACACCAATCTAAGTATTGGGTGATCTGTTCATTGGACACAAATTTTGTACCATAACTCTTGCCACAATTATAATGTGTGTGATTATGAAATGGTGGGTTCATATGTGATTGATGGTTTACTAATTACAATTGCACATATTATCAAGTTATGTCAATAATTATAACAAATGTCGTGGTCCTAACCAAACTGGTTCATTGTATCATCAAAGAAGTTTAGCTTGAATTTAATAACTATATAATTATAGTAGCACTCAAATTGTGTGTGTTTGTTCTAGGGGAAAAAAAATTAAAATTTAAAAAGTTACCAACTTACTATGACTTCTTTTATAATTCCCTAAATGCAAATTGCTCATCTAAATTTGATTAAAATTTATTTTAGACTTCTAATTTTATTTTTGTTCAATTGAGTTTTCAAATTTATTCAATTTAAACCTTATGTTTAATTTCATTTAAAAATTGTTATTAAATATGCAATTAACTAATGAAAAAAAATTATAAAAAAATTCACGTAAAAATTTATAAAATATTTTTATTAATTTTAAGGGGTAATTTTTAATGAAAATAAACGAAATGTCTAAATTAAATAAATTTGAAACTTCGAATACTCAATTGAACATAGAATTAGATGCTTGAAATGAATTTGAACTAAAAAAATTTTAGACTTTTGGTCAAATTTAAAAAATGCAATTTACATTTTAGCCCCTTTTTAAAAATAATTCGATAATTAGTGAAAAAAATTTAATCAAGTTTCGTTAACACAGCTATATAAGAATAACTAGTTGCTAATCCGTGCGATGCACGGGATAGTTAAATAAAAATTAAAAGTACTTAT
Organism: Lithocarpus polystachyus; assembly: GCA_033629205.1. Classification (NCBI taxonomy): domain Eukaryota; kingdom Viridiplantae; phylum Streptophyta; class Magnoliopsida; order Fagales; family Fagaceae; genus Lithocarpus; species Lithocarpus polystachyus. The sequence goes on along the minus strand of CM066170.1, from coordinate 55,783,582 downwards.
TTTACTAAAAGGTATATGACTTAAATTTTAAAAATGTAAAATTTAAAAATGAATGAAAATAATTAATTTGTTCAATATAATGATTTAGAAAAATTCTTTTTCTTTCATATCATTGGTTTCACATAACACATTCCAACGTGGGCTATTCTATGGTGATAACTTCACATAATATTCAACTACAATTAAATCTACTATCTACTACCAATCTAATCTATATTATCTTGATAGTAGATTTACAAATTGTATTCTCATATTCTTAGAGCTTGTCACATCATTGTTATTATCTATATATAATGTAAAATCAAAAATTTTAACTTTTTGAAAGACTTACGTTATAATTAAGATTAAAAAATAATTTTTTTTTTAATTAGACCTCACGTTAGATTTTTTTTTTTAAGGACTCACTTTAGGTTTAAAAAAAAAAAAAAAAGACTCACGTAAAAAAAACATTAGGATTAAGGAAAAAAGAGAGAGAGATTCCTATTAGGACTCTCTCATTATTTAGTTTTAAAAATTAAAATTTTTTTATAAATTAAAATAATGAGGAAAAAAGAGAGAGGGATTCATATTAAGACCCTCTCACTATTTTGTTTTAAAAATTAAAAATTAAAATTAAAATGATGATGTGGAAAATTGTGAGAGGTTTAGAGGCTTCGGTTATATATATATATATATATATATATATATATATATATCTGTATATATTAAGAGGATTCAGAAAGTTAGTTATTGCTTTTTTTTTTTTTTTTCTGTCAAAAATACTCCTAAATTAATTAGCCAATAACTTAAAAATTGGGTTAAAATAGTAAATTGACAAAAGAAAGTTAGTTATTGTTTTTTTTACTGTAAAAAATACCCCTACCTAAAACTTAAAAATGGGGTTAAAATAGTAAATTGACAAAAATAATAAATTCCTACTTCTACGTTGAAATGCCTTCATGCTTCTAATAAACTACTACTTTTACGTTAACTAGTAAGTTGCCCGTACGATGCACGGATAATATTATAATGTTTTATGTAATTGTTTTTTGAGAATGTTATATATATATATATATATATATATATTATAACATATTTGTTATAAAACTTTGTTAGCAATGAGTTCAAGTAATGAGTAAAAAAAAAAAAGAAAAAAAAAAAAGAACAACAACAACAACAACTTTGGATTAATATTGTATAGTTAATAAGAGTTTATAAAAGAATATTAATTCATTCCATATTATTGATCTTTATTATGTGATGTAATAAAGAGCTTCACTATGAATTTTTTTTTTAATGCTTTGTTATTGTGGTATGGCGACTCTTGTAAAGCTTGTTAAGGGGTATATTATCATCATCTATTTCTTCATCTTCAACATTTGAAGTTTGGTCCTTCTCTATTTGTTCAATTTTTGAGCTTTTATTACTTTTTTATTTTGTTTCATTATTTGTGTTAATCACTAATGAATTGGCATTAGATCGAAAGACTCTTGACTGGATTTTACAAAGTTTGGACTTGTGGATTTGTTTAGCGATTTGACAATTTTTTGTAAATGTTTTTATATATATTTTTTTGTTAATTTAGGAATAGTGTAGCAAAAGAGTTAATATAGCATATTAGATTGTGTATATATCTTTTTCTTCCATACATTTTTGTCAATTAAAGGTGCATCAAAAATCTTAGTAAGTGAATAATTTTCAATACCATCATTCAGATTGGATTCATTCAAATGAATTAGGAAAATGCATTTTTTTTCTAAAATTTTCTTCAAATCATGTGAGATTCCTTCTCCAATATCAATCTACATATGAGGAATTTAATAGATATTATGATAAAAAAATTTACAAAAATTTAATAATTTAAATAAATTGTACCTTAGTTTGTTTATCAGCATTTATTTAGGATTGTCTTAGTATCTTGATCAAATCCCACAAAAGTTATTTTGTCAGTTGCATCAAAAACTTCAATTCGAGTCACATATCTAAAGTAGTTTGCAATTGTATATATAATAGTTATAGTGAAATGAATATATTATAAATATTTGGAGAGTATGTAGTTAATGTGAGTGCCTCTAACCTTGGGATAGGGAGATTTGTTTTTGTTTCACATTTTGCACACCAAAATGATCCTGATTGTGTATTGACATTCTTTCCATAGAGCATGCACAAAATGTAATACTAACCCATCATTGTATCAATGTTGCGATACCCTAGCAGTTCACATCTTGGAATGAACTTTGAAATTAATATGTATTAGTTTTTTTAATATAATATGATGTATTATTATTTTTTCATGTAAATGATGAGTATAATTTGAAATGATTAGCAAACCTGTTTCGTAGGATCACATTCAATACATTTTATATCTGTTGTAGTCTTCAAATTCTTTAAAGATAAATTCTCCTATGGCTAAATTTTTATATAATAGAATAGTAAAAATAAGTTACTATGATTTATTGGGTAACAGTAAAAATAACTTAATAAAAAGAGATAAAAATAGCTAAATGCAAAAGTAGAGCGCCACATGGCAGAACCTCATACACTCTCGCATGAGGTCTCTGTTTTTATATATATATATATATATATTGATTTTTCATGTAAATGACGAGTATAATTTGAAATGATTAGCAAACCTGTTTCGTAGGATCACATTCAATACATTTTATATTTGTTGTTGTCTTCAAATTCTTTAAAGATAAATTCTCCTATGGCTAAATTTTTATATAATAGAATAGTAAAAATAAGTTATTATGATTTATTGGGTAACAGTAAAAATAACTTAATAAAAAGAGGTAAAAATAGCTAAATGCAAAAGTAGAGCACCACATGGCAGAACCTCATACACTCCCGCATGAGGTCTCTGCTTTTATATCTATACTACTATTTAAGGGGCTGCACCTGTTTGGACCAGATTTTTTTTTTCCAAAATACCCCTATTTCTCTAGATTTAAGTAGAGACAAAACTAAAGGATAATTTGGTAAAACTACGTCTTTTAACTCCCACTAAAACATTGCCAACAAAATAGGATCACTCTCCCACTAACCACTTTGTAGATTGGAGGAGTTTTAAAACTAACAAATAAGTGATCTTATTTTGCAGGAAGTTAGAGAGTAGAAGTAAGAATTTATATTAATGTAAAAGTAAGAATTTATTAGAAGCAGGAAGACATTTCAATGTAGAAATAGGAATTTATTATTTTTGTCAATTTACTATTTTAACCATATTTTTAAGTTTTAGGTAGGGATATTTTTGACAATAAAAAATGCAAAAACAAACTCTTTTTTTTTTTTTTTGCCAATTTACTATTTTAACCCCATTTTAACGTTGTTGGTTAATTAATTTAGGGGTATTTTTTACAGGAATAAAAGCAATAACTAACTTTCTGAATCCTCTTAATATATACAGATTAGTTTAGATTATATTAGATTAGATGTGTGGACATTTCAATTTTTAACTTCCCCGAAGTTGGTTATTTTATTTTATTTTTCACTCTTTTTTCCGTTATCTCTTTTTTTTTTCCTCTCTCTCTCTCTCTCTTGAATTCACGTTTCCTCACTCATACTCCCTTCACCTTTTTATTTTTCAAATCAATTCATCTTTATTTATTATTTTTTATACTTTCTCAAAAAAAAATTATTATTTTTTATAACAAAAAATAATAATAAAAGCCTACTCCGGCCTTTTAAAAAAAAAAAAACAATTGTGGATAACTACACCTTTAAAAAACTCTTCAATAAACAAAAAAGAAAATACTCAAGTAAAATACTAATGTTCAAAATGCTAAAATTTTGAATAAAATAAAATAAAACCCGATGTTTTAGGTAATTTAATAGTATGCTAGCACTGTTTTACATTTAGAGCACTGTTTTCCTATTTTACTACAACTTCAATAAAATAAAATACTAGCCTCTGAGCACGCGCTCACGCGCGTGCTCAGATGCTCTTCTATTTTTTGGGTAAAGATTAATTTAGAGCATTTATTCTAATTTGGGATTACTACATTTTTCCGATCACAAAAAAATCTAGGGGTGTGATGAATAAATTATTTCATCCAAAATGTAGAACACTCATCACACCCCTAGATTTTTGTTGTGATTGAAAAATAATTTATTCATCACACCCCTAGATTTTTTTGTGATCGGAAAAATGTAGTAATCCCAAATTAGAATAAATGCTCTAAATTAATCTTTACCCAAAAAATAGAAGAGCCTCTGAGCACGCGCGTGAGCGCGTGCTCAGAGGCTAGTATATATATATTGATTTAAATTCCTACTTCTATTCACTAACTCCCTACAAAATAGGATCACTCTTTTGTTAGTTTTAAAACTCCTCAAATCTACAAAACTCACTGACGTATTCTTTTTTTTTTTTAATTGAAAAAAATAAAAATCTTAAATTATAATATATACAAATTATTAATTTTTATCCAAAAAAAAAATAAAAAACCATCTCAGAGGCTAGTATAGATTAAAAGAAAAAGAAAAGCAAACTGTGGATGTGGATTGCGGAATCGATTTTAATTTTATAGCAACTGAAGAAAGAAAAATAAACAGAGAAAATGTTTGCGAGGGTTTTTTGCTTCTGAGGCTCTCTCCAAGTCTCATCCTTTCAAGAATCTATTCGCCAATGCATTCTTCTTCACTCCCTTCTTCTTCTTCTCCAAATGCCCACTTCGCAAAACCAGGTATCTCTCTCTTTCTGTACTGTAACATAGAGTTTTTGCATTCAATAACTGTTCTGTTTGGTAGCTCCCAAATCATCAAAGATTCAATCTTTACATTTACAACTCAAATTTTGTAATGGGTTTTTCCTCATCTTCTTCTTCTTCTCCACTAAGTGGAAGAATAGAAGGGAGGCTTTCAGTTTCAACAAGATTTTGACTTTGTACGCTACTGTCTCTTTGTAGACTTAGGACTCAGAGCATTTCAGTTACTGAAAGTGTTAAGAATTTGTAAGCATGAATTATTATTCTTAGAGCAATGTTTGAGTTAAAGAATTTAGATAAATATTTCATATCGAGTGTGTGTGTGAGAATTTAATTAGAGGTTGAAGTTATGTTTTTCTCATTTTTGGGGAGTTTGGTAATTCATATATTACTTAGCTCTTACTGGAAAACAATGTGCTTAAAGATTACCTCACACTGCAATAGCATGGGTGATTTTATATGCAAGGTACTGGGTCAGGAGCAATCTGCTTCTCGGATCCTCTGCGATGTTAAAAGCTTTCCCATTGAGGGGCGTCGATGGATTCATTCAGACCCATTTTTAAGTTTGGCTGACAAAGTTTTGGAACCACCAAAGCAGCCCGAGAAGAGCCCAATTGTTGGTGGTACTGTTGACACTAAAGTGAAGAGAAAAAAGCTGAAGGGTAAAAGAGCAGTTGTAAGGTGGCTGAAGTTTTTTTGGCGGAAGAAGAAGAAAGAGTATGAAACAATGACTGCAGAAGAAAAAATTCTTTACAAATTGAGTAAGGTAAGTCCATTTTTTTTACTTGTCCCCCCCATTTTTTATAGTCCAAAATAAAAGCTTCCTATTCTTTTTGTTATTATGTAAATATATCATGGATTAGAATGATTTAAGTTACCCAATATGATAGACAACAAAAAGTATCAAATTCCCTAAATTTTTTCAACAGGTGATAAATGCTCTTAACAGGATGATACTTCTTTATTTTCTTAGTAATATGTCATGTATCAATATTTTATGAAGTTTGATAAAGTCTTATTTTTGTGGAGTAGTAGCCATATATGTAGTTTTGAAGGTGATTTTTGAGTTTTAGATCACTTTTCTTTAGAATGAGAGTGTGCTTGGGTCTTGATGTTATACAAACCATGTGACTTGGTTCGCTTATCAAAAAGACGAGCAAAAATATCCATACCATTGACAGCTTAAACTTTTGGGATGTATGCTCCAACACTTGCTTAACTGGTTTCTAGTTGTTGGTCTCTTGCATGTCATCTTACTTTTCCTAGCCTATATGCACATATTTGTGGCTAGAGTTGTACTAACATGTCATAACTTTAAACTTGGAGGCTGGAGGAGCTCCAGCGGAGCTAATTGGCCATTGTGCATGCCTTTTTTTTGGTTAAATTATTACATTTATGAAGGTTGCTATGCTTGGATGAGTTATGATATTCTATATTATATGATATTCAGATGGATGGGGAGATACCTAAAGGGTATCTTGCTTTTGGTGGAAATGTCTCCGATTTATAGACAGCGGAGTCCATTATTTGGCTGACTTACATTCGTTTGAGTGGCATGTTGTAGTTCTTTACTGCTGTTGTATAGAATCTATACAAGATTTCAATTTTGAATGATGGAAATTGTAGAGGTTTAAGCTTCATAATATTATATTTGCTCTTTCAGAGTATCCTTTGATAATTTTTTTTTTTTTTTTGATTAGTAAGAAAGATTCTTGGATAATTTTTATTAACTAGTCGCTAACCCGTGCGATGCACGGGAAAGCTATTGTGTATAAAGATGTAAACTATTCTTTTTCTCTTTCTCTTTGATTGTACATTAGGATTCCAGTTTTATAGTTCCTATCCTTGATATGAAATATTAATCTTGATATGAAACATTAATTTACATGAAGAAAAATAGAAATCAATCTTAAGTTTAAAATAAAATGAAGAATTAAATCTTTAACATCCTCGATTATCCATAAAACGTATAAAACACAAATTTAAAGAACTACTTAATCAATATTTCAAATAAATTGAAAAATTGAAAAACAACTTTAAAGTGTTTTTTGCTACAACTAAACTTACAAAGAATCAAACTAAAACCCTCAATTATGGGAAACTCAACTGAGGCCTTAATTGCTTAATGCCGCCGCATACTTGACATTACTACAAAATACACAAGCATTTCTTTCAAGCCAAACATAATAAACCACCGCAGACCTATCAATTTTTCTTATGGTGCTTTTCAAACTTCTGCCTGTCGACACTTTTAATTATACAAATATAATATTTATTTATAAAGTAAAGAACAAACAAAGATCAGAAACCTTTTAATTTGATTTTGGGTAGAAATAAACTCAAAGACCCATCCGCACGATTTAATTCTCCTTTTCTTTTGGTTACAGATAGATTGGTGCTCTTCCCAATCATTAAAAAAAAAAATTTATTTCATGTCACAAAGGTGGAGAATTTATTGAACTTCTATATAAAGAGATTCATTTTAACCACAGAAAATTAATCATCATTCCAAAAATCTTTCTATATTAAATTTTCTCACTTTAAATATAGATTTGCAACACATGCAATAATTCTAAAATTGAAAATCCATCGTCAAATTGAAGTTGAAACTGCCCATGAATCATAAAATTCGTACCGTAAATGTTTAATCATGAACCTGGCTTTCTACCCTCCTTGTACCTGAAATGTACTTGTATTTAACCATCAACATATATATATATATATATATATTATAATATACCTCTTGTGTCTCTTATAAAAGAATCCCATATTAATTAACAACAGTAGATTAAGCTGATCAACTCTTTCTCAATCAGTTGGGTCGAGAGGTGGATAGACTTGGACCTTACATTCATCACTGCATTTGCAACCATTGAAGCATCCCGGCCATTTCAAGTAGTAGCTTTTAAGGAATTAGAAAAACAAAGGACCATTAACCCCTCAAGCCTCACCAAAACATAGCAAAGTAAATGAAGTAGGACAGATACATAATACATTATTACAAATGCCTTTTTTGCCTGAAAACTCATACTTCATTTAAAAAAAAAACACAAAAACACAAAAACAACACCAATAACAAAGAAGCAGGACAGACGCAATGAAGAGAGCAACAATCACAACTAAAACAGGCCAACATTGACTGTTGGTTGAAAAATCACAAACTACCTTAAATTTGACACTTCAACAGTAAACACCTCATTGATGTAAAATAAAGACTCATAAGTGATTTTCGGGTTCAACAATGAAGATGATGAATTCAGTAAAAAAAAAAAATCCTTCTTTCATAACATGACTACTTTCTCAAACAAAATTGATGGCATTTTATCCTTCAGCAACCAAATTCAATGTGAGCGTCGGATCTTTTGTACATATTCATAGCATCTAAAAAAAATGGTGACTCAATCACCATGATGTGCTCTTTTCCATATCCAGTAGTTTCTAAAGCTAACAATTATTGCATAATTTAAAGAATCCTTAATGATTTGGAGCTGGGAAGTTGTAACTTCTCCAGAATTTCTGCTGGAAAAGGTGTAACGCCTTGAATAATATCACTTTTTGGATCTAATTTCTTTGCCTACAAAGGACCATTAACCCCTCAAGCCTCACCAAAACATAGCAAAGTAAATGAAGTAGGACAGATACATAATAAATTATTACAAAGGCCTTTTTTTCCTGAAAACTCATACTTTATTTAAAAAAAAAAAAAAAAAACACAAAAACAATACCAATAACAAAGAAGCAGGACAGACGCAATGAAGAGAGCAACAATCACAACTAAAACAGGCCAACATTGCTGGTTAACAAAGCCTTTGTTAACTTAGTTCGTAAAAGTTGGTAGGCTTTAATAGAACAATTTTCCTCCACCAACATGCAGACATGATATTGCAAATTCCATCGAAAGCAAATTCATCCACACTAGCCCTTGGGATTCGAAAAAATAGTAAATACATGTAAATAATTTAGTTAAAGCTGGTGAATCAAGAATTTTTTGGCAAATTCAAAACTTGATTCACGCTAGCCCATGGAATTCAAGTTTTCTTTCAAATACATAGGATACCTGTTGGAAAGAACGAAGCAGAGGTTGCCTTAATTCAAAACTTGAATCAAGAATTGTTATTTGAAAGAATCAAAATTCAGATGAAATATCTCAAATTCAAACCCAACTTAGCCTTCAAATATGGCCCCTATTGAACCAAAACCAATTATCACAAACCAAAATTTCATCAAAAATTTTCTCGAGATGTAAAAGTTTCCCTTTGTCAGCATGATCCAATGAAATCTTTCTATTCTCATGATCTTTTCTATTCATATATTCTAATGCAAATCATCTGACTTGGATTGAAAGAGTCCTATTATACTACTACTACCTTCTTCTTCTTCTTCTTTTTTTTTTTTTTTTTTTTTTTTTTTTTTCTTTTTTTTTAATTCGACTCTATCAGGATTTGGGAATTTGAGTCTTATCAGCCATCAGGATTTGTCTCAGAATTTTTGTTTTTTTTATTTAGATCATTGAGACATTTTGTCAAACACTTAGGGTTAGCCTATTTTCACAAAGGATATCAATTCTTATATCATTATCTCAACCATTATACCAGCAAAACATGAGAAAGAGAAAGAATTACAGAGAGAAAAAGCAAGAAAGCTGGTGAATTTGTCAAACAAAATTGGATTTTGAGTAACATATGAAAGACTTTGTATGTTTTGAATAAAAGGAAGATCGTTTATATATAAAATAAAATAAAAAAGAGAATAATCAAATAAGATAGCCAAATTGGATTGCAAACATATATTATTAAATAGAAACTCACCTAGAAAGGATACAGATTTTGAACGAAGGGTATAGATTCATGTTGATGGGTTGGCCTTTCTTTACAGAGGATATTGGTTTGAACGACAAAAGAAAGCTTGGAATGAAGTTATAGAAGGGAAAAAGACTTGAGGCAGGGGAACATGTATGTAGAGAGAGGCATGGAGGAAATTGTGTGTTTGAAGAAGGAGATGGGACTGCGTGAAGAAGAAGAGAGGGAGTTTGATGAGTCTGTGTTACTGTGTTTGTGTTGTAGGGGGAGAGTGTTTTTTTAATCGGGTTTTGGTTTTGGGCAGAAGGAAATTTTCGGGTTTTAGGCTTTTGGCTATTTTTTTTTTAGCTGAAATTTTTGGGTGTTTTTTTTCTTTTCTTTTTAATAATGCCAGGTTTTAGAATTTTTTTTTTTAATATTGTGCTGACGTGGAAAATTGTGAGAGCTTCAGAGGGTTCGGTTTTATATATATATATATATATATATATAGATAATTAAGATCAATTGTTTGAGGTAGACAAACATTACAATGGGCAGCTTGGAGTATACCAGCTGTCTACTTATGGATCTCCCTTGATATTTTTTTTGGATGGGTAGCTTGATATTTTGGTCAAAGGTATCCATCTGCTTTGTGCCTACGACTTGTCTCAGGTCTTATTAGTGAGTGTTGCATTAGACAATTCTAGCAATGGAGTTAATGTTGTAAGCACATAGCAGTCTGTACTTTTGTTGGACAGTAATTCTAGAATATATTTAACACAAATTTACTCATTAACAAGTCAAGGCCAGAGCTATAGGATAAAATGTTATTTATATTTTTGTAGCAAAATGAACTATTAACCCAGTTAGCTTACTTGGAAGGACCCTGGAACATTTAAAACACTTATTTGATTTTCAAAGTACATAGATTCTTTAGTTTTTTGTATCTTTACATTAATAGCTCGCACTAATTTCCAAACTAAATTGTTTAGTTTAACCTAGATAGTCTTTCCATGATTTTTGGGATCTTCTGTCTACATTTGCAAGTAACATATAATGAAAATTCAGTATTGATCTTCACTTATTGAGGCTGCATCAATCATAAATGACATACTGATCTTAAAACTAATTACTCTGTCTTTCTCTATCTTCTTTTTATAAATGTATTTATATTGCTTGGTTGGTCTTTTTCTAGGCTCGAAAGAAAGAGGAAAGATTTGTTGATGGCCTTAAGAAGATTGAGCCTAAAGAGACATCAGAAACAACTCATGATCCAGAGATATTGACCCCAGAGGAACACTTTTTCTTTTTAAAGATGGGTCGCAAATGCAAGAATTACGTGCCTGTTGGAAGACGGGGAATCTACCAGGGTGTAATTTTGAACATGCATCTGCACTGGAAAAAGCACCAGACTCTGCAGGTGGTGGTCAAGACATTTTCACCAGAGGAGGTCCGAGAGATTGCTGCTGAGCTGGCAAGATTGACTGGAGGAATTGTGCTTGACAATCATGAAGAGAACACAATTATTATGTACAGGGGGAAGAACTATTCTCAGCCACCAACAGAGATTATGTCACCCAGGATCACTCTCTCCAGGAAGAAGGTTCTGATCTCTTTCTTTTATTTTACATATGAGAATTGGAGTTAAGTTTGCCCACTTTTATATCATTCTGTTTATCTTAGGGCATGTATACAGCATTTTCCTTTATGCTCTTCTCAGATCTTCTTTAATATATATACAATTTCAAGTAAATAGATATGGAAAATTTCTGAAGAAGAGAAAATACAATCATTTACTCAGCTGTTGTATCTCAATGTCTCTTTGTTGACCTATAATTTCTTTTAGTTGGTAAATGCATCAACTGTTAGAGATGTAAAATCAGTTCGGATGTCAAAGCATCCCTCTTGTCCAATCTTGTATCGACTCTCTTTTCTGGGGTTTGGGACATCTTTTCTTTTTTTATTTTTCAACATAGCTCTGGGTGGGTTGCTGTGGTAGCTTTCTTTCCCAAAAGAAGGGGGAGTGGGGAAGAAAAGGTAGGTGTTTAATTTTCTGCAATATTAAAGAAGAGGAATAGGAAATGACAACCACTGTAATAACTTAATTCTAACATCTAACCATCTGTGTCTTTGAAGTCATCATTCCCTAACGGCATTCTTACATTGTCTGGATCAGTTTCTTGCTGCCAAATGCTCTTGTAAAACAAATTGCATGAACTCTTCTGAAAGGTTAATAATCAAGCCCTTTAAAGTTCAGGAATAATTCAGAGCATGTTCCATTGTCACATAAGCCTTCTATTTGGTTGGATCCTGAGGTATCACTCAAGAAAACTACATGCATAAATGGGTTGCCCTTCGTTATGCGAAGTGTCTTTTTTAGGAATCTAAAATTTGGAAATGGGTTTAAAGCTGCTTTTGGACTCTTTGATGCTTAATTATATCCTAGTTCAAAAGTCTCTCTTCACTGACATAAAGGGTTTTTCTTTTTTGTTGTGTTGGGGGGGGGGGGGGGGGGGGGGCGAATGATAGAATAACTTTTTACCCACATTTTTCATCTTTTCTTTTCAGCAACTGTTGATAAGTTTCTTTATACCACATGCATAGTGGATTGAATCCCATGCCTGCACCTTACTAATCTAGTATTGTCATATATCTTAAGTATAATGCCTTTCAACATTTTTTTTTCTATGAATGCCTTTCATACATCATTGCTTGTTCTCATGATCCATTTTCTTCTCTCTTCACTCACCTGCAGGCTTTGGATAAATCCAAATATAGAGATGGCCTCCGAGCTGTAAGAAAATATATTCCAAAACTTGTACAGGACCTTGAGTTGCTCCAAGCACAAGCTGAAAGTGTGGCAGAGAATAAAACTGATATTCAAGAGATTGAAGGAACTGAAATTGGAAGAATTGATCCCAAGAGCAGTTCAAACTTCCAATTGAACAATTCCGATAAGCTGAAAGAAATATTGAATGGAAACAAGGAATGCTCTGAGGATGATCCTATGATGGATACAGGTATGGCATCAGATTCTGAAGATCTATCAGAAATTTTTGAGACTGAATCTGATTCGGAGACTGAGAATAAGGTGGAACGACCTCTTTATTTGGATAAGTTCGAAAAATTCCCAGCTGAAAGTGATGGAGAATGTGAAGATTTTGAGGAGCACCTGCGTCAAATATCTGCAGACTCAAAAACTGCCAAATCATGGGAGAACGATTCTGATTCTCCAAATTTTGATGAGGTTGATCGTATATTTCTGCGTGCTGCTTCACTCTTAAAGAAAAAGGGACGATAGAGGGTTTTAAAATATGTATGATTGCCTGATTGATATTGATTTGGTTAATTAGATGTTAATTTAATCTTCTTTTTCTTTCCTTTAGTCTAGTAGTGTTTGGTAGCAAGGGAAATTTTCTTTGTTGCTTTGGATAGGTGATCACAGCCAAGGTCTTTCTCTTTATCTCTAAGTTATACGCTCATCCAGTAGATCTTCAAGTCATGACTTCACACATTATCTTATTTCTACAAGACAAAATGGTGCAACTTGAATTAGAACTCATAGGCATTTTAAAATGTGCTTATATCTCAGAGAAGCATTGCAACCTTCACACACTAGTTAAATTTCTTAGGGGCCTGTAATTGGCTTTTAGACAACGAAAAGAACATCTTTGCTTAGCAATGATTCTTTAAAGCATGTTCTTCATGTCTTTAGCATGTGCTTCTATCTAGGCAGAGCCTTGAAGCCTCAAATCTTAGCTACCTTTTTTGTAGTACCTTCAACTAAGTGAAAGTGTGCTTCAGTTTCTCTTTCCAAATAGACATCCTACCTAATAGCAGTGTCCTCCCCCATGTACTCTATAAGCATTGTAACTTTAAACCCGGATATCCTACACTTCAGTTTTGCCTTATTTGGACATCTTTTGGGAAGGCAAGAAGTGGGAGGAAAGAACTTTTCCCTTGTAAGTATATGGGGGAAAAAAGATAGCTTCTAAAGTGAGGGTAGAAGCAGAGCCAGAAAAGATAGAAAAAACTAGAAAGTGCACGAGTATTTGAAAGAATAGATGGATAACATAACACATAAGAAAAGGCCAATAGGCTGGGGAGCAAGTGGACACCACCAAACGGAAAGTATAAGCTCAATGTGGATGGGGCATTTTTTGCATGATCTTCATGGAAAAGGAGTAGAAGCAATCATACAACATAAAATGGCCAGTCAATAATAGCTCTGTCTATTAGAGAAAAGATGGCGAAAGAAGCAGGGGAAATAGAAACAAAGACAACAGTCAAAGCAATTTGTTCCACATGAATTGTGGATATTCCAGCATTATAGTAAAAGACATCGGTATTAAGAAGGTATCTCACACATAATATATGCATCTGGGCATGGCTTCTGTCCAGTGCCTCCAGTGCACTGGACCCGCTGTGATCATGACACGTGTTCGAAAATGGACAGGTATTATGATCGCAACGGATCCAGTGTCACAGGACACTGGACAGAAGCCACACCCTATGCATCCTCCCTTCTTGGGCGTGTAGGCCACACACAATTATGAAATCCACACACTATAAGAGGAAGAATACATACACAAGATACATAACTACATAAGAGATATCTTATTAGTGCTTCAAGAAATTGGAAGGCATCGGGCTGCTAACTTTAGCTAGTGTTTGGTTGTAAGACAGTCCTTGCTTTGTGAAAGTACTCTATTGAAAGATGCAGCCGATTTGATTCAATCAAACTTACCTACTTTTATCAGGTAAGGGGAAAAAAGGTAGAGTAACTCAGTGGCTACCATGGAAATTGCACTTAAGAGAGTTGAGAGTCAAGACAACAAAGTTCTTTTCCATAAATACAATTAATAGCAAACTGCAGTAATGTTATAGATCGCAATATATTATTTCTCCATGCAATTTGCAACGTGATTCCTGTTAGTAGAGAGGAACCATCAACAAATGGACACCATTCATCCTTCAAAAGTGTCCATCAAACCTACACAGAATGGTCTAAAAGTAATTCCTGTTAAATTAGTGATATAAAGGGTCCAATGAAGTCAAAAAAGAGAAAAATGTTCAAGTTCTAAATCCTATTATAAATCAGAGTCCTGCTGCTCCTCAAGTTCCCTTACATTCTGAACTATATCTTGAACTCTTCTTGACATGTGGTCAGTGTGCTCCTCAATATATTTCAACACCATATGTAACTGTTCCTGGTAAGCCGCATAGTGACGTTTACATCGTTGTCTCTCCTTGCTAAGTTCAAGGGTCAGCTCTCGAATTCTTTGATCCTTCTCATCCTGCATGTAACAACTGCAAGGTAAAAACATATGGACTAGATTAAGGAGAACTACATTAGAATAGGAAGCATTTGACCTTTCTAATGTATTTCCCAAAAGCAAGCAATATTAGCCATCCTACCTGTAACACCTTTTTTTAGATATATAAATAAAACTAAAAAAGAATTTTATTCAATGAGGAAAGCTCACATTATACTATTATAGACTCCTAAAGAATAACAAATGACTCAGCAAAAAAAGAAGATTAAACAGATCCGTGAAATAAACTAAAGTAGTAGTACTCCTAATTGTAGTACAACATTGAATCAAAAAGTGCAAGAAATAGACAATCTTAACAACAAATAGCTCCATGCCTTTGAAAGTAAAATTATCCAACTATCTCCAAATAGTGCACAAGAAAATGAGGCATTGCATCCTAAATTACACTATTCTTATGCCAACTATGCAAACCCCTCCAGCATAAGTAAACATCTATGACGTCCTTTGGCATCATCCAGTAAATCCCAATAGTCAAAAACACATATGATCACAAGTCATGGGTAAATGGGCAATATATTAATAAATGATCCACTGATTCAAAACTACCTTTACACATGCAAAACCAATTAACCAAAACAATTTCTGCTTAATTAGATTATCCACAGTCAAAATTTACCCCAGGCTCAGGTCCCATACAAAGAAATCCATCTTCTTAGGCACATTACCTCTCCAAACACAAAGGAATTGAGTACTAATGGTCCCTCTTAAACACTCATAATAAGAGCACACCTCAACTGGATATAAATCACAAATTGGGAACAATAGGTGAATCCCCTTTATCCACAATCAAATGTAAATGTGGAGATAAATTTTTATGGGAACTGTAAGGTCCATATGTTTTGGTATTGTCCAACCGTGCCAAATTATGTCTTTTGGTGGAAACAATCATCAAACCATACATCATGCCAAAATCCGATCCTCGTACCATCCCCTAGTATGAAAAACGAAAACAGAGAACAACACCCAATTAGCTCTAATACACTTCCATAAACTACACCCATGAGGCTTCTAACAGCTCTAACATTCAATCACCCCACTCCTACCCATATTGTGCTCCTCGCGAGACCTCCATAATCACTTATCCAATAAGGCATGATTAAGGTGCTCAACTTCCTCACTTCCAATCCACTAAAATTTGTTGGAGAACACGCAAGGTTCCAATTGACCAACTGGAACTTAAATTCCCCTTCTCTCCCACCCCACAAGAAATTCCATTGGATCTTTTCTATCCTATTAGCCACATTAGTAGGAATAGTAAACAAGAACAGGAAATTTGTCGGAATTCTAGGTAACGTACTCTTAAGAAGAGTAAATCTCCTACCCTTTGATAAATACATTTTCTTCCTTCCAGTCAATTCTGATATTTTGGGAAGGCATCCATCAATTTTATAGCAATAAACAGTTTTTTTACGACCATGGAATTAAAACCTTCAAACTTGCAATCTGATATATTTCATCTGAGCTTGCTTGTTGCCTTGACTACCTTTTCAGAAACGGTTTTAATCCACGCATTGCACCACTTAATAACCTCCTTATTTTTGTATCTCTTTGTATGAATTGTCCCAAGTCATGTACTAGAAAAATCTAATCAAAGGTTGGAAAAAATAAAACGTTGCTAGTGCTACATGTCTCCTCAGTGAGTTGAGAGCTACAAATTGATTTAATCTTGTTCCCACTACAAATCTTTTGTTACTTCACCCTCTTCTAAATGGTTCAACAGGTGGAAGGGTATACAATGGCCAAGAAGACATATCATCCAAAAATCTATATATTTAAAAAAATGTATCCAAAATTAAAAATCTGCTCACCAAATCAAATGATGCCTTGTCCAAAGTGTTCCAAATATCATAAACCACCTTGATTTATCATGGAATCTATAGCTAAAATCTAACTTGGTAGAAAACAAATATGTGCATTTTGGACCTTTTGTATTAGAAATATGCCATAACTGGAGTCGAGAGAACTTAGATCCAGTGTAGAACGGTTAAGACAAAAGCCCAACATAAAAACAAGATTTAGCATAGAAAAGATAATAGGATTGATGTTGGAACAATCAAATATCAACTTCAAAGGCTCCTACAATGAACCAAAATAATGGTATTTATAATACTCTTTAGTAACCCTAGAATCCTAATCCTCCATCTCACATAGAACAATGAAATCCTAACATCCAATTTGTTAAAATTCACATGCTAGTCACATGACCTTTTAAAATACTAGTCACATCTTTAAAATACTAAAGACATAATCATAACAAAACATAACATAGATAGATAAAAGACAAGGGGATTCACAATTCCCAAAAAAAAAAAAAAAAACGTAATCAAGATGCTATGAAAAATAAGACATAGAAAGCATAAGTTGTTCATGATTTTCAACACAATGGTTTTTTTTTTACATTCTATTGTATGTGTTAGAATCTTTTCTTGTAAGTTTTGTGTGAGATTTCCTGTTAATCACATTATTGATAGTGAGAGGTGATGGGTAAGTTCAATGGGTTCATATATGTGTGTATGCGCGTGCGCACGCAAAAAATATGAAATTGTATTATGCTGTACAAATCTACATGCTATGGTTCATGGTGCATTTTGAGCAAGTGGGATCACTAGAAATAATATAAACAAAGCATATAAGTTGACATATATCACATCAGCCAACACTTCAAAAGCCCAAAAGGGCTAACAAAACCGAAGCCCAGCATAAAGTATGTTGAACAGCTCCACAGAGCTGTGGCTGTAACTTAAAAACCAAGACCAGTGCATGAGGTCTTGAGACAAGTTTGCAACTGAATTGTCCTGTTCTTAACAGGCTAAAGCAATCTTGCTTGAGCCAAGCATGTTGCCACCAGTAACAAAAAATTTGTCATAACCAATTAACTCCGTACAACTGAAATATTCAAATTGACATCACAATAAGCAACAATACCTATCATATCATAGAGAATTTCAAAAAAAGCATACCTCACTTATCATACTTTTCCCAGATCCTCTCCATGGAACTTTACTCGGAGATAATAATGTATGATTGTGTTCTTGTATAAATTTGGTAACAATTCACTTTTCTCCATCCCTTAAAGCTAGCCTCAGCACTGCAGGCCAACCTTCTCTGGTGAGAGGAGGTGAAGGAAGAACTCTATCTTTCCTGTACACGTACTTCTTTTCACGAAAACCTTCTTTTGAACAAACAAAATCTTGACCAATAACCATGTTATTCATTCGTGAGCGCCGATTATGATGAATTCGTACCGTAAACCCAATACGCCTACCATTAGCAATATAAAATTCTCGAGCATCATCTCTTGACTTGAACTCCATGCCTATGTATGGTTCTAACACATTGCCTATTAACGGCTATGAAGAAAGGTTGCGTTTCGGGACTCGGGTGCAGGAGCGGGTGCGGGACTCGGCAATTTTTGAAAAAGATGGGTGGTGCGGCGGGACTCGGTGATTAAAAAATTATTAAAAATATTTTTATTTATATTTTTTATATATTTTTACTATTAAAATATTCTAAAAAAATTGAGGAAAGACAGATTTAGGATGTTTGGGCCTCATTAAAAGCCAATTTCGGCTGTTCCGGTGAGATTAAGTGAAGATTTTAGCATATTTCGGACGTTTCGGTCGCCGGTTGATACGTCCCGATACGGCCAATACGATCCTTTTCTCGCCGATATTGGCCCGGTTCAGCGCGAATCTAAGCCAATTCGGCACGATTCGAGCTGAGTCGGTGCGAGTCTGTGAAAAAAAAAAAAAAAAAAAAAAAAAAAAAACTCAGACACGGCACCGACGCGCCGTCCTGCGTCGGACTCCGGTGCGGCACCCTCCTAGCCGCATCCGTGCTTTCTAGATTAACCGAAAACTTTCATTTGGTTGTTCTACTATCTTATCAATTTCACCTATACAAGCATCAACATCCTTTGAAAGATCATAATCAGCAAATTCATGCTCAACGAAGCTTTCAATTTGCAAACATTTTTCACTCTCATCTGAATCAAAAGCTTGATTAGATGGGCTTTCCATTATCCTCCCAGAACAGATTTAGACAGGCTTCCAGTCCATCATGAAGCTGCAGGCAGAAGGTAATATTAAATCAACACTATTTCTAATATCTTTTTTTGCTGAGAAACTCTATTTCTAATATCTTCACAAAGATTGGAGAACTTAGCGTAAAATTAAAAACCAAAGATGCCACAAGAACATAGTTAATGACAACAGAAAAACAAAACACCAGGCATTCTGCATTTGGCAAACCTTGGTGAAACAGAATAAAGGCATCATTCTCAAGGCAGACAAGAAAATGATTATTAGAGGAAATCACAATTTCCCCAGTGGTGACCCTATCACAATTAGTACACAAACATCAACTGCCAAATAGGAGATAAACTAACAGATTTGGTCTGTAAGTTTCACTTTATTTCTCTTATACATTCCCACACAGATTTGTACATATATTGTTTATTGGCTACATAAATTGATGCCACATATATGCTTTAAAACTTTGAACAGTGGTGATTTTTTTTTTTTTTTCTGCTGAGTTTCAGTATTTTAATTTATTTTGTTTTAATATATGCATCTTATTGTTTCACATAAGATGCATATATTAAAATAAAGAACTGTCATTGAGAAGGAAAATAAAAATACGTAAAAATTGTAAGAGAAAACTGAAGTAAAAAGAAAGAAGTGAATGATATATCAATATCACGCTTGAATAGGAAATTGCGGCTATAGTGGCAAGTTCCAAGGTGAATGGTATATAGGCATGTGGCTTGATTTTTTTTTTTTTTTTAAATGCTTTTCTGTCGATTATGGAATACAAAGAAACAATTTTTATAATTCTTTTCCAGTAGGTATTGATTACGTTTAGTACAATTTAATATCTTAGATGCTATTCGTTGGTCTTTATTCATACTTACAAAATTATTTGTCAGTATTTGGGCGGGGTCAGGGGGCAATTGCCAAATGAGGAAGTTTAAAAAGGTGAAAGAGAGAGAGTTGAAAAGAAGTTACAAAATGAAAAAATTGTTTAGTATTATTGTTGCTACTTTTGTATGTTGGTGTGATTTGATTCCTAGACCTTTCCACTTTTTTAACCAAAAAAAAAAAAAACCAAATTTACTAATAGCAATTTTAGAGAATATTCACAAGTTTCTTGTGTTTTTAAGAAAAATGAAAGAGAAGATATTGAGACGAAATTACCAAATGAATATGAACCACTATTATACCCAAAGGATCATTTCCTTTCAACATGCGGTTTTTTAGTCAATAGACACATCTTCAGTCAATAGATACATTTTCATTTAATAAGCACCTTTTGGTATATTTTACCGTTTATCTTGTATATATATCTATATATACAAGACAAACTAAACTAGAAACGCAATATTATATCTCTTATTCATTCTCACAAAAATACTAATAAATAAAACAAATTACTATTTTTCCTCTAAAACTCATCTTGTAGCTATTCACGTGCATCACAGGAATAAAAATAGCACAAGCAATTTGATTCTCCTCTTCTCTAGATAAAGAAAGCCAAGAGTGTAGACCCACAAAATTTGAAATAAACTTTCACATGACTTCAAATCTAAGTAAAAATTCCAAGCTAATTTATGATAAAAATAAGATCAATTGTACATGCCATGAAGTGAGATGAGTACGTTCTAAATATAAAAGTCCTTAATTTTCATTCTTCGTTATATATGCAATCCTGGGTTTTTATTGCATAGTATATATACAACCTTTCTCATATAAAAAGGAGAGTGCATAACCCGGGACTATACAATAATTTTCCTACAACACTATAAAGAACACAACTATCAATACAAGGTACCCCAGGGCTGTAATAGCAAACCCTGTCCAAACCAATACACGAGAAACCCTTGGCTTATCAAGCATTAGATAGATAGCGATAAAGCTACAGAGGTAACCCACAAAGCTATTCACCATAACCAAAATTAAGAGAAGCTTAGTCAAGGAAGTTAGGGCACCAACTTTCAAGGATATAACCGAACCAAATATTTGTGCTGTACCAGAGAGGGTCGACATTGCCATTGGTAGTAATATTTCTTGGCTGGGACTCAATTTCTTCTGGTCTCCACCTTTGCTTTCCACGTCATCTTTCTCTCCATCTCCACCTCCGCCTCCCCCTCCGCCTCCACCTCCTCCATCTCCCCCTCCGCCTCCACCTCTGCCACTCCCATTCCCTCTACCTCCATTTCTTCCTTCTCCTTCTTCACCTCCACCTTCATTTCTGTCACTGACGCCCTTATTGCCTCTGAAGTGAAGCATGTGCTCTTCCTGGCATCTGAAGGTAGATGTCTCCTGTGAGCTCTGATATTCTAGATTTATTGAAACGCCCTCCTCACCTCCATCACTGCCTTCAATCTCAAGTGCAAAAACTCTAAACTGCTCCTCAGTGCTGGCTATGAGATGCTGAAATAGTTTATAGACTTTGAAGTGTGGTCCATGGGAACTCCCAATCGATACCCATAGTTTAACAGCATGTCGATAGGAACTCCCAATGGATACCCACAGTTTAACAGCATGTGTGTATTTCCTGTATGGGACAAAAGGGCGGGATTGGCCGGTGTCTAGCCCAAACACGATTACAAGGAGCAAAATACAAAACAAAGCACGTACCTGTTACAGAAAATTACTCAAACTTGTCAAGTTATCGTATGCATCCTCTTTTCTTTTTCTTTTTCTTTTTTTTTCTTTTTTTTAAATTAAAAAAAAAAATTCACTCTTTAAGGTGCAATACTTTTGCTCACCAATCAAAATAAACACAAATAATCTTATGATTGAAAAAGGAAATATATAGCATCTTTATCATGTTTATATTCTACAACTTTTGGTTTTTTCCTAAAAGTACTTTATAATTTATATATATATATAATTACTTTTCAAAAACACCCAACTACATTTCATTGAAATACTATTTCTTTATCATTTTTTATTAATCTTTCAAATCACATCCCTTTACACAAGTTTATATAGACTAATGTTTGTGAGTTTTTAATTTGGATGTGCAAAATTTAGGGTGAGCTTTTAAGTTGAATGTTCAAAATTTACCCTTTATGCTACACATTGACTGATATGAGTGCTTTAAGTCTATCCTAACATGCATCTAGCATACAACCTATCATTTATCTAAACATGGCATAAATCATCACATGTTATCTCATATCACATATGCATCACATCATCCAATCATGGCATCTTATGTTATATCACATACATACACCTAGCATTCATCTAAGAATATGCATACATCAACATATGCATATATCTCATATCATCATCTCATGCTATCATCTACTTCATCATTTCATCATCAAGTAATAGATACATCACACGACAGTAGCATTAACATTAAGGAATAAAATTTCTCTCCAAACTAGTTTGAAAGAGAAATACTTTAAACTCATCTAATATCTTTTTATTAAATGTAAATTTTGAAAACATAACCGTTAAATTGTATGTTCTTTATGTTCTTAACACACATGTCAAATTTTATTTAAATCGGGTGTTATTTACTATTTGATCAATAAACTCATTCTTTATACATCATTTTTAACCTCAAAATTTTAAAATTTAAATAATTAAACAAACAAAGAACAATGAATCAAAAGGTAGTTATTATGAACGTGAGTAATAGTATTAATAAAAAAACAAAGTAACAAACAAAAAACATAGAATGGAAAGTTAGTCATTGTTAAGAATCAGACATCTTTTTTTCTTTTCTTATTTTTTGAGAGACAAACACATACATATACAAGGGATATTTCACAAATACACACCACAAACTCCACTAAAAAACCATGGTAGAATCAGACACCAGATATGTCAATCTATCACTAATGGATAGATTTGGAAAATTAAATTGGAACAATCTAATAACCTAACCCGAACCCAAAATTTTTACCTTAAAGTAAATACAGATTGACTCGTGATTCAATCCATTTTTAAAATTTTTCTTTTGTTTTTTAGGAAAATTTTTCTTCAAAATTAGAAAACTTTTTTTTTTTTTTTGAGAAAATAAAATTTTAAAACATATAGTTTAAGGGTAGTTGATATTCAACCTTATATAAAAGTATCAAATTAAATTTGAAACTTTTGGGAGGTTACAAATTAAATCTTAGAGTCAATAAAAACAGAGGACGTTTAATACTTTAATCGAGAGAGTTTTTGCCTTTTTGGATTTTGCTATTGACTTTAAATTGGCCCAAGATTGTTACTGTAATTATTAATTAGTAGTCATAACAATTAGTAAGTGTAAACAGGGCAATTGTTCAATGTTAATCGTGGAAGTAACAAGTCCGGGAAATCATAGGAAACCCACAAGACGAGCAACATATTCACTGTAAAAAAAAATAAAAAAATAAAAAATTCACAGCTTCGCTACCCCTAAGCTGCCATCTACGGCCAATCCCAACATCAACTACCAATTTAGTGCAAACGAGCTCAACACGTGCAGACACATTGGTAATGGTAAATAATAAGATGATGCAAAAGCAAAAGAAAATAAAGAAGAAAAAGTATTGGAAAGATGACTTTTTCAGCAAAATAAATAAGTGAAGATGGCTTGCATTATAAAAGCAGTCGTGTGAATGAAGACATACCGATGACCTCATGGGTTCCATCTTGAAGTTGAAGAATCTTCAGCCGATTCTCACTTGGTTGTGGGTCATTGATTGAGTGTTTCCTTCTTCAGCCGATACTCGCTTTCAAAAATACATA
Source organism: Lithocarpus polystachyus (assembly GCA_033629205.1). NCBI lineage: Eukaryota > Viridiplantae > Streptophyta > Magnoliopsida > Fagales > Fagaceae > Lithocarpus > Lithocarpus polystachyus. The sequence continues at coordinate 55,760,045 of CM066170.1, read as the reverse complement.
TTGAAATTGCAAGTGACAGAAAATCGCCTGTGAATCACACACATTTATACAAAAATTTCCTGAAATTTCCCAGAAATTTCCTAGTCGCCTGTGAATCACACATTTATACAGAAATTTCCTAGAAATTTCCCAGAAATTTCCTAGCTATGACATACCTTTCAAATTTCTAGGAGTAGGTAAAAGAGTAGGTCAAATAAAGACAATGGACTTACTGCTAAAGCGAACACGCTTTGTTGTGGGTCATTGATCGAGTGTTTCCTTCTTCAGCCGATACTCGCTTTCAAAAATACATATTGAAATTGCAAGTGACAGAGAAAATCGCCTATGAATCACACATTTATACAGAAATTTCCTAGAAATTTCCCAGAAATTTCCTAGCAATGACATACCTTTCAAATTTCTAGGAGTAGGAAAAAGAGTAGGTCAAATAAAGACAATGGACTTACCGCTAAAGCGAACACGCTTTGTTGTGGGTCATTGATCGAGTGTTTCCTTCTTCAGCCGATACTCGCTTTCAAAAATACATATTGAAATTGCAAGTGACAGAAAATCGCCTATGAATCACACATTTATACAGAAATTTCCTAGAAATTTCACAGAAATTTCCTAGCAATGACATACCTTTCAAATTTCTAGGAGTAGGAAAAAGAGTAGGTCAAATAAAGACAATGGACTTACCGCTAAAGCGAACACGCTTTGTTGTGGGTCATTGATCGAGTGTTTCCTTCTTCAGCCGATACTCGCTTTCAAAAATACATATTGAAATTGCAAGTGAC